>CM069067.1:20685000-21935000 GCA_035220775.1 Malus fusca | reverse complement strand
AAAACACTTTCTAACTAATCTAAGACTTCAAATTAAAGGGGGATTTGTTTTGGACGAAAATTGAAAACAAAACAGAAACTTAAAGTTAAACAGATTGTAAAACGATTTTGGTGAAATAGATGGTTAAAAGGACTAGTTAGGAGGTTCTTCTCCACACATGTCACACTTGCAAACAAAACGATTCTCAGTTGTTCTTCCGATAAACTATGAATACTCAACGCCCCAAGTTAACCGTGAATTGCACTAATTAACCCTCAGTTTTTCCACAAGTTATTAAGTTGGATGATTGCATACGACAACCCAAAACACTCCCTACAAGTTCCCTACATGAATTGCATAATAGAGATACAAGCAAGAATCATTACGTTCTATGAAAAACATAAGCAATGACGAAGCATTTGTTACTATGAATTGCATGAAACTTATGCCAAGAATTCATTCAACGCGATCGTTTTCAAGCGACCTTCACTACTTGTGATTATAAGATTGTAACTATTAGGTGAAACTCCCTCATAATCTAGCATCATATTCATGCATGAAAACTAAGCGTGCACTCTCAATCAACATACACAAATAAGTTATCAATCAAATAGATGAACGAATTGAATCCATAACTTATGAAATAACAACTGAATGTAATCGAATCAAATTGCAAGCATGTACATGGTTTCGAATCACCCCCCAACTAAGGGGGTTTAGTTCCTCATACTAACAACATAAAGTTTATTGAATTGAAACATCGAAGACATAAGAAAGATTACACCTAAAACGCCCAAGAATTCCAACTTGAATTTCTGACGTCAAGCTCCTCTTCTCTTCTCCTTGCTGCGGCAGAGATGGTTTTGGGAGTTTTTGGATGTGGTTTTGGTTTAAGAATGGAGTTAGGATGATATGGTGGTGCGGCAAGGTGTATGGAGGTGGCTGGAAGTAATGGTGGCTGCGGCAAGGATGGGGAATAAGGTTTTTGCGAATTTCTGATTTGTAGAGGGGGTGATGATGTGCGGCTAGGGTTAGAAATATATATATAGGCACTTAAAAAAAAACCTAGCAAATCAGATTAGGGCCTCTAAAACACAAATCCATCAGAAATTAGGTTGAAACAATTAGAAATTTAGTGGGAAAAAGGGCCTAGGGTGCGGCTGGTATGTGGGCTAAGGTTAGGGTTTCTAGAAACCCTAACAAGGCAAGGCAAAGTGATTCTAGAGGGCCCAGGTGCGGAATAGGATGAAGGTCCATAAGGAATTTGGGTTTAGGTCATCTAAAACCCCAAAGCCAAGAATAGAAACTCACGAAAATGGAAACCTCCAAGAATAGCAACCTCCAACTTTTAGAAACTTTAGTTGCCAATTCCGATTTAGGAAAGATCAACCCAAAATGGAAACTTTTAGGCTTAGCTTTCCTACTTCAAGTAGGAAACCTCAAATCTTCAACTCTTCAATTTCATCCCAACCTTGTGTTCCAAGCATGTCCTTTTCCATCTAAGCTCACATTTGCTCCAAAAAGCTCCAATTTGCATCATTTCATGTAATATGTCCTTTAAACCTGAAAACACATGAAAGTAGCTTAAAAGACTACTTTAAACTAAGAAAACATAACGAAAATGCATAAGAACTAGCTAACTAAGGCGCATAAATATGCTCGTATCAAATTCCCCCACACTTAACTTTTGCTAGTCCTCGAGCAAAACAAAGAAACAAAACAAAAACACAATCTAAACCTTCCAACATTTGCCTCAGGGATTTCCAATGCACATGACAAGTTAAAAATCATTACTCCCACAGATTTTAGTCATCTTCACACTTAAGCACATACTTAATCATAGTCACCACTTACTAGTTCACATTTAACCATTTAAAACGATGTTTTGAATGTAGTAACATGCCTTAGAGAATTCCCTCAATTCCTTACAAGATATACACTCTATTTTCACTCAGATTTTCTAACTCCACACCCTACACTAGTCATATGTGAGAAGATTGATGTAGAAATGAAAACGAATGCTCACATATATGTATAACAAAGAAAGCAATTTCTAGAGTTAAGAAGCATGTTTAGATATGATCTCATGAATGGAATGCTACTACTTAGATGCGAGAACCAGTGACACCATATGCTCATACCAAATTCAAACTCCACAAATTGAAACACATAACACTCAAGATAGAAGTTAAGGGTTGTAATGGGGCTTGGGGTGTTGGTTAACAAGGAAGGATAGGGAAAACAAACGTTCTTCAAGCGATAGTAAGCAAAGTAATGAAATTGAGACTTAGAATTCACTTAGATTGCAGAAATTAACTTTAACACACAAGGGGGAGACTTAAACAACTCCTTAGGGTCAAATTCATTGTTTTGGACCCTTACTTCAACAAACAAGACTTTGGAACTCTTTTTCTCAACTTTTCAACTCTTTTTTTCATGTTTTTTTTTTTTTTTTTTTTTCAAATTTTTTTTCTTTTCTCTTTCCACGAATTTTTTTTTCTTTTCTTTTCTTTGCCGTGCCTATGGCACACAATTCCTCATGAAAAACACTTCCCCCACACTTGTTTTCTGCCAACATAAATCAAAAGGAATTCAATTTGAATCATGCTTTACTATGCTTTCAGAACAAGGTATGGATGGTCCTAAACTAGGCTAGGTGAGGAAAACATGGGTTAACAAATAACGAAGGCTAACAAGGCTCAATGGAGTTAAAACCTACAAATCACAATGACATAGGGCACACGGCTTTTTGGCTAAGGTGGTGGTCACTACACAACTTCATCTTGAATATGTGTTATGCAAATCAATAACATGCTTTGAATGAAATGGGCATGAGTTCTAGCATTTGGAACTAAATGATGAACGCCTTCTAAGTAGCAACCAAGCAAAGAATAATGAGATCATGCAACGACTTTAGAAAACAAAGAATGCACAGATTTTAACTCTCCAAATAAATGTTTAGGCTCAAGTCTCTCAAGGTTGTAGCGTTAGTTTGAGTTCCTTCCTTCAAGCATGTTACAAAAACTGATTTTTTCTTTATGATTGCATGTGAATTCATAAGTTATAACCACAACTAAGCATAAACAAAGAGTAAATCAAACTTTCATCCATGTTAATCACTCTCTTTAACAGCCATGTAATTATAAACCGAATCCTCATCATTGTGTTGGAAGGTACCCTAGGACACAAACAAACACACAAAAACAACTCTTTTTGGGTTTTTAAAACAAAATTTTCAAATTTTTATGTGATTTTCGGATTTTTGCATCAAAACACACTAAAACACATCAAAACTGCTCAAAAACACTTAAAAACAGCAAAACTGCTCATCATGCATCTTTGAAATGTAGCAGGTGCATTACATAAACCAAAAGGCATGCGACGATATGCAAATGTACCAAACGGGCATGTAAAAGTGGTTTTTTCTTGGTCCTCCGGTGAAATGACAATTTGATTATACCCAGAATAACCATCAAGAAAACAATAGAAAGCATAACCCGCTAACCTCTCAAGCATCTGGTCAATGAACGGCAATGGGAAGTGGTCCTTCCTCGTGGTGGTGTTTAGCTTCCTATAGTCAATGCACACCCTCCAACCGGTTTGAATACGTTGAGGGACAAGCTCATTCTCGGCATTAGCTACCACCGTCACTCCGGATTTCTTTGGTACGCATTGAACCGGCGAAACCCACCTACTATCCGAGATTGGATAGATAACCCCACAATCTAGAAGCTTTATGATCTCCTTCTTCACTACTTCCATCATCGGAGGGTTGAGACGGCGTTGAGCCTCTCTAGTTGGTTTGGCCCCCTCCTCAAGAAATATGTGATGCATACAAGTCGTAGGGCTTATACCTTTGATGTCGGCCAATGTCCAACCTAGGGCAGATTTGAACTCCTTCAAAACTCGAAGCAACTTCTCCTCCTCTTGTGCCGTGAGGGAGGAGGAAATGATGGCAGGTAGTGTTTCATTTTCTCCCAAGAAAATGTACTTCAGATGGCTTGGCAAAGGCTTGAGTTCAAGGATAGGTGCCTGAATCATGGATGGAAGCAATTTGTTAGTCGAAATGGGAATGGACTCACGGTTAGTATACTTACCATCAAGCTTAGGTGAGGACTCAAGGGCAGCCACAACTTCAAGTAATTCCTCATTAGGGGGCACGGCATGGGATGAATCTTGTATGCCGTGAGCATGCATGCAATCTGCTCCCTTTGTTTTGAGTTCCATGCCTCGTGTAATGACTTTTTCAAGCGCATCGTCATTCAAATCATCGAGATATCCCTGCGCCAAAGAGTCAATTATATCAATAGAAAAGCATGAATGGTCATCACTAGGGTATCTAATGGAATCAGAAAGATTAAAATTAACAACTTCCCCATCGAATTCCATGGACAAAGTTCCACTATACACGTCAATCTTTGTCCGGGCCGTCTTCATGAATGGCCTTCCAAGTAGAATGGGCAGCGAAGGAACATGGTCCGATTCATCCATTTCGAGGACATAGAAATCCGCCGGGAAGACTAAATGATTAACCTGCACAAGAACATCTTCCAAAACTCCCTTTGGATAGGCGTTAGATCTATCGGCCAATTGTATTATTACCCCATCATTTTTCAATGCTCCTAAGTTCATAGATGCATAAATGGAATATGGCATAACATTTATAGAAGCACCTAAATCAAGCATGGCAGATTCAAATCTAGTATGCCCAATAACACAAGGAATGGTAAAGCTACCTGGATCTTTACATTTGGGAGGTAATTTGCGTTGCAAGATGGCGGACACATTCTCACCTACCTTGACCACTTCCTTGGTCGACATCCTCTTCCTCGTGGTACACAACTCCTTCAAAAACTTAGCATACCTCGGAACTTGCTTGATTGCATCTAACAAAGGTATGTTAACTTGAACTTTCCTAAAGGTTTCAAGGATATCCTTTTCTGCCTCTTCTTTCTTCGTTTGCATGAACCTACTAGGAAAAGGCACATTTGAAGGGAAAACATTAGTATGAACTGAATTGGACACATTCTTACCTTTGTGGGACGAATTGGGCAGATTTGGGACATTAGGGACTTGCGGCAAAGGTGGAACCACCTTTGCCGTGGGCTGCTTTGATTCATCCTCTTCCAATTGCAAAAGTTCATCCTCGTTATGACCTGTTTTTGATGAAGAACCTGTCCCAACTTCCTTACCACTTCTTAAGGTGATTGCTTTGGCACTTTCGAACCCTCCCTTCGGATTTGGAATGGTGGAACTAGGGAGTTGTCCGGGATCTCGAAACTTACCTACAAACTCGGCAATCTGCCCAATTTGTTTCTCAAGTTGATCCACCCTTTTATCTTGGTTTTGCATAGCCTTCGCTTGATCTTCCTGCCCATTAGACAACTTAGTTAGTATCTTAAGAAGTGCATCATTGTCAAGAGACGTACCTGAGGCACTTGGGCCGGATTGGGCTTGATTTTGGGGTGGGCCGTATGTTTTGGGAAAGAACCCCGGGGGTTGTTGCCTAAAGCCTCCTTGGTTCTGAGGTTGCTGGGGCTCCCTCCATTTGAAGTTTGGATGGTCTCGCCACCCCGGATTATACGTGTTGGAGTATGGATCATGTCTTGACTGATTTTGGCCTTGAAACCCAATGGCATTCGCACTCTCCCATCCGCCATTCTCGATGAGTTGAGGACACTTTTCGGAGACATGTCCTTGGATAGAACATACGCCACACACCACAGGTCCTTGTATCTTCATTCCCTCGGCCATCTGTGAAACAATAGAAGTAAGATTAGCCAATTGTGAATGAAGATCGGAAGTTGAACTTACCTCATGTACTTGGTGCCGTGGGGGTCCTCTTTGGCCTACACCCTCGTACTGTTGAGCGTTCAACGCTCTATTAGCAATCAAGACATTGGCAGCCATGGGTGTTTTGTCCACCAATGCTCCCCCCGCCGAAGCATCAAGCATTTGACGTTCTAGAGGTAGGAGCCCCTCGTAGAAATATTGCAAAAGCAACTCCTCCTTCATCTGATGCTGTGGACAAGAAGCAACAAGTGATTTAAATCGTTCATAATATGTAGGAAATGACTCACCTTCTTCTTGCTGAATTCCGCTTATCTTTTTGCGTAGGAGGATGATGCGAGAAGTTGGAAAGAACTTCTCCAAGAACGCTCTCTTCATACTCTCCCACGATGTGACGGTGCCGGGAGCTAACTCATATAACCAATCCTTGGCTTTATCCATAAAAGAGAATGGAAAAGCGTTCATCTTCAAAATATTTCCGTCAACATTGACGGGAGTCATACTAGAGCAAACTACTTCAAATTCTTTCAAATGTTTGTTAGGATCTTCCATGGACAAGCCATGGTATTTAGGAATATGATGAAGCAAACTTGACTTTAATTCAAACTCGTCCGTCTTACCTTGGGCAGCCATGGGGTATTGGATGCACAAGGGTGTGGCATTATCCAAACCTGAGGCGGAAAGCTCCTTGAGTGTACGGTTGTCCACCGCCATGCCTTGGACTTCTTCAAATATCCCTGCCGTGGCTTCCTCCTCCTCTTCTTGTACGTTTTCTTCAAGGTCAGATTCGGAATTTGGTGGATGGTGTTCTTGCTGGTTTCTAGCTCTTCTCAACTTCCTCTCAAAATCGTCGTCAAAATCCAAGATGTTCGCACGAATCGTTTGAGAGCTTCTAGTCATACATTAGTACCTAAGAAACAAGAAACAAAATTAGGTCAGAAACTTAAACAAAGTCAGAAACAAAGTGAAATAAAAGAAACAAAAACAATCCAAGGGATTAGCAAAATTGCTAATCCCCGGCAACGGCGCCAAAATTTGATGCGAAATATATAAGCACACAAATTAAACCCTCTTTTTGTCAAATTGTAGCAAAGATGTAAGTAGGGATCGTTCTAGACCGGGGATTAGGAGGGATTGCTAAACACTTGGAAACTGACTTAAAAACTCAAAAACAAAGTTTAAAACACTAAACTAGACTCAAAGAATGCAAAACTAAAGGTTAAAACACTTAAACAAACCTAAAAACCAAAACAGCAACTAGAAGGCTCAAAACTGCCTAAAAACCACTTTCTGGGCAGTTTTGAGCACCTACACTAATTTGGACGAAATTTGATGAAAACTTGAATCAAAATACTTAGAAACACAAATCAAAACACTTTCTAACTAATCTAAGACTTCAAATTAAAGGGGGATTTGTTTTGGACGAAAATTGAAAACAAAACAGAAACTTAAAGTTAAACAGATTGTAAAAACGATTTTGGTGAAATAGATGGTTAAAAGGTCTAGTTAGGAGGTTCTTCTCCACACATGTCACACTTGCAAACAAAACGATTTTCAGTTGTTCTTCCGATAAACTATGAATACTCAACGCCCAAAGTTAACCGTGAATTGCACTAATTAACCCTCAGTTTTTCCACAAGTTATTAAGTTGGATGATTGCATACGACAACCCAAAACACTCCCTACAAGTTCCCTACATGAATTGCATAATAGAGATACAAGCAAGAATCATTACGTTCTATGAAAAACATAAGCATTGACGAAGCATTTGTTACTATGAATTGCATGAAACTTATGCCAAGAATTCATTCAACGCGATCGTTTTCAAGCGATCTTCACTACTTGTGATTATAAGATTGTAACTATTAGGTGAAACTCCCTCATAATCTAGCATCATATTCATGCATGAAAACTAAGCGTGCACTCTCAATCAACATACACAAATAAGTTATCAATCAAATAGATGAACGAATTGAATCCATAACTTATGAAATAACAACTGAATGTAATCGAATCAAATTGCAAGTATGTACATGGTTTCGAATCACCCCCCAACTAAGGGGGTTTAGTTCCTCATACTCACAACACAAAAAGAATAGAATTTAAACATTGAAATCAAAGGAAAAGAAACACCTAGAAATTCCAGCAAATTGAACTTTGAATCACATGAACTCCAAGCTTTCTTCTCCTCCTCCTTGGTGCGGCAAAGGCCTAAAACAGCTTCTAAGGGTCCTATGTGTATGGATGAATGGGTAGGAGATGCCTTGGTGGTGTTAGGATGGATGGGGGGTTGCGGCAAAGGTTTAGAACTAGGGAGAATGGTGTTTAGGGGCTGCGGCAAAGGTGTGGAGAGCTTTGGACGAATTTCTGAATTGTTGAGTGAATGAATTCGGCCTAGGGAGGTAAAACACATATATATAGGCAGCCAAACCCTAAAGAAATCAGGTTAGACAAATGGGCTAGGGTTTAGGTGCGGCTAGGGTTAGGAAATCCACCAAAAACTAGGGTTTCTAGAACATTAGGTGCGGCATGGGCTTAGGGTAAGTAATCAGATTTTTTTCATGTGAGCAAGGCCTAGGTGCGGCATAGGTCCAAGAGGCAAAGATGGGTCATCCAAAAGCCCAAAGCCGAGAATAGAAACTCACGAAAATGGAAACCTCCAAGAATAGCAACCTCCAACTTTTAGAAACTTTAGTTGCCAATTCCGATTTAGGAAAGATCAACCCAAAATGGAAACTTTTAGGCTTAGCTTTCCTACTTCAAGTAGGAAACCTCAAATCTTCAACTCTTCAAATTCATCCCAACCTTGTGTTCCAAGCATGTCCTTTTCCATCTAAGCTCACATTTGCTCCAAAAAGCTCCAATTTGCATCATTTCATGTAATATGTCCTTTAAACCTGAAAACACATGAAAGTAGCTTAAAAGACTACTTTAAACTAAGAAAACATAACGAAAATGCATAAGAACTAGCTAACTAAGGCGCATAAATATGCTCCTATCAAGCCCCTCGTAGAAATATTGCAAAAGCAACTCCTCCTTCATCTGATGCTGTGGACAAGAAGCAACAAGTGATTTAAATCGTTCATAATATGTAGGAAAAGACTCACCTTCTTCTTGCTGAATTCCGCTTATCTTTTTGCGTAGGAGGATGATGCGAGAAGTTGGAAAGAACTTCTCCAAGAACGCTCTCTTCATACTCTCCCACGATGTGACAGTGCCGGGAGCTAACTCATATAACCAATCCTTGGCTTTATCCATCAAAGAGAATGGAAAAACCTTCATCTTCAAAATATTTCCGTCAACATTGACGGGAGTCATACTAGAGCAAACTACTTCAAATTCTTTCAAATGTTTGTTAGGATCTTCCATGGACAAGCCATGGTATTTAGGAATATGATGAAGCAAACTTGACTTTAATTCAAACTCATCCGTCTTACCTTGGGCAGCCCTGGGGTATTGAATGCACAAGGGTGTGGCATTATCCAAACCTGAGGCGGAGAGCTCCTTGAGTGTACGGTTGTCCACCGCCATGCCTTGGACTTCTTCAAATATCCCTGCCGTGGCTTCCTCCTCTTCTTCTTGTACGTTTTCTTCAAGGTCAGATTCGGAATTTGGTGGATGGTGTTCTTGCTGGTTTCTAGCTCTTCTCAACTTCCTCTCAAAATCGTCGTCAAAATCCAAGATGTTCGCGCGAATCGTTTGAGAGCTTCTAGTCATACATTAGTACCTAAGAAACAAGAAACAAAATTAGGTCAGAAACTTAAACAAAGTCAGAAACAAATACAATCCAAGGGATTAGCAAAATTGCTAATCCCCGGCAACGGCGCCAAAATTTGATATGATATTAACTAGCACACAAATTAAACCCTCTTTTTGTCAAATTGTAGCAAAGATGTAAGTAGGGATCGTTCTAGACCGGGGATTAGGAGGGATTGCTAAACACTTGGAAACTGACTTAAAAACTCAAAAACAAAGTTTAAAACACTAAACTAGACTCAAAGAATGCAAAACTAAAGGTTAAAACACTTAAACAAACCTAAAAACCAAAACAGCAACTAGAAGGCTCAAAACTGCCTAAAAACCACTTTCTGGGCAGTTTTGAGCACCTACACTAATTTGGACGAAATTTGATGAAAACTTGAATCAAAATACTTAGAAACACAAATCAAAACACTTTCTAACTAATCTAAGACTTCAAATTAAAGGGGGATTTGTTTTGGACGAAAATTGAAAACAAAACAGAAACTTAAAGTTAAACAGATTGTAAAACGATTTTGGTGAAATAGATGGTTAAAAGGACTAGTTAGGAGGTTCTTCTCCACACATGTCACACTTGCAAACAAAACGATTCTCAGTTGTTCTTCCGATAAACTATGAATACTCAACGCCCCAAGTTAACCGTGAATTGCACTAATTAACCCTCAGTTTTTCCACAAGTTATTAAGTTGGATGATTGCATACGACAACCCAAAACACTCCCTACAAGTTCCCTACATGAATTGCATAATAGAGATACAAGCAAGAATCATTACGTTCTATGAAAAACATAAGCAATGACGAAGCATTTGTTACTATGAATTGCATGAAACTTATGCCAAGAATTCATTCAACGCGATCGTTTTCAAGCGACCTTCACTACTTGTGATTATAAGATTGTAACTATTAGGTGAAACTCCCTCATAATCTAGCATCATATTCATGCATGAAAACTAAGCGTGCACTCTCAATCAACATACACAAATAAGTTATCAATCAAATAGATGAACGAATTGAATCCATAACTTATGAAATAACAACTGAATGTAATCGAATCAAATTGCAAGCATGTACATGGTTTCGAATCACCCCCCAACTAAGGGGGTTTAGTTCCTCATACTCACAACATAAAGTTTATTGAATTGAAACATCGAAGACATAAGAAAGATTACACCTAAAACGCCCAAGAATTCCAACTTGAATTTCTGACGTCAAGCTCGTCTTCTCTTCTCCTTGCTGCGGCAGAGATGGTTTTGGGAGTTTTTGGATGTGGTTTTGGTTTAAGAATGGAGTTAGGATGATATGGTGGTGCGGCAAGGTGTGTGGGTGGTGTAGGGAGGTGTATAATGGTGGCTGGAGTAAAGGAGGGTTGCGGCAAGGTGTATGGAGGTGGCTGGAAGTAATGGTGGCTGCGGCAAGGATGGGGAATAAGGTTTTTGCGAATTTCTGATTTGTAGAGTGGGTGATGATGTGCGGCTAGGGTTAGAAATATATATATAGGCACTTAAAAAAAACCTAGCAAATCAGATTAGGGCCTCTAAAACACAAATCCATCAGAAATTAGGTTGAAACAATTAGAAATTTAGTGGGAAAAAGGGCCTAGGGTGCGGCTGGTATGTGGGCTAAGGTTAGGGTTTCTAGAAACCCTAACAAGGCAAGGCAAAGTGATTCTAGAGGGCCCAGGTGCGGCATAGGATGAAGGTCCATAAGGAATTTGGGTTTAGGTCATCTAAAAGCCCAAAGCCAAGAATAGAAACTCACGAAAATGGAAACCTCCAAGAATAGCAACCTCCAACTTTTAGAAACTTTAGTTGCCAATTCCGATTTAGGAAAGATCAACCCAAAATGGAAACTTTTAGGCTTAGCTTTCCTACTTCAAGTAGGAAACCTCAAATCTTCAACTCTTCAATTTCATCCCAACCTTGTGTTCCAAGCATGTCCTTTTCCATCTAAGCTCACATTTGCTCCAAAAAGCTCCAATTTGCATCATTTCATGTAATATGTCCTTTAAACCTGAAAACACATGAAAGTAGCTTAAAAGACTACTTTAAACTAAGAAAACATAATGAAAATGCATAAGAACTAGCTAACTAAGGCGCATAAATATGCTCCTATCAACTAGTTTATGACTAGAAGTTCTCGAACGGTTCGTGCGAACATCTTGGACTTTGACGACGACTTTGAGAGGAATTTGAGAAGAGCTAGAAACCAGCAAGAACACATTCCATCCAATTCCGAATCTGACCTTGAAGAAAACATACAAGAAGAGGAGGTGGAACCTACGGCACAAGGAGGTGAAGAAGTTCAAGGCGTGGCCATGGACAACCGTACACTCAAGGAGCTTTCCGCCTCGGGTTTGGATAATGCCGCACCATTGTGTATCCAATATCCCACGGCTGCCCAAGGTAAGACGGAAGAATTTGAATTAAAGTCAAGTTTGCTTCATCATATTCCTAAATACCATGGCTTGTCCATGGAAGATCCTAACAAACATTTGAAAGAATTTGAAGTAGTTTGCTCTAGTATGACTCCCGTCAATGTTGACGGAAATATTTTGAAGATGAAGGCTTTTCCATTCTCTTTGATGGATAAAGCCAAGGATTGGTTATACGAGATAACTCTTGGCACTGTCACATCTTGGGAGAGTATGAAGAGAGCGTTGATAGGAGCATGATTATGCGACTTAGTGAGCTTGTTCTTGTGCATTTACGTCGTGTTTCTTAGTTAAATTAGTCTTTTAAGCTAGTTTCTTGTATTTTCAGGTTCTAAGGACAAAGTATGCAAAGAAGTGTAAAATGGAGCATTTTAGAGCAAAGTTGAGCTGGAATGGAATATATGCTTATGGAGCACAAGGAATGGACGAGTTTGAAGGTCAAAGGAGCTTAAGAAATGAAGAAATGGAAGTAAAAGAACAAAGAATTCAGAATTGGAAACCAAAGTTTCTAAAGTTGGAAGTTTCCTTTCTTGAAGGTTTCCATTTTTGAGAGTTTCTATTCTTGGCTTTGGGCTTTTAGATGACCTATCCTTACCCTCTTAAACTAAGTGGGCCAAAACCCTAATTCATTGTGGGTTTTTCAACCCCTTTGCCGCACCTAAACCCTAGCCCATTGCCTAATCCTTTAATTTCTGCCAAGTTAAACCCTAATCTATCTCCCCTAGGGTTTGTGCCGCACCTAATGTTCTAGAAGCCTAAAAATTTGCATAAAACCCTAGTTATTTTCTCCCTTGGATGGGCCAAGCCTTTTATCTTCAAAACCCTAACCCTTTCCCATCAGATTTTTGTGGAACCCTAGCCTATAAATAGAGGTTTTAAAAGCCTAAATTGAAGACCACCACCCCCCATTCGAAATTCAGTCATTCTACACCCATTCAGCCGCAATACATCCATTCCACCACAGAGATGAGCTTTGCCGTGCAATTCAAGGGAGAAGGAAGGCTTTGCCGCATGCCATCTCCCACCATTGGAGTGTTTGGAGTTCTTTCTTCTCTCGTTTCTGTTTTCATGTTTGATTTAATTCGTTTTTCAATTATGTTAGACATGCGGAACTAATTTCTTTTTAGTTAGAGGCGAATTTGAAGCCATGGACATATGTTTCTTATGAATTGATTTCCTCCAGTTATGATTTCATGAATTGTGGATGTGGTTTACTTTTATGTTTTGATCAAGAACTTGTTTATGTATGTGGGTTGAGGATCGATACTTAATTTGTATGCATGAATTCGTTGCTAGGATATAAGGGAATTTCACCTAATCGTTATGAACTTATATTCATGAGTAGTAAAGATCGCTAGTCACGATTGTGTTAAGTAAACCCTAGGCAAGAGTAACATGCGTATTCCATGGTTATGAATGCCTCGTCAATGTTTATGATTTCCATTGAACTTAATGATCTTTGTTGAATGTCTCTATGATGCGTATTCCATAGTTAGGGAGTTTGAGAAAGAATAATTTGGTTGTGATGCGTTATCCATTCAATTCAATGAATCTAGGGAAATCTGAGAATTGATTCGTTCAACACAATTAATTTGGAGCATTGTCATTCATGGTTTGTCGAAAAAATAACTGGAAATTGATTCGTATGCATATGTTCATGTGTGGATAAGGACACCTCTAACTAGCTTCTCATCCTTCAATTTCATCAAATTAGTTTTCATTCAAGTTTCTGTTTTGGATTTCAATTTCGTCAAAATAAACCCCCTTGTTCTTAAGTATTGTTTTTAGAGTCTAATCTGTTTTCTTGTGGTTGTTTGAGTCTTTTAAGTTTTATTTTCGTCCAAATCACTTGTTAGGTCCAGAATTGAGTCTTTTTTATTGTTTCTTGCTGTTTTGAGTGTTTAAAGTTAGTTTAGAGTCTATAGAATCTTGTTAAGTGTTTTTAAGTTTGTTTTTGTGTTTTTAAGTCTAGTTTGCATTGATTAGCAGCCCTAGTTAATCCCCGGTCTAGAACGATCCCTACTTGCATATATACTACAATTTTCATCAATAGGGTTTAATTTGTGTGTCAAGTTAATTTTCACATCAAATTTTGGCGCCGTTGCCGGGGATTAGCAAAATTGCTAATCCCTTGTGTTTGCCGTGTGTTTTGGTTTAGTTGGTCTAGTTTTCTGATTTTGTTTTGTTTTCTTTGTTTAGGTACTAGTGCATGACGCGGAGTTCACAACCCGTTCGTGCAAACATCTTGGATTTTAACGACGATTTTGAGCGTGATTTGAGAAGAAGAAAGAGGAGACATCCCGTGCCTAGTGAATCTACTTCAAGTTCAGAGGCTGAATCTGAATTTGAAGAGGAAGAAGAAGCGATGGCAGCGAAAACTCGTACAATCAAAGAGCTCTCAGCCTCGGGGTTGACCAATGCCGCACCTCTTTGCATTCAATACCGTGCGGCTGCCCAAGGCAAGACGGATGAGTTTGAATTGAAGTCAAGCTTGTTGCACCACATTCCTAAGTACCATGGGCTGTCCATGGAAGATCCAAACAAGCACCTCAAGGAGTTTGAAGTGGTTTGTTCAAGCATGACACCCATTAATGTCGATGGGAGCATTCTGATGATGAAGGCCTTTCCATTCTCTCTTTTGGAAAAGGCTAAAGATTGGCTTTACGAACTAGCACCCGGAACGGTCAATTCTTGGGAAAGCATGAAGATGGCATTTTTGGAGAAGTTCTTCCCCACTTCGAGAGTCATTCTCTTGAGGAAGAAAATCAGTGGCTTCCAACAAAGCCAAGGAGAGTCCTTCCCAGCATACTATGAGCGTTTCAAGGCTCTTGTCGCTTCATGTCCTCAACATCAAATGAAAGAAGAACTTCTACTTCAATACTTTTATGAAGGACTTCTTCCAATTGAGCGACAAATGCTAGATGCCTCAGCGGGAGGTGCATTGGTTGATAAAACACCCATGGCAGCAAAGACCTTAATTGCAAACCGAGCCAAAATCAGCCACGCCATGATCCATACTCAAGTACTTACAATCCGGGTTGGAGAGATCATCCAAATTTCAAGTGGAGGGAGCCTCAACAACCCCAACAACAAGGAGGATTTAGGCAGCAACCCCCGGGCTTTTATGCAAAGCCATTCGTGCCAAATCAGAACCAAATGCAAGCCGCCCCAACAAACTCAGGTACGTCTTTGGATAATGATCAAATTGTTAAGTTACTAACTACTTTGACGCAGGAAGTACAAACTCAAAACAAAGAGAGGCAAATCCAAGACAAAAGGGTGGACAATTTGGAGAAGCAAATGGGGCAAATGGCAGAGTTCATGAGGCAGATTAAAGAACAAGGCAGATTGCCTAGTTCAACCATTGTGAATCCAAAGGGAGGATTCGAAACCGCCAAGGCCATTATGTTGAGAAGTGGTAAACAGGTTGGGGATGATCCAAACTCATCAAAATCAAGCCAAAAAGAGGATGAAAAGCTGCTAGAAGAAGAAGCACAGGGACCACAACCCACGGCAAGGGTTGAACCAACCTTGCCGCAGCCATCACATGCTTCTAAGCCACCCCAAATCACCAAGGTAAGTCCAAATTCGACTTCTTCTAGTTCCATTCCACTAAATGTGCCCTTTCCTGGCAGGTTTAAGCAATCAAAGAAAGAAGAGGCCGAAAAGGACATTCTAGAGACATTCCGGAAAGTTCAAGTCAATATTCCGCTCCTTGATGCAATAAAGCAAGTCCCAAGGTACGCTAAGTTTTTGAAGGAACTTTGTACGACAAGGAGAAGGATTTCGAACAAAGAAGTGGTTCAAGTAAGTGAGAATGTCTATGCGGTGTTACAAAGGAAGTTACCCCCTAAATGCAAAGATCCGGGTAGTTTTACAATTCCTTGCGTTATTGGAAATAATAAGTTCGAACATGCTATGTTAGACTTAGGGGCTTCAATTAATGTCATGCCATACTCTATTTATGCATCCATGAACTTAGGCGACCTTAAAAACGATGGTGTGATCATTCAATTAGCCGACCGTTCTAATGCATATCCAAAAGGTGTTTTGGAAGACGTTTTGGTGCAGGTTGGTAGTTTAATATTTCCAGCAGATTTCTATGTTTTAGAGATGGAGGATTCACCCAATTGCACCCCATTGCCGATCCTTCTTGGGAGGCCTTTCATGAAGACAGCCCGCACTAAGATCGACGTGTTCAAAGGGACTTTAACAATGGAATTTGATGGGGAAGTTATTGATTTCAATCTTTCTAAAAGTATTAAATTCCCTAAGGAAGATCATTCTTGTTTTTCTATTGATATATTTGATGATTTGGCGCAGGAATTTCTTGATTCGTTGGAAGAAGATCCCCTTGAAACGACAATTGCACAAGGGATTGGGTTGAAGCCCAATCTGGCCGTACCTAATGTAGACCATGCCGAGATTGTGGCTGCCTTTGAATCACTGCCACAACATCGTGGTAAGCCTTCTAACCCAATTCCAATTCTCGTTTCAACTAATACTTTGTTACCTTCTGTGATTCAGGCCCCCGTACTTGAGCTGAAGCCGTTGCCGGACCATTTGAAGTACGTGTTTTTGGGCGATGAAGAGACGCTTCCCGTCATTGTCTCTTCATCACTCACGGCAATAGAGGAGGACAAGTTGATTCGGGTGTTGAAAGACCACAAGACGGCCATTGGGTGGACTTTGGCCGACATTAAGGGAATTAGCCCTACAACATGCATGCATCGCATACTTCTAGACGAAGGGGCCAAACCAACTCGAGAGGCTCAACGCCGACTCAACTCTCCTATGATGGAAGTTGTGAAGAAGGAGATTATCAAGCTTCTCGATTGTGGGGTGATTTATCCAATTTCGGATAGTCATTGGGTCTCACCGGTTCAATGTGTTCCAAAGAAATCCGGAGTGACAGTAGTGAAGAATGCCGAGAATGAACTTGTGCCCACACGTGTTCAAACAGGTTGGAGGGTGTGCATCGACTATAGGAAGCTCAACTCCACCACAAGTTGATCACTTCCCTTTGCCATTCATTGATCAAATGCTTGAAAGGTTAGCCGGTCATGCTTTTTATTGTTTTCTTGATGGTTATTCGGGATATAATCAGATTGTCATAGCCCCGGACGACCAAGAAAAGACCACTTTCACGTGCCCCTTTGGTACCTTTGCTTATCGACGCATGCCATTCGGTTTATGCAATGCACCTGCCACGTTCCAAAGATGCATGGTAAGTATCTTTTCAGATTTTGTAGAGAAGATTATTGAGGTATTTATGGATGACTTTAGTGTTTTTGGTGATTCATTTGATGGTTGTTTAGAAAATCTCACATTGATCCTAAAACGATGCGTTGACACTAACCTTGTTTTAAATTGGGAAAAATGTCATTTTATGGTTAAACAAGGCATAGTTTTAGGGCATATCATTTCAGAAAGGGGAATTGAGGTTGATAAATCAAAAATAGATCTTGTACGCCACTTACCCTCTCCTACTTCGGTTAGAGAGGTTCGTTCTTTTCTTGGACATGCAGGATTCTATAGGCGATTTATCAAGGACTTTTCGAAGATGCGACCCCACGTCACGTCATCTACTACGCCTCTCGGACATTGAATGATGCCCAATTGAGTTACTCTATGATGCGAAATATATAAGCACACAAATTAAACCCTCTTTTTATCAATTGTAGCAAAGTATGTAAGTAGGGATCGTTCTAGACCGGGGATTAGGAGGGATTGCTAAATCACTTGAAAACTGACTCAAATACGTAAAAACAAGTTTAAAACACTAAATTAGACTCAAAGAATGCAAAACTAAACTTTAAAACACCAAAACAAACCAAAAGACTCAACACAGCAAACAAACACTCAAAACTGCCTTAAAAACACAATCTGGGCAGTTTTGAACACTAAACACAAATTTTGACGAAAATAGGTTTTAACTTGACTCAAGACTCTTGAAAACACAAACTAAATTGATTTCTAACTAATATGACACTTCAAAATAAAGGGGGAATTGGTTTTGACGAATTTGAAAACAAAACAAGAACTTTGTAAAACAAAACAGATTTTAAAACGAATTTGGATGATTTGAATGGATGGAAGGCTAGCTAAGGGGTTCATCTCCACACATGTTATACTTGCATTCAAAACGATTTCCAATTGCCTTTCAATAAACCATGAATTCTCAACGCCCCAAGTTAATTAGGTCCGCTTAAATTAACCTTCAGATTTTCCTAACGTTATTGAATTGGATGATTGCATACGACAACCCAAAGCATTCCCCACAAGTCCCCCACATGATTGCATAATAGAGATACAAGCAAGAATCATTAAGTTCTATGAAAACCATAAGCATTGACGAAGCACTTGTTACTATGATTGCATGAAACTTATGCCAAGAATTTACTTAACGCGATTGAGATCATCAACCTTTACTACTTGTGAATATAAGTTCATAACAATTAAGTGAAATTCCCTTATATCCTAGCATCAAATTCATGCATGCAAACTAAGCGGGCCCTCTTAACCAACATACACAAATCAGTTTTTGTTCATATAGATAAGTAAATTGAATTCACAACTTATGAAACGCAATTAGAAGTAATCAAATCATATAGCAAGCATAAACATGGTTTTGAATCCCCCCTAGCCAAGGGGGGTTTAGTTCCTCATAATCGCAATTACACAAAGATAACTTAAATTAAACATTGAAATCAAAGATAGAAAGCCTATAAATATATCCACCCTTCACCATAACTAGGGAGATTACAGTACACCAAAAACACAATCAGCCACACCATTCATTGATGTGAAAATTAACTTGACACACAAATTAAACCCTATTGATGAAAATTGTAGTATATATGCAAGTAGGGATCGTTCTAGAATGGGGATTAACTAGGGCTGCTAATCAATGCAAACTAGACTTAAAAACACAAAAACAAACTTAAAAACACTTAACAAGATTCTATAGACTCTAAACTAACTTTAAACACTCAAAACAGCAAGAAACAATAAAAAAGACTCAATTCTAGACCTAACAAGTGATTTGGACGAAAATAAAACTTAAAAGACTCAAACAACCACAAGAAAAACAGATTAGACTCTAAAAACAATACTTAAGAACAAGGAGGTTTATTTTGACGAAATTGAAATCCAAAACAGAAACTTGAAAACAAACTTGAATGAAAACTAATTTGATGAAATTGAAGGATGAGAAGCTAGTTAGAGGGGTCCTTATCCACACATGAACATATGCATACGAATCAATTTCCAGTTATTTTTTCGACAAACCATGAATGACAATGCTCCAAATTAATTGTGTTGAACGAATCAATTCTCAGATTTCCCTAGATTCATTGAATTGAATGGATAACGCATCACAACCAAATTATTCTTTCTCAAACTCCCTAACAATGGAATACGCATGATAGAGACATTCAACAAAGATCATTAAGTTCAATGGAAATCATAAACATTGACGAGGCATTCATAACCATGGAATACGCATGTTACTCTTGCCTAGGGTTTACTTTACACAATCGTGACTAGCGATCTTTACTACTCATGAATATAAGTTCATAACGATTAGGTGAAATTCCCTTATATCCTAGCAACGAATTCATGCATACAAATTAAGTATCGATCCTCAACCCACATACATAAACAAGTTCTTGATCAAAACATAAAAGTAAACCACATCCACAATTCATGAAATCATAACTGGAGGAAATCAATTCATAAGAAACATATGTCCATGGCTTCAAATTCGCCTCTAACTAAAAAGAAATTAGTTCCCCATGTCTAACATAATTGAAAAACGAATTAAATCAAACATGAAAACAGAAACGAGAGAAGAAAGAACTCCAAACACTCCAATGGTGGGAGATGGCATGCGGCAAAGCCTTCCTTCTCCCTTGAATTGCACGGCAAAGCTCCTCTCTGTGGTGGAATGGATGTATTGCGGCTGAATGGGTGTAGAATGACTGAATTTCGAATGGGGGGTGGTGGTGTCGAATTTAGGCTTTTAAAACCTCTATTTATAGGCTAGGGTTCCACAAAAATCTGATGGGAAAGGGTTAGGGTTTTGAAGATAAAAGGCTTGGCCCATCCAAGGGAGAAAAGAACTAGGGTTTTATGCAAATTTTTAGGCTTCTAGAACATTAGGTGCGGCACAAACCCTAGGGAGATAGATTAGGGTTTAACTTGGCAGAAATTAAAGGATTAGGCAATGGGCTAGGGTTTAGGTGCGGCAAAGGGGTTGAAAACCCACAATAAATTAGGGTTTTGGCCCACTTAGTTTAAGAGGGTAAGGATAGGTCATCTAAAAGCCCAAAGCCAAGAATAGAAACTCTCACAAATGGAAACCTTCAAGAAAGGAAACTTCCAACTTTAGAAACTTTGGTTTCCAATTCTGAATTCTTAGTTCTTTTACTTCCATTTCTTCATTTCTTAAGCTCCTTTGACCTTCAAACTCGTCCATTCCTTGTGCTCCATAAGCATATATTCCATTCCAGCTCAACTTTGCTCTAAAATGCTCCATTTTACACTTCTTTGCATACTTTGTCCTTAGAACCTGAAAATACAAGAAACTAGCTTAAAAGACTAATTTAACTAAGAAACACAACGTAAATGCACAAGAACAAGCTCACTAAGTCGCATAATTATGCTCCTATCAAATTCCCCCACACTTAGCTTTTGCTAGTCCTCGAGCAAAACAAAGAAACAAAAGAAAACAAAACGAAACAAAACAAACAAACAAAACCTAAACCTTCCAACGTTTGCCTCAGGGATTTCCAATGCACATGACAAATTAAAGATCATCATTCCCACAGATTTTAGTCATCTTCACATTTGAGCACATACTTAATCATAGTCACCACTTACTAGTTCACATTTAGGCACTTAAAACGATGTTTTAAATGTAGTAACATGCCTTATAGAATTTCCTCAATTCCTTACAAGATATGCACTCAATTTTCACTCAGATTTTCTAACTACACACCCTATACTAGTTATATGTGAGAAGATTGATGTAGATATGAAAACGAATGCTCACATATATGTATCACAAAGAAATCAATTTCTGGAGTTAATAAGCATTAAGATATGATCTCATGAATGGAATGCTACTACTTAGATGCGAGAACCAGTGACACCATATGCTCATACCGATTTTAAACTCCACAAATTGAAACACACAACACTCAAGATAAAAGTCAAAGGTTGTAACGGGGCTAGGGGAGTTGGCTAACAACGAAAGGATAGGGAAAACAAACGTTCTTAAAGCAATAGTAAGCAAAACAATGAAATCGTACTCAGAATTCCCATTAGCATGCAGAAATTAACTTTTAAACAAAGGGAAGATTCAACAACAATTAGGGCCGAATTCACTGTTTTGGACCCTTCCTTCAACAAACAACCCTTAAGAACTCTTTTTCACATCTTTTCAACTCCTTTTCATTCTTTTCACAACTTTTTTTTTTTTTTTTTTTTTTCTTTTCTTTTTCGTGCCTCATTCAAGACTTTGGCACACCCACAACAAAACTCACTTCCCCCACACTTGTTTTCTGCCCACAATGACTAAAAGGAATTCATTTTGAGTCATTCATTACTATGCTTCAAGAACAAAGGTATGGATGGTCCTAATCTAGGCTAGGTGAGGATAATGTGGGTTAACGAAGAAAACATAGGCTAAACAAGGCTCAACGGGGTTAAAACCTACAAAACACAATGAAATAGGGAGATATGGCCATTTGGCTATGGTGGTCACTACACAACCTTTATCTTGAATATGTGTTATGCAAATCAATATCATGCTTTGAATCAAACGGGCATAAGTTCTAGTGTTTGGAACTAAATGATGAAACGCCTTCTAAGTAGCAACCAAGCGAAGAATAATGAGATCATGCAACGACTTAAGAAAACAACAATGCACAGATTATTAACTCTCCAACTAAACGTTTAGGTTCAAGTCTCACAAGGTTGTAGCGTTAGTTTGAGTTCCTTCCTTCAAGCATGTTACAAAAACTAATTTTTTTTCTTTATGATTGTATGTGAATTCATATGTTATAACCACAACCAAGCATAAACCAAAGAGTAAATCAAACTTTCATCCATGTTTACAACTCTCTTTAACAGTCATGCAATTAAAAACCGAATCCTCATCATTGTCTTGGAAGGTACCCTAAGACATAAACAAACAAAAACGACTATTTTTGGTATTTTTCAAAACGTTTTCGATTTTTTTCTTTCTTTTTCTATTATATGACACTAAAACACATCAAAACACACTAAAAGCACTTAAAAACAGTGAGAAACAACTTAGAAGTGATAGGTGATAAAAACCCACGAATTTTCAACAGAAAACATTGTTTACCCCCCCACACTTAAACTAAACATTGTCCTCAATGTTTTAAACATAGACTCACAACAAACAGACCAATAACCCAACTAACACACATAACAAATGTGGCAAAGTAAAAGCAATAAAGAGAAGGGTTTAGGACGCAAATCTGGGTTTGGAGCGCGAATTCCTTCGTTCCCTCGTTTCAACACATGGGTTGCCTCCCAAGAAGCGCTTGCTTTAACGTCTTCCAGCCGGACGAATCCTTCACTTTAAGCTTGCATAGGGCCCACGACATTGAGGGGTACTTCCTCCACGACATGCTCCTCAAATGTCTCGTAGTAGGGCTTCAACCGATGTCCATTCACTTTGAAATCTTGTTGCGCCTTCAAACTTTGAATTAGCACTGCACCATGAGGGAAAACATTAGTAACAACAAAAGGACCAATCCACTTAGAACGCAACTTACCCGGAAACAACCGAAGACGAGAGTTGAAAAGTAACACTTTCTGCCCTATAGAGAACGTCTTGCTACGAATCATCTTGTCATGAAATGCCTTCGTCTTCTCCTTGTAGATTCGTGCATTCTCATAAGCTTCATTCCTAATTTCCTCAAGCTCGTTCAATTGAAGCTTCCTATGGAGACCTGCGGCATCAATGTCCATATTGAACATTTTGACGGCCCAATGTGCACGATGCTCTAACTCGACGGGAAGATGACATGGTTTCCCATAAATGAGCCGAAAGGGGGACATCCCAATTGGGGTTTTGTAGGCAGTGCGATATGCCCACAATGCATCATTCAAACGCAAGCTCCAATCCTTCCTCGTCGGCCCAACGGTCTTCTCCAAAATCTGCTTGATTTGCCTATTCGACACCTCGGCTTGCCCACTTGTTTGAGGATGATAAGGTGTTGAAACCTTATGCGTGACATTGTACTTCTTGAGCAGCGCCTCAATGGTTCGATTGCAAAAATGCGAGCCCCCATCACTGATAAGTACCCGCGGCATTCCAAACCTTGCAAATATGTTAGTTCTAACGAAATCTGCAACCACTTTAGAATCATTAGTACGGGTGGCTTTTGCTTCCACCCATTTCGAAACATAATCAACCGCAAGTAGAATATAATTGAAACCATGTGACGACGGAAAAGGACCCATGAAATCAATGCCCCAAACATCAAAAATTTCGACACTATAGATAGGGGTTTGCGGCATTTGTTGCTTGGGACCTATATTGCCCAATCTTTGACATCTATCACAAGTCATGCAAAATGTCCTAGCATCTTTAAAGATTGTAGGCCAATAAAAACCACATTCTAACACCTTAAGTGCTGTTTTCTGAGTGCCAAAGTGTCCCCCACATGCATAAGTGTGACAAAAGGTTAAAATCGAGTTAAACTCACAATCATGCACACACCTACGTAGAATCTGATCAGGGCAATATTTCCATAAGTAAGGGTCATCCCAAACATAACAACGTGCCTCTTTTTTCAATTTATCATGTTGGTGTTTGTTTAACTCACTTGGAACATGTTTAGACACCAAATAATTCACTAAATTGGCATACCATGGCTCACTTACCTTGATGGACAGCAGCTGCTCATCTGGGAATGACTCTAGAATAGGCAAGGCATCCTCGTCATGCACCATACGGCTCAAGTGGTCAGCCACCACGTTAGCACTCCCTTTCTTATCCCGGATTTCGATGTCGAACTCTTGGAGAAGAAGCATCCAGCGAATGAGTCTTGGTTTGGCCTCCTTCTTTGTGAACAAGTACTTCAAAGCTGCATGGTCAGTGTAAATAATCACTTTAGTACCAAGTAAATAAGAACGAAACTTATCTAAAGCAAACACAACAGCAAGAAGTTATTTTTCTGTCGTAGAGTAGTTCAATTGGGCATCATTCAATGTCCGAGAGGCGTAGTAGATGACGTGGGGTTGCTTGTCCTTCCTTTGCCCCAAAACAGCACCTAATGCATAATCGGATGCATCGCACATAAGCTCGAATTGAAGGCTCCAATCTGGTGGCATGATGATGGGGGCCGAAGTGAGCATCTCTTTGAGGTGTTTGAATGCCTTCTCACACTCCTCGTTGAATTCAAAAGTCACATCTTTTTGGAGGAGACGGCAAAGAGGGTTTGAAATCTTCGAAAAGTCCTTGATAAATCGCCTATAGAATCCTGCATGTCCAAGAAAAGAACGAACCTCTCTAACCGAAGTAGGAGAGGGTAAGTGGCGTACAAGATCTATTTTTGATTTATCAACCTCAATTCCCCTTTCTGAAATGATATGCCCTAAAACTATGCCTTGTTTAACCATAAAATGACATTTTTCCCAATTTAAAACAAGGTTAGTGTCAACGCATCGTTTTAGGATCAATGTGAGATTTTCTAAACAACCATCAAATGAATCACCAAAAACACTAAAGTCATCCATAAATACCTCAATAATCTTCTCTACAAAATCTGAAAAGATACTTACCATGCATCTTTGGAACGTGGCAGGTGCATTGCATAAACCGAATGGCATGCGTCGATAAGCAAAGGTACCAAAGGGGCATGTGAAAGTGGTATTTTCTTGGTCGTCCGGGGCTATGACAATCTGATTATATCCCGAATAACCATCAAGAAAACAATAAAAAGCATGACCGGCTAACCTTTCAGGCATTTGATCAATGAATGGCAAAGGGAAGTGATCCTTTCTTGTGGTGGAGTTAAGCTTCCTATAGTCGATGCACACCCTCCAACCTGTTTGAACACGTGTGGGCACAAGTTCATTCTCGGCATTCTTCACTACTGTCACTCCGGATTTCTTTAGAACACATTGAACCGGTGAGACCCAATGACTATCCGAAATTGGATAAATCACCCCACAATCGAGAAGCTTGATAATCTCCTTCTTCACAACTTCCATCATAAGAGGGTTGAGTCGGCGTTGAGCCTCTCGAGTTGGTTTGGCCCCTTCCTCTAGAAGTATGCGATGCATGCATGTTGTAGGGCTAATTCCCTTAATGTCGGCCAAAGTCCACCCAATGGCCGTCTTGTGGTCTTTCAACACCCGAATCAACTTGTCATCCTCTATTGCCGTGAGTGATGAAGAGACAATGACGGGCAGCGTCTCTTCATCGCCCAAAAACACGTACTTCAAATGGTCCGGCAATGGCTTAAGCTCAAGTACGGGGGCCTGAATCACAGAAGGTAACAAAGTATTAGTTGAAACGAGAATTGGAATTGGGTTAGAAGGCTTACCACGATGTTGTGGCAGTGATTCAAAGGCAGCCACAATCTCGGCATGGTCTACATTAGGTACGGCCAGATTGGGCTTCAACCCAATCCCTTGTGCAATTGTCGTTTCAAGGGGATCTTCTTCCAACGAATCAAGAAATTCCTGCGCCAAATCATCAAATATATCAATAGAAAAACAAGAATGATCTTCCTTAGGGAATTTAATACTTTCAGAAAGATTGAAATCAATAACTTCCCCATCAAATTCCATTGTTAAAGTCCCTTTGAACACGTCGATCTTAGTGCGGGCTGTCTTCATGAAAGGCCTCCCAAGGAGGATCGGCAATGGGGTGCAATTGGGTGAATCCTCCATCTCTAAAACATAGAAATCTGCTGGAAATATTAAACTACCAACCTGCACCAAAACGTCTTCCAAAACACCTTTTGGATATGCATTAGAACGGTCGGCTAATTGAATGATCACACCATCGTTTTTAAGGTTGCCTAAGTTCATGGATGCATAAATAGAGTATGGCATGACATTAATTGAAGCCCCTAAGTCTAACATAGCATGTTCGAACTTATTATTTCCAATAACGCAAGGAATTGTAAAACTACCCGGATCTTTGCATTTAGGGGGTAACTTCCTTTGTAACACCGCAGAGACATTCTCACTTACTTGAACCACTTCTTTGTTCGAAATCCTTCTCCTTGTCGTACAAAGTTCCTTCAAAAACTTAGCGTACCTTGGGACTTGCTTTATTGCATCAAGGAGCGGAATATTGACTTGAACTTTCCGGAATGTCTCTAGAATGTCCTTTTCGGCCTCTTCTTTCTTTGATTGCTTAAACCTGCCAGGAAAGGGCACATTTAGTGGAATGGAACTAGAAGAAGTCGAATTTGGACTTACCTTGGTGATTTGGGGTGGCTTAGAAGCATGTGATGTGATGCGAAATATATAAGCACACAAATTAAACCCTCTTTTTATCAATTGTAGCAAAATATGTAAGTAGGGATCGTTCTAGGCCGGGGATTAGGAGGGATTGCAAAATCACTTGGAATTGACTCAAAAACGTAAAAACAAGTTAAAACACTAAACTAGATTCAAAGAATGTAAAACTATAACTTAAAACACCAAAACAAACCAAAAGACTCAAAATAACACAAAAACACTCAAAACTGCCTTAAAACCACTTTCTGGGCAGTTTTGGACTCTAAACAAGATTTTGGACGAAAATTGGTTTCAACTTGACTCAAAACACTTAAAAACACAACTAACACACTTTCTAACTAATTTGACACTTGAAAACAAAGGGGGATTTGGTTTTGGACGAATTTAAAAATAAAACAAAACTTTGTAACTAGAACAGATTTTTAAAACGAATTTGATTTAAAACAATGGATGGAAGGCTAGCTAAGGGGTTCATCTCCATACATGTTATACTTGCATACGAAACGATTTCCAATTGCTTTTCAATAAACCATGACTTCTCAACGCCCCAAGTTAATTAGGTCCGCTTAAATTAACCTTCAGATTTTCCTAATGTTATTGAATTGGATGATTGCATACGACAACCCAAAGCATTCCCCACAAGTCCCCTACATGATTGCATAATAGAGATACAAGCAAGAATCATTAAGTTCTATGAAAACCATAAGCATTGACGAAGCACTTGTTACTATGATTGCATGAAACTTATGCCAAGAATTTACTTAACGCGATTGAGATCATCAACCTTTACTACTTGTGAATATAAGTTCATAACGATTAGGTGAAATTCCCTTATATCCTAGCATCAAATTAATGCATGCAAACTAAGTGTCGACCCTTAATCAACATACAAGAATAAGTTTTAATTCACATAGATAAGCAAATTGAAATCACAATTTATGAAACGCAATTAGAAGTAATCAAATCATATCGCAAGCATAAATATGTATTTCGAACCCCCCCCTAGCCAAGGGGGGGTTTAGTTCCTCATACTCACAACACAAAGAGAATAGAATTTAAACATTGAAATCAAAGGAAAAGAAACACCTAGAAATTCCAGCAAGTTGAACTTGAATCGCATGAACTCCAAGCTTCCTCCTCCTCCTCCTTGGTGCGGCAAAGGACTAAAACAGGTTCTAAGGGTCCTATGTGTATGGATTAATGGTTATGGAGGGGTATGGTGGTGTTTAGGAGTGGTGGAGGGTGCGGCAAAGGTGTGTGAAGGGTTTTGGCGAATTTCTGATTTGTGGAGTGAATGAATGAATGAATGAATGAATGAATGGGTTAAGGTGGTTTATATAGGCTTCTAACCCTAGGTAAATCAGGTTTAGGCCTTCTAGAAACCCAAATCCATCAGGAATTGGACTAAAAAAACACATTCCCACTAGGAATAGGTGCGGCATAGGCTTAGGGTCAGATAAGGCTTCTAGAAAGCCTTGCAAGGCAAGGATTTAGGGTCTTCTAGAAGTAAATGGGCGGCATATTTCAAGGGAGGATAAGATAGGGCTTCTAGAAAGCCCAAAATCTGATGGGAATTGCTTAGAACTTGTGGCAAGGAGGGGAATACTCTAGAAACTTCTCATTTGTGTCCTACAACACTTAGGAGTCCTTCTAGCATTAGGAAAACATGTCTCAATCCTTCCTTGACTTGGAATTCTTCTCCTTCTTCATCTTGGAAACCTTTTCCTTCTTGGACTTGGAAATCTTCCTTGTAGCTGCAACTTGATGCCATTTGGGGTTTACATTTCCTATTCCAAGTAGGAAACCTTGTTTGAATAGGAATCTTCATTCTTCTAGGAATCCATCTTCAACTAGGAATCCCTCGTTGATTAGGAATCCTTCTTCAATTAGGAATCCTTTGTTGACTAGGATTTCATCTCTTGATTAGGCGCTTTCCTACTTCGACTAGGAAACCTTGTTCAAGTAGGAAACATCATCTTCAAATCTTCAATTTCGTCCATCCTCTTGGCTCCAAACATATGATATTCATTCCAAGCTCTAATTTGCTCCAAAAGGCTCCAAAATGCTTCCTTTTGCACACTTTGCCCTTAAAATCTGAAAACACATAAAACTAGCTTAAAAGACTACTTTACTAAGGAAAAACACTATAAATGCACAAGAACAAGCTAAACTAAGGCGCATAAATATGCTCCTATCAAATTCCCCCACACTTAGCTTTTGCTAGTCCTCGAGCAAAACAAAACGAAACAAAGTAAACAAACGAAACAAAACGAGTAAAACACAACCTAAACCTTCCAACAATCGCCTCAGGGATTTCCAATGCACATGACATGTTAAAAATCATCATTCCCACAGATTTTAGCCATCTTTACACTTAAGCACATACTTAATCATAGTCACTACTTATTAGTTCCCATTTAACCAATTAAAACGATGTTTAAATGTAGTAACATGCCTTAGAGAATTTCCTCAATTCCTTACTAGATATGCACTCTATTTTCACTCCGATTTTCTAACTACACACCCTACACTAGTTATATGTGAGAAGATTGATGTAAATATGAAAACGAATGCTCACATATATGTTTCACAAAGAACGCAATTTCTAGAGTTAAGAAGCATGTTTAGATATGATCTCATGAATGGAATGCTACTACTTAGATGCGAGAACCAGTGACACCTATATGTGATAGGAGCATATTTATGCGCCTTAGTTAGCTAGTTCTTATGCATTTTCGTTATGTTTTCTTAGTTTAAAGTAGTCTTTTAAGCTACTTTCATGTGTTTTCAGGTTTAAAGGACATATTACATGAAATGATGCAAATTGGAGCTTTTTGGAGCAAATGTGAGCTTAGATTGAAAAGTACATGCTTGGAACACAAGGTTTGGACAAAATTGAAGATTTGAAGATTTGAGGATTCCTAGTCCAAGAAGGATTCCTAGTCCGAGGAGGAGTCCTAATTGAAGAAGGATTCCTAATCAACGAGGGATTCCTAGTTGAAGATGGATTCCTAGAAGAACGAAGATTCCTACTCAAACGAGGTTTCCTACTTGAAGTAGGAAAGCTAAGCCTAAAAGTTTCCATTTTGGGTTGATCTTTCCTAAACCTAAATGGCCTTGAGTTTAAGCAATCTTAGAAGGTTCCCAAGCGTTGAAAGACACGAAGAGGGGTTTTAGAATATTTTCTCCTTCTTGCCGTGGGTTTGGGCCAATTCCTAGCAGATTTAGGGTTTCTAGAAGCCCTATCCTAAGTCCCCTTGATCCATGCCGCACCTAGCTTCTAGATGGCCCAATTCCCTTGCCTTACAAGGCCTTCTAGAAACCCTAGCCCACTTAAGCCAAATCAGCCGCACCTTTCCCTTCTAGAACACCTATTTGCCTTGCCTTGCAAGGCATTCTAGAAGCCCTAACCCTAGCCCATTAAACTTGCCGCACCCTAGGCCCTTTTCCCATTCAAATCTGAAAACACATAAAACTAGCTTAAAAGACTACTTTACTAAGGAAAAACACTATAAATGCACAAGAACAAGCTAAACTAAGGCGCATAAATATGCTCCTATCAAATTCCCCCACACTTAGCTTTTGCTAGTCCTCGAGCAAAACAAAACGAAACAAAGTAAACAAACGAAACAAAACGAGTAAAACACAACCTAAACCTTCCAACAATCGCCTCAGGGATTTCCAATGCACATGACATGTTAAAAATCATCATTCCCACAGATTTTAGCCATCTTTACACTTAAGCACATACTTAATCATAGTCACTACTTATTAGTTCCCATTTAACCAATTAAAACGATGTTTAAATGTAGTAACATGCCTTAGAGAATTTCCTCAATTCCTTACTAGATATGCACTCTATTTTCACTCCGATTTTCTAACTACACACCCTACACTAGTTATATGTGAGAAGATTGATGTAAATATGAAAACGAATGCTCACATATATGTTTCACAAAGAACGCAATTTCTAGAGTTAAGAAGCATGTTTAGATATGATCTCATGAATGGAATGCTACTACTTAGATGCGAGAACCAGTGACACCTATATGTGATAGGAGCATATTTATGCGCCTTAGTTAGCTAGTTCTTATGCATTTTCGTTATGTTTTCTTAGTTTAAAGTAGTCTTTTAAGCTACTTTCATGTGTTTTCAGGTTTAAAGGACATATTACATGAAATGATGCAAATTGGAGCTTTTTGGAGCAAATGTGAGCTTAGATTGAAAAGTACATGCTTGGAACACAAGGTTTGGACAAAATTGAAGATTTGAAGATTTGAGGATTCCTGGTGTGAGAATTACTTGACACACAAATTAAACCCTCTTTTGTCAAATTGTAGTAAAGATGTAAGTAGGGATCGTTCTAGACCGGGGATTAGGAGGGATTGCTAAACACTTGGAAACTGACTTAAAAACTCAAAAACAAAGTTTAAAACACTAAACTAGACTCAAAGAATGCAAAACTAAAGTTTAAAACACTTAAACAAACCTAGAACTCAAAACAGCAACTAGAAGGCTCAAAACTGCCTAAAAACCACTTTCTGGGCAGTTTTGAGCACCTACACTAATTTGGACGAAATTTGATGAAAACTTGAATCAAAATACTTAGAAACACAAATCAAAACACTTTCTAACTAATCTAAGACTTCAAATTAAGGGGGGATTTGTTTTGGACGAAAATTGAAAACAAAACAGAAACTTAAAACTAAACAGGTTGTAAAACGTTTTGGATGAAAAGGATGGATAAAGGGCTAGTTAGGAGGTTCTTCTCCACACATGTCACACTTGCAAACAAAACGATTTTCAGTTGTTCTTCGATAAACTATGGATACTCAATGCCCCAAATTAACCGTGAATTGCACTAATTAACTTTCAGTTTTTCCACAAGTTATTAGAATGGATGATTGCATACGACAACCCAAAACATTCCCTACAAGTTCCCTACATGAATTGCATAATAGAGATCCAAGCAAGAATCATTAAGTTCTATGAAAAACATAAGCATTGACGAAGCATTCGTTACTATGAATTGCATGAAACTTATGCCAAGAATTCATTCAACGCGATCGTTTTCAAGCGACCTTCACTACTTGTGATTATAAGATTGTAACTATTAGGTGAAACTCCCTCATAATCTAGCATCATATTCATGCATGAAAACTAAGCGTGCACTCTCAATCAACATACACAAATAAGTTATCAATCAAATAGATGAACGAATTGAATCCACAATTTATGAACTAACAACTGAATTTAATCAAGTCATACTGCAAGCATGTACATGGTTTCGAATTACCCCCCAACTAAGGGGGTTTAGTTCCTCATACTCACAAAGCAAAGATACATAAATTTAGAAATTAAAATCCAAAGGAAGAAAACACCTAGAACGCTCCAACTTGGCAGCAAGCTCATCAACGAATTCTCCTTCCTCCTTGCTGCGGCAGAGAACTTTAGAACAGGTTTTTGGGGTTATTTGTGGTGTAGAATGGATGGGGAATGGTATGGGAAGGTTTAGGGTTGATGGGGGTACGGCTAGGGATGATTTTGGGTCAGAAAATATGGTGAAAGGTGAAGGAAGGCTGCTGCAAAGTGTGATGGATGTGTTTGACGAATTTATGAATTGTGGAGGGTGTATGGATGGATGGGATGAATGGAATGTGTGTGGGAGGTGTCTCTTTCTGAACTCCTAACCAAGGGGGGTTATATAGTGGCTGAAAATGTCAAGCAAACATTAAGTAATGGACAATCTGCCATCCTTGCAGAAATCCACTTCATGGTGGTCCAATTTCTGCCATTCCTTGTTGTCTATTCACTGCCCATGCTGATTCCTTGCTGCCCATGCTTTAATTTCTTATTCCTTGCTGCCCATGTGGTGTGTGTGTTGCTGTTTTCTTTCCTTCTTGCTGCCCATGTGGTGTTTATACTTGCAATGCATGTTCTTCATCCATTTAGCTAGTAAAAAACACATTTTCTGCCATTACATGGCAGCCATGATGTTTGAAGTTGTAGGCCAACACTTTGCACACACACATGCAGATTTCTAGCCCTTTGAATCATCAAATTCGTCCATCCTCATGTCTCCATGTTTGCACCATCCAATCTTGGCCCAAAAATGCTCCAAAATGCTCCAAATTGGCTCAAAATGCATACTTTGCCATATGAACCTGAAATTGCACGAAAATGACCTTAAACACTATAATAAGTTATAACTAACTACGAAAATGCAAGAAAACAACATAACTAAGTAGCATAAATATGCTCCTATCAAATTCCCCCACACTTAGCTTTTGCTAGTCCTCGAGCAAAACAAAATAAACAAAACGAAACAAAGTCAATAAACACACTCTAATCCTTCCAACATTTGCCTCAGGGATTTCCAATGAACATGACATGTTAAAGATCGTTATCCCCACAAATTTGAGTCATCTTTACACAAGCACATACTTAATTTAAGCCACAACTTACAAATTCACAAGTAATCAATTAAAACAATGCTTTGAATGAAGTAACATGCCTTAGAGAATTCCTTCAATTCCTTACAAGATATACACTCTATTTTCACTCAGATTTTCTAACTCCACACCCTACACTTGTCATATGTGAGAAGATTGATGTAGATATGAAAACGAATGCTCACATATATGTATCACAAAGAACGCAATTTCCGGAGTTAACAAGCATGTTTAGATATGATCTCATGAATGGAATGCTACTACTTAGATGCGAGAACCAGTGACACCATATGCTCCTACCAAATTCAAACTCCACAAATTGAAACACATAACACTCAAGATAGAAGTTAAGGGTTGTAACGGGGTTTGGGGTATTGGTTAACAAAGTAAGGATAGGGAAAAAAAACGTTCTTCAAGCGATAGTAAGCAAAGTAGTGAAATTGAGACCTAGAATTCACTTAGAATGCAGAAATTAACTTTAAAACACAAGGGGAAGACTTAGACAACTCCTTAGGGTCGAATTCATTGTTTTGGACCCTTACTTCAACAAACAATACTTTGGAACACTTTTTCACAACTCTTTTTTTTTTTATACTTTTTTTTTTTTCTTTTTTTTTTCTTTCTACCCGTGCCTATGGCACACAATTGACAAAATAAAAACTTCCCCCACACTTGGTTTCTGCCACAAAGGAATTCAATTTGAATCATGCTTACTATACTTTAAGAACGAGGGTATGGGTAGTCCTAATCTAGGCTAGGTGAGGAAAATGTGGGTTAACAAAGAAAAGGCTAAACAAAGCTCAATGGGGTTAACACCTACAAAACATAATGACATAGGGATTCATGGCTTTTTGGCTAAGGTGGTGGTCACTACACAACTTTATCTTGAATATGTGTTATGCAATTCAGTGACATGCTTTGAATGAAATGGGCATGAGTTCTAGCATTTGGAACTAAATGATGAAACGCCTTCTAAGTAGCAACCAAGCAAAGAATAGTGAGATCATGCAACGACTTTAGAAAACAAAGAATGCACAGATTTTAACTCTCCAAATAAGCGTTTAGGCTCAAGTCTCACAAGGTTGTAGCGTTAGTTTGAGTTCCTTCCTTCAAGCATGTTACAAAAACTGATTTTTCCTTTATGATTGCATGTGAATTCATAAGTTATAACCACAACCAAGCATAAACAAAGAGTAAATCAAACTTTCATCCATGTTAATCACTTTCTTTAACAGCCATGCAATTACAAACCGAATCCTCATTATTGTGTTGGAAGGTACCCTAAGACACAAACAAACACACAAAAACAACTCTTTTTTTTTTGGGTTTTTAAAACAATTTTTCAAATTTTTATGGGATTTTCGGATTTTTGACTCACAACACACTAAAACACACCAAAACAGCTTAAAAAGGCTTAAAAACAGCAAGGAACAAGTCTCTAAGTAATGGGTGGTACAATCCCACGAATTTGCATAAAAAACACTTAGTTACCCCCCCACACTTAAATCAAACATTGTCCTCAATGTTTCAAGCATAAAATCACACAAAACAAAATTAAACACACAAACAGCAAGTAACAAATAAACTGGCAGATTATAACTAACAACAAAGAGAAGGGTTTTAGGAACGCAAATCTGCAATTGGAGTGATGCCTAGGGCTTCCTTTGTTGTATGCATGGGTTGCCTCCCAAGTAGCGCTTTCTTTAACGTCTTGAAGCCGGACGAAGAACACAATCATGCCCCTTTGGAGCCCACGGCATGGAGTGGGAGCTCCTCCACAACATGCTCAACAAAATTCTCATGCATTGCATCCTTGAACGGAAATGGATAGTGATGTTTGTTGATGGGTGCGTTGTGTTTCCTATGGTTCATGTAAATGCGCCCACCATCGGGGATTTGCTTGGGTTCCTGCACCAAAGAAGGGAACCACCTCTTACTTTTAATGGGAATTGGATTTGGACTAGGTGCCTTACCTTGGTGTTGTGATGAAGTGGCAGCAACATGAACTTTTTTCCTCATGGTATTCTCGGCCCCATTGGGTATCTTAAGGGCAGTGGTCGTGGGGTCCTCATGCTCCACTCCAATTCCCTCATCTTGCATGGTTCTTGAAGCAACCTTTGTGTTAGGGGCTGAATGATCCGTCCCTATCTTTTCTATTGTATCAATAACACAACAAGAACGAACAACGTTAGGAGTCTCAATGGATTCAGAAATTTTAAAACAAATCATATCACCACCAAATGCCATAGTTACTTCTCCTTTGGCTACATCAATCTTAGTTTGAGCCGTTTTCATGAAAGGCCGTCCAAGGAGAATGGGCAATGAAGGAGCATGATCCGATTCATCCATCTCAAGAACATAGAAATCCGCCGGAAAGATCAAATGATTAACCTGCACCAAAACATCTTCCACAACTCCCTTTGGATAGGCATTAGATCTATCGGCCAATTGTATGATTACCCCATCATTTTTTAACTTGCCTAGGTTCATAGATGCATAAATTGAATATGGCATAACATTTATGGATGCACCTAAGTCTAACATGGCAGATTTGAACTTAGTATTACCAATGACACAAGGAATGGTGAAACTACCCGGATCTTTGCATTTAGGAGGTAGTTTACGTTGTAGCATGGCAGACACATTCTCACTTACCTGTACCACTTCTTTCTCCCGAAAACGTTTCTTTGTTGTACAAAGCTTCTTCAAACACTTGGCGTACTTCGGGATTTGCTTGATTGCATCCAAGAGAGGTATGTTAACTTGAACCTTTCTAAATGTCTCTAGAACATCTTTTTCCTCCTCTTCGATCTTGGATTGCAAAAATCTGCTAGGAAAGGGTACATTGGGTGGAATAACATTAGTAGGAAACGAATTGGACACATTCTTACCTTTGTTGGACAAATTGGGCAGATTTGGGGTACTAGAAGCTTGCGGCAAAGGTGGAACCACCCTTGCCGTGGGCAAGCTTGCTTCTTCCTCTTCAATTTGCAAGTTTTCATCCTCTTTGAGACCTGATTTTGATGGTGTAGGACCTGTCCCAACTTCTTTTCCACTTCTCAACAATATGGCTTTTGCACTTTCGAACCCGCCCCTTGGATTTGGAATGGTGGAGCTAGGGAGTTGTCCGGGATCTCGAAACTTACCTACAAACTCGGCAATCTGTCCAATTTGTTTCTCAAGTTGATCCACCCTTTTGTCTTGGTTTTGCATAGCTTGGGTGTGATCGTCTTGCCCCTGAGATAATTTGGTTAGTATCTTAAGAAGTGCATCATTATCTAGAGACGTACCTAAAGCATTTGGGGCAGATTGTTGTGGAGCATGTGGGGGTGCATATGGCTTGGTGAAGAACCCCGGGGGTTGTTGCCTAAAGCCTCCTTGTTGTTGAGGTGGTTGGGGCTCCCTCCACTTGAAATTTGGGTGGTCTCTCCAACCGGGATTGTAAGTACTTGAATAAGGATCATTCCTTGGTTGGTTTTGGCCTTGAAACCCAATTGCATTGGCGCTTTCCCATCCACCATTTTCAATCAATTGTGGACACTTTTCAGAAGCATGTCCTTGGATAGAACATACGCCACATACAATTGGTCCTTGCATCTTCATGCCCTCGGCCATTTGAGACACAATGGAAGTAAGATTAGCTAATTGTGAATGAATGTCGGATGTGGAACTTACCTCATGTACTTGTTGTCGTGGGGGTCCTCTTTGACCAACACCCTCGTATTGTTGAGCGTTCAATGCTCTATTAGCAATCAAGATCTTGGCAGCCATGGGTGTTTTGTCCACCAATGCTCCACCCGCCGAGGCATCGAGCATTTGACGTTCAAGTGGTAGGAGGCCCTCATAAAAGTATTGCAAAAGTAATTCCTCCTTCATCTGATGTTGTGGACAAGAAGCAACAAGTGATTTAAAACGTTCATAATATGTAGAAAAAGACTCACCTTCTTCTTGCTGGATTCCGCTTATCTTTTTGCGTAGGAGGATGATGCGAGAAGTTGGAAAGAACTTCTCCAAGAATGCTCTCTTCATACTCTCCCAAGAAGTGACAGTGCCGAGAGCTAACTCGTATAACCAATCCTTGGCTTTATCCATCAAAGAGAATGGAAAAGCCTTCATCTTCAAAATACTTCCGTCAACGTTAACGGGAGTCATACTAGAACAAACTACTTCAAATTCTTTCAAATGTTTGTTAGGATCTTCCATGGACAAGCCATGGTATTTAGGAATATGATGAAGCAAACTTGACTTTAATTCAAATTCTTCCGTCTTACCTTGGGCAGCCGTGGGGTACTGGATACACAAGGGTGCGGCATTATCCAATCCCGAGGCGGAGAGCTCTTTGAGTGTACGGTTGTCCACGGCCATGTCTTGGGCTTCTTCACTCACTTGTGCCGTAGGTTCCTCCTCCTCTTCTGGAACGTTTTCTTCAAGGTCAGGTTCGGGATTGGGTGGGTTGTGTTCTTGCTGATTTCTAGCCCGTCTCAAAGTTCTCTCAAAATCGTCGTCAAAGTCCAAAATATGCTCACGAATAGGTTTGGAACTTCGAGTCATGCACTAGTACCTAGAAACAAAGAAACAAAACAAGATAGCAATCTGTGATAGAAAACAAACGAAAATAACAAATAAACAAAAAGAACGAGGGATTAGCAAAGTTGCTAATCCCCGGCAACGGCGCCAAAAATTTGATGCGAAAATTACTTGACGCACAAATTTAAACCCTATTTGTGACAGTTGTAGTAATGATATAAGTAGGGATCGTTCTAGGCCGGGGATTAACTAGGGATGCTAACCCAAGTAAAATTAAATTAAAAACGTAAAAACAAAATTTAAAACACTTAACTAGAATCACTCAAAATAAAACTAACAAATAAACTAAAGCAAATCAAAAGACTTAAAATAATTCAAAACTCAAGAAAACACAAACTAAATTGATTTCTAATAAATCTAACACTTTAAAATAAATGGGGGATTGATTTTTAATTAAAAGTAAATTAAACTTAAATAAATTACAGAATTGACAAAAACATAAAATTAAGGTAAATGGATGGACGACGGACTGGCTAGAGGATTATTCTCCACACATGCCACATATGCAACCTAAATTGATTTTCAGTTGTTCTTTCAATAAATTGTAAATTCTCAACGCCCCAAGTTAATTAGGTCCGCTTAAATTAACCTTCAGATTTTCCTACTTTTATTAGGTTGGATGATTGCATACGACAACCCAAAACATTCCCTACAAATTCCCTACATGAATTGCATAATAGAGATACAAGCAAGAATCATTAAGTTTTATGAAAATCATAAGCATTGACGAGGCACTTGTTACTATGAATTGCATGAAACTTATGCCAAGAATTTACCTAACGCGATCGTTTATAAGCGACCTTCACTACTTGTGAATATAAGTTCATAACGATTAGGTGAAATTCACTTATATTCTAGCATCAAATTCATGCATGTAAATTAAGTATGCATCCTTAATCGACATACAAAAATAAGTTATCAATCAAGCAGTTAAGCAAATTAAATCACAACTCAGAAATCACAACTGAAGGTAATCAATTCAAATTACAAATATATCCATGGTTTTGAATTAACCTCTAGCCAAACAGAAAATTAGTTACACATTATTTATAAATTAAAACAGAAATTAAACTTGAGTTTGGAGGAAGAATAACACCGAGAGAAATTGCAGTTTGTTGCTTCTGTCCCCGCATCTTCACGCTGCCAAAGGCAGCACTCCCTGCGTTCTCCAAGCTGTTTCCCGTCAGCACAAGGCAGCGCCTGTCCTCCTTTCCGCGCGCTGACACACTGCCAAAGGCAGCCCCGTGGCTCCTGTCTCCTGCCCGAGCTCCAAAGAGCTCCCTTATTCTTTTTTTTTCTTTTCGTTTCTTCCGCGCCCCCAGGCCGAGGCTGCACTCCTCAAGCTCCACGTCTCAAGCTGCCTAAGGCAGCAACATCTCTTCTTTCTTTCCGCGCAAAAAAAACTGCCCTCCTCTCAGTTCTCACCTTCCTTTTATTATTTTCTTTCTGCCTTCCACCTAATTTCCGCACGCCAGCAGCTGTCCTTTTATTTTCTGCTTTTACGTTAGCTTAGTGGCTGCCCAAAGCAGCCTTTCTTTTTCCAAACTCCTTTGCTGCCCGCGTCCTCCCTAGTGCTCTCTGACTTCCTCCACCTTCTTATTTATTTCTTTCTTTCTATCATGCACTCCCACACATCCCTTCTTTTATTATTTTGCTTTCCCTTTTTTTTATTTGCTGCACTCACTCAACAACATATATATATATATGTATATATATATTTATAATACTATCTTATTTTTATTAACCAAAAATAGTGGGCAATGCAGTTTTTGACAATTTTAAAAATTTGATGCGAAAATTACTTGACGCACAAATTTAAACCCTATTTGTGACAGTTGTAGTAATGATATAAGTAGGGATCGTTCTAGGCCGGGGATTAACTAGGGATGCTAACCCAAGTAAAATTAAATTAAAAACGTAAAAACAAAATTTAAAACACTTAACTAGAATCACTCAAAATAAAACTAACAAATAAACTAAAGCAAATCAAAAGACTTAAAATAATTTAAAACTCAAGAAAACACAAACTAAATTGATTTCTAATAAATCTAACACTTTAAAATAAATGGGGGATTGATTTTTAATTAAAAGTAAATTAAACTTAAATAAATTACAGAATTGACAAAAACATAAAATTAAGGTAAATGGATGGACGACGGACTGGCTAGAGGATTATTCTCCACACATGCCACATATGCAACCTAAATTGATTTTCAGTTGTTCTTTCAATAAATTGTAAATTCTCAACGCCCCAAGTTAATTAGGTCCGCTTAAATTAACCTTCAGATTTTCCTACTTTTATTAGGTTGGATGATTGCATACGACAACCCAAAACATTCCCTACAAGTTCCCTACATGAATTGCATAATAGAGATACAAGCAAGAATCATTAAGTTTTATGAAAATCATAAGCATTGACGAGGCACTTGTTACTATGAATTGCATGAAACTTATGCCAAGAATTTACCTAACGCGATCGTTTATAAGCGACCTTCACTACTTGTGAATATAAGTTCATAACGATTAGGTGAAATTCACTTATATTCTAGCATCAAATTCATGCATGTAAATTAAGTATGCATCCTTAATCGACATACAAAAATAAGTTATCAATCAAGCAGTTAAGCAAATTAAATCACAACTCAGAAATCACAACTGAAGGTAATCAATTCAAATTACAAATATATCCATGGTTTTGAATTAACCTCTAGCCAAACAGAAAATTAGTTACACATTATTTATAAATTAAAACAGAAATTAAACTTGAGTTTGGAGGAAGAATAACACCGAGAGAAATTGCAGTTTGTTGCTTCTGTCCCCGCATCTTCACGCTGCCAAAGGCAGCACTCCCTGCGTTCTCCAAGCTGTTTCCCGTCAGCACAAGGCAGCGCCTGTCCTCCTTTCCGCGCGCTGACACACTGCCAAAGGCAGCCCCGTGGCTCCTGTCTCCTGCCCGAGCTCCAAAGAGCTCCCTTATTCTTTTTTTTTCTTTTCGTTTCTTCCGCGCCCCCAGGCCGAGGCTGCACTCCTCAAGCTCCACGTCTCAAGCTGCCTAAGGCAGCAACATCTCTTCTTTCTTTCCGCGCAAAAAAAACTGCCCTCCTCTCAGTTCTCACCTTCCTTTTATTATTTTCTTTCTGCCTTCCACCTAATTTCCGCACGCCAGCAGCTGTCCTTTTATTTTCTGCTTTTACGTTAGCTTAGTGGCTGCCCAAAGCAGCCTTTCTTTTTCCAAACTCCTTTGCTGCCCGCGTCCTCCCTAGTGCTCTCTGACTTCCTCCACCTTCTTATTTATTTCTTTCTTTCTATCATGCACTCCCACACATCCCTTCTTTTATTATTTTGCTTTCCCTTTTTTTTATTTGCTGCACTCACTCAACAACATATATATATATATATGTATATATATATTTATAATACTATCTTATTTTTATTAACCAAAAATAGTGGGCAATGCAGTTTTTGACAATTTTATTACTAAAAAAAATACACTTAAGCTATTATTAATTTCTTTGCTAGACAAATCACATAAAACACGAAAATAAAGTAAATAGCTCAAAAATATGAGAAACTAACTAAGAAAAGACGAGAGAATTTGATGTAAAATATGTATAAATATGAGCTTATCAAATACCCCCACACTTAACTTTTGCTAGTCCTCGAGCAAAACAGAGAAAATAGAAAAAAGTAATAACATGAAAATTATTAGTTTCCCCCTATATGACCCTCATAGAACTTCATTCGAGAACACAAATCATCAAGAACCATAGCTAACACCAACAAGCTAATCCACGTTCATTTTCCTTATTCAAATATTAGCAGTAATCTTTGAAACATCCTTGAAGTGTAGTGTGTGGGATAGCCATGCTCATGCAATTTCAAATTTTTATTTTTAAAATCACCATATGCAAACTAGCGACCTTCTCACTGGAATATACACTCAATCACACATGTGTTTAGTTTTAAAGTGTTTCGCTCAAAGAAACAAATGTGAAAGTTCTACCATAAGCTTGCATAAAGATCACTTCTCCACAGTCATAATTGCAAAACTTAAATCAAGAGGACTTTTATTGGATGTAATGAGGCTTAGGGCGAGAGTTATTGAAACGAAAGAATAGGAAAACACAAGTTCCAAGCTACATTGCAAGCGATTCTTTTTTTGTTTAGATTTATAAGAACTCAAACTTTCCAGCTATTCTTCAAGTCACCAACCACACCCATAAACTGAAACTTTAAAAACTTTTTATTTTCTTTGTATACAATCTTTCTTTTTCTTTTCCTTTTCTCTTTTTTTTTTTTTTTTTTTTTTTTTTTTTTTTTTTTTTTTTTTTCAAACAGAAACAAATATGAAAAACCCCCACACTTATTCTTTTGCCAAACACCCTCAAAGTACTTCACAAACATTCACATAAGATAATCTTGCATTGCTGGCTTGGAAAGGGTAAGGAAAAATATTTATTTCAGGCATAAGGGTAGACATATCTGGTGATAAGAAATAAAAGGCTCAACAAACACGGCTCAAATTGGCAATCTAATGATATCATTTTTCTTTGGGAAACAAGGTTATTTGGGCCATGGTGGTAAACCTAATGCCTCTATCATTTTCAAGTTCATGCAATCAATGACAAATATTTCGAAAGATCGTTATGCAAGTTCTAGAGAAGTATCTCACATAAGTTCATCACACATGAAAGAATAGGAGTGTATGAAAAATGCACACACTTTCAATAGGCTCAAAAACTCACATAGGATGTATATGGTCACTAAATTCACATATGGAGCTTTAAATCATGCTTTAGTTTCACATCAACAAGGCTATGTGCATTTGGTTTTTCAAAGATGATCAAATATGTACAAACTAACACGAGAATTAGGAATTTCACAAAACACATGTTAACTAAGTTCTTGATGATCATGGTTCAAACTTTATCCGATTATATCATTGGGCCGGGGAACTGACAAAAATCTTAATTCAAAACAATAAGGAAAACAAGGAAATATTTTTGGATTTTTAAAATTTTCCGAAAATTTTTATTTTTATTTTTTTATTTTTTTATTTTTTATATAAAACAAAACTAATTAATAAAACAAAGCAATAACATGGAAACACATGAAATCAGTTCAAAGTCGAAGGTATAAAAATTTTCAATTTGGTCATTTTTATACTTTTTACCCCCACACTTAAACTAGACATTGTCCCCAATGTCAGAAAATATAATAAAATGTAAATAAAAATAAAATAAATATAAAGAAACAAAATAAAGCAATAGGACTGAAAACTTCCCTAATTTGCAGAAAAAATCAAGCGATGACCCCCCAAGCTAAAATTCAGCAATCAACTTCAAGGGTGGAAATAGCCAAAAGTTCCTGCAAAGAAAAGAAATAAATCAGTTAAGCACGCAAGAAAATATAAAACAAAACAAAAACAAACAAACGAAAAATTAAAAATGAAAAAGACAATGAATAAAACTAATAAAGTGATCATTGGTCCTGTTTGGTGACTTTCCACAGCTTTGAACTTGAACTGGCCTCGGAACTTCTTAGCAAGGAAAATGAGACTTGATTGGTGGTGTTGTTGAAGCTTCTCGAGCTCTTGGTTTCAACTCAGACTCCTTCTGCCGGGTTGATTGAGTCTGCAGGCTACATTCTTCTCTTTTTGTTCTTCTGCATGGCAGGTAGGCACGAGGAATAGGTGGTGGTCTGCTTCTTTGTTCAATCTGTCCAAGTGCCGACCGATTGCCTTTCTTTCACCCTGACTCGTAGCCACGAGCAAGGGTAAAGGAAAAGCATGCCATGAGAAATCTTTGCCTCTGACTCTGATGATATGGGATACTTTTGCTTTTGAAGAAGTATCGTTCCACAGGTGTATGCTTGAACTGGGCTGGGGAACTTCTTAGCAAGGAAAATGAGACTTGATCTTGAAGATGAAGCAGCACCTTGTCTCCACATGCTTCAAGTATCATTTTCACTTGCCATGTCTGTTCTCCAGGCAGATGTGGCGACTTCTTCGGAAGTACATCAGTGGTTGAAGAAGAGTACTCGAGAGCAATGCTAGGTAAGCAATCAGGAAGGATTTCCAGGCAGTCGGTTCTTAGATTGGAAGATTGACACCGAGTGCTGGCTGATTGCCCGCTTTCTCCTTGCCACAAAGACAAGGACAAGGACAGGGAGAAAGCGTGATATGAGATACTCTTGCTTTCAACCTTCATGATATGAAATACTCTAGCTCTAGATGACTTATTTGCAAAGGTGTCCCAGGGAATGAGAAACACAGAGAAACTCGAGAGGGTTTGTTGGAAAGGCATTTTCGGAGATGAAAAATTTCGGAGATGAAGAAGTGTTGAGAGAGTTTGCCTTTGCTGTTGAGGGCGAAGGTAGACGTTTATAGAATTTTTCTTCACAACCGAAACTTTTCTTTTACCCCTGTCGGCAGCCGGTGGATGGATGAACAGTACAGGTTACGCGCTTTCTGAAAAAGCAACCCGTAATTTGCGCAAAGCTGACAGCGCGTGACGAGTGACGACAAATCTGGAAAAGCAGCTCGCCTCGTGATTCCTGACCGCTCCGACTTTTGAGAGAGAGGCGCCCAACTTTTGAGAAAGGAACCGACTTTTGAGACGGAGTCCGACTTTTGAGAACGGCGACGCCGCTTTTGAGAAAAGAGTCCGGCTTTTGAGAAAGGAGCCCGGCTCTTCGATTTGCGAGAGGGCGCCTCTTCGACTGCTGAGTGATGCCTCAACGATTTCTTCTTCTTATAAGAACGCTCATTTTTGTTCCACAACACACTTAAGCTCCCCCTGTAAACACTTCCTCCTGCAAACACTCCCTCTTGCATTTTCTTTAATCTTGATCAGTCCAACTCTTCATTCTCAACACCTTCAAATATGTCTTGCCCCTCTGACCGTCGCCTTAACTTGAATGTTGGGGAAGATAGTGATATATCTTCTCCAACCAACATTTGGCAGCCATCCTTCATATCCCCAAATGGTCCTCTTACAGTTGGGGATTCCATGATGATGAACGAAACAACCGCATCGGTGGTGGCCAGAAATCTGCTCACTCCTAGAGACACTAGGATACTTTCTAGGCGGTCCGACGAACTAGCTGTCCAGGACTCTATGGCCTACAGCGTCCGATGCGCAGGCTCCGTATCAAACATGGGCCAGCGCCTTCTTGCACGAACTCGTCAGGTGGAGTCGTTGATGGCTGAAGTGGCTAGTCTTCGGCAGGAGGTCAGAGTGCTTAGGCATGAGAACAGGGATTTGCACATGCTTGCAACCAATTACTCAACTCTGAAGAGGAAGCTGGATCAGATGCAGGAGTCCGAAGTGCGGATTCAGAGTGATCATCAACGGTTTATGGCGTTACTCCCGAGGTTTGTGTTGCCTTCGTCCTCGGGAGCAGCACCAAGTATTGAGGCTCTGAATGATCCAGCTCTGGCGCTTCGTCTTTCAGGGGCTCCGACGACCTCCGAGGCACCACCAACCAATGACCAATGAACGAAATTAAATTACAAGTTATTGTAAAAAAATTTATGCATTTAAGTTTTTTTTTTTTTTTTTTTATAAATATAAATAAAAGTATTTTTGTTTTGTTTTTTTTTTTTTTTTTTTTTTTTTTTTTTTAATTATATGGATGTTTATTATTATTATTATTATTATTATTATTTTTTTTTCATTTTTTATTTTATATAAATGTAAAATAAGTAAATCAAAGTAAAAAAAACTAAGTTTAATCTCCTAAACAAAAATCACAACTAAATAAACAAAACAAAAATCACAACTAAATAACAAAACAAAATGAAAGCAGTAAAGAGAAGGGATTAGGAATGCAAATCTGATTGTGGGTGATTCCTAGGCCTCCCTTCATTATTCAAATGCATGGGCTTATCATTGAACGGACGGTGGTACTTGAAATGATCCGGCAACGGTCTAAGTTCTAATGACGGTGCCTGAATTATCAAAATTAAAAACAAGTTAGTATAAATTAAAATAAAAAATGGAGAAGATGGCTTACAGTCACATTCAAACTCAATTACAAACACCACGTCTTTGAACGTTTCCGGGACTTTGAACTCAATCACAAATTAAACCCTCTTTTGTCAAATTGTAGTAAAGATGTAAGTAGGGATCGTTCTAGACCGGGGATTAGGAGGGATTGCTAAACACTTGGAAACTGACTTAAAAACTCAAAAACAAAGTTTAAAACACTAAACTAGACTCAAAGAATGCAAAACTAAAGTTTAAAACACTTAAACAAACCTAGAACTCAAAACAGCAACTAGAAGGCTCAAAACTGCCTAAAAACCACTTTCTGGGCAGTTTTGAGCACCTACACTAATTTGGACGAAATTTGATGAAAACTTGAATCAAAATACTTAGAAACACAAATCAAAACACTTTCTAACTAATCTAAGACTTCAAATTAAGGGGGGATTTGTTTTGGACGAAAATTGAAAACAAAACAGAAACTTAAAACTAAACAGGTTGTAAAACGTTTTGGATGAAAAGGATGGATAAAGGGCTAGTTAGGAGGTTCTTCTCCACACATGTCACACTTGCAAACAAAACGATTTTCAGTTGTTCTTCGATAAACTATGGATACTCAATGCCCCAAATTAACCGTGAATTGCACTAATTAACTTTCAGTTTTTCCACAAGTTATTAGAATGGATGATTGCATACGACAACCCAAAACATTCCCTACAAGTTCCCTACATGAATTGCATAATAGAGATCCAAGCAAGAATCATTAAGTTCTATGAAAAACATAAGCATTGACGAAGCATTCGTTACTATGAATTGCATGAAACTTATGCCAAGAATTCATTCAACGCGATCGTTTTCAAGCGACCTTCACTACTTGTGATTATAAGATTGTAACTATTAGGTGAAACTCCCTCATAATCTAGCATCATATTCATGCATGAAAACTAAGCGTGCACTCTCAATCAACATACACAAATAAGTTATCAATCAAATAGATGAACGAATTGAATCCACAATTTATGAACTAACAACTGAATTTAATCAAGTCATACTGCAAGCATGTACATGGTTTCGAATTACCCCCCAACTAAGGGGGTTTAGTTCCTCATACTCACAAAGCAAAGATACATAAATTTAGAAATTAAAATCCAAAGGAAGAAAACACCTAGAACGCTCCAACTTGGCAGCAAGCTCATCAACGAATTCTCCTTCCTCCTTGCTGCGGCAGAGAACTTTAGAACAGGTTTTTGGGGTTATTTGTGGTGTAGAATGGATGGGGAATGGTATGGGAAGGTTTAGGGTTGATGGGGGTACGGCTAGGGATGATTTTGGGTCAGAAAATATGGTGAAAGGTGAAGGAAGGCTGCTGCAAAGTGTGATGGATGTGTTTGACGAATTTATGAATTGTGGAGGGTGTATGGATGGATGGGATGAATGGAATGTGTGTGGGAGGTGTCTCTTTCTGAACTCCTAACCAAGGGGGGTTATATAGTGGCTGAAAATGTCAAGCAAACATTAAGTAATGGACAATCTGCCATCCTTGCAGAAATCCACTTCATGGTGGTCCAATTTCTGCCATTCCTTGTTGTCTATTCACTGCCCATGCTGATTCCTTGCTGCCCATGCTTTAATTTCTTATTCCTTGCTGCCCATGTGGTGTGTGTGTTGCTGTTTTCTTTCCTTCTTGCTGCCCATGTGGTGTTTATACTTGCAATGCATGTTCTTCATCCATTTAGCTAGTAAAAAACACATTTTCTGCCATTACATGGCAGCCATGATGTTTGAAGTTGTAGGCCAACACTTTGCACACACACATGCAGATTTCTAGCCCTTTGAATCATCAAATTCGTCCATCCTCATGTCTCCATGTTTGCACCATCCAATCTTGGCCCAAAAATGCTCCAAAATGCTCCAAATTGGCTCAAAATGCATACTTTGCCATATGAACCTGAAATTGCACGAAAATGACCTTAAACACTATAATAAGTTATAACTAACTACGAAAATGCAAGAAAACAACATAACTAAGTAGCATAAATATGCTCCTATCAATTCCTAGTCCAAGAAGGATTCCTAGTCCGAGGAGGAGTCCTAATTGAAGAAGGATTCCTAATCAACGAGGGATTCCTAGTTGAAGATGGATTCCTAGAAGAACGAAGATTCCTACTCAAACGAGGTTTCCTACTTGAAGTAGGAAAGCTAAGCCTAAAAGTTTCCATTTTGGGTTGATCTTTCCTAAACCTAAATGGCCTTGAGTTTAAGCAATCTTAGAAGGTTCCCAAGCGTTGAAAGACACGAAGAGGGGTTTTAGAATATTTTCTCCTTCTTGCCGTGGGTTTGGGCCAATTCCTAGCAGATTTAGGGTTTCTAGAAGCCCTATCCTAAGTCCCCTTGATCCATGCCGCACCTAGCTTCTAGATGGCCCAATTCCCTTGCCTTACAAGGCCTTCTAGAAACCCTAGCCCACTTAAGCCAAATCAGCCGCACCTTTCCCTTCTAGAACACCTATTTGCCTTGCCTTGCAAGGCATTCTAGAAGCCCTAACCCTAGCCCATTAAACTTGCCGCACCCTAGGCCCTTTTCCCATTCAAATTCTGATTTCTAAGCCTATTTCCTTGTGGATTTGGGTTATTTAAATCCATATCTGATTTACCTAGGGTTAGAAGCCTATATAAACCCCCTAGGTGCCTCATATTATTCATTCATTCACTCAACAATTCAGAAATTCGTCCAAAGCTCTCCACACCTTTGCCGCAGCCCCTAAACACCATTCTCCCTAGTTCTAAACCTTTGCCGCAACCCCCATCCATCCTAACACCACCAAGGCATCTCCTACCCATTCATCCATACACATAGGACCCTTAGAAGCTGTTTTAGGCCTTTGCCGCACCAAGGAGGAGGAGAAGAAAGCTTGGAGTTCATGTGATTCAAAGTTCAATTTGCTGGAATTTCTAGGTGTTTCTTTTCCTTTGATTTCAATGTTTAAATTCTATTCTCTTTGTGTTGTGAGTATGAGGAACTAAACCCCCTTAGTTGGGGGGTGATTCGAAACCATGTACATACTTGCAATTTGATTCGATTACATTCAGTTGTTATTTCATAAGTTATGGATTCAATTCGTTCATCTATTTGATTGATAACTTATTTGTGTATGTTGATTGAGAGTGCACGCTTAGTTTTCATGCATGAATATGATGCTAGATTATGAGGGAGTTTCACCTAATAGTTACAATCTTATAATCACAAGTAGTGAAGATCGCTTGAAAACGATCGCGTTGAATGAATTCTTAGCATAAGTTTCATGCAATTCATAGTAACAAATGCTTCGTCAATGCTTATGTTTTTCATAGAACTTAATGATTCTTGCTTGTATCTCTATTATGCAATTCATGTAGGGAACTTGTAGGGAGTGTTTTGGGTTGTCGTATGCAATCATCCAACTTAATAACTTGTGGAAAAGCTGAGGGTTAATTAGTGCAATTCACGGTTAACTTGGGGCGTTGAGTATTCATAGTTTATCGGAAGAACAACTGAAAATCGTTTTGTTTGCAAGTGTGACATGTGTGGAGAAGAACCTCCTAACTAGACCTTTTAACCATCTATTTCACCAAAATCGTTTTTACAATCTGTTTAGTTTTAAGTTTCTGTTTTGTTTTCAATTTTCGTCCAAAACAAATCCCCCTTTATTTTGAAGTCTTAGATTAGTTAGAAAGTGTTTTGATTTGTGTTTCTAAGTGTTTTGATTCAAGTTTTCACCCAAATTCGTCCAAGTTCTTGTTAGGTTCTCAAAACTGCCCAGAAAGTGGTTTTTAGGCAGTTTTGAGTCATTAGGTTGCTGTTTTGAGTTTTAGGTTTGTTTAAGTGTTTTAACCTTTAGTTTTGCATTCTTTGAGTCTAGTTTAGTGTTTTAAACTTTGTTTTTGAGTCTTTAAGTCAGTTTCCAAGTGTTTAGCAATCCCTCCTAATCCCCGGTCTAGAACGATCCCTACTTACATCTTTACTACAACTTGACAAAAAGAGGGTTTAATTTGTGTGCTTATCTATTTCGCATCAATATGCTCCTACCAAATTCAAACTCCACAAATTGAAATACACAACACTCAAGATTAAAGTCAAGGGTTGTAACGGGGCTAGGGGAGTTGGCTAACAACGAAAGGATAGGGAAAACAAACGTTCTCAAAGCAATAGTAAGCAAAATAATGAAATTGAACTTTAGAATTCCCATTAGCATGCAAAAAATCAACTTTTAAACACAAAGGGAAGTTTTAACAACAATTAGGGCCGAATTCAATGTTTTGGACCCTTTCTTCAACAAACAACACTTAAGGCCTCTTTTTCACATATTTTCAACTTCTTTCTCATTCTTTTCACAACTTTTCTTTTTTTCTTTCTATTTTCCACGAATTTTCTTTTCTTTTCTTTTTCGTGCCTCATTCAAGACTTTGGCACACCCATAACAAAACTCACTTCCCCCACACTTGTTTTCTGCAATGCATTGGTTTTAAGGAATTCATATTAAGTCATGCATTACTATGCTTCAAGAACAAAGGTATGGATGGTCCTAATCTAGGCTAGGTGAGGATAATGTGGTTAACAAAGAAAATAGGCTAAAACAAGGCTCAACGGGGTTAAAAACCTACAAAACACAATGACATAGGGCACACGGCATTTGGCTAAAGTGGTGGTCACTACACAACTTTATCTTGAATATGTGTTATGCAAATCAATAACATGCTTTGAATGAATTGGGCATGAGTTCTAGTGTTTGGAACTAAATGATGAAACGCCTTCTAAGTAGTAACCAAGCAACGAATAATGAGATCATGCAACAACTTTAGAAAACAACAATGCACAGATTATTAACTCTCCAAATAAACGTTTAGGCTCAAGTCTCACAAGGTTGTAGCGTTAGTTTGAGTTCCTTCCTTCAAGCATGTTACAAAAACTGATTTTTTTCTTTATGATTACATGTGAATTCATAAGTTATAACCACAACCAAGCATAAACCAAAGAGTAAATCAAACTTTCATCCATGTTTATAACTCTTTTTAACAGCCATGTAATTACAAACCGAATCCTCATCATTGTGTTGGAAGGTACCCTAAGACACAAACAAACACACAAAAACAACTCTTTTTGGGTTTTTAAAACAATTTTTTTTCAAATTTTTATGGGATTTTCGGATTTTTGAATCAAAACACACTAAAACACACCAAAATCGCTTAAAAAGGCTTAAAAACAGCAAGGAACAAGTCTTTAAGTTAAGGGTGATAAAATCCCACGAATTTGCATCTAAAATACTTATTTACCCCCCCACACTTAAATCAAACATTGTCCTCAATGTTTCAAGCATAGACTCACACACATAACAACACACAAAACAAAACAGCAACTAACAACCTAACATGGCAGAAAACGAAATAGCAACAAAGAGAAGGGTTTAGGAACGCAAATCTGGAATTGGAGTGCTTTCTCGGTCTTCCTTTGTTGAATGCATGGGTTGCCTCCCAAGTAGCGCTTTCTTTAACGTCTTGCAGCCGGACGTTACTCCATTGAAGCTTCATGGAACCCCACGGCATGGAGGGGTTTTTTCACAACCCTTCCTACGAAATACTTTATGCTTTGGTTCCTTGAATGGGATGGGAAAATGATCCTTTCTTATTGTCGTGTTTTGCTTCCCTAAATCAACACGAACTCTCCCACCACATTGTTTTCGATTAGGTACCTGCACCATACAAGGTAACAACCTATTAGTTGAAATGGGAATCGAAATTGGAATAGGTGGCTTACCTTTGTACGGCAAAGAAGTGGTAGCCCAATGGACGGATGCACAAGGGTTGCTCATGGCCAATTGTGGTGCTTCCAAGGTTGGAGCCGTGCACTCCTTGTGCTCTACTCCAAGTTCCTTCTCGGTGGTAATTCGAGAAACATCCTTCTTGACCTTTGTTGAACATTCTGTCCCTATGTGTTTAATTACATTAATGGCATAACAAGAAAGAACATCATTAGTATTCTCAATCGATTCAGGAATCTTAAAGTTAATCATATCACCACCAAAGGCCATAGTTACTGCTCCCTTGGCCACGTCAATCTTGGTTTGAGCCGTTTTCATGAATGGTCGTCCAAGTAAGAGTGGTGATGGTGGAGAGTGGGTTGAGTCCTCCATATCAAGCACATAGAAATCTGCAGGAAAAATCAAGTGGTCTACCTGCACCAAAACATCTTCCAACACTCCCTTGGGATATGCATTAGATCGATCGGCTAATTGAATAATAACGCCATCATTTTTAAGTTCTCCTAGATTCATAGATGCATAAACAGAATATGGCATGACATTTATAGATGCACCTAAATCTAACATAGCATGATCAAACCTCGTATTGCCAATAACACAAGGGATAGTGAAACTACCTGGATCTTTGCATTTAGGTGGTAACTTTCTTTGCAACAATGCAGATACATTCTCACTTACGTGTACCACCTCTTTTTCCCGAATCCGTTTCCTTGTTGTACAAAGCTTCTTCAAAAACTTGGCATACTTCGGGATTTGCTTTATAGCATCAAGGAGTGGGATATTGACATGCACCTTCCTAAACGTTTCAAGGACATCTTTCTCCTCTTCTTCGTTCTTGGTTTGCAAAAATCTGCTAGGAAACGGTACATTTGGAGGAATGACATTAGAATTAACTTGAATTAGACCTTCCTTACCTATGTTGGCCGAATTGGAATGCTTGGGTGGTTGCGGCAATGTTGGTTCCACCTTAGCCGTGAGTGGCCTTTTGCTCCTCCTCTTCAATTCTCAACTCTTCCTCCTCGTTGGAACGTGACTTGGATGGGTTGAGGTCAGATCCGACTTGCTTTCCACTTCGTAAATGCATAGCTTTTGCAGATTCGAATCCACCCTTCGGATTGACCACCGTTGAGCTAGGCAACCTTCCTTGCTCACGAAATTGCCCCATGAACTCGGCAATTTGTCCCACTTGCTTCTCCAAGTTGTCCACCCTCTTGTCTTGGATTTGCCTCTCTTTGTTTTGAGTTTGGACTTCCTGCGTCAAAGTAGTAAGTAATTGAAAAATCTTATCATTATCACTTGAATTACCTGAATTGCTTTGGGCAGGTTGTGCTTGGGCTTGTGGTGGTGCCAACGGCTTTTGATAGAAACCCAGGGGTTGTTGCCTAAATCCGCTTTGTTGTTGGCCTTGTTGGGGGTCTCGCCATTTGAAATTCGGATGATCATGCCAACCGGGATTGTAAGTATTGGAAAACGGATCACCACGTGATTGGTATTGGTTGCCATATCCCACGGCATTGAGTGTCTCCCACCCTCCATTCTCGATCAATTGTGGGCACTTGTCCGTATGGTGGTTTTGCATGGAGCATACGCCACAAGAAGCTACGGTTTTGACTTTTGGACCTTCAACCACCTGAGAAAGCAACGTAGTAAGGTTAGCCATTTGATTTTGAAGTTCGGTTATGGCACTTACCTCATTCACTTGTTGATGCCGTGGGGTAGTCCTTTGTCCGACTCCTTCGTATTGTTGAGCGTTCAACGCTCGGTTGGCAATCAACATCTTTGCAGCCGTAGGGGTCTTGTCCACCAATGCTCCTCCCGCTGAGGCATCTAGCATTTGACGTTCAATTGGTAGAAGTCCTTCGTAGAAGTATTGTAGCAAAAGTTCCTCCTTCATTTGATGCTGTGGACACGAAGCAACAAGAGATTTAAATCGTTCATATTAAGTAGGAAAAGATTCACCTTCGTCTTGTTGAATGCCACTTATCCTTTTGCGTAGGAGGATGACTCGAGAAGTTGGGAAAAACTTCTCCAAGAAAGCTCTTTTCATGCTCTCCCATGATGTGACCGTTCCGGGAGCCAATTCGTATAACCAATCTTTCGCCTTCTCTAGGAGAGAAAAGGGAAAGGCCTTCATCTTCAAGATGCTTTCATCCACGTTCACCGGGGTCATGCTCGAGCAAACGACTTCAAACTCCTTTAGATGCTTGTTCGGATCTTCCATGGATAGCCCATGGTACTTTGGAATGTGATGCAACAAGCTTGACTTCAATTCGAACTCGGCAGTCTTGTCGGGAGCCGCCCTAGGGTATTGGATACGAAGAGGTGCGGCATTATCCAATCCCGAGGCGGAAAGCTCTTTAATTGTGCGGTTGTCCGCTGCCATCTCTTCTACTTCCTCTTCAAATTCAGAAACGGACTCGGAACTTGCACTTGATTCACTAGGTTCCGGGTTCTTCCTCTTTCGTCTCAATTCACGCTCAAAATCGTCGTCAAAGTCTAAAATATGTTCGTGAACAGGATTAGAACTCCGAGTCAAAAACAAGTACCTAAAACAAGAAACAAAACAACATAAGAATCTGATCTAATAAGAAAAACGAAAATAACAATCCAAGGGATTAGCAAAGTTGCTAATCCCCGGCAACGGCGCCAAAAATTTGATGCGAAATATATAAGCACACAAATTAAACCCTCTTTTTATCAATTGTAGCAAAATATGTAAGTAGGGATCGTTCTAGGCCGGGGATTAGGAGGGATTGCAAAATCACTTGGAATTGACTCAAAAAACGTAAAAACAAGTTAAAACACTAAACTAGACTCAAAGAATGTAAAACTATAACTTAAAACACCAAAACAAACCAAAAGACTCAAAATAACACAAAAACACTCAAAACTGCCTTAAAACCACTTTCTGGGCAGTTTTGGACTCTAAACAAGATTTTGGACGAAAATTGGTTTCAACTTGACTCAAAACACTTAAAAACACAACTAACACACTTTCTAACTAATTTGACACTTGAAAACAAAGGGGGATTTGGTTTTGGACGAATTTAAAAATAAAACAAAACTTTGTAACTAGAACAGATTTTTAAAACGAATTTGATTTAAAACAATGGATGGAAGGCTAGCTAAGGGGTTCATCTCCATACATGTTATACTTGCATACGAAACGATTTCCAATTGCTTTTCAATAAACCATGACTTCTCAACGCCCCAAGTTAATTAGGTCCGCTTAAATTAACCTTCAGATTTTCCTAATGTTATTGAATTGGATGATTGCATACGACAACCCAAAGCATTCCCCACAAGTCCCCTACATGATTGCATAATAGAGATACAAGCAAGAATCATTAAGTTCTATGAAAACCATAAGCATTGACGAAGCACTTGTTACTATGATTGCATGAAACTTATGCCAAGAATTTACTTAACGCGATTGAGATCATCAACCTTTACTACTTGTGAATATAAGTTCATAACGATTAGGTGAAATTCCCTTATATCCTAGCATCAAATTAATGCATGCAAACTAAGTGTCGACCCTTAATCAACATACAAGAATAAGTTTTAATTCACATAGATAAGCAAATTGAAATCACAATTTATGAAACGCAATTAGAAGTAATCAAATCATATCGCAAGCATAAATATGTATTTCGAACCCCCCCCCTAGCCAAGGGGGGGTTTAGTTCCTCATACTCACAACACAAAGAGAATAGAATTTAAACATTGAAATCAAAGGAAAAGAAACACCTAGAAATTCCAGCAAGTTGAACTTGAATGGCATGAACTCCAAGCTTCCTCCTCCTCCTCCTTGGTGCGGCAAAGGACTAAAACAGGTTCTAAGGGTCCTATGTGTATGGATTAATGGTTATGGAGGGGTATGGTGGTGTTTAGGAGTGGTGGAGGGTGCGGCAAAGGTGTGTGAAGGGTTTTGGCGAATTTCTGATTTGTGGAGTGAATGAATGAATGAATGAATGAATGAATGGGTTAAGGTGGTTTATATAGGCTTCTAACCCTAGGTAAATCAGGTTTAGGCCTTCTAGAAACCCAAATCCATCAGGAATTGGACTAAAAAAACACATTCCCACTAGGAATAGGTGCGGCATAGGCTTAGGGTCAGATAAGGCTTCTAGAAAGCCTTGCAAGGCAAGGATTTAGGGTCTTCTAGAAGTAAATGGGCGGCATATTTCAAGGGAGGATAAGATAGGGCTTCTAGAAAGCCCAAAATCTGATGGGAATTGCTTAGAACTTGTGGCAAGGAGGGGAATACTCTAGAAACTTCTCATTTGTGTCCTACAACACTTAGGAGTCCTTCTAGCATTAGGAAAACATGTCTCAATCCTTCCTTGACTTGGAATTCTTCTCCTTCTTCATCTTGGAAACCTTTTCCTTCTTGGACTTGGAAATCTTCCTTGTAGCTGCAACTTGATGCCATTTGGGGTTTACATTTCCTATTCCAAGTAGGAAACCTTGTTTGAATAGGAATCTTCATTCTTCTAGGAATCCATCTTCAACTAGGAATCCCTCGTTGATTAGGAATCCTTCTTCAATTAGGAATCCTTTGTTGACTAGGATTTCATCTCTTGATTAGGCGCTTTCCTACTTCGACTAGGAAACCTTGTTCAAGTAGGAAACATCATCTTCAAATCTTCAATTTCGTCCATCCTCTTGGCTCCAAACATATGATATTCATTCCAAGCTCTAATTTGCTCCAAAAGGCTCCAAAATGCTTCCTTTTGCACACTTTGCCCTTAAAACCTGAAAACACATAAAACTAGCTTAAAATACTACTTTACTAAGGAAAAACACTATAAATGCACAAGAACAAGCTAAACTAAGGCGCATAAATATGCTCCTATCATGATGGTTGCGGCAAGGTTGGTTCAACCCTTGCCGTGGGTTGTGGTCCCTGTGCTTCTTCTTCCAGCAGCTTTTCATCCTCTTTTTGGCTTGATTTTGATGAGTTTGGATCATCCCCAACCTGTTTACCACTTCTCAACGTAATGGCCTTGGCGGTTTCGAATCCTCCCTTTAGATTCACAATGGTTGAACTAGGCAATCTGCCTTGTTCTTTAATCTGCCCCATGAACTCTGCCATTTGCCCCATTTGCTTCTCCAAATTGTCCACCCTTTTGTCTTGGATTTGCCTCTCTTTGTTTTGAGTTTGTACTTCCTGCGTCAAAGTAGTTAGTAACTTAACAATTTGATCATTATCCAAAGACGTACCTGAGTTTGTTGGGGCGGCTTGCATTTGGTTCTGATTTGGCACGAATGGCTTTGCATAAAAGCCCGGGGGTTGCTGCCTAAATCCTCCTTGTTGTTGGGGTTGTTGAGGCTCCCTCCACTTGAAATTTGGATGATCTTTCCAACCCGGATTGTAAGTACTTGAGTATGGATCATGGCGTGGCTGATTTTGGCTCCCAAATCCCACGGCATGGGCAGATTCCCATCCCCCATTCTCAATCAATTGAGGACATTGATCGTTGGCATGTCCTTGCATAGAACACACGCCACAAACACTTGGTCCATGTATCTTCATCCCCTCGGCCATCTGAGAAACAATAGAAGTAAGGTTAGCTATTTGGGATTGAATGTCAAACGTAGAACTTACCTCATTCACTCCATGTCGTGGGGGGTCTCTTTGTCCAAGCCCTTCATATTGTTGTGCATTCAACGCTCGGTTTGCAATTAAGGTCTTTGCTGCCATGGGTGTTTTATCAACCAATGCACCTCCCGCTGAGGCATCTAGCATTTGTCGCTCGATTGGAAGAAGTCCTTCATAAAAGTATTGAAGTAGAAGTTCTTCTTTCATTTGATGTTGAGGACATGAAGCGACAAGAGCCTTGAAACGCTCATAGTATGCTGGGAAGGACTCTCCTTGGCTTTGTTAGATGCCACTTATTTTCTTCCTCAAGAGAATGACTCTCGAAGTGGGGAAGAACTTCTCCAAAAATGCCATCTTCATGCTTTCCCAAGAAGTGACCGTTCCGGGTGCTAGTTCATAAAGCCAATCTTTAGCCTTTTCCAAAAGAGAGAATGGAAAGGCCTTCATCATCAGAATGCTCCCATCGACATTAATGGGTGTCATGCTTGAACAAATCACTTCAAACTCCTTGAGGTGCTTGTTTGGATCTTCCATGGACAACCCATGGTACTTAGGAATGTGGTGCAACAAGCTTGACTTCAATTCAAACTCATCCGTCTTGCCTTGGGCAGCCGCAGGGTATTGAATGCAAAGAGGTGCGGCATTGGTCAACCCCGAGGCTGAGAGCTCTTTGATTGTACGAGTTTCCGCTGCCATCACTTCTTCTTCCTCTTCAAATTCAGATTCAGCCTCTGAACTTGAAGTAGATTCACTAGGCTCGGGATGTCTCCTCTTTCTTCTTCTCAAATCACGCTCAAAATCGTCGTTAAAATCCAAGATGTTTGCACGAACGGGTTGTGAACTCCGCGTCATGCACTAGTACCTAAACAAAGAAAACAAAACAAAATCAGAAAACTAGACCAACTAAACCAAAACACACGGCAAACACAAGGGATTAGCAATTTTGCTAATCCCCGGCAACGGCGCCAAAATTTGATGTGAAAATTAACTTGACACACAAATTAAACCCTATTGATGAAAATTGTAGTATATATGCAAGTAGGGATCGTTCTAGACCGGGGATTAACTAGGGCTGCTAATCAATGCAAACTAGACTTAAAAACACAAAAACAAACTTAAAAACACTTAACAAGATTCTATAGACTCTAAACTAACTTTAAACACTCAAAACAGCAAGAAACAATAAAAAAGACTCAATTCTAGACCTAACAAGTGATTTGGACGAAAATAAAACTTAAAAGACTCAAACAACCACAAGAAAACAGATTAGACTCTAAAAACAATACTTAAGAACAAGGGGGTTTATTTTGACGAAATTGAAATCCAAAACAGAAACTTGAAAACAAACTTGAATGAAAACTAATTTGATGAAATTGAAGGATGAGAAGCTAGTTAGAGGGGTCCTTATCCACACATGAACATATGCATACGAATCAATTTCCAGTTATTGTTTCGACAAACCATGAATGACAATGCTCCAAATTAATTGTGTTGAACGAATCAATTCTCAGATTTCCCTAGATTCATTGAATTGAATGGATAACGCATCACAACCAAATTATTCTTTCTCAAACTCCCTAACAATGGAATACGCATGATAGAGACATTCAACAAAGATCATTAAGTTCAATGGAAATCATAAACATTGACGAGGCATTCATAACCATGGAATACGCATGTTACTCTTGCCTAGGGTTTACTTAACACAATCGTGACTAGCGATCTTTACTACTCATGAATATAAGTTCATAACGATTAGGTGAAATTCCCTTATATCCTAGCAACGAATTCATGCATACAAATTAAGTATCGATCCTCAACCCACATACATAAACAAGTTCTTGATCAAAACAGAAAAGTAAACCACATCCACAATTCATGAAATCATAACTGGAGGAAATCAATTCATAAGAAACATATGTTCATGGCTTCAAATTCGCCTCTAACTAAAAAGAAATTAGTTCCACATGTCTAACATAATTGAAAAACGAATTAAATCAAACATGAAAACAGAAACGAGAGAAGAAAGAACTCCAAACACTCCAATGGTGGGAGATGGCATGCGGCAAAGCCTTCCTTCTCCCTTGAATTGCACGGCAAAGCTCATCTCTGTGGTGGAATGGATGTATTGCGGCTGAATGGGTGTAAAATGACTGAATTTCGAATGGGGGGTGGTGGTGTCGAATTTAGGCTTTTAAAACCTCTATTTATAGGCTAGGGTTCCACAAAAATCTGATGGGAAAGGGTTAGGGTTTTGAAGATAAAAGGCTTGGCCCATCCAAGGGAGAAAAGAACTAGGGTTTTATGCAAATTTTTAGGCTTCTAGAACATTAGGTGCGGCACAAACCCTAGGGGAGATAGATTAGGGTTTAACTTGGCAGAAATTAAAGGATTAGGCAATGGGCTAGGGTTTAGGTGCGGCAAAGGGGTTGAAAACCCACAATAAATTAGGGTTTTGGCCCACTTAGTTTAAGAGGGTAAGGATAGGTCATCTAAAAGCCCAAAGCCAAGAATAGAAACTCTCACAAATGGAAACCTTCAAGAAAGGAAACTTCCAACTTTAGAAACTTTGGTTTCCAATTCTGAATTCTTTGTTCTTTTACTTCCATTTCTTCATTTCTTAAGCTCCTTTGACCTTCAAACTCGTCCATTCCTTGTGCTCCATAAGCATATATTCCATTCCAGCTCAACTTTGCTCTAAAATGCTCCATTTTACACTTCTTTGCATACTTTGTCCTTAGAACCTGAAAATACAAGAAACTAGCTTAAAAGACTAATTTAACTAAGAAACACAACGTAAATGCACAAGAACAAGCTCACTAAGTCGCATAATTATGCTCCTATCATTCATCCTCACATCCATTCCTCCATACAAACAAACCTTCAACACTCACCAACACCTTGTGCCGTAGCAAAGGAAGGGAAGGAAAGTGCTTGGATGTGCTTGCTGTCCAACTTGGATCGTTGGAGCGTTTAGGTGTTTTCTTTCTTTTATTTTTAATGTCTAAATTTGTTTATCTTTGCTTTGTAAGTATGAGAAACTAAACCCCCCTTAGCTAGGGGGGAATTCGAAACCATGTTTATGCTTGCTATATGATTTGATTACTTTCAATTGCGTTTCATAAGTTGTGAATTCAATTTACTTATCTACATGAATTAAAACTGATTTGTGTGTGTTGGTTGAGAGTGCACGCTTAATTTTCATGCATAAGTTTAATGCTAGGATATAAGGGAATTTCACCTAATCGTTATGAACTTATATTCAAAAGTAGTAAAGGTTGTTGATCACAATCGTGTTAAGTAAATTCTTGGCATAAGTTTCATGCAATTCATAGTAATGAGTGCCTCGCCAATGCTTATGATTTTCATAGAACTTAATGATCTTTGCTTGTATCTTTGTTATGCAATTCATGCACGGAACTTGTGAGGAATGCTTTGGGTTGTCGTATGCAATTCATCCAATTCGATAACTTTAGGAAAATCTGAGGGTTAATTAGTGCAATTCACGGTTAATTTGGGGCGTTGGGAATTCATGGTTTATTGAGAAGCAATTGGAAATCGTTTTGTATGCAAGTGTGACATGTGTGGAGAAGAACCCCTTAGCTAGCTTTCCATCCATTCACTTTTATCAAATTCGTTTTAGAATCTGTTCAATTTACAAAGTTTGTTCTTGTTTTCAATTTTCGTCAAAACTCAATCCCCATTTATTTTGAAGTGTTAGATTAGTTAGAAATCAATTTAGTTTGTGTTTTTAAGTGTCTTGAGTGAAGTCATAACCCAATTTCGTCCAATTTAGTGTTAGGTGTTCAAAACTGCCCAGAAAGTGTTTTTAAGACAGTTTTGAGTGTTTATTTGCTGTTTTGAGTCTTTTGGTTTGTTTTGGTGTTTTAGAGTTTAGTTTTGCATTCTTTGAGTCTAGTTTAGTGTTTTAAACTTTGTTTTTACGTTTTGAGTCAGTTTCAAGTGATTTGGCAATCCCTCCTAATCCCCGGCCTAGAACGATCCCTACTTACATACTTTGCTACAATTGATAAAAGAGGGTTTAATTTGTGTGCTTATATATTTCGCATCAGCAAGCATAAACATGGTTTCGACTCCCCCCCTGGCCAAGGGGGGGTTTAGTTCCTCATAATCGCAATTACACAAAGATAACTTAAATTAAACATTGAAATCAAAGATAGAAAACACCTAGAAACGCTCCAAAACTCCCAAGGCTTGGGCAAAGGCACGGCACAAGGTTGTTCCTTCTTTCTCCTTCCTTGCAATTTGCGGCACTAGAGGATGAATGTAATTGAGAGATGTATGAATGTAGTAAAATATGGTAGAGGGTGGTGGATGAATGGTGCGGCATAGGGTTGTATTTATAGGCTGAAAATCACAACCCCTAGGTAGCAAAGGAAAAGGATTTAAAGACCCAATTTGCATAGGAAAATAACACACAATCCTTGAAGGAAAACAAATCAGAAATCCAAAGGGAATGGGAGGATAAGGTGCGGCATCAAACTAGGAGTGGATAAGGGCTTCTAGAAACCAAAATCCCAAAGGAATTGGGTGAAAACTCACGGCAAGAATTGGAGGGAAAGTGGCTGAATTGCAATGCAAGGCAAAGGTCTTCTAGAAAGGTTCTAGGCGCCACCTTTGTAGGAAAGGATTAGGTCTTCTAGAAATCTGATTTTAAGCATCCTAATATAGTTAGGAAACCTCCCTTGCAGCCAAAATATAGGTAGATTAGGATTAGGATAAGATAGGATAGGATAAGGTTTGTTTGGATAAGATAAGCTAAGATAAGGTTTTGGATAAGATTTCTTTAAAACCTGAAAATACATAAAACTAGCTTAAAAGACTACTTTAACTAAGGAAAAACTAGCTTAAAAGACTACTTTAACTAAGGAAAAACAACTTAAATGCACAAGAACTAACTAACTAAGGCGCATAAATATGCTCCTATCAGGTATTGGCTAACAAAGAAAGATAGGGATAACAAACGTTCTTAAAGCAATAGCAAGCAAAGCAATGAAATCGAAACTTAGAATTCACTTTGAAATGCAGAAATCAACTTTTAAACACAAGGGAAAGATTCATGCAACACTTAGGGTCAAATTCAACTTTTTGGACCCTTTCTTCAACAATCAACACTTTAGAACTTGATAAGCTCATATTTATACATATTTTACATCAAATTCTCTCGTCTTTTCTTAGTTATTTCTTCATATTTTTGTGCTATTTACTTTGTTTTTGTGTTTTATCGAATTTATCTAGCTAAGAAAATAAAAATAACATAAGTGTGATTTTATGTAATAAATTCGTGTCAAAACTGTTTAGCTTTTAAATTAAATAAAATATAGATATATATATATAATATAATAATTGTTTGTTTTGTAGAATAAGGGAGAGTGGGGAACCAAGTGGAGCACAAATAAAAGAAAGAAAAATATATAAAAGAAACAAAGAAGTGGAAATCACACGGCATTTGGGGGTGGGTGAAGAGCACTGACAAGTGCAGAGTGACGGGGAGAGCAGAAGAGGAAATAAAAAAAAGAGCACTGGGGAAAAGGAATAAAACAATGAGAACAAGGTGGTCAGCAGAGAAAAATATAAGGGAGAACTTTAGGGGGCCTCGAGGGGGGAAAAAGAGAGGAAGGCTCGGCATTTTTAGAAACCAGCTGCACTTGGCAGCTGGCAGCGAGAACGTGAGGGGAGAGCTCCTCAGGGGGGGATAAGGAAACAAAGGACCGAGAGCAGCTGCCTGTGCAGCAAGGCTGCTCGCAGAGAAGTCAGAGGAGTCAGTAGAGGAAGCACGGGAATCAGAAGCTGCAAGGAAGGCTGCATCGCGTGGGAAAGGAGGAGCTGACGTGAGGGACTGCTGCCTTGTGCAGCTTGCGACAGCTGCCAGGACGCGCGCAGGAGTGGACAGCGCAGCTGCCTTAGCAGCGTGAGAGAAGAAGGCAGGCAAAACGTGGGCAGCTTGCGCAGCAACACGCAAGGGAGTCAGGAGGAAATCGACAGGAGAGAGACGCAGTTGGCGAGAGGAAAGAAGGGTGCAGGTCAGCACGGTGCAGGTCAGTACGGCAGCAGTGCTGACTTGGGTCAGCACGGGCAGTCAACACAGCAGAAGCACAGTGGACAGCAAGCTGTCAATCTCTCTCGGTTTAATTTTCCTAAACTCACGTTTTATTTTCTGTTTAATTTTAATAATGTGTAACTAATTTTATTTTGGCTAGAGTTTAATTCAAAACCATGGATATATTTGTAATTTGAATTGATTACCTTCAGTTGTGATTTCTGAGTTGTGATTTAATTTGCTTAACTGCTTGATTGATAACTTATTTTTGTATGTCGATTAAGGATGCATACTTAATTTACATGCATGAATTTGATGCTAGAATATAAGTGAATTTCACCTAATCGTTATGAACTTATATTCACAAGTAGTGAAGGTCGCTTATAAACGATCGCGTTAGGTAAATTCTTGGCATAAGTTTCATGCAATTCATAGTAACAAGTGCCTCGTCAATGCTTATGATTTTCATAAAACTTAATGATTCTTGCTTGTATCTCTATTATGCAATTCATGTAGGGAACTTGTAGGGAATGTTTTGGGTTGTCGTATGCAATCATCCAACCTAATAAAAGTAGGAAAATCTGAAGGTTAATTTAAGCGGACCTAATTAACTTGGGGCGTTGAGAATTTACAATTTATTGAAAGAACAACTGAAAATCAATTTAGGTTGCATATGTGGCATGTGTGGAGAATAATCCTCTAGCCAGTCCGTCATTTATCATTTTACCTTAATTTTATGTTTTTGTCAATTTTGTAATTTATTTAAGTTTAATTTACTTTTCATCAAAATCAATCCCCCATTTTATTTTAAAAGTGTTAGATTTATTAGAAATCATTTTAGTTTGTGTTTTCTTGAGTCTTGAATTATTTTGTGTCTTTTTTAGATTATTTGTTAGTTTTATTTTGAGTTATTCTAGTTAAGTGTCTTGAGTCTAGTTTAGTGTTTTAAATTATGTTTTTACGTTTTTAATTTAATTTTACTTTGGTTAGCATCCCTAGTTAATCCCCGGCCTAGAACGATCCCTACTTACATCATTACTACAACTGTCACAAATAGGGTTTAAATTTGTGCGTTAATTTATTTTCGCATCAGAACTCTTTTTCACATCTTTTTCAACTCTTTTTCAAAGTTTTCACAACTTTTCTTTCTATTTTTCTATTTTTCTATTTTCCACGAATTTTCTTTTCTTTTTCTTTTTTCACCCGTGCCTCATTAAAGACTTTGGCACACACACACATACAAATCAATTCCCCCACACTTGTTTTCTGCAATGCATCTTTCAAAAGGAATTCACTTGAGTCATGCTTTACTATGCTTCAAGAACAAGGGTATGGATGGTCCTTGATAGGATCATATTTATGCGCCTTAGTTAGCTAGTTCTTATGCATTTCCATGGTGTTTTCTTAGTTAAAGTAGTCTTTTAAGCTAGTTTTATGTGTTTTCAGGTTTTAAGGCCAAAGGATGCAAGAAGATGCATTTTGGAGCTTTTTGGAGCAAAATGGAGCTTGGAATGCATGTCACATATTTGGAGCCAAGGTTTGGACGAATTTGAAGACTTGAAGATGACGATTCCTACTTGAACAAGGTTTCCTAGTTGAAATAGGAAAGTGCTTACATGAACGAAGGATTCCTAATTGAAGATGGATTCCTACTCACATGAGGATTCCTAGAAGAACAAGGATTCCTACTCCAAGAAGGATTCCTACTTGAAATAGGAAAGTTAAGCCAAGGTTTCCTACTTTGGTTTAACCTTTCCTAAATGTTCCTAAGTCTTATCAACTTTGAAGGCTTCCTAAGCATTTTAGGACATCAAAATACACCTCCCTTGCACCATATCAACCCTTGCCGCACCTCACATACCCTTTCCACACTTTCCTCTTCCTTGCCGTGCAAGGGAGAGGGTCCTTTCCTGATTTTGAGCATTAAAACACATTCCTAATATGTTTTAAACCCTAGCCGCATATTTCCTTGACCTTTCCTTTTATTTTCTGATTTGTTTCCTAATTCTAGAATCCTTAGACTTAATTTCTGATTTCCTAATCAACCTAGGGTTTTAATTTCTGTTTTCCTTTAAATAAACCTCTTTGTTGCAGCCACAAAAACATTCCACACACACCCATTCACAGCCATTCACGCCAGAAATCATCCACCACTCCTAAACACATCCATACTTCACCATTCACCCTAGTTTCTGCCTAAAAACATCCCTAGCCGCCCCATACACTCATCCTAACCCTCAATCCATACTTCTACACCATCCATAATCCCCAAAACCTAACCACTTGTGCGTTGCAGCAAGGAGAAAGAAGGAAGGACTCTTGGATGCTCAAGCTTCATCGTTGGTGCATTCTAGGTGTAATTCGTTTTATGATTTCAATGTTTAATTTCTTTTCCTTTCGTTTTGCTATGAACATGAGTGGCTAAACCCCTATTGGTTAGGGGTGATTTCGAAGCCATGACTATGTGTGCAATTTGATTGATAAATTCCAGTTATGAATTCTTGAATTGTGAATGTAATTGGCTTAACTGTGCGAGTAATAACTTATTTGTGTTTGTTAATTAGGGGTCGACACTTAATTGGCTTGCATGAATATGATGCTAGAATATAAGGTTGTTTCACATAATCGTCACACACTTATATTCATATGTAGTGATGGTCGCTAGTCACGATCGCGTTAAGTTCAATTCCTAGCATGAGTGACATGATGTCATAGTTGCAAGTGCTTTGTCAATGCTTATAGTTTTCATTGAACGTAATGATCTTTGATTGTATCTTTATTATGATGTCATGTAGGGAACTTTTGAGGAATGCTTCGGGTTGTCGAATGATGTCATCCAATCCGATAACACAAGGAAAACTTGAGAATTAACTAGTGATGTCACGGTTAATTTGGGGCATTGTCATTCATAATTCAATGAAGGAATAACTGGAAGTCGAGTCGTTTGCATACTTGTCATGTGGGGAGAAAGAGCCTCTAACTAATCCATCATCCATTTAAAACCCCAAAATCGTTTTCAAATCTGTTTTTACTTTGCAATCTGTTTTGTTAGTTTATTTTCGTCCAAATCAAATCCCCATTTATTTTGAAGTCCTAGATTAGTTAGAAAGTGTTTTGGTTTATGTTTTTAAGTGTTTTGGTACAAGTTAAAACCCAAATTCGTCCAATTTGGTGCTTTGTGCTCAAAACTGCCCAGAAAGTGTTTTTAAGGCAGTTTTGAGTCTTTTGGTTGCTGTTTTGAGTTTTTGGTTTGTTTTAGTGTTTTAAAACTTTAGTTTTGCAATCTTTGAGTCTAATTTAGTGTTTTAAACTTTGTTTTTACGTTTCTAAGTCAGTTTTCAAGTGTTTAGCAATCCCTCCTAATCCCCGGTCCAGAACGATCCCTACTTACATACTTTACTACAATTGTCAAAAGAGGGTTTAATTTGTGTGTTTAGTTATTTTACGCATCAAATTTTGGCGCCGTTGCCGGGGATTAGCAATTTTGCTAATCCCTTGGATTGTTTTTTTTTTGTTTCTTTTATTTCACTTTGTCTCTGATTTTGTTTAAGTTTCTGACCTCATTTTGTTTCTTGTTTCTTAGGTACTAGTTTATGACTAGAAGTTCTCAAACGGTTCGTGCGAACATCTTGGACTTTGACGACGACTTTGAGAGGAATTTGAGAAGAGCTAGAAACCAGCAAGAACACATTCCATCCAATTCCGAATCTGACCTTGAAGAAAACATACAAGAAGAGGAGGAAGATCCCACGGCACAAGTGGGTGGAGAAGATCAAGGCGTGGCCATGGACAACCGTACACTCAAGGAGCTTTCCGCCTCGGGTTTGGATAATGCCGCACCATTGTGTATCCAATATCCCATGGCTGCTCAAGGTAAGACGGAAGAATTTGAATTAAAGTCAAGTTTGCTTCATCATATTCTTAAATACCATGACTTGTCCATGGAAGATCCTAACAAACATTTGAAAGAATTTGAAGTAGTTTGCTCTAGTATGACTCCCGTCAATGTTGACGGAAATATTTTGAAGATGAAGGCTTTTCCATTCTCTTTGATGGATAAAGCCAAGGATTGGTTATACGAGTTAGCTCCTGGCACTGTCACATCTTGGGAGAGTATGAAGAGAGTGTTCTTGGAGAAGTTCTTTCCAACTTCTCGCATCATCCTCCTACGCAAAAAGATAAGCGGAATCCCGCAAGAAGAAGGTGAGTCTTTTCCTACATATTATGAACGATTTAAATCACTTGTTGCTTCTTGTCCACAGCATCAGATGAAGGAGGAGTTGCTTTTGCAATACTTCTACGAGGGTCTCCTACCTCTAGAACGTCAAATGCTTGATGCTTCGGCGGGGGGAGCATTGGTGGACAAAACACCCATGGCTGCCAAGATCTTGATCTCTAATCGAGCGTTGAACGCTCAACAATACGAGGGAGTAGGCCAAAGGGGACACCCCCACGGCACCAAGTACATGAGGTAAGTTCAACTTCCGATCTTCATTCACAATTGGCTAATCTTACTTCTCTTGTGTCTCAGATGGCCGAGGGCATGAAGATGCAAGGACCAATTGTATGTGGCGTATGTTCCATCCAAGGACATGTCTCTGAAAAGTGTCCACAGTTGATTGAAAATGGTGGATGGGAAAGCGCCCATGCAATTGGGTTTCAAGGTCAAAACCAACCAAGGAACGATCCATATTCAAACACATATAATCCCGGTTGGAGAGAACACCCAAATTTCAAGTGGAGGGAGCCTCAACAACCTCAAAACCAAGGAGGCTTTAGGCAACAACCCCCGGGGTTCTTCACCAAGCCGTACACACCCAATCAAAACCAACCACAATCTGACCCAAATGCTTCAGGTACGTCCCTAGACAATGATGCACTTCTTAAGATACTAACCAAGTTGACTCATGGGCAGGAAAAGCAAACCCAAGCAATGCAAAGCACGAACATTAGGGTAGATCAATTGGAGAAGCAAATTGGGCAGATTGCGGAGTTTGTTGGGCAGTTTAGAGAACAAGGAAAGCTTCCTAGTTCAACCATTGCGAATCCAAAAGGAGGCTTTGAAACCGCAAATGCAATCATGCTAAGGAGTGGAAAAGAAGTTGGGGCAGGTCCTACACCACCAAAATCAGGTCCCAAAGAGGATGAAACGTTGAAATCGGAAGAGGAGACACCAAGTCCACTCACGGCAAAGGTAGCACCACCTTTGCCGCAAGCACCCATGGCCCCTAAGCCATCTAATCCGTCCACCCTAGGTAAGATGAGTCCAAGTTTGGTTAATTCTAACATTATTCCACCCAATGTGCCCTTTCCTAGCAGATTTTTGCAATTCAAGAATGAAGAGGAGGAAAAAGATGTTCTAGAGACATTTAGGAAGGTTCAAGTTAACATACCTCTCTTGGATGCAATCAAGCAAATCCCGAAGTACGCCAAGTGTTTGAAGAAGCTTTGTACAACAAAGAAACGTTTTCGGGAGAAAGAAGTGGTACAGGTAAGTGAGAATGTGTCTGCCATGATACAACGTAAACTACCTCCTAAATGCAAAGATCCGGGTAGTTTCACCATTCCTTGTGTCATTGGTAATACTAGGTTCAAATCTGCCATGTTGATGCGAAATAGATAAGCACACAAATTAAACCCTCTTTTTGTCAAGTTGTAGTAAAGATGTAAGTAGGGATCGTTCTAGACCGGGGATTAGGAGGGATTGCTAAACACTTGGAAACTGACTTAAAGACTCAAAAACAAAGTTTAAAACACTAAATAGACTCAAAGAATGCAAAACTAAAGGTTAAAACACTTAAACAAACCTAAAACTCAAAACAGCAACCTAATGACTCAAAACTGCCTAAAAACCACTTTCTGGGCAGTTTTGAGAACCTAACAAGAACTTGGACGAATTTGGGTGAAAACTTGAATCAAAACACTTAGAAACACAAATCAAAACACTTTCTAACTAATCTAAGACTTCAAAATAAAGGGGGATTTGTTTTGGACGAAAATTGAAAACAAAACAGAAACTTAAAACTAAACAGATTGTAAAACGTTTTTGGATGAAAAGGATGGATAAAAGGCTAGTTAGGAGGTTCTTCTCCACACATGTCACACTTGCAAACAAAACGATTTTCAGTTGTTCTTCGATAAACTATGGATACTCAATGCCCCAAATTAACCGTGAATTGCACTAATTAACTTTCAGTTTTTCCACAAGTTATTAGATTGGATGATTGCATACGACAACCCAAAACATTCCCTACAAGTTCCCAACATGAATTGCCTAATAGAGATACAAGCAAGAATCATTAAGTTCTATGAAAAACATAAGCATTGACGAAGCATTCGTTACTATGAATTGCATGAAACTTATGCCAAGAATTCATTCAACGCGATCGTTTTCAAGCGACCTTCACTACTTGTGATTATAAGATTGTAACTATTAGGTGAAACTCCCTCATAACCGAGCATCATATTCATGCATGAAAACTAAGCGTGCACTCTCAATCAACATACACAAATAAGTTATCAATCAAATAGATGAACGAATTGGATCCACAACTTATGAAATAACAACTGAATTTAATCAAATCATACTGCAAGCATGTACATGGTTTCGAATTACCCCCCAACTAAGGGGGTTTAGTTCCTCATACTCACAAAGCAAAGATACATAAATTTAGAAATTAAAATCCAAAGAAAGAAAACACCTAGAACGCTCCAACTTGGCAGCAAGCTCATCAACGAATTCTCCTTCCTCCTTGCTGCGGCAGAGAACTTTAGAACAGGTTTTTGGGGTTATTTGTGGTGTAGAATGGATGGGGAATGGTATGGGAAGGTTTAGGGTTGATGGGGGTACGGCTAGGGATGATTTTGGGCAGAATTTTGGGACTTTGGTGATGGGAAGGTGCGGCAGAAATCAAGGGCAGATTTCTGGCGTGAATGATTTTGTATGGGAGATGATGATTCGGCCAAGGGGTTATAATGAGTATATATAGGCACTTAAAACCCTAGATAAATCAGATATGGACTTAAATAACCCAGATCCACAAGGAAATAGGCTTAGAAATCAGAATTTGAATGGGAAAAGGCCTAGGGTGCGGCTGGATGGATAGGATAAAGGATAGGCCTTCTAGAATGCCTTGCAAGGCAAGGCAAAGGGTTTCTAGAAAGGGGAAAGGTGCGGCTAGGGTTAGGGAATGTAGATAAAGCTTCTAGAAAGCCCAAAACCAAGAAGAAATAGGCCCTAACCCACGGCAAGGATGAGAAAATATTCTAAAACCCCTCTTCGTGTCTTTCAACGCTTAGGAACCTTCTAAGATTGCTTAAACTCAAGGCCATTTAGGTTTAGGAAAGATCAACCCAAAATGGAAACTTTTAGGCTTAGCTTTCCTACTTCAAGTAGGAAACCTCGTTTGAGTAGGAATCTTCGTTCTTCTAGGAATCCATCTTCAACTAGGAATCCCTCGTTGATTAGGAATCCTTCTTCAATTAGGACTCCTCCTCGGACTAGGAATCCTTCTTGGACTAGGAATCCTCAAATCTTCAAATCTTCAATTTTGTCCAAACCTTGTGTTCCAAGCATGTACTTTTCAATCTAAGCTCACATTTGCTCCAAAATGCTCCAAAATGCATCATTTTATGTAATGTGCCCTTTAAACCTGAAAACACATGAAACTAGCTTAAAAGACTACTTTAAACTAAGAAAACATAACGAAAATGCATAAGAACTAGCTAACTAAGGCGCATAAATATGCTCCTATCACATGTTAGACTTAGGTGCATCCATAAATGTTATGCCATATTCAATTTATGCATCTATGAACCTAGGCAAGTTAAAAAATGATGGTGTAATCATACAATTGGCCGATAGATCTAATGCCTATCCAAAGGGAGTTGTAGAAGATGTTTTTGTGCAGGTTAATCATTTGATCTTTCCGGCGGATTTCTATGTTCTTGAGATGGATGAATCGGATCATGCTCCTTCATTGCCCATTCTCCTTGGACGGCCTTTCATGAAAACGGCTCAAACCAAGATTGATGTAGCCAAAACAGAAGTAACTATGGCATTTGGTGGTGATATGATTTGTTTTAAAATTTCTGAATCCATTGAGACTCCTAACATTGTTCGTTCTTGTTTTGTTATTGATACAATAGAAAAGATAGGGACGGATCATTCAGCCCCTAACACAAAGGTTGCTTCAAGAACCATGCAAGATGAGGGCATTGGAGTGGAGCATGAGGACCCCACGGCCACTACCCTTAAGATACCCAATGTGGCCGAGAACACCATGAGAAAAAAAATTCATGTTGCTGCCACTTCATCCCAACACCAAGGTAAGGCACCTAGTCCAAATCCAATTCCCATTAAAATTAATAGGTGGTTCCCTTCTTTGGTGCAGGTACCCAAGCAAATCCCCAATGGTGGGCGCATAAACATGAACCTTAGGCAACACAACGCACCCATCAACAAACATCACTATCCATTTCCGTTCAAGGATGCAATGTACAAGAACTTTGTGGGGCAGGTTGTGGAGGAGATCCCACTCCATGCCGTGGGCTCCAATGAGGCATGATTGTGTTCTTCGTCCGGCTTCAAGACGTTAAAGAAAGCGCTACTTGGGAGGCAACCCATGCAATTCAACAAAGGAAGACCAAGGAATCACTCCAATTCCAGATTTGCGTTCCTAAACTCTTCTCTTTGTTGTTTCTTTCGAATCTGCCTATTTAGTTGTTTTAGTTGCTGTTTGTGTGTGTCCTTTTGTTTGGTGTGATTTTATGCTTGAAACATTGAGGACAATGTTTGATTTAAGTGTGGGGGGGTAACTAAGTGTTTTAGATGCAAATTCGTGGGATTTTATCACCCTTAACTTGGAGACTTGTTCCTTGCTGTTTTTAAGTGTTTTTTAAGCAGTTTTGGTGTGTTTTAGTGTGTTTTGATGCAAAAATCCGAAAATCACATAAAAATTTGATAAACTTGTTTTAAGAACCCCAAAAAAGTTGTTTTTGTGTGTTTGTTTGTGTCTTAGGGTACCTTCCAACACAATGATGAGGATTCGGTTTGTAATTACATGGCTGTTAAAGAGAGTGATTAACATGGATGAAAGTTTGATTTACTCTTTGTTTATGCTTGGTTGTGGTTATAACTTATGAATTCACATGCAATCATAAAAGAAAAAAATCAGTTTTTGTAACATGCTTGAAGGAAGGAACTCAAACTAACGCTACAACCTTGTGAGACTTGAGCCTAAACGTTTATTTGGAGAGTTAAAATCTGTGCATTCTTTGTTTTCTAAGTCGTTGCATGATCTCATTATTCCTTGCTTGGTTACTACTTAGAAGGCGTTTCATCATTTAGTTCCAAATGCTAGAACTCATGCCCATTTCATTCAAAGCATGTCATTGAATTGCATAACACATATTCAAGATGAAGTTGTGTAGTGACCACCACCTTAGCCAAATGCCGTGTGCCCTATGTCATTATGTTTTGTAGGTTTTTAACCCCGTTGATCCTTGTTAGCCTTTATTATTTGTTAACCCATGTTTTCCTCACCTAGCCTAGTTTAGGACCATCCATACCCTTGTTCTTAAAGCATAGTAAAGCATGATTCGAATTGAATTCCTTTTGATCTATGTTAGCAGAAAACAAGTGTGGGGGAAGTATTTTTCATGAGGAATTGTGTGCCATAGGCACGTCAAAGAAAAGAAAAGAAAAAAATTCGGGGAAAAAGAAAAAATTGAAGAAAAAAATATGAAAAGTTTGAAAAAAAGAGTTGAAAAGTTGAGAAAAAGAGTTCCAAAGTATTGTTTGTTGAAGTAAGGGTCCAAAACAATGAATTCGGCCCTAAGGAGTTGTTTAAGTCTTCCCCTTGTGTTTTAAAGTTAATTTCTGTAATCTAAGTGAATTCTAAGTCTCAATTTCATTGCTTTGCTTACTATTGCTTGAAGAACGTTTGTTTTCCCTATCCTTTCCTTGTTAACCAACACCCCAAGCCCCATTACAACCCTTAACTTCTATCTTGAGTGTTATGTGTTTCAATTTGTGGAGTTTGAATTTGGTATGAGCATATGGTGTCACTGGTTCTCTCATCTAAGTAGTAGCATTCCATTCATGAGATCATATCTAAACATGCTTCTTAACTCTAGAAATAGCGTTCTTTGTGATACATATATGTGATCATTCGTTTTCATATCTACATCAATCTTCTCACATATGACTAGTGTAGGGTGTGTAGTTAGAAAATCTGAGTAAAAATAGAGTGTATATCTTGTAAGGAATTGAGGGAATTCTCTAAGGCATGTTACTACATTCAAAGCATTGTTTTAATTGATTACTTGTGAACTAGTGAGTAGTGGCTTTAATTAAGTATGTGCTTGTGTAAAGATGACTCAAATCTGTGGGGATAATGATTTTTAACATGTCATGTTCATTGGAAATCCCTGAGACAATTGTTGGAAGGTTTAGGTTGTCTTTTAGTTGTTTTGTTTTGTTTTATTTCTTTGTTTTGCTCGAGGACTAGCAAAAGCTAAGTGTGGGGGAATTGGATAGGAGCATATTTATGCGCCTTAGTTAGCTAGTTCTTATGCATTTCCATGGTGTTTTCTTAGTTAAAGTAGTCTTTTAAGCTAGTTTTATGTGTTTTCAGGTTTTAAGGCCAAAGGATGCAAGAAGATGCATTTTGGAGCTTTTTGGAGCAAAATGGAGCTTGGAATGCATGTCACATATTTGGAGCCAAGGTTTGGACGAATTTGAAGACTTGAAGATGACGATTCCTACTTGAACAAGGTTTCCTAGTTGAAATAGGAAAGTGCTTACATGAACGAAGTATTCCTAATGAACGAAGGATTCCTAATTGAAGATGGATTCCTACTCACATGAGGATTCCTAGAAGAACAAGGATTCCTACTCCAAGAAGGATTCCTACTTGAAATAGGAAAGTTAAGCCAAGGTTTCCTACTTTGGTTTAACCTTTCCTAAATGTTCCTAAGTCTTATCAACTTTGAAGGCTTCCTAAGCATTTTAGGACATCAAAATACACCTCCCTTGCACCATATCAACCCTTGCCGCACCTCACATACCCTTTCCACACTTTCCTCTTCCTTGCCGTGCAAGGGAGAGGGTCCTTTCCTGATTTTGAGCATTAAAACACATTCCTAATATGTTTTAAACCCTAGCCGCATATTTCCTTGACCTTTCCTTTTATTTTCTGATTTGTTTCCTAATTCTAGAATCCTTAGACTTAATTTCTGATTTCCTAATCAACCTAGGGTTTTAATTTTTGTTTTCCTTTAAATAAACCTCTTTGTTGCAGCCACAAAAACATTCCACACACACCCATTCACAGCCATTCACGCCAGAAATCATCCACCACTCCTAAACACATCCATACTTCACCATTCACCCTAGTTTCTGCCTAAAAACATCCCTAGCCGCCCCATACACTCATCCTAACCCTCAATCCATACTTCTACACCATCCATAATCCCCAAAACCTAACCACTTGTGCGTTGCAGCAAGGAGAAAGAAGGAAGGACTCTTGGATGCTCAAGCTTCATCGTTGGTGCATTCTAGGTGTAATTCGTTTTATGATTTCAATGTTTAATTTCTTTTCCTTTCGTTTTGCTATGAACATGAGTGGCTAAACCCCTATTGGTTAGGGGTGATTTCGAAGCCATGACTATGTGTGCAATTTGATTTGATAAATTCCAGTTATGAATTCTTGAATTGTGAATGTAATTGGCTTAACTGTGCGAGTAATAACTTATTTGTGTTTGTTAATTAGGGGTCGACACTTAATTGGCTTGCATGAATATGATGCTAGAATATAAGGTTGTTTCACATAATCGTCACACACTTATATTCATATGTAGTGATGGTCGCTAGTCACGATCGCGTTAAGTTCAATTCCTAGCATGAGTGACATGATGTCATAGTTGCAAGTGCTTTGTCAATGCTTATAGTTTTCATTGAACGTAATGATCTTTGATTGTATCTTTATTATGATGTCATGTAGGGAACTTTTGAGGAATGCTTCGGTTTGCATACTTGTCATGTGTGGAGAAAGAGCCTCTAACTAATCCATCATCCATTTAAAACCCCAAAATCGTTTTCAAATCTGTTTTTACTTTGCAATCTGTTTTGTTAGTTTATTTTCGTCCAAATCAAATCCCCATTTATTTTGAAGTCCTAGATTAGTTAGAAAGTGTTTTGGTTTATGTTTTTAAGTGTTTTGGTACAAGTTAAAACCCAAATTCGTCCAATTTGGTGCTTTGTGCTCAAAACTGCCCAGAAAGTGTTTTTAAGGCAGTTTTGAGTCTTTTGGTTGCTGTTTTGAGTTTTTGGTTTGTTTTAGTGTTTTAAAACTTTAGTTTTGCATTCTTTGAGTCTAATTTAGTGTTTTAAACTTTGTTTTTACGTTTCTAAGTCAGTTTTCAAGCGTTTAGCAATCCCTCCTAATCCCCGGTCCAGAACGATCCCTACTTACATACTTTACTACAATTGTCAAAAGAGGGTTTAATTTGTGTGTTTAGTTATTTTACGCATCAGTCCTAATCTAGGCTAGGTGAGGATAATGTGCGTTAACAAACAATACAGGCTAAACAAGGCTCAACAGGGTTAAAACTACAAAACAAATGCATGGGATGAAGGCTTTTTGGCTCTGGTGGTAACTACTAAACTTCATCTTGAATATGTGTTATGCAAATCAATAGCATGCTTTGAATGAAATGGGCATGAGTTCTAGTATTTGGAACTAAAGTGATGAAACGCATTCTAAGTAGCAACCAAGCAAAAAATAATAAGATCATGCAACGACTTTAGAAAACAAGAATGCACAGATTAATAATTCTCCAAACAAAGTTTAGGCTCAAGTCTCTCAGGGTTGTAGCGTTAGTTTGAGTTCCTTCCTTCAAGCATGTTACAAAAACTGATTTTTCCTTTATGATTACATGTGAATTCGTAAACAACAACGATGACCAAGCATAAACAAAAGAGCATATCAAACTCCTCATCATTGTGCGGCATTATCCAATCCCGAAGCGGAAAGCTCCTTGATCGTTCGGTTGTCCGCTGCCATGTCTTCCACTTCCTCTTCAAATTAAGCACACAAATTAAACCCTCTTTTTATCAATTGTAGCAAAATATGTAAGTAGGGATCGTTCTAGGCCGGGGATTAGGAGGGATTGCAAAATCACTTGGAATTGACTCAAAAAACGTAAAAACAAGTTAAAACACTAAACTAGACTCAAAGAATGTAAAACTATAACTTAAAACACCAAAACAAACCAAAAGACTCAAAATAACACAAAAACACTCAAAACTGCCTTAAAACCACTTTCTGGGCAGTTTTGGACTCTAAACAAGATTTTGGACGAAAATTGGTTTCAACTTGACTCAAAACACTTAAAAACACAACTAACACACTTTCTAACTAATTTGACACTTGAAAACAAAGGGGGATTTGGTTTTGGACGAATTTAAAAAGAAAACAAAACTTTGTAACTAGAACAGATTTTTAAAACGAATTTGATTTAAAACAATGGATGGAAGGCTAGCTAAGGGGTTCATCTCCATACATGTTATACTTGCATACGAAACGATTTCCAATTGCTTTTCAATAAACCATGACTTCTCAACGCCCCAAGTTAATTAGGTCCGCTTAAATTAACCTTCAGATTTTCCTAATGTTATTGAATTGGATGATTGCATACGACAACCCAAAGCATTCCCCACAAGTCCCCTACATGATTGCATAATAGAGATACAAGCAAGAATCATTAAGTTCTATGAAAACCATAAGCATTGACGAAGCACTTGTTACTATGATTGCATGAAACTTATGCCAAGAATTTACTTAACGCGATTGAGATCATCAACCTTTACTACTTGTGAATATAAGTTCATAACGATTAGGTGAAATTCCCTTATATCCTAGCATCAAATTAATGCATGCAAACTAAGTGTCGACCCTTAATCAACATAGAAGAATAAGTTTTAATTCACATAGATAAGCAAATTGAAATCACAATTTATGAAACGCAATTAGAAGTAATCAAATCATATCGCAAGCATAAACATGTATTTCGAATCCCCCCCCTAGCCAAGGGGGGGTTTAGTTCCTCATACTCACAACACAAAGAGAATAGAATTTAAACATTGAAATCAAAGGAAAAGAAACACCTAGAAATTCCAGCAAGTTGAACTTGAATCGCATGAACTCCAAGCTTCCTCCTCCTCCTCCTTGGTGCGGCAAAGGTCTAAAACAGGTTCTAAGGGTCCTATGTGTATGGATTAATGGTTATGGAGGGGTATGGTGGTGTTTAGGAGTGGTGGAGGGTGCGGCAAAGGTGTGTGAAGGGTTTTGGCGAATTTCTGATTTGTGGAGTGAATGAATGAATGGGTTAAGGTGGTTTATATAGGCTTCTAACCCTAGGTAAATCAGGTTTAGGCCTTCTAGAAACCCAAATCCATCAGGAATTGGACTAAAAAAACACATTCCCACTAGGAATAGGTGCGGCATAGGCTTAGGGTCAGATAAGGCTTCTAGAAAGCCTTGCAAGGCAAGGATTTAGGGTCTTCTAGAAGTAAATGGGCGGCATATTTCAAGGGAGGATAAGATAGGGCTTCTAGAAAGCCCAAAATCTGATGGGAATTGCTTAGAACTTGTGGCAAGGAGGGGAATACTCTAGAAACTTCTCATTTGTGTCCTACAACACTTAGGAGTCCTTCTAGCATTAGGAAAACATGTCTCAATCCTTCCTTGACTTGGAATTCTTCTCCTTCTTCATCTTGGAAACCTTTTCCTTCTTGGACTTGGAAATCTTCCTTGTAGCTGCAACTTGATGCCATTTGGGGTTTACATTTCCTACTCCAAGTAGGAAACCTTGTTTGAATAGGAATCTTCATTCTTCTAGGAATCCATCTTCAACTAGGAATCCCTCGTTAATTAGGAATCCTTCTTGAATTAGGAATCCTTTGTTGACTAGGATTTCATCTCTTGATTAGGCGCTTTCCTACTTCGACTAGGAAACCTTGTTCAAGTAGGAAACATCATCTTCAAATCTTCAATTTCGTCCATCCTCTTGGCTCCAAACATATGATATTCATTCCAAGCTCTAATTTGCTCCAAAAGGCTCCAAAATGCTTCCTTTTGCACACTTTGCCCTTAAAACCTGAAAACACATAAAACTAGCTTAAAAGACTACTTTACTAAGGAAAAACACTATAAATGCACAAGAACAAGCTAAACTAAGGCGCATAAATATGCTCCTATCAAAAAACACTTTGTTTACCCCCCCACACTTACACCAAACATTGTCCTCAATGTTTTAAAAATAAACTCACACAAAAGCAAGCAAATAACATAACTAGCAAATATGACAAATATGGCAAAGTAAAAGCAATAAAGAGTAGAGTTTAGGAACGCAAATCTGGATGTGATGACGGAGCTTCCTAGGTCTTCTTTATTCGCATGGGTTGCCTCCCACGAAGCGCTTGCTTTAACGTCTTCCAGCCGGACGATGCGTCCAATCAAGATTGAATAGGGCCCACGACATGGAGGGATACTTCCTCCACGGCCTTCTCCGCAAAAGTTGTGAAATATGGCTTCAAACGATGTCCATTGACTTTGAATTCTTGTTGCGTCTTCAAACTTTGAATTTGAACTGCACCATAAGGAAAAACATTAGTAACAATAAAAGGACCAATCCACTTAGAACGCAACTCACTTGGAATGACTTTAGACGCCAAATAATTAACTAAATCCACATACCATGGCACACTAACCTCAATGGACATCAATTGCTCATCCGGGAATGTCTCTGGGATAGGCACGACATCTTCTTCATGCACTAAACGACTCAAGTGATCAGCCACCACGTTCTCACTTCCTTTCTTGTCTTGGATTTCGATATCGAACTCTTGGAGAATAAGCATCCATCGAATAAGCCTTGGTTTAGCCTCCTTCTTCGTGAGTAAGTACTTCAACGCTGCATGATCAGTGTAAATTATTACTTTAGTACCAAGTAAATAAGAACGAAACTTATCTAAAGCAAAAACAACAGCAAGAAGTTCTTTTTCCGTTGTGGAATAGTTCAATTGAGCGTCGTTCAAGGTCCGAGAGGCATAATATATGACGTGTGGCTGTTTGTCCTTCCTTTGTCCCAAAACAGCGCCTAGAGCATAATCGGACGCATCGCACATAAGCTCGAAGGGAATGCTCCAATCTGGTGGCCGAATGATGGGGGCCGAAGTTAGCATCTCCTTGAGGTGTTTGAACGCCTTTTCACACTCCTCGTTGAATGCGAAGGACACATCCTTTTGGAGAAGTCGGCATAGGGGTGTGGAAATCTTTGAAAAATCCTTGATGAATCGCCTATAAAATCCTGCATGTCCAAGAAAAGAACGAACCTCTCTAACCGAAGTTGGAGAGGGTAAGTAGCGTACAAGATCTATTTTCGATTTATTAACCTCAATTCCCCTTTCAGAAACGATATGCCCTAAAACTATGCCTTGTTTTACCATAAAGTGACACTTTTCCCAATTTAAAACAAGGTTAGTTTCAACGCATCGTTTTAAGATTAATGTGAGATTTTCCAAGCAACCATCAAACGAATCGCCAAAGACACTAAAATCATCCATGAATACCTCAATAATCTTCTCAATAAAATCTGAAAAGATACTTACCATGCATCTTTGGAACGTGGCCGGTGCATTGCATAAACCGAATGGCATGCGACGGTAAGCAAAAGTACCAAATGGGCACGTGAAGGTGGTCTTTTCTTGGTCGTCCGGAGCTATGACAATTTGATTATATCCCGAATAACCGTCAAGAAAACAATAAAAAGAATGACCGGCTAACCTTTCAAGCATTTGATCAATGAATGGCAATGGGAAGTGGTCATTCCTTGTGGTGTTGTTGAGCTTCCTATAGTCAATGCACACTCTCCAACCTGTTTGGATACGGGTTGGCACAAGCTCATCCTCGGCATTCTTCACCACAGTGACTCCGAACTTCTTTGGGACAACTTGAATCGGTGAGACCCAACGGCTATCCGAAATTGGATAAATCACTCCACAATCGAGAAGCTTTATAATCTCCTTTTTCACAACTTCCATCATTGGAGGGTTGAGTCGGCGTTGAGCCTCTCGAGTTGGTTTAACCCCCTCCTCCAGAAATATGCGATGCATGCATGTTGTAGGGCTAATCCCCTTAATATCGGCCAATGTCCATCCAATGGCTGTTTTGTGCTCTTTCAACACCCGAATCAACTTTTCCTCCTCTAATGCCGTGAGTGATGAAGAGACAATGACGGGCAACGTCTCTTCATCTCCCAAAAATACATACTTTAAATGATCCGGCAATGGTTTAAGCTCAAGAACGGGGGCCTGAATCACAGAAGGTAACAACGTATTAGTGGAAACGGGAATTGGAATTGGGTTAAAAGGCTTACCACGATGTTGTGGCAATGATTCAAATGCAGCCACAAGCTCGGCATGTTCTTCCTTAGGTACGGCCAGATTGGGCTTCATTCCAACTCCTTGTGCAATTATTGTTTCAAGGGGATCGTCTTCCAACATATCAAGATAATCTTGTGCCAATTCATCCAATACATCAATAGAAAAACAAGAATGATCATCTTTAGGAAATTTCATAGCTTCAGAAATGTTAAAATTAATAATCTCCCCATCAAATTCCATTGTTAACGTCCCTCTGAACACATCGATCTTGGTGCGTGCTGTTTTCATGAAGGGCCTCCCAAGTAAAATCGGCAATGGGGTGACATTTGGTGAGTCCTCCATCTCTAAAACATAGATATCCGCTAGAAATATCAAGTTATCCACTTGCACCAAAACATCTTCCAAAACTCCTTCCGGATATGCATTAGAACGATCGGCTAATTGAATTATAACACCATCGTTTTTAAGCTCTCCTAAGTTCATAGATGCATATATTGAGTATGGCATGACATTAATTGAAGCTCCTAGATCTAACATAGCATGTTCAAACTTAGTATTGCCTATAACACATGGAATTGTAAAACTACCCGGATCTTTGCATTTAGGGGGTAATTTTCTTTGCAAAACAGCGGAAACATTCTCACTTACCTGGACAACCTCTTTGTTCGAAATTCTCCTTCTTGTTGTACATAGTTCTTTCAAAAACTTGGCGTACCTTGGTACTTGCTTAATTGCGTCAAGAAGAGGTATATTGACTTGCACTTTCCGAAACGTCTCCAAAATGTCTTTCTCGTTCTCCTCCTTCTTGGATTGCCTCAACCTGCTAGGAAAAGGCACGTTTAGTGGAATAGAACTAGAAGAATTCGGATTTGAACTTACCTTGGTCGAATTAGATGGTTTGGAAATGCAAGATGGCTGCGGAAAAGGTTGTTCCATCCTTGCCGTTCGTGTGGCTTGTGTTTCCTCCTCAAACAACAACTTTTCATCCTCATTTTGACTTGATTTGGATGCTTGGGGTTCAGTTCCAACTTGTTTGCCACTCCTCAATGTGATTGCTTTGGCGGTTTCGAATCCCCCCTTTGGATTTGCAAAGGTTGAGCTAGGGAGTCTTCCTTGGTCTCGAAACTGTCCTACAAACTCCGCAATCTGCCCAATTTGTTTCTCCAAGTGATCCACCCTTTTGTCTTGGTTTTGCATTGCTTTGGTTTGATTCTCTTGTCCCTGAGACAAAGTGGTGAGTAATTTAAGAATTGTATCTTTATCCAAGGACGCACCTGAATTTGTTGGGGCAGATTGTATTTGAGTTTGATTTGGTGCGAATGGCTTTTGATAAAAGCCCGGAGGTTGCTGCCTAAATCCTCCTTGTTGTTGAGGTTGCTGAGGCTCCCTCCACTTGAAGTTTGGGTGATCTCTCCAACCAGGATTGTAAGTGTTGGAGTATGGATCGTTGCGTGGCTGATTTTGACCTTGATAGCCCACTGCATTAGCACTCTCCCATCCTCCATTCTCTATTAGTTGAGGACATTGATCATTGAGGTGTCCTTGCATAGAACACACGCCACAAACACTTGGTCCTGGTAGCTTCATCCCTTCGGCCATCTGAGACACAATGGAAGTGAGATTAGCTAATTGAGATTGAATGTCGAATGGAGAACTTACCTCATTAACTTGCTGCCGTGGGAAGTCTCTTTGCCCAAGTCCTTCGTATTGTTGTGCATTTAACGCTCGGTTGGCAATTAGGGTCTTTGCAGCCATTGGTGTTTTGTCAACCAATGCACCTCCCGCTGAAGCATCGAGCATTTGTCGCTCAATTGGAAGAAGTCCTTCGTAAAAGTATTGAAGTAAAAGCTCTTCTTTCATGTGATGTTGAGGACATGAGGCGACAAGAGCCTTAAAACGCTCATAGTATGCGGGAAAGGACTCTCTTTGGCTTTGTTGAATGCCACTAATCTTCTTCCTCAAGAGAATGACTCTCGAAGTGGGGAAGAACTTCTCTAGAAACGCCATCTTCATGCTTTCCCAAGACGTGACCATTCCGGGTGCCAATTCATATAGCCAATCCTTAGCCTTTTCCAAAAGAGAGAATGGAAAAGCTTTCATCTTTAGAATGTTCCCATCGACATTAATGGGTGTCATGCTCGAACAAACCACCTCGAACTCCTTAAGATGCTTGTTTGGATCTTCCATGGACAGCCCATGGTATTTAGGAATGTGATGCAACAAGCTTGACTTCAATTCAAACTCATCGGTCTTGCCTTGGGCAGCCACGGGATATTGAATGCAAAAGGGTGTGGCATTGGCTAACCCCGAGGCCGAGAGCTCCTTTATTGTACGGTTGTCTGCTGCCATGACTTCTTCTTCTTCTTTTTCAAATTCAGATTCGGCCACTGAACTTGAATCTGGATGCCTCCTCTTTCTTCTTCTCAAATCTCGTTCAAAATCGTTGTTAAAATCCAAGATATGTTCACGAACCGGATGGGTACTCCGAGTCATAAACTAGTATTAAGCAAGTAGGGATCGTTCTAGACCGGGGATTAACTAGGGATGTTAATCAACACAAATAAGACTCAAAAACAATAAACTAGACTCTATAGACTTAAAACACTCAAAACAGCAAGAAACAATAAAAAAGACTCAATTCTAGACCTAACAAGTGATTTGGACGAAAATAGAACTTAAAAGACTCAAACAACTAAAAGAAAACAGGTTTTGACTCTAAAAACAAGACTTAAGAACAAGGGGTTTTAGTTTGACGAATTTAACTTTAAAACAGAAACCTTGTAAAACAAACTCAAAAGACATGAAATTTGGTGAATTAAGATGGTGAAAGGCTAGTTAAAGGGTTCCTTCTCCACACATGACATATGCATACGACTTGATTTCCAGTTACTCTTTCAACAAACCATGAATGACAATGCCCCAAATTAACTAGATTGCACCAATTAATTCTCAGATTTCCCTAGATTCATTGAATTGAATGGAATACGCATTACAATCAAATTATTCTTATCAAGGACCCTAACTATGGAATACGCATGATAGAGACACATATCAAATATCATTAAGTTCAATGGAAATCATAAGCATTAACGAGGCATTCATAACTATGGAATACACATGTTACTCTTGCCAAGGATTTACTTAACACAATCGTGACTAGCGACTTTTACTACTTATGAATATAAGTTAATAACGATTAGGTGAAATTCCCTTATACTCTAACATCAAATTCATGCATGCAAACTAAGTGTCGACCCTCAATCAACATACATAAACATGTTATCAATCAAATAGATAAGTAAACCACATTCACGATTTATGAAATCATAACTGGAGGAAATCAAGTCATATAAAACATATGATCATGGCTTTGAGCAAAACAAAACGAAACAAAGTAAACAAAACGAAATAAAACAAGTAAAACACAACCTAAACCTTCCAACGATTTTGCATCATTTCATCTTGCAAACATCAACTTTCAGCCACTTTACACCTCTACACACATGCTATGCATCATTTCAACTTGCATTTATGTTTGTAGTTGCTGAAAATGTGAATACATCTTGTAAAGCAATCCAACAAATGGCATCTTTCACTTCTTTTCCTTTCAAATTGTTCCTTAAGTGTATGTATCTGCACACTTCCACACTTCAACTTCATTATTCAGATTTTTGCATGTGTTGAAACCCTTTTTAAAACACCAAAAACGTCCATCCCACTTGCCCCATATGCATGCAATCCATTTTGGCCCAAAATTGCTCCAAATTGCACCAAAATGCACTTTCTTTCCAACTTTGTTATTAGGACCTACAAACACACGAAAATAGCTTAAAACACTCTTATAAGCAATAACTAACTAATTAAATGCAAGAAAACATGTTAACTAAGTCGCATAAATATGCTCCTATCAAATTCCCCCACACTTAGCTTTTGCTAGTCCTCGAGCAAAACGAAACAAACAAAGTAAACAAAACACATTCTAATCCTTCCAACATTTGCCTCAGAGATTTCCAATGCACATGACATGTTAAAAATCATTATTCCCACAGATTTTAGTTATCTTCACACTTGAGCACATACTTAATCACAGTCACCACTTACTTGTTCATATTTAACCAATTAAAATGATGTTTTGAATGTAGTAACATGCCTTAGAGAATTTGCTCAATTCCTTACAAGATACTTTCTATTTTCACACATTTTCTGACTACACACCCTACACTAGTTATATGTGAGAAGATTGATGTAAACATGAAAACGAACACTCACATATATGTGTTACAAAGAAAGCAATTTCTGGAGTTATTAAGCATGTTTAGATATGATCTCATGAATGGAATGCTACTACTTAGATGCGAGAACCGGTGACACCATATGCTCATACCAAATTCAAACTCCACAAATTGAAACACATAACACTCAAGATAGAAGTCAAGGGTTGTAACGGGGCTTGGGGTAATGGTTAACAAAGGAAAGATAGGGATAACAAACGTTCTTAAAAATAGCAAGCAAAGTAATGAAATCGAAACTTAGAATTCACTTTAGAATGCAGAAATCAACTTTTAACACAAATGGAAGATTTAAGCAACAGTTGATAGGAGCATATTTATGCGCCTTAGTTTAGCTTGTTCTTGTGCATTTATAGTGTTTTTCCTTAGTAAAGTAGTCTTTTAAGCTAGTTTTATGTGTTTTCAGGTTTTAAGGGCAAAGTGTGCAAAAGGAAGCATTTTGGAGCCTTTTGGAGCAAATTAGAGCTTGGAATGAATATCATATGTTTGGAGCCAAGAGGATGGACGAAATTGAAGATTTGAAGATGATGTTACCTACTTGAACAAGGTTTCCTAGTCGAAGTAGGAAAGCGCCTAATCAAGAGATGAAATCCTAGTCAACAAAGGATTCCTAGTTGAAGAAGGATTCCTAATCAACGAGGGATTCCTAGTTGAAGATGGATTCCTAGAAGAATGAAGATTCCTATTCAAACAAGGTTTCCTACTTGCAAGGCTTTCTAGAAGCCTTATCTGACCCTAAGCCTATGCCGCACCTATTCCTAGTGGGAATGTGTTTTTTTAGTCCAATTCCTGATGGATTTGGGTTTCTAGAAGGCCTAAACCTGATTTACCTAGGGTTAGAAGCCTATATAAACCACCTTAACCCATTCATTCATTCATTCATTCACTCCACAAATCAGAAATTCGCCAAAACCCTTCACACACCTTTGCCGCACCCTCCGCCACTCCTAAACACCACCATACCCCTCCATAACCATTAATCCATACACATAGGACCCTTAGAACCTGTTTTAGACCTTTGCCGCACCAAGGAGGAGGAGGAGGAAGCTTGGAGTTCATGCGATTCAAGTTCAACTTGCTGGAATTTCTAGGTGTTTCTTTTCCTTTGATTTCAATGTTTAAATTCTATTCTCTTTGTGTTGTGAGTATGAGGAACTAAACCCCCCCTTGGCTAGGGAGGGGATTCGAAATACATGTTTATGCTTGCGATATGATTTGATTACTTCTAATTGCGTTTCATAAATTGTGATTTCAATTTGCTTATCTATGTGAATTAAAACTTATTCTTGTATGTTGATTAAGGGTCGACACTTAGTTTGCATGCATTAATTTGATGCTAGGATATAAGGGAATTTCACCTAATCGTTATGAACTTATATTCACAAGTAGTAAAGGTTGATGATCTCAATCGCGTTAAGTAAATTCTTGGCATAAGTTTCATGCAATCATAGTAACAAGTGCTTCGTCAATACTTATGGTTTTCATAGAACTTAATGATTCTTGCTTGTATCTCTATTATGCAATCATGTAGGGGACTTGTGGGGAATGCTTTGGGTTGTCGTATGCAATCATCCAATTCAATAACATTAGGAAAATCTGAAGGTTAATTTAAGCGGACCTAATTAACTTGGGGCGTTGAGAAGTCATGGTTTATTGAAAAGCAATTGGAAATCGTTTCGTATGCAAGTATAACATGTATGGAGATGAACCCCTTAGCTAGCCTTCCATCCATTGTTTTAAATCAAATTCGTTTTAAAAATCTGTTCTAGTTACAAAGTGTTGTTTTATTTTTAAATTCGTCCAAAACCAAATCCCCCTTTGTTTTCAAGTGTCAAATTAGTTAGAAAGTGTGTTAGTTGTGTTTTTAAGTGTTTTGAGTCAAGTTGAAACCAATTTTCGTCCAAAATCTTGTTTAGAGTCCAAAACTGCCCAGAAAGTGGTTTTAAGGCAGTTTTGAGTGTTTTTGTGTTATTTTGAGTCTTTTGGTTTGTTTTGGTGTTTTAAGTTATAGTTTTACATTCTTTGAGTCTAGTTTAGTGTTTTAACTTGTTTTTACGTTTTTTGAGTCAATTCCAAGTGATTTTGCAATCCCTCCTAATCCCCGGCCTAGAACGATCCCTACTTACATATTTTGCTACAATTGATAAAAAGAGGGTTTAATTTGTGTGCTTATATATTTCGCATCAAATTTTTGGCGCCGTTGCCGGGGATTAGCAACTCTGCTAATCCCTTGGATTGTTAGTTTCGTTTTTCTTATTAGATCAGATTCTTATGTTGTTTTGTTTCTTGTTTTAGGTACTTGTTTATGACTCGGAGTTCTAATCCGGTTCACGAACATATTTTAGACTTTGACGACGATTTTGACAGTGAGTTGAGACGAAAAAGGAAGAACCCGGAACCTAGTGAATCAAGTGCAAGTTCCGAGTCCGTTTCTGAATTTGAAGAGGAAGTGGAAGACATGGCAGCGGACAACCGAACGATCAAGGAGCTTTCCGCTTCGGGATTGGATAATGCCGCACCTCTATGTATCCAATACCCTAGGGCGGCTCCCGACAAGACTGCCGAGTTCGAATTGAAGTCAAGCTTGTTGCATCACATTCCAAAGTACCATGGGCTATCCATGGAAGATCCGAACAAGCATCTAAAGGAGTTTGAAGTCGTTTGCTCGAGCATGACCCCGGTGAACGTGGATGAAAGCATCTTGAAGATGAAGGCCTTTCCCTTTTCTCTCCTAGAGAAGGCGAAAGATTGGTTATACGAATTGGCTCCCGGAACGGTCACATCATGGGAGAGCATGAAAAGAGCTTTCTTGGAGAAGTTTTTCCCAACTTCTCGAGTCATCCTCCTACGCAAAAGGATAAGTGGCATTCAACAAGACGAAGGTGAATCTTTTCCTACTTACTATGAACGATTTAAATCTCTTGTTGCTTCGTGTCCACAGCATCAAATGAAGGAGGAACTTTTGCTACAATACTTCTACGAAGGACTTCTACCAATTGAACGTCAAATGCTAGATGCCTCAGCGGGAGGAGCATTGGTGGACAAGACCCCTACGGCTGTAAAGATGTTGATTGCCAACCGAGCGTTGAACGCTCAACAATACGAAGGAGTCGGACAAAGGACTACCCCACGGCATCAACAAGTGAATGAGGTAAGTGCCATAACCGAACTTCAAAATCAAATGGCTAACCTTACTACGTTGCTTTCTCAGGTGGTGGAAGGTCCAAAAGTTAAAACCGTAGCTCCTTGTGGCGTATGCTCCATGCAAAGCCACCATACGAACAAGTGCCCACAATTGATCGAGAATGGAGGGTGGGAAACACTCAATGCCGTGGGATATGGCAATCAATACCAATCACGTGGTGATCCATTTTCCAATACTTACAATCCCGGTTGGCATGATCATCCGAATTTTAAATGGCGAGACCCCCAACAAGGCCAGCAACAAAGCGGATTTAGGCAACAACCACCGGGGTTCTATCAAAAGCCGTTGGCACCACCACAAGCCCAAGCACAACCTGCCCAAAGCAATGTAGGTAATTCAAGTGATAATGATAAGATTTTTCAATTACTTACTACTTTGACGCAGGAAGTCCAAACTCAAAACAAAGAGAGGCAATTCCAAGACAGGAGGGTGGACAACTTGGAGAAGCAAGTGGGACAAATTGCCGAGTTCATGGGGCAGTTTCGTGAGCAAGGGAAGTTGCCTAGCTCAACCGTGGTGAATCCAAAGGGTGGATTCGAAACTGCCAAGGCCATTACGCTAAGAAATGGGAAAGAAGTGGGAACCGAGCCAACACGATCCAAATCTGCCCCCGAGGAGGATGAGAAGTTTCAAATTGAAGAGGAAGAGCAAGCAAAAGCCACGGCAAGGATTGAAAATTCCTTGCCGCACCCATCCAATGCATCCAATCCATCCACCATAGGTAGGAAAGGTTCTATTCCAATTAATTCTAATGTCATTCCTCCGGATGTACCCTTTCCTAGCAGGTTTTTGCAAACCAAGAACGAAGAAGAGGAAAAAGATGTTCTTGAGACGTTTCGGAAGGTGCATGTCAATATCCCTCTCCTCGATGCTATAAAGCAAATCCCGAAGTATGCCAAGTTTTTGAAGAAGCTTTGTACAACAAGGAAACGGATTCGGGAGAATGAGGTGGTACATGTAAGCGAGAATGTCTCTGCAATGTTGCAAAGGAAGCTACCACCTAAATGCAAAGATCCGGGTAGTTTCACAATCCCTTGCGTAATTGGTAATACAAGATTTGAGCATGCTATGCTAGATTTAGGTGCATCAATTAATGTCATGCCATATTCTGTTTATGCATCTATGAATCTAGGAAAGCTTAAAAATGATGGCGTTATTATTCAATTAGCCGATCGATCTAATGCATATCCCAAGGGAGTGTTGGAAGATGTTTTGGTGCAGGTAGACCACTTGATTTTTCCTGCAGATTTTTATGTGCTTGATATGGAGGACTCAACCCACTCTCCACCATCACCACTCTTACTTGGACGACCATTCATGAAAACGGCTCAAACCAAGATTGACGTGGCCAAGGGAGCAGTAACTATGGCCTTTGGTGGTGATATGATTAACTTTAAGATTCCTGAATCGATTGAGAATACTAATGATGTTCGTTCTTGTTATGCCATTAATGTAATTAAACACATAGGGACAGAATGTTCAACAAAGGTCAAGAAGGATGTTTCTCGAATTACCACCGAGAAGGAACTTGGAGTAGAGCACAAGGAGTGCACGGCTCCAACCTTGGAAGCACCACAATTGGGCATGAGCAACCCTTGTGCATCCGTCCATTGGGCTACCACTTCTTTGCTGTACAAAGGTAAGCCACCTATTCCAATTTCGATTCCCATTTCAACTAATAGGTTGTTACCTTGTATGGTGCAGGTACCTAATCGAAAACAATGTGGTGGGAGAGTTCGTGTTGATTTAGAGAAGCAAAACACGACAATAAGAAAGGATCATTATCCCATCCTATTCAAGGAACCAAAGAATAAAGTATTTCGTAGGACGGGTTGTGAAAAAACCCCTCCATGCCGTGGGGTTCCATGAAGCTTCAATGGAGTAACGTCCGGCTGCAAGACGTTAAAGAAAGCGCTACTTGGGAGGCAACCCATGCATTCAACAAAGGAAGACCGAGAAAGCACTCCAATTCCAGATTTGCGTTCCTAAACCCTTCTCTTTGTTGCTATTTCGTTTTCTGCCATGTTAGGTTGTTAGTTGCTGTTTTGTTTTGTGTGTTGTTATGTGTGTGAGTCTATGCTTGAAACATTGAGGACAATGTTTGATTTAATTGTGGGGGGGTAAATAAGTATTTTAGATGCAAATTCGTGGGATTTTATCACCCTTAACTTAAAGACTTGTTCCTTGCTGTTTTTAAGCCTTTTTAAGCTATTTTGGTGTGTTTTCATTCAAAAATCCGAAAATCCCATAAAATTTTGAAAAATTTGTTTTAAAACCCAAAAAAGGTTGTTTTTGTGTGTTTGTTTGTGTCTTAGGGTACCTTCCAACACAATGATGAGGATTCGGTTTGTAATTACATGGCTGTTAAAAAGAGTGTAAACATGGATGAAAGTTTGATATACTCTTTGGTTTATGCTTGGTTGTGATTATAACTTATGAATTCACATGTAATCATAAAGAAAAAAATCAGTTTTTGTAACATGCTTGAAGGAAGGAACTCAAACTAACGCTACAACTTTGTGAGACTTGAGCCTAAACGTTTATTTGGAGAGTTAATAATCTGTGCATTGTTGTTTTCTAAAGTTGTTGCATGATCTCATTATTCGTTGCTTGGTTACTACTTAGAAGGCGTTTCATCATTTAGTTCCAAACACTAGAACTCATGCCCAATTCATTCAAAGCATGTTATTGATTTGCATAACACATATTCAAGATAAAGTTGTGTAGTGACCACCACTTTAGCCAAATGCCGTGTGCCCTATGTCATTGTGTTTTGTAGGTTTTTAACCCCGTTGAGCCTTGTTTTAGCCTATTTTCTTTGTTAACCACATTATCCTCACCTAGCCTAGATTAGGACCATCCATACCTTTGTTCTTGAAGCATAGTAATGCATGACTTAATATGAATTCCTTAAAACCAATGCATTGCAGAAAACAAGTGTGGGGGAAGTGAGTTTTGTTATGGGTGTGCCAAAGTCTTGAATGAGGCACGAAAAAGAAAAGAAAAGAAAATTCGTGGAAAATAGAAAGAAAAAAAAGAAAAGTTGTGAAAAGAATGAGAAAGAAGTTGAAAATATGTGAAAAAGAGGCCTTAAGTGTTGTTTGTTGAAGAAAGGGTCCAAAACATTGAATTCGGCCCTAATTGTTGTTAAAACTTCCCTTTGTGTTTAAAAGTTGATTTTTGCATGCTAATGGGAATTCTAAAGTTCAATTTCATTATTTTGCTTACTATTGCTTTGAGAACGTTTGTTTTCCCTATCCTTTCGTTGTTAGCCAACTCCCCTAGCCCCGTTACAACCCTTGACTTTAATCTTGAGTGTTGTGTATTTCAATTTGTGGAGTTTGAATTTGGTAGGAGCATATAGGTGTCACTGGTTCTCGCATCTAAGTAGTAGCATTCCATTCATGAGATCATATCTAAACATGCTTCTTAACTCTAGAAATTGCGTTCTTTGTGAAACATATATGTGAGCATTCGTTTTCATATTTACATCAATCTTCTCACATATAACTAGTGTAGGGTGTGTAGTTAGAAAATCGGAGTGAAAATAGAGTGCATATCTAGTAAGGAATTGAGGAAATTCTCTAAGGCATGTTACTACATTTAATCATCGTTTTAATTGGTTAAATGGGAACTAATAAGTAGTGACTATGATTAAGTATGTGCTTAAGTGTAAAGATGGCTAAAATCTGTGGGAATGATGATTTTTAACATGTCATGTGCATTGGAAATCCCTGAGGCGATTGTTGGAAGGTTTAGGTTGTGTTTTACTCGTTTTGCTTCGTTTGTTTACTTTGTTTTGTTTTGTTTTGCTCGAGGACTAGCAAAAGCTAAGTGTGGGGGAACTTGATAGGAGCATATTTATGCGCCTTAGTTTAGCTTGTTCTTGTGCATTTATAGTGTTTTTCCTTAGTAAAGTAGTCTTTTAAGCTAGTTTTATGTGTTTTCAGGTTTTAAGGGCAAAGTGTGCAAAAGGAAGCATTTTGGAGCCTTTTGGAGCAAATTAGAGCTTGGAATGAATATCATATGTTTGGAGCCAAGAGGATGGACGAAATTGAAGATTTGAAGATGATGTTTCCTACTTGAACAAGGTTTCCTAGTCGAAGTAGGAAAGCGCCTAATCAAGAGATGAAATCCTAGTCAACAAAGGATTCCTAATTCAAGAAGGATTCCTAATCAACGAGGGATTCCTAGTTGAAGATGGATTCCTAGAAGAATGAAGATTCCTATTCAAACAAGGTTTCCTACTTGGAGTAGGAAATGTAAACCCCAAATGGCATCAAGTTGCAGCTACAAGGAAGATTTCCAAGTCCAAGAAGGAAAAGGTTTCCAAGATGAAGAGGGAGAAGAATTCCAAGTCAAGGAAGGATTGAGACATGTTTTCCTAATGCTAGAAGGACTCCTAAGTGTTGTAGGACACAAATGAGAAGTTTCTAGAGTATTCCCCTCCTTGCCACAAGTTCTAAGCAATTCCCATCAGATTTTGGGCTTTCTAGAAGCCCTATCTTATCCTCCCTTGAAATATGCCGCCCATTTACTTCTAGAAGACCCTAAATCCTTGCCTTGCAAGGCTTTCTAGAAGCCTTATCTGACCCTAAGCCTATGCCGCACCTATTCCTACTGGGAATGTGTTTTTTTAGTCCAATTCCTGATGGATTTGGGTTTCTAGAAGGCCTAAACCTGATTTACCTAGGGTTAGAAGCCTATATAAACCACCTTAACCCATTCATTCATTCATTCATTCACTCCACAAATCAGAAATTCGCCAAAACCCTTCACACACCTTTGCCGCACCCTCCGCCACTCCTAAACACCACCATACCCCTCCATAACCATTAATCCATACACATAGGACCCTTAGAACCTGTTTTAGACCTTTGCCGCACCAAGGAGGAGGAGGAGGAAGCTTGGAGTTCATGCGATTCAAGTTCAACTTGCTGGAATTTCTAGGTGTTTCTTTTCCTTTGATTTCAATGTTTAAATTCTATTCTCTTTGTGTTGTGAGTATGAGGAACTAAACCCCCCCTTGGCTAGGGAGGGGATTCGAAATACATGTTTATGCTTGCGATATGATTTGATTACTTCTAATTGCGTTTCATAAATTGTGATTTCAATTTGCTTATCTATGTGAATTAAAACTTATTCTTGTATGTTGATTAAGGGTCGACACTTAGTTTGCATGCATTAATTTGATGCTAGGATATAAGGGAATTTCACCTAATCGTTATGAACTTATATTCACAAGTAGTAAAGGTTGATGATCTCAATCGCGTTAAGTAAATTCTTGGCATAAGTTTCATGCAATCATAGTAACAAGTGCTTCGTCAATGCTTATGGTTTTCATAGAACTTAATGATTCTTGCTTGTATCTCTATTATGCAATCATGTAGGGGACTTGTGGGGAATGCTTTGGGTTGTCGTATGCAATCATCCAATTCAATAACATTAGGAAAATCTGAAGGTTAATTTAAGCGGACCTAATTAACTTGGGGCGTTGAGAAGTCATGGTTTATTGAAAAGCAATTGGAAATCGTTTCGTATGCAAGTATAACATGTATGGAGATGAACCCCTTAGCTAGCCTTCCATCCATTGTTTTAAATCAAATTCGTTTTAAAAATCTGTTCTAGTTACAAAGTGTTGTTTTATTTTTAAATTCGTCCAAAACCAAATCCCCCTTTGTTTTCAAGTGTCAAATTAGTTAGAAAGTGTGTTAGTTGTGTTTTTAAGTGTTTTGAGTCAAGTTGAAACCAATTTTCGTCCAAAATCTTGTTTAGAGTCCAAAACTGCCCAGAAAGTGGTTTTAAGGCAGTTTTGAGTGTTTTTGTGTTATTTTGAGTCTTTTGGTTTGTTTTGGTGTTTTAAGTTATAGTTTTACATTCTTTGAGTCTAGTTTAGTGTTTTAACTTGTTTTTACGTTTTTTGAGTCAATTCCAAGTGATTTTGCAATCCCTCCTAATCCCCGGCCTAGAACGATCCCTACTTACATATTTTGCTACAATTGATAAAAAGAGGGTTTAATTTGTGTGCTTATATATTTCGCATCAACAGTTAGGGCCGAATTCAATGTTTTGGACCCTTTCTTCAACAAACAACACTTTAGAACTCTATTTCATACATTTTCACAACTTTTTTTTTTTTTTTTTTCGACTCGTGCCTTATTAAAGACTTTGGCACACACACACACAAGAATCACTTCCCCCACACTTGTTTTCTGCAATACATTAATCAAAAGGAATTCATTTTGAGTCATACTTTACTATGCTTCAAGAACAAGGGTATGGATGGTCCTAATCTAGGCTAGGTGAAGATAGTGTGGGTTAACAAAGAACGTAGGCTAAACAAGGCTCAACGGGGTTAAACTTAAACATATAATGTATGGGATAGGCTTTTTGGCTTTTGGCTCACTAAACAACTTCATCTTGAATATGTGTTATGCAAATCAATAACATGCTTTGAATGAAATAGGCATGAGTTCTAGCATTTGGAACTAAATGATGAAACGCCTTCTAAGTAGCAACCAAGCAAAGAATAATGAGATCATGCAACGACTTTAGAAAACAAAAAAAATTGCACAGATTAATAACTCTCCAAATAAACGTTTAGGCTCAAGTCTCACAAGGTTGGAGCGTTCATTTGAGTTCCTTCTTTCAAGCATGTTACAAAAACTGATTTTTCCTTTATGATTGCATGTGAATTCATAAATTATAACCACAACCAAGCATACACCAAAGAGTAAATCAAATTTTCATCCATGTTTATAACTCTCTTTAACAGTCATGTAATTAAAAACCAAATCCTCATCATTGTGTTGGAAGGTATCCTAAGACACAAACAAACACACAAAAACAACTCTTTTTGGGTTTTTCAAAACAATTTTTCAAATTTTTATGAGATTTTCGGATTTTTATGTCGAAACACACTAAAACACTCCAAAACAGCATAAAAACACTTAAAAACAGCAAGGAACAACACTAGAAGTAATGGGTGATAAACTCCCACGAATTTCATGCAAAACAACTTGGTTACCCCCCCCCCCCCCCCACACTTAAATCAAACATTGTCCTCAATGTTTCAGGCATAAACTCACACAAAAGCAAGCAAACAAACAAACAACGAATAAACATGACAAGTATGGCAAAGTAAAAACCAGACAGAGTAGAGTTTAAGAACGCAAATCTGGTTATGGAGAGATGATCTTGTTGACTTTCCACAGCTTTGATCTCGAACTGGTCTAGGGAACTTCTTAGCAAGGAAAATGAGACTTGATTGGTGGTGGTGATTTGATGGCCTTGTACGACGAGGCTTTGCTCTTTGGCGACTAATGCGTCCATATGTTGTTGAAGCTTCTCGAGCTCTTGGTTTCAACTCAGACTCCTTCTGCTGGGTTGATTGAGTCTGCAGGTGATGCGAAAATAAATTCACGCACAAATTTAAACCCTATTTGTGACATTTGTAGTAATGATGTAAGTAGGGATCGTTCTAGGCCGGGGATTAACTAGGGATGCTAATCAAAGTAAAATTAAATTAAAAACGTAAAAACCAAATTTAAAATATTAAACTAGACTCAAAACACTTAAATAGAATAACTCAAAATAAAACTAACAAATAAACTAAAATAAATCAAAAGACTCAAAACAACTCAAGATTTAAGAAAACACAAACTAAAATGATTTCTAATAAATCTAACACTTTAAAATAAAATGGGGGATTGATTTTGATGAAAAGTAAATTAAACTTAAATAAATTACAAAATTGACAAAAACATAAAATTAAGGTAAAATGATAAATGACGGACTGGCTAGAGGATTATTCTCCACACATGCCACATATGCAACCTAAATTGATTTTCAGTTGTTCTTTCAATAAATTGTAAATTCTCAACGCCCCAAGTTAATTAGGTCCGCTTAAATTAACCTTCAGATTTTCCTACTTTTATTAGGTTGGATGATTGCATACGACAACCCAAAACATTCCCTACAAGTTCCCTACATGAATTGCATAATAGAGATACTGATAGGAGCATATTTATGCTACTTAGTTATGTTGTTTTCTTGCATTTTCGTAGTTAGTTATAACTTATTATAGTGTTTAAGGTCATTTTCGTGCAATTTCAGGTTCATATGGCAAAGTATGCAAAAAGAGGCATTTTGGAACATTTTGGAGCATTTTTGGACCAAGATTGGATGGTGCAAACATGAAGACATGTGGATGGACGAATTTGATAATTAAAACAGCAACACACACACCACATGGGCAGCAAGGAATCAGAAATTAAAGCATGGAAGAATGGGATCATCATGGGCAGCAAGGAATCATTATGGGCAGCAAGGAATCATCATGGGCAGCAAGGAATCATTATGGGCAGCAAGGAATCATTATGGGCAGCAAGGAATCATCATGGGCAGCAAGGAATCATTATGGGCAGCAAGGAATCATCATGGGCAGCAAGGAATCATCATGGGCACCAAGGAATCATTATGGGCAACAAGGAATGGCAGAAATTGGACCACCATGAAGTGGATTTCTGCAAGGATGGCAGATTGTCCATTACTTGATGTTTGCTTGACATTTTCAGCCACTATATAATCCCCATTCAACCATTTATCAAGGGAGTTCAGAAAACCACACCTCCCACACACATTCCATTCATCCCATCCAGCCATACACCCTCCACAATTCATAAATTCGTCAAACACATCCATCACACTTTGCAGCAGCCTTCCTTCACCTTTCACCATATTTTCTGACCCAAAATCATCCCTAGCCGCACCCCCATCAACCCTAAACCTTCCCATACCATTCCCCATCCATTCTACACCACAAATAACCCCAAAAACCTGTTCTAAGGTTCTCTGCCGCAGAAAGGAGGAAGGAGAATTCGTTGATGAGCTTGCTGCCAAGTTGGAGCGTTCTAGGTGTTTTCTTCCTTTGGATTTTAATTTCTAAATTTATGTATCTTTGCTTTGTGAGTATGAGGAACTAAACCCCCTTAGTTGGGGGGTAATTCGAAACCATGTACATGCTTGCAGTATGACTTGATTAAATTCAGTTGTTAGTTCATAAATTGTGGATTCAATTCGTTCATCTATTTGATTGATAACTTATTTGTGTATGTTGATTGAGAGTGCACGCTTAGTTTTCATGCATGAATATGACGCTAGATTATGAGGGAGTTTCACCTAATAGTTACAATCTTATAATCACAAGTAGTGAAGGTCGCTTGAAAACGATCGCGTTGAATGAATTCTTGGCATAAGTTTCATGCAATTCATAGTAACGAATGCTTCGTCAATGCTTATGTTTTTCATAGAACTTAATGATTCTTGCTTGGATCTCTATTATGCAATTCATGTAGGGAACTTGTAGGGAATGTTTTGGGTTGTCGTATGCAATCATCCAGTCTAATAACTTGTGGAAAAACTGAAAGTTAATTAGTGCAATTCACGGTTAATTTGGGGCATTGAGTATCCATAGTTTATCGAAGAACAACTGAAAATCGTTTTGTTTGCAAGTGTGACATGTGTGGAGAAGAACCTCCTAACTAGCCCTTTATCCATCCTTTTCATCCAAAACGTTTTCCAACCTGTTTAGTTTTAAGTTTCTGTTTTGTTTTCAATTTTCGTCCAAAACAAATCCCCCCTTAATTTGAAGTCTTAGATTAGTTAGAAAGTGTTTTGATTTGTGTTTCTAAGTATTTTGATTCAAGTTTTCATCAAATTTCGTCCAAATTAGTGTAGGTGCTCAAAACTGCCCAGAAAGTGGTTTTTAGGCAGTTTTGAGCCTTCTAGTTGCTGTTTTGAGTTCTAGGTTTGTTTAAGTGTTTTAAACTTTAGTTTTGCATTCTTTGAGTCTAGTTTAGTGTTTTAAACTTTGTTTTTGAGTTTTTAAGTCAGTTTCCAAGTGTTTAGCAATCCCTCCTAATCCCCGGTCTAGAACGATCCCTACTTACATCTTTACTACAATTTGACAAAAGAGGGTTTAATTTGAGTGCTAGTTAATATCACACCAGATACAAGCAAGAATCATTAAGTTTTATGAAAATCATAAGCATTGACGAGGCACTCATTACTATGAATTGCATGAAACTTATGCCAAGAATTTACTTAACACGATTGTGGTCAACAACCTTTACTACTTGTGAATATAAGTTCATAACGATTAGGTGAAATTCACTTATATTCTAGCATCAAATTCATGCATGTAAATTAAGTATGCATCCTTAATCGACAAACAAAAATAAGTTATCAATCAAGCAGTTAAACAAATTAAATCACAACTCAGAAATCACAACTGAAGGTAATCAATTCAAATTACAAATATATCCATGGTTTTGAATTAAACTCTAGCCAAAATAAAATTAGTTATACATAATTTAAATTAAAACAGAAATAATAAAACATAAAGTTGGAGGATTAAACCGAATGAGAAATAGGGTGATGCGCCACTGTGGTCAAGCTTTGCACTCCTGCCTTTTTCCTATCCCGCATGCTGACCTCCGTGCTGACCCAAGTCAGCACTGCAGTTTGTCTTGCTGACCAGGCAGCTTTGCTGCTCTTCCACAGAACGTTGTCAAGCATGCATGCACTGCCCTGAGGCCTTCCCCTCCCTGCGCAAACTGCCAGGAGGGCTGCTCCTGTATGCGCTGCGAGCCTCTATCCTTCTCAGGCTACACGAGCCAGCACGTCCAGTTCCCGCAAGCCTCCCTGCGTCCCTGCCTGTTCTCTGTGCAGCTGCTGCAAGGCAGCTTCCAGCGCCCTGCGTCTCTCGCTCTCCTGCACAGTCTCGCTGCCCAAGCAGCGCCAAACTTCCACGTCCCTCCGAGTCCCGAGCTTTCGTCCTCCTCGCAGCTTCTCGGTAGACTCCCCGTACTGACCTGTTTGCTGCCCACGTGCAGTTTTGCTGCCTCTGGCAGCTTTCCTCCAAATTCCGTCCTTTAGGCCGCTGCTCGTGGAGAGCCCTCCAACCTCTTTCCTTCTCCCCCCTCTGCTAGCTATTCACTTTCTGCGATGCTGTCCTTTATTTCCAGCAAACCCGAGTCCCCCCTTTGAAGTTCCACGTGACTGCCTGCCCTCCTTTTCATTCTTTTCTGCCCATTCTTCCAGTGCGTCTCCCACTTGCTTTCCCTATTAAATTCTTTCTACCATCCTGCACGTTCACATCTTTTATATATATATATATATATATATATATTTATATATATATATATATATATTTATATATATATATATATATTTTTTTATATATATATATATATTTATATATATATATTTATAATACTATCTTATTTTTATTAACCAAAAATAGTGGGCAAAGCAGTTTTTACGATTTTATTACTAAAAATCACACTTATGCTAATTTTATTTTCTTAGCTAGAAAAATTCGATAAACACCAAAACCAAGTAAATAGTACAAAAATATGAGGAAATAACTAAGAAAAGACAAGAGAATTTGATGTAAAATATGTATAAATATGAGCTTATCAAATACCCCCACACTTAGCTTTTGCTAGTCCTCGAGCAAAACAAACGAAAAACAGAAAAGATAATAACATGAAAATATTAGCTTCCCCCTATGTGAACCTCATAGAATTTCATTCGAGAACACAATCATTAAGAACCATAGCTAACAACAACAAGCAATTCAAGTTCATTTTCCTTATTCAAATATTAGCAGTAATCTTTGAAACATCCTTGAAGTGTAGTGTGTGAGATAGCCATGCTAATGCAATTTCAAGTTTTTATTTTAAAAATCACCATATGCAAACTAGCGACCTTCTCACTGGATGTACACTCAATCACACATGTGTTTAGTTTTAATGTGTTTCTCTCAAAGAATCAAATGTGAAAGTTCTACCATAAGCTTGCATAAAGATCACTTCTCCACAGTCATAATTGCAAAACTTAAATCAAGAGGACTTTTATTGGATGTAATGAGGCTTAGGGATAAGGTTATTGAAACGAAAGAATAGGAAAACACAAGTTCCAAGCTACATTGCAAGCAATTATTTTCTTTAGATTTATAAGAACTCAAGCTCTCCAACGATTCTTCAGACATCTCCAACCACACCCATAAACTGAAAATTTAAAAACTTTTTATTTTCTTTGTATACAATCTTTCTTTTTCTTTTTTTCTCTTTTTTTTTTTTTTTTTTTTTTTTTTTCAAACAGAAACAAATATGAAAAACCCCCACACTTATTCTTTTGCCAAACACCCTCAAAGTACTTCACAAACATTCACATAAGATAATCTTGCATTGCTCGCTTGGAAAGGGTAAGGAAAAATATTTATTTCAGGCATAAGGGTAGACATATCTGGTGATAAGAAATAAAAGGCTCAACAAACACGGCTCAAATTGGCAATCTAATGATATCATTTTTCTTTGGGAAACAAGGTTATTTGGGCCATGGTGGTAAACCTAATGCCTCTATCATTTTCAAGTTCATGCAATCAATGACAAATATTTCGAAAGATCGTTATGCAAGTTCTAGAGAAGTATCTCACATAAGTTCATCACACATGAAAGAATAGGAGTGTATGAAAAATGCACACACTTTCAATAGGCTCAAAAACTCACATAGGATGTATATGGTCACTAAATTCACATATGGAGCTTTAAATCATGCTTTAGTTTCACATCAACAAGGCTATGTGCATTTGGTTTTTCAAAGATGATCAAATATGTACAAACTAACACGAGAATTAGGAATTTCACAAAACACATGTTAACTAAGTTCTTGATCATCATGGTTCAAATTTTATCCAATTATATCATTGGGTCGGGAAACTAACAAAAAACTAAATCAAAACAATAAGGAAAACAAGGAAATATTTTTGGATTTTTTAAATTTTCCGAATTTTTTTTTTTTTTTTTTTTTTTTTATTTTTATTTTTTTTTAAATAAAACAAAACTAATTAAGAAAACAAAGCAATAACATGGAAACAAATGAAACCAGTTCAAAGTCGAAGGTACAAAAATTTTCAATTTGGTCATTTTTATACTCTTTACCCCCACACTTAAACTAGACATTGTCCCCAATGTCAGAAAATGTAATAAAATGCAAATAAAAGTAAAATAAATAAATATAAAGAAACAAAATAAAGTAATAGGACTGAAAACTTCCCTAATTTGAAGAAAATCAAGCGATGACCCCCAACCTTTTATTTTGCAATCAACTTCAATGGTGGAAATTGCCAAAAGTTCCTGCAAAGAAAAGAAATAAGTCAGTTAAGCACGCAAGAAAATATAAAATAAAAAAAACAAACGAAAAATTGAAAATGAAAATAAAAGATAATGAATAAAACTAATAAAAGAACATTGGTCCTGTTTGGTGACTTTCCACAGCTTTGAACTTGAACTGGCCTCGGAACTTCTTAGCAAGGAAAATGAGACTTGATTGGTGGTGGTCTTGAAGCTTCTCGAGCTCTTGGTTTCAACTCAGACTCCTTCTGCCGGGTTGATTGAGTCTGCAGGCTACATTCTTCTCTTTTTGTTCTTCTGCATGGCGGGTAGGCACGAGGAAAAGGTGGTGGTCTGCTTCTTTGTTCAATCTGTCCAAGTGCCGACCGATTTCCTTTCTTTCACCCTGACTCGTAGCCAAGAGCAAGGGTAAAGGAAAAGCATGCCATGAGAAATCTTTGCCTCTGACTCTGATGATATGGGATACTTTTGCTTTTGAAGAAGTATCGTTCCACAGGTGTATGCTTGAACTGGGCTGGGGAACTTCTTAGCAAGGAAAATGAGACTTGATCTTGAAGATGAAGCAGCACCTTGTCTCCACATGCTTCAAGTAACATTTTCACTTGCCATGTCTGTTTTCCAGGCAGATGTGGCGACTTCTTCGGAAGTACATCAGTGGTTGAAGAATAGCACTCGAGAGCAATGCTAGGTAAGCAATCAGGAAGGATTTCCAAGCAGTCGGTTCTTAAATTGGAAGATTGACACCGAGTGCTGGCTGATTGCCCGCTTTCTCCTTGCCACAAAGACAAGGACAAGGACAGGGAGAAAGCGTGATATGAGATACTCTTGCTTTCAACCTTCATGATATGAAATACTCTAGCTCTAGATGACTTATTTGCAAAAGTATCCCAGGGAATGAGAAACACAGAGAAACTCGAGAGGGTTTGATGGAAAGGCATTTTGGGAGATGAAAAATTTCGGAGATGAAGAAGTGCTGAGAGAGTTTGCCTTTGCAATGGATGGCGAAGGTATACGTTTATAGGACTTTTCTTCACAACCGAAACTATTCTTTTACCCCTGTCGGCAGCCGGTGGATGGATGAACAGTACAGGTTACGCGTTTTCTGAAAAAGCCACCCGTGATTTGCGCAAAGCTGACAGCGTGCGTGACGAGTGACGACAAAATTGGAAAAGCTGTTCGCCTCGTGATTCCTGACCGCTCCGACTTTTGAGAAAGACGCCCGACTTTTGAGAGAGCGGCGTCCGACTTTTGAGAAAGGAACCGACTTTTGAGACGGAGTCCGACTTTTGAGAACGGCGACGCCGCTTTTGAGAAAAGAATCCGGCTTTTGAGAAAGGAGCCCGGCTCTTCGATTTGCGAGAGGGCGCCTCTTCGACTGCTGAGTGATGCCTCAACGATTTCTTCTTCTTATAAGAACGCTCATTTTTGTTCCACAACACACTTGAGCTCCCCCCTGTAAACACTTCCTCCTGCAAACACTCCCTCCTTCACTTCTTTTAATCTTGATCATTCCGACTCTTCATTCTCAACACCTTCAGAAAATGTCTTGCCCTTCTGACCGTCGCCTTAACTTGAATGTTGGGGAAGATAGTGATATATCTTCTCCAACCAACATTTGGCAGCCGTCATTCATATCCCCGAATGGTCCTCTTACAGTTGGGGATTCCATGATGATGAACGAAACAACCGCATCGGTGGTGGCCAGAAATCTGCTCACTCCTAGAGACACTAGGATACTTTCCAGGCGGTCCGACGAACTAGCTGTCCAGGACTCTATGGCCTACAGCGTCCGATGCGCAGGTTCAGTATCAAACATGGGCCAGCGCCTTCTTGCACGAACCCGTCAGGTGGAGTCGTTGATGGCTGAAGTGGCTAGTCTTCGGCAGGAGGTCAGAGTGCTTAGGCATGAGAACAGGGATTTGCACATGCTTGCAACCAATTACTCCACAAGCATGAAGAGGAAGCTGGATCAGATGCAGGAGTCCGAAGTGCGGATTCAGAGTGATCATCAACGGTTTATGGCGTTACTCCCGAGGTTTGTGTTGCCTTCGTCCTCGGGAGCAGCACCAAGTATTGAGGCTCTGAATGATCCAGCTCTGGCGCTTCGTCTTTCAGGGGCTCCGTCGACCTCCGAGGCACCACCAACCAACGACCAATGAACGAGATTAATTTACAAGTTATTGTAAAATATTTATGCAATTAAGTTTTTTTTTTTTTTTTTTTTATTTTTTTTATTTTTATTTATTTATTTTTTTTTTTATTTTATTTTTTTTTTTTATTTATTTATATGAATGTTTATGTTTTTAAGTTTTTTTATTTTTTTTTTATTTTTTTTTTATTTTTTTATTTTTTTTATTTTTTATTTTTTTTATTTTTTATGTATTTTTAACAACTTAATTAAGAAAACATAACAATAAGTAAAACAAAGTAAAAAGACTAAGTTTAACTTTCTAAACAAAAATCACAACTAACTAAACAAAACAAAATGAAATCAACGTAAAAATAAATCAACGTAAAATAAATTCATACAAGAGCCAACAAACAATGAAAGAACTAAATACAGTAAAATAAATTCAGTAAAGAGAAGGGATTAGGAATGCAAATCTGATTGTGGGTGATTCCTAGGCCTCCCTTCATTATTCAAATGCATGGGTTTATCCTTGAACGGACGGTGGTACTTGAAATGATCCGGCAATGGTTTAAATTCAAGAGTGGGTGCCTGAATCATCAAAATTAAAAACAAGTTAGTATAAATTAAAATAAAAAATGGAGAAGATGGCTTACAGTCACATTCAAACTCAATTATAAACACCACGTCTTTGAACGTTTCCGGGACTTTGAATTTGGCCAGGTTTACTATGATGGTTGTGGCTTGTCCCGTGTCATCAAACTCAACTGCTTTAGGCTTGATTGTCTCATGCACAGCCTCTTGGATGTATTCTTGAAATTCTCCGGCCACCTCATTTTCTGGAATAATTCTTCTTGGTGTACAAGTCTCTTTGAACGTTTCAATACCATCGGGAACTTGATTTGGTACACCAAGAATTTGGATATCACATTGCACCTTGGGAAGATCTTCCACAACATATTTTTCATTCACTTCTTCCTTGGGATTTAAAAACCTGCAAGGAAAAATGACATTTGGTGGAACGATGTCAGAATGAATTGAACTTAGAACCTCCTCACCTGAGTTGGATGGCATAAGGACTTGGGGGGTTTGCGATAAGAATTCTTCTAAACTGCCCAAGTCGTCATCCCCATCTTCTTCTTGAATTGGCAATTCATCCATGTTCGGGCTCTGTTTGGATGGTTCAGGAACAACTTCATCCTCCATGTTACCTTGATCTCGAATCTGTGCCATGAATTCCATAATCTGCCCAACTTGCTCCTCCAATGCATCCACCTTGTTGGCTTTATTTTGCATCTCCATGTTTCGATTTTCTACGTCCTGGGTCAAAGAGGTGAGTAACTTATTCAACATATCATTATCCGAAGACGTACCTGAATTTGGTTGGGGAGATTGTGGTGGATGTGACGGTTCATATGGCCACTGATAGAACTCTTCCGATGGCGGCAATTGTTCTTCTTTTTGTGAACCCTGTACCGAAGAAATTAATTCTTCAAGCATTTGATTATAATCCACGGGCATACTTTGATTCGATTGGAATTGTTGTGGGGGATGCTGTGGTGGCTGCATAGGTCTTGAATAGAACTCGTCTTGCTGCCAATATCCACCTTGTTGAAATTGTTGAGGTTCATCCCACATATACTCTGAATTACTTCTCCAATCCGAATTATAAGTGTTGGAAAACATGTTGCCCCTTGATTGGTTATAGCCTTGATATCCCCAAACATCTTCATTTGCAGAAAATTGAGGACCTTGATATCGTTGTCCATAGGGCACATCAAGTGTAGGGACACTTGGCATTGTGGTCCGTTCGGCATTATGAGTTAATTGAGCAGTGAGCTGTGCCAATAGATCTTGAATGCTAGTAGAATCCAAGTCTTGCTCCATTTGTACCTCAATTCAAAGAAAGAAAAATAAATCAAATATCAAAAGTAACATACATAACAAACCAAAAATAAAATAAAATAAAAATAAAACACAAATAAAATAAAATAAAACACAAACAAAAACATAAACAAAGGATTAGCAAATTTGCTAGTCCCCGGCAACGGCGCCAAAAATTTGATGCGAAAATAAATTCACGCACAAATTTAAACCCTATTTGTGACAGTTGTAGTAATGATGTAAGTAGGGATCGTTCTAGGCCGGGGATTAACTAGGGATGCTAATCAAAGTAAAATTAAATTAAAAACGTAAAAACCAAATTTAAAATATTAAACTAGACTCAAAACACTTAAATAGAATAACTCAAAATAAAACTAACAAATAAACTAAAATAAATCAAAAGACTCAAAACAACTCAAGATTTAAGAAAACACAAACTAAAATGATTTCTAATAAATCTAACACTTTAAAATAAAATGGGGGATTGATTTTGATGAAAAGTAAATTAAACTTAAATAAATTACAAAATTGACAAAAACATAAAATTAAGGTAAAATGATAAATGACGGACTGGCTAGAGGATTATTCTCCACACATGCCACATATGCAACCTAAATTGATTTTCAGTTGTTCTTTCAATAAATTGTAAATTCTCAACGCCCCAAGTTAATTAGGTCCGCTTAAATTAACCTTCAGATTTTCCTACTTTTATTAGGTTGGATGATTGCATACGACAACCCAAAACATTCCCTACAAGTTCCCTACATGAATTGCATAATAGAGATACAAGCAAGAATCATTAAGTTTTATGAAAATCATAAGCATTGACGAGGCACTCATTACTATGAATTGCATGAAACTTATGCCAAGAATTTACTTAACACGATTGTGGTCAACAACCTTTACTACTTGTGAATATAAGTTCATAACGATTAGGTGAAATTCACTTATATTCTAGCATCAAATTCATGCATGTAAATTAAGTATGCATCCTTAATCGACAAACAAAAATAAGTTATCAATCAAGCAGTTAAACAAATTAAATCACAACTCAGAAATCACAACTGAAGGTAATCAATTCAAATTACAAATATATCCATGGTTTTGAATTAAACTCTAGCCAAAATAAAATTAGTTATACATAATTTAAATTAAAACAGAAATAATAAAACATAAAGTTGGAGGATTAAACCGAATGAGAAATAGGGTGATGCGCCACTGTGCTCAAGCTTTGCACTCCTGCCTTTTTCCTATCCCGCATGCTGACCTCCGTGCTGACCCAAGTCAGCACTGCAGTTTGTCTTGCTGACCAGGCAGCTTTGCTGCTCTTCCACAGAACGTTGTCAAGCATGCATGCACTGCCCTGAGGCCTTCCCCTCCCTGCGCAAACTGCCAGGAGGGCTGCTCCTGTATGCGCTGCGAGCCTCTATCCTTCTCAGGCTACACGAGCCAGCACGTCCAGTTCCCGCAAGCCTCCCTGCGTCCCTGCCTGTTCTCTGTGCAGCTGCTGCAAGGCAGCTTCCAGCGCCCTGCGTCTCTCGCTCTCCTGCACAGTCTCGCTGCCCAAGCAGCGCCAAACTTCCACGTCCCTCCGAGTCCCGAGCTTTCGTCCTCCTCGCAGCTTCTCGGTAGACTCCCCATACTGACCTGTTTGCTGCCCACGTGCAGTTTTGCTGCCTCTGGCAGCTTTCCTCCAAATTCTGTCCTTTAGGCCGCTGCTCGTGGAGAGCCCTCCAACCTCTTTCCTTCTCCCCCCTCTGCTAGCTATTCACTTTCTGCGATGCTGTCCTTTATTTCCAGCAAACCCGAGTCCCCCCTTTGAAGTTCCACGTGACTGCCTGCCCTCCTTTTCATTCTTTTCTGCCCATTCTTCCAGTGCGTCTCCCACTTGCTTTCCCTATTAAATTCTTTCTACCATCCTGCACGTTCACATCTTTTATATATATATATATATATATATTTATATATATATATATATATATATTTATATATATATATATTTATAATACTATCTTATTTTTATTAACCAAAAATAGTGGGCAAAGCAGTTTTTACGATTTTATTACTAAAAATCACACTTATGCTAATTTTATTTTCTTAGCTAGAAAAATTCGATAAAACACCAAAACCAAGTAAATAGTACAAAAATATGAGGAAATAACTAAGAAAAGACAAGAGAATTTGATGTAAAATATGTATAAATATGAGCTTATCAGCAGGCAGCATTCTTCTCTGCTTGTTTCTTCTGCACGGCAGGTAGGCACGAGGTTGAGGTGATGGTCTGTTTCTTTGTTCAATCTGTCCAAGTGCCGACCGATTGCTTTCTTTCTCCTTGTCTCGCAAGCAAGAGCAAGGGTAAAGGAAAAGCATGCCATGAGATATCTTGGCCTTTGACTATGATGATATGAGATACTTTTGCTTTTGAAGAAGTATCTTTCCACAAGTGTATTCTTGAATTGGGCTGGGGAACTTCTTAGCAAGGAAAATGAGACTTAATCTTGATGATGAATTAGCACGTTGTCTCCACATGCTTCAAGGTATCATTTTCACTTGCCTTATCTGTTCTCCAGGCAGATGTGGCATCTTCTTCGGAAGTACATCAGCAGTTGAAGATAAGCACTCGAGAGCAATGCTAGGTAAGCAATCAGGAAGGAGTTCCAGACAGTCGGTTCTTAGATTGGAAGATTGACACCAAGTGCTGGCTGATTGCTCGCTTTCTCCTTGTCACAAAGACAAGGAAAAGGACAGGGAGAAAGCATGATATGAGATACTCTTGCTTTCAACCTTCATGATATGAAATACTTTTGCTCTTGATGACTTGTTTGCAGAGGTACCCCAAGGGATAAGAAACACAGAGTAACTCGAGAGGCTTCGTTGGGAATGTATTTTCGGAGATGAAGAAGGATTATTGATAGGAGCATATTTATGCTACTTAATTGGCTTGTTCTCGTGCATTTAAGTTGTGTTTACTTAGCTATTTTAGTGTTTAAAGTCTCTTTTGTGTGTTTGCAGGTTCTAAGGTCAAAGTGTGCAAAAAGAAGCAAAATGGAGCCTTTTGGAGCAAAAGGAATGGATGAATTGAAGTCTTGAAGAAAGTTGGTTTCCTAATCCAAGAAGGATTCCTAATCAACAAAGGATTCCTAATTGAAGAAGGATTCCTAATCAACAAAGGATTCCTAATTGAAGAAGGATTCCTACTCTTTTGAGGATTCCTAGAAGAACAAGGATTACTACTCCAACAAGGATTCCTACTTGAAGTAGGAAAGTTAAGCCAAGGTTTCCTATTTTGGTTGAGCTTCCCTATTCCTAAATGTTCTTAATTTCCAGCCACTTTGAATACCTTTTATGCACTTTGGGACACCAAACAAAGGCCCTAAACCACTCTAGGACCTTTGCCGCACCTCCCTCATCCTTTCCTCTTTTTTGCCGTGCAAGGGAGAGAGTTTCTTTCCCAAAATCTGACTTAAAACACATTCCTTTTGTGTTTTAAGTAATTGCCGCAACTTTTGGTGGGTTTCCTTTAAGTTTCTGATTTTATTTCCTAATTCTAGAATCCTTGGACTTAATTTCTGATTTCCTAATCAACCTAGGGTTTTAATTTCTGTTTTCCTTTAAATAAACCTCTTTGGTTGCAGCCACAAAATATTCCACACACATCCACACAACTCCATTCACGCCAGAAATCTGTCCTCACCCCTTGCCGTGCCAAACCTTCACCCAAATCCATATTTACTGATCCCAAACCCCCCTAGCCGTGCCATACACCTATCCTAAACACTTTTCCACCATTCTACATCATCCAAAACCATCCATAACCATCTCCATACCTTATGCCGCAACAAGAAGGAAGAAGGAGTGCTCTTGAATGTGCTTGCTAGTCTATTGCAGATTGCTGGAACTTTTAGGTGTGATCTTTCTTATGTTTTCAATGTTTCAATTCAATAAACTTTGTGTTGTGAGTATGAGGAACTAAACCCCCTTAGTTGGGGGGTGATTCGAAACCATGTACATACTTGCAATATGATTTGATTACATTCAGTTGTTATTTCATGAGTTGTGGTTTCAATTCGTTCATCTACTTGATTGATAACTTATTTGTGTATGTTGATTGAGAGTGCACGCTTAGTTTTCATGCATGAATATGATGCTAGATTATGAGGGAGTTTCACCAAATAGTTACAATCTTATAATCACAAGTAGTGAAGGTCGCTTATAAACGATCGCGTTGAATGAATTCTTGGCATTAGTTTCATGCTCATCATAGTAACGAATGCCTCGTCAACACTTATAGTTCTCATTATGCTTCATGATTCTTGATTGTATCTTTATTGTGCTCATCACGTAAGGAACCTTTGAGGAATGCTTTGAATTGTTGTATGCGCTTTCCCATCCAATTCATTAACTTAAGGAGAACTTGAAGGTCAATTTAAGCGTATCTAATTAACTTGGGGTGTTGAGTTTCACAATTTATTGGAAGAACAACTGAAAATCGTTTTGTTTGCAAGTGTGTCATGTGTGGAGAAGAACCTCCTAACTAGCCTTTTATCCATCCTTTTCATCCAAAACGTTTTACAATCTGTTTTGTTTTAAAGTTTCTGTTTTGTTTTCAATTTTCGTCCAAAACAAATCCCCCTTTATTTTGAAGTCTCATATTAGTTAGAAAGTGATTTAGTTTGTGTTTTTAAGTGTTTTGGTTCAAGTTATAACTCAATTTCGTCCAAATTTGTGTTTGTGCTCAAAACTGCCCAGAAAGTGTTTTTAAGGCAGTTTTGAGTGTTTGTTTGCTGTTTTGAGTCTTTTGGTTTGTTTTAGTATTTCAAACTTTAGTTTTACATTCTTTGAGTCTAGTTTAGTGTTTTAAACTTTGTTTTTACATTTCTAAGTCAATTTTCAAGTGTTTAGCAATCCCTCCTAATCCCCGGTTTAAGAACGATCCCTACTTATCCATACTACAATTGTCAACAAGAGGGTTTAATTTGTGTGTTTCGTTAATTTACGCATCAATTATGTATGTCTGCCTTGCTATGGAGGGTGAAGGACGACATTTATAGGAATTAATAACCGGTACTATTCTTTCACTCTTGTCGGCACCCGTTGCATGATTGAACAGTAAACTTCACGTGCTTTCTAGTTCACCAGAAATCTTCGACAGATTGCTCGTAATTTCTGCAAGGTTGAGTGTGCATGTGACAGATCCTGACACGTCTGGATAAAGCTGATGCCTCTTCGATATCTGGAATCGGCGCTTCGACAAAATGCCCGTGATTTCTGCAAAGCTCAGTTTGCGTGTGACAGGTGCTGACGAGGCTGAAAAAGGCTGGCACCTCTTCGATATCTGGAATCGGCGCTTCGACAAACTGCCCGTGATTTCTGCAAAGCTGAGTTTACGTGTGACAGGTACTGACTAGGCTGAAAAAGACTGGCACCTCTTCGATATCTGGAATCGGCGCTTCGACAAACTGTCCATGATTTCCTCAAAGCTGACTCTGCATGTGACAGATGTTGACACGTCTGGAAAAATAGATGGTTGGAATCGGCGCTTCGACAAACTGCCAGTGATTTCCTCAAAGAAGACTCTGCATGTGACAGATGTTGACACATCTGGAAAAGCAGATGGTTGGAATTGGCGCTTCGATAAACTGCCCGTGATTTCCGCAAAGCTGAGTTTGCGTGTGACAGGTGCTGACGAGGCTGAAAAAGACTGGCACCTCTTCGATATCTGGAATCGGCGCTTCGACAAATTGCCCGTGATTTCTGCAAAGTTGACTCTGCATGTGACAGATGTTGACACGTCTGGAAAAGTAGATGCCTCTCCGATATCTGAGATCGGCCCGTGGTTTCTAAGCAGCCCAGCTTTTGAGAAAACAGACGTCTCTTCGATCTCTGAGCTTGCCTTTTCGATATCTGAACTTGCCTCTTCAATTTCTGAAGCTCTGTCGAGTGCTGATTTTTAAAGAGAGGCACGCATCACATTCCAAAGCACACTTGAATTTTCCGCCTGTAAAAGCTCCCTACCTGCACTTCTAAGAACTTGATTTGTCCGACCTCTTCTTTTTCTTCACACCTTCAAAAAAGTCTTGCCCTTCTGACCGTCGCCTTAACTTGAATGTTGGGGAAGATATTGATATGTCTTCTCCAAACAACATTTGGCAGCCGTCCTTCGTATCCCCAAATGGTCCTCTTACAGTTGGAGATTCCATGATGATGAATGATACAACCGCTTCGGTAGTGGCCATAAATCTTCTCACTCCTAGAGACACTAGGATACTTTCCAGGCGGTCCGACGAACTGGCTGTTCAGGACTCTCTGGCCTACAGCATCCGATGTGCAGGCTCAGTATCAAACATGGGCCAGCGCCTTCTTGCTCGATCTCGTGAGGTTGAGTCATTGATGGCTGAAGTGGCTAGTCTTCGGCAAGAGGTCAGAGTGCTTAGGCATGAGAATAAAGAGTTGCACATGCTCGCAACTAATTACTCAACAAGTATGAAGAGGAAGCTTGACCAGCTGCAGGAGTCTGAAGTTCGGATTCAGAGTGATCATGAACGGTTTGTGGTCTTACTCCAGCGGCAACTTCTGCCTTCGTCATCTGGCGCTTCACCAAGTGTTGAGGCTCCGGAAAATCAAACTCTTGCGCTTCGACTTTCTGGAGGTCCGTCGAATGCTGAGGCACCACCTAACCAATGAAGGCTCATTCCTGCTTGTTTGCACTTGCTTGTATTTTTCTACCTTTCTACCTAATGTTCGTTTTCCATGAAAATTAATGTGAAAATACCTTGCATATCTGTCAATGTTTCAAAAATAAACCCACACCCAAAAATAATTAAATCAACAACAAATAAAAATGACAATCATGGCAAAATAAAAATGCAAAAAAAAAAGGAAGGTTTTTAGAAACGCAAAACTGATTGTGAAGCGATTCACAGATCTTCCTTATTTGAATACATGGGCTGCCTCCCAAGTAGCGCTTGCTTTAACATCGTACAGCCGGACGAATACCTCATTCACTCCTCATTAGGGCCCACGGCATCCAAGGATGCTTCCTCTCCAACCTGCCCTACGAACCACTTCAAGATTTAGATCTTTGAATGGAAGGGGATAATGATCCTTCCTGATTTTTGTGCTTTGCTTCCCTAAATGAACTCTTTCACCACTTTGAATGCACCTAGGTACCTGCACCAAACAAGGTAACAACCTATTATTCGAAATGGGAATTGAAAGTGGAGAAGATGGCTTACCCATGTGCTGCACTCAAGTGGCAGCACATTGAACAAATGCACAATGAGTATTCTCGGCCATATTTGGTGATTTGGAGGTTGGGACGTGCTCCTTGTGCTTTAATCCAAGTCCCTCCTTGATTGTGGTTGAACATTCATGCCCCATATTTTCAATTACATCAATAGCAAAACAAGAACGAACATCATTAGTCTTCTCAACAGATTCAGAAATCTTAAAGTTAATCATATCACCACGGAATGCCATGGTTACTGCTCCATTGGCCACGTCAATCTTGGTTTGAGCCATTTTCATGAAAGGTCGTCCAAGTAAGAGCGGTGATGGTGAAGAGTGTCCTGAATCCTCTATATCAAGCACATAGAAATCTGCAGGAAAAATTAAGTGGTCTACCTGCACCAAAACATCTTCCAACACTCATTTTGGATATGCATTAGATTGATCGGCTAATTGAATAATCACACCATCATTTTTAAGTTCTCCTAGATTCATAGATGCATAAACAGAATATGGCATGACATTAATTGATGCACCTAAATCTAGCATAGCATTCTCAAATCTTGTATTACCAATTACACACAGAATTGTGAAACTACCCAGATCTTTGCATTTAGGTGGCAGCTTTCTTTGCAACATTGCAGAGACATTTTCGCTTACATGTACCACTTCTTTCTCCCGAATACGCTTCCTTGTTGTACATAGCTTCTTCAAACACTTGGCATACTTTGGAATTTGCTTAATAGCATCAAGGAGTGGGATGTTGACATGCACTTTTCTAAACGTCTCCAGAACATCTTTTTCCTCCTCTTCGTTCTTGGCTTGTAAAAATCTGCTAGGGAAGGGTACATTTGGAGGAATAACGTTAGAATTAATTGGAATTGGATTGATTATGCCTTGTAGGAGGCTGCAGCAAGGGTGCTTCCTTCCTTGCCGTGGCCTTGGCTTGCGGCAAAGGTGTTTCCACCCTTGCCGTGGGTGGGTTTTGTTCTTCCTCTTCAATCATCAACTCCTCCACCTCTTTAGAACGTGATTTGTAGTGTTGGGGGTCAGATCCTACGTGCTTCCCACTTCGCAAAGTTATAGCTTTTGCAGATTCGAATCCACCTTTTGGATTGACCACGGTTGAGCTAGGCAACTTGCCTTGCTCTCGAAACTGCCCCATAAACTCGGCAATTTGCCCCACTTGCTTCTCTAACTCGTCCACCTTCTTGTCCCTAGTTTGCATGCCCTGCGCCATAGAAGTTAGTAAATTAAAAATATGATCATTATCAATAGAAGAACCTGATTTTTGGGCGGGTTGTGCTTGGGGTTGAGTTGGTGCAAACGGCATTTGATAGAAACCCGGGGGTTGTTGCCTAAATGTGCTTTGTTGTTGGCCTTGTTGGGGTTCTCGCCATTTGAAATTTGGATGATCACGCCAACCGGGATTGTAAGTATTAGAAAACGGGTAATTCCTCGGTTGGTATTGGTTGCCAAATCCCACGGCATTGAGGGCACTTGTCCGTAAGGTGTCCTTGCATGGAGCATACGCCACAAGCTGCCAGGTTTTGCACTTTTGGACCTTCCACCACCTGAGAAAGCAAAGTAGTAAGGTTAGCCATTTGATTTTGAAGTTCGGTTATGGCACTTACCTCATTCACTTGGTGTTGCCGTGGGTTGCTCCTTTGTCCAACACCTTCGTATTGTTAGGCATTCAACGCTCGATTGGAGATTAATGTCTTGGCTGCCGTGGGGGTCTTGTCCACCAAGGCTCCTCCCGCCGAGGCATCTAGCATTTGACGTTCGATTGGTAGTAGCCCCTCGTAGAAGTACTGTAGAAGAAGTTCCGCCTTCATCTGATGCTGTGGACATGAAGCAATAAGAGATTTAAAACGTTCATAGTAAGTAGGAAAAGATTCACCTTCATCTTGTTGAATTCCACTTATCCTTTTTCGTAGGAGGATGACTCGAGAAGTTGGGAAAAACTTCTCCAAGAAAGCCCGTTTTATGCTCTCCCAAGATGTGACCGTTCCGGGAGCTAATTCATACAACCAATCTTTCGCCTTTTCCATGAGAGAAAAGGGAAAAGCCTTCATCTTCAATATGCTCCCGTCAACATTGATTGGAGTCATGCTTGAACACACCACCTCGAACTCTTTCAAGTGCTTGTCAGGATCCTCCATGGACAACCCATGGTACTTCGGAATGTGGTGTAGCAAACTTGACTTCAACTCGAATTCCTCGGTCTTTCCTTGGGCCGCCGCGGGGTATTGGATGCATAAGGGTGCGGCATTGTCCAATCTCGAAGCCGAAAGCTCCTTGATTGTACGATTGTCTTGTGCCATGACTTCCTCAAATTCACCCACTTGCTCCGTGGGTATCTCTTCCTCAAACTCAACTTCGGCTTCTGAATTCGAACTTGATTCACTAGGTTCTGGATTCTTCCTTTTTCGTCTCAATTCTCGCTCGAAATCGTCGTCAAAGTCCAAGATGTGTTCACGAACCGGATGAGAACTCCGAGTCATAAACTAGTACCTAAAAACAAGAAAACAAAACAAACTCAGAATCTGGAACGAATTAAAACAAACTGAAATAAAACAATCCAAAGGATTAGTAAAGTTGCTAATCCCCGGCAACGGCGCAAAAAATTTGATGCGAAATATATGAGCACTGATAGGAGCATATTTATGCGCCTTATTTTAGCTTGTTCTTGTGCATTTATAGTGTTTTTCCTTAGTAAAGTAGTCTTTTAAGCTAGTTTTATGTGTTTTCAGGTTTTAAGGGCAAAGTGTGCAAAAGGAAGCATTTTGGAGCCTTTTCGAGCAAAATAGAGCTTGGAATGAATATCATATGTTTGGAGCCAAGAGGATGGACGAAATTGAAGATTTGAAGATGATGTTTCCTACTTGAACAAGGTTTCCTAGTCGAAGTAGGAAAGCGCCTAATCAAGAGATGAAATCCTAGTCAACAAAGGATTCCTAATTGAAGAAGGAATCCTAATCAACGAGGGATTCCTAGTTGAAGATGGATTCCTAGAAGAATGAAGATTCCTATTCAAACAAGGTTTCCTACTTGGAATAGGAAATGTAAACCCCAAATGGCATCAAGTTGCAGCTACAAGGAAGATTTCCAAGTCCAAGAAGGAAAAGGTTTCCAAGATGAAGAAGGAGAAGAATTCCAAGTCAAGGAAGGATTGAGACATGTTTTCCTAATGCTAGAAGGACTCCTAAGTGTTGTAGGACACAAATGAGAAGTTTCTAGAGTATTCCCCTCCTTGCCACAAGTTCTAAGCAATTCCCATCAGATTTTGGGCTTTCTAGAAGCCCTATCTTATCCTCCCTTGAAATATGCCGCCCATTTACTTCTAGAAGACCCTAAATCCTTGCCTTGCAAGGCTTTCTAGAAGCCTTATCTGACCCTAAGCCTATGCCGCACCTATTCCTAGTGGGAATGTGTTTTTTTAGTCCAATTCCTGATGGATTTGGGTTTCTAGAAGGCCTAAACCTGATTTACCTAGGGTTAGAAGCCTATATAAACCACCTTAACCCATTCATTCATTCATTCATTCACTCCACAAATCAGAAATTCGCCAAAACCCTTCACACACCTTTGTCGCACCCTCCACCACTCCTAAACACCACCATACCCCTCCATAACCATTAATCCATACACATAGGACCCTTAGAACCTGTTTTAGACCTTTGCCGCACCAAGGAGGAGGAGGAAGCTTGGAGTTCATGCGATTCAAGTTCAACTTGCTGGAATTTCTAGGTGTTTCTTTTCCTTTGATTTCAATGTTTAAATTCTATTCTCTTTGTGTTGTGAGTATGAGGAACTAAACCCCCCCTTGGCTAGGGGGGGATTCGAAATACATGTTTATGCTTGCGATATGATTTGATTACTTCTAATTGCGTTTCATAAATTGTGATTTCAATTTGCTTATCTATGTGAATTAAAACTTATTCTTGTATGTTGATTAAGGGTCGACACTTAGTTTGCATGCATTAATTTGATGCTAGGATATAAGGGAATTTCACCTAATCGTTATGAACTTATATTCACAAGTAGTAAAGGTTGATGATCTCAATCGCGTTAAGTAAATTCTTGGCATAAGTTTCATGCAATCATAGTAACAAGTGCTTCGTCAATGCTTATGGTTTTCATAGAACTTAATGATTCTTGCTTGTATCTCTATTATGCAATCATGTAGGGGACTTGTGGGGAATGCTTTGGGTTGTCGTATGCAATCATCCAATTCAATAACATTAGGAAAATCTGAAGGTTAATTTAAGCGGACCTAATTAACTTGGGGCGTTGAGAAGTCATGGTTTATTGAAAAGCAATTGGAAATCGTTTCGTATGCAAGTATAACATGTATGGAGATGAACCCCTTAGCTAGCCTTCCATCCATTGTTTTAAATCAAATTCGTTTTAAAAATCTGTTCTAGTTACAAAGTTTTTGTTTTATTTTTAAATTCGTCCAAAACCAAATCCCCCTTTGTTTTCAAGTGTCAAATTAGTTAGAAAGTGTGTTAGTTGTGTTTTTAAGTGTTTTGAGTCAAGTTGAAACCAATTTTCGTCCAAAATCTTGTTTAGAGTCCAAAACTGCCCAGAAAGTGGTTTTAAGGCAGTTTTGAGTGTTTTTGTGTTATTTTGAGTCTTTTGGTTTGTTTTGGTGTTTTAAGTTATAGTTTTACATTCTTTGAGTCTAGTTTAGTGTTTTAACTTGTTTTTACGTTTTTTTTAGTCAATTCCAAGTGATTTTGCAATCCCTCCTAATCCCCGGCCTAGAACGATCCCTACTTACATATTTTGCTACAATTGATAAAAAGAGGGTTTAATTTGTGTGCTTATATATTTCGCATCAAGCACACAAATTAAACCCTCTTTTTATCAATTGTAGCAAAGTATGTAAGTAGGGATCGTTCTAGGCCGGGGATTAGGAGGGATTGCCAAATCACTTGAAACTGACTCAAAACGTAAAAACAAAGTTTAAAACACTAAACTAGACTCAAAGAATGCAAAACTAAACTATAAAACACCAAAACAAACCAAAAGACTCAAAACAGCAAATAAACACTCAAAACTGCCTTAAAAACACTTTCTGGGCAGTTTTGAACACCTAACACTAAATTGGACGAAATTGGGTTATGACTTGACTCAAGACACTTAAAAACACAAACTAAATTGATTTCTAACTAATCTAACACTTCAAAGTAAATGGGGATTGAGTTTTGACGAAAATTGAAAACAAGAACAAACTTTGTAAATTGAACAGATTCTAAAACGAATTTGATAAAAGTGAATGGATGGAAAGCTAGCTAAGGGGTTCTTCTCCACACATGTCCCACTTGCATACAAAACGATTTCCAATTGCTTCTCAATAAACCATGAATTCCCAACGCCCCAAATTAACCGTGAATTGCACTAATTAACCCTCAGATTTTCCTAAAGTTATCGAATTGGATGAATTGCATACGACAACCAGAAACATTCCTCACAAGTTCCCTGCATGAATTGCATAATAAAGATACAAGCAAAGATCATTAAGTTCTATGAAAATCATAAGCATTGGCGAGGCACTCGTTACTATGAATTGCATGAAACTTATGCCAAGAATTTACTTAACACGATTGTGATCAACAACCTTTACTACTTTTGAATATATAAGTTCATAACGATTAGGTGAAATTCCCTTATATCCTAGCTCAAACTTATGCATGAAAATTAAGCGTGCACTCTCAACCAACACACACAAATCAGTTTTAATTCATGTAGATAAGTAAATTGAATTCACAACTTATGAAACGCAATTGAAAGTAATCAAATCATATAGCAAGCATAAACATGGTTTCGAATCCCCCCCTAGCCAAGGGGGGGTTTAGTTCCTCATACGTACAAAACAAAGAGTATAGAATTTAAACATTGAAATCATAAGAAAGAAAACACCTAAACGCTCCAACGATCCTAACTTGAATGGCATGCACGTCCAAGGCTTATCCTCCTTCCTCTTTGCTGCGGCACAAGGTTTTGGGGACAGGTTTGGATGGTATTTGTATGGAGGAGTGGATGGGAGATGGTATGGTGGTGTTTAGGATGGATAGGGGGTGTGGCAAAAGAGAGAAAGATGGCTGAAAATGTGTTTGTGACGTAGTGTATGAATGTGTAGATGAGTTTGGCTAAAAGAATGGATGGAGAATGGGTGGTGTGGCTGATTGTGTTTTTGATGTAGTGTCCTCCCTAGTGTTCTTCCCTTCACTCCCTATTTATAGAAGCTCCAAAGCAAAGAATCACTCAAGTGGCTTCAATAAACAATACAAACAAAGACCAAAATGATGCAAAAACAACTAGTTTACATGCTCTTTTATCATTGTGTCTTGCCTTTGACAAAAGGCAATCATTCGTCTTTTGCTAATTCAACTCCTTTGTAGCTGTCCATGTGCCTTCATTCTTCAATTTCTGATGCATTTGCCTTGTATTCCATCCCTTTTCCACATGTACTAGCTGTTAGACAACTTTCACACACATGTTTTGCATCATTTCATCTTGCAAACATCAACTTTCGGCCACTTTACACCTCTACACACATGCTATGCATCATTTCAGCTTGCAATTATGTTTGTAGTTGCTGAAAATGTGAATACATCTTGTAAAGCAATCCAACAAATGGCATCTTTCACTTCTTTTCCTTTCAAATTGTTCCTTATGTGTATGTATCTGCACACTTCCACACTTCAACTTTATTATTCAGATTTTTGCATGTGTTGAAACCCTTTTTAAAACACCAAAAACGTCCATCCCACTTGCTCCATATGCATGCAATCCATTTTGGCCCAAAATTGCTCCAAATTGCACCAAAATGCACTTTCTTTCCAACTTTGTTATTAGGACCTACAAACACACGAAAATAGTTTAAAACACTCTTATAAGCAATAACTAACTAAGTAAATGCAAGAAAACATGTTAACTAAGTCGCATAAATATGCTCCTATCACTCATACCAAATTCAAACTCCACAAATTGAAACACATAACACTCAAGATAGAAGTTAAGGGTTGTAACGGGGCTTGGGGTATTGGTTAACAAAGAAAGGATAGGGAAAACAAACGTTCTTAAAGCAATAGCAAGCAAAGTAATGAAATTAAACTTAGAATTCACTTAGATTGCAGAAATCACTTTTAGACATCATGGGAAGATTTAAACAACTCTTAGGGTCAAATTCAACTTTTTGGACCCTTTCTTCAACAAATAACACTTTAGAACTCTTTTTCTCATCTTTTCAACTCTTTTTTCATACTTTTCACACTTTTCTTTTTTTTTCTTTCTTTCTTTTCACAAATTTTTTCTTTTCTTTTCTTTCTACCGTGCCTATGGCACACTAATTCACATGAGAAACACTTCCCCCACACTTGTTTTCTGCCATACATTAATCAAAAGGAATTCAATTTGAATCATGCTTTACTATGCTTCAAGAACAAGGGTATGGATGGTCCTAATCTAGGCTAGGTGAGGAAAATGTGGGTTAACAAAGAATGTAGGCTAACAAGGCTCAATGGGGTTAACTTAAACATATAATGAAGTAGGATACACGGCAATTTGGCTTTGGTGGTGGTCACTACACAACTTCATCTTGAATATGTGTTATGCAAATCAATAACATGCTTTGAATGAAGTGGGCATGAGTTCTAGCAGTTGGAACTAAATGATGAAACGCCTTCTAAGTAGTAACCAAGCAAGGAATAATGAGATCATGCAACGACTTTAGAAAACAATAATGCACAGATTTTAACTCTCCAAATAAACGTTTAGGCTCAAGTCTCACAAGGTTGTAGCGTTTGTTTGAGTTCCTTCCTTCAAGCATGTTACAAAAACTGATTTTTTTTCTTTTGTGATTGCATGTGAATTCATAAGTTATAACCACAACCAAGCATAAACAAAGAGTAAATCAAACTTTCATCCATGTTAATCACTCTCTTTAACAGCCATGTAATCACAAACCAAATCCTCATCATTGTGTTGGAAGGTACCCTAAGACACAAACAAACACACAAAAACAACTCTTTTTGGGTTTTTCACAACAAATTTTCAAATTTTTATGATATTTTCGGATTTCTAAGTCAAAACACACTAAAACACACCAAAACAGCTTAAAAACACCTAAAAACAGCAAGGAACAACATTGGAAGTTATGAGTGATAAAACCCTACGAATTTGCATCAAAACACTTTGGTTACCCCCCCCCACACTTAAATCAAACATTGTCCTAAATGTTTCAAGCATAAACTAACACAAATAACAAGGAAACATGCAAACAGCAACTAAACAAATAAACAGGGCAGATTAGAAACAACAACAAAGAGAAGGGTTTTAGGAACGCAAATCTGGAATTGGAGTGATTCCTAGGGCTTCCTTTGTTGAATGCATGGGTTGCCTCCTAAGTAGCGCTTGCTTTTAACGTCTTGCAGCCGGACGATGCTTCTCTTTAAGCTTCCCGAGGTCCCATAGCATGGAATTGATCGTTGAACGGAAGGTGATACTTGAAGTGATCCGGCAATGGTTTAAATTTGAGAGTGGGTGCCTGAATCATTAACACCATGTAAGTATAAAACGTAATGGAATTTGGAGAAGGTGACTTACTTGCTTTGTCCGACAAGAACTCAATGACAAACACCACTTCCTTGAAAGTTTCAGGGACTTTGAATTTGGCCAGATTTACTACGATGGTTGTGATTTGTCCCGTGTCATCAAACTCAATTTCTTTGAGCTTTGTTGTTTCAAATACATCCTCTTTGATGATTTCTTGATATTCTCCAGCCACTAATTTCTCTTGAATCATTCTTCTTGGTGTACAAAGTCCTTTGAACAATTCAACACAATCTAGAACTTGCTTTGTTGCACCAAGAATTTGAATATCATTTTGCACCTTGAGAAGAGCTTCCACAATGTCTTTTTCACTCTCTTCTTGCTTGGGAATCAAAAACCTGCGAGGAAAAGGGACATTGGGTGGAATAGGGTTAGAATTAACGAATACTTGTTACTATGATTGCATGAAACTTATGCCAAGAATTTACTTAACGCGATTGAGATCATCAACCTTTACTACTTGTGAATATAAGTCCATAACGATTAGGTGAAATTTCCTTATATCCTAGCATTCAGTTTATGCATGATTATTAAACGTGCACTCTCAACCAATCACACACAAATCAATGTAATTCACATAGATAAGTAAATTGAATTCACAACTTATGAAACGCAATTAGAAGTAATCAATTCATATCGCAAGCACAAACATGTATTTCGAATCCCCCCCTAGCCAAGGGGGGGTTTAGTTCCTCATACGCACAAAACAAAGAGAATTGAATTTAAACATTGAAATTAAAGGAAAAGAAACACCTAGAAATTCCAGTGACTTGAACTTGCACGGCATGAACTTCCAAGGCTCCTTCTCCTCCTCCTTGCTGCGGCAAAGGACTTTAGGGACAGGTTTGGGACTTATATGTATGGGAGGATGAGTATGGACTAAGGTAGAAGTGTTTAGGGGATGGGGATGGTGCGGCAAGGCTTAAAAACTGGGGAGAAAGGTGTTGGACGAATTTCTGGAGTGAATTGTGAATTGTGGTGAGTGGTCTCCATGAATGGGTGCGGCACCATGTATTTATAAGGTCCTAAAAGTCTAGCAAATCAGATTAGGACTTGGAGAATTAAATCCCATCAGGAAAGGGCTAAAAACAATCAGATTTTGGGTAGGAAAGATCCTCCTAGGTGCGGCAGGAATGGATTAGAAGGATAAGGCTTCTAGATGGCCTTGCAAGGCAAGGAAATCAGGTTTCTAGAAGGCCTAGGGTGCGGCACTAAGGGATAAGGATAAGGTTTAGGTGTCCTCAATGGATAAGGTGCCCTAAATGGATAAGGACTCCTCATTTCACTTGGAAACTTTGCCTATTAGGATTAGGAAACCATGTCTTTGTCTTTCCTTCTTCATCTTGGAATCCCTTTTCCTTCTTGGACTTGGAAAACTTCTTTGTTGCTTCTCTTGAAACCATTTGGATTTTGACTTTCCTACTCCAAGTAGGAAACCTTGTTTGAGTAGGAATCTTCATTCTTCTAGGAATCCATCTTCAACTAGGAATCCCTCGTTGATTAGGAATCCTTCTTCAATTAGGAATCCTTCTTCAATTAGGAATCCTTCTTTGACTAGGATTTCATCTTTTAATGAGGCGCTTTCCTACTTCGACTAGGAAACCTTGTTCAAGTAGGAAACATCATCTTCAAATCTTCAATTTCGTCCATCCTCTTGGTTCCAAGCATATGATGTCCATTCCAAGCTCTAATTTGCTCCAAAATGCTCCAAAATGCATCCTTTTGCATACTTTGCCCTTAGAACCTGAAAATACATAAAACTAGCTCAAAAGACTACTTTAACTAAGGAAAACCAATGTAAATGCACAAGAACAAGCTAACTAAGGTGCATAAATATGCTCCTATCAAATTCCCCCACACTTAGCTTTTGCTAGTCCTCGAGCAAAACAAAATGAAACAAAAGAAACAAAAACGAAATAAAACAAGTAAAACATAACCTAAACCTTCCAACGATTGCCTCAGGGATTTCCAATGCACATGACATGTTAAAAATCATCATTCCCACAGATTTTAGCCATTTTTACGCTTAAGCACATACTTAATCATAGTCACTACTCATTAGTTCACAAATAACCAATTCAAACATGATTTTGAATGTAGTAACATGCCTTAGAGAATTTCCTCAATTCCTTACTAGATATGCACTCAATTTTCACACAGATTTTCTGACTACACACCCTATACTAGTTATATGTGAGAAGATAGATGTAAATATGAAAATGAATGCTCACATATATGTATGACAAAGGAAGCACTTTTCGGAGTTAAAAAGCATGTTTATCAATATGATCTCATGAATGGAATGCTACTACTTAGATGCGAGAACCAGTGACACCATATGCTCGTACCAATTTTAAACTCCACAAATTGAAACACATAACACTCAAGATTAAAGTCAAGGGTTGTAACGGGGCTAGGGGAGTTGGCTAACAACGAAGGATAGGGAAAACAAACGTTCTTAAGGCAATAGTAAGTAAAACAATGAAATCGTACTCAGAATTCCCTTTAGCATGCAGAAATTAACTTTTTAAACACAAAGGGAAGTTTCAACAACAATTAGGGCCGAATTCACTGTTTTGGACCCTTCCTTCAACAAACAACACTTAAGAACTCTTTTTCACATCTTTTCAACTCCTTTTCATTCTTTTCACAACTTTTTCTTTTTTCTTTTTATTTTCCACGAATTTTTTTCTTTTTCTTTCTTTTTCGTGCCTCATTCAAGACTTTGGCACACCCACAACAAAACTCACTTCCCCCACACTCGTTTTCTGCCAATAATGACCAAAAGGAATTCATTTGGAGTTATTCATTACTATGCTTTAAGAACAAGGGTATGGATGGTCCTAATCTAGGCTAGGTGAGGATGATGTGGGTTAACGAAGAAAACATAGGCTAAACGAGGCTCAACGGGGTTAAACCTACAAAAACGAATGCATGGAGTGAAGGCTTTTTGGCAATGGTGGTAACTACTAACTTCATCTTGAATATGTGTTATGCAATTCAATAACATGTTTTGAATGAAATTGGCATGAGTTCTAGCATTTGGAACTAAATGATGAAACGCCTTCTAAGTAGTAACCAAGCAAAGAATAATGAGATCATGCAACGACTTTAGAAAACAAGAATGCACAGATTTTAACTCTCCAAATAAACGTTTAGGCTCAAGTCTCACAAGGTTGTAGCGTTAGTTTGAGTTACTTCCTTCAAGCATGTTACAAAAACGGATTTTTACTTTATGATTACATGTGAATTCATAAGTTATAACCACAACCAAGCATAAACAAAGAGTAAATCAAACTTTCATCCATGTTAATCATTCTTTTTAACAGTCATGCAATTAAAAACCGAATCCTCATCATTGTGTTGGAAGGTACCCTAAGACACAAACGAACACACAAAAACGACTCTTTTTGGGTTTTTAAAACAAATTTTTCAAAATTTTATGGGATTTTCGGATTTTTGGAACAACCTATACTAAAACACACCAAAACAGCCTAAAAACACCTAAAAGCAGCAAGAAACAACATTTGAAATTATGGGTGACAAAACCCTACGAATTTGCATCAAAATACTTTGGTTACCCCCCCACACTTAAATCAAACATTGTCCTCAATGTTTCAAGTACTCACACAAATAACAAACAAACAAACAAAACAACATCTAAACAACCTAACATGGCAGAAACGAAATCAACAACAAAGAGAGGAGTTTAGGAACGCAAATCTGGAATTGGAGTGCTTTCTCGGTCTTCCTTTGTTGAATGCATGGGTTGCCTCCCAAGAAGCGCTTTCTTTAACGTCTTGCAGCCGGACGATGCTCCATTGAAGGTTTATGGAACCCCACGGCATGGGGTGGTTTTCCCACAACTTGTCCTACGAACCACTGATAGGAGCATATTTATGCGCCTTAGTTAGCTAGTTCTTATGCATTTCCATGGTGTTTTCTTAGTTAAAGTAGTCTTTTAAGCTAGTTTTATGTGTTTTCAGGTTTTAAGGCCAAAGGATGCAAGAAGATGCATTTTGGAGCTTTTTGGAGCAATATGGAGCTTGGAATGCATGTCACATATTTGGAGCCAAGGTTTGGACGAATTTGAAGACTTGAAGATGACGATTCCTACTTGAACAAGGTTTCCTAGTTGAAATAGGAAAGTGCTTACATCAACGAAGGATTCCTAATTGAAGATGGATTCCTACTCACATGAGGATTCCTAGAAGAACAAGGATTCCTACTCCAACAAGGATTCCTACTCTAACAAGGATTCCTACTCCAAGAAGGATTCCTACTTGAACAAGGTTTCCTAGTTGAAATAGGAAAGTGCTTACATCAACGAAGGATTCCTAATTGAAGATGGATTCCTACTCACATGAGGATTCCTAGAAGAACAAGGATTCCTACTCCAACAAGGATTCCTACTCTAACAAGGATTCCTACTCTAACAAGGATTCCTACTCCAAGAAGGATTCCTACTTGAAATAGGAAAGTTAAGCCAAGGTTTCCTACTTTGGTTTGACCTTTCCTAAATGTTCCTAAGTCTTATAAACTTTGAAGGCTTCCTAAGCATTTTAGGACATCAAATACACATCCCTTGCACCTTTTGAACCCTTGCCGCACCCCCCTTGGTATTTCCTCTTCCTTGCCGTGCAAGGGAGAGGGTTATTTCCTGATTCTAAGCTTTAAAACACTTTCCTAATCTCTCTCAAACCCTAGCCGCATATTCCCTTGCCTTTCCTTTAATTTTCTGATTTGTTTCCTAATTCTAGAATCCTTAGACTTAATTTCTGATTTCCTAATCAACCTAGGGTTTTAATTTCTGTTTTCCTTTAAATAAACCTCTTGGTTGCAGCCACAAAACATTCCACACACATCCATTCAACCCCATTCACGCCAGAAATCATCCACCATCTTCAACAGCCCCATTCCTTCACCATACTTTCTGACCCAAAACCACCCTAGCCGCACCACCCATCAACCCTAAACACTTCCATACGTCCCTCATCCATTCTACATCATTCAATAACCCAAAAACCTGCCCAAAGTCCCTGTGCCGCAGCAAAGGAGAGGAAGAAGAATTACTTGAAGGTTCTAGCTGTTCAACATCAAATCGTTGGAATTTTTAGGTGTGATCTTTCTTATGTTTTCAATGTTTCAATTCAATAAACTTTGTGTTGTGAGTATGAGGAACTAAACCCCCTTGGTTGGGGGGTGATTCGAAACCATGTACATACTTGCAATATGATTTGATTACATTCAGTTGTTATTTCATAAGTTGTGGATTCAATTCATTCATCTACTTGATTGATAACTTATTTGTGTATGTTTATTGAGAGTGCACGCTTAGTTTTCATGCATGAATATGATGCTAGATTATGAGGGAGTTTCACCTAATAGTTACAATCTTATAATCACAAGTAGTGAAGGTCGCTTATAAACGATCGCGTTGAATGAATTCTTGGCATTAGTTTCATGCTCATCATAGTAACGAATGCCTCGTCAACACTTATAGTTCTCATTGTACTTCATGATTCTTGATTGTATCTTTATTGTGCTCATCACGTAAGGAACCTTTGAGGAATGCTTTGAATTGTTGTATGCGCTTTCCCATCCAATTCATTAACATAAGGAGAACTTGAAGGTTAATTTAAGCGTATCTAATTAACTTGGGGTGTTGAGTTTCATAATTTATTGGAAGAACAACTGAAAATCGTTTTGTTTGCAAGTGTGTCATGTGTGGAGAAGAACCTCCTAACTAGCCTTTTATCCATCCTTTTCATCCAAAACGTTTTACAATCTGTTTTGTTTTAAAGTTTCTGTTTTGTTTTCAATTTTCGTCCAAAACAAATCCCCCTTTATTTTGAAGTCTCATATTAGTTAGAAAGTGATTTAGTTTGTGTTTTTAAGTGTTTTGGTTCAAGTTATAACTCAATTTCGTCCAAATTTGTGTTTGTGCTCAAAACTGCCCAGAAAGTGTTTTTAAGGCAGTTTTGAGTGTTTGTTTGCTGTTTTGAGTCTTTTGGTTTGTTTTAGTATTTCAAACTTTAGTTTTACATTCTTTGAGTCTAGTTTAGTGTTTTAAACTTTGTTTTTACGTTTCTAAGTCAATTTTCAAGTGTTTAGCAATCCCTCCTAATCCCCGGTTTAAGAACGATCCCTACTTATCCATACTACAATTGTCAACAAGAGGGTTTAATTTGTGTGTTTAGTTAATTTACGCATCAACCACTTCATGCTTTGGGTCCTTGAATGGAGTGGGATAATGATCCTTTCTTATTGTCGTGTTTTGCTTCTCTAAATCAACACGAATTTTCCCACGACGTTGAATTCGATTAGGTACCTGCACCACACGAGGTAACAACCTATTAGTTGAAATGGGAATCGAATTTGGAATAGGTGGCTTACCTTTGTACGGCAAAGAAGTGGTAGCACAATGGATGGATGCACAAGGGTTGCTCGTGGCCAATTGTGGTGCTTCCAAGGTTGGGGCCGTGCACTCTTTGTTGTTCACTCCAATTCCTTCCTCGATGGTGGGTTGTGGTACATGCTTCTTGACTAGTGTTGAACATTCCTGCCCTATATGTTCAATTACATTAATAGCACAACAAGAACGAACATTATTAGTATTCTCAACCGATTCAGAAATCTTAAAGTTAATCATATCACCACCAAAGGCCATAGTTACTGCTCCCTTGGCCACGTCAATCTTGGTTTGAGCCGTTTTCATGAATGGTCGTCCAAGTAAGAGTGGTGATGGTGGAGAGTGGGTTGAGTCCTCCATATCAAGCACGTAGAAATCTGCAGGAAAAATCAAGTGGTCTACCTGCACCAAAACATCTTCCAACACTCCTTTGGGATATGCATTAGATCGATCGGCTAATTGAATAATAACACCATCATTTTTAAGCTTTCCTAGATTCATAGATGCATAAACAGAATATGGCATGACATTTATAGATGCATCTAGATCTAACATAGCATGATCAAACCTCGTATTGCCAATAACTGATAGGAGCATATTTATGCGCCTTAGTTAGCTAGTTCTTATGCATTTTCGTTATGTTTTCTTAGTTTAAAGTAGTCTTTTAAGCTAGTTTCATGTGTTTTCAGGTTTAAAGGGCACATTACATAAAATGATGCATTTTGGAGCTTTTTGGAGCAAATGTGAGCTTAGATTGAGAAGTACATGCTTGGAGCTGATAAGCTCATATTTATACATATTTTACATCAAATTCTCTTGTCTTTTCTTAGTTATTTCCTCATATTTTTGTGCTATTTAATTTGTTTTTGTGTTTTATCGAATTTATCTAGCTAAGAAAATAAAAATAGCATAAGTGTGATTTTATGTAATAAATTCGTGTCAAAACTGTTTAGCTTTTAAATTAAATAAAATATATATATATATATAATAATAATAATGGTTTGTTTTGTAGAATAAGGGAAAGTGGAGCAGAAAGGTTAAAAGAATGCAAGAGGGGGATGGTGCGGAGCAAAGAAAGAAAAAAAAAAAGAATAAAGAAAGAAAGTTAGGGGAAAGTTAGATAAAAATAATAAAGAAGTGGGCAGTGTGAGGCGCACTGGGGATATTTGATGGAGGAATAAGGAAGGCTTCGGGGGAATAGAGGAGTAGTGGGGGACGCAAGGGAAATGGAGGGAATAAATAAAAGAAATGGTGGGAGAAATAATAAAAGGGGAGCAGGTCAGTACGGGAAGAGGGGGAGGAAGTTGAGCTGCCTTTGGCAGCTAGAAAGAAACGTCATCAGGGAGTCCCTGACGCAGCAGCTGGCGCAAGAGGACTGACGGGCTCCTCGGGGAAGGAGCAGGCTGGCAGTTTGCAGCTGACTGACGCAAGGAGAGGAGGAGGACTGACACAACACGAAGAGAAGGAGCTGCCCTTGGCAGCTGGCGCACGCAGAGGAAAGGACTGACGCAGATTTGCGCGGAAAAGGGAGCGAGGAGGCAGCTGGTGACGCGGGGGTTATCGTGTGCTGTCTTGGGAAGGCAGCTGCGAAGCAGGTGAGAAAAGCTAGAGAGAGACAGACGCTGCCCTTGTCAGGCAGGAGGGATTGGAGCTGCCCTTGCAGCTCTATGGGACAGTGATGCGCAGAGAAGAAGAAGTCAGCTCGCATAGATCCTTGCACATTTCTATCGGTTAATTCGTTCCTCAAACTCACATTTTAGTTTTTCTGTTTTAATTTTAATAATGTGTAACTAATTTTATTTTGGCTAGAGGTTAATTCAAAACTATGGATATATTTGTAATTTGAATTGATTACTTTCAGTTGTGATTTCTGAGTTGTGATTTAATTTGCTTAACTGCTTGATTGATAACTTATTTTTGTTTGTCGATTAAGGATGCATACTTAATTTACATGCATGAATTTGATGCTAGAATATAAGTGAATTTCACCTAATCGTTATGAACTTATATTCACAAGTAGTGAAGGTCGCTTATAAACGATCGCGTTAGGTAAATTCTTGGCATAAGTTTCATGCAATTCATAGTAACAAGTGCCTCGTCAATGCTTATGATTTTCATAGAACTTAATGATTCTTGCTTTTATCTCTATTATGCAATTCATGTAGGGAACTTGTGGGAAATGTTTTGGGTTGTCGTATGCAATCATCCAATCCATTAACTTAAGGAAAATCTGAGAATTAATTTAAGCGGACCTAATTAATTTGGGGCGTTGAGAATTTACAATTTATTGAAAGAACAACTGAAAATCAATTTAGGTTGCATATGTGGCATGTGTGGAGAATAATCCTCTAGCCAGTCCGTCATTTATCATTTTACCTTAATTTCATGTTTTTGTCAATTTTGTAATTTATTTAAGTTAATTTACTTCTCGTCAAAATCAATCCCCCGTTTATTTTAAAGTATTATATTTGTTAGAAATCATTTTAGTTTGTATTTTCTTAAGTCTTGAGTTATTTTGAGTCTTTTGATTTGTGTTAGATTATTTGTTAGTTTTATTTTGAGTTATTCTAGTTAAGTGTTTTGAGTCTAGTTTAGTGTTTTAAATTTTGTTTTTACGTTTTTAATTTAATTTTACTTGGGTTAGCATCCCTAGTTAATCCCCGGCCTAGAACGATCCCTACTTATCCATATACTACAACTGTCACAAATAGGGTTTAAATTTGTGCGTTAATTTATTTTCGCATCAAATTTTTGGCGCCGTTGCCGGGGATTAGCAAATTTGCTAATCCTTTTATTTTTGTTTTTTTGCTTATGTTTATTTGTGTTTGTGTTTGTTACTTTTGATATTTGATTTATTTTTCTTTCTTTGAATTGAGGTACAAATGGAGCAAGACCTGGATTCTACTAGCATTCAAGATCTATTGGCACAGCTCACTGCTCAATTAACTCATAATGCCGAACGGACCACAATGCCAAGTGTCCCTACACTTGATGTGCCCTATGGGCAACGATATCAAGGTCCTCAATTTTCTGCAAATGAAGATGTTTGGGGATATCAGGGCCATAACCAATCAAGGGGCAACATGTTTTCCAACGCTTACAATTCGGATTGGAGAGATTATTCAGATTACATGTGGGGAGAACCTCAACAATTCCAACAAGGTGGATATTGGCAGCAAGAAGACGCGTTCTATTCAAGACCTATGCAGCCACCACAGTATCCCCCACAACAATTCCAATCGAATCAAAGTATGCCCGTGGATTATAATCAAATGCTTGAAGAATTAATTTCTTCGGTACAGGGTTCACAAAAAGAAGAACAATTGCCTCCATCGGAAGAGTTCTATCAATGGCCATATGAACCACCACAACAATCTCCCCAACCAAATTCAGGTACGTCCTCGGATAATGACATTTTGAATAAGTTACTAACCTCTTTGACCCAGGACGTAGAAAATCGAAACATGGAGATGCAAAATAAAGCCAACAAGGTGGATGCATTGGAGGAGCAAGTTGGGCAGATTATGGAATTCATGGCACAGATTCGAGATCGAGGTGACATGGAGGATGAAGTTGTTCCTGAACCATCCAAACAGAGCCCGAACATGGATGAATTGCCAATTCAAGAAGAAGATGAGGATGACTACTTGGGCAGTTTAGAAGAATTCTTATCGCAAACCCCTCAAGTCCTTATGCCATCCAACTCAGGTGAGGAGGTTCTAAGTTCATTTCATTCTAACATCGTTCCACCAAATGTCCTTTTTCCTTGCAGGTTTTTAAATCCCAAGGAAGAAGTGAATGAAAAAGACGTTGTGGAAGATATTCCAGAAAATGAGGTGGTCGAAGAATTTGTTGAACTTATCAAAGAGGATGTAGTTGAGACAATCAAGCCCAAAGCAGTTGAGTTTGATGACACGGGACAAGCCACAACCATCATAGTAAACCTGGCTAAGTTCAAAGTCCCGGAAATGTTCAAAAACGTGGTGTTTGTGATTGAGTTTGATCGAGAATGTAAGCCATCTTCTCCATTTTTAATTTTAATTTATACTAACTTTTTTCTGATTTTGATGATTCAGGCACCCACTCTTGAATTTAAACCATTGCCGGATCATTTCAAGTACCACCGTCCGTTCAAGGATAAACCCATGCATTTGAATAATGAAGGGAGGCCTAGGAATCACCCACAATCAGATTTGCATTCCTAATCCCTTCTCCTTACTGAATTTATTTTACTCTATTTAGTTCTTTCATTGTTTGTTGGCTTTTGTGTGAATTTATTTTACGTTGATTTTTTACGTTGATTTCATTTTGTTTTGTTTATTTAGTTGTGATTTTTGTTTAGAAAGTTAAACTTAGTCTTTTTACTTTGTTTTACTTATTTTACATTGTTATTTAAAAAAAAAAAAAAAAAAAAAAAAAAAAAAAACTTAAAAACATAAACATTCATATAAATAAAAAAATACATAAAAATATATATATATATATATATATATATAAAAAAATAAAAATAAAAATAAAAATAAAAAAAACTTAAATGCATAAATAATTTACAATAACTTGTAAACTAATTTCGTTCATTGGTCGTTGGTTGGTGGTGCCTCGGTGGTCGACGGAGCCCCTGAAAGACGAAGCGCCAGAGCTGGATCATTCAGAGCCTCAATATTTGGTGCTGCTCCCGAGGACGAAGGCAACACAAACCTCGGGAGTAACGCCATAAACCGTTGATGATCACTCTGAATCCGCACTTCGGACTCCTGCATCTGATCCAGCTTCCTCTTCATGCTGGTTGAGTAATTGGTTGCAAGCATGTGCAAATCCCTGTTCTCATGCCTAAGCACTCTGACCTCTTGCCGAAGACTAGCCACTTCAGCCATCAACGACTCCACCTGACGGGTTCGTGCAAGAAGGCGCTGGCCCATGTTTGATACTGAACCTGCGCATCGGACGCTGTAGGCCAAAGAGTCCTGGACAGCTAGTTCGTCGGACCGCCTAGAAAGTATCCTAGTGTCTCTAGGAGTGAGCAGATTTCTGGCCACCACCGAGGCGGTTGTTTCATTCATCATCATGGAATCCCCAACTGTAAGAGGACCATTTGGGGATATGAAGGATGGCTGCCAAATGTTGGTTGGAGAAGATATATCACTATCTTCCCCAACATTCAAGTTAAGGCGACGGTCAGAGGGGCAAGACATATTTGAAGGTGTTGAGAATGAAGAGTTGGACTGATCAAGATTAAAAGAAAATGCAAGAGGGAGTGTTTACAGGAGGGAACGTTTACCAGATGAAGTGTTTACAAGGGGAGCTTAAGTGTGTTGTGGAACAAAAATGAGCGTTCTTATAAGAAGAAGAAATCGTTGAGGCATCACTCAGCAGTCGAAGAGGCGCCCTCTCGCAAATCGAAGAGCCGGGCTCCTTTCTCAAAAGCCGGATTCTTTTCTCAAAAGCGGCGTCGCCGTTCTCAAAAGTCGGACGCCGTTCTCAAAAGTCGGGCGCCTTTCTCAAAAGCCGGAGCAGTCAGGAATCACGAGGCGAGCCGCTCCCTGATTTGTCCAGACGTGTCACATGCAATTCCTTTCTCAAAAGTCGGGATTGCTCAGAAACCACGAGCCGCTCCCTGATTTTTCCAATTTTGTCGTCACTCGTCATGCGCTGTCAGCTTTGCGCAAATTACGGGCTGCTTTTTCAGAAAGCGCGTAACCTGTACTGTTCATCCATCCACCGGCAGCCGACAGGGGTAAAGGAATAGTTTCGGTTATGAAGAAAAGTTCTATAAACGTCTACCTTCGCCATCCAGCAAAGGCACAACCTCTCTCAACACTTCTTCATCTCCGAAATTTTTCATCTCCGAAAATGCCTTTCCATCAAACCCTCTCGAGTTTCTCTGTGTTTCTCATTCCTTGGGATACCTTTCCAAATAAATCATCTAGAGCTAGAGTATTTCATATCATGAAGGTTGAAAGCAAGAGTATCTCATATCACGCTTTCTTCCTGTCCTTGTCCTTGTCTTTGTGGCAAGGAGAAAGCGGGCAATCAGCCAGCACTCGGTGTCAATCTTCCAATCTAAGAACCGACTGCCTGGAAATCCTTCCTGATTGCTTACCTAGCATTGCTCTCGAGTGCTCTTCTTCAACCACTGATGTACTTCCGAAGAAGTCGCCACATCTGCCTGGAGAACAGCCAAGGCAAGTGAAAATGTTACTTGAAGCATGTGGAGACAAGGTGCTGCTTCATCTTCAAGATCAAGTCTCATTTTCCTTGCTAAGAAGTTCCCCAGCCCAGTTCAAGCATACACCTGTGGAACGATACTTCTTCAAAAGCAAAAGTATCCCATATCATCAGAGTCAGAGGCAAAGATTTCTCATGGCATGCTTTTCCTTTACCCTTGCTCTCGGCTACGGGGCAAGGTGAAAGAAAGGCAATCGGTCGGCACTTGGACAGATTGAACAAAGAAGCAGACCACCACCTATTCCTCGTGCCTACCTGCCATGCAGAAGAACAAAAAGAGAAGAATGTAGCCTGCAGACTCAATCAACCCGGCAGAAGGAGTCTGAGTTGAAACCAAGAGTTCGAGAAGCTTCAACAACACCACCAATCAAGTCTCATTTTCCTTGCTAAGAAGTTCCCGAGGCCAGTTCAAGTTCAAAGCTGTGGAAAGTCACCAAACAGGACCAATGATCACTTTTAGTTTTATTCATTGTCTTTTATTTTCATTTTTAATTTTTCGTTTGCATTTTCTACATTTTCTTGCGTGCTAACTGATTTATTTCTTTTCTTTGCAGGAACTTTTGGTTATTTCCACCCTTGAAGTTGATTGCAGAATTTTAGCTTGGGGGTCATCGCTTGATTTTTTCTGCAAATTAGGGAAGTTTTCAGTCCTATTGCTTTATTTTATTTCGTTATATTTATCTACTTTATTTTTATTTGCATTTTTATTACATTTTCTGACATTGGGGACAATGTCTAGTTTAAGTGTGGGGGTAAAGAGTATAAAAATGACCAAATTGAAAATTTTTGTACCTTCGACTTTGAACTGGTTTCATTTGTTTCCATGTTATTGCTTTGTTTTCTTAATTAGTTTTGTTTTATTAAAAAAAAAAAAAAAAAAAAAAAAAAAATCGGAAAATTTTAAAAATCCAAAAATATTTCCTTGTTTTCCTTATTGTTTTGAATTAGATTTTTGTTAGTTTCCCGACCCAATGATATAATTGGATCAAATTTGAACCATGATCATCAAGAACTTAGTTAACATGTGTTGTGTGAAATTCCTAATTCTCGTGTTAGTTTGTACATATTTGATCATCTTTGAAAAACCAAATGCACATAGCCTTGTTGATGTGAAATTAAATCATGATTTTAAGCTCCATATGTGAATTTAGTGACCATATACATCCTATGTGAGTTTTTGAGCCTATTGAAAGTGTGTGCATTTTTCATACACTCCTATTTTTTTATGTGTGATGAACTTATGTGAGATACTTCTCTAGAACTTGCATAACGATCTTTCGAAATTTTTGTCATTAATTGCATGAACTTGAAAATGATAGAGGCATTAGGTTTACCACCATGGCCCAAATAACCTTGTTTCCCAAAGAAAAATGATATCATTAGATTGCCAATTTGAGCCGTATTTGTGAGCCTTTTATTTCTTATCACCAGATATGTCTACCCTTATGCCTGAAATAAATATTTTTTTTTTCCTTACCCTTTCCAAGCGAGCTATTGAGCAATGTGAAATTGTCTTATGAGAAATGTTTGTGAAGTACTTTGGAGGGTGTTTGGCAAAAGAATAAGTGTGGGGGTTTTTCATATTTGTTTCTGTTTGAAAAAAAAAAAAAAAAAAAGAAAAAAAAAAAAAAAAAAAAAAGAAAGAAGAAGAAAATGAAAAGAAAAAGAAAGATTGTATACAAAGAAAATAAAAAGTTTTTAAAGTTTCAGTTTATGGGTGTGGTTGGAGGTGACTTGTAGAATAGCGGGAAATGTTGAGTTCTTATAAATCTAAAGAAAATAATTGCTTACAATGTAGCTTGGAACTTGTGTTTTCCTATTCTTTCGTTTCAATAACCCTATCCCTAAGCCTCATTACATCCAATAAAAGTCCTCTTGATTTAAGTTTTGCAATTATGACTGTGGAGAAGTGATTTTTATGCAAGCTTATGGTAGAACTTTCACATTTGTTTCTTTGAGCGAAACACATTAAAACTAAACACATGTGTGATTGAGTGCATATCCCGTGAGAAGGTCGCTAGTTTGCATATGGTGATTTTTAAAATAAAAATTTGAAATTGCATTAGCATGGCTATCTCACACACTACACTTCAAGGATGTTTCAAAGATTACTGCTAATATTTGAGTAAGGAAAATGAACTTAAATTGTTTGTTGGTGTTAGCTATGGTTCTTGATGTTTTGTGTTCTCAAATGAAGTTCTATGAGGGTCATATAGGGGGAAACTAATAATTTTCATGTTATTATTTTTTCTGTTTTCTCTGTTTTGCTCGAGGACTAGCAAAAGCTAAGTGTGGGGGTATTTGATAAGCTCATATTTATACATATTTTACATCAAATTCTCTTGTCTTTTCTTAGTTATTTCCTCATATTTTTGTGCTATTTAATTTGTTTTTGTGTTTTATCGAATTTATCTAGCTAAGAAAATAAAAATAGCATAAGTGTGATTTTATGTAATAAATTCGTGTCAAAACTGTTTAGCTTTTAAATTAAATAAAATATATATATATATATAATAATAATAATGGTTTGTTTTGTAGAATAAGGGAAAGTGGAGCAGAAAGGTTAAAAGAATGCAAGAGGGGGATGGTGCGGAGCAAAGAAAGAAAAAAAAAAAGAATAAAGAAAGAAAGTTAGGGGAAAGTTAGATAAAAATAATAAAGAAGTGGGCAGTGTGAGGCGCACTGGGGATATTTGATGGAGGAATAAGGAAGGCTTCGGGGGAATAGAGGAGTAGTGGGGGACGCAAGGGAAATGGAGGGAATAAATAAAAGAAATGGTGGGAGAAATAATAAAAGGGGAGCAGGTCAGTACGGGAAGAGGGGGAGGAAGTTGAGCTGCCTTTGGCAGCTAGAAAGAAACGTCATCAGGGAGTCCCTGACGCAGCAGCTGGCGCAAGAGGACTGACGGGCTCCTCGGGGAAGGAGCAGGCTGGCAGTTTGCAGCTGACTGACGCAAGGAGAGGAGGAGGACTGACACAACACGAAGAGAAGGAGCTGCCCTTGGCAGCTGGCGCACGCAGAGGAAAGGACTGACGCAGATTTGCGCGGAAAAGGGAGCGAGGAGGCAGCTGGTGACGCGGGGGTTATCGTGTGCTGTCTTGGGAAGGCAGCTGCGAAGCAGGTGAGAAAAGCTAGAGAGAGACAGACGCTGCCCTTGTCAGGCAGGAGGGATTGGAGCTGCCCTTGCAGCTCTATGGGACAGTGATGCGCAGAGAAGAAGAAGTCAGCTCGCATAGATCCTTGCACATTTCTATCGGTTAATTCGTTCCTCAAACTCACATTTTAGTTTTTCTGTTTTAATTTTAATAATGTGTAACTAATTTTATTTTGGCTAGAGGTTAATTCAAAACTATGGATATATTTGTAATTTGAATTGATTACTTTCAGTTGTGATTTCTGAGTTGTGATTTAATTTGCTTAACTGCTTGATTGATAACTTATTTTTGTTTGTCGATTAAGGATGCATACTTAATTTACATGCATGAATTTGATGCTAGAATATAAGTGAATTTCACCTAATCGTTATGAACTTATATTCACAAGTAGTGAAGGTCGCTTATAAACGATCGCGTTAGGTAAATTCTTGGCATAAGTTTCATGCAATTCATAGTAACAAGTGCCTCGTCAATGCTTATGATTTTCATAGAACTTAATGATTCTTGCTTTTATCTCTATTATGCAATTCATGTAGGGAACTTGTGGGAAATGTTTTGGGTTGTCGTATGCAATCATCCAATCCATTAACTTAAGGAAAATCTGAGAATTAATTTAAGCGGACCTAATTAATTTGGGGCGTTGAGAATTTACAATTTATTGAAAGAACAACTGAAAATCAATTTAGGTTGCATATGTGGCATGTGTGGAGAATAATCCTCTAGCCAGTCCGTCATTTATCATTTTACCTTAATTTCATGTTTTTGTCAATTCTGTAATTTATTTAAGTTTAATTTACTTTTCATCAAAAATCAATCCCCCTTTATTTTGTTGAGTCATATTAGTTAGAAATCAATTTAGTTTGTGTTTTCTTGAATTTTGAATTATTTTGAGTCTTTTAATTTATTTTGGTTCATTTGTTAGTTTTATTTTGAGTGATTCTAATTAAGTGTTTTGATTTTAGTTTAGAGTTTTAAATTTTGTTTTTACGTTTTTAATTTAATTTTACTTTGGTTAGCATCCCTAGTTAATCCCCGGCCTAGAACGATCCCTACTTATCCATATACTACAACTGTCACAAATAGGGTTTAATTTGTGCGTTAATTTATTTTCGCATCAGGAGCACAAGGAATGGACAAGTTTGAAGGTCAAAGGAGCTTAAGAAATGAAGAAATGAAAGTGAAGAACAAAGAATTCAGAATTGGAAACCAAAGTTTCTAAAGTTGGAAGTTTCTATTCTTGGAGGTTTCCATTTTCGAGAGTTTCTATTCTTGGCTTTGGGCTTTTAGATGACCTAAACCCTAATTCCTTGTGGACCCTAACCCTAGCCGCACCTAGGCCTCTAGAATATCTGATTTCCTTGCCTTGCAAGGCATTCTAGAAGGCCCATCTCTAAACCCTAACCCTAGCCGCACCTTAGGCCTTATTCCCACTAAAAATCTGATTGTTTTAACCTAATTTCTGGTGGATTTGGGCTTCTAGAAACCCTAATCTGATTACCCTAGGGTTTTGGATGCCTATATATACTCATTATAACCCCTAGAGCAGATCATCACCTCTCATACACATTCATTCACTCTACAAATTCGTCCAAACACCTTTCGCCCTAGTTTTTAACCCTTGCCGTACCATCCCCATCCCCTAGACACATCCCCCATCCCTTCTACGCCATCCATAACCCCAAAGAACCTGTCCAAAGTCCTTTGCCGCACCAAGGAGGAGGAGAAGGATGCTTGGAAGTTGATGCAATTCAAGTTCACACCGCTGGAAATTCTAGGTGTTTCTTTTCCTTTGATTTCAATGTTTAAACTCAATTCTCTTTGTTTTGTGAGTATGAGGAACTAAACCCCCTTAGTTGGGGGGTAATTCGAAACCATGTACATGCTTGCAATATGATTTGATTAAATTCAGTTGTGATTTCATAAGTTGTGGATCCAATTCGTTCATCTATGTGATTGATAACTTATTTGTGTATGTTGATTGAGAGTGCACGCTTAGTTTTCATGCATGAATATGATGCTAGATTATGAGGGAGTTTCACCTAATAGTTACAATCTTATAATCACAAGTAGTGAAGGTCGCTTGAAAACGATCGCGTTGAATGAATTCTTGGCATAAGTTTCATGCAATTCATAGTAACGAATGCTTCGTCAATGCTTATGTTTTTCATAGAACTTAATGATTCTTGCTTGTATCTCTATTATGCAATTCATGTAGGGAACTTGTAGGGAATGTTTTGGGTTGTCGTATGCAATCATCCAATCTAATAACTTGTGGAAAAACTGAAAGTTAATTAGTGCAATTCACGGTTAATTTGGGGCATTGAGTATCCATAGTTTATCGAAGAACAACTGAAAGTCATTTTGTTTGCAAGTGTGACATGTGTGGAGAAGAACCTCCTAACTAGCCTTTTATCCATCCTTTTCATCCAAAAACGTTTTACAATCTGTTTAGTTTTAAGTTTCTGTTTTGTTTTCAATTTTCGTCCAAAACAAATCCCCCTTTATTTTGAAGTCTTAGATTAGTTAGAAAGTGTTTTGATTCAAGTTTTCACCCAAATTCGTCCAAGTTCTTGTTAGGTTCTCAAAACTGCCCAGAAAGTGGTTTTTAGGCAGTTTTGAGTCATTAGGTTGCTGTTTTGAGTTTTAGGTTTGTTTAAGTGTTTTAACCTTTAGTTTTGCATTCTTTGAGTCTAGTTTAGTGTTTTAAACTTTGTTTTTGAGTCTTTAAGTCAGTTTCCAAGTGTTTAGCAATCCCTCATAATCCCCGGTCTAGAACGATCCCTACTTACATCTTTACTACAACTTGACAAAAAGAGGGTTTAATTTGTGTGCTTATCTATTTCGCATCAAATTTTTGGCGCCGTTGCCGGGGATTAGCAATTTTGCTAATCCCTTGGATTGTTTTTGTTTCTTTTATTTCACTTTGCTTCTGACTTTGTTTAAGTTTCTGACCTAATTTTGTTTCTTGTTTCTTAGGTACTAATGTATGACTAGAAGCTCTCAAACGATTCGTGCGAACATCTTGGATTTTGACGACGATTTTGAGAGGAAGTTGAGAAGAGCTAGAAACCAGCAAGAACACCATCCACCAAATTCCGAATCTGACCTTGAAGAAAACGTACAAGAAGAGGTGGAGGAAGCCACGGCAGGGATATTTGAAGAAGTCCAAGGCATGACGGTGGACAACCGTACACTCAAGGAGCTTTCCGCCTCGGGTTTGGATAATGCCACACCCTTGTGCATCCAATACCCCACGGCTGCCCAAGGTAAGACGGACGAGTTTGAATTAAAGTCAAGTTTGCTTCATCATATTCCTAAATACCATGGCTTGTCCATGGAAGATCCTAACAAACATTTGAAAGAATTTGAAGTAGTTTGTTCTAGTATGACTCCCATTAACGTTGACAGAAGTATTTTGAAGATGAAGGCTTTTCCATTCTCTTTGATGGATAAAGCCAAGGATTGGTTATATGAGTTAGCTCCCGGCACTGTCACATCGTGGGAGAGTATGAAGAGAGCATTCTTGGAGAAGTTCTTTCCAACTTCTCGCATCATCCTCCTACGCAAAAAGATAAGCGGAATTCAGCAAGAAGAAGGTGAGTCTTTTCCTACATATTATGAACGATTTAAATCACTTGTTGCTTCTTGTCCACAGCATCAGATGAAGGAGGAGTTGCTTTTGCAATACTTCTACGAGGGTCTCCTACCTCTAGAACGTCAAATGCTTTTTGGTGAGAAGGTACTTCAAGGCTGCATGGTCAGTGAAAACAATGACTTTAGTGCCAATTAGATATGATCTAAACTTATCTAATGCAAATACAACCGCCAAAAGTTCTTTTTCGGTTGTGGAATAATTCAATTGGGCATCATTTAAAGTGCGTGAAGCATAATAAATAACATGTGGCTGTTTGTTTTGTCTTTGCCCCAAAACAGCTCCAAGTGCATAATCCGATGCATCACACATTAGTTCAAAGGGAATGGACGAATCTGGTGGTGTTATAATAGGTGCCATGGTGAGGAGGTCTTTGAGGTGGTTGAATGCTTTCTCACACGCCTCGTTGAACTCGAAAGACACTTCCTTTTGGAGGAGACGACATAGGGGCTGTGCAATCTTGGAAAAGTCCTTGATAAATCGTCGATAGAATCCTGCATGACCAAGAAAAGAACGAACCTCTCTCACCGAAGTAGGAGAGGGTAAGTAGCGTACAAGATCTATTTTAGACTTATCAACTTCAATTCCTTTTTCAGAGATTATATGACCCAAAACAATACCTTGTTTAACCATAAAATGGCATTTTTCCCAATTTAACACAAGGTTTGTTTCAACACAACGTTTCAAGATTAACGTGAGATTATCCAAGCACTTATCAAATGAACTACCAAACACACTAAAATCATCCATGAATATCTCAATAATCCTTTCAACATAGTCAGAAAATATGCTAACCATACACCTTTGAAACGTGGCAGGAGCATTGCACAAACCGAATGGCATGCGTCGATATGCAAACGTTCCAAAGGGACAAGTAAAAGTGGTATTTTTTTGATCATCCGGGGCAATGACAATTTGATTATAACCGGAATAACCATCAAGAAAACAATAAAAGGAATGACCCGCTAACCTTTCAAGCATTTGATCTAGGAACGGCAATGGGAAGTGATCCTTCCTCGTGGTGGCATTTATCTTCCTATAATCAATGCATACTCGCCAACCGGTTTGAATGCGAGTAGGTACAAGCTCATTCTCGGCGTTTTCCACAACCGTCACTCCAGATTTCTTAGGCACACATTGGATAGGTGAAACCCACCTACTATCCGAGATTGGATAGTTGACGCCACAATCTAGCAATTTGATGATCTCCTTTGTCACAACTTCCATCATCGGAGGGTTGAGACGGCGTTGAGCCTCTCTAGTTGGTTTGGCCCCCTCCTCAAGAAATATGTGATGCATGCATGTTGTAGGACTTATACCTTTGATGTCAGCCAAAGTCCAACCTAGGGCAGATTTGAACTCCTTCAACACACGCACTAGTTTCTCCTCTTCTTGTGCCGTGAGGGATGAGGAAATAATGGCATGCATTTCAAATGGCTTGGCAAAGGTTTGAGTTCAAGGATAGGTGCCTGAATTATTGACGGAAGCAACTTGTTAGTCGAAATTGGAATTGACTCACGATTAGGAAACTTACCATCATGTGTAGGCAACAACTCAAGGGCAGCAGCCATCTCCTTGATTTCTTCACTAGGGGGCAAGGCATGAAGTGATTCATGTGTGCCGTGGGCATGCATAGGGTCTCCACCCTTGGTTTTGAGTTCCATGCCTCTTGTTATGACTTTTTCAAGCACATCGTCATTCAAATCTTTAAGATATCCCTGCGCCAAAGAGTCAATTATATCAATAGAGAAACATGAATGATCTTCACTAGGATACTTAATAGAATCAGAAAGATTGAAATTAACAACTTCCCCATCAAATTCCATGGATAAAGTTCCATTAAACACGTCAATCTTCGTCCAGGCCGTTTTCATGAATGGCCTTCCAATGAGGATGGGCAATGAAGGGGCATGGTGATGCGAAATATATAAGCACACAAATTAAACCCTCTTTTTATCAATTGTAGCAAAATACGTAAGTAGGGATCGTTCTAGGCCGGGGATTAGGAGGGATTGCAAAATCACTTGGAATTGACTCAAAAATGTAAAAACAAGTTTAAAACACTAAACTAGACTCAAAGAATGTAAAACTATAACTTAAAACACCAAAACAAACCAAAAGACTCAAAATAACACAAAAACACTCAAAACTGCCTTAAAACCACTTTCTGGGCAGTTTTGGACTCTAAACAAGATTTTGACGAAAATAGGTTTTAACTTGACTCAAAACACTTAAAAACACAAACTAACACACTTTCTAACTAATTTGACACTTGAAAACAAAGGGGGAATTGGTTTTGACGAAATTAAAAACAAAACATAAACTTGTAAATCAAAACAGATTTTAAAACGAATTTGGCTTAAAACAATGGATGGAAGGCTAGCTAAGGGGTTCATCTCCACACGTGTTATACTTGCATATAAAACGATTTCCAATTGCTTTTCAATAAACCATGAATTCTCAACGCCCCATGTTAATTAGGTCCGCTTAAATTAACCTTCAGATTTTCCTAACGTTATTGAATTGGATGATTGCATACGACAACCCAAAACATTCCCCACAAGTCCCCTACATGATTGCATAATAGAGATACAAGCAAGAATCATTAAGTTCTATGAAAACCATAAGCATTGACGAAGCACTTGTTACTATGATTGCATGAAACTTATGCCAAGAATTTACTTAACGCGATTGAGATCATCAACCTTTACTACTTGTGAATATAAGTCCATAACGATTAGGTGAAATTTCCTTATATCCTAGCATTCAATTTATGCATGATAATTAAGCGTGCACTCTCAACCAACACACACAAATCAATGTAATTCACATAGATAAGTAAATTGAATTCCCAACTTATGAAACGCAATTAGAAGTAATCAAATCATATCGCAAGCATAAACATGTATTTCGAATCCCCCCTAGCCAAGGGGGGGTTTAGTTCCTCATACGCACAAAACAAAGAGAATTGAATTTAAACATTGAAAGCAAAGGAAAAGAAACACCTAGAAATTCCAGCGACGCGAACTTGAATTGCATGAACTTCCAAGCTTCCTTCTCCTCCTCCTTGGTGCGGCAAAGGGTCTAGGGACAGGTTTAGGGCCTTAGGTGTATGGATGAATGGTTATGGAGGGATGTAGTAGTGTTTAGGGGAAGGGAATGGTGCGGCAAAGGTGTGGAGAGAGTTTGGGCGAATTTCTGAATTTATGGAATGAATGAATGTGTATGAGAGGTGGTTAATGTGAAGGGGTGCGGCACACATATTTATAGGGCCCTAAAACCTTAAGTGAATCAGATTAGGCCTTCTAGAAAGCCAAATCCATCAGGAAATAGGTTAAACAATCAGATTTTGCAAGGGAAAAGGGATATGGATAGGCCTTCTAGAATGCCTTGCAAGGCAAGGAACTAGGGTATCTAGAAGTTAGGGTGCGGCATTAATATAGGGATTAGGGATAGGGCTTCTAGAAAGCCCTAAAACTGATAAGAATTGTATGAAACCCACGGCAAGGAGGGGAACCCTCTAGAAACTTCTCATTTGTGTCCTACAACACTTAGGAGTCCTTCTAGCATTAGGAAAACATGTCTCAATCCTCCCTTGACTTGGAATTCTTCTCCTTCTTCATCTTGGAAATCTTCTTTGTAGCTGCAACTTGATGCCATTTGGATTTAACTTTCCTACTTTGAGTAGGAAACCTTGTTTGAGTAGGAATCTTCATTCATCTAGGAATCCATCTTCAACTAGGAATCCCTTGTTGATTAGGAATCCTTCTTCAATTAGGAATCCTTTGTTGTTTAGGATTTCATCTCTTGATTAGGCGCTTTCCTACTTCGACTAGGAAACCTTGTTCAAGTAGGAAACATCATCTTCAAATCTTCAATTTCGTCCATCCTCTTGGCTCCAAGCATATGATGTCCATTCCAAGCTCTAATTTGCTCCAAAAGGCTCAAAAATGCATCCTTTTGCATACTTTGCCCTTAGAACCTGAAAATACATAAAACTAGCTCAAAAGACTACTTTAACTAAGGAAAACCAATGTAAATGCACAAGAACAAGCTAACTAAGGTGCATAAATATGCTCCTATCACATGGTTCGATTCATCCATTTCTAGAACATAGAAATCCGCCGGGAAGATTAAATGATTAACCTGTACTAAAACATCTTCCAAAACTCCCTTTGGATAGGCGTTAGATCTATCGGCCAATTGTATGATTACACCATCATTTTTCAACACTCCTAAATTCATAGATGCATAAATTGAATATGGCATAACATTTATAGAAGCACCTAAGTCTAACATGGCAGATTCAAAGCGAGTGTTACCAATGACACAAGGAATTGTAAAACTACCCGGATCTTTGCATTTGGGTGGTAGTTTGCGTTGCAAGATGGCGGAGACATTTTCTCCTACCTTTACAACCTCCTTGGTCGAAATCCTCTTCCAAGTGGTGCACAACTCCTTCAAAAACTTGGCATATCTCGGGACTTGCTTGATTGCATCTAAAAGGGGTATGTTAACTTGAACTTTCCTAAATGTCTCAAGGATGTCCTTTTCAGCTTCTTCCTTCTTTGTTTGCATAAACCTACTAGGAAAGGAACATTTGAAGTAAAAACATTAGTAGGAACTGAATTTGACACATTCTTACCCTTATTGGACGAATTGGACAGATTTGGGGTGCTAGAAACTTGCGGCAAATGGGTTTCCACCTTTGCCGTGGGTTGGCTTGCTTCTTCCTCTTCAAATTGCAAGTTTTCATCCTCTTGGTGACCAGATTTTGATGGTTTAGGACCTGCCCCAACTTCTTTTCCAGATCGCAACACTATGGCTTTTGCACTTTCGAACCCTCCCTTTGGATTTGGAATGGTAGAACTAGGAAGTTGGCCTTGGTCTCGGAACTTCCCTACAAAATCTGCAATCTGCCCAATTTGTTTCTCCAAATGATCCACCCTTTTGTCTTGGTTTTGTATTGCTTTGGCTTGATTTTCTTGCCCCTGAGACAAGTTAGTTAGTAACTTAAGAAGTGTATCATTGTCTAGAGATGTACCTGAAGCATTTGGGGCAGATTGTTGTGGAACATGTGGGGGTGCGTATGGCTTGGTGAAGAACCCCGGGGGTTGTTGCCTAAAGCCTCCTTGTTGTTGGGGTTGTTGGGCATCCCTCCACTTGAAGTTTGGATGGTCTCTCCAACGAGGATTGTAGGTATTGGAATACGGATCGTTCCTTGGTTGATTTTGGCTTTGAAATCCAATTGCATTAGCGCTCTCCCATCCACCATTCTCAATGAGTTGAGGACACTTTTCAGAAGCATGTCCTTGGATAGAACATACGCCACACACCATTGGTCCTTGCATCCTCATTCCTTCGGCCATCTGAGACACAATGGAAGTAAGATTAGCTAATTGTGAATGAATGTCGGATGTGGAACTTACCTCATGCACTTGTTGTCGTGGGGGTCCTCTTTGGCCAACACCCTCGTATTGTTGAGCGTTCAATGCTCGATTAGCAATCAAGATCTTGGCAGCCATGGGTGTTTTGTCCACTAATGCTCCACCCGCCGAGGCATCGAGCATTTGACGTTCAAGTGGTAGGAGCCCCTCGTAAAAGTATTGTAGAAGTAGTTCCTCCTTCATCTGATGCTGTGGACAAGAAGCAACAAGTGATTTAAAAAGTTCATAATAAGTGGGAAAAGACTAAAACAAAAGTTTGAAACACTAAAACAAACCAAAAGACTAAAACAAAAGTTTGAAACACTAAAACAAACCAAAAGACTCAAAACAGCAAACAAACACTCAAAACTGCCTTAAAAACACTTTCTGGGCAGTTTTGAACTCTAACACAAATCTGAACGAAATTGGGTTATAACTTGTATCAAAACATTTAAAAACACAAACCAAAACACTTTCTAACTAATCTAGGACTTCAAAATAAAGGGGAGATTGGTTTTGACGAAATTGAAAACAAAACAAAAACTTTGTAATTAAAACAGATTGTAAAACGAATTGGGAGTTTAAATGGATGATGGGTTGGTTATAGGTTCTTTCTCCACACATGACATGTATGCAACCGACTCGATTTCCAGTTATTCCTTCATAGAATTATGAACGACGTTGCCCCAAATTAACCGTGACATCACTAGCTAATTCTCAGGTTTTCCATGTATTATTGGATTGGATGGCATCATTCGACAACCCAAAGCATTCTTCAACGGTCCCCTACATGACATCATAATAGAGATACGATCAAAGATCATTACGTTCAATGAAAACCATAAGCAACGACAAAGCACTTGTAACTATGACATCATGTCACTCATGCTAGGAATTGAACTTAACGCGATTGTGACTAGCAACCTTCACTACATATGAATATAAGTTTGCAACGATTATGTGAAACATCCTCATACTCTAGCATCATATTTATGCAAGCCAATTAAGTGTCGACCCCTAATTAACAAACACAAATAAGTTATTAATCAAATAGTTAAGCCAATTGCATTGACGATTCAAGAATTCATAACTGGAATTTATCAAATCAAATTGCACACATAGTCATGGCTTTGAAATCACCCCTAACCAATAGGGGTTTAGCCACTCATGTTCATAGCAAAACGAAGGGAAAAGAAATTACACATTGAAATCATAAAACGAATTACACCTAGAATGCACCAACAATGAAGCTTGAACATCCAAGGGTCGTTCCTTCTTCCTTCTTGCTGTGGCACACAAGTGGTTGGGTCTTTTTGGGGATTGTGGATGGTGTAGAAGTATGGATTTAGGGTTTGGATCAGTGTATGGGGCGGCTAGGGATGTTTTTAAGCAGAAACTAGGGTGAATGGTGGTAGAATGGTGCGGCTAAGTGTATGGAATGGGTTCTGACGTGAATGGAAATTAATTTAAAGGGTTTAGGAAATTAAAACCCTAGGTTATTTAGGGTAACAGAAATTAAGTCTAAAGCTTCTAGAAATAGGAAACAAAATCAGAAAATTAAAGGAAAGGGTAAGGGATATGCGGCACTACATCAAAACACATTAGGAATGTGTTTTAATGCATAAAATCAGGAAAGAGCACTCTCCCTTGCACGGCAAGGAAGAGGAGAAGGGTATGTGAGATGCGGCAAGGGTTGATATTATGCAAGGAAGGTGTATTTGATGTCCTAAAATGCTTAGGAGGCCTTCAAAGTTGATAAAACTTAGGAACATTTAGGAAAGATCAAATCAAAGTAGGAAACCTTGGCTTAACTTTCCTATTTCAAGTAGGAATCCTTGTTGGAGTAGGAATCCTTGTTCTTCTAGGAATCCTCATATGAGTAGGAATCCATCTTCAATTAGGAATCCTTTGTTGATTAGGAATCCTTCGTTGATTAGGAATCCTAACTTCTTCAAATCTTCAATTACGTCCATTCATTTTGCTCCAAGCATGTGATAATCATTCCAAGCTCCATTTTGCTCCAAAAAGCTCCAAAATGCATACTTGGTCCTTAGAATATGAAAACACACAAAAGTGACTTTAAACACTAAAATAACTAAAGAAACACAACGAAAATGCACAAGAACAAGCCAATTAAGTCGCATAAATATGCTCCTATCACTTTTTCACTCTCTTCTTGCTTGGGAATAAAAAAACTGCAAGGAAAAGGGACATTGGGTGGAATAGGGTTAGAATTAATGAAAGTTGGACCCAACTTACCTGTATTGGACAGTGGTAGAGCATTGGGAGGCTGCGGCAAGGGTAGTGGAGCAAGGGTAGGCTGCGGCAAGGGTGGTTCTGATGCGTAAATTAACTAAACACACAAATTAAACCCTCTTGTTGACAATTGTAGTATGGATAAGTAGGGATCGTTCTTAAACCGGGGATTAGGAGGGATTGCTAAACACTTGAAAACTGACTTAGAAACATAAAAACAAAGTTTAAAACACTAAACTAGACTCAAAGAATGTAAAACTAAAGTTCGAAACACTAAAACAAACCAAAAGACTCAAAACAGCAAACAAACACTCAAAACTGCCTTAAAAACACTTTCTGGGCAGTTTTGAGCACAAAGCACCAAATTGGACGAATTTGGGTTTTAACTTGTACCAAAACACTTAAAAACATAAACCAAAACACTTTCTAACTAATCTAGGACTTCAAAATAAATGGGGATTTGATTTGGACGAAAATAAACTAACAAAACGGATTGTAAAGTAAAAACAGATTTGAAAACGATTTTGGGGTTTTAAATGGATGATGGATTAGTTAGAGGTTCTTTCTCCACACATGACAAGTATGCAAACGACTCGATTTCCAGTTATTCCTTCATTGAATTATGAATGACAATGCCCCAAATTAACCGTGACATCACTAGTTAATTCTCAAGTTTTCCTTGTGTTATTGGATTGGATGACATCATTCGACAACCCAAAGCATTCCTCAAAAGTTCCCTACATGACATCATAATAAAGATACAATCAAAGATCATTACGTTCAATGAAAACTATAAGCATTGACAAAGCACTTGCAACTATGACATCATGTCACTCATGCTAGGAATTGGACTTAACGCGATCGTGACTAGCGACCTTCACTACATATGAATATAAGTGTGTGACGATTATGTGAAACAACCTTATATTCTAGCATCATATTCATGCAAGCCAATTAAGTGTCGACCCCTAATTAACAAACACAAATACGTTATTACTCGCACAGTTAAGCCAATTGCATTCACGATTCAATAACTCATAACTGGAATTTATCAAATCAAATTGCACACATAGTCATGGCTTCGAAATCACCCCTAACCAATAGGGGTTTAGCCACTCATGTTCATAGCAAAACGAAAGGAAAAGAAATTAAACATTGAAATCATAAAACGAATTACACCTAGAATGCACCAACGATGAAGCTTGAGCATCCAAGAGTCCTTCCTTCTTTCTCCTTGCTACGGCACAAAGGTGGGTGAAGTGTTTGGGATGTGTTTTAGGGTCAGAAGTTATGGAATTGGGTGAAGGATGGGCACGGCAAAGATGTAGTGATGGCTGAAAGTTTGTAGAATTGTGTAAGGTTGTGTGAATTGGTGAATGGTCCCCCTAAGGCTGCAGCAAAGCTTGGTATTTATAGAACAAGGCTCCAAAATAAATTAGGTAATCAGAAATTAAACTAAAACTTAAAGGAAATAGGAAATTAGAACCAAAATACTAAGGGAAATAGGTTAAAGGGTGCGGCAATGAGGAAAAAGGCAAGGGAATCTGATTTGAATGCAAGGAAATAGGAAAGAATGCTCTCCCTTGCACGGCAAGGAAGAGTAAAGGTCAGGGATTCCTCTCAAAGGTGCGGCAAAGGCTTAGGAAAGGGGTAAGTGTCCTAAAACTAAAGGGAAAGGTGATTCCTTGTGTGACAAGGCAAGGAAATTGGTGGGAAAGGTGCGGCTGAATCCTAAGGACTAAGGGAAAGGGAAAGTCCTAAGGGGAAAAGGAAAGGTTTTTACATGGTTTAAGGATAGGGAAACATAGCAAGGGGATTTGTTGCAACAAGGGAGACAAGGAGGGAACACAAAGGGGACAAGGCGCCACCTTTGTAGGGATGCTTCAATTTGTGTCTTTCTTTGTCTTCCAAGCTTCCAAACTGATTTCTTATGTCTTCTAACACCTTTCTAGCCTCATTTGATCTTCAATTTCGTCCATCCTCCTTGCTCCATGCATATGCAATCCATTCCAAGCCCATTTTTGCTCCTAAAAGCTCCAAAATGCACCTTTTTGCATACTTTGACCATAAAACCTGAAATTGCACGAAAATGACTTTAAACACTAAACTAACTAAGGAAAAACAACATAAATGCATGAGAACAAGCCAATTAAGTCGCATAAAAATGCTCCTATCAGGTTCTTCCCTTGTCGTGGCCTTGTCATCCTCTTCTTCTTCGAACAACAGCTGTTCATCCATGTTTTGGATTGGTTTGGACGTTTTTGGGCTTGTTCCAACCTCCATGCCACTTTCCAAAGTGATAGCATCATGGATTTCAAAATTTTCCTTCAAATTTTCTATAGTTGAGTTGGAAAGTTCACTTTGCTCTTGAATTTGTGCCATGAACTCCATAATCTGCCCAATTTGCTCCTCCAATTCACCTGTCTTCGTGGCTTGATTTTGCATCTCTTTGTTTTGATTTTCTACTTCCTGATTCAAAGAGGTGAGTAACTTATTCAACATATCATTATCCAGAGACGTACCTGAATTGAATTGGGCAGATTGTTGTGGTGGCTGTGATGGTGCATATGGCCATTGATAGAACTCTTCTTGCTGCCAATATCCACCATGTTGGAATTGTTGAGGTTCCCCCCACATATAATTTGAATGATCTCTCCAATCCGAATTGTAAGTGTTGGAAAACATGTTGTTTGTTACTTGGTTGATCATAGCCTTGATAACCCCAAGCATCTTCGTTCACAGTGAATTGAGGATGTTGATGAGTTTGATATCCTTGCCTATAGGAATCACCAAATGTAGGGACACTTTGCATTGTGGTCCTTCCGGCAATCTGTGACAATTGAGAAGTAAGATTTGCCAATTGAGCTTGAATGCTAGCAAAATCCATGTCTTACTTCTCTAGTACCTAAAATCAAAGAAAGAGAACTAAATCAAATATCAAAAGTAACACAAAACAAAGAAAACAAAACTAAGTCAGAACCTAAAACAAAAACAAAAACAAACTAAACGAAAAGAAAATAACCAAGGGATTAGCAAAGTTGCTAATCCCCGGCAACGGCGCCAAAATTTGATGCGTAAAATAACTAAACACACAAATTAAACCCTCTTTTGACAATTGTAGTATATGTATAAGTAGGGATCGTTCTGGACCGGGGATTAGGAGGGATTGCTAAACACTTGAAAACTGACTTAGAAATATAAAAACAAAGTTAAAACACTAAACTAGACTCAAAGAATGTAAAACTAAAGGTTGAAACACTAAAACAAACCAAAAGACTCAAAACAGCAAACAAACACTCAAAACTGCCTTAAAAACACTTTCTGGGCAGTTTTGAACACAAACACAAATTTGGACGAAATTGGGTTACAACTTGAATCAAAACACTTACAAACACAAACTAAATGGATTTCTAACTAATCTAACACTTTAAAATAAAGGGGGATTTGGTTTTGACGAAATTGAAAACAAGACAAAACTTTGTAATTAAAACAGATTTGATAGGAGCATTTGTATGCGACTTAATTGGCTTGTTCTCATGCATTTATGTTGTTTTTCCTTAGTTAGTTTAGTGTTTAAAGTCATTTTCGTGCAATTTCAGGTTTTATAGTCAAAGTATGCAAATAGGAGCATTTTGGAGCTTTTAGGAGAAAAATTGGGCTTGGAATGAAGTGCATATGCTTGGAGCAAGGAGTTTGGACGAAATTAAGGATCAAATGAGGCTAGGAAGGTACTAGAAGACATAAGAAATCAGCTTGGAAGCTTGGAAGACAAAGAAAAACACAAATTGAAGCATTCCTACAAAGATGGCGCCATGTCCCCTTCATGTTCCCTTCTTGTCCCCTCCTTGTCTCCCTTGTTGCAACAATTCTCCTTGTTATGTTTCCTTATCCTTAAACCTTGTAAACACATTTCCTTTTCCCTCTAGGACAACCTAAAATCCATTCCCCTTAGGATTAGGACCTTGTGATCGGATCATATTTATATATATTTTTACTTCGAATTCACTCGTCTTTTCTTAGTTAGTTCCTTATGTTTTTGAGCTATTTACGTTATTTTTGTGTTTATAGGATTTGTTATGCAGAGAAAATAATAATAGCTTAAGTGTATTTTTTTAGTAATAAAATCGTCAAAACTGCATTGCCCATTATTTTTGGTTAATAAAAATAATATAGAATTATAAATATATATATATATATATATATATATATATATATATATGATGATGATGATGAATGATGGAAGTTGGGTTGGCAGCATAAAACAAGAGAAAAGGAGCAGCTACATGCACGCTGCCTTTGCAGCATGACAAGGTGAAGAGGAATAATAAAAGAAATGCAAGAAGTGGAGGAAGGCATGCAGAAAAAGAAAGAGTAAAAAAATAAAAAGGAAAGGCAGCTGCCTTAGGCAGCTGGCGTGCAGAAGGAAGAAGAAATAAAATATAGGGAATGGATGGATAGAAAACAATAAAAAAAGACTAAAAAATAAAACAATGGGGGAGATAAGAAGGAGGCCTCGAGGTCAGTACCAGGGGGAGCACAGAAAAGAATAAGGCAGCGCAAGCTGCAGAGCTCGAGGAAGAAAACGGAGTTGCTGCCTTTGCAGCACAGCTGGAAGACGCAGACGCGGGGGCCTTCCTGGCGAGGGAGGAACAGAAAGGTGAAGGAACCAGCAGCAAAACGCTGCCTTGGCAGCGCACGGAAAGAACTTGGGAAGCAGCAAGGCTGCTGGGCAGCTGCGGAGACAGGAGGCAGCAGGCGAGGTTAGAGAGCCGAGAGCTGCCTTTTGGCAGCTTGGAAAAAGAAATAGAGAGAAGCCGAGAGAAGCTGGCAAGAAAGTTGAAATGGGAGGACAGCAAGCTGTCCTTTGACAGCTTGCATGGAAGCAGCCACTGAGCAACTCGCAGTCAGCACGGGCAGTCAGCTCGCAGGAAGGAGTGCTGCCCTTTGGCAGCAAGGTCAGCACGGAGGAATTTGGAAGGCATGCAGTGCATGCATGTTCAGTCAGCAAGGGAAAGCCAAGCAGGAACCAACTCTCGTCTCTCGGTTTATTTTTCCTAAACTCACGTTTTATTTCTGTTTTAATTTTAATAATGTGTAACTAATTTTATTTTGGCTAGAGTTTAATTCGAAACCATGGATATATTTGTAATATGAATTGATTACTTTTGGTTGTGATTTCTGAGTTGTGATTTAATTTGCTTAACTGCTTGATTGATAACTTATTTTTGTATGTCGATTAAGGATGCATACTTAATTTACATGCATGAATTTGATGCTAGAATATAAGTGAATTTCACCTAATCGTTATGAACTTATATTCACAAGTAGTGAAGGTCGCTTATAAACGATCGCGTTAGGTAAATTCTTGGCATAAGTTTCATGCAATTCATAGTAACAAGTGCCTCGTCAATGCTTATGATTTTCATAGAACTTAATGATTCTTGCTTTTATCTCTATTATGCAATTCATGTAGGGAACTTGTGGGAAATGTTTTGGGTTGTCGTATGCAATCATCCAATCCATTAACTTAAGGAAAATCTGAGAATTAATTTAAGCGGACCTAATTAATTTGGGGCGTTGAGAATTTACAATTTATTGAAAGAACAACTGAAAATCAATTTAGGTTGCATATGTGGCATGTGTGGAGAATAATCCTCTAGCCAGTTCGTCATTTATCATTTTACCTTAATTTTATGTTTTTGTCAATTCTGTAATTTATTTAAGTTAATTTACTTCTCGTCAAAATCAATGCCCCATTTTATTTTAAAGTGTTAGATTTATTAGAAATCATTTTAGTTTGTGTTTTCTTAAATCTTGTGTTGTTTTGAGTCTTTTGATTTATTTTAGTTTATTTGTTAGTTTTATTTTGAGTTATTCTATTTAAGTGTTTTGAGTCTAGTTTAATATTTTAAATTTTGTTTTTACGTTTTTAATTTAATTTTACTTTGATTAGCATCCCTAGTTAATCCCCGGCCTAGAACGATCCCTACTTACATCATTACTACAACTGTCACAAATAGGGTTTAAATTTGTGCGTTAGTTATTTTCGCACCAAATTTTTGGCGCCGTTGCCGGGGATTAGCAAATTTGCTAATCCTTTTATTTTTGTTTTTGCTTATGTTTATTTGTGTTTGTGTATGTTACTTTTGATATTTGATTTATTTTTCTTTATTTGAATTGAGGTACAAATGGAGCAAGACCTGGATTCTACTAGCATTCAAGATCTATTGGCACAGCTCACTGCTCAATTGACTCAGAATGCCGGAAGGACCACAATGTCAAGTGGCCCTACATTTGATATGCCCTATGAGCAAGGATTTCAAACTCATCAATATCCCCAATTTTCTGCAAATGAAGATGTTTGGGGATATCAAGGCTATAACCAATCAAGGGGCAACATGTTTTCCAACGCTTATAATTCGGATTGGAGAAGTAATTCAGAGTATATGTGGGATGAACCTCAACAATTTCAACAAGGTGGATATTGGCAGCAAGACGAGTTCTATTCAAGACCTATGCAGCCACCACAGCATCCCCCACAGCAATTTCAATCGAATTCAAGTATGCCCATTAATTATAATGAAATTCTTGATGGACTCATTTCTTTGGCGCAGGGTTCACAAAATCAAGCTGAGGAGACTCACCAAGCAGAATATTGGCAGCCATCGGAGGAGTACTATCAATGGCCATATGAACCACCACAGCCTCCACCACAATCTCCCCAACCAAATTCAGGTACGTCCTCGGATAATGACATTTTGAATAAGTTACTAACCTCTTTGACCCAGGACGTAGAAAATCGAAACATGGAGATGCAAAATAAAGCCAACAAGGTGGATGCTTTGGAGGAGCAAGTTGGGCAGATTATGGAATTCATGGCACAGATTCGAGATCAAGGTAACATGGAGGATGAAGTTGTTCCTGAACCATCCAAACAGAGCCCGAACATGGATGAATTGCCAATTCAAGAAGAAGATGAGGATGACGACTTGGGCAGTTTAGAAGAATTCTTATCGCAAACCCCCCAAGTCCTTATGTCATCCAACTCAGGTGAGGAGGTTCTAAGTTCAATTCATTCTGACATCGTTCCACCAAATGTCCTTTTTACTTGCAGGTTTTTAAATCCCAAGGAAGAAGTGAATGAAAAATACGTTGTGGAAGATCTTCCCAAGGTGCAAAGTGATATCCAAATTCTTGGTGTACCAAATCAAGTTCCCGATGGTATTGAAACGTTCAAAGAGACGTGTACACCAAGAAGAGGGATTCCAGAAAATGAGGTGGCCGGAGAATTTGTTGAACATATCAAAGAAGCTGTACATGAGACAATCAATGCCAAGGAAATTGAGTTTGATAACAGGGGCCATGTCACAATCATCACATGCAATCTGGCTAAGTGCAAAGTCCCTGAAACGTTCAAAGACGTGGTGTTTGTAATTGAGTTTGAATGTGACTGTAAGCCATCTTCTCCATTTTTTATTTTAATTTATACTAACTTGTTTCTAATTTTGATGATTCAGGCACCGTCATTAGAACTTAGACCGTTGTCGGATCATTTCAAGTACCACCGTCCGTTCAAGGATAAACCCATGCATTTGAATAATGAAGGGAGGCCTAGGAATCACCCACAATCAGATTTGCATTCCTAATCCCTTCTCTCTACTGAATTTATTTTACGTTGATTTCTTTTTACGTTGATTTCATTTTGTTTTGTTTAGTTAGTTGTGATTTTTGTTTAGAAAGTTAAACTTAGTCTTTTTACTTTGTTTTACTTATTGTTGTGTTTTCTTAATTAAGTTGTTAAAAATACATAAAAAATAAAAAAAATAAAAAAAAAATAAAAAAAACTTAAAAACATAAACATTCATATAAATAAAAAAAAAATAAATAAAAAAATACATAAAAAAAAAAAACTTAAATGCATAGATATTTTACAATAACTTGTAAATTAATTTCGTTCATTGGTCGTTGGTTGGTGGTGCCTCGGAGGTCGACGGAACCCCTGAAAGACGAAGTGCCAGAGCTGGATCATTCAGAGCCTCAATACTTGGTGCTGCTCCCGAGGACGAAGGCAACACAAACCTCGGGAGTAACGTCATAAACCGTTGATGATCACTCTGAATCCGCACTTCGGACTCCTGCATCTGATCCAGCTTCCTCTTCATGCTTGTGGAGTAATTGGTTGCAAGCATGTGCAAATCCCTGTTCTCATGCCTAAGCACTCTGACCTCATGCCGAAGACTAGCCACTTCAGCCATCAACGACTCCACCTGACGGGTTCGTGCAAGAAGGCGCTGACCCATGTTTGATACTGAGCCTGCGCATCGGACGCTGTAGGCCATAGAGTCCTGAACAGCCAGTTCGTCGGACCGCCTAGAAAGTATCCTAGTGTCTCTAGGAGTGAGCAGATTTCTGGCCACCACCGATGCGGTTGTTTCGTTCATCATCATGGAATCCCCAACTGTAAGAGGACCATTCGGGGATATGAAGGATGGCTGCCAAATGTTGGTTGGAGAAGATATATCACTATCTTCCCCAACATTCAAGTTAAGGCGACGGTCAGAAGGGCAAGACATTTTCTGAAGGTGTTGAGAATGAAGAGTCGGAATGATCAAGATTGAAAGAAGTGAAGGAGGAAGTGTTTGCAGGGGAGCTTAAGTTTGTTGTGGAACAAAAATGAGCGTTCTTATAAGAAGAAGAAATCAAGAGGCATCACTCAGCAGTCGAAGAGACGCCCTCTCGCAAATCGAAGAGCCGGGCTCCTTTCTCAAAAAGCCGGATTCTTTTCTCAAAAGCGGCGTCTCCGTCTCAAAAGTCGGTTCCTTTCTCAAAAGTCGGACGCCGTTCTCTCAAAAGTCGGGCGTCTCTCTCAAAAGCCGGAGCAGTCAGGAATCACGAGGCGAGCCGTGATGCGAAAATTAATTCACGCACAAATTTAAACCCTATTTGTGACAGTTGTAGTATATGGATAAGTAGGGATCGTTCTAGGCCGGGGATTAACTAGGGATGCTAACCAATGTAAAATTAATTTAAAAACGTAAAAACAAAATCTAAAATACTAAACTAGACTCAAAACACTTAAATAGAATAACTCAAAATAAAACTAACAAATAAACTAAAATAAATCAAAAGACTCAAAACAACTCAAGACTTAAGAAAACACAAACTAAAATGATTTCTAATAAATCTAACACTTTAACATAAAATGGGGGATTGATTTTGATGAAAAGTAAATTAAACTTAAATAAATTACAAAATTGACAAAAACATAAAATTAAGGTAAAATGATAAATGACGGACTGGCTAGAGGATTATTCTCCACACATGCCACATATGCAACCTAAATTGATTTTCAGTTGTTCTTTCAATAAATTGTAAATTCTCAACGCCCCAAGTTAATTAGGTCCGCTTAAATTAACCTTCAGATTTTCCTACTTTTATTAGGTTGGATGATTGCATACGACAACCCAAAACATTCCCTACAAGTTCCCTACATGAATTGCATAATAGAGATACAAGCAAGAATCATTAAGTTTTATGAAAATCATAAGCATTGACGAGGCACTTGTTACTATGAATTGCATGAAACTTATGCCAAGAATTTACCTAACGCGATCGTTTATAAGCGACCTTCACTACTTGTGAATATAAGTTCATAACGATTAGGTGAAATTCACTTATATTCTAGCATCAAATTCATGCATGTAAATTAAGTATGCATCCTTAATCGACATACAAAAATAAGTTATCAATCAAGCAGTTAAGCAAATTAAATCACAACTCAGAAATCACAACTGAAGGTAATCAATTCAAATTACAAATATATCCATGGTTTTGAATTAAACTCTAACCAAAATAAAATTAGTTACACATTATTAAAATTAAAACATAAAATAAACATAAGTTTGGAGGATTAAACCGAGTGAGGATGTGCAAGGATCTGTGCGTAAGCTGCCTCTGACAAGAATTCACACTGCCAAGGCAGCACCTCCATTTTCTTGCTGACTCCCCGAGGCTTTCCCACGCTGACTTCCACGCTGTGCTTTCCTGCTTCCTCACGTCAGTCCGTGCGCTGTCAATCCTTCCCTCATGCGCGCGCAAACTGCACAAGGCAGCACTCCCCTCTGTCCCGCGTCAGTGTCCCTCCTCTCTGCCTTCCTTCTCGCCCCTGCGCTGTCCTGCTTACAGCTGTCCAAGCAGCTGCTGCCCTCTGACTTGCTGCCAGGCAGCACGCTGCACCCCCGCTTTCCTTTCCGTGCTCACTGCCAGCTGCCAAGTGTAGCTGGTTTCTAAAAATGCCGAGCCCTGCTGCTTCCTCCCCCCTCCGAGACCTTCCTTTCCGTTTTCCTCCCTTATATTTCCCTGCTGACCACCTTGTTCTCATAGTTTTATTCCTTTTCCCCAGTGCTCTTTTTTTATTTCCTCTTCTGCTCTCCCCGTCACTCTGCACTTGTCAGTGCTCTTCACCCACCCCCAAATGCCGTGTGATTTCCACTTCTTTGTTTCTTTTATATATTTTTCTTTCTTTTATTTGTGCTCCACTTGGTTCCCCACTATTTTACAAAACAAACAATTATTATATTATATATATATATCTATATTTTATTTAATTTAAAAGCTAAACAGTTTTGACACGAATTTATTACATAAAATCACACTTATGTTATTTTTATTTTCTTAGCTAGATAAATTCGATAAAACACAAAAACAAAGTAAATAGCACAAAAATATGAGGAAATAACTAAGAAAAGACGAGAGAATTTGATGTAAAATATGTATAAATATGAGCTTATCAAATACCCCCACACTTAGCTTTTGCTAGTCCTCGAGCAAAACAGAAAAAACAGAAAAAGTAATAACATGAAAATTATTAGTTTCCCCCTATATGACCCTCATAGAATTTCATTTGAGAACATAATCATCAAGAACCATAGCTAATACCAACAAGCAATTCAAGTTCATTTTCCTTATTCACATATTAGCAGTAATCTTTGAAACATCCTTGAAGTGTAGTGTGTGAGATAGCCATGCTAATGCAATTTCAAATTTTTATTTTTAAAAACACCATATGCAAACTAGCGACCTTCTCACGGGATATGCACTCAATCACACATGTGTTTAGTTTTAATGTGTTTCTCTCAAAGAATCAAATGTGAAAGTTCTACCATAAGCTTGCATAAAGATCACTTCTCCACAGTCATAATTGCAAAACTTAAATCAAGAGGACTTTTATTGGATGTAATGAGGCTTAGGGATAGGGTTATTGAAACGAAAGAATAGGAAAAACAAAAGTTCCAAGCTACATTACAAGCAATTCTTTTGATTTATAAGAACTCAACATTTCCCGCTATTCTACAAGTCACCTCCAACCACACCCATAAACTGAAACTTTAAAAACTTTTTATTTTCTTTGTATACAATCTTTCTTTTTCTTTTCCTTTTCTTTTCTTTTCTTTTTTTTTTTTTTTTTTTTTTTTTTTTTTTTAAATTCACACAGAAACAAATATGAAAAACCCCCACACTTATTCTTTTGCCAAACACCTTCAAAGTACTTCACAAACATTCACATAAGACAATCTTGCATTGCTCGCTTGGAAAGGGTAAGGAAAAATATTTATTTCAGGCATAAGGGTAGACATATCTGGTGATAAGAAATAAAAGGCTCAACAAACACGGCTCAAATTGGTAATCTAATGATATTATTTTTCTTTGGGAAATAGGGTTATTTGGGCCATGGTGGTAAACCTAATGCCTCTATCATTTTCAAGTTCATGCAATCAATGACAAATATTTCGAAAGATCATTATGCAAGTTCTAGAGAAGTATCTCACATAAGTTCATCACACATGAAAGAATAGGAGTGTATGAAAAATGCACACACTTTCAATAGGCTCAAAAACTCACATAGGATGTATATAGTCACTAAATTCACACATGGAGCTTTAAATCATGCTTTAGTTTCACATCAACAAGGCTATGTGCATTTGGTTTTTCAAAGATGATCAAATATGTACAAACTAACACGAGAATAAGGAATTTCACACAACACATGTTAACTAAGTTCTTGATCATCATGGTTCCAATTTTATCCAATTATATCATTGGGTCGGGAAACTAACAAAAATATAATTCAAAACAATAAGGAAAACAAGGAAATATTTTTAAATTTTCTGATTTTTTATTTATTTATTTTTTTTTTTAAAACAACAACTTAATTAAGAAAACACAAAGCAATAACATGGAAACAAATGAAACCAGTTCAAAGTCGAAGGTACAAAAATTTTCAATTTGGTCATTTTTATACTCTTTACCCCCACACTTAAACTAGACATTGTCCCCAATGTCAGAAAATATAATAAAATGCAAATAAAAATAAAATAAATAAATATAAAGAAACAAAATAAAGCAATAGGACTGAAAACTTCCCTAATTTGCAGAAAATCAATTGATAACCCCCCAAGCTAAAATTCTGCAATCAACTCCAAGGGTGGAAATAGCCAAAAGTTCCTGCAAAGAAAAGAAATAAAACAGTTAAGCACGCAAGAAAATATAGAAAATGCAAACGAAAAATTAAAAATGAAAATAAAAGACAATAAATAAAACTAATAAATGAACATTGGTCCTGTTTGGTGACTTTCCACAGCTTTGAACTTGAACTGGCCTCGGAACTTCTTAGCAAGGAAAATGAGACTTGATTGGTGGCGTTGTTGAAGCTTCTCGAGCTCTTGGTTTCAACTCGGACTCCTTCTGCCGGGTTGATTGAGTCTGCAGGCTACATTCTTCTCTTTTTGTTCTTCTACATGGCAGGTAGGCACGAGGAATAGGTGGTGGTCTGCTTCTTTGTTCAATCTGTCCAAGTGCCGACCGATTTCCTTTCTTTCACCCTGACTCGTAGCCAAGAGCAAGGGTAAAGGAAAAGCGTGCCATGAGATATTTCTGCCTCTGACTCTGATGATATGGGATACTTTTGCTTTTGAAGAAGTATCGTTCCACAGGTGTATGCTTGAACTGGGCTGGGGAACTTCTTAGCAAGGAAAATGAGACTTGATCTTGAAGATGAAGCAGCATCTTGTCTCCACATGCTTCAAGTATCATTTTCACTTGCCATGTCTGTTCTCCAGGCAGATGTGGCGACTTCTTCGGAAGTACATCAGTGGTTGAAGAAGAGCACTCGAGAGCAATGCTAGGTAAGCAATCAGGAAGGATTTCCAGGCAGTCGGTTCTTAGATTGGAAGATTGACACCGAGTGCTGGCTGATTGCCCGCTTTCTCCTTGCCACAAAGACAAGGACAAGGACAGGGAGAAAGCGTGATATGAGATACTCTTGCTTTCAACCTTCATGATATGAAATACTCTAGCTCTAGATGACTTATTTGCAAAGGTATCCCAGGGAATGAGAAACACAGAGAAACTCGAGAGGGTTTGTTGGAAAGGCATTTTGGGAGATGAAAAATTTTGAAGATGAAGAAGTGTTGAGAGTGTGCCTTTGCTGTTGAAGGCGAAGGTAGACGTTTATAGAATTTTTCTTCACAACCGAAACTATTCCTTTACCCCTGTCGGCAGCCGGTGGATGGATGAACAGTACAGGTTACGCGCTTTCTGAAAAAGCAACCCGTAATTTGCGCAAAGCTGACAGCGCGTGACGAGTGACGACAAATCTGGAAAAGCAGCTCGCCTCGTGATTCCTGACCGCTCCGACTTTTGAGAGAGAGGCGCCCAACTTTTGAGAAAGGAACCGACTTTTGAGACGGAGTCCGACTTTTGAGAACGGCGACGCCGCTTTTGAGAAAAGAGTCCGGCTTTTGAGAAAGGAGCCCGGCTCTTCGATTTGCGAGAGGGCGCCTCTTCGACTGCTGAGTGATGCCTCAACGATTTCTTCTTCTTATAAGAACGCTCATTTTTGTTCCACAACACACTTAAGCTCCCCCTGTAAACACTTCATCTGGTAAACGTTCCCTCCTGTAAACACTCCCTCTTGCATTTTCTTTTAATCTTGATCAGTCCAACTCTTCATTCTCAACACCTTCAAATATGTCTTGCCCTTCTGACCGTCGCCTTAACTTGAATGTTGGGGAAGATAGTGATATATCTTCTCCAACCAACATTTGGCAGCCGTCCTTCATATCCCCGAATGGTCCTCTTACAGTTAGGGATTCCATGATGATGAACGAAACAACCGCATCGGTGGTGGCCAGAAATCTGCTCACTCCTAGAGACACTAGGATACTTTCTAGGCGGTCCGACGAACTGGCTGTTCAGGACTCTATGGCCTACAGCGTCCGATGCGCAGGTTCAGTATCAAACATGGGCCAGCGCCTTCTTGCACGAACTCGTCAGGTGGAGTCGTTGATGGCTGAAGTGGCTAGTCTTCGGCAGGAGGTCAGAGTGCTTAGGCATGAGAACAGGGATTTGCACATGCTCGCAACCAATTACTCCACAAGCATGAAGAGGAAGCTGGATCAGATGCAGGAGTCCGAAGTGCGGATTCAGAGTGATCATCAACGGTTTATGGCGTTACTCCCGAGGTTTGTGTTGCCTTCGTCCTCGGGAGCAGCACCAAGTATTGAGGCTCCGAATGATCCAGCTCTGGCGCTTCGTCTTTCAGGGGCTCCGTCGACCTCCGAGGCACCACCAACCAACGACCAATGAACGAAATTAGTTTACAAGTTATTGTAAATTATTTATGCATTTAAGTTTATTTAATTATAAATATAAATAAAAGTATTTTTGTTTTGTTTTGTTTTTTTGTTTTTTTTTTTTTTTTAAATAACAATGTAAAAAAAGTAAAACAAAGTAAAAAGACTAAGTTTAACTTTCTAAACAAAAATCACAACTAAATAAACAAAACAAAATGAAATCAACGTAAAATAAATTCACACAAAAGCCAACAAACAATGAAAGAACTAAATAGAGTAAAATAAATTCAGTAAAGAGAAGGGATTAGGAATGCAAATCTGATTGTGGGTGATTCCTAAGCCTCCCTTCATTATTCAAATGCATGGGCTTATCATTGAACGGACGGTGGTACTTGAAATGATCCGACAACGGTCTAAGTTCTAATGACGGTGCCTGAATCATCAAAATTAAAAACAAGTTAGTATAAATTAAAATAAAAAATGGAGAAGATGGCTTACAGTCACATTCAAACTCAATTATAAACACCACGTCTTTGAACGTTTCCGGGACTTTGAACTTGGCCAGGTTTACTATGATGGTTGTGGCTTGTCCCGTGTCATCAAACTCAACTGCTTTAGGCTTGATTGTCTCATGCACAGCCTCTTGGATGTATTCTTGAAATTCTCCGGCCACCTCATTTTCTGGAATAATTCTTCTTGGTGTACAAGTCTCTTTGAACGTTTCAATACCATCGGGAACTTGATTTGGTACACCAAGAATTTGGATATCACATTGCACCTTGGGAAGATCTTCCACAACATATTTTTCATTCACTTCTTCCTTGGGATTTAAAAACCTGCAAGGAAAAAGGACATTTGGTGGAACGATGTCAGAATGAATTGAACTTAGAACCTCCTCACCTGAGTTGGACGGCATAAAGACTTGAGGGGTTTGCGATAAGAATTCTTCTAAACTGCCCAAGTCGTCATCCTCATCTTCTTCTTGAAGTGGCAATTCATCCATGTTCGGGCTCTGTTTGGATGGTTCAGGAACAACTTCATCCTCCATGTTACCTTGATCTCGAATCTGTGCCATGATCTCCAAAATCTGCCCAACTTGCTTCTCCAATTCGTCCACTCTTCTGACTCGGTCTTGCATCTCCTGGTTTTGATTTTCTACTCCCTGATTCAAAGAGGTGAGTAAATTATTAAGTGTATCATTATCCAAGGATGTACCTGAATTGAATTGGGTTGATTGTTGTGGTGGATGTGACGGTTCATATGGCCACTGATAGAACTCTTCCGATGGCGGCAATTGTTCTTCTTTTTGTGAACCCTGTACCGAAGAAATTAATTCTTCAAGCATTTGATTATAATCCACGGGCATACTTTGATTCGATTGGAATTGTTGTGGGGGATGCTGTGGTAGCTGCATAGGTCTTGAATAGAATTCGTCTTGCTGCCAATATCCACTTTGTTGAAAGTGTTGAGGTTCATCCCACATATAATCTGAGTAGTCTCTCCAATCCGAATTGTAAGCGTTGGAAAACATGTTGCCCCTTGATTGGTTATGGCCCTGATATCCCCAAACATCTTCATTTGCAGAAAATTGAGGACCTTGATATCGTTGTCCATAGGGCACATCAAGTGTAGGGACACTTGGCATTGTGGTCCGTTCGGCATTATGAGTTAATTGAGCAGTGAGCTGTGCCAATAGATCTTGAATGCTAGTAGAATCCAGGTCTTGCTCCATTTGTAACTAAAATCAAAGAAAGAAAACTAAATCAAATATCAAAAGTAAAAGACATAACAAACCAAAAATAAAATAACATAAAATAAACACAAATAAAATAAAATAAAATAAAATAAAACACAAACAAAAACATAAACAAAGGATTAGCAAATTTGCTAATCCCCGGCAACGGCGCCAAAAATTTGATGCGAAAATTAATTCACGCACAAATTTAAACCCTATTTGTGACAGTTGTAGTATATGGATAAGTAGGGATCGTTCTAGGCCGGGGATTAACTAGGGATGCTAACCAATGTAAAATTAATTTAAAAACGTAAAAACAAAATCTAAAATACTAAACTAGACTCAAAACACTTAAATAGAATAACTCAAAATAAAACTAACAAATAAACTAAAATAAATCAAAAGACTCAAAACAACTCAAGACTTAAGAAAACACAAACTAAAATGATTTCTAATCAATCTAACACTTTAACATAAAATGGGGGATTGATTTTGATGAAAAGTAAATTAAACTTAAATAAATTACAAAATTGACAAAAACATAAAATTAAGGTAAAATGATAAATGACGGACTGGCTAGAGGATTATTCTCCACACATGCCACATATGCAACCTAAATTGATTTTCAGTTGTTCTTTCAATAAATTGTAAATTCTCAACGCCCCAAGTTAATTAGGTCCGCTTAAATTAACCTTCAGATTTTCCTACTTTTATTAGGTTGGATGATTGCATACGACAACCCAAAACATTCCCTACAAGTTCCCTACATGAATTGCATAATAGAGATACAAGCAAGAATCATTAAGTTTTATGAAAATCATAAGCATTGACGAGGCACTTGTTACTATGAATTGCATGAAACTTATGCCAAGAATTTACCTAACGCGATCGTTTATAAGCGACCTTCACTACTTGTGAATATAAGTTCATAACGATTAGGTGAAATTCACTTATATTCTAGCATCAAATTCATGCATGTAAATTAAGTATGCATCCTTAATCGACATACAAAAATAAGTTATCAATCAAGCAGTTAAGCAAATTAAATCACAACTCAGAAATCACAACTGAAGGTAATCAATTCAAATTACAAATATATCCATGGTTTTGAATTAAACTCTAACCAAAATAAAATTAGTTACACATTATTAAAATTAAAACATAAAATAAACATAAGTTTGGAGGATTAAACCGAGTGAGGATGTGCAAGGATCTGTGCGTAAGCTGCCTCTGACAAGAATTCACACTGCCAAGGCAGCACCTCCATTTTCTTGCTGACTCCCCGAGGCTTTCCCACGCTGACTTCCACGCTGTGCTTTCCTGCTTCCTCACGTCAGTCCGTGCGCTGTCAATCCTTCCCTCATGCGCGCGCAAACTGCACAAGGCAGCACTCCCCTCTGTCCCGCGTCAGTGTCCCTCCTCTCTGCCTTCCTTCTCGCCCCTGCGCTGTCCTGCTTACAGCTGTCCAAGCAGCTGCTGCCCTCTGACTTGCTGCCAGGCAGCACGCTGCACCCCCGCTTTCCTTTCCGTGCTCACTGCCAGCTGCCAAGTGTAGCTGGTTTCTAAAAATGCCGAGCCCTGCTGCTTCCTCCCCCCTCCGAGACCTTCCTTTCCGTTTTCCTCCCTTATATTTCCCTGCTGACCACCTTGTTCTCATAGTTTTATTCCTTTTCCCCAGTGCTCTTTTTTTATTTCCTCTTCTGCTCTCCCCGTCACTCTGCACTTGTCAGTGCTCTTCACCCACCCCCAAATGCCGTGTGATTTCCACTTCTTTGTTTCTTTTATATATTTTTCTTTCTTTTATTTGTGCTCCACTTGGTTCCCCACTATTTTACAAAACAAACAATTATTATATTATATATATATATCTATATTTTATTTAATTTAAAAGCTAAACAGTTTTGACACGAATTTATTACATAAAATCACACTTATGTTATTTTTATTTTCTTAGCTAGATAAATTCGATAAAACACAAAAACAAAGTAAATAGCACAAAAATATGAGGAAATAACTAAGAAAAGACGAGAGAATTTGATGTAAAATATGTATAAATATGAGCTTATCAAGCCGCTCCCTGATTTGTCCAGACGTGTCACATGCAATTCCTTTCTCAAAAGTCGGAGCAGTCAGGAATCACGAGGCGAGCAGCTTTCCAAATTTTGTCGTCACTCGTCACGCGCGCTGTCAGCTTTGCGCAAATTACGGGTGGCTTTTTCAGAAAGCGCGTGACCTGTACTGTTCATCCATTCACCGGCTGCCGACAGGGGTAAAAGAACAGTTTCGGTTGTGAAGAAAAGTCCTATAAACATCTACCTTCGCCATCCAGCAAAGGCACACCCCCTCTACACTTCTTCATCTCCGAAATTTTTCATCTCCGAAAATGCCTTTCCAACAAACCCTCTCGAGTTTCTCTGTGTTTCTCATTCCCTGGGATACCTTTGCAAATAAGTCATCTAGAGCTAGAGTATTTCATATCATGAAGGTTGAAAGCAAGAGTATCTCATATCACGCTTTCTCCCTGTCCTTTTCCTTGTCTTTGGGGCAAGGAGAAAGCGAGCAATCAGCCAGCACTCGGTGTCAATCTTCCAATCTAAGAACCGACTGCCTGGAAATCCTTCATGATTGCTTACCTAGCATTGCTCTCGAGTGCTCTTCATCAACCACTGATGTACTTCCGAAGAAGTCGCCACATCTGCCTGGAGAACAGAGAAGGCAAGTGAAAATGATACTTGAAGCATGTGGAGACAAGGTGCTGTTTCATCTTCAAGATCAAGTCTCATTTTCCTTGCTAAGAAGTTCCCCAGCCCAGTTCAAGCATACACCTGTGGAACGATACTTCTTCAAAAGCAAAAGTATCCCATATCATCAGAGTCAGAGGCAAAGATTTCTCATGGCATGCTTTTCCTTTACCCTTGCTCTTGGCTACGAGTCAAGGTGAAAGAAAGGAAATCGGTCGGCACTTGGACAGATTGAACAAAGAAGCAGACCACCACCTATTCCTCGTGCCTACCTGCCATGCAGAAGAACAAAAAGAGAAGAATGTAGCCTGCAGACTCAATCAACCCAGCAGAAGGAGTCTGAGTTGAAACCAAGAGCTCGAGAAGCTTCAACACCACCACCAATCAAGTCTCATTTTCCTTGCCAGTTCAAGAGCTCGAGAAGTTCCGAGGCCAGTTCAAGTTCAAAGCTGTGGAAAGTCACCAAACAGGACCAATGATCATTTTTTTTAGTTTTATTCATTGTCTTTTTCATTTTTAATTTTTCGTTTGCATTTTTTTTTTTTTTTTTTTTTTTTTTTACATTTTCTTGCGTGCTTAACTGATTTATTTCTTTTCTTTGCAGGAACTTTTGACTATTTCCACCCTTGAGGTTGATTGCAGAATTTTAGCTTGGGGTCATCGCTTGATTTTTTCTGCAAATTAGGGAAGTTTTCAGTCCTATTGCTTTATTTTGTTTCTTTGTATTTATTTATTTTATTTTTATTTGCATTTTATTATATTTTCTGACATTGGGGACAATGTCTAGTTTAAGTGTGGGGGTAAAGAGTATGAAAAATGACCAAATTTTGTTTCCATGTTATTGCTTTGTTTTCTTAATTAGTTTTGTTTTATTTAAAAAAAAAAAAAAAATCGGAAAATTTAAAAAAATCCAAAAATATTTCCTTGTTTTCCTTATTGATTTGAATTAGTTTTTTATTAGTTTCCCCGACCCAATGATATAATTGAATAAAATTTGAACCATGATCATCAAGAACTTAGTTAACATGTGTTGTGTGAAATTCCAAATTCTGTGTTAGTTTGTACATATTTGATCATCTTTGAAAAACCAAATGCACATAGCCTTGTTGATGTGAAACTAAGCATGATTTAATGCTCCATATGTGAATTTAGTGACCATATACATCCTATGTGAGTTTTTGAGCCTATTGAAAGTGTGTGCATTTTTCATACACTCCTATTTTTTTTTATGTGTGATGAACTTATGTGAGATACTTCTCTAGAACTTGCATAACGATCTTTCGAAATTTTTGTCATTGATTGCATGAACTTGAAAATGATAGAGGCATTAGGTTTACCACCATGGCCCAAATAACCTTGTTTCCCAAAGAAAAATAATATCATTAGATTGCCATTTTTGAGCCGTATTTGTGAGCCTTTTATTCTTATCACCAGATATGTCTACCCTTATGCCTGAAATAATTTTCCTTACCCTTTCCAAGCGAGCAATGCAAGATTGTCTTATGTGAAATGTTTGTGAAGTACTTTGAAGGTGTTTGGCAAAAGAATAAGTGTGGGGGTTTTTCATATTTGTTTCATTTTTGTATTAAAAAAAAAAAAAAAAAAAAAAAAAAAAAAAAAGAAAGAAAGAAAAGAAAAGGAAAAGAAAAAGAAAGATTGTATACAAAGAAAATAAAAAGTTTTTAAAGTTTCAGTTTATGGGTGTGGTTGGAGGTGACTTGTAGAATAGCGGGAAATGTTGAGTTCTTATAAATCAAAAGAATTGCTTGTAATGTAGCTTGGAACTTTTGTTTTTCCTATTCTTTCGTTTCAATAACCCTATCCCTAAGCCTCATTACATCCAATAAAAGTCCTCTTGATTTAAGTTTTGCAATTATGACTGTGGAGAAGTGATCTTTATGCAAGCTTATGGTAGAACTTTCACATTTGATTCTTTGAGAGAAACACATTAAAACTAAACACATGTGTGATTGAGTGTAAATCCCGTGAGAAGGTCGCTAGTTTGCATATGGTGTTTTTAAAATAAAAATTTGAAATTGCATTAGCATGGCTATCTCACACACTACACTTCAAGGATGTTTCAAAGATTGCTGCTAATATTTGAATAAGGAAAATGAACTTGAATTGCTTATTGGTGTTAGCTATGGTTCTTGATGATTGTGTTCTCAAATGAAATTCTATGAGGGTCATATAGGGGGAAATAATATTTTCATGTTATTACTTTTTCTGTTTTCGTTTGTTTTGCTCGAGGACTAGCAAAAGTTAAGTGTGGGGGTATTTGATCGGATCATATTTATATATATTTTTACTTCGAATTCACTCGTCTTTTCTTAGTTAGTTCCTTATGTTTTTGAGCTATTTACGTTATTTTTGTGTTTATAGGATTTGTTATGCAGAGAAAATAATAATAGCTTAAGTGTATTTTTTTAGTAATAAAATCGTCAAAACTGCATTGCCCATTATTTTTGGTTAATAAAAATAATATAGAATTATAAATATATATATATATATATATATATATATATATATATATATATATATGATGATGATGATGAATGATGGAAGTTGGGTTGGCAGCATAAAACAAGAGAAAAGGAGCAGCTACATGCACGCTGCCTTTGCAGCATGACAAGGTGAAGAGGAATAATAAAAGAAATGCAAGAAGTGGAGGAAGGCATGCAGAAAAAGAAAGAGTAAAAAAATAAAAAGGAAAGGCAGCTGCCTTAGGCAGCTGGCGTGCAGAAGGAAGAAGAAATAAAATATAGGGAATGGATGGATAGAAAACAATAAAAAAAGACTAAAAAATAAAACAATGGGGGAGATAAGAAGGAGGCCTCGAGGTCAGTACCAGGGGGAGCACAGAAAAGAATAAGGCAGCGCAAGCTGCAGAGCTCGAGGAAGAAAACGGAGTTGCTGCCTTTGCAGCACAGCTGGAAGACGCAGACGCGGGGGCCTTCCTGGCGAGGGAGGAACAGAAAGGTGAAGGAACCAGCAGCAAAACGCTGCCTTGGCAGCGCACGGAAAGAACTTGGGAAGCAGCAAGGCTGCTGGGCAGCTGCGGAGACAGGAGGCAGCAGGCGAGGTTAGAGAGCCGAGAGCTGCCTTTTGGCAGCTTGGAAAAAGAAATAGAGAGAAGCCGAGAGAAGCTGGCAAGAAAGTTGAAATGGGAGGACAGCAAGCTGTCCTTTGACAGCTTGCATGGAAGCAGCCACTGAGCAACTCGCAGTCAGCACGGGCAGTCAGCTCGCAGGAAGGAGTGCTGCCCTTTGGCAGCAAGGTCAGCACAGAGGAATTTGGAAGGCATGCAGTGCATGCATGTTCAGTCAGCAAGGGAAAGCCAAGCAGGAACCAACTCTCGTCTCTCGGTTTATTTTTCCTAAACTCACGTTTTATTTCTGTTTTAATTTTAATAATGTGTAACTAATTTTATTTTGGCTAGAGTTTAATTCGAAACCATGGATATATTTGTAATATGAATTGATTACTTTTGGTTGTGATTTCTGAGTTGTGATTTAATTTGCTTAACTGCTTGATTGATAACTTATTTTTGTATGTCGATTAAGGATGCATACTTAATTTACATGCATGAATTTGATGCTAGAATATAAGTGAATTTCACCTAATCGTTATGAACTTATATTCACAAGTAGTGAAGGTCGCTTATAAACGATCGCGTTAGGTAAATTCTTGGCATAAGTTTCATGCAATTCATAGTAACAAGTGCCTCGTCAATGCTTATGATTTTCATAGAACTTAATGATTCTTGCTTTTATCTCTATTATGCAATTCATGTAGGGAACTTGTGGGAAATGTTTTGGGTTGTCGTATGCAATCATCCAATCCATTAACTTAAGGAAAATCTGAGAATTAATTTAAGCGGACCTAATTAATTTGGGGCGTTGAGAATTTACAATTTATTGAAAGAACAACTGAAAATCAATTTAGGTTGCATATGTGGCATGTGTGGAGAATAATCCTCTAGCCAGTTCGTCATTTATCATTTTACCTTAATTTTATGTTTTTGTCAATTCTGTAATTTATTTAAGTTAATTTACTTCTCGTCAAAATCAATCCCCCATTTTATTTTAAAGTGTTAGATTTATTAGAAATCATTTTAGTTTGTGTTTTCTTAAATCTTGTGTTGTTTTGAGTCTTTTGATTTATTTTAGTTTATTTGTTAGTTTTATTTTGAGTTATTCTATTTAAGTGTTTTGAGTCTAGTTTAATATTTTAAATTTTGTTTTTACGTTTTTAATTTAATTTTACTTTGATTAGCATCCCTAGTTAATCCCCGGCCTAGAACGATCCCTACTTACATCATTACTACAACTGTCACAAATAGGGTTTAAATTTGTGCGTTAGTTATTTTCGCACCACCTTGCCGCACCTTTCCCACACTCCATCTTTCCTTGCCGCACAAGGATACCCTTTCCCTTTAGTTTTAGGACATCTACCCTTTCCTAAACCCCTTTGCCGCACCCCTTAAACCTTTTCCCTTAGGTTTTTGGTTTTTATTTCCTATTTCCTTTAAGTTTCAGATTAATTCCTGATTCCTAAATTATTTTGGAGCCTTGTTCTATAAATACCAAGCCTTGCCATAGCTTTAAAAAAGAAGGGAATTCAACCCCATTCACGTCAGAAACCATTCCACACACTTAAACACATCCATACTTCACCATTCACCCTAGTTTCTGCCTAAAAACATCCCTAGCCGCCCCATACACTCATCCTAACCCTAAATCCATACTTCTACACCATCCATAATCCCCAAAACCCAACCACTTGTGCGTTGCAGCAAGGAGAAAGAAGGAAGGACTCTTGGATGCTCAAGCTTCATCGTTGGTGCATTCTAGGTGTAATTCGTTTTATGATTTCAATGTTTAATTTCTTTTCCTTTCGTTTTGCTATGAACATGAGTGGCTAAACCCCTATTGGTTAGGGGTGATTTCGAAGCCATGACTATGTGTGCAAGTTGATTTGATAAATTCCAGTTATGAGTTCTTGAATCGTGAATGCAATTGGCTTAACTGTGCGAGTAATAACGTATTTGTGTTTGTTAATTAGGGGTCGACACTTAATTGGCTTGCATGAATATGATGCTAGAATATAAGTTTGTTTCACATAATCGTCACACACTTATATTCACAAGTAGTGAAGGTTGCTAGTCACAATCGCGTTAAGTTCAAATCCTAGCATAAGTGTCATGATGTCATAGTCACAAGTGCTTTGTCAATGCTTATAGTTTTCATTGAACGTAATGATCTTTGATTGTATCTTTATTATGATGTCATGTAGGGAACTTTTGAAGAATGCTTTGGGTTGTCGAATGATGTCATCCAATCCAATAACACAAGGAAAACTTGAGAATTAACTAGTGATGTCACGGTTAATTTGGGGCATTGTCGTTCATAATTCTATGAAGGAATAACTGGAAATCGAGTCGTTTGCATACTTGTCATGTGTGGAGAAGGAGCCTCTAACTAATCCATCATCCATTTAAAACCCCAAAATCGTTTTCAAATCTGTTTTTACTTTGCAATCTGTTTTGTTAGTTTATTTTCGTCCAAATCAAATCCCCATTTATTTTGAAGTCCTAGATTAGTTAGAAAGTGTTTTGGTGTATGTTTTTAAGTGTTTTGATACAAGTTAAAACCCAAATTCATCCAATTTGGTGCTTTGTGCTCAAAACTGCCCAGAAAGTGTTTTTAAGGCAGTTTTGAGTCTTTTGGTTGCTGTTTTGAGTTTTTGGTTTGTTTTAGTGTTTAAAACTTTAGTTTTGCATTCTTCGAGTCTAATTTAGTGTTTTAAACTTTGTTTTTACGTTTCTAAGTCAGTTTTCAAGAGTTTAGCAATCCCTCCTAATCCCCGGTTTTGAACGATCCCTACTTACATACTTTGCTACAATTGTCAAAAGAGGGTTTAATTTGTGTGCTTAATATATTTCGCATCAAATTTTTGGCGCCGTTGCCGGGGATTAGCAACTTTGCTAATCCCTTGGATTGTTTTTGTTTCTTTTATTTTACTTTGTCTCTGATTTTGTTTTAGTTTCTGACCTATTTTTGTTTCTTGTTTCTTAGGTACTAGTTTATGACTAGAAGTTCTCAAACGGTTCGTGAGAACATCTTGGACTTTGACGACGATTTTGAGAGGACTTTGAGAAGGACTAGAAATCAGCAAGAACACAACCCACCCAATCCCGAATCTGACCTTGAAGAAGACGTTCCACAAGAAGAGGAGGAGGCCACAGTTTTGGGTGGTAAAGAAGTTCAAGACATGGCGGTGGACAACCGTACACTCAAGGAGCTTTCCGCCTCGGGATTGGATAATGCCACACCCTTGTGCATCCAATATCCCACGGCTGCCCAAGGAAAGACGGAGGAATTTGAGTTAAAGTCAAGTTTGCTCCACCATATTCCAAAATACCATGGGTTGTCCATGGAAGATCCGAATAAACATTTGAAGGAATTTGAGGTGGTTTGTTCAAGCATGACTCCCGTCAACGTTGACGGAAGTATTTTGAAGATGAAAGCTTTTCCATTCTCTTTGATGGATAAAGCTAAGGATTGGTTATATGAGTTGGCTCCTGGCACTGTCACATCATGGGAGAGTATGAAAAGAGCATTTCTGGAGAAATTTTTTCCAACTTCTCGTATCATTCTTCTTCGTAAAAAAATAAGTGGAATTCAACAAGATGAAGGTGAGTCTTTTCCTACATATTATGAACGATTTAAATCACTTGTTGCTTCTTGTCCACAGCATCAGATGAAGGAGGAGCTACTTTTGCAATATTTCTACGAGGGCCTCCTACCACTAGAACGTCAAATGCTCGATGCCTCGGCGGGTGGAGCATTGGTGGACAAAACACCTATGGCTGCCAAGATCTTGATTGCTAATCGAGCGTTGAACGCTCAACAATACGAAGGAGTAGGCCAAAGAGGACCCCCACGGCAACATGTTCATGAGGTAAGTTCCACTTCCGACATTCATACTCAATTAGCTAATCTTACTTCCATTGTGTCTCAGATGGCCGAGGGTATGAGGATGCAAGGACCAATTGTGTGTGGTGTGTGTTCTATCCAAGGACATGCCTCTGAAAAGTGCCCACAATTAATTGAAAATGGTGGATGGGAGAGCGCTAATGCAATTGGTTTTCAAGGCCAAAACCAACCAAGGAACGATCCATATTCAAATTCATACAATCCAGGTTGGAGAGACCACCCTAATTTCAAGTGGAGGGATCCCCAACAACCCCAACAATCTCAAAACCAAGGAGGCTTTAGGCAACCACCCCCGGGTTTCTACCAAAAGCCGTTTGCACCAACTCAACCCCCAGCACAACCCACCCAAAAATCAGGTTCGTCAATTGATAATGATCAAATTTTTAACTTACTAACTTCTATGGCGCAAGGTATGCAAACTAGGGATAAGAAGGTGGACGAGTTAGAGAAGCAAGTAGAGCAAATTGCCGAGTTCATGGGGAAATTTCGAGACCAAGGCCAACTTCCTAGTTCCACCATTCCAAATCCAAAGGAAGGTTTCGAAAGTGCAAAGGCTATAACCTTGAGAAGTGGAAAAGAGATTGAGGCAGGTCCTACACCATCACAATCAGGTCCCAAAAGTGATGAAAACTTGCAAATTGAAGAGGAAGAATCAAGCAAACCCACGGCAAAAGTGGGAGAGCCTTTGCCGCAAGTTCCTAGTGTCCCAAATCCGTCCAGATCGGCCAATAAAGGTAAAAATGTGTCAAATTCGGTTCCTACTAATGTTTTTCCTTCGAATGCTCCTTTTCCTAGTAGGTTTATGCAAACAAAGAAGGAAGAAGCTGAAAAGGACATCCTTGAGACATTTAGGAAAGTTCAAGTGAACATACCCTTGTTGGATGCAATCAAGCAAGTCCCGAGATACGCCAAGTTTTTGAAGGAGTTGTGCACCACTAGGAAGAGGATGTCGACCAAGGAAGTGGTAAAAGTAGGTGAGAATGTGTCCGCCATCTTGCAACGCAAACTACCTCCCAAATGCAAAGATCCGGGTAGTTTCACCATTCCTTGTGTCATAGGTAACACTAGATTTGAATCTGCCATGCTTGACTTAGGTGCTTCTATAAATGTTATGCCATATTCCATATATGCATCTATTAACCTAGGAGCATTGAAACATGATGGTGTTATCATACAATTGGCCGATAGATCTAATGCCTATCCAAAGGGAGTTTTGGAAGATGTTTTGGTGCAGGTTAATCATTTGATCTTTCCGGCGGATTTCTATGTTCTTGAGATGGATGAATCGGATCATGCACCCTCGCTACCCATTCTACTTGGAAGGCCATTCATGAAGACGGCCCGGACTAAGATTGACGTGTTTAATGGAACTTTGTCCATGGAATTTGATGGGGAAGTTGTTAATTTCAATCTTTCTGACTCTATTAAATATCCTAGTGAAGATCATTCATGTTTCTCTATTGATATTGTTGACTCTTTGGCGCAGGGATATCTTGAAGATTTGAATGACGATACGCTTGAAAAAGTCATTACCAGTGGTGTAGAAGTCAAAACCAAGGAGGCAAGCCATATGCAAACCCACGGCACACTTGAACCATCCTATGCCGTGCCTCCTAGTGAGGAATTCCTTGAAGTAGTTGCTGCCCTTGAGTCATTACCTACACATGATGGTAAGTTTCCTAACCGTGAGTCCATTCCCATTTCAACTAACAAATTGCTTCCATCCATAATTCAGGCACCTATCCTTGAACTCAAACCTTTGCCAAGCCATTTGAAATACATTTTCTTGGGGAAAAATGAGACACTACCTGCCATCATATCATCATCCCTCACAGCACAAGAGGAGGAAAAGCTTATGCGTGTGTTGAAGGAGTACAAATCTGCCCTAGGATGGACATTGGCCGATATCAAAGGTATAAGCCCTGCGACTTGTATGCATCACATATTTCTTGAGGAGGGGGCCAAACCAACTAGAGAGGCTCAACGCCGTCTTAACCCTCCGATGATGGAAGTTGTGAAAAATGAGATAATTAAACTTCTAGATTGTGGAGTTATTTATCCTATCTCCGATAGTCGTTGGGTTTCACCTATCCAATGTGTGCCTAAGAAATCCGGAGTGACGGTTGTGGAGAATGCCGAGAATGAGCTTGTACCTATGAGAATTCAAACCGGTTGGCGTGTATGCATTGATTATAGGAAGATAAATGCCACCACAAGGAAGGACCACTTCCCATTGCCGTTCCTAGATCAAATGTTGGAAAGGTTAGCGGGTCATTCTTTTTATTGCTTTCTTGATGGATATTCAGGTTATAATCAAATTGTCATTGCCCCGGATGATCAAGAAAATACCACTTTTACTTGTTCCTTTGGAACATTTGCATATCGACGAATGCCATTTGGTTTGTGCAATGCTCCCGCCACGTTTCAAAGGTGTATGGTAAGCATATTTTCTGATTATGTTGAAAGGATTATTGAGATATTCATGGATGACTTTAGTGTTTTTGGTGATTCATTTGATAAATGCTTGGATAATCTCACTTTAATCTTGAAACGTTGTGTTGAAACAAACCTTGTTTTAAATTGGGAAAAATGCCACTTTATGGTTAAACAAGGTATTGTTTTGGGTCATATAATCTCTGAAAAAGGAATTGAAGTTGATAAGTCTAAAGTAGATCTTGTACGCTACTTACCCTCTCCTACTTCGGTTAGAGAGGTTCGTTCTTTCCTTGGTCATGCAGGATTCTATAGACGATTTATCAAGGACTTTTCCAAAATTGCACAACCCCTATGCCGCCTCCTCCAAAAGGATGTGTCTTTTGAGTTCAACGAGGCATGCGAGAAGGCATTCAAGCATCTCAAAGAGCTCCTAACCACGGCACCCATCATAACTCCCCCGGATTGGTCCATTCCATTTGAATTGATGTGTGATGCCTCGGATTATGCACTTGGGGCTGTTTTGGGTCAAAGGAAAAATAAACAGTCACATGTTATTTATTATGCTTCACGCACTTTAAATGATGCTCAATTGAATTATTCTACAACCGAAAAAGAACTTTTGGCGGTTGTATTTGCTTTAGATAAATTTAGATCATATCTCATTGGTACTAAAGTAATTGTTTTCACTGACCATGCAGCCTTGAAGTATCTTTTCACCAAAAAGGAAGCCAAACCAAGACTCATTCGTTGGATGCTCCTACTTCAAGAATTCGATATTGAAATTAGGGACAAGAAAGGTTGTGAAAACGTGGTGGCTGACCACTTGAGTAGATTGGTGCGTGAAGAAGAGTCCCTCCCCATTTCTGAGACGTTTCCGGATGAACAACTTCTGTCTATTGAGGTAAGTACCCCTTGGTATGCCGATTTGGTCAATTTCTTGGTGACTAAGCAAGTTCCTAATGGTGTGAGAATTACTTGACACACAAATTAAACCCTCTTTTGTCAAATTGTAGTAAAGATGTAAGTAGGGATCGTTCTAGACCGGGGATTAGGAGGGATTGCTAAACACTTGGAAACTGACTTAAAAACTCAAAAACAAAGTTTAAAACACTAAACTAGACTCAAAGAATGCAAAACTAAAGTTTAAAACACTTAAACAAACCTAGAACTCAAAACAGCAACTAGAAGGCTCAAAACTGCCTAAAAACCACTTTCTGGGCAGTTTTGAGCACCTACACTAATTTGGACGAAATTTGATGAAAACTTGAATCAAAATACTTAGAAACACAAATCAAAACACTTTCTAACTAATCTAAGACTTCAAATTAAGGGGGGATTTGTTTTGGACGAAAATTGAAAACAAAACAGAAACTTAAAACTAAACAGGTTGTAAAACGTTTTGGATGAAAAGGATGGATAAAGGGCTAGTTAGGAGGTTCTTCTCCACACATGTCACACTTGCAAACAAAACGATTTTCAGTTGTTCTTCGATAAACTATGGATACTCAATGCCCCAAATTAACCGTGAATTGCACTAATTAACTTTCAGTTTTTCCACAAGTTATTAGATTGGATGATTGCATACGACAACCCAAAACATTCCCTACAAGTTCCCTACATGAATTGCATAATAGAGATCCAAGCAAGAATCATTAAGTTCTATGAAAAACATAAGCATTGACGAAGCATTCGTTACTATGAATTGCATGAAACTTATGCCAAGAATTCATTCAACGCGATCGTTTTCAAGCGACCTTCACTACTTGTGATTATAAGATTGTAACTATTAGGTGAAACTCCCTCATAATCTAGCATCATATTCATGCATGAAAACTAAGCGTGCACTCTCAATCAACATACACAAATAAGTTATCAATCAAATAGATGAACGAATTGAATCCACAATTTATGAACTAACAACTGAATTTAATCAAGTCATACTGCAAGCATGTACATGGTTTCGAATTACCCCCCAACTAAGGGGGTTTAGTTCCTCATACTCACAAAGCAAAGATACATAAATTTAGAAATTAAAATCCAAAGGAAGAAAACACCTAGAACGCTCCAACTTGGCAGCAAGCTCATCAACGAATTCTCCTTCCTCCTTGCTGCGGCAGAGAACTTTAGAACAGGTTTTTGGGGTTATTTGTGGTGTAGAATGGATGGGGAATGGTATGGGAAGGTTTAGGGTTGATGGGGGTACGGCTAGGGATGATTTTGGGTCAGAAAATATGGTGAAAGGTGAAGGAAGGCTGCTGCAAAGTGTGATGGATGTGTTTGACGAATTTATGAATTGTGGAGGGTGTATGGATGGATGGGATGAATGGAATGTGTGTGGGAGGTGTCTCTTTCTGAACTCCTAACCAAGGGGGGTTATATAGTGGCTGAAAATGTCAAGCAAACATTAAGTAATGGACAATCTGCCATCCTTGCAGAAATCCACTTCATGGTGGTCCAATTTCTGCCATTCCTTGTTGTCTATTCACTGCCCATGCTGATTCCTTGCTGCCCATGCTTTAATTTCTTATTCCTTGCTGCCCATGTGGTGTGTGTGTTGCTGTTTTCTTTCCTTCTTGCTGCCCATGTGGTGTTTATACTTGCAATGCATGTTCTTCATCCATTTAGCTAGTAAAAAACACATTTTCTGCCATTACATGGCAGCCATGATGTTTGAAGTTGTAGGCCAACACTTTGCACACACACATGCAGATTTCTAGCCCTTTGAATCATCAAATTCGTCCATCCTCATGTCTCCATGTTTGCACCATCCAATCTTGGCCCAAAAATGCTCCAAAATGCTCCAAATTGGCTCAAAATGCATACTTTGCCATATGAACCTGAAATTGCACGAAAATGACCTTAAACACTATAATAAGTTATAACTAACTACGAAAATGCAAGAAAACAACATAACTAAGTAGCATAAATATGCTCCTATCAAATTCCCCCACACTTAGCTTTTGCTAGTCCTCGAGCAAAACAAAATAAACAAAACGAAACAAAGTCAATAAACACACTCTAATCCTTCCAACATTTGCCTCAGGGATTTCCAATGAACATGACATGTTAAAGATCGTTATCCCCACAAATTTGAGTCATCTTTACACAAGCACATACTTAATTTAAGCCACAACTTACAAATTCACAAGTAATCAATTAAAACAATGCTTTGAATGAAGTAACATGCCTTAGAGAATTCCTTCAATTCCTTACAAGATATACACTCTATTTTCACTCAGATTTTCTAACTCCACACCCTACACTTGTCATATGTGAGAAGATTGATGTAGATATGAAAACGAATGCTCACATATATGTATCACAAAGAACGCAATTTCCGGAGTTAACAAGCATGTTTAGATATGATCTCATGAATGGAATGCTACTACTTAGATGCGAGAACCAGTGACACCATATGCTCCTACCAAATTCAAACTCCACAAATTGAAACACATAACACTCAAGATAGAAGTTAAGGGTTGTAACGGGGTTTGGGGTATTGGTTAACAAAGTAAGGATAGGGAAAAAAAACGTTCTTCAAGCGATAGTAAGCAAAGTAGTGAAATTGAGACCTAGAATTCACTTAGAATGCAGAAATTAACTTTAAAACACAAGGGGAAGACTTAGACAACTCCTTAGGGTCGAATTCATTGTTTTGGACCCTTACTTCAACAAACAATACTTTGGAACACTTTTTCACAACTCTTTTTTTTTTTATACTTTTTTTTTTTTCTTTTTTTTTTCTTTCTACCCGTGCCTATGGCACACAATTGACAAAATAAAAACTTCCCCCACACTTGGTTTCTGCCACAAAGGAATTCAATTTGAATCATGCTTACTATACTTTAAGAACGAGGGTATGGGTAGTCCTAATCTAGGCTAGGTGAGGAAAATGTGGGTTAACAAAGAAAAGGCTAAACAAAGCTCAATGGGGTTAACACCTACAAAACATAATGACATAGGGATTCATGGCTTTTTGGCTAAGGTGGTGGTCACTACACAACTTTATTTTGAATATGTGTTATGCAATTCAGTGACATGCTTTGAATGAAATGGGCATGAGTTCTAGCATTTGGAACTAAATGATGAAACGCCTTCTAAGTAGCAACCAAGCAAAGAATAGTGAGATCATGCAACGACTTTAGAAAACAAAGAATGCACAAATTTTAACTCTCCAAATAAGCGTTTAGGCTCAAGTCTCACAAGGTTGTAGCGTTAGTTTGAGTTCCTTCCTTCAAGCATGTTACAAAAACTGATTTTTCCTTTATGATTGCATGTGAATTCATAAGTTATAACCACAACCAAGCATAAACAAAGAGTAAATCAAACTTTCATCCATGTTAATCACTTTCTTTAACAGCCATGCAATTACAAACCGAATCCTCATTATTGTGTTGGAAGGTACCCTAAGACACAAACAAACACACAAAAACAACTCTTTTTTTTTTTGGGTTTTTAAAACAATTTTTCAAATTTTTATGGGATTTTCGGATTTTTGACTCACAACACACTAAAACACACCAAAACAGCTTAAAAAGGCTTAAAAACAGCAAGGAACAAGTCTCTAAGTAATGGGTGGTACAATCCCACGAATTTGCATAAAAAACACTTAGTTACCCCCCCCACACTTAAATCAAACATTGTCCTCAATGTTTCAAGCATAAAATCACACAAAACAAAATTAAACACACAAACAGCAAGTAACAAATAAACTGGCAGATTATAACTAACAACAAAGAGAAGGGTTTTAGGAACGCAAATCTGCAATTGGAGTGATGCCTAGGGCTTCCTTTGTTGTATGCATGGGTTGCCTCCCAAGTAGCGCTTTCTTTAACGTCTTGAAGCCGGACGAAGAACACAATCATGCCCCTTTGGAGCCCACGGCATGGAGTGGGAGCTCCTCCACAACATGCTCAACAAAATTCTCATGCATTGCATCCTTGAACGGAAATGGATAGTGATGTTTGTTGATGGGTGCGTTGTGTTTCCTATGGTTCATGTAAATGCGCCCACCATCGGGGATTTGCTTGGGTTCCTGCACCAAAGAAGGGAACCACCTCTTACTTTTAATGGGAATTGGATTTGGACTAGGTGCCTTACCTTGGTGTTGTGATGAAGTGGCAGCAACATGAACTTTTTTCCTCATGGTATTCTCGGCCCCATTGGGTATCTTAAGGGCAGTGGTCGTGGGGTCCTCATGCTCCACTCCAATTCCCTCATCTTGCATGGTTCTTGAAGCAACCTTTGTGTTAGGGGCTGAATGATCCGTCCCTATCTTTTCTATTGTATCAATAACACAACAAGAACGAACAACGTTAGGAGTCTCAATGGATTCAGAAATTTTAAAACAAATCATATCACCACCAAATGCCATAGTTACTTCTCCTTTGGCTACATCAATCTTAGTTTGAGCCGTTTTCATGAAAGGCCGTCCAAGGAGAATGGGCAATGAAGGAGCATGATCCGATTCATCCATCTCAAGAACATAGAAATCCGCCGGAAAGATCAAATGATTAACCTGCACCAAAACATCTTCCACAACTCCCTTTGGATAGGCATTAGATCTATCGGCCAATTGTATGATTACCCCATCATTTTTTAACTTGCCTAGGTTCATAGATGCATAAATTGAATATGGCATAACATTTATGGATGCACCTAAGTCTAACATGGCAGATTTGAACTTAGTATTACCAATGACACAAGGAATGGTGAAACTACCCGGATCTTTGCATTTAGGAGGTAGTTTACGTTGTAGCATGGCAGACACATTCTCACTTACCTGTACCACTTCTTTCTCCCGAAAACGTTTCTTTGTTGTACAAAGCTTCTTCAAACACTTGGCGTACTTCGGGATTTGCTTGATTGCATCCAAGAGAGGTATGTTAACTTGAACCTTTCTAAATGTCTCTAGAACATCTTTTTCCTCCTCTTCGATCTTGGATTGCAAAAATCTGCTAGGAAAGGGTACATTGGGTGGAATAACATTAGTAGGAAACGAATTGGACACATTCTTACCTTTGTTGGACAAATTGGGCAGATTTGGGGTACTAGAAGCTTGCGGCAAAGGTGGAACCACCCTTGCCGTGGGCAAGCTTGCTTCTTCCTCTTCAATTTGCAAGTTTTCATCCTCTTTGAGACCTGATTTTGATGGTGTAGGACCTGTCCCAACTTCTTTTCCACTTCTCAACAATATGGCTTTTGCACTTTCGAACCCGCCCCTTGGATTTGGAATGGTGGAGCTAGGGAGTTGTCCGGGATCTCGAAACTTACCTACAAACTCGGCAATCTGTCCAATTTGTTTCTCAAGTTGATCCACCCTTTTGTCTTGGTTTTGCATAGCTTGGGTGTGATCGTCTTGCCCCTGAGATAATTTGGTTAGTATCTTAAGAAGTGCATCATTATCTAGAGACGTACCTAAAGCATTTGGGGCAGATTGTTGTGGAGCATGTGGGGGTGCATATGGCTTGGTGAAGAACCCCGGGGGTTGTTGCCTAAAGCCTCCTTGTTGTTGAGGTGGTTGGGGCTCCCTCCACTTGAAATTTGGGTGGTCTCTCCAACCGGGATTGTAAGTACTTGAATAAGGATCATTCCTTGGTTGGTTTTGGCCTTGAAACCCAATTGCATTGGCGCTTTCCCATCCACCATTTTCAATCAATTGTGGACACTTTTCAGAAGCATGTCCTTGGATAGAACATACGCCACATACAATTGGTCCTTGCATCTTCATGCCCTCGGCCATTTGAGACACAATGGAAGTAAGATTAGCTAATTGTGAATGAATGTCGGATGTGGAACTTACCTCATGTACTTGTTGTCGTGGGGGTCCTCTTTGACCAACACCCTCGTATTGTTGAGCGTTCAATGCTCTATTAGCAATCAAGATCTTGGCAGCCATGGGTGTTTTGTCCACCAATGCTCCACCCGCCGAGGCATCGAGCATTTGACGTTCAAGTGGTAGGAGGCCCTCATAAAAGTATTGCAAAAGTAATTCCTCCTTCATCTGATGTTGTGGACAAGAAGCAACAAGTGATTTAAAACGTTCATAATATGTAGAAAAAGACTCACCTTCTTCTTGCTGGATTCCGCTTATCTTTTTGCGTAGGATGATGATGCGAGAAGTTGGAAAGAACTTCTCCAAGAATGCTCTCTTCATACTCTCCCAAGAAGTGACAGTGCCGGGAGCTAACTCGTATAACCAATCCTTGGCTTTATCCATCAAAGAGAATGGAAAAGCCTTCATCTTCAAAATACTTCCGTCAACGTTAACGGGAGTCATACTAGAACAAACTACTTCAAATTCTTTCAAATGTTTGTTAGGATCTTCCATGGACAAGCCATGGTATTTAGGAATATGATGAAGCAAACTTGACTTTAATTCAAATTCTTCCGTCTTACCTTGGGCAGCCGTGGGGTACTGGATACACAAGGGTGCGGCATTATCCAATCCCGAGGCGGAGAGCTCTTTGAGTGTACGGTTGTCCACGGCCATGTCTTGGGCTTCTTCACTCACTTGTGCCGTAGGTTCCTCCTCCTCTTCTGGAACGTTTTCTTCAAGGTCAGGTTCGGGATTGGGTGGGTTGTGTTCTTGCTGATTTCTAGCCCTTCTCAAAGTTCTCTCAAAATCGTCGTCAAAGTCCAAAATATGCTCACGAATAGGTTTGGAACTTCGAGTCATGCACTAGTACCTAGAAACAAAGAAACAAAACAAGATAGCAATCTGTGATAGAAAACAAACGAAAATAACAAATAAACAAAAAGAACGAGGGATTAGCAAAGTTGCTAATCCCCGGCAACGGCGCCAAAATTTGGTGTGAGAATTACTTGACACACAAATTAAACCCTCTTTTGTCAAATTGTAGTAAAGATGTAAGTAGGGATCGTTCTAGACCGGGGATTAGGAGGGATTGCTAAACACTTGGAAACTGACTTAAAAACTCAAAAACAAAGTTTAAAACACTAAACTAGACTCAAAGAATGCAAAACTAAAGTTTAAAACACTTAAACAAACCTAGAACTCAAAACAGCAACTAGAAGGCTCAAAACTGCCTAAAAACCACTTTCTGGGCAGTTTTGAGCACCTACACTAATTTGGACGAAATTTGATGAAAACTTGAATCAAAATACTTAGAAACACAAATCAAAACACTTTCTAACTAATCTAAGACTTCAAATTAAGGGGGGATTTGTTTTGGACGAAAATTGAAAACAAAACAGAAACTTAAAACTAAACAGGTTGTAAAACGTTTTGGATGAAAAGGATGGATAAAGGGCTAGTTAGGAGGTTCTTCTCCACACATGTCACACTTGCAAACAAAACGATTTTCTGTTGTTCTTCGATAAACTATGGATACTCAATGCCCCAAATTAACCGTGAATTGCACTAATTAACTTTCAGTTTTTCCACAAGTTATTAGATTGGATGATTGCATACGACAACCCAAAACATTCCCTACAAGTTCCCTACATGAATTGCATAATAGAGATCCAAGCAAGAATCATTAAGTTCTATGAAAAACATAAGCATTGACGAAGCATTCGTTACTATGAATTGCATGAAACTTATGCCAAGAATTCATTCAACGCGATCGTTTTCAAGCGACCTTCACTACTTGTGATTATAAGATTGTAACTATTAGGTGAAACTCCCTCATAATCTAGCATCATATTCATGCATGAAAACTAAGCGTGCACTCTCAATCAACATACACAAATAAGTTATCAATCAAATAGATGAACGAATTGAATCCACAATTTATGAACTAACAACTGAATTTAATCAAGTCATACTGCAAGCATGTACATGGTTTCGAATTACCCCCCAACTAAGGGGGTTTAGTTCCTCATACTCACAAAGCAAAGATACATAAATTTAGAAATTAAAATCCAAAGGAAGAAAACACCTAGAACGCTCCAACTTGGCAGCAAGCTCATCAACGAATTCTCCTTCCTCCTTGCTGCGGCAGAGAACTTTAGAACAGGTTTTTGGGGTTATTTGTGGTGTAGAATGGATGGGGAATGGTATGGGAAGGTTTAGGGTTGATGGGGGTACGGCTAGGGATGATTTTGGGTCAGAAAATATGGTGAAAGGTGAAGGAAGGCTGCTGCAAAGTGTGATGGATGTGTTTGACGAATTTATGAATTGTGGAGGGTGTATGGATGGATGGGATGAATGGAATGTGTGTGGGAGGTGTCTCTTTCTGAACTCCTAACCAAGGGGGGTTATATAGTGGCTGAAAATGTCAAGCAAACATTAAGTAATGGACAATCTGCCATCCTTGCAGAAATCCACTTCATGGTGGTCCAATTTCTGCCATTCCTTGTTGTCTATTCACTGCCCATGCTGATTCCTTGCTGCCCATGCTTTAATTTCTTATTCCTTGCTGCCCATGTGGTGTGTGTGTTGCTGTTTTCTTTCCTTCTTGCTGCCCATGTGGTGTTTATACTTGCAATGCATGTTCTTCATCCATTTAGCTAGTAAAAAACACATTTTCTGCCATTACATGGCAGCCATGATGTTTGAAGTTGTAGGCCAACACTTTGCACACACACATGCAGATTTCTAGCCCTTTGAATCATCAAATTCGTCCATCCTCATGTCTCCATGTTTGCACCATCCAATCTTGGCCCAAAAATGCTCCAAAATGCTCCAAATTGGCTCAAAATGCATACTTTGCCATATGAACCTGAAATTGCACGAAAATGACCTTAAACACTATAATAAGTTATAACTAACTACGAAAATGCAAGAAAACAACATAACTAAGTAGCATAAATATGCTCCTATCACCTAACACCCTAAGCAAGGTCCAACGTGATAAATTGATACATGATGCAAGATTTTATGTGTGGGATGATCCATATCTATGGAAATATTGCCCGGATCAGATTATCAGAAGATGTGTGCCAAATTCTGATTTTAACTCAATTCTAGCATTTTGTCATTCTTATGCATGTGGAGGCCATTTTGGCACTCAAAGGACAGCCCTTAAGGTGTTAGAATCTGGTTTTTATTGGCCTACATTGTTCAAAGATGCTAGAATGTTTTGCTTAACATGTGATAGATGTCAAAGAACAGGTTCCATTGGTGCAAAAGACCAAATGCCGCAAGCACCCATCTTCAATGTTGAAATCTTTGATGTTTGGGGTATTGATTTCATGGGTCCTTTTCCTTCTTCTTTTGGTTTCACTTATATTTTGCTTGCGGTTGATTATGTTTCTAAATGGGTAGAAGCAAAAGCTACCCGTACTAACGATTCTAGAGTGGTTTCAGATTTCATCAAGACTAACATTTTCTCTAGATTTGGGATGCCGCGGGTGTTTATAAGTGATGGAGGCTCACATTTCTGCAATAGGACCATTGAAGCACTCTTCAAGAAGTACAATGTCAAGCATAAGGTTTCAACACCTTATCACCCACAAACAAGTGGCCAAGCCGAAGTATCAAATAGAGAAATCAAGCAAATCTTGGAGAAGACCGTGGGGCCTAACCGGAAAGATTGGAGCATACGTTTAGACGATGCACTATGGGCATACCGCACTGCCTACAAAACACCCCTAGGGATGTCTCCATTTCGGCTAGTTTATGGAAAACCTTGTCACTTACCCGTGGAGCTTGAGCACAAGGCACATTGGGCCATCAAAACTTTCAATTTGGACTTAGATGCTGCTGGAATGCATCGAAAGCTCCAATTGAATGAGCTTGAGGAGCTAAGGAATGAAGCCTACGAGAATGCCCGCATTTACAAGGAGAAGACGAAGGCGTTTCATGACAAGATGATTAGGGGCAAAACCTTCACAATTGGGCAGAAAGTTTTACTTTTTAATTCTCGTTTACGTTTATTTCCCGGAAAGTTACGCTCTAAATGGATTGGACCTTTTGTTGTTACTAATGTTTTTCCACATGGTGCAGTTCAAGTCCAAAGCTTAAGGAATGGAGTGGAATTCAAGGTCAACGGACATAGATTGAAGCCATACTATGAGAATGCCGTGGGGCAGGTAGTGGAGGAGATCCCACTCCATGCCGTGGGCACCAATGGAGCATGAACGTGTTCTTCGTCCGGCTGCAAGACGTTAAAGAAAGCGCTACTTGGGAGGCAACCCATGCAATTCAACAAAGGAAGACCTAGAAAGCACTCCAATTCCAGATTTGCGTTCCTAAACCCTTCTCTTTGTTGATTCTTTCTAATCTGCCTATTTAGTTGTTTTACTTGCTGTTTGTGTGTTTCTTTGTGTTTTGTGTGATTCTATGCTTAAAACATTGAGGACAATGTTTGATTTAAGTGTGGGGGGGGTAACTAAGTGTTTTTCATGCAAATTCGTGGGATTTTATCACCCATTATTTCAAAACTTGTTCCTTGCTGTTTTAAGTGTTTTTAAGCAGTTTTGGTATGTTTTAGTGTGTTTTGAAGAAAAAAATCCGAAAATCAAAGAGAAAATTGAAAAATTTGTTTTAAAAAACCCAAAAAGAGTTGTTTTTGTGTGTTTGTTTGTGTCTTAGGGTACCTTCCAACACAATGATGAGGATTCGGTTTGTAATTGCATGGCTGTTAAAGAGAGTGATTAACATGGATGAAAGTTTGATTTACTCTTGTTTATGCTTGGTTGTGGTTATAACTTATGAATTCACATGCAATCATAAAGGAAAAATCAGTTTTTGTAACATGCTTGAAGGAAGGAACTCAAACAAACGCTACAACCCTGTGAGACTTGAGCCTAAACGTTTATTTGGAGAGTTAAAATCTGTGCATTCTTTGTTTTCTAAGTCGTTGCATGATCTCATTATTCTTTGCTTGGTTGCTACTTAGAAGGCGTTCCATCATTTAGTTCCAAATGCTAGAACTCATGCCCATTTCATTCAAAGCATGTTATTGATTTGCATAACACATATTCAAGATGAAGTTGTGTAGTGACCACCACCATAACCAAAAAGTATCCCCTATGTCATTATGTTTTGTAGGATTTAACCCCATTGAGCCTTGTTTAGCCTTTTCTTTGTTAACCCACACTATCCTCACCTAGCCTAGATTAGGATCATCCATACCCTTGTTCTTGAAGCATAGTAAAGCATGATTCAAATTGAATTCCTTTTGATTAATGTATGGCAGAAAACAAGTGTGGGGGAAGTGTTTTCATGTGAGTTAGTGTGCCATAGGCACGGGTATAAAGAAAAGAAAAGAAAAATTCGTGAAAAGAAAGAAAGAAAAAAAAAAAAGAAAAGTGTGAAAAGTATGAAAAAAGAAAGAGTTGGAAGGATATGAAAAAGAGTTCCAAAGTATTGTTTGTTGAAGTAAGGGTCCAAAACAATGAATTCGGCCCTAAAAGAGTTGTCTAAGTCTTCCCCTTGTGTTTTAAAGTTAATTTCTGCAATCTAAGTGAATTCTAAGTCTCAATTTCACTATTTGCTTACTAATGCTTGAAGAACGTTTGATTTCCCTATCCTTTCTTTGTTGACCAATACCCCAAGCCCTGTTACAACCCTTAACTTCTATCTTGAGTGTTATGTGTTTCAATTTGTGGAGTTTGAATTTGGTATGAGCATATGGTGTCACTGGTTCTCGCATCTAAGTAGTAGCATTCCATTCATGAGATCATATCTAAACATGCTTCTTAACTCTAGAAATTGCGTTCTTTGTGATACATATATGTGAGCATTCGTTTTCATATCTACATCAATCCTCTCACATATAACTAGTATAGGGTGTGTAGTTAGAAAATCTGAGTGAAAATAAAGTGCATATCTTGTAAGGAATTGAGCGAATTCTCTAAGGCATGTTACTACATTCAAAATAGCGTTTAATTGGTTAATTGTGAACTAGTAAGTGGTGACTATGATTAAGTATGTGCTCATGTGTAAAGATGACTAAAATCTATGGGGATAACAATTTTTAACATGTCATGTGCATTGGAAATCTCTGAGGCAAACGTTGGAAGGTTTAGGTTATGTTTGTTTTGTTTTGTTTTATTTCTTTGTTTTGCTCGAGGACTAGCAAAAGCTAAGTGTGGGGGAATTTGATAGGAGCATTTGTATGCGACTTAATTGGCTTGTTCTCATGCATTTATGTTGTTTTTCCTTAGTTAGTTTAGTGTTTAAAGTCATTTTCGTGCAATTTCAGGTTTTATAGTCAAAGTATGCAAATAGGAGCATTTTGGAGCTTTTAGGAGAAAAATTGGGCTTGGAATGAAGTGCATATGCTTGGAGCAAGGAGTTTGGACGAAATTAAGGATCAAATGAGGCTAGGAAGGTACTAGAAGACATAAGAAATCAGCTTGGAAGCTTGGAAGACAAAGAAAAACACAAATTGAAGCATTCCTACAAAGATGGCGCCATGTCCCCTTCATGTTCCCTTCTTGTCCCCTCATTGTCTCCCTTGTTGCAACAATTCTCCTTGTTATGTTTCCTTATCCTTAAACCTTGTAAACACATTTCCTTTTCCCTCTAGGACAACCTAAAATCCATTCCCCTTAGGATTAGGACCTTGCCGCACCTTTCCCACACTCCATCTTTCCTTGCCGCACAAGGATACCCTTTCCCTTTAGTTTTAGGACATCTACCCTTTCCTAAACCCCTTTGCCGCACCCCTTAAACCTTTTCCCTTAGGTTTTTGGTTTTTATTTCCTATTTCCTTTAAGTTTCAGATTAATTCCTGATTCCTAAATTATTTTGGAGCCTTGTTCTATAAATACCAAGCCTTGCCATAGCTTTAAAAAAGAAGGGAATTCAACCCCATTCACGTCAGAAACCATTCCACACACTTAAACACATCCATACTTCACCATTCACCCTAGTTTCTGCCTAAAAACATCCCTAGCCGCCCCATACACTCATCCTAACCCTAAATCCATACTTCTACACCATCCATAATCCCCAAAACCCAACCACTTGTGCGTTGCAGCAAGGAGAAAGAAGGAAGGACTCTTGGATGCTCAAGCTTCATCGTTGGTGCATTCTAGGTGTAATTCGTTTTATGATTTCAATGTTTAATTTCTTTTCCTTTCGTTTTGCTATGAACATGAGTGGCTAAACCCCTATTGGTTAGGGGTGATTTCGAAGCCATGACTATGTGTGCAAGTTGATTTGATAAATTCCAGTTATGAGTTCTTGAATCGTGAATGCAATTGGCTTAACTGTGCGAGTAATAACGTATTTGTGTTTGTTAATTAGGGGTCGACACTTAATTGGCTTGCATGAATATGATGCTAGAATATAAGTTTGTTTCACATAATCGTCACACACTTATATTCACAAGTAGTGAAGGTTGCTAGTCACAATCGCGTTAAGTTCAAATCCTAGCATAAGTGTCATGATGTCATAGTCACAAGTGCTTTGTCAATGCTTATAGTTTTCATTGAACGTAATGATCTTTGATTGTATCTTTATTATGATGTCATGTAGGGAACTTTTGAAGAATGCTTTGGGTTGTCGAATGATGTCATCCAATCCAATAACACAAGGAAAACTTGAGAATTAACTAGTGATGTCACGGTTAATTTGGGGCATTGTCGTTCATAATTCTATGAAGGAATAACTGGAAATCGAGTCGTTTGCATACTTGTCATGTGTGGAGAAGGAGCCTCTAACTAATCCATCATCCATTTAAAACCCCAAAATCGTTTTCAAATCTGTTTTTACTTTGCAATCTGTTTTGTTAGTTTATTTTCGTCCAAATCAAATCCCCATTTATTTTGAAGTCCTAGATTAGTTAGAAAGTGTTTTGGTTTATGTTTTTAAGTGTTTTGATACAAGTTAAAACCCAAATTCGTCCAATTTGGTGCTTTGTGCTCAAAACTGCCCAGAAAGTGTTTTTAAGGCAGTTTTGAGTCTTTTGGTTGCTGTTTTGAGTTTTTGGTTTGTTTTAGTGTTTAAAACTTTAGTTTTGCATTCTTCGAGTCTAATTTAGTGTTTTAAACTTTGTTTTTACGTTTCTAAGTCAGTTTTCAAGAGTTTAGCAATCCCTCCTAATCCCCGGTTTTGAACGATCCCTACTTACATACTTTGCTACAATTGTCAAAAGAGGGTTTAATTTGTGTGCTTAATATATTTCGCATCAAGATTGTAGAACGAATTTGAATGAAACATATGGATGGAAGGCTAGCTAGAAGGTCCTTCTCCACACATGACACACTTGCATTCAAATTGATTTCCAATTGCTTCTCTCAATAAGTCATGAAACTCAATACTCCAGGTTAACTGTGACAGCACTTTTTTAACCTTCAAGTTCTCCTTAAGTTAATGATTTGGATGGGAAAGCACATACAACAATTCAAAGCATTCTCTAAAAGTCCCCTACGTGAAAAGCACAATAAAGGTACAATCAAAGATCATTAAGCTTCATGAAAACTATATGTATTGACAAGGCAATTGTAACTATGAAAAGCATGAAACTTTTGCCAAGAATTCACTTAACGCGATCGTTTATAAGCGACCTCCACTACTTGCAAATATAAGTTCGTAACTATTAGGTGAAACTCCCTTATATTTTAGCTTCAAATCCTTGCATGAAAACTAAGTGTGCACTCTTAATAAACATACAAGAATAAGTTATCAATCAAACGGTTAAGCAAATTGAATTCACAACTTATGAAATAACAACTGAAGGTAATCAATTCATATTGCAAACATAGTCATGGTTTCGAATTCCCCCTAGCCAAGAGGGGTTTAGTTCCTCATAATCACAAAGCAAAGATACATAAACTTAGACATTGAAAACAAAGAATGAAAACACCTAGAAACGCTCCAACAATCCAACGTCTTGAATGGCAAGCACGTCCAAGGGTCTCCTTCCTTCTTCATTGCTGCGGCACAAGGGATGGGTGAAGGTTTTTATGGTGATTTGTGGTGGTGGATGGATATAGGTTGGTTATGGTGAAGGGTGGAGTTGTGGTTGGTCAGAAAAGAGAAGAGATGAGAAGAGTTTGCGGCCAAGGGCTTTTATATAGGGCTAGGGCATGGTTTTTATGAGTTTTAGGGAAAGCAATAACTTAGCTATTTTGTCCAATAATTAAAAGTCAGAAATCAATGGAAAATAGGCAAGAAAGGTGCAGGAATTAAAGAGAAAAGGAAGGGAAATTCGGCAAAGATTATAGGGCAGATTTAGGAATGTGTTTTGAGGCACAAAATAGGTAAGAAACCTCTCCCCTTGCATGGCAAGGCTTTAGAACAAAGGGGAATGTAATTTTGGGTCAGAAAATAGGTAAGAAAGAGGGGAAAGGTGCGGCTGGTTGCTTGAAGAAAAGGGAATGTGGTTTTAAGATCAGAAAATAGGAAAGAAAGGATGCTCTTGTGCGGCAAGAACTTTAGGGAAGGTTTAGGGCTTCTAGAACAACCAAGTAAGTGCCCTAACATGTTTTGGAATCCCTTTGTGGCTGGAACATAGATGAGGAAAGATTAGGAAACTTCCAAGCCAAGAATAGAAACTATCAAGAATGGAAACCTCCAAGAATAGAAACTTCCAACTTTAGAAACTTTGGCTTCCAATTTTGAACTCTTCATTCTTTATTTGTCTTGAATCCAATTCTTCACATCTTCATTCAAATCTACGCTCATTTGATCTTCAATTTCGTCCATCTTCTTAGCTCCAAGCATGTGCAATCCATTTGATGCCCAAAACTGCTCCAAAAGGCTCCAAAATGCACTTCTTGCTACTTTAACCCTTTGGACCTACAAACACACGAAAATAGCTAAAAATACTAAAATAACTACGAACTAACCACATAAATGCCAAGAAACAAGCTAACTAAGTCGCATAAATATGCTCCTATCAGTTGTCGTATGCAGTTCATCCAATTCAATAACTTAAGGGAAATCTGAGGGGTTAATTAGTGCAGTTCACGGTTAATCTGGGGCGTTGGGAATTCATGGTTTGTTGAAAAGCAATTGGAAATCGTTTTGTATGCAAGTGTGACATGTGTGGAGAAGAACTCCTTAGCTAGCCTTCCATCCATTCAATTCAATCAAATTCGTTTTAAAATCTGTTTTAGTTTACAAAGTTTTATGTTGTTTTTAAATTCGTCCAAAATCAATCCCCCTTTACTTTGTTGAGTCATATTAGTAGAAATCAATTTAGTTCGTGTTTTTAAGTGTTTTGAGTCAAGTCAGAACCCAAATTCGTCCAAATTTGTGTCTAGTGTTCAAAACTGCCCAGAAAGTGTTTTTGAGTGTGTTGCCGTGGGGGTCCTCTTTGGCCTACTCCTTCGTATTGTTGAGCGTTCAATGCTCGATTAGCAATCAAGATCTTGGCAGCCATAGGTGTTTTGTCCACTAATGCTCCTCCCGCCGAGGCATCAAGCATTTGACGTTCTAATGGTAAGAGCCCCTCGTAGAAGTATTGCAAAAGCAACTCCTCCTTCATCTGATGCTGTGGACAAGAAGCAACAAGTGATTTAAATCGTTCATAATATGTAGGAAAAGACTCACCTTCATCTTGTTGAATTCCACTTATTTTTTTACGAAGAAGAATGATACGAGAAGTTGGAAAAAACATCTCCAGAAACGCTCTTTTCATACTCTCCCATGATGTGACAGTGCCAGGAGCCAACTCGTATAACCAATCCTTGGCTTTGTCCATTAAAGAGAATGGAAAAGCCTTCATCTTTAAAATGCTGCCATCAACGTTAACCGGAGTCATACTTGAGCAAACCACCTCAAACTCTTTCAAATGCTTGTTAGGGTCCTCCATGGACAGCCCATGGAACTTTGGGATGTGGTGCAGCAAACTAGACTTCAATTCGAACTCCTCGGTCTTGCCTTGAGCTGCCATGGGATATTGGATGCATAAAGGTGCGGCATTATCCAATCCCGAAGCTGAAAGCTCCTTGATTGTGCGGTTGTCGGCTGCCATGATTGGTGCCTCCTCAAAAATCCCAGCCGTGCCCCTCTCTTCTTCTTCTAAAACTTGTTCTTCAAGGTCAGGTTCAGGGCTAGGTGGGTTGGACTCTTGTTGGTTCCTCCTTCTTCTCAAAGTTCATTCAAAATCGTCGTCAAAGTCCAAAATATGCTCACGAACAGGTTGGGAACTTCGAGTCATGCACTAGTACCTAAAAACAAAGAAACAAAACAAATCAGCAACTAAGATAGAAAACAAACGAAAAATAAAAAGAAATAACAAGGGATTAGCAAAGTTGCTAATCCCCGGCAACGGCGCCAAAAAATTGATGCGAAATATATTAAGCACACAAATTAAACCCTCTTTTGACAATTGTAGCAAAGTATGTAAGTAGGGATCGTTCAAAACCGGGGATTAGGAGGGATTGCTAAACTCTTGAAAACTGACTTAGAAACTCCAAAACAAAGTTAAAAACACTAATTTGGACTCAAAGAATGAAAAACCAAAGTTTAAAACACTAAAACAAACTAAAAACTCAAAACAGCAACTAGAAGACTCAAAACTGCCTAAAAACCACTTTCTGGGCAGTTTTGAGCACCTAGCACCAACTTGGACGAAATTGGGTGAAAACTTGATTCAAAACACTTAAAAACATAAACCAAAACACTTTCTAACTAAATTGAGACTTCAAAGTAAATGGGGATTTGATTTGGACGAAAATAAAGTTGATAAAACAGATTGTAAAGTAAAACAGATTTTGAGAACGTTTTTGGGGTTTTAAATGGATGATGGACTAGTTAGGGGCTCTTTCTCCACACATGAAAAGTATGCAAACGACTCGATTTCCAGTTATTCCTTCATAGAATTATGAACGACAATGCCCCAAATTAACCGTGACATCACTAGTTAATTCTCAAGTTTTCCTTGTGTTATTGGATTGGATGACATCATTCGACAACCCAAAGCATTCTTCAAAAGTTCCCTACATGACATCATAATAAAGATACAATCAAAGATCATTACGTTCAATGAAAACTATAAGCATTGACAAATCACTTGTGACTATGACATCATGACACTTATGCTAGGATTTGAACTTAACGCGATTGTGACTAGCAACCTTCACTACTTGTGAATATAAGTGTGTGACGATTATGTGAAACAAACTTATATTCTAGCATCATATTCATGCAAGCCAATTAAGTGTCGACCCCTAATTAACAAACACAAATACGTTATTACTCGCACAGTTAAGCCAATTGCATTCACGATTCAAGAACTCATAACTGGAATTTATCAAATCAACTTGCACACATAGTCATGGCTTCGAAATCACCCCTAACCAATAGGGGTTTAGCCACTCATGTTCATAGCAAAACGAAAGGAAAAGAAATTAAACATTGAAATCATAAAACGAATTACACCTAGAATGCACCAACGACGAAGCTTGAGCATCCAAGAGTCCTTCCTTCTTTCTCCTTGCTACGGCACAAAGGTGGATGGAATGGTTGGGATGTGTTTTAGGATCAGGGATTATGGAATTGGATGGAGGTTGGGCACGGAAAGGGGAAGTATTTGGCTGAAAGTGTGTAGAAATGTCTAAGGTTGTGTGAATTGATGAATGGTGTTTTTACGTGAATGGGGTTGAATTCTTCTTTTTTTTTAAAGCTATGGCAAGGCTTGGTATTTATAGAACAAGGCTCCAAAATAATTTAGGAATCAGGAATTAATCTGAAACTTAAAGGAAATAGGAAATCAAAACCAAAAACCTAAGGGAAAAGGTTTAAGGGGTGCGGCAAAGGGGTTTAGGAAAGGGTAGATGTCCTAAAACTAAAGGGAAAGGGTATCCTTGTGCGGCAAGGAAAGATGGAGTGTGGGAAAGGTGCGGCAAGGTCCTAATCCTAAGGGGAATGGATTTTAGGTTGTCCTAGAGGGAAAAGGAAATGTGTTTACAAGGTTTAAGGATAAGGAAACATAACAAGGAGAATTGTTGCAACAAGGGAGACAAGGAGGGGACAAGAAGGGAACATGAAGGGGACATGGCGCCACCTTTGTAGGAATGCTTCAATTTATGTTTTTCTTTGTCTTCCAAGCTTCCAAGCTAATTTCTTATGTCTTCTCGTACCTTCCTAGCCTCATTTGATCCTTAATTTCGTCCAAACTCCTTGCTCCAAGCATATGCACTTCATTCCAAGCCCAATTTTTCTCCTAAAAGCTCCAAAATGCTCCTTTTTGCATACTTTGACTATAAAACCTGAAATTGCACGAAAATGACTTTAAACACTAAACTAACTAAGGGAAAACAACATAAATGCATGAGAACAAGCCAATTAAGTCGCATAAAAATGCTCCTATCAACATCACATACTTGGAGCCAAAAGAATGGACGAAATTGAAGACTTGAAGATGATGATTCCTACTTGAAGAAGGTTTCCTAGTTGAAGTGGGATTCCTAGAAGATTGAAGATTCCTACTCAAACAAGGTTTCCTACTTGAAGTAGGAAAGTTGAACCTCAATGGCCTCAAGTTTCAGCAACAAAGAAGTTTTCCAAGTCCAAGAAGGAAAAGGAATTGATAGGAGCATATTTATGCGACTTAATTGGCTTGTTCTCGTGCATTTACGTTGTGTTTCCTTAGTTATTTTAGTGTTTAAAGTCACTTTTGTGTGTTTTCAGATTTCAAGGACAAAGTATGCAAGAAGTTGCATTGTGGAGCCTTTTGGAGCAAAATGGAGCTTGGAATGATTATCACATGCTCGGAGCACAAGGAATGGACGTCATTGAAGATTCGAAGAAGTTAGGATTCCTAATTGACGAATGATTCCTAATCGACGAAGGATTCCTAATCGACGAAGGATTCCTAATTGAAGATGGATTCCTAATCACATGAGGATTCCTAGAAGAACAAGGATTCCTACTCCAACAAGGATTCCTACTTGAAGTAGGAAAGTTAAGCCAAGGTTTCCTACTTTGGTTTGATTTTTCCTAGATGTCCCTAAAGTTCCAACAACTATGAAGACTTCCTAAGCACTCTAGGACATCAGGCACACATTTCTTGCATGGTCCAAGTTGATGCCACACCTCACATACCCTTTCCACACTGTCCCTAACCCTTGTCTTCCTTGCCGTGCAAAAGAAAGCCCACCTTCCCTATTTCCTTGCATTTAAACCACATTCCCTTTTAGTTTAAGGAGTGCCGCATATTTCCTTGCCTTTTCCCTTAGTTTCTGACCTTGTTTTCCTTTTCCCTCTAGGTTGTGACTTAAATATTTGTTACTTAAAATATTTCCTAGCCTAAAAACATTCTAAACTTTCTGAATAAATACCCTAGCCGCACCTCTAGTCAATTTCCCTTAAGTTTCTGATTTTGTTTCCTAATTCTAGAAGCTTTAAACTTAATTCCTGATTACCTAATTAGCCTAGGGTTTTTAATTTCCTAAATCCCTTTAAATAAACATCCTTGGGCAGCCATAAACACCCCGATTCATCCAGAAACTCATCATTCACGCCAGAAACTGAACTCCATCTTCAACAGCCCCATTCCTTCACCATTCACCCAAATTTCTGCCACAAAACCACCCTAGCCGCACCACCCATCAACCCTAAACACTTCCATACGTCCTCCATCCATTCTACATCATTCAATAACCCAAGAACCTGCCCATAGTCCCTGTGCCGCAGCAAAGGAGAGGAAGAAGAAGTACTTGAAGATTCTAGCCGTTCAACATCGAATCGTTGGAATATTTAGGTGTTCTCTTTCTTAAATTTACAATGTATGAATCTTTTTTCCTTTGTTTTGTGAACATGGGGAACTAAGCCTTTTGGCTAGGGGGTTATTCAATACTATGATTATGCTTGCAAGATGAATTGGTTACGTCTAATTGTTATTTCATGAATTGTGAATGCAATTTGCTTAACCGTTTGATTGATGACTTATTTTTGTGTGTTAATTAAGGTGGCCAACTTAGTTTTCATGCAGGAATTTGAAGCTAAAACATAAGGAAGTTTCACCTAATAGTTACAACTTTGTGTTTGCAAGTAGTGGAGGTCGCTTATAAACGATCGCGTTAAGTGAATTCTTGGCAAACGTTTCATGCTTTTCATAGTAACAATTGCCTCGTCAATGCTTATAGTTTTCATGAAGCTTAATGATCTTTGATTGTATCTTTATTGTGCTTTTCACGTAAGGAACTTTTAGAGAATGTTTTGAGTTGTTGCATGTGCATTCCCATCCAATTCACTAACTTTAGGAAAACTTGAAGGTTAAAAAAGTGCTATCACAGTTAACCTAGGGCGTTGAGATTCATAATTCATTGAAAGAAGCAATTGGAAATCAAAGTTGAATGCAAGTGTATCATGTGTGGAGAAGAACCCTCTAGTTGATCTATCACCCATCAATTTACTTAACTTTGTCTAAGAATCTGTTTACTTTGTTCTTGTTTGGTTTTAATTAATTTCGTCCAAAATCAACCCCACCTTATTCCTAAGTCATATTACTTAGAACTTGTCTTAGAATATGTTTTTAGGTGTTTTAGGTCATTAGGAAACCAAAATTCGTCCAAGTTGTGTTAGAGTCCCAAAACTGCCCAGAAAGTGGTTTTTAGGCAGTTTTGAGTCTTTTGGTTTGTTTTAGTGTTTTAGAGTTCAGTTTTGCATTCTTTGAGTCTAGTTTAGTGTTTTAAACTTTGTTTTACGTATTTGAGTCAGTTTAGAGTGTTTAGCAATCCCTCCTAATCCCCGGTTTAAGAACGATCCCTACTTATCCATACTACAATTGTCAACAAGAGGGTTTAATTTGTGTGTTTAGTTATTTTACGCATCAGGAATCCAAGAAGAAGAAGGATTGATCAAGACAAGCTTTCCTATTCCTAATGTGCAAAGGTTTCAGCTACAATGAGGAGTCCTACACACTTTAGGACACCTTAATCCTTGTTCTAGAAGGATGTCACACCAATTTCAGCAAGGAACCATCCCTTGCTGTGCCTTCTGATGCGAATTATATAAGCACACAAATTAAACCCTCTTTTTATCAATTGTAGCAAGTATGTAAGTAGGGATCGTTCTAGGCCGGGGATTAGGAGGGATTGCCAAATAACTTGAAAACTGACTCAAAACTTAAAAAAAAAAAGTTTAAAACACTAAACTAGACTCAAAGAATGCAAAACTATACTTTAAAATACTAAGATAAACAAAAAGACTCAAAACAGCAACCAAAGAGTCAAAACTGCCTTAAAAACACTTTCTGGGCAGTTTTGGGACTCTAACAAAAACTTGGACGAATTTTGGTTTTCTAATGAATTAAAACACTTAAAAACATAATCTAAGACAAGTTCTAATTAATATGACTCAAAGAAATAAGATGGGGTTGATTTTGGACGAAAATAATTAAATTAAGACATGAACAAAGTAAACAGATTCTTAGGCAAATTTGGGTGAATCAAAACACTTAAAAACACAAACTAAAGTGATTACTAACTAATCTAACACTTTGAAATAAATGGGAGATTGGTTCTTGACGAATTTGAAAACAAAACAAACTTTGTAAAACAAAACAGATTGTAAATGAATTTGAATGAAACTTATGGATGGAAGGCTGGCTAGGAGGTTCTTCTCCACACATGTCACACTTGCATACAAAACGATTTCCAGTTGCTTTTCGATAAACTATGAATACTCAATGATGCGAAAGAGATAAGCACACAAATTAAACCCTCTTTTTATCAAGTTGTAGTAAAGATGTAAGTAGGGATCGTTCTAGACCGGGGATTAGGAGGGATTGCTAAACACTTGGAAACTGACTTAAAGACTAAAAAACAAAGTTTAAAACACTAAACTAGACTCAAAGAATGCAAAACTAAAGGTTAAAACACTTAAACAAACCTAAAACTCAAAACAGCAACCTAATGACTCAAAACTGCCTAAAAACCACTTTCTGGGCAGTTTTGAGAACCTAACAAGAACTTGGACGAATTTGGGTGAAAACTTGAATCAAAACACTTAGAAACACAAATCAAAACACTTTCTAACTAATCTAAGACTTCAAAATAAAGGGGGATTTGTTTTGGACGAAAATTGAAAACAAAACAGAAACTTAAAACTAAACAGATTGTAAAACGTTTTTGGATGAAAAGGATGGATAAAAGGCTAGTTAGGAGGTTCTTCTCCACACATGTCACACTTGCAAACAAAACGACTTTCAGTTGTTCTTCGATAAACTATGGATACTCAATGCCCCAAATTAACCGTGAATTGCACTAATTAACTTTCAGTTTTTCCACAAGTTATTAGATTGGATGATTGCATACGACAACCCAAAACATTCCCTACAAGTTCCCTACATGAATTGCATAATAGAGATACAAGCAAGAATCATTAAGTTCTATGAAAAACATAAGCATTGACGAAGCATTCGTTACTATGAATTGCATGAAACTTATGCCAAGAATTCATTCAACGCGATCGTTTTCAAGCGACCTTCACTACTTGTGATTATAAGATTGTAACTATTAGGTGAAACTCCCTCATAATCTAGCATCATATTCATGCATGAAAACTAAGCGTGCACTCTCAATCAACATACACAAATAAGTTATCAATCAAATAGATGAACGAATTGGATCCACAACTTATGAAATCACAACTGAATTTAATCAAATCATATTGCAAGCATGTACATGGTTTCGAATTATGATAAGCTCATATTTATACATATTTTACATCAAATTCTCTCGTCTTTTCTTAGTTAGTTTCTTATATTTTTGAGTTATTTGCTTTGTTTTTGTGTTTTATCGAATTTATCTAGCTAAGAAAATAAAAATAGCACTAGTAAGGTTTTAAGTAATAAATTCATTAAAACAACATTACCCTCTATATTTGGTTAATAAATTTGTTCCCTTTTTGTTTGAAAGCAGAAAATAAAACAATAGAAAGCATGGCAGCAAAAGGAGAGGAAGTGACGTGCTGCCTGGCAAAAGAAAATAAAAGAAATATGAAAGCTGCTTGGCAGCTGTGAAGCATAAAAGATAGGCGTGCAGTCAATGGGGAATAATAAACAAGATAAGATAATTAGAAAGGGGAGCATAGCAGAAACCAAAAGGAAGAAATAAAAGCCTTGGTGCGGAAATGGAATAAAAAAAAGAATAAGAAAGTAAAAGGTGGGAGCTGACAAAGGGGGTCGCTGCCTTTGGGGCAGCTGGAGAAAAACAATAAAACTTGCGAGACGTGGAGACACAGGGGAGGGGGAAGAGGACTCGAGGTGGAGCAGGAAGGCTGCCACCAGGCAGCGTAGGAAATAAAGGGGAGGTCTCGGGATTTTGAGGAGGGCCTGGGGCAGCTGCACGTCTTGGCAGCGAGCGAGAGAGAAGGGACTGGAGCTGCTTGGGCAGAGGAGGTTAGCACGCAGAGAAGCTGTTTTGGCAGCCAGACACGCGGACAAGCAGCTGCGAGGGGGTGGAGCGGCGCAAATTACAGAAGAGGGAAGCTGCCTTTTGCAGCGTGACGGAGAGAACGAGGCAGCTAGACACGTGCAGGCAGCTGGTAGTGGAGGTAGCTTCCTTCCTGGCAGCTTGGGACTGACGGACGAACGAGAAAAAGAGGAGAGACGCCTAGGGGGTGAAGTTGCTGTCGAGAGGTCAGGAAGAAAAGGCTGCCCTTGCAGCCTTGAAAAACAAAAAAACTTGCGGGGAGTCGGGAGAGGAGTGAAGCAGCACGGGTGGACAGCTGCAGCAAGCTGACTTGGAAGCGAGCAGGAAAGGGTCAGCACGGCAGCAATCCTGCCTGGTCAGCACGGCAACAGTGCAGGGAGCGCAACAACACTGCAGTCCTCATTCGGTTTAATCCTCCAACTCACGTTTTATTCCTGTTTAATTTTAATAATGTGTAACTAATTTTATTTTGGCTAGAGTTTAATTCAAAACCATGGATATATTTGTAATTTGAATTGATTACCTTCAGTTGTGATTTCTGAGTTGTGATTTAATTTGCTTAACTGCTTGATTGATAACTTATTTTTGTATGTCGATTAAGGATGCATACTTAATTTACATGCATGAATTTGATGCTAGAATATAAGTGAATTTCACCTAATCGTTATGAACTTATATTCACAAGTAGTGAAGGTCGCTTATAAACGATCGCGTTAGGTAAATTCTTGGCATAAGTTTCATGCAATTCATAGTAACAAGTGCCTCGTCAATGCTTATGATTTTCATAAAACGTAATGATTCTTGCTTGTATCTCTATTATGCAATTCATGTAGGGAACTTGTAGGGAATGTTTTGGGTTGTCGTATGCAATCATCCAACCTAATAAAAGTAGGAAAATCTGAAGGTTAATTTAAGCGGACCTAATTAACTTGGGGCGTTGAGAATTTACAATTTATTGAAAGAACAACTGAAAATCAATTTAGGTTGCATATGTGTCATGTGTGGAGAATAATCCTCTAGCCAGTCCGTCATTTATCATTTTACCTTAATTTTATGTTTTTGTCAATTCTGTAATTTATTTAAGTTAATTTACTTCTCGTCAAAATCAATCCCCCATTTTATTTTAAAGTGTTAGATTTATTAGAAATCATTTTAGTTTGTGTTTTCTTAAATCTTGAGTTGTTTTGAGTCTTTTGATTTATTTTAGTTTATTTGTTAGTTTTATTTTGAGTTATTCTATTTAAGTGTTTTGAGTCTAGTTTAATATTTTAAATTTTGTTTTTACGTTTTTAATTTAATTTTACTTTGATTAGCATCCCTAGTTAATCCCCGGCCTAGAACGATCCCTACTTACATCATTACTACAACTGTCACAAATAGGGTTTAAATTTGTGCGTCAATTTATTTTCGCATCAAATTTTTGGCGCCGTTGCCGGGGATTAGCAAATTTGCTAATCCTTTTATTTTTGTTTTTGCTTATGTTTATTTGTGTTTGTGTATGTTACTTTTGATATTTGATTTATTTTTCTTTCTTTGAATTGAGGTACAAATGGAGCAAGACCTGGATTCTACTAGCATTCAAGATCTATTGGCACAGCTCACTGCTCAATTAACTCATAATGCCGAACGGACCACAACGCCAAGTGGCCCTACATTTGATATGCCCTATGAGCAAGGATTTCAAACTCATCAATATCCCCAATTTTCTGCAAATGAAGATGTTTGGGGATATCAAGGCTATAACCAATCAAGGGGCAACATGTTTTCCAACGCTTATAATTCGGATTGGAGAAGTAATTCAGAGTATATGTGGGATGAACCTCAACAATTTCAACAAGGTGGATATTGGCAGCAAGACGAGTTCTATTCAAGACCTATGCAGCCACCACAGCATCCCCCACAGCAATTTCAATCGAATTCAAGTATGCCCATTAATTATAATGAAATTCTTGATGGACTCATTTCTTTGGCGCAGGGTTCACAAAATCAAGCTGAGGAGACTCACCAAGCAGAATATTGGCAGCCATCGGAGGAGTACTATCAATGGCCATATGAATCACCACAGCCTCCACCACAATCTCAACAACCAAATTCAGGTACGTCCTCGGATAATGACATTTTGAATAAGTTACTAACCTCTTTGACCCAGGACGTAGAAAATCGAAACATGGAGATGCAAAATAAAGCCAACAAGGTGGATGCATTGGAGGAGCAAGTTGGGCAGATTATGGAATTCATGGCACAGATTCGAGATCAAGGTGAGGATGAAGTTGTTCCTGAACCATCCAAACAGAGCCCGAACATGGATGAATTGCCAATTCAAGAAGAAGATGAGGATGACGACTTGGGCAGTTTAGAAGAATTCTTATCGCAAACCCCCCAAGTCCTTATGTCATCCAACTCAGGTGAGGAGGTTCAAAATTCAATTCATTCTAACATCGTTCCACCAAATGTCCTTTTTCCTTGCAGGTTTTTAAATCTCAAGGAAGAAGTGAATGAAAAAGACGTTGTGGAAGATATTCCAGAAAAGGAGGTGGTCGAAGAATTTGTTGAACTTATCAAAGAGGATGTAGTTGAGACAACCAATGCCAAAGAAATTGAGTTTGATAACAAGGGCCATGTCACAATCATCACATGCAATCTGGCTAAATGCAAAGTCCCTGAAACGTTCCAAGATGTGGTGTTTGTAATTGAGTTTGAATGTGACTGTAAGCCATCTTCTCCATTTTTTATTTTAATTTATACTAACTTGTTTTTAATTTTGATGATTCAGGCACCCACTCTTGAATTTAAAACATTGCCGGATCATTTCAAGTACCACCGTCCGTTCAAGGATAAACCCATGCATTTGAATAATGAAGGGAGGCCTAGGAATCACCCACAATCAGATTTGCATTCCTAATCCCTTCTCTTTACTGAATTTATTTTACTGTATTTAGTTCTTTCATTGTTTGTTGGCTCTTGTATGAATTTATTTTACGTTGATTTCTTTTTACGTTGATTTCATTTTGTTTTGTTTAGTTAGTTGTGATTTTTGTTTAGAAAGTTAAACTTAGTCTTTTTACTTTGTTTTACTTATTGTTGTGTTTTCTTAATTAAGTTGTTAAAAATACATAAAATAAAATAAAAAAATAAAAAAATAAAAAAATAAAAAAAAATAAAAAAATAAAAAAAAATAAAAAAAATAAAAAACTTAAAAACATAAACATTCATATAAATAAAAAAAAAAAAAAAAAAAAAACTTAAAAACATAAACATTCATATAAATAAAAAAAAAAAACAAATAATAAAAAAATACAAAAAATACAAAAAAAAAATACAAAAATAAAATAAAAAATAAAAAAAATAAAAAAAAAAAAAAAAAACTTAATTGCATAAATATTTTACAATAACTTGTAAATTAATCTCGTTCATTGGTCGTTGGTTGGTGGTGCCTCGGAGATCGACGGAGCCCCAGAAAGACGAAGCGCCAGAGTTGGATCATTCGGAGCATCAATACTTGGTGCTGCTCCCGAGGACGAAGGCAACACAAACCTCGGGAGTAACGCCATAAACCGTTGATGATCACTCTGAATCCGCACTTCGGACTCCTGCATCTGATCCAGCTTCCTCTTCATGCTTGTGGAGTAATTGGTTGCGAGCATGTGCAAATCCCTGTTCTCATGCCTAAGCACTCTGACCTCTTGCCGAAGACTAGCCACTTCAGCCATCAACGACTCCACCTGACGGGTTCGTGCAAGAAGGCGCTGGCCCATGTTTGATACTGAGCCTGCGCATCGGACGCTGTAGGCCATAGAGTCCTGGACAGCTAGTTCGTCGGACCGCCTAGAAAGTATCCTAGTGTCTCTAGGAGTGAGCAGATTTCGGGCCACCACCGATGCGGTTGTTTCGTTCATCATCATGGAATCCCCAACTGTAAGAGGACCATTCGGGGATATGAAGGACGGCTGCCAAATGTTGGTTGGAGAAGATATATCACTATCTTCCCCAACATTCAAGTTAAGGCGACGGTCAGAAGGGCAAGACATATTTGAAGGTGTTGAGAATGAAGAGTTGGACTGATCAAGATTAAAAGAAATGCAAGGAGGGAGTGTTGACAGGAGGGAACGTTTACCAGATGAAGTGTTTACAAGGGGAGCTCAAGTGTGTTGTGGAGCAAAAAATGAGCGTTCTTATAAGAAGAAGAAATCGTTGAGGCGCTCCTCAGAAGTCGAAGAGGCGCCCTCTCGCAAATCGAAGAGCCGGGCTCCTTTCTCAAAAGCCGGATTCTTTTCTCAAAAGCGGCGTCGCCGTTCTCAAAAGTCGGGCGCCTTTCTCAAAAGCCGGAGCAGTCAGGAATCACGAGGCGAGCCGCTCCCTGATTTGTCCAGACGTGTCACATGCAATTCCTTTCTCAAAAGTCGGGATTGCTCAGAAACCACGAGCCGCTCCCTGATTTTTCCAATTTTGTCGTCACTCGTCACGCGCGCTGTCAGCTTTGCGCAAATTACGGGTGGCTTTTTCAGAAAGCGCGTGACCTGTACTGTTCATCCATCCACCGGCTGCCGACAGGGGTAAAAGAATAGTTTCGGTTGTGAAGAAAATACCTATAAACGTCTACCTTCGCATCCATTGCAAAGGCAAACTCTCTCAACACTTCTTCATCTCCGAAATTTTTCATCTCCGAAAATGCCTTTCCAACAAACCCTCTCGAGTTTCTCTGTGTTTCTCATTCCCTGGGATACCTTTGCAAATAAGTCATCTAGAGCTAGAGTATTTCATATCATGAAGGTTGAAAGCAAGAGTATCTCATATCACGCTTTCTCCCTGTCCTTGTCCTTGTCTTTGTGGCAAGGAGAAAGCGGGCAATCAGCCAGCACTCGGTGTCAATCTTCCAATCTAAGAACCGACTGCCTGGAAATCCTTCCTGATTGCTTACCTAGCATTGCTCTCGAGTGCTCTTCTTCAACCACTGATGTACTTCCGAAGAAGTCGCCACATCTGCCTGGAGAACAGACATGGCAAGTGAAAATGATACTTGAAGCATGTGGAGACAAGGTGCTGCTTCATCTTCAAGATCAAGTCTCATTTTCCTTGCTAAGAAGTTCCCCAACCCAGTTCAAGCATACACCTGTGGAACGATACTTCTTCAAAAGCAAAAGTATCCCATATCATCAGAGTCAGAGGCAAAGATATCTCATGGCACGCTTTTCCTTTACCCTTGCTCTTGGCTACGAGTCAAGGTGAAAGAAAGGCAATCGGTCGGCACTTGGACAGATTGAACAAAGAAGCAGACCACCACCTCTTCCTCGTGCCTACCTGCCATGCAGAAGAACAAAAAGAGAAGAATGTAGCCTGCAGACTCAATCAACCCGGCAGAAGGAGTCTGAGTTGAAACCAAGAGCTCGAGAAGCTTCAACAACACCACCAATCAAGTCTCATTTTCCTTGCTAAGAAGTTCCGAGGCCAGTTCAAGTTCAAAGCTGTGGAAAGTCACCAAACAGGACCAATGATCATTTTTATTAGTTTTATTCATTATCTTTTATTTTCATTTTCAATTTTTCGTTTGTTTTCTTTTATATTTTCTTGCGTGCGTAACTGATTTATTTCTTTTCTTTGCAGGAACTTTTGGTTATTTCCACCCTTGAAGTTGATTGCAGAATTTTAGCTTGGGGGTCATCGCTTGATTTTCTGCAAATTAGGGAAGTTTTCAGTCCTATTGCTTTATTTTGTTTCCTTATATTTATTTATTTTATTTTTATTTGCATTTTATTATATTTTCTGACATTGGGGACAATGTCTAGTTTAAGTGTGGGGGTAAAGAATATGAAAAATGACCAAATTGAAAATTTTTGTACCTTCGACTTTGAACTGGTTTCATTTGTTTCCATGTTATTGCTTTGTTTTCTTAATTAGTTTTGTTTTATTTAAAAAAAAAAAAAAAAAAAAAAAATTTCGGAAAATTTAAAAAAAAAAATCCAAAAATATTTCCTTGTTTTCCTTATTGATTTGAATTAGATTTTTGTTAGTTTCCCGACCCAATGATATAATTGGATAAATTTGAACCATGATGATCAAGAACTTAGTTAACATGTGTTGTGTGAAATTCCTTATTCTCGTGTTAGTTGATGCGAAAATAAATTGACGCACAAATTTAAACCCTATTTGTGACAGTTGTAGTAATGATGTAAGTAGGGATCGTTCTAGGCCGGGGATTAACTAGGGATGCTAACCCAAGTAAAATTAAATTAAAAACGTAAAAACAAAATTTAAAACACTAAACTAGACTCAAGACACTTAAATAGAATAACTCAAAATAAAACTAACAAATAAACTAAATAAATCAAAAGACTCAAAACAACTCAAGACTTAAGAAAACACAAACTAAAATGATTTCTAATAAATCTAACACTTTAAAATAAAATGGGGGATTGATTTTGATGAAAAGTAAATTAAACTTAAATAAATTACAAAATTGACAAAAACATAAAATTAAGGTAAAATGATAAATGACGGACTGGCTAGAGGATTATTCTCCACGCATGCCACAAATGCAACCTAAATTGATTTTCAGTTGTTCTTTCAATAAATTGTAAATTCTCAACGCCCCAAATTAACCATGAATTGCATAAATTAATTCTCAGATTTTCCTTAAGTTAATGGATTGGATGATTGCATACGACAACCCAAAACATTCCCCACAAGTTCCCTACATGAATTGCATAATAGAGAAACAAGCAAGAATCATTACGTTCTATGAAAATCATAAGCATTGACGAGGCACTCATTACTATGAATTGCATGAAACTTATGCCAAGAATTTACTTAACACGATTGTGGTCAACAACCTTTACTACTTGTGAATATAAGTTCATAACGATTAGGTGAAATTCACTTATATTCTAGCATCAAATTCATGCATGTAAATTAAGTATGCATCCTTAATCGACAAACAAAAATAAGTTATCAATCAAGCAGTTAAGCAAATTAAATCACAACTCAGAAATCACAACTGAAGATAATCAATTCAAATTACAACTATATCCATGGTTTTGAATTAAACTCTAGCCAAAATAAAATTAGTTATACATTATTTAAATTAAAACAGAAATTAAACTTGAGTTTGGGAACGAATTAACCGATAGAAATGTGCAAGGATCTGTGCATTTATTTTCCTCGGTGCTGCCCAAGTCAGCACTGCATCGTGCTGACTCCCCGTGCTGACTTCGTTCCTTCCACGTCCCGTACTGATTTCCCGCGCCTCTCCTGCTTCCGCAGCTGCCCAGCAGCCTTGCTGCTTCTCTGCGTTCCTCTAGCTATCTGCCCAGTCACGCTGCCAAATGGCAGCAAAACAAAACCTCCTCCGCAGCTCACTGCTTCAGCTGCCCGCGCTGACCTGCCTCCCCCGTTGCGCAGCGTTGCTTCCCCACGAGGCCCTGCGTATTCAAGCTGCCAAGGCAGCTCCTATCCTCTTCGATCCGTGCGTCTCAGTCTGTCCTGCTGCCTCGCAAGGCAGCTTGCTGCCTTCGTCTGTCTCCCCAAGTCCGCGTCTCAGGCCTCGCTGCTGCGTCGCTGCCTTCTAGCTGCCAGGAAGGCAGCTCTCTTCCTTCCTCCAAACTGCCCAGTACTCGCTGCACAAGGCAGCTGACTTCCCTTCTGTTTCTCTCTTTCTTATCCCCCCTCTGTTCCTCCTTACTGTTTTTCTGTGCAGCTGCTGCAAGGCAGCAACTCCTTGCTTCCCCGTATTCAAGCTGCCAAGGCAGCTTCTATCCTCTTCTGCGCTGACTGCACGCTGCACCAAGCAGCCCGAGACCTTCAGCTGCCAAAGGCAGCTCTCTGACCTCTCTCACTTCAACCCCCAAACCTTCTTTCCTTCTCCCCCCCTCTCTTTCTGCGATGCTGTCCTCCTTTTAAAACGTGAGAACCTCCCCCGTGCTCATTCTTTCTTGTCTCCCCGCACGCCTCCACTGCTTTCTGCAGTGCGCCCCATCCTCTATTTTATTTCCTGTCAGTTTCTTTTTTTATGCTTTTCTCCTTTATTTGATCCCCATGCGTTGCTTTCTGCCAAAACCCCACTCAATTAACATCATATATATATATAAATATAAATATATATATAATATATATATATATATATATATATATTTATAATACTATCTTATTTTTATTAACCAAAAATAGTGGGCAAGACAGTTTTGACGATTTTATCACTTAAAATCTCACTTGTGCAATATTTATTTTATTTACTAGATAAATACTAAAAAACACAAAAACAAAGTAAATAGCTCAAAAATATAAGAAACTAACTAAGAAAAGACGAGAGAATTTGATGTAAAATATGTATAAATATAATCCGATCAAATACCCCCACACTTAGCTTTTGCTAGTCCTCGAGCAAAACAGAGAAAACAGAAAAAGTAATAACATGAAAATTATTAGTTTTCCCCTATATTACCCTCATAGAATTTCATTTGAGAACATAATTATCAAGAGCCATAGCTAACATCAACAAGCAATTCAAGTTCATTTTTTTTTTCTTATTCAAATATTAGCAGTAATCTTTGAAACATCCTTGAAGTGTAGTGTGTGAGATAGCCATGCTAATGCAATTTCAAGTTTTTATTTTAAAAATCACCATATGCAAACTAGCGACCTTCTCACTGGATGTACACTCAATCGCACATGTGTTTAGTTTTAATGTGTTTCGCTCAAAGAAACGAATGTGAAAGTTCTACCATAAGCTTGCATAAAGATCACTTCTCCACAGTCATAATTGCAAAACTTACATCAAGAGGACTTTTATTGGATGTAATGAGGCTTAGGGATAAGGTTATTGAAACGAAAGAATAGGAAAACACAAGTTCCAAGCTACATTGCAAGCAATTATTTTCTTTAGATTTATAAGAACTCAAGCTTTCCAGCTATTCTTCCAGTCACCTCCAACCACAAACTTAAACTGAAACTTTAAAAACTTTTTATTTTCTTTGTATACAATCTTTTTTTTTTTTCTTTTTCTTTTCTTCTTTTCTTATTTTCTTTTTTTTTTTTTTTTTTTTTTAATACAAACATGAAATACCCCCACACTTATTCTTTTGCCAAACACCTTCAAAGTACTTCACAAACGTTTCTCATAAGACAATCTTGCATTGCTCGCTTGGAAAGGGTAAGGAAAAATATTTATTTCAGGCATAAGGGTAGACATATCTGGTGATAAGAAATAAAAGGTTCACATATACGGCACAAATTGGCAATCTAATGATATCATTTTTCTTTGGGAAACAAGGTTATTTGGGCCATGGTGGTAAACCTAATGCCTCTATCATTTTCAAGTTCATGCAATCAAAGACAAATATTTCGAAAGATCGTTATGCAAGTTCTAGAGAATTATCTCACATAAGTTCATCACACATAAAAAAAATAGGAGTGTATGAAAAATGCACACACTTTCAATAGGCTCAAAAACTCACATAGGATGTATATGGTCACTAAATTCACATATGGAGCTTTAAATCATGCTTTAATTTCACATCAACAAGGCTATGTGCGTTTAGTTTTTCAAAGATGATCAAATATGTACAAACTAACACAAGAATAAGGAATTTCACACAACACATGTTAACTAAGTTCTTGATAATCATGATTCAAATTTGATCCAATTATATCACTGGGTCGGGAAACTAACAAAAATCTAATTCAAAAAATAAGGAAAACAAGGAAATATTTTTGGATTTTTTAAATTTTCCGATCTTTTTTTTTTTTTTTTTTTTTAAATAAAACAAAACTAATTAAGAAAACAAAGCAATAACATGGAAACAAATGAAACCAGTTCAAAGTCGAAGGTACAAATTTTTTTTAATTTAGTCATTTTTATACTATTTACCCCCACACTTAAACTAGACATTGTCCCCAATGTCAGAGAATATAATAAAATGCAAATAACAAATAAAAATAAAGTAGATAAATATAAAGAAACAAAATAAAGCAATAGGACTGAAAACTTCCCTAATTTGCAGAAAATCAAGCGATGACCCCCAAGCTAAAATTCTGCAATCAACTTCAAGGGTGGAAATAACCAAAAGTTCCTGCAAAGAAAAGAAATAAGTCAGTTAAGCACGCAAGAAAATATAAAAAACAAACAAACGAAAAATTGCAAATGAAAATAAAAGATAATGAACAAAACTAATAAAGTGATCATTGGTCCTGTTTGGTGACTTTCCACAGCTTTGAACTTGAACTGGCCTCGGAACTTCTTAGCAAGGAAAATGAGACTTGATTGGTGATGTTGTTGAAGCTTCTCGAGCTCTTGGTTTCAACTCAGACTCCTTCTGCCGGGTTGATTGAGTCTGCAGGCTACATTCTTCTCTTTTTGTTCTTCTGCATGGCAGGTAGGCACGAGGAATAGGTGGTGGTCTGCTTCTTTGTTCAATCTGTCCAAGTGCCGACCGATTGCCTTTCTTTCACCTTGCCCCGTAGCCAAGAGCAAGGGTAAAGGAAAAGCATGCCATGAGAAATCTTTGCCTCTGACTCTGATGATATGGGATACTTTTGCTTTTGAAGAAGTATCGTTCCACAGGTGTATGCTTGAACTGGGCTGGGGAACTTCTTAGCAAGGAAAATGAGACTTGATCTTGAAGATGAAGCAGCACCTTGTCTCCACATGCTTCAAGTAACATTTTCACTTGCCTTGGCTGTTCTCCAGGCAGATGTGGCGACTTCTTCGGAAGTACATCAGTGGTTGAAGAAGAGCACTCGAGAGCAATGCTAGGTAAGCAATCAGGAAGGATTTCCAGGCAGTCGGTTCTTAGATTGGAAGATTGACACCGAGTGCTGGCTGATTGCCCGCTTTCTCCTTGCCACAAAGACAAGGACAAGGACAGGAAGAAAGCGTGATATGAGATACTCTTGCTTTCAACCTTCATGATATGAAATACTCTAGCTCTAGATGTCTTATTTGTAAAGGTATCCCAGGGAATGAGAAACACAGAGAAACTCGAGAGGGTTTGATGGAAAGGCATTTTCGGAGATGAAAAATTTCGGAGATGAAGAAGTGTTGAGAGAGTTTGCCTTTGCAATGGATGCGAAGGTAGACGTTTATAGAATTTTTCTTCACAACCGAAACTATTCCTTTACCCTGTCGGCAGCCGGTGGATGGATGAACAGTACAGGTCACGCGCTTTCTGAAAAAGTCACCCGTAATTTGCGCAAAGCTGACAGTGCGCGTGACGAGTGACGACAAAATTGGAAAAGCTGTTCGCCTCGTGATTCCTGACCGCTCCGACTTTTGATAAAGACGCCCGACTTTTGAGAGAGCGGCGTCCGACTTTTGAGAAAGGAACCGACTTTTGAGACGGAGTCCGACTTTTGAGAACGGCGACGCCGCTTTTGAGAAAAGAATCCGGCTTTTGAGAAAGGAGCCCGGCTCTTCGATTTGCGAGAGGGCGCCTCTTCGACTGCTGAGTGATGCCTCAACGATTTCTTCTTCTTATAAGAACGCTCATTTTTGTTCCACAACACACTTAAGCTCCCCCTGTAAACACTCCCTCCTGCAAACACTTCCTCCTGTAAACACTCCCTCTTGCACTTCTTTTAATCTTGATCATTCCGACTCTTCATTCTCAACACCTTCAAATATGTCTTGCCCTTCTGACCGTCGCCTTAACTTGAATGTTGGGGAAGATAGTGATATATCTTCTCCAACCAACATTTGGCAGCCGTCCTTCATATCCCCGAATGGTCCTCTTACAGTTGGGGATTCCATGATGATGAACGAAACAACCGCATCGGTGGTGGCCCGAAATCTGCTCACTCCTAGAGACACTAGGATACTTTCTAGGCGGTCCGACGAACTGGCTGTTCAGGACTCCATGGCCTACAGCGTCCGATGCGCAGGCTCCGTATCAAACATGGGCCAGCGCCTTCTTGCACGAACCCGTCAGGTGGAGTCGTTGATGGCTGAAGTGGCTAGTCTTCGGCAGGAGGTCAGAGTGCTTAGGCATGAGAACAGGGATTTGCACATGCTTGCAACCAATTACTCAACCAGCATGAAGAGGAAGCTGGATCAGATGCAGGAGTCCGAAGTGCGGATTCAGAGTGATCATCAACGGTTTATGGCGTTACTCCCGAGGTTTGTGTTGCCTTCGTCCTCGGGAGCAGCACCAAGTATTGAGGCTCTGAATGATCCAGCTCTGGCGCTTCGTCTTTCAGGGGCTCCGTCGACCTCCGAGGCACCACCAACCAATGACCAATGAACGAAATTAAATTACAAGTTATTGTAAAAAAAATTTACGCATTTAAGTTTTTTTTTTTTTTTTTTTTATTTTTTATTTATATGAATGTTTATGTTTTTAAGTTTTTTATTTTATTTTTTATTTTATTTTTTATTTTTTATGTATTTTTAACAACTTAAATAAGAAAACACAACAATAAGTAAAACAAAGTAAAAAGACTAAGTTTAACTTTCTAAACAAAAATCACAACTAACTAAACAAAACAAAATGAAATCAACGTAAAAAGAAATCAACGTAAAATAAATTCATACAAGAGCCAACAAACAATGAAAGAACTAAATACAGTAAAATAAATTCAGTAAAGAGAAGGGATTAGGAATGCAAATCTGATTGTGGGTGATTCCTAGGCCTCCCTTCATTATTCAAATGCATGGGCTTATCATTGAACGGACGGTGGTACTTGAAATGATCCGACAACGGTCTAAGTTCTAATGACGGTGCCTGAATCATCAAAATTAGAAACAAGTTAGTATAAATTAAAATTAAAAATGGAGAAGATGGCTTACAGTCACATTCAAACTCAATTACAAACACCACGTCTTTGAACGTTTCCGGGACTTTGAACTTGGCCAGGTTTACTATGATGGTTGTGGCTTGTCCCGTGTCATCAAACTCAACTGCTTTAGGCTTGATTGTCTCATGCACAGCCTCTTGGATGTATTCTTGAAATTCTCCGGCCACCTCATTTTCTGGAATAATTCTTCTTGGTGTACAAGTCTCTTTGAACGTTTCAATACCATCGGGAACTTGATTTGGTACACCAAGAATTTGGATATCACATTGCACCTTGGGAAGATCTTCCACAACATATTTTTCATTCACTTCTTCCTTGGGATTTAAAAACCTGCAAGGAAAAAGGACATTTGGTGGAACGATGTCAGAATGAATTGAACTTAGAACCTCCTCACCTGAGTTGGATGACATAAGGACTTGGGGGGTTTGCGATAAGAATTCTTCTAAACTGCCCAAGTCGTCATCCTCATCTTCTTCTTGAATTGGCAATTCATCCATGTTCGGGGTCTGTTTGGATGGTTCAGGAACAACTTCATCCTCCATATCACTTCCCAAAGTGATGGCTTCATTAATTTCCATTTCTCCCTCTGAATTTGCAAAGTTTGAGTTGGAGAGTTCACTTTGATCTCGGATCTGTGCCATGAATTCCATAATCTGCCCAACATGCATATCCAATTCGTCCACTCTTCTGACTCGGTCTTGCATCTCCTGGTTTTGATTTTCTACTCCCTGATTCAAAGAGGTGAGTAAATTATTAAGTGTATCATTATGCAAGGATGTACCTGAATTGAATTGGGTTGATTGTTGTGGTGGATGTGACAGTTCATATGGCCACTGATAGAACTCTTCCGATGGCGGCAATTGTTCTTCTTTTTGTGAACCCTGTACCCAAGAAATTAATTCTTCAAGCATTTGATTATAATCCACGGGCATACTCTGATTCGATTGGAATTGTTGTGGGGGATGCTGTGGTGGCTGCATAGGTCTTGAATAGAACGCGTCTTCTTGCTGCCAATATCCACCTTGTTGAACCTGTTGAGGTTCTCCCCACCTATGATCTGAATAATTTCTCCAATCCGAATTGCAAGCGTTGGAAAACATGTTGCCCCTTGATTGGTTATGGCCCTGATATCCCCAAACATCTTCATTGGCAGAAAATTGAGGACTTTGATATCCTTGCCTATAGGGCACATCAAGTGTAGGGACACTTGGCATTGTGGTCCGTTCGTCATTATGAGTTAATTGAGCAGTGAGCTGTGCCAATAGATCTTGAATGCTAGTAGAATCCAGGTCTTGCTCCATTTGTACCTCAATTCAAAGAAAACTAAATCAAATATCAAAAGTAAAAGACATAAACACAAATAAACATAAGCAAAAAAAACAAAAATAAAAGGATTAGCAAATTTTGCTAATCCCCGGCAACGGCGCCAAAAATTTGATGCGAAAATAAATTGACGCACAAATTTAAACCCTATTTGTGACAGTTGTAGTAATGATGTAAGTAGGGATCGTTCTAGGCCGGGGATTAACTAGGGATGCTAACCCAAGTAAAATTAAATTAAAAACGTAAAAACAAAATTTAAAACACTAAACTAGACTCAAGACACTTAAATAGAATAACTCAAAATAAAACTAACAAATAAACTAAATAAATCAAAAGACTCAAAACAACTCAAGACTTAAGAAAACACAAACTAAAATGATTTCTAATAAATCTAACACTTTAAAATAAAATGGGGGATTGATTTTGATGAAAAGTAAATTAAACTTAAATAAATTACAAAATTGACAAAAACATAAAATTAAGGTAAAATGATAAATGACGGACTGGCTAGAGGATTATTCTCCACGCATGCCACAAATGCAACCTAAATTGATTTTCAGTTGTTCTTTCAATAAATTGTAAATTCTCAACGCCCCAAATTAACCATGAATTGCATAAATTAATTCTCAGATTTTCCTTAGGTTAATGGATTGGATGATTGCATACGACAACCCAAAACATTCCCCACAAGTTCCGTACATGAATTGCATAATAGAGAAACAAGCAAGAATCATTACGTTCTATGAAAATCATAAGCATTGACGAGGCACTCATTACTATGAATTGCATGAAACTTATGCCAAGAATTTACTTAACACGATTGTGGTCAACAACCTTTACTACTTGTGAATATAAGTTCATAACGATTAGGTGAAATTCACTTATATTCTAGCATCAAATTCATGCATGTAAATTAAGTATGCATCCTTAATCGACAAACAAAAATAAGTTATCAATCAAGCAGTTAAGCAAATTAAATCACAACTCAGAAATCACAACTGAAGATAATCAATTCAAATTACAACTATATCCATGGTTTTGAATTAAACTCTAGCCAAAATAAAATTAGTTATACATTATTTAAATTAAAACAGAAATTAAACTTGAGTTTGGGAACGAATTAACCGATAGAAATGTGCAAGGATCTGTGCATTTATTTTCCTCGGTGCTGCCCAAGTCAGCACTGCATCGTGCTGACTCCCCGTGCTGACTTCGTTCCTTCCACGTCCCGTACTGATTTCCCGCGCCTCTCCTGCTTCCGCAGCTGCCCAGCAGCCTTGCTGCTTCTCTGCGTTCCTCTAGCTATCTGCCCAGTCACGCTGCCAAATGGCAGCAAAACAAAACCTCCTCCGCAGCTCACTGCTTCAGCTGCCCGCGCTGACCTGCCTCCCCCGTTGCGCAGCGTTGCTTCCCCACGAGGCCCTGCGTATTCAAGCTGCCAAGGCAGCTCCTATCCTCTTCGATCCGTGCGTCTCAGTCTGTCCTGCTGCCTCGCAAGGCAGCTTGCTGCCTTCGTCTGTCTCCCCAAGTCCGCGTCTCAGGCCTCGCTGCTGCGTCGCTGCCTTCTAGCTGCCAGGAAGGCAGCTCTCTTCCTTCCTCCAAACTGCCCAGTACTCGCTGCACAAGGCAGCTGATTTCCCTTCTGTTTCTCTCTTTCCTATCCCCCCTCTGCTCCTCCTTACTGTTTTTCTGTGCAGCTGCTGCAAGGCAGCAACTCCTTGCTTCCCCGTATTCAAGCTGCCAAGGCAGCTTCTATCCTCTTCTGCGCTGACTGCACGCTGCACCAAGCAGCCCGAGACCTTCAGCTGCCAAAGGCAGCTCTCTGACCTCTCTCACTTCAACCCCCAAACCTTCTTTCCTTCTCCCCCCCTCTCTTTCTGCGATGCTGTCCTCCTTTTAAAACGTGAGAACCTCCCCCGTGCTCATTCTTTCTTGTCTCCCCGCACGCCTCCACTGCTTTCTGCAGTGCGCCCCATCCTCTATTTTATTTCCTGTCAGTTTCTTTTTTTATGCTTTTCTCCTTTATTTGATCCCCATGCGTTGCTTTCTGCCAAAACCCCACTCAATTAACATCATATATATATATAAATATAAATATATATATAATATATATATATATATATATTTATAATACTATCTTATTTTTATTAACCAAAAATAGTGGGCAAGACAGTTTTGACGATTTTATCACTTAAAATCTCACTTGTGCAATATTTATTTTATTTACTAGATAAATACTAAAAAACACAAAAACAAAGTAAATAGCTCAAAAATATAAGAAACTAACTAAGAAAAGACGAGAGAATTTGATGTAAAATATGTATAAATATAATCCGATCATTAGTTTGTACATATTTGATCATCTTTGAAAAACCAAATGCACATAGCCTTGTTGATGTGAAATTAAAGCATGATTTAAAGCTCCATATGTGAATTTAGTGACCATATACATCCTATGTGAGTTTTTGAGCCTATTGAAAGTGTGTGCATTTTTCATACACTCCTATTCTTTCATGTGTGATGAACTTATGTGAGATACTTCTCTAGAACTTGCATAACGATCTTTTGAAATTTTTGTCATTGATTGCATGAACTTGAAAATGATAGAGGCATTAGGTTTACCACCATGGCCCAAATAACCTTGTTTCCCAAAGAAAAATGATATCATTAGATTGCCAATTTGAGCCGTATTTGTGAGCCTTTTATTTCTTATCACCAGATATGTCTACCCTTATGCCTGAATTAAATATTTTTCCTTACCCTTTCCAAGCGAGCAATGCGAGATTGTCTTATGAGAAATGTTTTTGAAGTACTTTGAAGGTGTTTGGCAAAAGAATAAGTGTGGGGGTTTTTCATATTTGTTTCTGTTTGAAAAAAAAAAAAAAAAAAAAAAAAAAAAAAAAAAAGAAAGATTGTATACAAAGAAAATAAAAAGTTTTTAAAGTTTCAGTTTATGGGTGTGGTTGGAGATGTCTGAAGAATCGTTGGAGAGCTTGAGTTCTTATAAATCTAAAGAAAATAATTGCTTGCAATATAGCTTGGAACTTGTGTTGCCCTATTCTTTCGTTTCAATAACCCTATCCCTAAGCCTCATTACATCCAATAAAAGTCCTCTTGATTTAAGTTTTGTAATTATGATTGTGGAGAAGTGATCTTTATGCAAGCTTATGGTAGAACTTTCACATTTGTTTCTTTGAGAGAAACACACTAAAACTAAACACATGTGTGATTGAGTGAAAATCCCGTGAGAAGGTTGCTAGTTTGCATATGGTAATTTAAAAAATAAAAATTTGAAATTGCATTAGCATGGCTATCTCACACACTACACTTCAAAGATGATTCAAAGATTACTGCTAATATTTGAATAAGGAAAATGAACGTGGATTAGCTTGTTGGTGTTAGCTATGGTTCTTGATGGTTGTGTTCTCGAATGAAATACTATGAGGGTCATATAGGGGGAAACTAATAATTTTCATGTTAGTATTTTTTCTGTTTTTGTTTGTTTTGCTCGAGGACTAGCAAAAGCTAAGTGTGGGGGTATTTGATAAGCTCATATTTATACATATTTTACATCAAATTCTCTCGTCTTTTCTTAGTTAGTTTCTTATATTTTTGAGTTATTTGCTTTGTTTTTGTGTTTTATCGAATTTATCTAGCTAAGAAAATAAAAATAGCACTAGTAAGGTTTTAAGTAATAAATTCATTAAAACAACATTACCCTCTATATTTGGTTAATAAATTTGTTCCCTTTTTGTTTGAAAGCAGAAAATAAAACAATAGAAAGCATGGCAGCAAAAGGAGAGGAAGTGACGTGCTGCCTGGCAAAAGAAAATAAAAGAAATATGAAAGCTGCTTGGCAGCTGTGAAGCATAAAAGATAGGCGTGCAGTCAATGGGGAATAATAAACAAGATAAGATAATTAGAAAGGGGAGCATAGCAGAAACCAAAAGGAAGAAATAAAAGCCTTGGTGCGGAAATGGAATAAAAAAAAGAATAAGAAAGTAAAAGGTGGGAGCTGACAAAGGGGGTCGCTGCCTTTGGGGCAGCTGGAGAAAAACAATAAAACTTGCGAGACGTGGAGACACAGGGGAGGGGGAAGAGGACTCGAGGTGGAGCAGGAAGGCTGCCACCAGGCAGCGTAGGAAATAAAGGGGAGGTCTCGGGATTTTGAGGAGGGCCTGGGGCAGCTGCACGTCTTGGCAGCGAGCGAGAGAGAAGGGACTGGAGCTGCTTGGGCAGAGGAGGTTAGCACGCAGAGAAGCTGTTTTGGCAGCCAGACACGCGGACAAGCAGCTGCGAGGGGGTGGAGCGGCGCAAATTACAGAAGAGGGAAGCTGCCTTTTGCAGCGTGACGGAGAGAACGAGGCAGCTAGACACGTGCAGGCAGCTGGTAGTGGAGGTAGCTTCCTTCCTGGCAGCTTGGGACTGACGGACGAACGAGAAAAAGAGGAGAGACGCCTAGGGGGTGAAGTTGCTGTCGAGAGGTCAGGAAGAAAAGGCTGCCCTTGCAGCCTTGAAAAACAAAAAAACTTGCGGGGAGTCGGGAGAGGAGTGAAGCAGCACGGGTGGACAGCTGCAGCAAGCTGACTTGGAAGCGAGCAGGAAAGGGTCAGCACGGCAGCAATCCTGCCTGGTCAGCACGGCAACAGTGCAGGGAGCGCAACAACACTGCAGTCCTCATTCGGTTTAATCCTCCAACTCACGTTTTATTCCTGTTTAATTTTAATAATGTGTAACTAATTTTATTTTGGCTAGAGTTTAATTCAAAACCATGGATATATTTGTAATTTGAATTGATTACCTTCAGTTGTGATTTCTGAGTTGTGATTTAATTTGCTTAACTGCTTGATTGATAACTTATTTTTGTATGTCGATTAAGGATGCATACTTAATTTACATGCATGAATTTGATGCTAGAATATAAGTGAATTTCACCTAATCGTTATGAACTTATATTCACAAGTAGTGAAGGTCGCTTATAAACGATCGCGTTAGGTAAATTCTTGGCATAAGTTTCATGCAATTCATAGTAACAAGTGCCTCGTCAATGCTTATGATTTTCATAAAACGTAATGATTCTTGCTTGTATCTCTATTATGCAATTCATGTAGGGAACTTGTAGGGAATGTTTTGGGTTGTCGTATGCAATCATCCAACCTAATAAAAGTAGGAAAATCTGAAGGTTAATTTAAGCGGACCTAATTAACTTGGGGCGTTGAGAATTTACAATTTATTGAAAGAACAACTGAAAATCAATTTAGGTTGCATATGTGTCATGTGTGGAGAATAATCCTCTAGCCAGTCCGTCATTTATCATTTTACCTTAATTTTATGTTTTTGTCAATTCTGTAATTTATTTAAGTTAATTTACTTCTCGTCAAAATCAATCCCCCATTTTATTTTAAAGTGTTAGATTTATTAGAAATCATTTTAGTTTGTGTTTTCTTAAATCTTGAGTTGTTTTGAGTCTTTTGATTTATTTTAGTTTATTTGTTAGTTTTATTTTGAGTTATTCTATTTAAGTGTTTTGAGTCTAGTTTAATATTTTAAATTTTGTTTTTACGTTTTTAATTTAATTTTACTTTGATTAGCATCCCTAGTTAATCCCCGGCCTAGAACGATCCCTACTTACATCATTACTACAACTGTCACAAATAGGGTTTAAATTTGTGCGTCAATTTATTTTCGCATCAAATTTTTGGCGCCGTTGCCGGGGATTAGCAAATTTGCTAATCCTTTTATTTTTGTTTTTGCTTATGTTTATTTGTGTTTGTGTATGTTACTTTTGATATTTGATTTATTTTTCTTTCTTTGAATTGAGGTACAAATGGAGCAAGACCTGGATTCTACTAGCATTCAAGATCTATTGGCACAGCTCACTGCTCAATTAACTCATAATGCCGAACGGACCACAACGCCAAGTGGCCCTACATTTGATATGCCCTATGAGCAAGGATTTCAAACTCATCAATATCCCCAATTTTCTGCAAATGAAGATGTTTGGGGATATCAAGGCTATAACCAATCAAGGGGCAACATGTTTTCCAACGCTTATAATTCGGATTGGAGAAGTAATTCAGAGTATATGTGGGATGAACCTCAACAATTTCAACAAGGTGGATATTGGCAGCAAGACGAGTTCTATTCAAGACCTATGCAGCCACCACAGCATCCCCCACAGCAATTTCAATCGAATTCAAGTATGCCCATTAATTATAATGAAATTCTTGATGGACTCATTTCTTTGGCGCAGGGTTCACAAAATCAAGCTGAGGAGACTCACCAAGCAGAATATTGGCAGCCATCGGAGGAGTACTATCAATGGCCATATGAATCACCACAGCCTCCACCACAATCTCAACAACCAAATTCAGGTACGTCCTCGGATAATGACATTTTGAATAAGTTACTAACCTCTTTGACCCAGGACGTAGAAAATCGAAACATGGAGATGCAAAATAAAGCCAACAAGGTGGATGCATTGGAGGAGCAAGTTGGGCAGATTATGGAATTCATGGCACAGATTCGAGATCAAGGTGAGGATGAAGTTGTTCCTGAACCATCCAAACAGAGCCCGAACATGGATGAATTGCCAATTCAAGAAGAAGATGAGGATGACGACTTGGGCAGTTTAGAAGAATTCTTATCGCAAACCCCCCAAGTCCTTATGTCATCCAACTCAGGTGAGGAGGTTCAAAATTCAATTCATTCTAACATCGTTCCACCAAATGTCCTTTTTCCTTGCAGGTTTTTAAATCTCAAGGAAGAAGTGAATGAAAAAGACGTTGTGGAAGATATTCCAGAAAAGGAGGTGGTCGAAGAATTTGTTGAACTTATCAAAGAGGATGTAGTTGAGACAACCAATGCCAAAGAAATTGAGTTTGATAACAAGGGCCATGTCACAATCATCACATGCAATCTGGCTAAATGCAAAGTCCCTGAAACGTTCCAAGATGTGGTGTTTGTAATTGAGTTTGAATGTGACTGTAAGCCATCTTCTCCATTTTTTATTTTAATTTATACTAACTTGTTTTTAATTTTGATGATTCAGGCACCCACTCTTGAATTTAAAACATTGCCGGATCATTTCAAGTACCACCGTCCGTTCAAGGATAAACCCATGCATTTGAATAATGAAGGGAGGCCTAGGAATCACCCACAATCAGATTTGCATTCCTAATCCCTTCTCTTTACTGAATTTATTTTACTGTATTTAGTTCTTTCATTGTTTGTTGGCTCTTGTATGAATTTATTTTACGTTGATTTCTTTTTACGTTGATTTCATTTTGTTTTGTTTAGTTAGTTGTGATTTTTGTTTAGAAAGTTAAACTTAGTCTTTTTACTTTGTTTTACTTATTGTTGTGTTTTCTTAATTAAGTTGTTAAAAATACATAAAATAAAATAAAAAAATAAAAAAATAAAAAAATAAAAAAAAATAAAAAAATAAAAAAAAATAAAAAAAATAAAAAACTTAAAAACATAAACATTCATATAAATAAAAAAAAAAAAAAAAAAAAAACTTAAAAACATAAACATTCATATAAATAAAAAAAATACAAAAAAAAAAAAAAAATACAAAAAAAAAAAAAAAAAAAAAATACAAAAAAAAAATACAAAAAAAAAAAATTAAAAAAAATAAAAAAAAAAAAAAAAAAAAAAACTTAATTGCATAAATATTTTACAATAACTTGTAAATTAATCTCGTTCATTGGTCGTTGGTTGGTGGTGCCTCGGAGATCGACGGAGCCCCAGAAAGACGAAGCGCCAGAGTTGGATCATTCGGAGCATCAATACTTGGTGCTGCTCCCGAGGACGAAGGCAACACAAACCTCGGGAGTAACGCCATAAACCGTTGATGATCACTCTGAATCCGCACTTCGGACTCCTGCATCTGATCCAGCTTCCTCTTCATGCTTGTGGAGTAATTGGTTGCGAGCATGTGCAAATCCCTGTTCTCATGCCTAAGCACTCTGACCTCTTGCCGAAGACTAGCCACTTCAGCCATCAACGACTCCACCTGACGGGTTCGTGCAAGAAGGCGCTGGCCCATGTTTGATACTGAGCCTGCGCATCGGACGCTGTAGGCCATAGAGTCCTGGACAGCTAGTTCGTCGGACCGCCTAGAAAGTATCCTAGTGTCTCTAGGAGTGAGCAGATTTCGGGCCACCACCGATGCGGTTGTTTCGTTCATCATCATGGAATCCCCAACTGTAAGAGGACCATTCGGGGATATGAAGGACGGCTGCCAAATGTTGGTTGGAGAAGATATATCACTATCTTCCCCAACATTCAAGTTAAGGCGACGGTCAGAAGGGCAAGACATATTTGAAGGTGTTGAGAATGAAGAGTTGGACTGATCAAGATTAAAAGAAATGCAAGGAGGGAGTGTTGACAGGAGGGAACGTTTACCAGATGAAGTGTTTACAAGGGGAGCTCAAGTGTGTTGTGGAGCAAAAAATGAGCGTTCTTATAAGAAGAAGAAATCGTTGAGGCGCTCCTCAGAAGTCGAAGAGGCGCCCTCTCGCAAATCGAAGAGCCGGGCTCCTTTCTCAAAAGCCGGATTCTTTTCTCAAAAGCGGCGTCGCCGTTCTCAAAAGTCGGGCGCCTTTCTCAAAAGCCGGAGCAGTCAGGAATCACGAGGCGAGCCGCTCCCTGATTTGTCCAGACGTGTCACATGCAATTCCTTTCTCAAAAGTCGGGATTGCTCAGAAACCACGAGCCGCTCCCTGATTTTTCCAATTTTGTCGTCACTCGTCACGCGCGCTGTCAGCTTTGCGCAAATTACGGGTGGCTTTTTCAGAAAGCGCGTGACCTGTACTGTTCATCCATCCACCGGCTGCCGACAGGGGTAAAAGAATAGTTTCGGTTGTGAAGAAAATACCTATAAACGTCTACCTTCGCATCCATTGCAAAGGCAAACTCTCTCAACACTTCTTCATCTCCGAAATTTTTCATCTCCGAAAATGCCTTTCCAACAAACCCTCTCGAGTTTCTCTGTGTTTCTCATTCCCTGGGATACCTTTGCAAATAAGTCATCTAGAGCTAGAGTATTTCATATCATGAAGGTTGAAAGCAAGAGTATCTCATATCACGCTTTCTCCCTGTCCTTGTCCTTGTCTTTGTGGCAAGGAGAAAGCGGGCAATCAGCCAGCACTCGGTGTCAATCTTCCAATCTAAGAACCGACTGCCTGGAAATCCTTCCTGATTGCTTACCTAGCATTGCTCTCGAGTGCTCTTCTTCAACCACTGATGTACTTCCGAAGAAGTCGCCACATCTGCCTGGAGAACAGACATGGCAAGTGAAAATGATACTTGAAGCATGTGGAGACAAGGTGCTGCTTCATCTTCAAGATCAAGTCTCATTTTCCTTGCTAAGAAGTTCCCCAGCCCAGTTCAAGCATACACCTGTGGAACGATACTTCTTCAAAAGCAAAAGTATCCCATATCATCAGAGTCAGAGGCAAAGATATCTCATGGCACGCTTTTCCTTTACCCTTGCTCTTGGCTACGAGTCAAGGTGAAAGAAAGGCAATCGGTCGGCACTTGGACAGATTGAACAAAGAAGCAGACCACCACCTCTTCCTCGTGCCTACCTGCCATGCAGAAGAACAAAAAGAGAAGAATGTAGCCTGCAGACTCAATCAACCCGGCAGAAGGAGTCTGAGTTGAAACCAAGAGCTCGAGAAGCTTCAACAACACCACCAATCAAGTCTCATTTTCCTTGCTAAGAAGTTCCGAGGCCAGTTCAAGTTCAAAGCTGTGGAAAGTCACCAAACAGGACCAATGATCATTTTTATTAGTTTTATTCATTATCTTTTATTTTCATTTTCAATTTTTCGTTTGTTTTCTTTTATATTTTCTTGCGTGCGTAACTGATTTATTTCTTTTCTTTGCAGGAACTTTTGGTTATTTCCACCCTTGAAGTTGATTGCAGAATTTTAGCTTGGGGGTCATCGCTTGATTTTCTGCAAATTAGGGAAGTTTTCAGTCCTATTGCTTTATTTTGTTTCCTTATATTTATTTATTTTATTTTTATTTGCATTTTATTATATTTTCTGACATTGGGGACAATGTCTAGTTTAAGTGTGGGGGTAAAGAATATGAAAAATGACCAAATTTTGTTTCCATGTCGCTTATAAACGATCGCGTTAGGTAAATTCTTGGCATAAGTTTCATGCAATTCATAGTAACAAGTGCCTCGTCAATGCTTATGATTTTCATAAAACGTAATGATTCTTGCTTGTATCTCTATTATGCAATTCATGTAGGGAACTTGTAGGGAATGTTTTGGGTTGTCGTATGCAATCATCCAACCTAATAAAAGTAGGAAAATCTGAAGGTTAATTTAAGCGGACCTAATTAACTTGGGGCGTTGAGAATTTACAATTTATTGAAAGAACAACTGAAAATCAATTTAGGTTGCATATGTGTCATGTGTGGAGAATAATCCTCTAGCCAGTCCGTCATTTATCATTTTACCTTAATTTTATGTTTTTGTCAATTCTGTAATTTATTTAAGTTAATTTACTTCTCGTCAAAATCAATCCCCCATTTTATTTTAAAGTGTTAGATTTATTAGAAATCATTTTAGTTTGTGTTTTCTTAAATCTTGAGTTGTTTTGAGTCTTTTGATTTATTTTAGTTTATTTGTTAGTTTTATTTTGAGTTATTCTATTTAAGTGTTTTGAGTCTAGTTTAATATTTTAAATTTTGTTTTTACGTTTTTAATTTAATTTTACTTTGATTAGCATCCCTAGTTAATCCCCGGCCTAGAACGATCCCTACTTACATCATTACTACAACTGTCACAAATAGGGTTTAAATTTGTGCGTCAATTTATTTTCGCATCAAATTACCCCCCAACTAAGGGGGTTTAGTTCCTCATACTCACAAAACAAAGAGAATTGAGTTTAAACATTGAAATCAAAGGAAAAGAAACACCTAGAATTTCCAGCGGTGTGAACTTGAATTGCATCAACTTCCAAGCATCCTTCTCCTCCTCCTTGGTGCGGCAAAGGACTTTGGACAGGTTCTTTGGGGTTATGGATGGCGTAGAAGGGATGGGGGATGTGTCTAGGGGATGGGGATGGTACGGCAAGGGTTAAAAACTAGGGAGAAAGGTGTTTGGTGGCTGCGGCAATGGTGTGGAGAGTTTGGACGAATTTGTAGAGTGAATGAATGTGTATGAGAGGTGATGATCTGATCTAGGGGTTATAATGAGTATATATAGGCATCCAAAACCCTAGGGTAATCAGATTAGGGTTTCTAGAAGCCCAAATCCACCAGAAATTAGGTTAAAACAATCAGATTTTTAGTGGGAATAAGGCCTAAGGTGCGGCTAGGGTTAGGGTTTAGAGATGGGCCTTCTAGAATGCCTTGCAAGGCAAGGAAATCAGATATTCTAGAGGCCTAGGTGCGGCTAGGGTTAGGGTCCACAAGGAATTAGGGTTTAGGTCATCTAAAAGCCCAAAGCCAAGAATAGAAACTCTCGAAAATGGAAACCTCCAAGAATAGAAACTTCCAACTTTAGAAACTTTGGTTTCCAATTCTGAATTCTTTGTTCTTCACTTTCATTTCTTCATTTCTTAAGCTCCTTTGACCTTCAAACGTGTCCATTCCTTGTGCTCCAAGCATGTACTTCTCAATCTAAGCTCACATTTGCTCCAAAAAGCTCCAAAATGCATCATTTTATGTAATGTGCCCTTTAAACCTGAAAACACATGAAACTAGCTTAAAAGACTACTTTAAACTAAGAAAACATAACGAAAATGCATAAGAACTAGCTAACTAAGGTGCATAAATATGCTCCTATCACTCAACGCCCCAAATTAACCGTGAATTGCACTAATTAACCCTCAGTTTTTCCACAAGTTATTGGGTTGGATGATTGCATACGACAACCCAAAACATTCCCTACAAGTTCCCTACATGAATTGCATAATAGAGATACAAGCAAGAATCATTAAGTTCTATGAAAAACATAAGCATTGACGAGGCACTCGTTACTATGATTTGCATGAAACTTATGCCAAGAATTTACTTAACGTGATTGTGACTAGCAACCTTCACTACTTGTGAATATAAGTTCATAACGATTAGGTGAAACTCCCTTATATTCTAGCGTCAAATTCATGCATGAAAATTAAGCGTGCACTCTCAACCAACATACACAAATCAGTTTTTATACGAACGGATAAGTAAATTGAATTCACAACTTATGAATCACAGCTGGATGTAATCAAATCATATTGCAAGCATGAACATAGTTTCGAATCACCCCCTAACTAAGAGGGGTTTAGTTTCTCATACTTATAAAGCAAAGATAAACAAATTTAGACATTAAAAATAAAAGAAAGAAAACACCTAAACGCTCCAACGATCCAAGTTGGACAGCAAGCACATCCAAGCACTTTCCTTCCCTTCCTTTGCTACGGCACAAGGTGTTGGTGAGTGTTGAAGGTTTGTTTGTATGGAGGAATGGATGTGAGGATGAATGGTGTGGCTGATTGTGTTTTTGGTGTCGTGTAATCTCCCTAGTTATGGTGAAGGGTGGATGTATTTATAGGCTAGGGAGAGGAGTGTATGGAGTTGTAATGAGTGGATGTAATGAGTGTAGTGGGTGAGTGTTGTGGTAATGAGTGGATGTAATGGGTGTAGTGGGTGGATGTTTGGTAATGAGTGGATGTAATGGGTGTAGTGGATGAGTGTTTGGTAATGAGTGGATGTAATGGGTGTAGTGGGTGAGTGTTGTGGTAATGAGTGGATGTAATGGGTGTAGTGGGTGGATGTTTGGTAATGAGTGGATGTAATGGGTGTAGTGGGTGGATGTTTGGTAATGAGTGGATGTAATGGGTGTAGTGGATGAGTGTTTGGTAATGAGTGGATGTAATGGGTGTAGTGGATGGATGTTTGTAGTTGTAAGTCAACACACTTGCACACACACATGCTGATTTCTAGCCATCTAATCTTCAAAAATGTCCATCCTCATGTCTCCATGCTTGCACTATCCAATCTTGGCCCAAAAATGCTCCAAAATGCACTTTCTTGCCAACTTTGTTATTATGACCTACAAACGTGAAAATAGCTTAAAATACATAATTAACTAAGAAATAACAACACAAATGCACAAGAACAAGCTAACTAAGTCGCATAAATATGCTCCTATCACCTTCCCTTGTGCTTTAGGGTTTCTAGAAGCCTTATCCCTTCATACACATCCCTAGTCGTGCTATCCTTTCTAGAAGACCTATTTTCCTTGCCTTGCAAGGCTTTCTAGAAACCTTATCATCCAGTCGCACCTTGTGACCTATTCCCTTGAGGATTTTGATTGTTTAAACCCTTTTTCCTTGTGGATTTGGATTCTTGATAGGAGCATATTTATGCGCCTTAGTTAGTTAGTTCTTATGCATTTATGTTGTGTTTTCTTAGTTAAGTTAGTCTTTTAAGCTATTTTCATGTGTTTCCAGGTTTTAGAGACAAAGTGAGCAAAAGGATGCAATTTGGAGCATTTTGGAGCGAAATTGGGCTAAAATGGAGTTCATGCACATGAAGCACAAAGGATGGACGAATTTGAGGGATTGATGAAGCTAGGAAGGCGTTTCAAAGTTGAAGAATTGAAGATACAAAGTTTCCTAGTTGAAGTAGGAAAGGGCTTCCATGAAGGATTCCTAAATGAAGAAGGATTCCTAATCAATGTAGGAGTCCTAATTGAAGATGGATTCCTAGACGAATGAAGTTTCCTACTCAAGCAAGTATTCCTACATGAAGAAGAAGAATTAAAGCCAAAGAATCAGCTCAAGAGAAGGATCTTATCCAAAACCTCATCCATAACCTTATCTTAGCTTATCTTATCCAAACAAACCTTATCCTATCCTATCTTATCCTAATCCTAAATTATCCACATTTCAGCCACCTAGGAGGGTTTCTAACTAGATTAGGATGTTTAAAATGGGATTTCTAGAAGACCTAACCTTATCCTACAAAAATGGCGCCTAGAACCTTTCTAGAAGCCTAAAAATCTGCCTTGCATTGTCTTTGTAGAACCCTAGCTTTGTGCCGCACCCTATACCTTATTTCCCTTGGAATTTCAGATTTCTAGAAGCCTTATCCTCTCCTAGATTGGTGCCGCACCTTATCTCCCACTCCCTTTGGGTTTTTGACTTGTTTTCCTTATAGGATTGTATGTTATTATCCTATGTAGATTAGGCCTTTAAAACCTTGTCCTTTGCTACCTAGGAGTTGGGATTTTCAGCCTATAAATACAAGCCTTTGCCGCACCCTTCAAATCACCACCCTCTACCATATTTTCACTACACCATTCACCATACACACCTCATTGTGCCGTGAGTTTGCAAGGAGAAGAAGGAAGACAACTTGGAGCCGTGCATGCCATTCAAGGAGCTTGGATTGTTGGAGCGTTTCTAGGTGTTTTCTATCTTTATGTCAATGTTTATATTTATTTATCTTTGTTTATTGGTGCGAAAATAAATTAACGCACAAATTTAAACCCTATTTGTGACAGTTGTAGTATATGGATAAGTAGGGATCGTTCTAGGCCGGGGATTAACTAGGGATGCTAATCAAAGTGAAATTAAATAAAAAACGTAAAAACAAAATTTAAAATATTAAACTAGACTCAAAACACTTAAATAGAATAACTCAAAATAAAACTAACAAATAAACTAAAATAAATCAAAAGACTCAAAACAACTCAAGACTTAAGAAAACACAAACTAAAATGACTTCTAATAAATCTAACACTTTAAAATAAAATGGGGGATTGATTTTGATGAAAAGTAAATTAAACTTAAATAAATTACAAAATTGACAAAAACATAAAATTAAGGTAAAATGATAAATGACGGACTGGCTAGAGGATTATTCTCCACACATGCCACATATGCAACCTAAATTGATTTTCAGTTGTTCTTTCAATAAATTATAAATTCTCAACGCCCCAAGTTAATTAGGTCCGCTTAAATTAACCTTCAGATTTTCCTACTTTTATTAGGTTGGATGATTGCATACGACAACCCAAAACATTCCCTACAAGTTCCCTACATGAATTGCATAATAGAGATACAAGCAAGAATCATTAAGTTTTATGAAAATCATAAGCATTGACGAGGCACTTGTTACTATGAATTGCATGAAACTTATGCCAAGAATTTACCTAACGCGATCGTTTATAAGCGACCTTCACTACTTGTGAATATAAGTTCATAACGATTAGGTGAAATTCACTTATATTCTAGCATCAAATTCATGCATGTAAATTAAGTATGCATCCTTAATCGACATACAAAAATAAGTTATCAATCAAGCAGTTAAGCAAATTAAATCACAACTCAGAAATCATAACTGAAGGTAATCAATTCAAATTACAAATATATCCATGGTTTTGAATTAAACTCTAGCCAAAACAAAATTAGTTACACATTATTAAAATTAAACAGGAATAAAACGTGAGTTGGAGGATTAAACCGAATGAGGACTGCAGTGTTGTTGCGCTTCCTGCACTGTTGCCGTGCTGACCAGGCAGGACTGCTGCCGTGCTGACCAGGCAGGATTCCTGCGTTCCTTACACGTGCTGCCAAGGCAGCACTTGCTGCACTGACTGTCTCCCCGGTGCTGACCTCTCCTTCCTTCCGCGCGCAAACTGTCTTCGTCCGCCTGTTGCAGCTTCCTCGCGTCAGCCTCCAAGCAGCGCCAAGGTGTCTTCTTTTATAACCAGCTGCACCAGGCCTCCCCGAGGAGCCTCCTCGCTGCTCCTTTCCTGCTGTTCGTCAGCTGCCAAGGCAAGGCAGCTCTTCTTTGTTTCTCCACGTCTCGCCCCTGCACTCCTCTCGCCTCCTGTCTCCTGCTTTCCTGCCGTGTCAGGAGCTCTCTCCCTTCAAACTGCCAAAGGCAGCGTCACTCCCCGTGTCCTGACCTCTGGCGTGCTTTTTGTCCCCTCGTCTGCATCTCTGACGCTGCCAAAGGAAGGCCGCCTGGCAGCTTCCCAAGGCTCCCACGTCTCACTCTTTCCGCTCCTGCGTGCTGCTTGCTGTCCTCTCCCGCGCGCCTTCCAAATCCCAAGGCAGCGTGCTGCTTCAGGCAGCTGCCCTCAGACCGAGACCTCCTCTTTCCTCAGCACGCCAGCAAGGCCTTTACTTCTTTAGCTAAGCTCAAGGCAGCATGCTGCCTTCTTTTCTGTTCTCACGCCAAGGGCAGCCCCGAGGCTTCCTCTACTGACTCCTCCGACTTCTCTGATATCAGCTGCCAAGGCAGCTTCTTTCCTATTTCCCCCCCACGCTGCCTTCAGAGGGAGGTCCCCCTTATATTTCTTATCCTTAGCTGCGAAGGCAACGTGCAGCTCTCCTTTTCCTTTTAATTATTTATTTTTCAGCTGCATGCGCACACTGACTTCCTAATATTCCTCATGCCCATCCCTTACTGCATGCCTGGCAGCCTCATGCTTTTCTTCATTTTATTATTTCTGCATGCCAACCTGGTCTTCCACCGTGAGGACCCCTTGTCATGTTCCTGCATGCTTTTATGTATATTTTTCTTTCTGTCAGCCCCCACTCAATTAACATCATATATATATATATATATATATATATATATATATATTTATTTATATATATATATTTATAATACTGTCTTATTTTTATTAACCAAAAATAGTGGGCAAAACAGTTTTTACGATTTTATTACTAAAAATCACACTTATGCAATATTTATTTTATTTACTAGATAAATACTATAAAACACAAAAACAAAGTAAATGGCTCAAAAATATAAGAAACTGACTAAGAAAAGACGAGAGAATTTGATGTAAAATATGTATAAATATAATCCGATCAAATACCCCCACACTTAGCTTTTGCTAGTCCTCGAGCAAAACAGAGAAAACAGAAAAAGTAATAACATGAAAATTATTAGTTTTCCCCTATATTACCCTCATAGAATTTCATTTGAGAACATAATCATCAAGAACCATAGCTAACATCAACAAGCAATTCAAGTTCATTTTTCCTTATTCAAATATTAGCAGTAATCTTTGAATCATCCTTGAAGTGTAGTGTGTGAGATAGCCATGCTAATGCAATTTCAAATTTTTATTTTTAAAAACACCATATGCAAACTAGCGACCTTCTCACGGGATATGCACTCAATCACACATGTGTTTAGTTTTAATGTGTTTCGCTCAAAGAAACAAATGTGAAAGTTCTACCATAAGCTTGCATAAAAATCACTTCTCCACAGTCATAATTGCAAAACTTAAATCAAGAGGACTTTTATTGGATGTAATGAGGCTTCGGGATAGGGTTATTGAAACGAAAGAATAGGAAAACACAAGTTCCAAGCTACAATGCAAGCAATTATTTTCTTTAGATTTATAAGAACTCAAGCTCTCCAACGATTCTTCAGACATCTCTAACCACACCCATAAACTGAAACTTTAAAAACTTTTTATTTTCTTTGTATACAATCTTTCTTTTTCTTTTCTTTTTTTTTTTTTTTTTTTTTTTTTTTTTTTTTTTTTTTTCTTTTCAAACAGAAACAAATATGAAAAACCCCCACACTTATTCTTTTGCCAAACACCCTCCAAAGTACTTCACAAACATTTCTCATAAGACAATCTCGCATTGCTCGCTTGGAAAGGGTAAGGAAAAATATTTATTTCAGGCATAAGGGTAGACATATCTGGTGATAAGAAATAAAAGGCTCACAAATACGGCTCAAATTGGCAATCTAATGATATCATTTTTCTTTGGGAAACAAGGTTATTTGGGCCATGGTGGTAAACCTAATGCCTCTATCATTTTCAAGTTCATGCAATCAATGACAAAAATTTCGAAAGATCGTTATGCAAGTTCTAGAGAAGTATCTCACATAAGTTCATCACACATGAAAGAATAGGAGTGTATGAAAAATGCACACACTTTCAATAGGCTCAAAAACTCACATAGGATGTATATGGTCACTAAATTCACATATGGAGCTTTAAATCATGCTTTAATTTCACATCAACAAGGCTATGTGCATTTGGTTTTTCAAAGATGATCAAATATGTACAAACTAACACAGAATTTGGAATTTCACACAACACATGTTAACTAAGTTCTTGATGATCATGGTTCAAATTTTATTCAATTATATCATTGGGTCAGGGAAACTAATAAAAAACTAATTCAAAACAATAAGGAAAACAAGGAAATATTTTTGGATTTTTAAAATTTTCCGAATTTTTTTTTTTTTTTTTTTTTTTTTTTTTAAATAAAACAAAACTAATTAAGAAAACAAAGCAATAACATGGAAACAAATGAAACCAGTTCAAAGTCGAAGGTACAAAAATTTTCAATTTGGTCATTTTTCATACTCTTTACCCCCACACTTAAACTAGACATTGTCCCCAATGTAAGAAAATATAATAAAATGCAAATAAAAATAAAAATAAATAAATAAATACAAAGAAAGAAAATAAAGCAATAGGACTGAAAACTTCCCTAATTTGCAGAAAAAATCAAGCGATGACCCCCCAAGCTAAAATTTTGCAATCAACTTCAAGGGTGGAAATAACCAAAAGTTCCTGCAAAGAAAAGAAATAAGTCAGTTAAGCACGCAAGAAAAAACAAACAAACGAAAAATTGAAAATGAAAATAAAAGATAACAATAAAACTAAAAAGTGATCATTGGTCCTGTTTGGTGACTTTCCACAGCTTTGAACTTGAACTGGCCTCGGAACTTCTTAGCAAGGAAAATGAGACTTGATTGGTGGTGTTGTTGAAGCTTCTCGAGCTCTTGATTTCAACTCAGACTCCTTCTGCCGGGTTGATTGAGTCTGCAGGCTACATTCTTCTCTTTTTGTTCTTCTGCATGGCAGGTAGGCACGAGGAATAGGTGGTGGTCTGCTTCTTTGTTCAATCTGTCCAAGTGCCGACCGATTGCCTTTCTTTCACCTTGCCCCGTAGCCAAGAGCAAGGGTAAAGGAAAAGCATGCCATGAGAAATCTTTGCCTCTGACTCTGATGATATGGGATACTTTTGCTTTTGAAGAAGTATCGTTCCACAGGTGTATGCTTGAACTGGGCTGGGGAACTTCTTAGCAAGGAAAATGAGACTTGATCTTGAAGATGAAGCAGCACCTTGTCTCCACATGCTTCAAGTATCATTTTCACTTGCCATGTCTGTTCTCCAGGCAGATGTGGCGACTTCTTCGGAAGTACATAAGTGGTTGAAGAAGAGCACTCGAGAGCAATGCTAGGTAAGCAATCAGGAAGGATTTCCAGGCAGTCGGTTCTTAGATTGGAAGATTGACACCGAGTGCTGGCTGATTGCCCGCTTTCTCCTTGCCACAAAGACAAGGACAAGGACAGGAAGAAAGCGTGATATGAGATACTCTTGCTTTCAACCTTCATGATATGAAATACTCTAGCTCTAGATGACTTATTTGCAAAGGTATCCCAGGGAATGAGAAACACAGAGAAACTCGAGAGGGTTTGTTGGAAAGGCATTTTCGGAGATGAAAAATTTCGGAGATGAAGAAGTGTTGAAAGAGTTTGCCTTTGCAATGGATGCGAAGGTAGACGTTTATAGGTCTTTACTTCACAACCGAAACTGTTCTTTTACCCCTGTCGGCAGCCGGTGGATGGATGAACAGTACAGGTCACGCGCTTTCTGAAAAAGTCACCCGTAATTTGCGCAAAGCTGACAGCGCGCGTGACGAGTGACGACAAAATTGGAAAAGCTGTTCGCCTCGTGATTCCTGACTGCTCCGACTTTTGAGAAAGATGCCCGACTTTTGAGAGAGCGGCGTCCGACTTTTGAGAAAGGAACCGACTTTTGAGACGGAGTCCGACTTTTGAGAACGGCGACGCCGCTTTTGAGAAAAGAGTCCGGCTTTTGAGAAAGGAGCCTGGCTCTTCGATTTGCGAGAGGGCGTCTCTTCAACTGCTGAGTGATGCCTCAACGATTTCTTCTTCTTATAAGAACGCTCATTTTTGCTCCACAACACACTTGAGCTCCCCTTGTAAACACTTCATCTGGCAAACGTTCCCTCCTGTAAACACTTTATCTGGTAAACGTTCCCTCCTGTAAACACTCCCACTTGCATTTTCTTTTAATCTTGATCATTCCGACTCTTCATTCTCAACACCTTCAGAAAATGTCTTGCCCTTCTGACCGTCGCCTTAACTTGAATGTTGGGGAAGATAGTGATATATCTTCTCCAACCAACATTTGGCAGCCGTCCTTCATATCCCCGAATGGTCCTCTTACAGTTGGGGATTCCATGATGATGAACGAAACAACCGCATCGGTGGTGGCCCGAAATCTGCTCACTCCTAGAGACACTAGGATACTTTCTAGGCGGTCCGACGAACTAGCTGTCCAGGACTCTATGGCCTACAGCGTCCGATGCGCAGGTTCAGTATCAAACATGGGCCAGCGCCTTCTTGCACGAACCCGTCAGGTGGAGTCGTTGATGGCTGAAGTGGCTAGTCTTCGGCAGGAGGTCAGAGTGCTTAGGCATGAGAACAGGGATTTGCACATGCTTGCAACCAATTACTCCACAAGCATGAAGAGGAAGCTGGATCACATGCAGGAGTCCGAAGTGCGGATTCAGAGTGATCATCAACGGTTTATGGCGTTACTCCCGAGGTTTGTGTTGCCTTCGTCCTCGGGAGCAGCACCAAGTATTGAGGCTCTGAATGATCCAGCTCTGGCGCTTCGTCTTTCAGGGGCTCCGTCGACCTCCGAGGCACCACCAACCAATAACCAATGAACGAAATTAAATTACAAGTTATTGTAAAAAAATTTATGCATTTAAGTTTTTTTTTTTTTTATTTTTTTTTATTTTTTTATTTTTTTATTATTTTTTTTTTGTTATTTTATTATATGAATGTTTATGTTTTTAAGTTTTTTTTTTTTTTTTTTTTTTTTTTATTTATATGAATGTTTATGTTTTTAAGTTTTTTTTTTTTTTTTTTATTTTTTTTTTATTTTTTTTATTTTTTATGTATTTTTAACAACTTAAATAAGAAAACACAACAATAAGTAAAACAAAGTAAAAAGACTAAGTTTAACTTTCTAAACAAAAATCACAACTAACTAAACAAAACAAAATGAAATCAACGTAAAAAGAAATCAACGTAAAATAAATTCATACAAGAGCCAACAAACAATGAAAGAACTAAATACAGTAAAATAAATTCAGTAAAGAGAAGGGATTAGGAATGCAAATCTGATTGTGGGTGATTCCTAGGCCTCCCTTCATTATTCAAATGCATGGGCTTATCATTGAACGGACGGTGGTACTTGAAATGATCCGACAACGGTCTAAGTTCTAATGACGGTGCCTGAATCATCAAAATTAAAAACAAGTTAGTATAAATTAAAATAAAAAATGGAGAAGATGGCTTACAGTCACATTCAAACTCAATTATAAACACCACGTCTTTGAACGTTTACGGGACTTTGAACTTGGCCAGGTTTACTATGATGGTTGTGGCTTGTCCCGTGTCATCAAACTCAACTGCTTTGGGCTTGATTGTCTCATGCACAGCCTCTTGGATGTATTCTTGAAATTCTCCGGCCACCTCATTTTCTGGAATCCCTCTTCTTGGTGTACAAGTTTCTTTGATTGTTTCAACATCATCGGGAACATGATTTTGTGCACCAAAAATTTGGATCTCATTTTGCACCTCTGGAAGATCTTCCACAACGTATTTTTCATTCACTTCTTCCTTGAGATTTAAAAAACTGCAAGGAAAAAGGACATTTGGTGGAACGATGTTAGAATGAATTGAATTTTGAACCTCCTCACCTGAGTTGGATGACATAAGGACTTGGGGGGTTTGCGATAAGAATTCTTCTAAACTGCCCAAGTCGTCATCCTCATCTTCTTCTTGAATTGGCAATTCATCCACGTTCGGGCTCTGTTTGGATGGTTCAGGAACAACTTCATCCTCCATGTTACCTTGATCTCGAATCTGTGCCATGAATTCCATAATCTGCCCAACTTGCTCCTCCAATGCATCCACCTTGTTGGCTTTATTTTGCATCTCCATGTTTCGATTTTCTACGTCCTGGGTCAAAGAGGTTAGTAACTTATTCAAAATGTCATTATCCGAAGACGTACCTGAATTTGATTGGGGAGATTGCTGTGGTGGTTCATATGGCCATTGATAGAACTCTTCCGATGGAGGCAATTGTTCTTCTTTTTGTGAACCCTGTACCGAAGAAATTAATTCTTCAAGCATTTGATTATAATCCACGGGCATACTTTGATTCGATTGGAATTGTTGTGGGGGATGCTGTGGTGGCTGCATAGATCTTGAATAGAACACGTCCTCTTGCTGCCAATATCCACCTTGTTGAAATTGTTGAGGTTCATCCCACATATACTCTGAATTACTTCTCCAATCCGAATTATAAGCGTTGGAAAACATGTTGCCCCTTGATTGGTTATAGCCTTGATATCCCCAAACATCTTCATTTGCAGAAAATTGGGGATATTGATGAGTTTGAAATCCTTGCTCATAGGGCATATCAAAAGTAGGGCCACTTGGCATTGTGGTCCTTCCGGCATTCTGAGTTAATTGAGCAGTGAGCTGTGCCAATAGATCTTGAATGCTAGTAGAATCCAGGTCTTGCTCCATTTGTACCTCAATTCAAAGAAAGAAAAATAAATCAAAAATCAAAAGTAACATACACAAACACAAATAAACATAAGCAAAAACAAAAATAAAAGGATTAGCAAATTTGCTAATCCCCGGCAACGGCGCCAAAAATTTGGTGCGAAAATAAATTAACGCACAAATTTAAACCCTATTTGTGACAGTTGTAGTATATGGATAAGTAGGGATCGTTCTAGGCCGGGGATTAACTAGGGATGCTAATCAAAGTGAAATTAAATTAAAAACGTAAAAACAAAATTTAAAATATTAAACTAGACTCAAAACACTTAAATAGAATAACTCAAAATAAAACTAACAAATAAACTAAAATAAATCAAAAGACTCAAAACAACTCAAGACTTAAGAAAACACAAACTAAAATGACTTCTAATAAATCTAACACTTTAAAATAAAATGGGGGATTGATTTTGATGAAAAGTAAATTAAACTTAAATAAATTACAAAATTGACAAAAACATAAAATTAAGGTAAAATGATAAATGACGGACTGGCTAGAGGATTATTCTCCACACATGCCACATATGCAACCTAAATTGATTTTCAGTTGTTCTTTCAATAAATTATAAATTCTCAACGCCCCAAGTTAATTAGGTCCGCTTAAATTAACCTTCAGATTTTCCTACTTTTATTAGGTTGGATGATTGCATACAACAACCCAAAACATTCCCTACAAGTTCCCTACATGAATTGCATAATAGAGATACAAGCAAGAATCATTAAGTTTTATGAAAATCATAAGCATTGACGAGGCACTTGTTACTATGAATTGCATGAAACTTATGCCAAGAATTTACCTAACGCGATCGTTTATAAGCGACCTTCACTACTTGTGAATATAAGTTCATAACGATTAGGTGAAATTCACTTATATTCTAGCATCAAATTCATGCATGTAAATTAAGTATGCATCCTTAATCGACATACAAAAATAAGTTATCAATCAAGCAGTTAAGCAAATTAAATCACAACTCAGAAATCATAACTGAAGGTAATCAATTCAAATTACAAATATATCCATGGTTTTGAATTAAACTCTAGCCAAAACAAAATTAGTTACACATTATTAAAATTAAACAGGAATAAAACGTGAGTTGGAGGATTAAACCGAATGAGGACTGCAGTGTTGTTGCGCTTCCTGCACTGTTGCCGTGCTGACCAGGCAGGACTGCTGCCGTGCTGACCAGGCAGGATTCCTGCGTTCCTTACACGTGCTGCCAAGGCAGCACTTGCTGCACTGACTGTCTCCCCGGTGCTGACCTCTCCTTCCTTCCGCGCGCAAACTGTCTTCGTCCGCCTGTTGCAGCTTCCTCGCGTCAGCCTCCAAGCAGCGCCAAGGTGTCTTCTTTTATAACCAGCTGCACCAGGCCTCCCCGAGGAGCCTCCTCGCTGCTCCTTTCCTGCTGTTCGTCAGCTGCCAAGGCAAGGCAGCTCTTCTTTGTTTCTCCACGTCTCGCCCCTGCACTCCTCTCGCCTCCTGTCTCCTGCTTTCCTGCCGTGTCAGGAGCTCTCTCCCTTCAAACTGCCAAAGGCAGCGTCACTCCCCGTGTCCTGACCTCTGGCGTGCTTTTTGTCCCCTCGTCTGCATCTCTGACGCTGCCAAAGGAAGGCCGCCTGGCAGCTTCCCAAGGCTCCCACGTCTCACTCTTTCCGCTCCTGCGTGCTGCTTGCTGTCCTCTCCCGCGCGCCTTCCAAATCCCAAGGCAGCGTGCTGCTTCAGGCAGCTGCCCTCAGACCGAGACCTCCTCTTTCCTCAGCACGCCAGCAAGGCCTTTACTTCTTTAGCTAAGCTCAAGGCAGCATGCTGCCTTCTTTTCTGTTCTCACGCCAAGGGCAGCCCCGAGGCTTCCTCTACTGACTCCTCCGACTTCTCTGATATCAGCTGCCAAGGCAGCTTCTTTCCTATTTCCCCCCCACGCTGCCTTCAGAGGGAGGTCCCCCTTATATTTCTTATCCTTAGCTGCGAAGGCAACGTGCAGCTCTCCTTTTCCTTTTAATTATTTATTTTTCAGCTGCATGCGCACACTGACTTCCTAATATTCCTCATGCCCATCCCTTACTGCATGCCTGGCAGCCTCATGCTTTTCTTCATTTTATTATTTCTGCATGCCAACCTGGTCTTCCACCGTGAGGACCCCTTGTCATGTTCCTGCATGCTTTTATGTATATTTTTCTTTCTGTCAGCCCCCACTCAATTAACATCATATATATATATATATATATATATATATATATATATATATATATATATATATATATATATATATATATATATATTTATATATATATATTTATAATACTGTCTTATTTTTATTAACCAAAAATAGTGGGCAAAACAGTTTTTACGATTTTATTACTAAAAATCACACTTATGCAATATTTATTTTATTTACTAGATAAATACTATAAAACACAAAAACAAAGTAAATGGCTCAAAAATATAAGAAACTGACTAAGAAAAGACGAGAGAATTTGATGTAAAATATGTATAAATATAATCCGATCATTTATTTGCGAACATGAGGAACTAATTTCTTTATAGTTAGAGGGGAATTCAAAGCCATGATCATATGTTTTATATGACTTGATTTCTTCCAATTATGATTTCATAAATCGTGAATGTGGTTTACTTATCTATTTGATTGATAACATGTTTATGTATGTTGATTGAGGGTCGACACTTAGTTTGCATGCATGAATTTGATGCTAGAGTATAAGGGAATTTCACCTAATCGTTATTAACTTATATTCATAAGTAGTAAAAGTCGCTAGTCACGATTGTGTTAAGTAAATCCTGGGCAAGAGTAACATGCGTATCCCATAGTTATGAATGCCTCGTCAATGCTTATGATTTCCATTGAACTTAATGATCTTTGATATGTGTCTCTATCATGCGTATTCCATAGTTAGGGTCCTTGATAAGAATAATTTGGTTGTAATGCGTATCCCATTCAATTCAATGAATCTAGGGAAATCTGAGAATTAATTGGTCAATCTAGTTAGTTTGGGGCATTGTCATTCATGGTTTGTTGAAAGAATAATTGGAAATCGAGTCGTATGCATATGTTTCATGTGTGGAGAAGGAACCTTCTAACTAGCCTTCCACCATCTTAATCTACATCAAATCGTTTTTGTAAAGTTTGTTTTCAAAGTTCTTGTTTTAAAAAGTTAAATTCGTCCAAAATCAATCCCCCTTTACTTAGTTGAGTCATAGTAGTTAGAAATCACTTTAGTTTGTGTTTTTAAGTGTCTTAGGTCAAGTTAAAACCTATTTTCGTCATAATCTTGTTTAGAGTTCAAAACTGCCCAGATTGTGGTTTTAAAGCAGTTTTGAGTGTTTCTGGGCTGTTTTGAGTCTTTTAGTTTGTTTTGGTGTTTTAAAGTTTAGTTTTACATTCTTTGAGTCAAGTTTAGTGTTTTAAACTTGTTTTTACGTATTTGAGTCAGTTTTCAAGTGGTTTTGCAATCCCTCCTAATCCCCGGTTTAGAACGATCCCTACTTACATACTTTGCTACAATTGATAAAAAGAGGGTTAATTTGTGTGTCAACATAATTTTCACATCAATTCTACAAGTCCATATCTGATTCCCCTAGGGTTTTAAGTGCCTATATATACTCATATTAACCCCTTGGCTGAATTACCACCTCCCATATACATCATTCACGTCAGAAACAAAGAGCCTCTCTTTGCCGCACCTTTCCACCACCATACTCCATAATTCCTGCTAAAAACCAGCCCTTGTCGCACCACCCATCCATCCTAAACACCACCATACATCCCCCATCCATTCCACACCATTCATAACCCCAAAAACCTGTCCACAAGTCTTGTGCCGCAGCAAGAAGGAAGAAGGAATCGTGGATGCACTTGCTGTCCAAGTTGGAGCATCTAGGTGTTTTCTTTCTTTGGATTTCAATGTTTAAATTTATTTATCTTTGCTTTGTGCGTATGAGGAACTAAACCCCCCCTTGGCTAGGGGGGGATTCGAAACCATGTTCATGCTTGCTATATAATTTGATTACCTTCAATTGCGTTTCATAAGTTGTGAATTCAATTTGCTTATCTATATGAATTAAAATTGATTTGTGTATGTTGGTTGAGAGTGCACGCTTAATTTTCATGCATAAGTTTGATGCTAGGATATAAGGGAGTTTCACCTAATGGTTATGAACTTATATTCAAAAGTGGTAAAGGTTGTTGATCACAATCGTGTTAAGTAAATTCTTGGCATAAGTTTCATGCAGTTCATAGTAACAAGTGCCTCGCCAATGCTTATGATTTTCATAGAACTTAATGATCTTTGCTTGTATCTTTGTTATGCAGTTCATGCAAGGAACTTGTGAGGAATGCTTTGGGTTGTCATATGCAGTTCATCCAATTCAATAACTTTAGGGAAATCTGAGGGTTAATTAGTGCAGTTCACAGTTAATCTGAGACGTTGGGAATTCATGGTTTTTTGGGAAGCAATTGGAAATCGTTTTGTATGCAAGTGTGACATGTGTGGAGAAGAACCCCTTAGCTAACTTTCCATCCACTCAAGTCAACCAATTTCGTTTTAAAATCTGTTTAGTTTACAAAGTTTTTGTTTTGTTTTCAAATTCGTCTAAAATCAATCCCCCTTTATTTTGTTGAGTCATCTTAGTTAGAAATCAATTTAGTTTGTGTTTTTAAGTGTCTTGAGTCAAGTTATAACCTATTTTCGTCCAAATTTGTGTTTAGTGTTCAAAACTGCCCAGATTGTGTTTTTAAGGCAGTTTTGAGTGTTTTTGTGCTGTTTTGAGTCTTTTGGTTTGTTTTAGTGTTTTAAAGTTTAGTTTTGTATTCTTTGAGTCTAGTTTTGTGTTTTAACTTTGTTTTTACATTTTTGAGTCAGTTTTCAAGTGATTTAGCAATCCCTCCTAATCCCCGGCCTAGAACGATCCCTACTTACATTCCTTACTACAATTGATAAAAAGAGGGTTTAATTTGTGTGCTTATATATTTTGCATCACCATACCAACAAAGAAATGATCCCTTTTCTAATACATACAATCCGGGATGGAGGGATCATCCAAATTTCAAATGGTGAGAACCCCAACAAGGCCAACAACAAAGCACATTTAGGCAACAACCCCCGGGTTTCTATCAAAAGCCGTTTGCACCAACTCAACCCCAAGCACAACCTGCCCAAAACAAATCAGGTTCTTCTATTGATAATGATCAGATTTTTCAATTACTAACTTCTATGGCGCAGAGTATGCAAATTAAGGACAAGAAGGTGGACGAGTTGGAGAAGCAAGTAGGGCAGATTACGGAGTTCGTGGGCCAATTCCGAGAGCAAGGCAAGTTGCCTAGCTCAACCGTGGTCAATCCAAAGGGTGGCTTCAAATCTGCTAAGGCAATCATGCTAAGGAGTGGAAAACAAGTGGGGACAGCCCCCCCAACCATCCAAATCAGCCCCAAATGAGGTGGAAGAGTTGATAATTGAAGAGGAGGAGCAAAGCATGCCCACGGCAAGGGAAGAACTCTCTTTGCCGCAAGCCCCCATGGCTCATAAGCCATCCAATCTGTCCAATAAAGGTACGAACGTGTCCAATTCAATTCTGATGCGAAATATATAAGCACAAAAATTAAACCCTCTTTTTATCAATTGTAGTAAAGTATGTAAGTAGGGATCGTTCTAGACCAGGGATTAGGAGGGATTGCTAAAACACTTGAAACTGACTCAAAAACGTAAAACAAAGTTTAAAACACTAAACTAGACTCAAAGAATGCAAAACTTAACTCTAAAACACTAAAACAAACCAAAAGACTCAAAACAGCACCAAAACACTCAAAACTGCCTTAAAAACACTTTCTGGGCAGTTTTGAACTCTAACACAAATTTGGACGAAAATAGGTTATAACTTGATTCAAAACACTTAAAAACACAAACGAAACCACTTTCTAACTAATATGACTCAACAAAGTAAAGGGGGGGGGGTTTGATTTTGACGAATTTGAAAACAAAACAAAACAGATTTTAAACTAAGCAAAGTTTGAACAAATTTGAGTAAAACTATGGATAAAAGGATAGTTAGGAGGTTCTTCTCCACACATGACACACTTGCATACAAAACGATTTCCAGTTGCTTTTCAATAAGCTATGAATTCTCAACGTGATAGAAGCATATTTATGCGCCTTAGTTAGCTAGTTCTTATGCATTTTCGTTATGTTTTCTTAGTTTAAAGTAGTCTTTTAAGCTAGTTTTATGTATTTTCAGGTTTTAAGGGCATATTATACAAAAAGATGCATTTTGGAGCCTTTTGGAGCAAAATGGAGCTTGGAATGGATGTCACATACTTGGAGCCAAAGGCATGGACGAATTTGAAGACTTGAAGATGATGATTCCTACTTGAACAAGGTTTCTTAGTTGAAGTAGGAAAGTGCTTAAATGAAGGATTCCTAAATGAAGTAGGATTCCTAATCAATGGAGGAGTCCTAGTTGAAGATGGATTCCTAGAAGATTGAAGATTCCTACTCAAACAAGGTTTCTGATGCGAAATATATAAGCACACAAATTAAACCCTCTTTTTATCAATTGTAGCAAAGTATGTAAGTAGGGATCGTTCTAGGCCGGGGATTAGGAGGGATTGCCAAATCACTTGAAACTGACTCAAAACGTAAAAACAAAGTTTAAAACACTAAACTAGACTCAAAGAATGCAAAACTAAACTATAAAACACCAAAACAAACCAAAAGACTTAAAACAGCAAATAAACACTCAAAACTACCTTAAAAACACTTTCTGGGCAGTTTTGAACACCTAACACTAAATTGGACGAAATTGGGTTATGACTTGACTCAAGACAATTAAAAACACAAACTAAATTGATTTCTAACTAATCTAACACTTCAAAAAAATGGGGATTGAGTTTTGACGAAAATTGAAAACAAGAACAAACTTTGTAAATTGAACAGATTCTAAAACGAATTTGATAAAAGTGAATGGATGGAAAGCTAGCTAAGGGGTTCTTCTCCACACATGTCACACTTTCATACAAAACGGTTTCCAATTGCTTCTCAATAAACCATGAATTCCCAACGCCCCAAATTAACCGTGAATTGCACTAATTAACCCTCAGATTTTCCTTAAGTTATCGAATTGGATGAATTGCGTACAACAACCCAAAGCATTCCTCACAAGTTCCCTGCATGAATTGCATAACAAAGATACAAGCAAAGATCATTAAGTTCTATGAAAATCATAAGCATTGGCGAGGCACTCGTTACTATGAATTGCATGAAACTTATGCCAAGAATTTACTTAACACGATTGTGATCAACAACCTTTACTACTTTTGAATATAAGTTCATAACGATTAGGTGAAATTCCCTTATATCCTAGCATCAAACTTATGCATCAAAATTAAGCGTGCACTCTCAACCAACACACACAAATCAGTTTTAATTCATGTAGATAAGTAAATTGAATTCACAATTTATGAAATGCAATTGAAAGTAATCAAATCATATAGCAAGCATAAACATGGTTTCGAATCCCCCCCTAGCCAAGGGGGGGTTTAGTTCCTCATACGTACAAAACAAAGAGTATAGAATTTAAACATTGAAATCAAAAGAAAGAAAACACCTAAACGCTCCAACGATCCTAACTTGAATGGCATGCACGTCCAAGGCTTCTCCTCCTTCCTCTTTGCTGCGGCACAAGGTTTTGGGGACAGGTTTGGATGGTATTTGTATGGAGGAGTGGATGGGAGATGGTATGGTGGTGTTTATGATGGATGGGGGGTGTGGCAAAAGAGAGAAAGATGGCTGAAAATGTGTTTGTGACGTAGTGTATGAATGTGTAGATGGGTTTGGCTAAAAGAATGGATGGAGAATGGGTGGTGTGGCTGATTGTGTTTTTGATGTAGTGTAATCTCTAGTGTTCTTCCTTTCACTCCCTATTTATAGAAGCTCCAAAGCAAAGAATCACTCAAGTGGCTTCAATAAACAATACAAACAAAGACCAAAATGATGCAAAAACAGCTAGTTTACATACTCTTTTATCATTGTAGCTGTCCATGTGCCTTCATTCTTCAATTTCTGATGCATTTGCCTTGTATTCCATCCCTTTTTCACATGTACTAGCTGTTAGACAACTTTCACACACATGTTTTGCATCATTTCATCTTGCAATCATCAACTTTCGGCCACTTTACACCTCTACACACATGCTATGCATCATTTCAGCTTGCAATTATGTTTGTAGTTGCTGAAAATGTGAATACATCAAAGCAATCCAACAAATGGCATCTTTCACTTCTTTTCCTTTCAAATTGTTCCTTAAGTGTATGTATCTGGACACTTCCACACTTCAACTTTATTATTCAGATTTTTGCATGTGTTGAAACCCTTTTTAAAACACCAAAAACGTCCATCCCACTTGCTCCATATGCATGCAATCCATTTTGGCCCAAAATTGCTCCAAATTGCACCAAAATGCACTTTCTTTCCAACTTTGTTATTAGGACCTACAAACACACGAAAATAACTTAAAACACTCTTATAAGCAAGAACTAACTAAGTAAATGCAAGAAAACATGTTAACTAAGTCGCATAAATATGCTCCTATCAGTTTCCTACTTGATGTAGGAAAGTTGAACCTCAATGGCCTCAAGTTTCAGCAACAAAGAAGCTTTCCAAGTCAAAGAAGGAAAAGGAATCCAAAAAGAAGAAGGATTGATCAAGACAAGCTTTCCTATTCCTAATATGCAAAGGTTTCGGCTACAAAGAGGAGTCCTAAACACTTTAGGACACCTTAGCCTTATCCTAGAGGAGTGCCGCACCAATTTCAGCAAGGAGATCTATTTTCCTTGCCTTGCAAGGCTTTCTAGAAGCCTTATCCATTGTTTCCCTTTGCTGCCTGATGTGAAAATTAACTTGACACACAAATTAAAACCCTATGATTGTAGTATATGTAAGTAGGGATCGTTCTAGCCGGGGATTAGAAGGGATGCTAATCAATGCAAATAAGACTCAAAAACACTAAATTAGACTCTATAGACTCAAAACTAACTTAAAACACTCAAAACAGCAATAAACAATAAAAAAAGACTCAATTCTAGACCTAACAAGTGATTTGGACGAAAATAAAACTTAAAAGACTCAAACAACTAAAAGAAAACAGGTTTTGACTCAAAAAACAAGACTTAAGAACAAGGGATTTGTTTTTGACGAATTTAACTATAAAACAGAAACTTTGTAAAACAAACTCAAAAGACACGAAATTGGGTGAATTAAGATGGTGAACGGCTAGTTAGAGGGTTCCTTCTCCACACATGAAACATATGCATACTGATGCGTAATATTAACTAGCACACAAATTAAACCCTCTTTTGTCAAATTGTAGTAAAGATGTAAGTAGGGATCGTTCTAGACCGGGGATTAGGAGGGATTGCTAAACACTTGGAACTGACTTAAAAACTCAAAAACAAAGTTTAAAACACTAAACTAGACTCGAAGAATGCAAAACTAAAGTTTAAAACACTTAAACAAACCTAGAACTCAAAACAGCAACTAGAAGGCTCAAAACTGCCTAAAAACCACTTTCTGGGCAGTTTTGAGCACCTACTCTAATTTGGACGAAATTTGATGAAAACTTGAATCAAAACACTTAGAAACACAAATCAAAACACTTTCTAACTAATCTAAGACTTCAAAATAAAGGGGGATTTGTTTTGGACGAAAATTGAAAACAAAACAGAAACTTAAAACTAAACAGATTGTAAAACGTTTTGGATGAAAAGGATGGATAAAAGGCTAGTTGGGAGGTTCTTCTCCACACATGACACACTTGCAAACAAAACGATTTTCAGTTGTTCTTCCAATAAATTATGAAACTCAACACCCCAAGTTAATTAGATACGCTTAAATTAACCTTCAAGTTCTCCTTAAGTTAATGAATTGGATGGGAAAGCGCATACAACAATTCAAAGCATTCCTCAAAGGTTCCTTACGTGATGAGCACAATAAGGATACAATCAAGAATCATGAAGCACAATGAGAACTATAAGTGTTGACGAGGCATTCGTTACTATGATGAGCATGAAACTAATGCCAAGAATTCATTCAACGCGATCGTTTATAAGCGACCTTCACTACTTGTGATTATAAGATTGTAACTATTAGGTGAAACTCCCTCATAATCTAGCATCATATTCATGCATGAAAACTAAGCGTGCACTCTCAATCAACATACACAAATAAGTTATCAATCAAGTAGATGAACGAATTGAAACCACAACTTATGAAATAACAACTGAACGTAATCAAATCATATTGCAAGCATATTCATGGTTTCGAATCACCCCCCAACTAAGGGGGTTTAGTTCCTCATACTCACAAGCAAAGATACATAAATTTAGAAATTAAAAACCAAAGGAAGAAAACACCTAGAACGCTCCAACTTGGCAGCAAGCTCATCAACGAATTCTCCTTCCTCCTTGCTGCGGCAGAGAACTTTAGAACAGGTTTTTGGGTTATTTGTGGTGTAGAATGGATGTGGAATGGTATGGGAAGGTTTAGGGTTGATGGGGGTATGGCTAGGGATGATTTTGGGTCAGAAAATATGGTGAAAGGTGAAGGAAGGCTGCTGCAAAGTGTGATGGATGTGTTTGACGAATTTATGAATTGTGGAGGGTGTATGGCTGGATGGGATGAATGGAATGTGTGTGGGAGGTGTGGTTTTCTGAACTCCCTTGATAAATGGTTGAATGGGGATTATATAGTGGCTGAAAATGTCAAGCAAACATCAAGTAATGGACAATCTGCCATCCTTGCAGAAATCCACTTCATGGTGGTCCAATTTCTGCCATTCCTTGTTGTCTATTCACTGCCCATGCTGATTCCTTGCTGCCCATGCTTTAATTTCTTATTCCTTGCTGCCCATGTGGTGTGTGTGTTGCTGTTTTCTTTCCTTCTTGCTGCCCATGTGGTGTTTATACTTGCAATGCATGTTCTTCATCCATTTAGCTAGTAAAAAACACATTTTCTGCCATTACATGGCAGCCATGATGTTTGAAGTTGTAGGCCAACACTTTGCACACACACATGCAGATTTCTAGCCCTTTGAATCATCAAATTCGTCCATCCTCATGTCTCCATGTTTGCACCATCCAATCTTGGCCCAAAAATGCTCCAAATTGGCTCAAAATGCATACTTTGCCATATGAACCTGAAATTGCACGAAAATGACCTTAAACACTATAATAAGTTATAACTAACTACGAAAATGCAAGAAAACAACATAACTAAGTAGCATAAATATGCTCCTATCACATACAACTTGATTTCCAGTTATTCTTTCGACAAACCATGAATGACAATGCCCCAAATTAATTGTATTGAACTAATTAATTCTCAGATTCCCCTAGATTCATTGAATTGAATGGAAAACGCATCACAACCAAATTATTCTTAATCAAGTTCCCTAACTATGGAATACGCATGATAGAAACACTTAACAAAGATCATTAAGTTCAATGGAAATCATAAGCATTGACGAGGCATTCATAACTATGGAATACGCATGTTACTCTTGCCAAGGATTTACTTAACACAATCGTGACTAGTGATAGGAGCATATTTATGCGCCTTAGTTAGCTAGTTCTTATGCATTTTCGTTATGTTTTCTTAGTTTAAAGTAGTCTTTTAAGCTAGTTTCATGTGTTTTCAGGTTTAAAGGGCACATTACATAAAATGATGCATTTTGGAGCTTTTTGGAGCAAATGTGAGCTTAGATTGAAAAGTACATGCTTGGAGCACAAGGAATGGACAAGTTTGAAGGTCAAAGGAGCTTAAGAAATGAAGAAATGAAAGTGAAGAACAAAGAATTCAGAATTGGAAACCAAAGTTTCTAAAGTTGGAAGTTTCTATTCTTGGAGGTTTCCATTTTCGAGAGTTTCTATTATTGGCTTTGGGCTTTTGGATGACCTAACCCTAGCCGCACCTAGGCCTCTAGAATATCTGATTTCCTTGCCTTGCAAGGCATTCTAGAAGGCCCATCTCTAACCCTAACCCTAGCCGCACCTTAGGCCTTATTCCCACTAAAAATCTGATTGTTTTAACCTAATTCCTTGTGGATTTTCACCCTTTGCCGCACCTAAACCCTAGCCCATTGCCTAACCTAATTTCTCTAGGGTTTGTGGTGCCTATATATATGTGTTTTCATTCTATGCCGTAGAGATCATCTCCCATACACAATCATTCACGCCAGAAATCTGCCCTTGATTTCTGCCGCACCTTCCCATCACCAAAGTCCCAAAATTCTGCCCAAAATCATCCCTAGCCGTACCCCCATCAACCCTAAACATTCCCATACCATTCCCCATCCATTCTACACCACAAATAACCCCAAAAACCTGTTCTAAAGTTCTCTGCCGCAGCAAGGAGGAAGGAGAATTCGTTGATGAGCTTGCTGCCAAGTTGGAGCGTTCTAGGTGTTTTCTTTCTTTGGATTTTAATTTTTAAATTTATGTATCTTTGCTTTGTGAGTATGAGGAACTAAACCCCCTTAGTTGGGGGGTAATTCGAAACCATGTACATGCTTGCAGTATGATTTGATTAAATTCAGTTGTTATTTCATAAGTTGTGGATCCAATTCGTTCATCTATTTGATTGATAACTTATTTGTGTATGTTGATTGAGAGTGCACGCTTAGTTTTCATGCATGAATATGATGCTAGGTTATGAGGGAGTTTCACCTAATAGTTACAATCTTATAATCACAAGTAGTGAAGGTCGCTTGAAAACGATCGCGTTGAATGAATTCTTGGCATAAGTTTCATGCAATTCATAGTAACGAATGCTTCGTCAATGCTTATGTTTTTCATAGAACTTAATGATTCTTGCTTGTATCTCTATTATGCAATTCATGTAGGGAACTTGTAGGGAATGTTTTGGGTTGTCGTATGCAATCATCCAATCTAATAACTTGTGGAAAAACTGAAAGTTAATTAGTGCAATTCACGGTTAATTTGGGGCATTGAGTATCCATAGTTTATCGAAGAACAACTGAAAATCGTTTTGTTTGCAAGTGTGACATGTGTGGAGAAGAACCTCCTAACTAGCCTTTTATCCATCCTTTTCATCCAAAAACGTTTTACAATCTGTTTAGTTTTAAGTTTCTGTTTTGTTTTCAATTTTCGTCCAAAACAAATCCCCCTTTATTTTGAAGTCTTAGATTAGTTAGAAAGTGTTTTGATTTGTGTTTCTAAGTGTTTTGATTCAAGTTTTCACCCAAATTCGTCCAAGTTCTTGTTAGGTTCTCAAAACTGCCCAGAAAGTGGTTTTTAGGCAGTTTTGAGTCATTAGGTTGCTGTTTTGAGTTTTAGGTTTGTTTAAGTGTTTTAACCTTTAGTTTTGCATTCTTTGAGTCTAGTTTAGTGTTTTAAACTTTGTTTTTGAGAATTTAAGTCAGTTTCCAAGTGTTTAGCAATCCCTCCTAATCCCCGGTCTAGAACGATCCCTACTTACATCTTTACTACAACTTGACAAAAAGAGGGTTTAATTTGTGTGCTAGTAAATATCATATCAACTAGCGACTTTTACTACTCATGAATATAAGTTCATAACGATTAGGTGAAATTCCCTTATACTCTAGCATCAAATTCATGCATGCAAACTAAGTGTCGACCCTCAATCAACATACCTAAACAAGTTATCAATCAAATAGATAAGTAAACCACATTCACGATTTATGAAATCATAACTGGAGGAAATCAAGTCATATAAAACATATGATCATGGCTTTGAATTCCCTCTAACTATAAAGAAATTAGTTCCTCATGTTCGCAAATAAACAAAGATAAATTAAATTAAACATTAAAAACAAAGATAGAAAACACCTAGAAACGCTCCAACAATCCAAGCTCCTTGAATGGCAAGCACGGTTCCAAGGGTCTCCTTCCTTCTCCTTTGCAAACCCACGGCACAATGAGGGTGAATGGTGAATGATGTAGTGAAAATATGGTAGAGGGTGGTGACTAAATGGTGCAGCAAAGGATGGTATTTATAGGCTGAAATTCGCAGCCCCTATGTAGCAAAGGAAAAGGATTTAAAGGCCTAATTTGTATAGGATAATAACACACAATCCTTGAAGGAAAAGGCTAAGGCTTTTAGGAACCAAGGGGGAAAGGAATAATCAGGTTTCTAGATGTTCTAGAAAGGTTTGGGGCGTCACTTTTGTAGGACAAGGGATAAGGCCTTCTAGAAAGGTTGTTTTGTGGCTGATTCCTAGAAAAACAAGGGATAAGGTGTGGCACCTTTGTAGGAGAGGATAAGGGCTTCTAGAAACCTATTTTAATGTGTCCTAATATGAAAATAACTCCCCCTTGCAGCTGGAATTAAATTAGGATAGGATAAGATAAGATAGGGTTTGGATAAGATATGGATAAGATAAGGTAGTTTGGATAATGTTTTGGATAATTCTCCTTCTTTTGAGCTGTGATAGGAGCATATTTATGCTACTTAGTTATGTTGTTTTCTTGCATTTTCGTAGTTAGTTATAACTTATTATAGTGTTTAAGGTCATTTTCGTGCAATTTCAGGTTCATATGGCAAAGTATGCATTTTGAGCCAATTTGGAGCATTTTGGAGCATTTTTGGGCCAAGATTGGATGGTGCAAACATGGAGACATGAGGATGGACGAATTTGATGATTCAAAGGGCTAGAAATCTGCATGTGTGTGTGCAAAGTGTTGGCCTACAACTTCAAACATCATGGCTGCCATGTAATGGCAGAAAATGTGTTTTTTTTACTAGCTAAATGGATGAAGAACATGCATTGCAAGTATAAACACCACATGGGCAGCAAGAAGGAAAGAAAACAGCAACACACACACCACATGGGCAGCAAGGAATCAGAAATTAAAGCATGGGCAGCAAGGAATAAGAAATTAAAGCATGGGCAGCAAGGAATCAGCATGGGCAGTGAATAGACAACAAGGAATGGCAGAAATTGGACCACCATGAAGTGGATTTCTGCAAGGATGGCAGATTGTCCATTACTTGATGTTTGCTTGACATTTTCAGCCACTATATAATCCCCATTCAACCATTTATCAAGGGAGTTCAGAAAACCACACCTCCCACACATATTCCATTCATCCCATCCAGCCATACACCCTCCACAATTCATAAATTCGTCAAACACATCCATCACACTTTGCAGCAGCCTTCCTTCACCTTTCACCATATTTTCTGACCCAAAATCATCCCTAGCCGTACCCCCATCAACCCTAAACCTTCCCATACCATTCCACATCCATTCTACACCACAAATAACCCCAAAAACCTGTTCTAAAGTTCTCTGCCGCAGCAAGGAGGAAGGAGAATTCGTTGATGAGCTTGCTGCCAAGTTGGAGCGTTCTAGGTGTTTTCTTCCTTTGGATTTTAATTTCTAAATTTATGTATCTTTGCTTGTGAGTATGAGGAACTAAACCCCCTTAGTTGGGGGGTGATTCGAAACCATGAATATGCTTGCAATATGATTTGATTACGTTCAGTTGTTATTTCATAAGTTGTGGTTTCAATTCGTTCATCTACTTGATTGATAACTTATTTGTGTATGTTGATTGAGAGTGCACGCTTAGTTTTCATGCATGAATATGATGCTAGATTATGAGGGAGTTTCACCTAATAGTTACAATCTTATAATCACAAGTAGTGAAGGTCGCTTATAAACGATCGCGTTGAATGAATTCTTGGCATTAGTTTCATGCTCATCATAGTAACGAATGCCTCGTCAACACTTATAGTTCTCATTGTGCTTCATGATTCTTGATTGTATCCTTATTGTGCTCATCACGTAAGGAACCTTTGAGGAATGCTTTGAATTGTTGTATGCGCTTTCCCATCCAATTCATTAACTTAAGGAGAACTTGAAGGTTAATTTAAGCGTATCTAATTAACTTGGGGTGTTGAGTTTCATAATTTATTGGAAGAACAACTGAAAAATCGTTTTGTTTGCAAGTGTGTCATGTGTGGAGAAGAACCTCCTAACTAGCCTTTTATCCATCCTTTTCATCCAAAAACGTTTTACAATCTGTTTTGTTTTAAAGTTTCTGTTTTGTTTTCAATTTTCGTCCAAAACCAAATCCCCCTTTATTTTGAAGTCTTAAATTAGTTAGAAAGTGTTTTGATTTGTGTTTTTAAGTGTTTTGATTCAAGTTTTCACTCAAATTCGTCAGATTTTGTGTTTGTGCTCAAAACTGCCCAGAAAGTGGTTTTTAGGCAGTTTTGAGTCTTCTAGTTGCTGTTTTGAGTTTTAGGTTTGTTTTAGTGTTCTAACTTTTAGTTTTACATTCTTTGAGTCTAGTTTAGTGTTTTAAACTTTGTTTTTATGTTATTGAGTCAGTTTTCAAGTGTTTAGCAATCCCTCCTAATCCCCGGTTTAGAACGATCCCTACTTACATCTTTACTACAATTTGACAAAAGAGGGTTTAATTTGTGTGTTTAGTTAATTTACGCATCAAATTTTGGCGCCGTTGCCGGGGATTAGCAACTTTGCTAATCCCTCGTTCTTTTTGTTTATTTGTTATTTTCGTTTGTTTTCTATCACAGATTGCTATCTTGTTTTGTTTCTTTGTTTTTAGGTACTAGTGCATGACTCGAAGTTCCAAACCTATTCGTGAGCATATTTTGGACTTTGACGACGATTTTGAGAGAACTTTGAGAAGGGCTAGAAATCAGCAAGAACACAACCCACCCAATCCCGAACCTGACCTTGAAGAAAACGTTCCAGAAGAGGAGGAGGAACCTACGGCACAAGTGAGTGAAGAAGCCCAAGACATGGCCGTGGACAACCGTACACTCAAAGAGCTCTCCGCCTCGGGATTGGATAATGCCGCACCCTTGTGCATCCAATATCCCACGGCTGCCCAAGGTAAGACCGAAGAATTTGAATTAAAGTCAAGTTTGCTTCATCATATTCCTAAATACCATGGCTTGTCCATGGAAGATCCTAACAAACATTTGAAAGAATTTGAAGTTGTTTGCTCAAGTATGACTCCCGTTAACGTTGACGGAAGTATTTTGAAGATGAAGGCTTTTCCATTCTCTTTAGTGGATAAAGCCAAGGATTGGTTGTACGAATTGGCTCCCGGAACTGTCACATCTTGGGAGAGCATGAAAAGAGCATTCTTGGAGAAGTTCTTTCCAACTTCTCGAATCATTACCATACGGAAAAGGATAAGTGGAATTCAGCAAGAGGAAGGTGAGTCTTTTCCTACGTATTATGAACGTTTTAAATCACTTGTTGCTTCTTGTCCACAACATCAGATGAAAGAGGAATTACTTTTGCAATACTTTTATGAGGGCCTCCTACCACTTGAACGTCAAATGCTCGATGCCTCGGCGGGTGGAGCATTGGTGGACAAAACACCCATGGCTGCCAAGATCTTGATTGCTAATAGAGCATTGAACGCTCAACAATACGAGGGTGTTGGTCAAAGAGGACCCACACGGCAACAAGTACATGAGGTAAGTTCCACATCCGACATTCATTCACAATTAGCTAATCTTACTTCCATTGTGTCTCAGATGGCCGAGGGCATGAAGATGCAAGGACCAATTGTATGTGGCGTATGTTCTATCCAAGGACATGCTTCTGAAAAGTGTCCACAATTGATTGAAAATGGTGGATGGGAAAGCGCCAATGCAATTGGGTTTCAAGGCCAAAACCAACCAAGGAATGATCCTTATTCAAGTACTTACAATCCCGGTTGGAGAGACCACCCAAATTTCAAGTGGAGGGAGCCCCAACCACCTCAACAACAAGGAGGCTTTAGGCAACAACCCCCGGGGTTCTTCACCAAGCCATATGCACCCCCACATGCTCCACAACAATCTGCCCCAAATGCTTTAGGTACGCCTCTAGATAATGATGCACTTCTTAAGATACTAACCAAATTATCTCAGGGGCAAGACGATCACACCCAAGCTATGCAAAACCAAGACAAAAGGGTGGATCAACTTGAGAAACAAATTGGGCAGATTGCCGAGTTTGTAGGTAAGTTTCGAGATCCCGGACAACTCCCTAGCTCCACCATTCCAAATCTAAGGGGCGGGTTCGAAAGTGCAAAAGCCATATTGTTGAGAAGTGGAAAAGAAGTTGGGACAGGTCCTACACCATCAAAATCAGGTGTCAAAGAGGATGAAAACTTGCAAATTGAAGAGGAAGAAGCAAGCTTGCCCACGGCAAAGGTGGTTCCACCTTTGCCGCAAGCTTCTAGTACCCCAAATCTGCCCAATTTGTCCAACAAAGGTAAGAATGTGTCCAATTCGTTTCCTACTAATGTTATTCCACCCAATGTACCCTTTCCTAGCAGATTTTTGCAATCCAAGATCGAAGAGGAGGAAAAAGATGTTCTAGAGACATTTAGAAAGGTGCATGTCAACATTCCCCTCATTGATGCCATAAAGCAAATCCCGAAGTATGCCAAGTGTTTAAAGAAGCTTTGTACAACAAAGAAACGTGTCCGGGAGAAAGAAGTGGTACATGTAAGCGAGAATGTCTCCGCAATGTTGCAAAGAAAACTACCCCCCAAATGCAAAGATCCGGGGAGTTTTACAATTCCGTGTGTCATTGGTAATACCCGTTTCAAATCTGCCATGCTAGATTTAGGTGCATCAATTAATGTCATGCCATATTCTGTTTATGCATCTATGAATCTAGGAGCACTTAAACATGATGGGGTAATCATACAATTAGCCGATAGATCTAACGCTTATCCAAAGGGAGTTTTGGAAGACGTTTTAGTGCAGGTTGATCATTTAGTCTTTCCGGCGGATTTCTATGTCCTCGAAATGGATGAATCAGACCATGCCCTTCATTGCCCATCCTCCTTGGAAGGCCATTCATGAAAACGGCTCAAACAAAGATCGATGTGGCCAAAGGATTAGTAACTATGGCATTTGGTGGTGACATGATTAGTTTTAAAGTTTCTGAATCCATTGAGACTCCTAATGTTGTTCATTCTTGTTGTGCCATTGGTAAAATTGAAAAGATAGGACCGGACCGTTTAGCACCAAGCACAAAGGATGCATCAAGAACCATGCAAGATGAGGGAATTGGAGTGGAGAACAAGGACCATACGGCCACTGCCCTTAAAGTGCTCACATTGGCTGAAAGAACCATGGGGAAGAATGTTCACATTGCTGCCACTTCATCACAACACATAGGTAAGCCACCTAATCCAAATCCAATTCCCATTAAAGTTGATAGGTGGTTCCCTTCTTTGGTGCAGGTACCCAAGCAAATCCCCAATGGTGGGCGCATAAACATGAACCTTAGGCAACACAACGCACCCATCAACAAACATCACTATCCATTTCCGTTCAAGGATGCAATGTACAAGAACTTTGTGGGGCAGGTTGTGGAGGAGATCCCACTCCATGCCGTGGGCTCCAATGAGGCATGATTGTGTTCTTCGTCCGGCTTCACGACATTAAAGAAGCGCTACTTGGGAGGCAACCCATGAAATTCAACAAAGGAAGCCCTAGGAATCACTCCAATTCCAGATTTGCGTTCCTAAAACCCTTCACTTTGTTGCTTGTTTCTAATCTGCCCAGTTTGTTATTTACTTGCTGTTTGTGTGTTTCTTTTTTGTTTAGCGTGGTTTTATGCTTGAAACATTGAGGACAATGTTTGATTTAAGTGTGGGGGGGTAACTAAGTGTTTTAGATGCAAATTCGTGGGATTTTATCACCCTTAACTTTGAGACTTGTTCCTTGCTGTTTTTAAGTGTTTTTGAGCAGTTTTGGTGTGTTTTAGTATGTTTTGATGCAAAAATCCGAAAATCACATAAAAATTTGAAAAATTTGTTTTAAAATCCCAAAAAGAGTTGTTTTTGTGTGTGTCTTAGGGTACCTTCCAACACAATGATGAGGATTCGGTTTGTAATTACATGGCTGTTAAAGAGAGTGATTAACATGGATGAAAGTTTGATTTACTCTTTGTCTATGCTTGGTTGTGGTTATAACTTATGAATTTACAAAAATCAGTTTTTGTAACATGCTTGAAGGAAGGAACTCAAACTAACACTACAACCTTGTGAGACTTGAGCCTAAACGTTTATTTGGAGAGTTAAAATCTGTGCATTCTTTGTTTTCTAAGTCGTTGCATGATCTCATTATTCCTTGCTTGGTTACTACTTAGAAGGCGTTTCATCATTTAGTTCCAAATGCTAGAACTCATGCCCATTTCATTCAAAGCATGTTATTGATTTGCATAACACATATTCAAGATGAAGTTGTGTAGTGACCACCACCTTAGCCAAAATGCCGTGAATCCCCTATGTCATTATGTTTTGTAGGTTCCAACCCCATTGAGCCTTGTTTAGCCTTTTCCTTGTTAACCCATGTTTTCCTCACCTAGCCTAGATTAGGACTATCCATTCCTTTGTTCTTTAAGCATAGTAAAGCATGATTCAATTAGAATTCTTTTGTGGCAGAAAACAAGTGTGGGGGAAGTTTTTGTTATGTGAATTTGTGTGCCATAAAGCACGGGTTCAAAGAAAAGAAAAGAAAATAGAATTCGTGGAAAAAGAAAAAATGAAGCGAAAAAGTATGAAAAGGTCCAAAACAATGAATTCGGCCCTAAGGAGTTGTCTAAATCTTTCCCTTGTGTTTTAAAGTTAGTTTCTGCCATTCAAGTGAATTCTAAGTCTCAATTTCATTACGTTGCTTACTATCGCTTGAAGAACGTTTGTTTTCCCTATCCTTTCTTTGTTAACCAATACCCCAAGCCCCGTTACAACCCGTAACTTCTATCTTGAGTGTTATGTGTTTCAATTTGTGGAGTTTGAATTTGGTATGAGCATATGGTGTCACTGGTTCTCGCATCTAAGTAGTAGCATTCCATTCATGAGAACATATCAAAACATGCTTCTTAACTCTAGAAATTGCATTCTTTGTAAAATATATATGTGAGCATTCGTTTTCATATCTACATCAATCTTCTCACATATGACTAGTGTAGGGTGTGGAGTTAGAAAATCTGAGTGAAAATAGAGTGTATATCTTGTAAGGAATTGAGGGAATTCTCTAAGGCATGTTACTTCATTCAAAGCATTGTTTTAATTGATTACTTGTGAATTTGTAAGTTGTGGCTTAAATTAAGTATGTGCTTGTGTAAAGATGACTCAAATTTGTGGGGATAACGATCTTTAACATGTCATGTTCATTGGAAATCCCTGAGGCAAATGTTGGAAGGATTAGAGTGTGTTTATTGACTTTGTTTCGTTTTGTTTATTTTGTTTTGCTCGAGGACTAGCAAAAGCTAAGTGTGGGGGAATTTGATAGGAGCATATTTATGCTACTTAGTTATGTTGTTTTCTTGCATTTTCGTAGTTAGTTATAACTTATTATAGTGTTTAAGGTCATTTTCGTGCAATTTCAGGTTCATATGGCAAAGTATGCATTTTGAGCCAATTTGGAGCATTTTGGAGCATTTTTGGGCCAAGATTGGATGGTGCAAACATGGAGACATGAGGATGGACGAATTTGATGATTCAAAGGGCTAGAAATCTGCATGTGTGTGTGCAAAGTGTTGGCCTACAACTTCAAACATCATGGCTGCCATGTAATGGCAGAAAATGTGTTTTTTTTACTAGCTAAATGGATGAAGAACATGCATTGCAAGTATAAACACCACATGGGCAGCAAGAAGGAAAGAAAACAGCAACACACACACCACATGGGCAGCAAGGAATCAGAAATTAAAGCATGGGCAGCAAGGAATAAGAAATTAAAGCATGGGCAGCAAGGAATCAGCATGGGCAGTGAATAGACAACAAGGAATGGCAGAAATTGGACCACCATGAAGTGGATTTCTGCAAGGATGGCAGATTGTCCATTACTTGATGTTTGCTTGACATTTTCAGCCACTATATAATCCCCATTCAACCATTTATCAAGGGAGTTCAGAAAACCACACCTCCCACACATATTCCATTCATCCCATCCAGCCATACACCCTCCACAATTCATAAATTCGTCAAACACATCCATCACACTTTGCAGCAGCCTTCCTTCACCTTTCACCATATTTTCTGACCCAAAATCATCCCTAGCCGTACCCCCATCAACCCTAAACCTTCCCATACCATTCCACATCCATTCTACACCACAAATAACCCCAAAAACCTGTTCTAAAGTTCTCTGCCGCAGCAAGGAGGAAGGAGAATTCGTTGATGAGCTTGCTGCCAAGTTGGAGCGTTCTAGGTGTTTTCTTCCTTTGGATTTTAATTTCTAAATTTATGTATCTTTGCTTGTGAGTATGAGGAACTAAACCCCCTTAGTTGGGGGGTGATTCGAAACCATGAATATGCTTGCAATATGATTTGATTACGTTCAGTTGTTATTTCATAAGTTGTGGTTTCAATTCGTTCATCTACTTGATTGATAACTTATTTGTGTATGTTGATTGAGAGTGCACGCTTAGTTTTCATGCATGAATATGATGCTAGATTATGAGGGAGTTTCACCTAATAGTTACAATCTTATAATCACAAGTAGTGAAGGTCGCTTATAAACGATCGCGTTGAATGAATTCTTGGCATTAGTTTCATGCTCATCATAGTAACGAATGCCTCGTCAACACTTATAGTTCTCATTGTGCTTCATGATTCTTGATTGTATCCTTATTGTGCTCATCACGTAAGGAACCTTTGAGGAATGCTTTGAATTGTTGTATGCGCTTTCCCATCCAATTCATTAACTTAAGGAGAACTTGAAGGTTAATTTAAGCGTATCTAATTAACTTGGGGTGTTGAGTTTCATAATTTATTGGAAGAACAACTGAAAAATCGTTTTGTTTGCAAGTGTGTCATGTGTGGAGAAGAACCTCCTAACTAGCCTTTTATCCATCCTTTTCATCCAAAAACGTTTTACAATCTGTTTTGTTTTAAAGTTTCTGTTTTGTTTTCAATTTTCGTCCAAAACCAAATCCCCCTTTATTTTGAAGTCTTAAATTAGTTAGAAAGTGTTTTGATTTGTGTTTTTAAGTGTTTTGATTCAAGTTTTCACTCAAATTCGTCAGATTTTGTGTTTGTGCTCAAAACTGCCCAGAAAGTGGTTTTTAGGCAGTTTTGAGTCTTCTAGTTGCTGTTTTGAGTTTTAGGTTTGTTTTAGTGTTCTAACTTTTAGTTTTACATTCTTTGAGTCTAGTTTAGTGTTTTAAACTTTGTTTTTATGTTATTGAGTCAGTTTTCAAGTGTTTAGCAATCCCTCCTAATCCCCGGTTTAGAACGATCCCTACTTACATCTTTACTACAATTTGACAAAAGAGGGTTTAATTTGTGTGTTTAGTTAATTTACGCATCAAGCTGATTCCTTATCTTCAATGACTTGAATTAATTTCTTCAACTCTTTTGCACATTCCTAGCCTCTTGAACTTCAAATTCGTCCATCCATCTTGCTCCATTCATAAGCTATCCATTTGGTGCACAAAACTGCCTCAAAATGCTCCAAATTGCACTTTCTTGCCAACTTTGTCATATGGACCTACAAACACACGAAAATAGCTTAAAACACCATAATAAACACAAACAAACTATGAAAATGCAAGAAAACAAGCTAACTAAGTCGCATAAATATGCTCCTATCAAATTCCCCCACACTTAGCTGTTGCTAGTCCTCGAGCAAAACGAAATAAACAAAACATAACCTAGACCTTCCAACGTTTGTCTCAGGGATTTCCAATGGAACATGACACATTAAAAATCACTACTCTCATAGATTTTTAGCCATCCTTACTCTCGAGCACATACTTAATCACAGTCATCACTCACTAGTTCGCATTTAAAACATGATTTTGAATGTAGTAACATGCCTTAGAGAATTCCCTCAATTCCTCACCGGATATTCACTCTATTTTCACACAGATTTTCTGACCACACACCCTACACTAGTTATATGTGAGAAGATTGATGTAAATATGAAAACTAATGCTCACATATGTTATGACAAGAAAAGCATTTTCTGGAATTATGAATGTATGTATATGATCTCATGAATGGAATGCTACTACTTAGATGCGAGAACCAAGGATATCATATGCTCATACCAATTCCAAACTCCACATACTGAAACAGATAACCATCAAGATAGAAGCAAAGGGTTGTAACGGGGCTAAGGTAGTGGCTAACAAAGAAAGGTTAAGGATAAACAAACGTTCTTAAAGCAATAGTAAGCAAAGAAATGAAATCAACTTAGAAATGTAGCAAATAACTTTGAAACACTAAGGGGATTTCGTACAACTTAGGGTCATATTCAAACTTTTTGGACCCTTTCTTCAATAACCAATACTTATGAGTTCTTTCTCACTTATTTTTTTTTCTTTTTCTTTTCTTCTTTCACTTTTTTTCTTCTCTTTTTTTTTTTTTTCTTTCTACCCGTGTACATATCCTTCCCCCACACTTGATTTCTGCAATATGTTTGATCAAAAGGAATTCCCTCTAAGTCATGCTCCACTATACTTTAAGAACAAGGGTATGGATAGTCCTACTCTAGGCTAGGTGGGAATAATGTGGCTAACAACGAAAATAGGCTAAATAAGGCTTAAATGGGTTAAACCTACAAAACAAATGCATGGGATGAAGGCTTTTTGGCTCTGGTGGTAACTACTAAACAACTTCATCTTGCTATATGTTATGCTAATCAATTTTATGCTTTGAATGAAATGGGTATGAGTTCTAATATTTGGATCTATAATGATGAAACGCCTTCTAAGTAGCAACCAAGCAAAGAATGATGAGATCATGCAACGACTTTTAGAAAACAACAACTTCACAGATTATTAACTCTCCAAAGAATGTTTAGGCTCAAGTCTCACAGGGTTGTAGCGTTAGTTTGAGTTACTTCCTTCAAGCATGTTACAAAAACTGATTTTTTTCTTTGTGATTACATGTGAATTCGTAAACAACAACGATGACCAAGCATAAACAAAAGAGCATATTGATGCGAAATATATAAGCACACAAATTAAACCCTCTTTTTATCAATTGTAGTAAGGAATGTAAGTAGGGATCGTTCTAGGCCGGGGATTAGGAGGGATTACTAGATCACTTGAAAATTGACTCAAATACGTAAAAACAAGTTTAAAACACTAAACTAGACTCAAAGAATGCAAAACTAAACTTTAAAAGACCAAAACAAACCAAAAGACTCAAAACTGCCTTAAAACCACTTTCTGGGCAGTTTTGAACTCTAAACAAGATTTTGACGAAAATAGGTTTTAACTTGACTCAAAACACTTAAAAACACAAACTAACACACTTTCTAACTAATTTGACACTTGAAAACAAAGGGGGATTTTGTTTTGACGAAATTGAAAACAAAACATAAACTTGTAAATCAAAACAGATTTTAAAACGAATTTGGCTTAAAACAATGGATGGATGGCTAGCTAAGGGGTTCATCTCCACACATGTTATACTTGCATTCAAAACGATTTCCAATTGCCTTTCAATAAACCATGAATTCTCAACGCCCCAAGTTAATTAGGTCCGCTTAAATTAACCTTCAGATTTTCCTAACGTTATTGAATTGGATGATTGCATACGACAACCCAAAGCATTCCCCACAAGTCCCCTACATGATTGCATAATAGAGACACAAGCAAGAATCATTAAGTTCTATGAAAACCATAAGCATTGACGAAGCACTTGTTACTATGATTGCATGAAACTTATGCCAAGAATTTACTTAACGCGGTTGAGATCATCAACCTTTACTACTTTTGAATATAAGTTCATAACAATTAAGTGAAATTCCCTTATATCCTAGCATCAAATTCATGCATGCAAACTAAGCGGGCCCTCTTAACCAACATACACAAATAAGTTTTTGTTCATATAGATAAGTAAATTGAATTCACAACTTATGAAACGCAATTAGAAGTAATCAAATCATATAGCAAGCATAAACATGGTTTTGAATCCCCCCCTAGCCAAGGGGGGTTTAGTTCCTCATAATCGCAATTACACAAAGATAACTTAAATTAAACATTGAAATCAAAGATAGAAAACACCTAGAAACGCTCCAAAACTCCCAAGGCTTGGGCAAAGGCACGGCACAAGGTTGTTCCTTCTTTCTCCTTCCTTGCAAGTTGCGGCACTAGAGGATGAATGTAATTGAGAGATGTATGAATGTAGTAAAATATGGTAGAGGGTGGTGACTAAATGGTGCAGCAAAGGATGGTATTTATAGGCTGAAATTCGTAGCCCCTATGTAGCAAAGGAAAAGGATTTAAAGGCCTAATTTGTATAGGATAATAACACACAATCCTTGAAGGAAAAGGCTAAGGCTTTTAGGAACCAAGGGGGAAAGGACTAATCAGGTTTCTAGAAGTTCTAGAAAGGTTTGGGGCGTCACTTTTGTAGGACAAGGGATAAGGCCTTCTAGAAAGGTTGTTTTGTGGCTGATTCCTAGAAAAACAAGGGATAAGGTGTGGCACCAAACTAGGAGAGGATAAGGGCTTCTAGAAATCTGATTTTAAGCATCCTAATATAGTTAGGAAACCTCCATTGCAGCCAAAATATAGGTAGATTAGGATTAGGATAAGATAGGATAGGATCAGGTTTGTTTGGATAAGATAAGCTAAGATAAGGTTTTGGATAAGATTTCCTCACTTGAGCTGATTCCTTGGCTTTAACTTTCCTTCTTCAAGTAGGAAACCTTGTTTGAGTAGGAATCTTCATTCTTCTAGGAATCCATCTTCAACTAGGACTCCTCCATTGATTAGGAATCCTTCTTTATTAAGGAATCCTTCATTTAAGCCATTTCCTACTTCAACTAGGAAACCTTGTTCAAGTAGGAATCATCATCTTTAAGTCTTCAATTTCGTCCATCCTCATGGCTCCAAGCATATGATCTTCATTCCAAGCTCTAATTTGCTCCAAAAGGCTCCAAAATGCTTCCTTTTGCATACTTTGCCCTTAAAACCTGAAAACACATAAAACTAGCTTAAAAGACTACTTTACTAAGGAAAAACACTATAAATGCACAAGAACAAGCTAAACTAAGGCGCATAAATATGCTCCTATCAAATTCCCCCACACTTAGCTTTTGCTAGTCCTCGAGCAAAACAAAACAAAGTAAACAAACGAAGCAAAACGAGTAAAACACAACCTAAACCTTCCAATAATCGCCTCAGGGATTTCCAATGCGCATGACACGTTAAAAATCATCATTCCCACAGATTTTAGCCATCTTTACGCTTAAGCACATACTTAATCATAGTCACTACTCATTAGTTCACAAATAACCAATTAAAACGATGTTTTGAATGTAGTAACATGCCTTAGAGAATTTCCTCAATTCCTTACTAGATATGCACTCTATTTTCACTCAGATTTTCTAACTACACACCCTACACTAGTTATATGTGAGAAGATTGATGTAAATATGAAAACGAATGCTCACATACATATATAACAAGAAAAGCATTTTCCGGAGTAAATAACATGTTTAGATATGATCTCATGAATGGAATGCTACTACTTAGATGCGAGAACCAGTGACACCTATATGCTCCTACCAAATTCAAACTCCACAAATTGAAATACACAACACTCAAGATTACAGTCAAGGGTTGTAACGGGGCTTGGGGAATTGGCTAACAACGAAAGGATAGGGAAAACAAACGTTCTCAAAGCAATAGTAAGCAAAATAATGAAATTGAACTTAGAATTCCCATTAGCATGCAAAAATCAACTTTTAAACACAAAGGGAAGTTTTAACAACAATTAGGGCCGAATTCAATGTTTTGGACCCTTTCTTCAACAAACAACACTTAAGGCCTCTTTTTCACATATTTTCAACTTCTTTCTCATTCTTTTCACAACTTTTCTTTTTTTCTTTCTATTTTTCCACGAATTTTCTTTTCTTTTCTTTTTCATGCCTCATTCAAGACTTTGGCACACCCATAACAAAACTCACTTCCCCCACACTTGTTTTCTGTAATGCATTGGTTTAAAGGAATTCATATTAAGTCATGCATTACTATGCTTCAAGAACAAAGGTATGGATGGTCCTAATCTAGGCTAGGTGAGGGTAATGTGGGTTACAAAAAACATAGGCTAAACAAGGCTCAACGGGGTTAAAACCTACAAAGCACAATGAAATAGGGAGATATGGCCATTTGGCTATGGTGGTCACTACACAACTTTATCTTGAATGTGTGTTATGCAAATCAATAACATGCTTTGAATGAATTGGGCATGAGTTCTAGTGTTTGAAACTAAATGATGACACGCCTTCTAAGTAGTAACCAAGCAACGAATAATGAGATCATGCAACAACTTTAGAAAACAACAATGCACAGATTATTAACTCTCCAAAGAAACGTTTAGGCTCAAGTCTCACAAGGTTGTAGCGTTAGTTTGAGTTCCTTCCTTCAAGCATGTTACAAAAACTGATTTTTTTTCTTTATGATTACATGTGAATTCATAAGTTATAACCACAACCAAGCATAAACCAAAGAGTAAATTAAACTTTCATCCATGTTTACAACTCTTTTTAACAGCCATGTAATTACAAACCGAATCCTCATCATTGTGTTGGAAGGTACCCTAAGACACAAACAAACACACAAAAACAACTCTTTTTGGGTTTTTAAAACAAATTTTTCAAATTTTTATGGGATTTTCGGATTTTTGAATCAAAACACACTAAAACACACCAAAATAGCTTAAAAAGGCTTAAAAACAGCAAGAAACAACATTTGAAATTATGAGTGAGACATCCCTACGAATTCGCATCAAAATACTTTGATTACCCCCCCACACTTAAATCAAACATTGTCCTCAATGTTTCAAGCATAAAATCACACCAAACAAAAGGAAACACACAAACAGCAACTAAAACAACTAAATAGGCAGATTCGAAAGAAACAACAAAGAGAAGAGTTTAGGAACGCAAATCTGGAATTGGAGTGCTTTCTCGGTCTTCCTTTGTTGAATGCATGGGTTGCCTCCCAAGTAGCGCTTGCTTTAACGTCGTACAGCCGGACGAAACTCCTTTGAGGCTTCATTGGACCCCACGACATGGAGGGGTGCTTCCTTTGCAACCTGTCCTACGAACCACTTCATGCTTTAGATCTTTGAATGGAAGAGGATAAGGATCCTTCCTGATTTTGATGTTTTGCTTCCCTAAATCAGCATGAACTTTTCTACCACGTCGAATTCGATTAGGTACCTGCACCATACAAGGTAACAACCTATTAGTTGAAATGGGAATCGAAATTGGAATAGGTGGCTTACCTTTGTACGGCAAAGAAGTGGTAGCACTATGGATAGATGCACAAGGGGTGCACTCGGCCAGATTTGGTGATTTCAAGGTTGGGGCCGTGCACTCTTTGTTGTTCACTCCAATTCCTTTCTCGATGGTGGGTTGTGGTACATTCTTCTTGACTAGTGTTGAACATTCCTGTCCTATATTTTCAATTACATTAATGGCACAACAAGAACGAACATCAGTAGTATTCTCAACCGATTCTGAAATCTTAAAGTTAATCATATCACCACCAAAGGCCATAGTTACTGCTCCTTTGGCCACGTCAATCTTGGTTTGAGCTGTTTTCATGAATGGTCGTCCAAGTAAGAGTGGTGATGGTGGAGAGTGGGTTGAGTCCTCCATATCAAGCACATAGAAATCTGCAGGAAAAATCAAGTGGTCTACCTGCACCAAAACATCTTCCAACACTCATTTGGGATATGCATTAGATCGATCGGCTAATTGAATAATAACTCCATCATTTTTAAGCTTTCCTAGATTCATAGATGCATAAACAGAATATGGCATGACATTTATAGATGCACCTAAATCTAACATAGCATGATCAAACCTCGTATTGCCAATAACACAAGGGATAGTGAAACTACCTGGATCTTTGCATTTAGGTGGTAACTTTCTTTGCAACAATGCAGATACATTCTCACTTACGTGTACCACCTCTTTTTCCCGAATCCGTTTCCTTGTTGTACAAAGCTTCTTCAAAAACTTGGCATACTTCGGGATTTGCTTTATAGCATCAAGGAGTGGGATATTGACATGCACCTTCCTAAACGTTTCAAGGACATCTTTCTCCTCTTCTTCGTTCTTGGCTTGCAAAAATCTGCTAGGAAACGGTACATTTGGAGGAATGACATTAGAATTAACTTGAATTGGACCTTCCTTACCTATTTTGGCCGAATTGGAATGCTTGGGTGGTTGCGGCAATGTTGGTTCCACCTTGGCCGTGAGTGGCCTTTGCTCCTCCTCTTCAATTCTCAACTCTTCCTCCTCGTTGGAACGTGACTTGGATGGGTTGAGGTCAGATCCGACTTGCTTTCCACTTCGTAAATGCATAGCTTTTGCAGATTCGAATCCACCCTTCGGATTGACCACCGTTGAGCTAGGCAACCTTCCTTGCTCACGAAATTGCCCCATGAACTCGGCAATTTGTCCCACTTGCTTCTCCAAGTTGTCCACCCTCTTGTCTTGGATTTGCCTCTCTTTGTTTTGAGTTTGGACTTCCTGCGTCAAAGTAGTAAGTAATTGAAAAATCTTATCATTATCACTTGAATTACCTGAATTGCTTTGGGCAGGTTGTGCTTGGGCTTGTGGTGGTGCCAACGGCTTTTGATAGAAACCCGTGGGTTGTTGCCTAAATCCGCTTTGTTGTTGGCCTTGTTGGGGGTCTCGCCATTTGAAATTCGGATGATCATGCCAACCGGGATTGTAAGTATTGGAAAACGGATCACCACGTGATTGGTATTGGTTGCCATATCCCACGGCATTGAGTGTCTCCCACCCTCCATTCTCGATCAATTGTGGGCACTTGTCCGTATGGTGGTTTTGCATGGAGAATACGCCACAAGAAGCTACGGTTTTGACTTTTGGACCTTCCAACACCTGAGAAAGCAACGTAGTAAGGTTAGCCATTTGATTTTGAAGTTCGGTTATGGCACTTACCTCATTGACTTGATGTTGCCGTGGCATGCTCCTTTGTCCAACACCTTCGTATTGTTGAGCGTTCAACGCTCGATTAGCAATCAACATCTTTGCAGCCGTAGGGGTCTTGTCCACCAATGCTCCTCCCGCTGAGGCATCTAGCATTTGACGTTCAATTGGTAGAAGTCCCTCGTAGAAATATTGTAGAAGTAGTTCCTCCTTCATTTGATGCTGTGGACATGAAGCAACAAGAGATTTAAAACGTTCATAATAAGTAGGAAAGGATTCACCTTCATCTTGTTGAATGCCACTTATCCTTTTGCGTAGGAGGATGACTCGAGAAGTTGGGAAAAACTTCTCCAAGAAAGCTCGTTTCATGCTCTCCCATGATGTGACAGTTCCGGGAGCCAATTCGTACAACCAATCTTTCGCCTTCTCTAGGAGAGAAAAGGGAAAGGCCTTCATCTTCAAGATGCTCTCATCCACGTTCACCGGGGTCATGCTTGAGCAAACGACTTCAAACTCCTTCAAATGCTTGTTCGGATCTTCCATGGACAGCCCATGGTACTTCAGAATGTGATGTAACAAGCTTGACTTCAATTCGAACTCCGCAGTTTTGTCCGGAGCCGCCCTAGGGTATTGGATACATAGAGGTGCGGCATTATTCAATCCCGAAGCGGAAAGCTCCTTGATCGTTCGGTTGTCCGCTGCCATGTCTTCCACTTCCTCTTCAAATTCAGAAACGGGCTCGAAACTTGCACTTGATTCACTAGGTTCCGGGTTCTTCCTCTTTCGTCTCAACTCACGCTCAAAATCGTCGTCAAAGTCTAAAATATGTTCGTGAACCGGATTAGAACTCCGAGTCATAAACAAGTACCTAAAACAAGAAACAAAACAACATAAGAATATGATCTAATAAGAAAAACGAAAATAACAATCCAAGGGATTAGCAAAGTTGCTAATCCCCGGTAACGGCGCCAAAAATTTGATGCGAAATATATAAGCACACAAATTAAACCCTCTTTTTATCAATTGTAGTAAGGAATGTAAGTAGGGATCGTTCTAGGCCGGGGATTAGGATGGATTACTAGATCACTTGAAAATTGACTCAAATACGTAAAAACAAGTTTAAAACACTAAACTAGACTCAAAGAATGCAAAACTAAACTTTAAAACACCAAAACAAACCAAAAGACTCAAAACTGCCTTAAAACCACTTTCTGGGCAGTTTTGAACTCTAAACAAGATTTTGACGAAAATAGGTTTTAACTTGACTCAAGACACTTAAAAACACAAACTAACACATTTTCTAACTAATTTGACACTTGAAAACAAAGGGGGATTTGGTTTTGACGAAATTGAAAACAAAACATAAACTTGTAAATCAAAACAGATTTTAAAACGAATTTGGCTTAAAACAATGGATGGATGGCTAGCTAAGGGGTTCATCTCCACACATGTTATACTTGCATTCAAAACGATTTCCAATTGCCTTTCAATAAACCATGAATTCTCAACGCCCCAAGTTAATTAGGTCCGCTTAAATTAACCTTCAGATTTTCCTAACGTTATTGAATTGGATGATTGCATACGACAACCCAAAGCATTCCCCACAAGTCCCCTACATGATTGCATAATAGAGACACAAGCAAGAATCATTAAGTTCTATGAAAACCATAAGCATTGACGAAGCACTTGTTACTATGATTGCATGAAACTTATGCCAAGAATTTACTTAACGCGGTTGAGATCATCAACCTTTACTACTTGTGAATATAAGTTCATAACAATTAAGTGAAATTCCCTTATATCCTAGCATCAAATTCATGCATGCAAACTAAGCGGGCCCTCTTAACCAACATACACAAATAAGTTTTTGTTCATATAGATAAGTAAATTGAATTCACAACTTATGAAACGCAATTAGAAGTAATCAAATCATATAGCAAGCATAAACATGGTTTTGAATCCCCCCCTAGCCAAGGGGGGTTTAGTTCCTCATAATCGCAATTACACAAAGATAACTTAAATTAAACATTGAAATCAAAGATAGAAAACACCTAGAAACGCTCCAAAACTCCCAAGGCTTGGGCAAAGGCACGGCACAAGGTTGTTCCTTCTTTCTCCTTCCTTGCAAGTTGCGGCACTAGAGGATGAATGTAATTGAGAGATGTATGAATGTAGTAAAATATGGTAGAGGGTGGTGACTAAATGGTGCAGCAAAGGATGGTATTTATAGGCTGAAATTCGTAGCCCCTATGTAGCAAAGGAAAAGGATTTAAAGGCCTAATTTGTATAGGATAATAACACACAATCCTTGAAGGAAAAGGCTAAGGCTTTTAGGAACCAAGGGGGAAAGGAATAATCAGGTTTCTAGAAGTTCTAGAAAGGTTTGGGGCGTCACTTTTGTAGGACAAGGGATAAGGCCTTCTAGAAAGGTTGTTTTGTGGCTGATTCCTAGAAAAACAAGGGATAAGGTGTGGCACCAAACTAGGAGAGGATAAGGGCTTCTAGAAATCTGATTTTAAGCATCCTAATATAGTTAGGAAACCTCCCTTGCAGCCAAAATATAGGTAGATTAGGATTAGGATAAGATAGGATAGGATCAGGTTTGTTTGGATAAGATAAACTAAGATAAGGTTTTGGATAAGATTTCCTCACTTGAGCTGATTCCTTGGCTTTAACTTTCCTTCTTCAATTAGGAAACCTTGTTTGAGTAGGAATCCATCTTCAACTAGGACTCCTCCATTGATTAGGAATCCTTCTTTATTTAGGAATCCTTCATTTAAGCCATTTCCTACTTCAACTAGGAAACCTTGTTCAAGTAGGAATCATCATCTTTAAGTCTTCAATTTCGTCCATCCTCATGGCTCCAAGCATATGATCTTCATTCCAAGCTCTAATTTGCTCCAAAAGGCTCCAAAATGCTTCCTTTTGCATACTTTGCCCTTAAAACCTGAAAACACATAAAACTAGCTTAAAAGACTACTTTACTAAGGAAAAACACTATAAATGCACAAGAACAAGCTAAACTAAGGCGCATAAATATGCTCCTATCACATATCAAACTTCCATCCATTTTTGTAACTTTCTTTAACCGTCATGCAATTAAAAACCAAATCCTCATCATTGTGTTGGAAGGTACCCTAAGACACAAACAAAAACACAAAAACGACTCTTTTTGGGTTTTTTCAAAACTTTTTCGATTTTTTTCTTGAATTTTCGTATTTTCTTTTAAAGCCACATAAAGACACATCAAAACATACTAAAAACACCCATAAACAGTTAAAAACAACCTTTGAAATGTTAGGTGGTAAAATCCTACGAATTTTTCAACAAAAACACTTTTGTTTACCCCCCCACACTTAAACCAAACATTGTCCTCAATGTTTTAAACATAAACTCACACAAAAGCAAGCAAATAACATAACTAGAAAATATGACAAATATGGCAAAGTAAAAGCAATAAAGAGTAGAGTTTAGGAACGCAAATCTGGATGCGATGACGGAGCTTCCTAGGTTGTCTTTATTTGCATGGGTTGCCTCCCAAGAAGCGCTTGCTTTAACGTCTTCCAGCCGGACGATACCTCCATTTAAGCTCCATAGTAACCCACGGCATGGAGGGGTACATCCTCCACGACATGCTCCTCAAAATACTCATACATTGGCTCTATGAATGGAAGGGGATAGTAATCCCTCCTGATTGGGGCGTTTTGCCTCCAAAAATCAATGCAAACTTCCCCACCACCTTGCATTTAATTAGGTACCTGCACCATACAAGGTAACAACCTATTAGTTGAAATGGGAATCGAAATCGGAATAGGTGGCTTACCAATGTTCGGCAAGGAAGCGGCAGCATAATCAACAAATGCATGTGGGGTGCTCTCAGCCAGATTTGGGGGTTGGAGGGTTGTGGCGGTGCAACCCTTGTGCTTTACTCCAATTCCCTCTTCCTTGATAGTTTGAACTGCATTCTTCTTGATTGGTGTTGAACGTTCCTGCCCGTTACTTTCAGTCACATCAATGGCAAAACAAGAACGAACATCATTAGTATTCTCAATAGATTCAGAAACTTTGAAATTAATCATATCACCACCAAACGCCATAGTGACTGCTCCCTTGGCCACATCAATCTTGGTTTGAGCTGTTTTCATGAAAAGTCGTCCAAGTAAGAGTGGTGATGATGGAGAGTGTGTCGAATCTTCCATGTCAAGCACATAGAAATCTGCAGGAAAAATCAAATGGTCTACCTGCACCAAAACATCCTGCAAAACTCCTTTCGGATATGCATTAGATCGATCGGCTAATTGAATAATAACACCATCATTTTTAAGCTCTTCTAGATTCATAGATGCATAAACAGAATATGGCATGACATTAATTGATGCACCTAAATCTAGCATAGCATGATCAAACCTCGTATTGCCAATAACACAAGGGATAGTGAAACTACCTGGATCTTTGCATTTAGGTGGTAGCTTTCTTTGCAATATTGCAGATACATTCTCACTTACGTGTACCACCTCTTTCTCCCAAATCCGTTTCCTTGTTGTACAAAGCTTCTTCAAGAACTTAGCGTATTTTGGGATTTGCTTTATTGCATCGAGGAATGGGATGTTGACATGCACCTTCCTAAACGTCTCCAGAACATCTTTTTCCTCCTCTTCGTTCTTGGCTTGCATAAACCTGCTAGGAAAGGGCACGTTTAGTGGAATAGAACTTGATTGGGTCAAATTATGACTTACCTTAGGTGTACGACACGGCAAAGGTGCAATAGGAGGCTGCGGCATTGTTTTCTCCTTCTTTGCCGTGTGATAGGAGCATATTTATGCACCTTAGTTAGCTTGTTCTTGTGCATTTAAGTTGTTTTTCCTTAGTTAAAGTAGTCTTTTAAGCTAGTTTTATGTATTTTCAGGTTTTAAGGGCAAAGTAAGCAAAACGATGCATTTTGGAGCCTTTTGGAGCACAATTGAGCTTGGATTGGACATCACATACTTGGAGCCAAAAGAATGGACGAAATTGAAGATTTGAAGATTTGAGGAGTCCTAGTTGAAGAAGGATTCCTAGTCCAAGAAGGAATCCTAATTGAAGAAGGATTCCTAATCAACGGAGGAGTCCTAGTTAATGATGGATTCATAGTCAAAGATGGATTCCTAGAAGAATGAGGATTCCTACTCAAACAAGGTTTCCTACTTGAAGTAGGAAAGTTTTGAACACCTAGCACTAAATTGGATGAAATTGGGTTATGACTTGACTCAAGACACTTAAAAACACAAACTAAATTGATTTCTAACTAATCTAACACTTCAAAATAAATGGGGATTGAGTTTTGACGAAAATTGAAAACAAGAACAAACTTTGTAAATTGAACAGATTCTAAAACGAATTTGATAAAAGTGAATGGATGGAAAGCTAGCTAAGGGGTTCTTCTCCACACATGTCACACTTGCATACAAAACGATTTCCAATTGCTTCTCAATAAACCATGAATTCCCAACACCCCAAATTAACCGTGAATTGCACTAATTAACCCTCAGATTTTCCTAAAGTTATCGAATTGGATGAATTGCATACGACAACCTGATGCGAAATATATAAGCACACAAATTAAACCCTCTTTTTATCAATTGTAGCAAAGTATGTAAGTAGGGATCGTTCTAGACGGGGGATTAGGAGGGATTGCTAAATCACTTGAAAACTGACTCAAATACGTAAAAACAAGTTTAAAACACTAAATTAGACTCAAAGAATGCAAAACTAAACTTTAAAACACCAAAACAAACCAAAAGACTCAAAACAGCAAACAAACACTCAAAACTGCCTTAAAAACACAATCTGGGCAGTTTTGAACACTAAACACAAATTTGGACGAAAATAGGTTTTAACTTGACTCAAGACTCTTGAAAACACAAACTAAATTGATTTCTAACTAATATGTGATAAGCTCATATTTATACATATTTTACATCAAATTCTCTCGTCTTTTCTTAGTTAGTTTCTTATATTTTTGAGTTATTTACTTTGTTTTTATGTTTTATCGAATTTATCTAGCTAATAAAATAAAAATAACATAAGTGTGATTTTATGTAATGAATTCGTGCCAAAACTGTTTAGCTTTTAAATTAAATAAAATATATATATATATATATATAATAATAATAATAATAATAATTGTTTGTTTTGTAGAATAAGGAAAAGTGGAGAATTGAGTGGGGATGGTGCGGAGATAAAGAAAGAAACAAACAAAAGGAAGGTCAGTGGGGGAGCATGATAGCTGCTTGGTGCAGCTGGTAATTGAAAAGAAAGAAATAAATTAGAGGGCCTGGCGCGCAGGAGAAGGGGGTGTGCTGCTTGGGCAGCGTGGGGGACGCGGAAAGGAAGCCTCGGGGACTTTACAGAAAGCTGCCATAAGGCAGCTTGCGAGAAACCTGGAGGGAGGAACAAGGCTGCACGTGGAGTTGTTGGCAGCTGCTTGCTGGCAGCGAAGAAGAGGGGAGAGCTGTCCTTGGCAGCTTGGACCTTGGGACGTACAGCAAGCTGCCTTGCGCAGCTAAGAAGACAAGTCACGAGAGAACAGCTGCCTTCCTAGCAGCGAGGGGGGTAAAGGAAAGAGAGGAGTTGACGCGAGGGGGTCGACGGCGAGGACAGGCTGCTGCCTTGCAGCAGAGCGCAAGAGGACGAACAGCAAGGCTGCCTTGAGGCAGCTGGCGACGCGCGCACGGGATTGAAGCAGGCAGTCACGTGGAGCTCACATAGAGAAACGCTGCTTTGCAGCGAGGAGGCTGAGCTGCTGGCAAGGAACGAGGAGCAGCGCACGGATTGGAGGGGCAGCACGAGCAGGAGGTCAGCACGATGCAGTGCTGACTTGGGCAGCACGGAGGATATAATGCACAGTGGCGCATCACTCTATTTCTCAATTCGGTTTAATCCTCCAACTCACGTTTTATTCCTGTTTAATTTTAATAATGTGTAACTAATTTTATTTTGGCTAGAGTTTAATTCAAAACCATGGATATATTTGTAATTTGAATTGATTACCTTCAGTTGTGATTTCTGAGTTGTGATTTAATTTGCTTAACTGCTTGATTGATAACTTATTTTTGTATGTCGATTAAGGATGCATACTTAATTTACATGCATGAATTTGATGCTAGAATATAAGTGAATTTCACCTAATCGTTATGAACTTATATTCACAAGTAGTGAAGGTCGCTTATAAACGATCGCGTTAGGTAAATTCTTGGCATAAGTTTCATGCAATTCATAGTAACAAGTGCCTCGTCAATGCTTATGATTTTCATAAAACTTAATGATTCTTGCTTGTATCTCTATTATGCAATTCATGTAGGGAACTTGTAGGGAATGTTTTGGGTTGTCGTATGCAATCATCCAACCTAATAAAAGTAGGAAAATCTGAAGGTTAATTTAAGCGGACCTAATTAACTTGGGGCGTTGAGAATTTACAATTTATTGAAAGAACAACTGAAAATCAATTTAGGTTGCATATGTGGCATGTGTGGAGAATAATCCTCTAGCCAGTCCGTCATTTATCATTTTACCTTAATTTTATGTTTTTGTCAATTTTGTAATTTATTTAAGTTTAATTTACTTTTCATCAAAATCAATCCCCCATTTTATTTTAAAGTGTTAGATTTATTAGAAATCATTTTAGTTTGTGTTTTCTTAAGTCTTGAGTTGTTTTGAGTCTTTTGATTTATTTTAGTTTAGTTGTTAGTTTTATTTTGAGTTATTCTATTTAAGTGTTTTGAGTCTAGTTTAATATTTTAAATTTTGTTTTTACGTTTTTAATTTAATTTTACTTTGATTAGCATCCCTAGTTAATCCCCGGCCTAGAACGATCCCTACTTATCCATATACTACAATTGTCACAAATAGGGTTTAAATTTGTGCGTTAATTTATTTTCGCACCAAATTTTTGGCGCCGTTGCCGGGGATTAGCAAATTTGCTAATCCTTTTATTTTTGTTTTTGCTTATGTTTATTTGTGTTTGTGTATGTTACTTTTGATATTTGATTTATTTTTCTTTCTTTGAATTGAGGTACAAATGGAGCAAGACCTGGATTTTACTAGCATTCAAGATCTATTGGCACAGCTCACTGCTCAATTAACTCATAATGCCGAACGGACCACAATGCCAAGTGTCCCTACACTTGATGTGCCCTATGGACAACGATATCAAGGTCCTCAATTTTCTGCAAATGAAGATGTTTGGGGATATCAGGGCCATAACCAATCAAGGGGCAACATGTTTTCCAACGCTTACAATTCGGATTGGAGAGACTACTCAGATTATATGTGGGATGAACCTCAACACTTTCAACAAAGTGGATATTGGCAGCAAGACGAATTCTATTCAAGACCTATGCAGCTACCACAGCATCCCCCACAGCAATTCCAATCAAATCAAAGTATGCCCGTGGATTATAATCAAAGGCTTGATGAATTAATTTCTTTGGTGCAGGGCTCACAAAACGAAGAACAATTACAGCCATCAGATGAGTACTATCAATGGCCATGTGCACCACCACATCCACCACAACAATCTCCCCAATTCAATTCAGGTACATCCTTGGATAATGATACACTTAATAATTTACTCACCTCTTTGAATCAGGGAGTAGAAAATCAAAACCAGGAGATGCAAGACCGAGTCAGAAGAGTGGACGAATTGGAGGAGCAAGTTGGGCAGATTTTGGAAATCATGGCACAAATTCAAGATCAAAGAGAACTCTCCAACTCCACATTTGCAAATTCAAAGGCAGAAAGTGAAATCGATGAAGTCAATACTTTGGAAGGTGATATGGAGGATGAAGTTGTTCCAGAACCATCCAAACATGGCCCGGACATGGATGAATTGCCGATTCAAGAAGAAGATGAGGATGACGACTTGGGCAGTTTAGAAGAATTCTTATCGCAAACCCCTCAAGTCTTTATGCCGTCCAACTCAGGTGAGGAGGTTCTAAGTTCAATTCATTCTAACATCGTTCCACCAAATGTCCTTTTTCCTTGCAGGTTTTTAAATCCCAAGGAAGAAGTGAATGAAAAATACGTTGTGGAAGATCTTCCCAAGGTGCAAAGTGATATCCAAATTCTTGGTGTACCAAATCAAGTTCCCGATGGTATTGAAACGTTCAAAGAGACGTGTACACCAAGAAGAATTATTCCAGAAAATGAGGTGGCCGGAGAATTTGTTGAATACATCCAAGAGGCTGTGCATGAGACAAATGCCAAGGAAGTTGAGTTTGATGACACGGGACAAGCCACAACCATCATAGTAAACCTGGCCAAGTTCAAAGTCCCGGAAATGTTCAAAAATGTGGTGTTTGTCATTGAGTTTGAACGAGAAAGTAAGCCATCTTCTCCATTTTTAATTTTATGTTATACTAACAATTTAATTTTGATGATTCAGGCACCGTCATTAGAACTTAGACCGTTGTCGGATCATTTCAAGTACCACCGTCCGTTCAATGATAAGCCCATGCATTTGAATAATGAAGGGAGGCCTAGGAATCACCCACAATCAGATTTGCATTCCTAATCCCTTCTCTTTACTGCTTTCATTTTGTTTTGTTTATTTAGTTGTGATTTTTGTTTAGAAGTTAAACATAGTCTTTTTACTTTGATTTACTTATTTTACATTGATATTTAAAAAAAAAAAAAATGGAAATGAAAAAAAAAATATAAAAAAAAAATAAAAAAAATATATAATAATAATAAACATTACATAATTTAAAAAAAAAAAAATTATTATTAAAAAAAAAAAAACAAAAAAAAAACAAAAATACTTATATTTATAATTAAATAAACTTAAATGCATAAATATTTTACAATAACTTGTAAACTAAAAGCTTTCATTGGTCGTTGGTAGGTGGTGCCTCGGAGGTCGACGGAGCCCCTGAAAGACGAAGCGCCAGAGCTGGATCATTCAGAGCCTCAATACTTGGTGCTGCTCCCGAGGACGAAGGCAACACAAACCTCGGGAGTAACGTCATAAACCGTTGATGATCACTCTGAATCCGCACTTCGGACTCCTGCAGCTGATCAAGCTTCCTCTTCATGCTTGTGGAGTAATTGGTTACAAGCATGTGCAAATCCCTGTTCTCATGCCTAAGCACTCTGACCTCCTGCCGAAGACTAGCCACTTCAGCCATCAACGACTCCACCTGACGGGTTCGTGCAAGAAGGCGCTGGCCCATGTTTGATACTGAACCTGCGCATCGGACGCTGTAAGCCAAAGAGTCTTGGACAGCTAGTTCGTCGGACCGCCTAGAAAGTATCCTAGTGTCTCTAGGAGTGAGCAGATTTCTGGCCACCACCGATGCTGTTGTTTCGTTCATCATCATGGAATCCCCAACTGTAAGAGGACCATTCGGGGATATGAAGGATGGCTGCCAAATGTTGGTTGGAGAAGATATATCACTATCTTCCCCAACATTCAAGTTAAGGCGACGGTCAGAGGGGCAAGACATATTTGAAGGTGTCGAGAATGAAGAGTCGGACTGATCAAGATTAAAAGAAATGCAAGGAGGGAACGTTTACCAGATGAAGTGTTTACAGGGGGAGCTTAAGTGTGTTGTGGAACAAAAAATGAGCGTTCTTATAAGAAGAAGAAATCGTTGAGGCATCACTCAGCAGTCGAAGATGCGCCCTCTCGCAAATCGAAGAGCCGGGCTCCTTTCTCAAAAGCCGGATTCTTTTCTCAAAAGCGGCGTCGCCGTTCTCAAAAGTCGGACTCCGTCTCAAAAGTCGGTTCCTTTCTCAAAAGTCGGACGCCGCTCTCTCAAAAGTCGGAGCGGTCAGGAATCACGAGGCGAGCTACTTTTCCAATTTTGTCGTCACTCGTCACGCGCGCTGTCAGCTTTGCGCAAATTACGGGTGGCTTTTTCAGAAAGCGCGTAACCTGTACTGTTCATCCATCAACCGGCTGCCGACAGGGGTAAAGGAACAGTTTCGGTTGTGAAGAAAAGTCCTATAAATGTCTACCTTCGCCTTCAACAGCAAAGGAAAACTCTCTCAACACTTCTTCATCTCCGAAATTTTTCATCTCCGAAAATGCCTTTCCATCAAACCCTCTCGAGTTTCTCTGTGTTTCTCATTCCCTGGGATACCTTTACAAATAAGACATCTAGAGCTAGAGTATTTCATATCATGAAGGTTGAAAGCAAGAGTATCTCATATCACGCTTTCTTCCTGTCCTTGTCCTTGTCTTTGTGGCAAGGAGAAAGCGGGCAATCAGCCAGCACTCGGTGTCAATCTTCCAATCTAAGAACCGACTGCCTGGAAATCCTTCCTGATTGCTTACCTAGCATTGCTCTCGAGTGCTCTTCTTCAACCACTGATGTACTTCCGAAGAAGTCGCCACATCTGCCTGGAGAACAGCCAAGGCAAGTGAAAATGTTACTTGAAGCATGTGGAGACAAGGTGCTGCTTCATCTTCAAGATCAAGTCTCATTTTCCTTGCTAAGAAGTTCCCCAGCCCAGTTCAAGCATACACCTGTGGAACGATACTTCTTCAAAAGCAAAAGTATCCCATATCATCAGAGTCAGAGGCAAAGATTTCTCATGGCATGCTTTTCCTTTACCCTTGCTCTTGGCTACGGGTCAAGGTGAAAGAAAGGAAATCGGTCGGCACTTGGACAGATTGAACAAAGAAGCAGACCACCACCTATTCCTCGTGCCTACTGATGCGAAAATAAATTAACGCACAAATTTAAACCCTATTTGTGACAGTTGTAGTGTATAGATAAGTAGGGATCGTTCTAACCGGGGATTAACTAGGGATGCTAACCAATGTAAAATTAATTTAAAAACGTAAAAACAAAATCTAAAATACTAAACTAGACTCAAAACACTTAAATAGAATAACTCACAATAAAACTAACAAATAAACTAAAATCAATCAAAAGACTCAAAACAACTCAAAACTTCGGAGAACACAAACTAAATTTATTTCTAACAAATCTAACACTTTAAATTAAACGGGGGATTGATTTTGATGAGAAGTCAATTAACTTAAATAAATTACAGAATTGATAAAAACATAAAATTAAGGTAAAATGATAAATGACGGACTGGCTAGAGGATTATTCTCCACACATGCCACATATGCAACCTAAATTGATTTTCAGTTGTTCTTTCAATAAATTGTAAATTCTCAACGCCCCAAATTAACCATGAATTGCATAAATTAATTCTCAGATTTTCCTTAAGTTAATGGATTGGATGATTGCATACGACAACCCAAAACATTCCCCACAAGTTCCCTACATGAATTGCATAATAGAGATACAAGCAAGAATCATTACGTTCTATGAAAATCATAAGCATTGACGAGGCACTCATTACTATGAATTGCATGAAACTTATGCCAAGAATTTACCTAACGCGATCGTTTATAAGCGACCTTCACTACTTGTGAATATAAGTTCATAAGGATTAGGTGAAATTCACTTATATTCTAGCATCAAATTCATGCATGTAAATTAAGTATGCATCCTTAATCGACATACAAAAATAAGTTATCAATCAAGCAGTTAAGCAAATTAAATCACAACTCAGAAATCACAACTGAAGGTAATCAATTCAAATTACAAATATATCCATGGTTTTGAATTAAACTCTAGCCAAAATAAAATTAGTTATACATTATTTAAATTAAAACAGAAAAATAAAACATAAAGTTTGAGGATTAAACCGAATAAATTGTAGGTTGCTGCGCTCCCTGCACTGTTGTGCTGACTTCCGTGCTGACCCAAGTTAGCACTACTCCTTTCCAAGCTGCCAAAGGCAGCTGGCTTTCGTGTCCTCACTGCTCTCCCGCTGAGCTCGCTGCCAAGCAGCAGCACCCAACAACCGAGGCCTCTCCTCCTTCCTCCAAACTGCCCAGTCACGCTGCCAGGAATTGCTGCTCCTGCTCGCTGCCTCAACTAACCTTTCTGTGCTGCCCCTGCCCTAAGCCTTTCCGCGCCTGTCTCCTCTACCAGGCAGCCTTCCTGCTGCCTCACTGCAGCGCTTCACTGCCAAGAGAGCAGTCCTGCTATCTGATTCCGTCACTCGTCTGTCCCGCGTGCACCTCCAGCTGCGCTGTTCGTCCGCGTTCCCGCGTCTCACCGTCAGTCCTTAAGCTGCGCAAGGCAGCTGTCGTGCTGACTTCTCGATCGCTGCCTAAGGCAGCGCGCCTCTCTCTGCTCTGCTGCAAGGCAGCAGCTTCTCCCCTTCACCGCAACTGCACTGCCCAACTCTCCTCGCGTCAGGCTGCCAGAATCACTGCGAGCAGCCTAGCTGCCCAAGCAGCTTCCCCTCCACCCCCCGGCAGGTCCCCCTTTCTGTTCCTTTTATTCTTTCTGTTTCCTCCTTTGCCAGCTGCCAAAAGGCAGCGCATGCTCTATTATATTATTTCTGCCATGCTGCACATTCACGTTCATAAATATATATATATATTTATATATATATATATATATAAATATATATATATATTTATATAATATATATAAATATATATATATATTTATAATACTTTCTTGATTATTAACCAATTACAGTGGGCAAGACAGTTTTGACGATTTTATCACTTAAAATCTCACTTGTGCAATATTTATTTTATTTACTAGATAAATACTAAAAAAACATAAAATCAAAGTAAATAGCTCAAAAATATAAGAAACTAACTAAGAAAAGACGAGAGAATTTGATGTAAAATATGTATAAATATAATCCGATCAAATACCCCCACACTTAGCTTTTGCTAGTCCTCGAGCAAAACAGAGAAAACAGAAAAAGTAATAACATGAAAATTATTAGTTTTCCCCTATGTGACCCTCATAGAACTTCATTCGAGAACATAAATAATCAAGAACCATAGCTAACATCAACCAGCAATTCAAGTTCATTTTCCTTATTCAAATATTAGCAGTAATCTTTGAAACATCCTTGAAGTGTAGTGTGTGAGATAGCCATGCTAATGCAATTTCAAATTTTTATTTTTAAAATCACCATATGCAAACTAGCGACCTTCTCACTGGAATTTACACTCAATCACACATGTGTTTAGTTTTAATGTGTTTCTCTCAAAGAAACAAATGTGAAAGTTCTACCATAAGCTTGCATAAAGATCACTTCTCCACAGTCATAATTGCAAAACTTAAATCAAGAGGACTTTTATTGGATGTAATGAGGCTTAGGGATAAGGTTATTGAAACGAAAGAATAGGAAAACACAAGTTCCAAGCTACATTGCAAGCAATTATTTTCTTTAGATTTATAAGAACTCAAGCTCTCCAACGATTCTTCAGACATCTTCAACCACACCCATAAACTGAAAATTTAAAAACTTTTTATTTTCTTTGTATACAATCTTTCTTTTTCTTTTTTCTCTTTTTTTTTTTTTTCTTTTTTTTTTTTTTTTTTTTTTTTTTTTTTTTTTTTTCAAACAGAAACAAATATGAAAAACCCCCACACTTATTCTTTTGCCAAACACCTTCAAAGTACTTCAAAAACATTTCTCATAAGACAATCTCGCATTGCTCGCTTGGAAAGGGTAAGGAAAAATATTTAATTCAGGCATAAGGGTAGACATATCTGGTGATAAGAAATAAAAGGCTCACAAATACGGCTCAAAATGGCAATCTAATGATATTATTTTTCTTTGGGAAACAAGGTTATTTGGGCCATGGTGGTAAACCTAATGCCTCTATCATTTTCAAGTTCATGCAATCAATGACAAAAATTTCGAAAGATCGTTATGCAAGTTCTAGAGAAGTATCTCACATAAGTTCATCACACATGAAAGAATAGGAGTGTATGAAAAATGCACACACTTTCAATAGGCTCAAAAACTCACATAGGATGTATATGGTCACTAAATTCACATATGGAGCTTTAAATCATGCTTTAATTTCACATCAACAAGGCTATGTGCATTTGGTTTTTCAAAGATGAACAAAAATGTACAAACTAACACGAGAATAAGGAATTTCACACAACACATGTTAACTAAGTTCTTGATCATCATGGTTCAAATTTTATCCAATTATATCATTGGGTCGGGAAACTAACAAAAAAATTCTAATTCAAAACAATAAGGAAAACAAGGAAATTTTTTTTTTTTTTTTTTTTTTTTTTTTTTTAAATAAAACAAAACTAATTAAGAAAACAAAGCAATAACATGGAATAACATGGAAACAAATGAAACCAGTTTAAAGTCGAAGGTACAAAAAATTTTAATTTGGTCATTTTTATACTCTTTACCCCCACACTTAAACTAGACATTGTCCCCAATGTCAGAAAATGTAATAAAATGCAAATAAAAGTAAAATAAATAAATATAAAGAAACAAAATAAAGTAATAGGACTGAAAACTTCCCTAATTTGCAGAAAATCAAGCGATGACCCCCAACCTTTTATTTTGCAATCAACTTCAATGGTGGAAATTGCCAAAAGTTCCTGCAAAGAAAAGAAATAAGTCAGTTAAGCACGCAAGAAAATATAAAATAAAAAAAACAAACGAAAAATTGAAAATGAAAATAAAAGATAATGAATAAAACTAATAAAAGAACATTGGTCCTGTTTGGTGACTTTCCACAGCTTTGAACTTGAACTGGCCTCGGAACTTCTTAGCAAGGAAAATGAGACTTGATTGGTGGTGTTGTTGAAGCTTCTCGAGCTCTTGGTTTCAACTCAGACTCCTTCTGCCGGGTTGATTGAGTCTGCAGGCTACATTCTTCTCTTTTTGTTCTTCTGCATGGCAGGTAGGCACGAGGAATAGGTGGTGGTCTGCTTCTTTGTTCAATCTGTCCAAGTGCCGACCGATTGCCTTTCTTTCACCTTGCCCCGTAGGCAAGAGCAAGGGTAAAGGAAAAGCATGCCATGAGAAATCTTTGCCTCTGACTCTGATGATATGGGATACTTTTGCTTTTGAAGAAGTATCGTTCCACAGGTGTATGCTTGAACTGGGCTGGGGAACTTCTTAGCAAGGAAAATGAGACTTGATCTTGAAGATGAAGCAGCACCTTGTCTCCACATGCTTCAAGTAACATTTTCACTTGCCTTGGCTGTTCTCCAGGCAGATGTGGCGACTTCTTCGGAAGTACATCAGTGGTTGAAGAAGAGCACTCGAGAGCAATGCTAGGTAAGCAATCAGGAAGGATTTCCAGGCAGTCGGTTCTTAGATTGGAAGATTGACACCGAGTGCTGGCTGATTGCCCGCTTTCTCCTTGCCACAAAGACAAGGACAAGGACAGGGAGAAAGCGTGATATGAGATACTCTTGCTTTCAACCTTCATGATATGAAATACTCTAGCTCTAGATGACTTATTTGCAAAGGTATCCCAGGGAATGAGAAACACAGAGAAACTCGAGAGGGTTTGTTGGAAAGGCATTTTGGGAGATGAAAAATTTCGGAGATGAAGAAGTGTTGAAAGAGTTTGCCTTTGCTGTTGAAGGCGAAGGTAGACGTTTATAGAATTTTTCTTCACAACCGAAACTGTTCTTTTACCCCTGTCGGCAGCCGGTGGATGGATGAACAGTACAGGTCACGCGCTTTCTGAAAAAGCAGCCCGTAATTTGCGCAAAGCTGACAGCGCGTGACGAGTGACGACAAAATTGGACAAATCAGGGGGCGGCTCGTGGTTTCTGAGCAATCCCGACTTTTGAGAAAGGAATTGCATGTGACACGTCTGGACAAATCAGAGAGCGGCTCGCCTCGTGATTCCTGACTGCTCCGACTTTTGAGAGAGACGCCCGACTTTTGAGAACGGCGTCCGACTTTTGAGACGAAGACGCCGCTTTTGAGAAAAGAATCCGGCTTTTGAGAAAGGAGCCCGGCTCTTCGATTTGCGAGAGGGCGTCTCTTCGACTGCTGAGTGATGCCTCAACGATTTCTTCTTCTTATAAGAACGCTCATTTTTGCTCCACAACACACTTGAGCTCCCCTTGTAAACACTTCATCTGGCAAACGTTCCCTCCTGTAAACACTTTATCTGGTAAACGTTCCCTCCTGTAAACACTCCCTCTTGCATTTTCTTTTAATCTTGATCATTCCGACTCTTCATTCTCAACACCTTCAGAAAATGTCTTGCCCTTCTGACCGTCGCCTTAACTTGAATGTTGGGGAAGATAGTGATATATCTTCTCCAACCAACATTTGGCAGCCGTCCTTCATATCCCCGAATGGTCCTCTTACAGTTGGGGATTCCATGATGATGAACGAAACAACCGCATCGGTGGTGGCCAGAAATCTGCTCACTCCTAGAGACACTAGGATACTTTCAAGGCGGTCCGACGAACTAGCTGTTCAGGACTCTATGGCCTACAGCGTCCGATGCGCAGGCTCAGTATCAAACATGGGCCAGCGCCTTCTTGCACGAACCCGTCAGGTGGAGTCGTTGATGGCTGAAGTGGCTAGTCTTCGGCAGGAGGTCAGAGTGCTTAGGCATGAGAACAGGGATTTGCACATGCTCGCAACCAATTACTCCACAAGCATGAAGAGGAAGCTGGATCAGATGCAGGAGTCTGAAGTGCGGATTCAGAGTGATCATCAACGGTTTATGGCGTTACTCCCGAGGTTTGTGTTGCCTTCGTCCTCGGGAGCAGCACCAAGTATTGAGGCTCTGAATGATCCAGCTCTGGCGCTTCGTCTTTCAGGGGCTCCGTCGACCTCCGAGGCACCACCAACCAACGACCAATGAACGAGATTAATTTACAAGTTATTGTAAAATATTTATGCAATTAAGTTTTTTTTTTTTTTTTTTTTTTTTATATAAATGTAAAAATAAGTAAATCAAAGTAAAAAAAAACTAAGTTTAATCTCCTAAACAAAAATCACTACTAAATAAACACAACAAAATAAAATCAACGTAAAATAAAAAAAATCAACGTAAAATAAATTCACACAAGAGCAAACAAACAATGAAAGAACTAAACAAAGTAAAATAAATTCAGTAAAGAGAAGGGATTAGGAATGCAAATCTGATTGTGGGTGATTCCTAGGCCTCCCTTCATTATTCAAATGCATGGGCTTATCATTGAACGGACGGTGGTACTTGAAATGATCCGACAACGGTCTAAGTTCTAATGACGGTGCCTGAATCATCAAAATTAAAAACAAGTTAGTATAAATTAAAATAAAAAATGGAGAAGATGGCTTACAGTCACATTCAAACTCAATTATAAACACCACGTCTTTGAACGTTTCCGGGACTTTGAACTTGGCCAGGTTTACTATGATGGTTGTGGCTTGTCCCGTGTCATCAAACTCAACTGCTTTAGGCTTGATTGTCTCATGCACAGCCTCTTGGATGTATTCTTGAAATTCTCCGGCCACCTCATTTTCTGGAATCCCTCTTCTTGGTGTACAAGTTTCTTTGATTGTTTCAACATCATCGGGAACATGATTTTGTGCACCAAAAATTTGGATCTCATTTTGCACCTCTGGAAGATCTTCCACAACGTATTTTTCATTCACTTCTTCCTTGGGATTTAAAAACCTGCAAGGAAAAAGGACATTTGGTGGAACGATGTTAGAATAAATTGAATTTAGAACCTCCTCACCTGAGCTGGATGGCATAAGGACTTGAGGGGTTTGCGATAAGAATTCTTCTAAACTGCCCAAGTAGTCATCCTCATCTTCTTCTTGAAGCGGCAATTCATCCATGTTCGGGCTGTGTTTGGATGGTTCTGGGACAGCTTCATCCTCCCGGTCACCTTGATCTCGAATCTGTGCCATGATTTCCAAAATCTGCCCAACTTGCTCCTCCAATGCATCCACCTTGTTGGCTTTATTTTGAATCTCCTTGTTTCGATTTTCTACGTCCTGGGTCAAAGAGGTTAGTAACTTATTCAACATGTCATTATCCGAAGACGTACCTGAATTTGATTGGGGAGATTGTTGTGGTGGTTCATATGGCCATTGATAGAACTCTTCCGATGGCGGCAATTGTTCTTCTTTTTGTGAACCCTGTACCGAAGAAATTAATTCTTCAAGCATTTGATTATAATCCACGGGCATACTTTGATTCGATTGGAATTGTTGTGGGGGATGCTGTGGTGGCTGCATAGGTCTTGAATAGAACGCGTCTTCTTGCTGCCAATATCCACCTTGTTGGAATTGTTGAGGTTCTTCCCACATATACTCTGAATTACTTCTCCAATCCGAATTATAAGCGTTGGAAAACATGTTGCCCCTTGATTGGTTATAGCTTTGATATCCCCAAACATCTTCATTTGCAGAAAATTGGGGATATTGATGAGTTTGAAATCCTTGCTCATAGGGCATATCAAAAGTAGGGCCACTTGGCATTGTGGTCCTTCCGGCATTCTGAGTTAATTGAGCAGTGAGCTGTGCCAATAGATCTTGAATGCTAGTAGAATCCAGGTCTTGCTCCATTTGTACCTCAATTCAAAGAAAGAAAAATAAATCAAATATCAAAAGTAACATACACAAACACAAATAAACATAAGCAAAAACAAAAATAAAAGGATTAGCAAATTTGCTAATCCCCGGCAACGGCGCCAAAAATTTGATGCGAAAATAACTAACGCACAAATTTAAACCCTATTTGTGACAATTGTAGTAATGATGTAAGTAGGGATCGTTCTAGGCCGGGGATTAACTAGGGATGCTAATCAAAGTAAAATTAAATTAAAAACGTAAAAACAAAATTTAAAATACTAAACTAGACTCAAAACACTTAAATAGAATAACTCACAATAAAACTAACAAATAAACTAAAATCAATCAAAAGACTCAAAACAACTCAAAACTTCGGAGAACACAAACTAAATTTATTTCTAACAAATCTAACACTTTAAATTAAACGGGGGATTGATTTTGATGAGAAGTCAATTAACTTAAATAAATTACAGAATTGATAAAAACATAAAATTAAGGTAAAATGATAAATGACGGACTGGCTAGAGGATTATTCTCCACACATGCCACATATGCAACCTAAATTGATTTTCAGTTGTTCTTTCAATAAATTGTAAATTCTCAACGCCCCAAATTAACCATGAATTGCATAAATTAATTCTCAGATTTTCCTTAAGTTAATGGATTGGATGATTGCATACGACAACCCAAAACATTCCCCACAAGTTCCCTACATGAATTGCATAATAGAGATACAAGCAAGAATCATTACGTTCTATGAAAATCATAAGCATTGACGAGGCACTCATTACTATGAATTGCATGAAACTTATGCCAAGAATTTACCTAACGCGATCGTTTATAAGCGACCTTCACTACTTGTGAATATAAGTTCATAACGATTAGGTGAAATTCACTTATATTCTAGCATCAAATTCATGCATGTAAATTAAGTATGCATCCTTAATCGACATACAAAAATAAGTTATCAATCAAGCAGTTAAGCAAATTAAATCACAACTCAGAAATCACAACTGAAGGTAATCAATTCAAATTACAAATATATCCATGGTTTTGAATTAAACTCTAGCCAAAATAAAATTAGTTATACATTATTTAAATTAAAACAGAAAAATAAAACATAAAGTTGGAGGATTAAACCGAATAAATTGTAGGTTGCTGCGCTCCCTGCACTGTTGTGCTGACTTCCGTGCTGACCCAAGTCAGCACTACTCCTTTCCAAGCTGCCAAAGGCAGCTGGCTTTCGTGTCCTCACTGCTCTCCCGCTGAGCTCGCTGCCAAGCAGCAGCACCCAACAACCGAGGCCTCTCCTCCTTCCTCCAAACTGCCCAGTCACGCTGCCAGGAATTGCTGCTCCTGCTCGCTGCCTCAACTAACCTTTCTGTGCTGCCCCTGCCCTAAGCCTTTCCGCGCCTGTCTCCTCTACCAGGCAGCCTTCCTGCTGCCTCACTGCAGCGCTTCACTGCCAAGAGAGCAGTCCTGCTCTCTGATTCCGTCACTCGTCTGTCCCGGGGGCACCTCCAGCTGCGCTGTTCGTCCGCGTTCCCGCGTCTCACCGTCAGTCCTTAAGCTGCGCAAGGCAGTTGTCGTGCTGACTTCTCGATCGCTGCCTAAGGCAGCGCGCCTCTCTCTGCTCTGCTGCAAGGCAGCAGCTTCTCCCCTTCACCGCAACTGCACTGCCCAACTCTCCTCGCGTCAGGCTGCCAGAATCACTGCGAGCAGCCTAGCTGCCCAAGCAGCTTCCCCTCCACCCCCCGGCAGGTCCCCCTTTCTGTTCCTTTTATTCTTTCTGTTTCCTCCTTTGCCAGCTGCCAAAAGGCAGCGCATGCTCTATTATATTATTTCTGCCATGCTGCACATTCACGTTCATAAATATATATAAATATATATATATATATTTATAATACTTTCTTGATTATTAACCAATTACAGTGGGCAAGACAGTTTTGACGATTTTATCACTTAAAATCTCACTTGTGCAATATTTATTTTATTTACTAGATAAATACTAAAAAAACATAAAATCAAAGTAAATAGCTCAAAAATATAAGAAACTAACTAAGAAAAGACGAGAGAATTTGATGTAAAATATGTATAAATATAATCCGATCACCTACCTGCCATGCAGAAGAACAAAAAGAGAAGAATGTAGCCTGCAGACTCAATCAACCCGGCAGAAGGAGTCTGAGTTGAAACCAAGAGCTCGAGAAGCCTCAACAACACCACCAATCAGGTCTCATTTTCCTTGCTAAGAAGTTCCCGAGGCCAGTTCAAGTTCAAAGCTGTGGAAAGTCACCAAACAGGACCAATGATCACTTATTAGTTTTATTCATTGTCTTTTATTTTCATTTTTAATTTTTCGTTTGCATTTTCTACATTTTCTTGCGTGCTTAACTGATTTATTTCTTTTCTTTGCAGGAACTTTTGGTTATCTCCACCCTTGAAGTTGATTGCAGAATTTTAGCTTGGGGGGTCATCGCTTGATTTTTTCTGCAAATTAGGGAAGTTTTCAGTCCTATTGCTTTATTTTGTTTCTTTATATATATTTATTTTATTTTTATTTGCATTTTATTATATTTTCTGACATTGGGGACAATGTCTAGTTTAAGTGTGGGGGTAAAGAGTATGAAAAATGACCAAATTGAAAATTTTTGTACCTTCGACTTTGAACTGGTTTCATTTGTTTCCATGTTATTGCTTTGTTTTCTTAATTAGTTTTGTTTTAATTAAAAAAATAAAAAAAATAAAAAAAAAAAAAAAATGCGGAAAATTTTAAAAATCCAAAAATATTTCCTTGTTTTCCTTATTGTTTTGAATTAGTTTTTTATTAGTTTCCCCGACCCAATGATATAATTGAATAAAATTTGAACCATGATCATCAAGAACTTAGTTAACATGTGTTGTGTGAAATTCCAAATTCTGTGTTAGTTTGTACATATTTGATCATCCTTGAAAAACTAAATGCACATAGCCTTGTTAATGTGAAACTAAAGCATGATTTAAAGCTCCATATGTGAATTTAGTGACCATATACATCCTATGTGAGTTTTTGAGCCTATTGAAAGTGTGTGCATTTTTCATACACTCCTATTCTTTCATATGTGATGAAGTTATGTGAGATACTTCTCTAGAACTTGCATAACGATCTTTCGAAATTTTTGTCATTGATTGCATGAACTTGAAAATGATAGAGGCATTAGGTTTACCACCATGGCCCAAATAACCTTGTTTCCCAAAGAAAAATGATATCATTAGATTGCCAATTTGTGCCGTATATGTGAACCTTTTATTTCTTATCACCAGATATGTCTACCCTTATGCCTGAAATAAATATTTTTCCTTACCCTTTCCAAGCAAGCAATGCAAGATTGTCTTATGTGAAGTGTTTGTGAAGTACTTTGAAGGTGTTTGGCAAAAGAATAAGTGTGGGGGTTTTTCATATTTGTTTCTGTTTGAAAAAAAAAAAAAAAAAAAAAAAAAAAAAAGAAAGAAAAGAAAAGAAAAAGAAAAGAAAAAGAAAGATTGTATACAAAGAAAATAAAAAGTTTTTAAAGTTTCAGTTTATGGGTGTGGTTAGAGATGTCTGAAGAATCGTTGGAGAGCTTGAGTTCTTATAAATCTAAAGAAAATAATTGCTTGCATTGTAGCTTGGAACTTGTGTTTTCCTATTCTTTCGTTTCAATAACCCTATCCCTAAGCCTCATTACATCCAATAAAAGTCCTCTTGATTTAAGTTTTGCAATTATGACTGTGGAGAAGTGATCTTTATGCAAGCTTATGGTAGAACTTTCACATTTGTTTCTTTGAGCGAAACACATTAAAACTAAACACATGTGTGATTGAGTGCATATCCCGTGAGAAGGTCGCTAGTTTGCATATGGTGTTTTTAAAAAATAAAAATTTGAAATTGCATTAGCATGACTATCTCACACACTACACTTCAAGGATGTTTCAAAGATTACTGCTAATATTTGAATAAGGAAAATGAATTTGGATTAGCTTGTTGGTGTTAGCTATGGTTCTTGATGATTTGTGTTTTCGAATGAAATTCTATGAGGGTCACATAGGGGGAAACTAATAATTTTCATGTTATTACTTTTTCTGTTTTCTCTGTTTTGCTCGAGGACTAGCAAAAGCTAAGTGTGGGGGTATTTGATAAGCTCATATTTATACATATTTTACATCAAATTCTCTCGTCTTTTCTTAGTTAGTTTCTTATATTTTTGAGTTATTTACTTTGTTTTTATGTTTTATCGAATTTATCTAGCTAATAAAATAAAAATAACATAAGTGTGATTTTATGTAATGAATTCGTGCCAAAACTGTTTAGCTTTTAAATTAAATAATATATATATATATATAATAATAATAATAATAATTGTTTGTTTTGTAGAATAAGGAAAAGTGGAGAATTGAGTGGGGATGGTGCGGAGCAAAGAAAGAGATAGAATAAATAAACAAAAGAAAGTGGGCGGTGGGGTTTTGGCAGAAAGCATGCAAAAAGAGGAAGGCAGCTTGGCTGCCATAATTAGAAATGATGAGTGGGTTGTGCATGTGAAGCAGAAAACTAAAATAAGTGGGAGGTGCGGTGATAAAGAAAGAAACAAACAAAAGGAAGGTCAGTGGGGGAGCATGATAGCTGCTTGGTGCAGCTGGTAATTGAAAAGAAAGAAATAAATTAGAGGGCCTGGCGCGCAGGAGAAGGGGGTGTGCTGCTTGGGCAGCGTGGGGGACGCGGAAAGGAAGCCTCGGGGACTTTACAGAAAGCTGCCATAAGGCAGCTTGCGAGAAACCTGGAGGGAGGAACAAGGCTGCACGTGGAGTTGTTGGCAGCTGCTTGCTGGCAGCGAAGAAGAGGGGAGAGATGTCCTTGGCAGCTTGGACCTTGGGACGTACAGCAAGCTGCCTTGCGCAGCTAAGAAGACAAGTCACGAGAGAACAGCTGCCTTCCTAGCAGCGAGGGGGGTAAAGGAAAGAGAGGAGTTGACGCGAGGGGGTCGACGGCGAGGACAGGCTGCTGCCTTGCAGCAGAGCGCAAGAGGACGAACAGCAAGGCTGCCTTGAGGCAGCTGGCGACGCGCGCACGGGATTGAAGCAGGCAGTCACGTGGAGCTCACATAGAGAAACGCTGCTTTGCAGCGAGGAGGCTGAGCTGCTGGCAAGGAACGAGGAGCAGCGCACGGATTGGAGGGGCAGCACGAGCAGGAGGTCAGCACGATGCAGTGCTGACTTGGGCAGCACGGAGGATATAATGCACAGTGGCGCATCACTCTATTTCTCAATTCGGTTTAATCCTCCAACTCACGTTTTATTCCTGTTTAATTTTAATAATGTGTAACTAATTTTATTTTGGCTAGAGTTTAATTCAAAACCATGGATATATTTGTAATTTGAATTGATTACCTTCAGTTGTGATTTCTGAGTTGTGATTTAATTTGCTTAACTGCTTGATTGATAACTTATTTTTGTATGTCGATTAAGGATGCATACTTAATTTACATGCATGAATTTGATGCTAGAATATAAGTGAATTTCACCTAATCGTTATGAACTTATATTCACAAGTAGTGAAGGTCGCTTATAAACGATCGCGTTAGGTAAATTCTTGGCATAAGTTTCATGCAATTCATAGTAACAAGTGCCTCGTCAATGCTTATGATTTTCATAAAACTTAATGATTCTTGCTTGTATCTCTATTATGCAATTCATGTAGGGAACTTGTAGGGAATGTTTTGGGTTGTCGTATGCAATCATCCAACCTAATAAAAGTAGGAAAATCTGAAGGTTAATTTAAGCGGACCTAATTAACTTGGGGCGTTGAGAATTTACAATTTATTGAAAGAACAACTGAAAATCAATTTAGGTTGCATATGTGGCATGTGTGGAGAATAATCCTCTAGCCAGTCCGTCATTTATCATTTTACCTTAATTTTATGTTTTTGTCAATTTTGTAATTTATTTAAGTTTAATTTACTTTTCATCAAAATCAATCCCCCATTTTATTTTAAAGTGTTAGATTTATTAGAAATCATTTTAGTTTGTGTTTTCTTAAGTCTTGAGTTGTTTTGAGTCTTTTGATTTATTTTAGTTTAGTTGTTAGTTTTATTTTGAGTTATTCTATTTAAGTGTTTTGAGTCTAGTTTAATATTTTAAATTTTGTTTTTACGTTTTTAATTTAATTTTACTTTGATTAGCATCCCTAGTTAATCCCCGGCCTAGAACGATCCCTACTTATCCATATACTACAATTGTCACAAATAGGGTTTAAATTTGTGCGTTAATTTATTTTCGCACCAAAATGACACTTCAAAATAAAGGGGGAATTGGTTTTGACGAATTTGAAAACAAAACAAGAACTTTGTAAAACAAAACAGATTTTAAAACGAATTTGGATGATTTGAATGGATGGATGGCAAGCTAAGGGGTTCATCTCCACACATGTTATACTTGCATTCAAAACGATTTCCAATTGCCTTTCAATAAACCATGAATTGACTTAACGCGATTGAGATCATCAACCTTTACTACTTGTGAATATAAGTTCATAACAATTAAGTGAAATTCCCTTATATCCTAGCATCAAATTCATGCATGCAAACTAAGCGGGCCCTCTTAACCAACATACACAAATAAGTTTTTGTTCATATAGATAAGTAAATTGAATTCACAACTTATGAAACGCAATTAGAAGTAATCAAATCATATAGCAAGCATAAACATGGTTTTGAATCCCCCCCTAGCCAAGGGGGCTTTAGTTCCTCATAATCGCAATTACACAAAGATAACTTAAATTAAACATTGAAATCAAAGATAGAAAACACCTAGAAACGCTCCAAAACTCCCAAGGCTTGGGCAAAGGCACGGCACAAGGTTGTTCCTTCTTTCTCCTTCCTTGCAAGTTGCGGCACTAGAGGATGAATGTAATTGAGAGATGTATGAATGTAGTAAAATATGGTAGAGGGTGGTGACTAAATGGTGCAGCAAAGGATGGTATTTATAGGCTGAAATTCGTAGCCCCTATGTAGCAAAGGAAAAGGATTTAAAGGCCTAATTTGTATAGGATAATAACACACAATCCTTGAAGGAAAAGGCTAAGGCTTTTAGGAACCAAGGGGGAAAGGAATAATCAGGTTTCTAGAAGTTCTAGAAAGGTTTGGGGCGTCACTTTTGTAGGACAAGGGATAAGGCCTTCTAGAAAGGTTGTTTTGTGGCTGATTCCTAGAAAAACAAGGGATAAGGTGTGGCACCTTTGTAGGAGAGGATAAGGGCTTCTAGAAACCTATTTTAATGTGTCCTAATATGAAAATAACTCCCCCTTGCAGCTGGAATTAAGTTAGGATAAGATAAGGATAAGATAAGGTAGTTTGGATAATGTTTTGGATAATTCTCCTTCTTTTGAGCTGATTCCTTATCTTCAATGACTTGAATTAATTTCTTCAACTCTTTTGCACATTCCTAGCCTCTTGAACTTCAAATTCGTCCATCCATCTTGCTCCATTCATAAGCTATCCATTTGGTGCACAAAACTGGCTCAAAATGCTCCAAATTGCACTTTCTTGCCAACTTTGTCATATGGACCTACAAACACACAAAAATAGCTTAAAACACCATAATAAACACAAACAAACTATGAAAATGCAAGAAAACAAGCTAACTAAGTCGGATAAATATGCTCCTATCACTGCCGCATGATGCGAAATATATAAGCACACAAATTAAACCCTCTTTTTATCAATTGCAGCAAAGTATGTAAGTAGGGATCGTTCTAGGCCGAGGATTAGAAGGGATTGCCAAATCACTTGAAACTAACTCAAAACGTAAAAACAAAGTTTAAAACACTAAACTAGACTCAAAGAATGCAAAACTAAACTATAAAACACCAAAACAAACCAAAAGACTAAAAACAGCAAATAAACACTCAAAACTGCCTTAAAAACACTTTCTGGGCAGTTTTGAACACCTAACACTAAATTGGACGAAATTGGGTTATGACTTGACTCAAGACACTTAAAAACACAAACTAAATTGATTTCTAACTAATCTAACACTAAAAAATAAATGGGGATTGAGTTTTGACGAAGATTGAAAACAAGAACAAACTTTGTAAATTGAACAGATTCTAAAACGAATTTGATAAAAGTAAATGGACGGAAAGCTAGCTAAGGGGTTCTTCTCCACACATGTCACACTTGCATACAAAATGATTTCCAATTACTTCTCAATAAACCATGAATTCCCAACACCCCAAATTAACCGTGAATTGCACTAATTAACCCTCAGATTTTCCTAAAGTTATCGAATTGGATGAATTGCACATGACAACCCAAAGCATTCCTCAAAAGTTCCCTGCATGAATTGCATAACAAAGATACAAGCAAAGATCATTAAGTTCTATGAAAATCATAAGCATTGGCGAGGCACTCGTTACTATGAATTGCATGAAACTTATGCCAAGAATTTACTTAACACGATTGTGATCAACAACCTTTTATTACTTTTGAATATAAGTTCATAACGATTAGGTGAAATTCCCTTATATCCTAGCATCAAACTTATGCATCAAAATTAAGCGTGCACTCTCAACCAACACACACAAATCAGTTTTAATTCATGTAGATAAGTAAATTGAATTCACAACTTATGAAACGCAATTGAAAGTAATCAAATCATATAGCAAGCATAAACATGGTTTCGAATCCCCCCTAGCCAAGGGGGGGTTTAGTTCCTCATACTTACAAAACAAAGAGTATAGAATTTAAACATTGAAATCAAAAGAAAGAAAACACCTAAACGCTCCAACGATCCTAACTTGAATGGCATGCACGTCCAAGGCTTCTCCTCCTTCCTCTTTGGTGCGGCACAAGGTTTTGAGGACAGGTTTGGATGGTATTTGTATGGAGGAGTGGATGGGAGATGGTATGGTGGTGTGGCTGATTGTGTTTTTGATGTAGTGTAATCTCTAGTGTTCTTCCCTTCACTCCCTATTTATAGAAGCTCCAAAGCAAAGAATCACTCAAGTGGCTTCAATAAACAATACAAACAAAGACCAAAATGATGCAAAAACAGCTAGTTTACATGCTCTTTTATCATTGTGTCTTGCCTTTAACAAAAGGCAATCATTCCTCTTTTGCTAATTCAACTCCTTTGTAGCTGTCCATGTGCCTTCATTCTTCAATTTCTGATGCATTTGCCTTGTATTCCATCCCTTTTCCACATGTACTAGCTGTTAGACAACTTTCACACACATGTTTTGCATCATTTCATCTTGCAAACTGATAGGAGCATTTTATGCGACTTAGCTAGCTTGTTTTCATGCTTTTATGTTGTTATTCCTTAGTTATTTTAGTATTTAAAGCCATTTTCGTGCAATTTCAGGTTTTAAAGTCAAAGTATGCAAAAATGTGCATTTTGGAGCTTTTTGGAGCAAAATTGGGCTTAGCATGGATTGCATATGCATGGAGCAATGTGGATGGACGAAATTAAAGAAATTCGTAGCCCTTCCTTCCCCTATAAATAAAACCCTTTTCTGATCATTCTAAGCACTCCACCCTTCACCATAACCAACCTATATCCATCCACCACCACAAATCACCACAAAAACCTTCACCCATCCCTTGTGCTGCAGCAAAGAAGAAGGAAGGAGACCCTTGGACGTGCTTGCCATTCAAGACGTTGGATTGTTGGAGCGTTTCTAGGTGTTTTCATTCTTTGTTTTCAATGTCTAAGTTTATGTATCTTTGTTTTGCGAGTATGAGTGGCTAAACCCCTATTGGTTAGGGGTGATTTCGAAGCCATGACTATGTGTGCAATTTGATTTGATAAATTCCAGTTATGAGTTCTTGAATCGTGAATGCAATTGGCTTAACTATGCGAGTAATAACTTATTTGTGTTTGTTAATTAGGGGTCGACACTTAATTGGCTTGCATGAATATGATGCTAGAATATAAGGTTGTTTCACATAATCGTCACACACTTATATTCATATGTAGTGAAGGTCGCTAGTCACGATCGCGTTAAGTCCAATTCCTAGCATGAGTAACATGATGTCATAGTTGCAAGTGCTTTGTCAATGCTTATAGTTTTCATTGAACGTAATGATCATTGATTGTATCTTTATTATGATGTCATGTAGGGAACTTTTGAGGAATGCTTTGGGTTGTCGAATGATGTCATCCAATCCAATAACACAAGGAAAACTTGAGAATTAACTAGTGATGTCACGGTTAATTTGGGGCATTGTCATTCATAATTCTATGAAGGAATAACTGGAAATCGAGTCGTTTGCATACGTGTCATGTGTGGAGAAAGAGCCTCTAACCAACCCATCATCCATTTAAACTCCCAATTCGTTTTACATTCTGTTTTAATTACAAAGTTTTTGTTTTGTTTTCAATTTCGTCAAAACCAATCTCCCATTTATTTTGAAGTCCTAGATTAGTTAGAAAGTGTTTTGGTACAAGTTAAAACCCAAATTCGTCCAATTTGGTGCTTTGTGCTCAAAACTGCCCAGAAAGTGTTTTTAAGGCAGTTTTGAGTGTTTGTTTGCTGTTTTGAGTCTTTTGGTTTGTTTTAGTGTTTCGAACTTTAGTTTTGCATTCTTTGAGTCTAGTTTAGTGTTTTAAACTTTGTTTTTACGTTTCTAAGTCAGTTTTCAAGTGTTTAGCAATCCCTCCTAATCCCCGGTTTAAGAACGATCCCTACTTATCCATACTACAATTGTCAACAAGAGGGTTTAATTTGTGTGTTTAGTTATTTTACGCATCACAAACATCAACTTTCGGCCACTTTACACCTCTACACACATGCTATGCATCATTTCAGCTTGCAATTATGTTTGTAGTTGCTGAAAATGTGAATACATCTTGTAAAGCAATCCAACAAATGGCATCTTTCACTTCTTTTCCTTTCAAATTGTTCCTTAAGTGTATGTATCTGCACACTTCCACACTTCAACTTCATTATTCAGATTTTTGCATGTGTTCAAACCCTTTTTAAAACACCAAAAACGTCCATCCCACTTGCTCCATATGCATGCAATCCATTTTGGCCCAAAATTGCTCCAAATTGCACCAAAATGCACTTTCTTTCCAACTTTGTTATTAGGACCTACAAACACACTAAAATAGCTTAAAACACTCTTATAAGCAATAACTAACTAAGTAAATGCAAGAAAACATGTTAACTAAGTCGCATAAGAATCACTTCCCCCACACTTGTTTTCTGCAATATATTAATCAAAAGGAATTCATTTTGAGTCATACTTTACTATGCTTCAAGAACAAGGGTATGGATGGTCCTAATATAGGCTAGGTGAGGATAGTATGAGTTAACAAAGAACGTAGGCTAAACAAGGCTCAACGGGGTTAAACTTAAACATATAATGTATGGGATAGGCTTTTTGGCTCTTGGATCACTAAACAACTTCATCTTGAATATGTGTTATGCAAATCAATAACATGCTTTGAATGAAATAGGCATGAGTTCTAGCATTTGGAACTAAATGATGAAACGCCTTCTAAGTAGCAACCAAGCAAAGAATAATGAGATCATGCAACGACTTTAGAAAACAATGATGCACAGTTTATTAACTCTCCAAATAAACGTTTAGGCTCAAGTCTCACAAGGTTGTAGCGAACATTTGAGTTCCTTCTTTCAAGCATGTTACCAAACTGAATTTTCCTTTATGATTGCATGTGAATTCATAAATTATAACCACAACCAAGCATACACCAAAGAGTAAATCAAATTTTCATCCATGTTTATAACTCTCTTTAACAGTCATGTAATTAAAAACCAAATCCTCATCATTGTGTTGGAAGGTACCCTAAGACACAAATAAACACACAAAAACAACTCTTTTTGGGGTTTTTTTTTTTCAAAACAATTTTTCAAATTTTTATGAGATTTTCGGATTTTTATTTCAAAACACACTAAAACACTCCAAAACAGCTTCAAAACACTTAAAAACAGTAAGGAACAACACTAGAAGTAATGGGTGATAAACTCCTACGAATTTTATGCAAAACAACTTGGTTACCCCCCCCCCCCCCCATACTTAAATCAAACATTGTCTTCAATGTTTTAAGCATAAACTCACACAAAAACAAGCAAACAAACAATTAACGAATAAACATGACAAATATGGCAAAGTAAAAACCAGACATAGTAGAGTTTAAGAACGCAAATCTGGTTTTGGAGATAGATGATCTTGTTTACTTTCCACAACTTTGATCTCGAACTGGTTTGGAATTCTGAGCGTGAGTTGCACAGTCTGCATTCTTCTCTGCTTGTTTCTTCTGCATGGCAGGTAGTCACGAGGTAGAGGTGGTGGTCTGTTTCTTTCTTCAATCTTTCCAAGTGCCCACCTCTTGCTTTCTTTCTCCTTGTCCCTATTTGAGGATGAATCAGCACGTTGTCTCCACATACTTCGAGGTATCATTTTCACTTCCCTTATCTGTTCCCCAGGCAGATGTGATAGACGAAGAGGAAGCATAAGATGATGAAGATGAGTACTCGAGAGCAAGGCTAGGTAAGCAATCAGGAAGGGGTTCCAGGTAGTTGGTTCCAGATCGGAAGATTGATACCAAGTGCTGGCTGATTGCTCTCTTTCTCCTTGTCCCAAAACAACGACAAGGAGAAGGACAGGGAGAAGGACAGGGAGAAAGCATGATATGAGATACTCTTGCTTTCAACCTTCATGATATGAAATACTTTTTCTTTGGATGAGTTGTTTGTAGAGGTACCCCAAGGAATAAGGAACACTGAGTTACTCGAGAGGGTTTGTTGGAAAGGCATTCTCGGAGAAGAAGGAGGGTTATGTATGTTTGCCTTGCAATGGAGGGTGAAGGGTGACATTTATAGGAATTAATAACCGGTACTATTCTTTCACTCTTATCAGCAACCGTTGGATGATTTAATAGTAAACTTCACGTGCTTTCTACTTCACTAGAGATTTTTGACAGATTGCCCGTAATTTCCGCAAAGCTGAGTGTGCAGGTGGTTGGCGCTGACACGTTTGGAAAAGCGAGTGCCTCTTCGATATCTGAAATCGGCGCTTCGACAAACTGCCCATGATTTCCGTAAAGCTGACTCTGCATGTGACAGATGTTGACATGTCTCGAAAAGCAGATGGTTGGAATCGGTGCTTCGACAAACTGCCCGTGATTTCGCAAAGCTGACTCTACATGTGACAGATGCTGACACGTCTGGAAAAGAAGATTAGTTGTGGTTTCTAAGCAAGCCCAGCTTTTGAGAAAGCTAGCGCCTCTTTGATTTTTGAGTTGGCCTCTTCGATTTCTGAGCTCACCTCTTCGATCTCTGAAATCCCATCGAGTGCTGATTTTTATAGAGGTACGCAGGACGTTCAAAGCACACTTGAATTTCTGCTTGTAGAAACTCCATTCTTGCACTTTTACGATCTTGACTTGTCCGACCTCTTCTTTCTTTAACACATCTGAAAATGTCTGGCCCCTCCGACCGTCGTTTTTACTTGAACCTTGGTGAAGAGGCAGTCCCGCCTTCTCCAGACAACATATGGCGCCCATCCTTCATATCCCCTACTGGTCTTCTTACCATTGGGGATTCGATGATGAAGAATGACATGACCGTTGCGGTGGTGGCCCGGAACCTTGTCACTCCTAAAGATAACAGACTGTTTTCCAGACGGTCTGATGAGTTGGCTGTTAAGGAGTGTCTGGCTCTTAGTGTGCAGTGTGCGGGTTCTGTGTCCAACATGGCCCAACGCCTATTTGCTCGAATCCGTCAAGTTGAATCATTGGCGGCTGAAGTGATGAGTCTCAAACAGGAGATTAGAGGGCTCAAGCATGAGAATAAACAGTTGCACAAGCTCGCACACGACTATGCCACAAACATGAAGAGGAAAATTGACCAGATGCAGGAATCTGATGGTCAGATTTTACTTGATCATCGGAGGTTTGTGGGTTTGTTCCAATAGCATTTGCCTTCGTCTTCTGGGGCTGTACAGCGTAGTGAAGCTCCAAACGATCAACCTCCGATACCTCCTCCTTCTGTGGCCCCGCCGACTGCTGAGGCTCCGCCGACTACTGAGACTTCTCCCAAACAACCTTTGTGAAGGCTTCTTCTTGTATTTTTCTGCTTAATGTTCCTTTTTTTTTATGAATGTAAAAATACCTTGCATATCTGTCAATGTTTCAAAAAAAAGAAATCCAAACCCAAAAATAATTAAATAAGCAACAACCAAATAAATTAAAAAAATTGACAATCGGGCAAAATGAAAATGCAGAAAAGGGAAGGTTTTTAGAAACGCAAAACTGCTTGTGGAGCGATTCAAAAATCTTCCTCATTTGAATACATGGGTTGCCTCCCAAGTAGCGCTTGCTTTAACGTCTTGCAGCCGGACGAAGAACTCATTCACTCCTCATTGGATCCCACGGCATGCAGAGAGATGTCCTCCACGGCATGCTCCTCAAAGTGCTCATAATATGGCTTCAATCGGTGCCCATTCACCTTGAATTCATGTCCCGTTTTCAAGCTTTGGATTTGGACTGCACCATGAACAAAAACATTAGTAATAACAAACGGTCGAATCCATTTAGAAAGTAACTTACCGGGAAACAACCGTAAACGGGAGTTGAACAAGAGCACTTTCTGGCCTATGAAGAATGTTTTGCCTTGAATCATCTTATCATGGAAAGCTTTGGTCTTCTCCATTTAAATGCTAGCATTCTCGTACGCCTCATGCCGTATCTCATCGAGTTCATTGAGTTGAAACTTCCTATGATTTCCTGCGGCATTTAGGTCCATATTGAACTTCTTGACGGCCCAATGATCTTTGTGCTCCAATTCAACGGGGAGATGGCACGGCTTGCCATAGATGAGCCTAAATGGGGACAGTCCAATGGGTGTCTTGTACGTCGTACGATATGCCCAAAGTGCATCATCTAACCGTAAGCTCCAATCCTTCCTTGTAGGCCCAACGGTCTTCTCTAGAATTTGTTTGATCTCACGGTTGGAAACCTCGTCTTGGCCATTCGTTTGATGATGGTAAGGTGTAGAAACCCTATGGTTGACATTGTATTTCCTCAATAACGCCTCTATGGTCCGGTTGCAAAAGTGCGATCCTCCATCACTTATGATGACACGTGGCATGCCAAACCTTGTAAAAATGTTAGTTCTAATAAAATCTGCAACCACTTTAGAGTCATTAGTCTGGGTGGCTTTAGCTTCCACCCACTTCGGCACATAATCAACCGCAAGCAAAATATACATGAAACCATACGAGGAAGGAAAGGGACCCATAAAATCAATTCCCCAAACATAAAAAATTTCAACATTAAGGATAGAAACTTGCGGCATTTGATCCCTAGCACATATGTTACCCATTCTTTGGCATTTATCACATGTTAAGCAAAAAGTTCTAGCATCCTTAAATATCCTAGGCCAATAGAATCCACATTGTAATACCTTGAGGGCTGTTCTTTGTGTGCCAAAGTGCCCTCCACATGCATATGTATAACAAAAGCTTAGAATAGAATGAAATTCAGAATTATGCACACATCGACGGACAATCTGATCTGGGCAAAATTTCCATAAATATGGATCATCCCACACATAAAACCGTGCATCATGCTTTAACTTATCACGTTGGTGCCTAGTGAAAGTGCTAGGAATTCGTTTTGACACCAAAAAATTAACCACATCGGCATACCAAGGCTCACTTACCTTTATGGACAGCAATTGTTCATTGGGGAATGTCTCGGCAATGGGTAGGGACTCCTCATTATGCACCATGCGGCTTAGGTGGTCAGCCACCACGTTCTCACTTCCCTTCTTGTCACGAATCTCAATATCGAACTCTTGAAGTAGCAACATCCAACGAATTAGCCGCGGTTTGGCTTCCTTTTTAGTGAGCAAGTACTTCAAAGCTGCATGGTCAGTGAAAACAATTACTTTAGTCCCAATTAAATATGATCTAAACTTATCTAAAGCAAAAACAACGGCAAGAAGTTCTTTTTCCGTAGTGGAATAGTTCAACTGCGCATCATTCAACGTCCGTGAGATGACATGCGGCCTCTTGTCCTTCCTTTGTCCCAAAACAGCTCCTAACGCATAATCGGACGCATCACACATAAGCTCGAAAGGTAGGCTCCAATCCGGTGGGACAATGATTGGTGCCGTAGTCAACAACTCCTTGAGTTGGTTGAATGATGCCGTGCATGCCTTGGTGAATTCAAACGCCACTTCTTTTTGTAGGAGACGGCAAAGAGGTTGTGCCACCTTTGAGAAATCTTTGATAAACCTACGATAGAAACCTGCATGGCCAAGAAAAGAACGAACCTCTTGATGTGAAAATTAACTTGACACACAAATTAAACCCTATGGATGGCAATTGTAGTATATGAGCAAATAGGGATCGTTCTAGACCGGGGATTAACTAGGGATGCTAATCAATGTGAAACTGACTCAAAACGTAAAAACATAATGTAGAACACTAAACTAGACTCAAAGAATGCAAAACTAAACTCTAAAACACTAAAACAAACCAAAAGATTCAAACAGCACTCAAAACACTCAAAACTGCCTTAAAAACACTTTATGGGCAGTTTTGAGCACCTAACACTAATTTGGACGAAATTGGACTATAACTTGACTCAAGACACTTAAAAACACAAACTAAATCAATTTCTAACTAATCTAACACTTTAAAATAAATGGGGGATTGATTTTTACGAAATTGAAATTAAAACAGAAACTTGTAAACAAACTTCAAACAAAACGGATTGTGATGAAATAGAATGATGAGAAGCTTAGTTAGAGGGTTCCTTATCCACACATGAACATATGCATATAATTTGATTCCCGGTTATGATTTCAACAAACAATGAATGACAATGCTCCAAGTTAATTAGGTTCGCTTAAATTAACTTTCAGATTTCCCTAGATTCATTGGATTGAATGGGATACGCACTACAACCAAATTAGTCCTCATCAAAGTCCCTAACTATGGAATACGCATGATAGAGACATTCAACAGAGATCATTAAGTTCAACGGAAATCATAAACATTGAGTAGGCATTCATAACTATGGAATACGCATGTTAATCCAGCCTAGGGTTTACTTAAACACAATCGTGACTAGCGATCTTTACTACTCATGAATATAAGTTCATAACGATTAGGTGAAATTCCCTTATATTCTAGCATCAAGTTTAGGCATGCAAATTAAGTGTTTAGGCATGCAAATTAAGTGTCGACCCTCAACCCACATACATACACAAGTTCTTAATCAAAACAGAAAAGTAAACCACATCTAAAGTTCATGAATTCATAACTGGAGTAAATCACATCATAACCAACATATGTCCATGGCTTCAAATTCGCCTCTAACTAAAAAGAAATTAGTTCCACATGTTTAACATAATTGAACAGCAAGTTAAATTAAACATGAAAACAGAAACAAGAGAAAAAAGAACTCCAAACACTCCACTAGTTGCAGATTGCATGTGCAAGGTTTCTTCCTTCCTTTGGACTGCACGGCACTACTCCTCCTCTCCTTCAATGGTGGCGGCACAAGGTGGTTATGGTGGTGGGAAGGTGCGGCTATGGTGGATGAATGGTTACTTGGATGGAGGGTTGCGGGAAGGGTTGAATTTGGGCAGAAAGTTGGGAGTTTGGGGGTGGAAGGCTGCGGCAAGAATTAGAACTAGGGTTTTTGGAATTTTGAATGAATGTAGCAGGTTGTAGTTCGGCCTAGGGGTTAAAACACATATATATAAGCACTACAAACCCTAGGGCAAACAGATTAGGGCCTCTAAAACCCAAGTCCATCAGAAATTAGGTTAAAACAATTAGAATTTAAGTGGGAAAAGGGCCTAGGTGCGGCTGGTTACTAGGGTAAAGGAATGGGCCTTCTAGAATGCCTTGCAAGGCAAGGAAATCAGATTTCTAAGCCCTAGGTGCGGCAAGGGTTAGAGGGGAAAGGCTAAGTCATCTAAAAGCCCAAAGCCAAGAATAGAAACTCCCGAAAATGGAAACCTCCAAGAATAGAAACTTCCAACTTTAGAAACTTTGGTTTCCAATTCCGAATTCTTTGTTCTTCACTTTCATTTCTTCCTTTCTTAAGCTCCTTTGACCTTCAAACTCGTCAATTCCTTGTGGGCCATTAGCATACACAACATTCCAGCTCAGTTTTGCTCTAAAATGCTCCATTTTGCTTCTTTTTGCACATTTTGTCTCTAAAACCTGAAATGGCGCGAAACAGACTTTAAACATTGAAATAACTCAAGAAAAACAACATAAATGCATGAGAACAAGCCTGCTAAGTCGCATAAATATGCTCCTTTCAAATTCCCCCACACTTAGCTTTTGCTAGTCCTCGAGCAAAACAAACAAAAGAAAGAAAACAAAACGAAACAAACTAACCAAAACAAAACCTAAACCTTCCAATGTTTGCCTCAGGGATTTCCAATGCACATGACGTATTAAAGATTGTTATCCCCACAGATTTGAGTCATCTTTACACATAAGCACATACTTAATTAAAGCCACAACTTACTAGTTCACAAGTAATCAATTAAAACAATGCTTTGAATGTAGTAACATGCCTTAGAGAATTCCCTCAATTCCTTACAAGATATACACTCTATTTTCACTCAGATTTTCTAACTCCACACCCTACACTAGTCATATGTGAGAAGATTGATGTAGAAATGAAAATGAATGCTCACATATATGTTTCACAAAGAACGCAATTTCTAGAGTTAAGAAGCATGTTTAGATATGATCTCATGAATGGAATGCTACTACTTAGATGCGAGAACCAGTGACATCATATGCTCATACCAAATTCAAACTCCACAAATTGAAACACATAACACTCAAGATAGAAGTTAAGGGTTGTAATGGGGCTTGGGGGTGTTGGTTAACAAGGAAAGGATAAGGAAAACAAACGTTCTTCAAGCGATAGTAAGCAAAGTAATGAAATTGAGACTTAGAATTCACTTAGATTGCAGAAATTAACTTAACACACAAGGGGGAGACTTAAACAACTCCTTAGGGCCGAATTCATTGTTTTGGACCCTTACTTCAACAAACAATACTTTGGAACTCTTTTTCTCAACTTTTTAACTCTTTTTTTTCATACTTTTCATACTTTTTCTTCATTTTTTTCTTTTTCCACGAATTTTTTTTTTCTTTTTTTTTTTTTTTTGCCGTGCCTATGGCACACGATTCCTCACGAAAAAAAATACTTCCCCCACACTTAATTTCTGCCAACATTGATCAAAAGGAATTCAATTCGAATCATGCTTTACTATGCTTTAAGAACAAGGGTAAGGATGATCCTAATCTAAGCTAGGTAAGGATAATGTGGGTTAACAAACAACATAGGCTAAACAAGGCTCAACGGGGTTAAACTTAAACATAAAATGATATGGGATACACAGCAGTTTGGCTAAGGTGGTGGTAACTACACAACTTTATCTTGAATATGTGTTATGCAAATCAATAACATGCTTTGAATGAAATGGGCATGAGTTCTAGCATTTGGAACTAAATGATGAAACGCCTTCTAAGTAGCAACCAAGCAAAGAATAATGAGATCATGCAACGACTTTAGAAAACAAAGAATGCACAGATTTTAACTCTCCAAATAAACGTTTAAGCTCAAGTCTCACAAGGTTGTAGCGTTTGTTTGAGTTCCTTCCTTCAAGCATGTTACAAAAAATAATTTTTTTCCTTTATGATTACATGTGAATTCATAAGTTATAACCAAAACAAAGCATAAACCAAGAGTAAATCAAACTTTCATCCATGTTAATCCTTCTCTTTAACAGTCATGCAATTACAAACCGAATCCTCATCATTGTGTTGGAAGGTACCCTAAGACACAAGCAAACACACAAAAACAACTCTTTTTGGTTTTTTTTCAAAACAATTTTTCAAATTTTTATGGGATTTTTGGATTTTTATGTCAAAACACACTAAAATGCATCAAAACAGCCTAAAAACACCTAAAAACTGCAAGAAACAACATTGGAAATTATGGGTGAGAAACCCTACGAATTTGCATCAAAACACTTTGGTTACCCCCCCACACTTAAATCAAACATTGTCCTCAATGTTTCAAAGCATAAACTAACATAAATAACACAAAACCAAGCAAAACAGCAACTAAACAATCTAACATGGCAGAAATGAAATAATCAACAAAGAGAAGGGTTAGGAACGCAAATCTGGAATTGGAGTGCTCTCTAAGTCTTCCTTTGTTGCATTAATGGGTTGCCTCCCAAGTAGCGCTTGCTTTAACGTCTTCCAGCCGGACGGTACCTCCATTTAAGCTTGACTAGGTTCCACGGCATGGAGGGGTACCTCCTCCACGACATGCTCCTCAAACGTCTCGTAATAGGGCTTCAATCGATGCCCATTCACTTTGAATTCTTGCTGCGTCCTTGAACTTTTGATTTGCACTGCACCGTGAGGGAAAACATTAGTGACAATAAAAGGACCAACCCATGTGGAACGCAACTTACCCGGAAACAACCGAAGGCGAGAATTGAACAACAACACTTTCTGCCCAATAGAGAACGTCTTGGCACGAATCATCTTGTCATGGAATGCCTTCGTTTTCTCCTTGTAAATCCGGGCATTCTCATATGCTTCATTTCGGATTTCGTCAAGCTCACACAATTGAAGCTTCCTATGTAAACCTGCGGCATCAAGGTCCATATTGAACGTTTTGACGGCCCAATGTGCACGATGCTCTAACTCGACGGGAAGATGGCATGGCTTCCCATAGATAAGCCGAAAAGGTGACATTCCAATGGGGGTTTTGTAGGCAGTGCGATACGCCCACAATGTATCGTTTAAGCGCAAACTCCAATCCTTCCTTGTAGGCCCCACGGTCTTCTCAAGAATCTGCTTGATTTCCCTATTCGAAACTTCGGCTTGCCCGCTCGTTTGAGGGTGATAAGGTGTGGCCACCTTATGCGTGACATTGTATTTCTTGAGCAACGCCTCGATGGTTCGATTACAAAAATGGGAACCTCCATCACTGATTAGCACTCGTGGCATTCAAACCTTGCAAAAATGTTAGTTTTCACAAAATCTGCAACCACTCGAGAATCATTAGTTCGGGTGGCTTTTGCTTCCACCCATTTCGACACATAGTTGATGTGAAAATTGACTTGACACACCCTATGGATGACAATTGTAGTATATGAGCAAATAGGGATCGTTCTAACCGGGGATTAACTAGGGATGCTAATCACTGTAAAACTGACTCAAGAACATAAAAATATACTGTAGAACACTAAACTAGACTCAATTAATGCAAAACTAAGGTTTAAAACACCTAAACAAACTAAAAACTCAAAACAGCAACTAAAAGGCTCAAAACTGCTTTAAAACCACTTTCTGGGCAGTTTTGAGTACCTAACACTAGTTTGGACGAATTTGAACTATGACTTGACTCAAAACACTTAAAAACACAACTAAATGGATTTCTAACTAATCTAACACTTTGAAATAAATGGGGGAATGATTTTGACGAAATTAAAACTTTAAAACTCAACCTTTAAAAACAAATGTAAAGCAAAACAGATTGTGATTAAATAGAATGGTGAGAAGCTAGTTAGAGGGTTCCTTATCCACACATGCACATATGCATACAACTCAATCTCCAATTACTCTTCCAACAAACCATAAATGGCAATGCCCCAAATTAACTAGATTGCACCAATTAATTCTCAGATTTCCCTAGATTCATTGAATTGAATGGAATACGCATTACAACCAAATTATTCTTATCAAGGACCCTAACTATGGAATACGCATGATAGAGACACATATCAAAGATCATTAAGTTCAATGGACATCATAAGCATTGACGAGGCATTCATAACTATGGGATACGCATGTTACTCTTGCCTAGGATTTACTTAACGCAATCGTGACTAGCGACTTTCACTACTTATGAATATAAGTTAATAACGATTAGGTGAAATTCCCTTATATCCTAGTATCAAGTTTAGGCATGCAAATTAAGTGTCGACCCTCAACCCACATACATAAACAAGTTATCAATCAAATAGATAAGTAAATCACATTCACAATTTCTGAAATCATAATTGGAAGAAATCAAATCATATAAAACATATGTCCATGGCTTCAAATTCACCTCTAACTAAAAAGAAATTAGTTCCTCATGTTTAACATAATTGAAAAGCAAGTCAAATTAAACATGAAAACAGAAACAAAGAAAGAAAGAACTCCAAACACTCCACTAATGGCAGATTGCATGTGCAAGGCTTCTCCCTCCTTTGGACTGCACGGCACTACTTCTTCCTCCTCCAATGGTGGCTGCACAAGGTGATGATGGTGGTGGGAAGGCACGGCAAGGGTGAATTGTGGCAGAAATATGGGAGTTTGGGGGTGGAAGGTTGCGGCAAGGAGAGAACTAGGGTTTTTTGGCGTGAATGAATGATATCGGGGATGGTTTTGGGTGATGGACGAATTTCTGAGTATGGAGAGGGTCTTTGATCGGATTATATTTATACATATTTTACATCAAATTCTCTCGTCTTTTCTTAGTTAGTTTCTTATATTTTTGAGCTATTTACTTTGTTTTTGTGTTTTTTTAGTATTTATCTAGTAAATAAAATAAATATTGCACAAGTGAGATTTTAAGTGATAAAATCGTCAAAACTGTCTTGCCCACTATTTTTGGCTAATAAAAATAAGATAGTATTATAAATATATATATATATATATTTATATATATTTATATATATATATATATTTATATATATTTATATATATATATATATATATATAAAAGATGTGAACGTGAATGTGCAGTGGGATGGCAGAAATAATTTAATAGAGCACGCGTGGGAGACAAGGAGGAACGGCAGACAAAAAGAAGGAAGGCAGCTAGGCTGCCATTTCGCAGAAAAGAATAAGAAGTCAGTTGTGCAGCTGGAGAAAGGCAGAGGGGGGAAATAGGAAAGAAGTTCTTGACAGAGAGCTGCCAGAAGGCAGCTTGCGAGAAACCTGGGCTGCGCAGAGGGAGGAACAAGGCTGCTTTTGCAGCTGAGATCAACAAGGAAGCAGGAGGCGCTGCAGCTTGGAGGCCTCGGTAGAGGAAGAACCGAAGATAGACGCGGGGATTTGGGAAGAGAGCAGCGTGAGGAGGCAGAAGGCTTTGCCTCGGGGAAGTCAGCAAAACTGAGGAGAAAAATAGGAAGAAATAGCCTCGGGGACGTGCAGTGCTGCGAGCAGCAGGAAAAAGGAGAGAGCAGCAAAGCCAGCTGCTTTGGCAGCGCGCAGGAGAGAAGCAGAGGACAGCCTGGGCAGCGTAGAGAGTCAGCCAAGAAACAGCTGCCTTTGGCAGCGAGGTCAGGAAGACGTGGGAGTAAACGTGAAGGCTGCTTTTGCAGCTGAGATCAACGAGAAGCAGGAGGAGAGAGTAGCACAGCAAGCTGCCTTGGGGCAGCGACACACTGAGTGAAGCTTGCGAGGAGGACAGCCACCTGAGGCCTTGAGGCAGCGAGCAGGACGTGCGAGCTCGGGAAGCTGCCAGGCGCAGCTGTCGCAAGTTGCGAACCAGTTGGAGGGCAGTGCATGCATGCTTGACAACGTTCTGTGCGGGAGAAGAAGGGCAGCACGCAGGTCAGCACGCAGGTCAGTACGCAGGAGCAAGAAGGGCAGCACGCAGGTCAGTACGCAGGAGCAAGAAGACGTGCAGTGCTTGCATGCTGGTGCAACGTGGAGGAGCCTCGTGGGATAGTAGAAGAGCAGCAAAGCTGCCTGGTCAGCACGGGCAGTCAACACAGCAGAAGCACAGTGGACAGCAAGCTGTCAATCTCTCTCGGTTTAATCCTCCAACTCACGTTTTATTCCTGTTTAATTTTAATAATGTGTAACTAATTTTCTGTTTGGCTAGAGTTTAATTCAAAACCATGGATATATTTGTAATTTGAATTGATTACCTTCAGTTGTGATTTCTGAGTTGTGATTTAATTTGTTTAACTGCTTGATTGATAACTTATTTTTGTTTGTCGATTAAGGATGCATACTTAATTTACATGCATGAATTTGATGCTAGAATATAAGTGAATTTCACCTAATCGTTATGAACTTATATTCACAAGTAGTAAAGGTTGTTGACCACAATCGTGTTAAGTAAATTCTTGGCATAAGTTTCATGCAATTCATAGTAATGAGTGCCTCGTCAATGCTTATGATTTTCATAGAACGTAATGATTCTTGCTTGTATCTCTATTATGCAATTCATGTAGGGAACTTGTGGGGAATGTTTTGGGTTGTCGTATGCAATCATCCAATCCATTAACTTAAGGAAAATCTGAGAATTAATTTATGCAATTCATGGTTAATTTGGGGCGTTGAGAATTTACAATTTATTGAAAGAACAACTGAAAATCAATTTAGGTTGCATATATATATCATGTGTGGAGAATAATCCTCTAGCCATTCCGTCATTTATCATTTCACCTTAATTTCATGTTTTTATCAATTTGGTAATTTATTTAAGTTTAATTTACTTTTCTTTAAAAATCAATCCCCCGTTTATTTTAAAGTGTTAAAATTGTTAGAAATCAATTTAGTTTGTGTTTTCTAAAATCTTGAATTATTTTGAGTCTTTTGATTTATTTTAGTTTATTTGTTAGTTTTATTTTGAGTGATTCTAGTTAAGTGTTTTTAAATTTTGTTTTTACGTTTTTAATTTAATTTTACTTTGGTTAGCATCCCTAGTTAATCCCCGGCCTAGAACGATCCCTACTTACATCATTACTACAACTGTCACAAATAGGGTTTAAATTTGTGCGTTAATTTATTTTCGCATCAAATTTTTGGCGCCGTTGCCGGGGATTAGCAAATTTGCTAATCCTTTTATTTTTGTTTTTGCTTATGTTTATTTGTGTTTATGTCTTTTACTTTTGATATTTGATTTAGTTTTCTTTGATTTTAGTTACAAATGGAGCAAGACCTGGATTCTACTAGCATTCAAGATCTATTGGCACAGCTCACTGCTCAGTTAAATCATAATGCCGAACGGACCACAATGCCAAGTGTCCCTACATTTGATATGCCCTATGAGCAAGGATTTCAAACTCATCAATATCCCCAATTTTCTGCAAATGAAGATGTTTGGGGATATCAAGGCTATAACCAATCAAGGGGCAACATGTTTTCCAACACTTATAATTCGGATTGGAGAAGTAATTCAGAGTATATGTGGGATGAACCTCAACAATTTCAACAAGGTGGATATTGGCAGCAAGACGAGTTCTATTCAAGACCTATGCAGCCACCACAGCATCCCCCACAACAATTCCAATCGAATCAAAGTATGCCCGTGGATTATAATCAAATGCTTGAAGAATTAATTTCTTCGGTACAGGGTTCACAAAAAGAAGAACAATTGCCACCATCGGAAGAGTTCTATCAGTGGCCATATGAACCGTCACATCCACCACAATCTCCCCAACCAAATTCAGGTACGTCTTCGGATAATGATATGTTGAATAAGTTACTCACCTCTTTGACCCAGGACGTAGAAAATCGAAACATGGAGATGCAAAATAAAGCCAACAAGGTGGATGAGTTGGAGAAGCAAATTGGGCAGATTATGGAGTTCATGGTACAAATTCAAGATCAAAGTGAACTCTCCAACTCCACATTTGCAAATTCAGAGGGAGAAATGGAAATTAATGAAGCCATCACTTTGGGAAGTGATATGGAGGATGAAGTTGTTCCTGAACCATCCAAACAGAGCCCGAACATGGATGAATTGCCAATTCAAGAAGAAGATGAGGATGACGACTTGGGCAGTTTAGAAGAATTCTTATCGCAAACCCCCCAAGTCCTTATGTCATCCAACTCAGGTGAGGAGGTTCTAAGTTCAATTCATTCTGACATCGTTCCACCAAATGTCCTTTTTCCTTGCAGGTTTTTAAATCCCAAGGAAGAAGTGAATGAAAAATATGTTGTGGAAGATCTTCCCAAGGTGCAATGTGATATCCAAATTCTTGGTGTACCAAATCAAGTTCCCGATGGTATTGAAACGTTCAAAGAGACTTGTACACCAAGAAGAATTATTCCAGAAAATGAGGTGGCCGGAGAATTTCAAGAATACATCCAAGAGGCTGTGCATGAGACAATCAAGCCTAAAGCAGTTGAGTTTGATGACACGGGACAAGCCACAACCATCATAGTAAACCTGGCCAAGTTCAAAGTCCCGGAAACGTTCAAAGACGTGGTGTTTATAATTGAGTTTGAATGTGACTGTAAGCCATCTTCTCCATTTTTAATTTTAATTTATACTAACATTTTTCTGATTTTGATGATTCAGGCACCCACTCTTGAACTTAGACCGTTGTCGGATCATTTCAAGTACCACCGTCCGTTCAATGATAAGCCCATGCATTTGAATAATGAAGGGAGGCCTAGGAATCACCCACAATCAGATTTGCATTCCTAATCCCTTCTCTTTACTGAATTTATTTTACTTTGTTTAGTTCTTTCATTGTTTGTTTGCTATTGTGTGAATTTATTTTACGTTGATTTATTTTATTTTATTTTATTTTACGTTGATTTTATTTTATTTTGTTTATTTAGTTGTGATATTTGTTTGAGAGATTAAAAATAGTCTTTTTAATTTGATTTACATATTTTTACATTGATATTTTTATTTTTATTTTTTTTTCTTGCTATAAAAAAAAAAAAAAAAAAAAAAAAAAAAAAAAAAAAACTTAAATGCATAAATTTTTTTTACAATAACTTGTAATTTAATTTCGTTCATTGGTCATTGGTTGGTGGTGCCTCGGAGGTCGACGGAGCCCCTGAAAGACGAAGCGCCAGAGCTGGATCATTCAGAGCCTCAATACTTGGTGCTGCTCCCGAGGACGAAGGCAACACAAACCTCGGGAGTAACGCCATAAACCGTTGATGATCACTCTGAATCCGCACTTCGGACTCCTGCATCTGATCCAGCTTCCTCTTCATGCTTGTGGAGTAATTGGTTGCAAGCATGTGCAAATCCCTGTTCTCATGCCTAAGCACTCTGACCTCCTGCCGAAGACTAGCCACTTCAGCCATCAACGACTCCACCTGACGAGTTCGTGCAAGAAGGCGCTGGCCCATGTTTGATACTGAACCTGCGCATCGGACGCTGTAGGCCATAGAGTCCTGGACAGCTAGTTCGTCGGACCGCCTAGAAAGTATCCTAGTGTCTCTAGGAGTGAGCAGATTTCTGGCCACCACCGATGCGGTTGTTTCATTCATCATCATGGAATCCCCAACTGTAAGAGGACCATTCGGGGATATGAAGGACGGCTGCCAAATGTTGGTTGGAGAAGATATATCACTATCTTCCCCAACATTCAAGTTAAGGCGACGGTCAGAAGGGCAAGACATTTTCTGAAGGTGTTGAGAATGAAGAGTCGGAATGATCAAGATTAAAAGAAGTGCAAGAGGGAGTGTTTACAGGAGGGAGTTTTACAGGAGGGAGTTTTACAGGGGGAGCTTAAGTGTGTTGTGGAACAAAAATGAGCGTTCTTATAAGAAGAAGAAATCGTTGAGGCATCCCTCAGCAATCGAAGAGGCGCCCTCTCGCAAATCGAAGAGCCGGGCTCCTTTCTCAAAAGCCGGATTCTTTTCTCAAAAGCGGCGTCGCCTTTCTCAAAAGTCGGACTCCGTCTCAAAAGTCGGTTCCTTTCTCAAAAGTCGGACGCCGCTCTCTCAAAAGTCGGGCGTCTTTCTCAAAAGTCGGAGCGGTCAGGAATCACGAGGCGAGCTACTTTTCCAGATTTGTCGTCACTCGTCACGCGCTGTCAGCTTTGCGCAAATTACGGGCTGCTTTTTCAGAAAGCGCGTGACCTGTACTGTTCATCCATCCACCGGCTGCCGACAGGGTAAAGGAATAGTTTCGGTTGTGAAGAAAAATTCTATAAACGTCTACCTTCGCCTTCAACAGCAAAGGCACACTCTCAACACTTCTTCATCTCCGAAATTTTTCATCTCCCAAAATGCCTTTCCAACAAACCCTCTCGAGTTTCTCTGTGTTTTTCATTCCCTGGGATACCTTTGCAAATAAGTCATCTAGAGCTAGAGTATTTCATATCATGAAGGTTGAAAGCAAGAGTATCTCATATCACGCTTTCTCCCTGTCCTTGTCCTTGTCTTTGTGGCAAGGAGAAAGCGGGCAATCAGCCAGCACTCGGTGTCAATCTTCCAATCTAAGAACCGACTGCCTGGAAATCCTTCCTGATTGCTTACCTAGCATTGCTCTCGAGTGCTCTTCATCAACCACTGATGTACTTCCGAAGAAGTCGCCACATCTGCCTGGAGAACAGAGAAGGCAAGTGAAAATGATACTTGAAGCATGTGGAGACAAGGTGCTGTTTCATCTTCAAGATCAAGTCTCATTTTCCTTGCTAAGAAGTTCCCCAGCCCAGTTCAAGCATACACCTGTGGAACGATACTTCTTCAAAAGCAAAAGTATCCCATATCATCAGAGTCAGAGGCAAAGATTTCTCATGGCATGCTTTTCCTTTACCCTTGCTCTTGGCTACGGGGCAAGGTGAAAGAAAGGCAATCGGTCGGCACTTGGACAGATTGAACAAAGAAGCAGACCACTACCTATTCCTCGTGCCTACCTGCCATGCAGAAGAACAAAAAGAGAAGAATGTAGCCTGCAGACTCAATCAACCCGGCAGAAGGAGTCTGAGTTGAAACCAAGAGCTCGAGAAGCCTCAACAACACCACCAATCAAGTCTCATTTTCCTTGCTAAGAAGTTCCGAGGCCAGTTCAAGTTCAAAGCTGTGGAAAGTCACCAAACAGGACCAATGATCACTTTTAGTTTTATTATTATCTTTTATTTTCATTTTCAATTTTTCGTTTATTTGTTTTTTATATTTTCTTGCGTGCTTAACTGATTTATTTCTTTTCTTTGCAGGAACTTTTGGTTATTTCCACCCTTGAAGTTGATTGCAGAATTTTAGCTTGGGGGTCATCGCTTGATTTTTCTGCAAATTAGGGAAGTTTTCAGTCCTATTGCTTTATTTTGTTTCTTTATATTTATTTATTTTATTTTTATTTGCATTTTATTATATTTTCGGACATTGGGGACAATGTCTAGTTTAAGTGTGGGGGTAAAGTATAAAAATGACCAAATTGAAAATTTTATACCTTCGACTTTGAACTGGTTTCATTTGTTTCCATGTTATTGCTTTGTTTTCTTAATTAGTTTTGTTTTATAAAAAAACAAAAAAAAAAACAAAAAAAAAAAACAAAAAATCGGAAAATTTAAAAAAATCCAAAAATATTTCCTTGTTTTCCTTATTGTTTTGAATTAGCTTTTTGTTAGTTTCCCGACCCAATGATATAATTGGATAAGTTTGAACCATGATCATCAAGAACTTAGTTAACATGTGTTGTGTGAAATTCCTTATTCTCGTGTTAGTTTGTACATGTTTGATCATCTTTGAAAAACCAAATGCACATAGCCTTGTTGATGTGAAACTAAAGCATGATTTAAAGCTCCATATGTGAATTTAGTGACCATATACATCCTATGTGAGTTTTTGAGCCTATTGAAAGTGTGTGCATTTTTCATACACTCCTATTTTTTCATGTGTGATGAACTTATGTGAGATACTTCTCTAGAACTTGCATAACGATCTTTCAAAATATTTGTCTTTGATTGCATGAACTTGAAAATGATAGAGGCATTAGGTTTACCACCATGGCCCAAATAACCTTGTTTCCCAAAGAAAAATGATATCATTAGATTGCCAATTTGAGCCGTATTGTGAGCCTTTTATTTCTTATCACCAGATATGTCTACCCTTATGCCTGAAATAAATATTTTTCCTTACCCTTTCCAAGCGAGCTAGTGAGCAATGTGATATTGTCTTATGAGAAATGTTTGTGAAGTACTTTGAAGGTGTTTGGCAAAAGAATAAGTGTGGGGGTTTTTCATATTTGTTTCTGTTTGAAAAAAAAAAAAAAAAAAAAAAAAAAAAAAAAAAAAGAAAAAAAAAGAAAAGAAAAGGAAAAGAAAAAAAAAAAAAGATTGTATACAAAGAAATTAAAAAGTTTTTAAAGTTTCAGTTTATGGGTGTGGTTGGTGACTTGAAGAATAGCTGGAAAGTTTGAGTTCTTATAAATCTAAAACAAAAGAATTGCTTGCAATGTAGCTTGGAACTTGTGTTTTCCTATTCTTTCGTTTCAATAACCCTATCCCGAAGCCTCATTACATCCAATAAAAGTCCTCTTGATTTAAGTTTTGCAATTATGACTGTGGAGAAGTGATTTTGATGCAAGCTTATGGTAGAACTTTCACATTTGTTTCTTTGAGCGAAACACATTAAAACTAAACACATGTGTGATTGAGTGCATATCCCGTGAGAAGGTCGCTAGTTTGCATATGGTGATTTTTAAAATAAAATTTTTGAAATTGCATTAGCATGGCTATCTCACACACTACACTTCAAGGATGTTTCAAAGATTGCTGCTAATATTTGAATAAAGAAAATGAACTTAATTTGCTTGTTGGTGTTAGCTATGGTTCTTGATGTTTTGTGTTCTCGAATGAAATTCTATGAGGGTCACATAGGAGAAGCTAATAATTTTCATGTTATTACTTTTTCTGTTTTCTCTGTTTTGCTCGAGGACTAGCAAAAGCTAAGTGTGGGGGTATTTGATCGGATTATATTTATACATATTTTACATCAAATTCTCTCGTCTTTTCTTAGTTAGTTTCTTATATTTTTGAGCTATTTACTTTGTTTTTGTGTTTTTTTAGTATTTATCTAGTAAATAAAATAAATATTGCACAAGTGAGATTTTAAGTGATAAAATCGTCAAAACTGTCTTGCCCACTATTTTTGGCTAATAAAAATAAGATAGTATTATAAATATATATATATATATATATTTATATATATTTATATATATATATATATATATATTTATATATATTTATATATATATATATATATAAAAGATGTGAACGTGAATGTGCAGTGGGATGGCAGAAATAATTTAATAGAGCACGCGTGGGAGACAAGGAGGAACGGCAGACAAAAAGAAGGAAGGCAGCTAGGCTGCCATTTCGCAGAAAAGAATAAGAAGTCAGTTGTGCAGCTGGAGAAAGGCAGAGGGGGGAAATAGGAAAGAAGTTCTTGACACAGAGCTGCCAGAAGGCAGCTTGCGAGAAACCTGGGCTGCGCAGAGGGAGGAACAAGGCTGCTTTTGCAGCTGAGATCAACAAGGAAGCCGGAGGCGCTGCAGCTTGGAGGCCTCGGTAGAGGAAGAACCGAAGATAGACGCGGGGATTTGGGAAGAGAGCAGCGTGAGGAGGCAGAAGGCTTTGCCTCGGGGAAGTCAGCAAAACTGAGGAGAAAAATAGGAAGAAATAGCCTCGGGGACGTGCAGTGCTGCGAGCAGCAGGAAAAAGGAGAGAGCAGCAAAGCCAGCTGCTTTGGCAGCGCGCAGGAGAGAAGCAGAGGACAGCCTGGGCAGCGTAGAGAGTCAGCCAAGAAACAGCTGCCTTTGGCAGCGAGGTCAGGAAGACGTGGGAGTAAACGTGAAGGCTGCTTTTGCAGCTGAGATCAACGAGAAGCAGGAGGAGAGAGTAGCACAGCAAGCTGCCTTGGGGCAGCGACACACTGAGTGAAGCTTGCGAGAAGGACAGCCACCTGAGGCCTTGAGGCAGCGAGCAGGACGTGCGAGCTCGGGAAGCTGCCAGGCGCAGCTGTCGCAAGTTGCGAACCAGTTGGAGGGCAATGCATGCATGCTTGACAACGTTCTGTGCGGGAGAAGAAGGGCAGCACGCAGGTCAGTACGCAGGAGCAAGAAGACGTGCAGTGCTTGCATGCTGGTGCAACGTGGAGGAGCCTCGTGGGATAGTAGAAGAGCAGCAAAGCTGCCTGGTCAGCACGGGCAGTCAACACAGCAGAAGCACAGTGGACAGCAAGCTGTCAATCTCTCTCGGTTTAATCCTCCAACTCACGTTTTATTCCTGTTTAATTTTAATAATGTGTAACTAATTTTCTGTTTGGCTAGAGTTTAATTCAAAACCATGGATATATTTGTAATTTGAATTGATTACCTTCAGTTGTGATTTCTGAGTTGTGATTTAATTTGTTTAACTGCTTGATTGATAACTTATTTTTGTTTGTCGATTAAGGATGCATACTTAATTTACATGCATGAATTTGATGCTAGAATATAAGTGAATTTCACCTAATCGTTATGAACTTATATTCACAAGTAGTAAAGGTTGTTGACCACAATCGTGTTAAGTAAATTCTTGGCATAAGTTTCATGCAATTCATAGTAATGAGTGCCTCGTCAATGCTTATGATTTTCATAGAACGTAATGATTCTTGCTTGTATCTCTATTATGCAATTCATGTAGGGAACTTGTGGGGAATGTTTTGGGTTGTCGTATGCAATCATCCAATCCATTAACTTAAGGAAAATCTGAGAATTAATTTATGCAATTCATGGTTAATTTGGGGCGTTGAGAATTTACAATTTATTGAAAGAACAACTGAAAATCAATTTAGGTTGCATATATATATCATGTGTGGAGAATAATCCTCTAGCCATTCCGTCATTTATCATTTCACCTTAATTTCATGTTTTTATCAATTTGGTAATTTATTTAAGTTTAATTTACTTTTCTTTAAAAATCAATCCCCCGTTTATTTTAAAGTGTTAAAATTGTTAGAAATCAATTTAGTTTGTGTTTTCTAAAATCTTGAATTATTTTGAGTCTTTTGATTTATTTTAGTTTATTTGTTAGTTTTATTTTGAGTGATTCTAGTTAAGTGTTTTTAAATTTTGTTTTTACGTTTTTAATTTAATTTTACTTTGGTTAGCATCCCTAGTTAATCCCCGGCCTAGAACGATCCCTACTTACATCATTACTACAACTGTCACAAATAGGGTTTAAATTTGTGCGTTAATTTATTTTCGCATCAGTCTTCTTCGGCCAAGGGAGGTAAAACACATATATATAGGCAGCCAAACCCTAAAGAAATCAGGTTAGACAAATGGGCTAGGGTTTAGGTGCGGCTAGGGTTAGGAAATCCACCAAAAACTAGGGTTTCTAGAACATTAGGTGCGGCATGGGCTTAGGGTAAGTAATCAGATTTTTTTCATGTGAGCAAGGCCTAGGTGCGGCTGATTAAGTGGGCTAGGGTTAGGGTTAGGTGCGGCGTAGGTCCAAGAGGCAAAGATGGGTTATCCAAAAGCCCAAAGCCGAGAATAGAAACTCTCGAAATTGGAAACCTCCAAGAATAGAAACTTCCAACTTAAGAAACTTTGGTTTCCAATTCCGAATTCTTAGTTCATCACTTTCATTTCTTCATTCTTAAGCTCCTTTGACCTTCAAACTCGTCCATTCCTCATGCTCCATTTGCATACACCACATTCCAGCTCACTTTTTGCTCCAAAAGCTCCAAATTGCATCATTTCGTGTAATATGTCCTTTAACCCTGAAAACACATGAAAGTAGCTTAAAAGACTACTTTGACGAAGAAAACATAACAAAAATGCATAAGAACTAGCTAACTAAGGCGCATAAATATACTCCTATCAAATTCCCCCACACTTAGCTTTTGCTAGTCCTCGAGCAAAACAAACAAAAGAAAGAAAACAAAATGAAACAAACTACCCAAAACAAAACCTAAACCTTCCAACGTTTGCCTCAGGGATTTCCAATGCACATGACATGTTAAAGATTGTTATCCCCACAGATTTGAGTCATCTTTACACAAGCATATACTTAATTACAGCCACCACGTACTAGTTCACATTTAACCAATTAAAACATGATTTTGAATGTAGTAACATGCCTTAGAGAATTCCCTCAATTCCTTACAAGATATACACTCTATTTCACTCAGATTTTCTAACTCCACACCCTACACTAGTCATATGTGAGAAGATTGATGTAGATATGAAAATGAATGCTCACATATATGTTTCACAAAGAACGCAATTTCTAGAGTTAAGAAGCATGTTTAGATATGATCTCATGAATGGAATGCTACTACTTAGATGCGAGAACCAGTGACACCATATGCTCATACCAAATTCAAACTCCACAAATTGAAACACATAACACTCAAGATAGAAGTTAAGGGTTGTAATGGGGCTTGGGGTGTTGGCTAACAACGAAAGGATAGGGAAAACAAACGTTCTTTAAGCGATAGTAAGCAAAGTAATGAAATTGAGACTTAGAATTCACTTAGATTGCAGAAATTAACTTTAACACACAAGGGGGAGACTTAAACAACTCCTTAGGGTCAAATTCATTGTTTTAGACCCTTACTTCAACAAACAATACTTTGGAACTCTTTTCCTCAACTTTTCAACTCTTTTTTCTTCTTTTCTTTGCCGTGCCTATGGCACACAATTCCTCATGAAAAATACTTCCCCCACACTTGTTTTCTGCTAACATAGATCAAAAGGAATTCACTTCGAATCATGCTTTACTATGCTTTAAGAACAAGGGTATGGATGGTCCTAAACTAGGCTAGGTGAGGAAAACATGGGTTAACAAATAACGAAGGCTAACAAGGCTCAATGGGGTTAAAACCTACAAATCACAATGACATAGGGCACACGGCTTTTTGGCTAAGGTGGTGGTCACTACACAACTTCATCTTGAATGTGTGTTATGCAACTCAATAACATGCTTTGAATGAAATGGGCATGAGTTCTAGCATTTGGAACTAAATGATGAAACGCCTTCTAAGTAGCAACCAAGCAAAGAATAATGAGATCATGCAACGACTTTAGAAAACAAAGAATGCACAGATTTTAACTCTCCAAATAAACGTTTAGGCTCAAGTCTCACAAGGTTGTAGCGTTAGTTTGGGTTCCTTCCTTCAAGCATGTTACAAAAATTGATTTTTTTTTCTTTTATGATTGCATGTGAATTCATAAGTTATAACCACAACTAAGCATAAACAAAGAGTAAATCAAACTTTCATCCATGTTAATCACTCTCTTTAACAGCCATGTAATTACAAACCGAATCCTCATCATTGTGTTGGAAGGTACCCTAAGACACAAACAAACACACAAAAACAACTCTTTTTGGGTTTTTTTTTAAAACAATTTTTCAAATTTTTATGTGATTTTCGGATTTTACTTCAAAACACACTAAAACACACCAAAACTGCTCAAAAACACTTAAAAACAGCAAGGAACAAGTCTTCAAGTTAAGGGTGATAAAATCCCACGAATTTGTATCAAAAACACTTAGTTACCCCCCCACACTTAAATCAAACATTGTCCTCAATGTTTCAAAGCATAAAATAACATAAATACACAAAACCAAACAAAACAGCAACTAAACAATCTAACATGGCAGAACTGAAATAATCAACAAAGAGAAGGGTTAGGAACGCAAATCTGGAATTGGAGTGCTCTCTAAGTCTTCCTTTGTTGCATGAATGGGTTGCCTCCCAAGTAGCGCTTGCTTTAACGTCTTCCAGCCGGACGGTACCTCCGTTTAAGCTTGACTAGGTTCCACGGCATGGAGGGGTACCTCCTCCACGACATGCTCCTCAAACGTCTCGATGGTTCGATTACAAAAATGGGAACCTCCATCACTGATTAGCACTCGCGGCATTCCAAACCTTGCAAAAATGTTAGTTTTCACAAAATCTGCAACCACTCGAGAATCATTAGTTCGGGTGGCTTTTGGTTCCACCCATTTCGACACATAGTCCACAGCAAGCAATATATAAAGAAACCCATGTGACGATGGAAAGGGACCCATAAAATCAATACCCCAAACATCAAAGATTTCAACACTAAAAATGGGGGTTTGCGGCATTTGTTGTTTAGGACCAATATTGCCCGTTCTTTGGCATCTATCACAAGACATGCAAAATGTTCTAGCATCCCTAAAGATGGTAGGCCAATAGAAACCACATTCTAACACCTTAAGTGCTGTTCTTTGAGTGCCAAAGTGTCCCCCACAAGCGTAAGTGTGACAAAAGGTTAGAATAGCATTAAACTCAGAATCGTGCACACACCTACGTATAACTTGGTCAGGGCAATATTTCCATAAATACGGGTCATCCCACACATAAAATCGTGCCTCTTTCTTCAATTTATCACATTGGTGTTTAAGTAATTCACTAGGAACATGTTTAGACACCAAATAATTCACCAAATCAGCATACCACGGGTCACTTACCTTGACGGACATCAGTTGCTCATCTGGGAATGTCTCTATGATAGGCACGGCATCCTCCTTATGCACCATACGGCTCAAGTGGTCAGCCACCACGTTTTCACTTCCCTTCTTGTCCCGGATTTCGATATCGAACTCTTGGAGAAGAAGCATCCAACGAATGAGTCGTGGTTTGGCCTCCTTCTTAGTGAACAAATACTTCAATGCTGCATGGTCAGTATAAATAATAACTTTAGTACCAAGCAAATAAGAACGAAATTTATCTAAAGCAAATACAACAGCAAGAAGTTCTTTTTCCGTGGTAGAATAATTCAATTGTGCATCATTTAAAGTCCGAGAGGCATAATAGATAACATGCGGCCTCTTTTCCTTCCTTTGACCCAAAACGGCGCCTAATGCATAATCGGAAGCATCGCACATAAGCTCAAAAGGAAGGCTCCAATCCGGTGGAACTATGATAGGGGCCGAAGTTAGCATTTCTTTGAGGTGATTGAACGCCTTCTCACACTCCTCGTTGAAGTCAAATGCCACATCTTTCTGGAGGAGACGGCACAGAGGGTTTGAGATCTTGGAGAAGTCCTTGATAAATCGCCTATAGAATCCTGCATGACCAAGAAACGAACGAACCTCTCGAACCGAAGTATGAGAGGGTAAGTAGCGTACAAGATCTATTTTTGATTTATCCACTTCAATTCCTCTTTCTGAAACAATATGCCCTAGAACTATGCCTTGTCTAACCATAAAGTGACATTTCTCCCAATTAAGCACAAGGTTAGTTTCTACACATCGTTTCAAAATTATTGTGAGATTTTCCAAACAACCATCAAATGAATCACCAAACACACTGAAATCATCCATAAATACCTCAATAATCTTTTCCACAAAATCTGAAAAGATACTTACCATACACCTTTGAAACGTGGCCGGAGCATTGCATAAACCAAAAGGCATGCGACGATAAGCAAAAGTACCAAAGGGGCATGTAAAAGTTGTCTTTTCTTGGTCATCCGGCGCTATCACAATCTGATTATATCCAGAATAACCATCAAGGAAACAATAAAAAGAATGACCGGCTAACCTTTCAAGCATCTGATCAATGAACGGCAAAGGGAAATGGTCATTCCTTGTGGTGGCGTTGAGCTTCCTATAATCAATGCACACTCGCCAACCTGTTTGGATACGGGTTGGCACAAGCTCATTCTCGGCATTCTTCACCACTGTCACTCCGGACTTCTTTGGAACACATTGCACCGGTGACACCCAACGACTATCAGAGATCGGATAAATCACTCCACAATCAAGAAGTTTGATAATCTCCTTTTTCACAACTTCCATCATTTGAGGGTTGAGACGGCGCTGAGCCTCTCGAGTTGGTTTAGCCCCCTCCTCTAGAAGTATGCGATGCATGCACGTAGTCGGGCTAATTCCCCTAATATCGGCCAAAGTCCACCCAATGGCTGTCTTGTGATCATTCAACACTCGGATCAACTTCTCCTCTTCTATTGTCGTTAGTGATGAGGAGACAATGACGGGCAATGTCTCGTTGTCTCCCAGAAAGACGTACTTTAAATGATCGGGCAACGGTTTAAGCTCAAGTATGGGTGCCTGAATCACTGAGGGTAACAACTTATTAGTGGAAACTGGAATTGAAATTGGGTTAGAAGGCTTACCATGGTGTTGAGGTAGTGACTCAAGGGCAGCCACTATCTCGGCCTCCTCCACACTTCTAGGCACGGCAAAACCAGATTTTTGCCCAATTCCTTGTGCAATTGTCGTTTCAAGGGTATCACTCTCCAAACAATCGAGAAAATCCTGCGCCAAATCATCAATTATATCAATAGAAAAGCAAGAATGATCGTCCTTAGGAAATTTAATACTTTCAGAAAGATTGAAATCAATGACTTCCCCATCAAATTCCATCGTTAATGTTCCTTTAAACACATCTATCTTGGTGCGGGCTGTTTTCATGAAGGGCCTCCCTAAGAGAATCGGCAATGGGGTGGAATGGGGTGAATCCTCCATGTCAAGCACGTAGAAATCCGCTGGAAAAATCAAGTTACCAACCTGCACCAAAACATCTTCCAAAACACCCTTTGGATATGCATTAGAACGATCGGCTAATTGAATTATCACACCATCATTTTTAAGCTCACCTAAGTTCATCGATGCATAAATAGAGTATGGCATAACATTAATCGAAGCCCCTAAGTCTAACATGCATTGTTCAAACTTAGTATTACCAATAACGCAAGGAATTGTAAAACTACCCGGATCTTTGCATTTTGGGGGTAATTTCCTTTGTAACACAGCAGAGACATTTTCACTTACTTGAACCACCTCTTTGTTCGAAATCCGTCTCCTTGTTGTACAAAGTTCTTTTAAGAACTTAGCATACCTCGGGACTTGCTTAATCGCATCAAGGAGCGGGATATTGACTTGAACTTTCCGAAAGGTCTCTATAATGTCCTTCTCAGCTTCTTCTTTCTTTGATTGCCTAAACCTGCCAGGAAAGGGCACATTTAGTGGAATAGAACTAGAAAAAGTCGAATTGGGACTTACCTTGGTGGTTGGGGACGGTTTAGGAGGACTAGGTGGTGGTGGCAAGGTTTGGTCATCCTTGGCCGTGGGCTTTGCTCCCTGTGCTTCCTCTTTCAGCAACTTGTCCTCCTCGTCTTGACTTGATTTGGATGTATTTGAGTCCGCTCGAACCTGTTTACCACTTCTCAACATAATGGCCTTAGCGGTTTCAAATCCTCCCTTCGGGTTTACAACTGTTGAACTAGGCAATCTGCCTTGTTCTCTAATTTGCCCCATGAATTCGGCAATTTGACCCATTTGCTTCTCCAAATTATCCACCCGTTTGTCTTGGATTTGTCTCTCCTTATTTTGAGTTTGTACTTCCTGCGTCAAAGTAGTAAGTAACTTAACAACTTGATCATTATCCAAAGACATACCTGAGTTTGTTGGGGCAGATTGCACTTGGTTTTGATTGGGGACGAATGGCTTTGTATAAAAGCCCGGTGGTTGCTGCCTAAATCCTCCTTGTTGTTGGGGTTGTTGATGATCCCGCCATTTGAAATTTGGATGGTCCCTCCACCCCGGATTGTAGGTATTAGAGTATGGATCATGGCGTGGTTGATTTTGGTTCCCAAAACCCACGGCATTGGCAGATTCCCAACCCCCATTCTCAATCAACTGAGGGCATTGATCGTTGGCATGTCCTTGCATAGAGCACACACTACACACACTTGGTCCATGAATCTTCATTCCCTCGGCCAACTGAGAAACAATAGAAGTAAGGTTAGCTAATTGGGATTGAATTTCGGGCATAGAACTTACCTCGTTTTGGCTAAGGGTGGATTCAAAACCATGATTATATATGTGAAATAAGTTGATTACTTCCAGTTATCGTTGCATAAGTCGTGAGTACAATTTGCTTAACCGTTTGATTTAGAACTTATTCTTGTATGTTGATTGAGAGTGCACGCTTAATTTGCATGCTTGAATTTGATGCTAGGATATAAGTTTGTTTCACCTAATCGTTATGAATTTATATTCGTAAGTAGTGAAGGTCGCTAGTCACGATCTTGTTAAGTAGATTCCTGGCAAGAGTATCATGCTTTTTATAGTTACGAATGTCTTGTCGATGCTTATGATTTCCAAAGAACGTAATGATTCTAACTTGTGTCTTTATCACGCTGTTCATATAGAGAACTTGTTAGGAATAATTTGTTTGCGATGCATATTCATCCAATTCAATGATTCTAGGGAAATCTGAAGGTTAATTTAAGCGGACCTAATTAACTTGGAGTGTCGAGGTTCATAACTTATTAAATTGATAACTGGAAATCGATTTAGGTTGCATATATTTCATGTGTGGAGAAGAACCCCTTAGCTATTCCATCATCCATTGATTCATCACAATTTTGTCTTACAATCTGTTTTCTTTACAATCTGTCTATTTAGTTTATTTTCGTCCAAATCAAATCCCCATTTATTTTGAAGTCCTAGATTAGTTAGAAAGTGTGTTGGTTTATGTTTTTAAGTGTTTTGGTACAAGTTAAAACCCAAATTCGTCCAATTTGGTGTTTTGTGTTCAAAACTACCCAGAAAGTGTTTTTAAGGCAGTTTTGAGTCTTTTGGTTGCTGTTTTGAGTTTTTGGTTTGTTTTAGTATTTTAAACGTTAGTTTTGCATTCTTTGAGTCTAATCTAGTGTTTTAAACTTTGTTTTACGTTTCTAATTCAGTTTTCAAGTGATTAGTACCCCTAGTTAATCCCCGGTTAGAACGATCCCTACTTACATCATTACTACAATTGTCACAAATAGGGTTTAATTTGTGTGTCAACATAATTTTCACACCAAAAGGAAGTGTCTTTTGAGTTCAACGAGGCGTGTGAGAAGGCATTCAACCATCTCAAGGACCTACTTACCACGGCACCAATTATAACTCCACCAGATTGGTCCATTCCATTTGAGCTAATGTGTGATGCATCGGATTATGCACTTGGCGCTGTTTTGGGCCAAAGGAAAAACAAACAGCCACATGTTATTTATTATGCTTCACGCACCTTAAATGATGCCCAATTGAATTATTCCACCACTGAAAAAGAACTTTTGGCGGTTGTATTTGCATTAGATAAGTTTAGATCATATCTAATTGGTACTAAAGTAATTGTTTTCACTGACCATGCAGCCTTGAAGTATCTTCTCACCCAAAAGGAGGCCAAACCAAGGCTCATTCGTTGGATGCTCCTACTTCAAGAGTTTGATATTGAAATTAGGGACAAGAAAGGGTGTGAAAATGTGGTGGCTGACCACTTAAGTAGAATGGTGCGTGAAGAAGAGTCGATTCCCATTTCAGAGACGTTTTCGGATGAACAATTGCTGTCCATTAAGGTAAGTACCCCTTGGTATGCCGATTTGGTCAATTATTTGGTGTCTAAGCAAGTTCCTCACACCCTAAACAAGTCCCAACATGATAAACTTAAACACGATGCACATTTTTATGTTTGGGATGACCCATAAGTGTGGAAGTACTGCCCAGATCAGATTGTTAGACGATGTGTACCAAATTCTGAATTTAACTCCATTCTAGCCTTTTGTCATTCTTATGCATGTGGGGTTCATTTTGGTACTAAAAGAACAGCCCTCAAGGTGTTAGAATGTGGTTTTTATTGGCCTACATTGTTTAAAGATGCTAGAATGTTTTGCTTAACATGTGATAGATGTCAAAGGACAGGTACCATTGGTGCTAAGGACCAAATGCCGCAAACCCCTATCTTCAATGTTGAAATTTTTGATGTATAGGGTATTGATTTCATGGGTCCCTTTCCTTCGTCATTTGGTTTCACTTATATTTTGCTTGCGGTTGATTATGTTTCCAAATGGGTAGAAGCAAAAGTGATAGGAGCATATTTATGCGCCTTAGTTAGTGATGCGAAATAGATAAGCACACAAATTAAACCCTCTTTTTATCAATTGTAGCAAAGTATGTAAGTAGGGATCGTTCTAGACCGGGGATTAGGAGGGATTGCTAAACACTTGGACACTGACTTAAAGACTCAAAAACAAAGTTTAAAACACTAAACTAGACTCAAAGAATGCAAAACTAAAGGTTAAAACACTTAAACAAACCTAAAACTCAAAACAGCAACCTAATGACTCAAAACTGCCTAAAAACCACTTTCTGGGCAGTTTTGAGAACCTAACAAGAACTTGGACGAATTTGGGTGAAAACTTGAATCAAAACACTTAGAAACACAAATCAAAACACTTTCTAACTAATCTAAGACTTCAAAATAAAGGGGGATTTGTTTTGGGCGAAAATTGAAAACAAAACAGAAACTTAAAACTAACAGATTGTAAAACGTTTTTGGATGAAAAGGATGGATAAAAGGCTAGTTAGGAGGTTCTTCTACACACATGTCACACTTGCAAACAAAACGATTTTCAGTTGTTCTTCGATAAACTATGGATACTCAATGCCCCAAATTAACCGTGAATTGCACTAATTAACTTTCAGTTTTTCCACAAGTTATTAGATTGGATGATTGCATACGACAACCCAAAACATTCCCTACAAGTTCCCTACATGAATTGCATAATAGAGATACAAGCAAGAATCATTAAGTTCTATGAAAAACATAAGCATTGACGAAGCATTCGTTACTATGAATTGCATGAAACTTATGCCAAGAATTCATTCAACGCGATCGTTTTCAAGCGACCTTCACTACTTGTGATTATAAGATTGTAACTATTAGGTGAAACTCCCTCATAATCTAGCATCATATTCATGCATGAAAACTAAGCGTGCACTCTCAATCAACATACACAAATAAGTTATCAATCAAATAGATGAACGAATTGGATCCACAACTTATGAAATAACAACTGAATTTAATCAAATCATACTGCAAGCATGAACATGTATTTCGAATCCCCCTCTAACCAAGGGGGGTTTAGTTCCTCATACTCGCAAAGCAAAGATACATAAATTTAGAAATTAAAATCCAAAGAAAGAAAACACCTAGAATGCTCCAACTTGGCAGCAAGCTCATCAACGATATCTCCTTCCTCCTTGCTGCGGCAGAGAAGTTTAGAACAGGTTTTTGGGGTTATTTGTGGTGTAGAATGGATGGGGAATGGTATGGGAAGGTTTAGGGTTGATGGGGGTACGGCTAGGGATGATTTTGGGCAGAATTTTGGGACTTTTGTGATGGGAAGGTGTGGCAGAAATCAAGGGCAGATTTCTGGCGTGAATGATTGTGTATGGGAGATGATGATTCGGCCAAGGGGTTATAATGAGTATATATAGGCACTTAAAACCCTAGATAAATCAGATATGGACTTAAATAACCCAAATCCACAAGGAAATAGGCTTAGAAATCAGAATTTGAATGGGAAAAGGCCTAGGGTGCGGCTGGATGGATAGGATAAAGGATAGGCCTTCTAGAATGCCTTGCAAGGCAAGGCAAAGGGTTTCTAGAAAGGGGAAAGGTGCGGCTAGGGTTAGGGAATGTAGATAAAGCTTCTAGAAAGCCCAAAACCAAGAAGAAATAGGCCCTAACCCACGGCAAGGATGAGAAAATATTCTAAAACCCCTCTTCGTGTCTTTCAACGCTTAGGAACCTTCTAAGATTGCTTAAACTCAAGGCCATTTAGGTTTAGGAAAGATCAACCCAAAATGGAAACTTTTAGGCTTAGCTTTCCTACTTCAAGTAGGAAACCTCGTTTGAGTAGGAATCTTCGTTCTTCTAGGAATTCATCTTCAACTAGGAATCACTCGTTGATTAGGAATCCTTCTTCAATTAGGACTCCTTCTTCAATTAGGACTCCTCCTCGGACTAGGAATCCTTCTTGGACTAGGAATCCTCAAATCTTCAAATCTTCAATTTTGTCCAAACCTTGTGTTCCAAGCATGTACTTTTCAATCTAAGCTCACATTTGCTCCAAAAAGTTCCAAAATGCATCATTTTATGTAATGTGCCCTTTAAACCTGAAAACACATGAAACTAGCTTAAAAGACTACTTTAAACTAAGAAAACATAACGAAAATGCATAAGAACTAGCTAACTAAGGCGCATAAATATGCTCCTATCAGTTAGCTAGTTCTTATGCATTTCCGTGGTGTTTTCTTAGTTAAAGTAGTCTTTTAAGCTAGTTTTATGTGTTTTCAGGTTTTAAGGCCAAAGGATGCAAGAAGATGCATTTTGGAGCTTTTTGGAGCAAAATGGAGCTTGGAATGCATGTCACATATTTGGAGCCAAGGTTTGGACGAATTTGAAGACTTGAAGATGACGATTCCTACTTGAACAAGGTTTCCTAGTTGAAATAGGAAAGTGCTTACATGAACGAAGGATTCCTAATGAACGAAGGATTCCTAATTGAAGATGGATTCCTACTCACATGAGGATTCCTAGAAGAACAAGGATTCCTACTCCAAGAAGGATTCCTACTTGAAATAGGAAAGTTAAGCCAAGGTTTCCTACTTTGGTTTGACCTTTCCTAAATGTTCCTAAGTCTTATCAACTTTGAAGGCTTCCTAAGCATTTTAGGACATCAAATACACCTCCCTTGCACCATATCAACCCTTGTCGCACCTCACATACCCTTTCCACACTTTCCTCTTCCTTGCCGTGCAAGGGAGAGGGTCCTTTCCTGATTTTGAGCATTAAAACACATTCCTAATATGTTTTAAACCCTAGCCGCATATTTCCTTGACCTTTCCTTTTATTTTCTGATTTATTTCCTAATTCTAGAATCCTTAGACTTAATTTCTGATTTCCTAATCAACCTAGGGTTTTAATTTCTGTTTTCCTTTAAATAAACCTCTTTGTTGCAGCCACAAAACATTCCACACACACCCATTCACATCCATTCACGCCAGAAACCTGTCCTCACCCCTTGCCGTGCCAAACCTTCACCCAAATCCATATTTTCTGACCCCAAACCTTCCTAGCCGTGCCATACACCCATCCTAGACACCTTCCCACCATTCTCCATCATCCAAAACACATCCAAAACCATCCCAAACCATCTCCATACCTTGTGCCGCAGCAAGAAGGAAGAAGGAGTGCCTTCCAACACAATGATGAGGATTTGGTTTGTGATTACATAGCTGTTAAAGAGAGTAATAAATGATAGGAGCATATTTATGCGCCTTAGTTAGCTAGTTCTTATGCATTTCCATGGTGTTTTCTTAGTTAAAGTAGTCTTTTAAGCTAGTTTTATGTGTTTTCAGGTTTTAAGGCCAAAGGATGCAAGAAGATGCATTTTGGAGCAATATGGAGCTTGGAATGCATGTCACATATTTGGAGCCAAGGTTTGGACGAATTTGAAGACTTGAAGATGACAATTCCTACTTGAACAAGGTTTCCTAGTTGAAATAGGAAAGTGCTTACATCAACGAAGGATTCCTAATTGAAGATGGATTCCTACTCCAACAAGGATTCCTACTCCAACAAGGATTCCTACTCTAACAAGGATTCCTACTCCAAGAAGGATTCCTACTTGAAATAGGAAAGTTAAGCCAAGGTTTCCTACTTTGGTTTGACCTTTCCTAAATGTTCCTAAGTCTTATAAACTTTGAAGGCTTCCTAAGCATTTTAGGACATCAAATACACATCCCTTGCACCTTTTGAACCCTTGCCGCACCCCCCTTGGTATTTCCTCTTCCTTGCCGTGCAAGGGAGAGGGTTATTTCCTGATTCTAAGCTTTAAAACACTTTCCTAATCTCTCTCAAACCCTAGCCGCGTATTCCCTTGCCTTTCCTTTAATTTTCTGATTTGTTTCCTAATTCTAGAATCCTTAGACTTAATTTCTGATTTCCTAATCAACCTAGGGTTTTAATTTCTGTTTTCCTTTAAATAAACCTCTTTGTTGCAGCCACAAAACATTCCACACACATCCATTCAACCCCATTCACGCCAGAAATCATCCACCATCTTCAACAGCCCCATTCCTTCACCATTCACCATACTTTCTGACCCAAAACCACCCTAGCCGCACCACCCATCAACCCTAAACACTTCCATACGTCCCTCATCCATTCTACATCATTCAATAACCCAAAAACCTGCCCAAAGTCCCTGTGCCGCAGCAAAGGAGAGGAAGAAGAATTACTTGAAGGTTCTAGCTGTTCAACATCGAATCGTTGGAATTTTTAGGTGTGATCTTTCTTATGTTTTCAATGTTTCAATTCAATAAACTTTGTGTTGTGAGTATGAGGAACTAAACCCCCTTGGTTGGGGGGTGATTCGAAACCATGTACATACTTGCAATATGATTTGATTACATTCAGTTGTTATTTCATAAGTTGTGGATTCAATTCATTCATCTACTTGATTGATAACTTATTTGTGTATGTTGATTGAGAGTGCACGCTTAGTTTTCATGCATGAATATGATGCTAGATTATGAGGGAGTTTCACCTAATAGTTACAATCTTATAATCACAAGTAGTGAAGGTCGCTTATAAACGATCGCGTTGAATGAATTCTTGGCATTAGTTTCATGCTCATCATAGTAACGAATGCCTCGTCAACACTTATAGTTCTCATTGTACTTCATGATTCTTGATTGTATCTTTATTGTGCTCATCACGTAAGGAACCTTTGAGGAATGCTTTGAATTGTTGTATGCGCTTTCCCATCCAATTCATTAACATAAGGAGAACTTGAAGGTTAATTTAAGCGTATCTAATTAACTTGGGGTGTTGAGTTTCATAATTTATTGGAAGAACAACTGAAAATCGTTTTGTTTGCAAGTGTGTCATGTGTGGAGAAGAACCTCCTAACTAGCCTTTTATCCATCCTTTTCATCCAAAACGTTTTACAATCTGTTTTGTTTTAAAGTTTTTGTTTTGTTTTCAATTTTCGTCCAAAACCAAATCCCCCTTTAGTTAGAAAGTGTTTTGATTTGTGTTTTAAGTGTTTTGATTCAAGTTTTCACTCAAATTCGTCAGATTTTGTGTTTGTGCTCAAAACTGCCCAGAAAGTGGTTTTTAGGCAGTTTTGAGTCTTCTAGTTGCTGTTTTGAGTTTTAGGTTTGTTTAAGTGTTTTAACCTTTAGTTTTGCATTCTTTGAGTCTAGTTTAGTGTTTTAAACTTTGTTTTTGAGTCTTTAAGTCAGTTTCCAAGTGTTTAGCAATCCCTCCTAATCCCCGGTTTAAGAACGATCCCTACTTATCCATACTACAATTGTCAACAAGAGGGTTTAATTTGTGTGTTTAGTTAATTTACGCATCAATAAACATGGATGAAAGTTTGAATTACTCTTTGGTTTATGCTTGGTTGTGGTTATAACTTATGAATTCATATACAATCACAAAGGAAAAATCAGTTTTTGTAACATGCTTGAAGGAATGAACTCAAATTAATGCTACAACCTTGTGAGACTTGAGCCTAAACGTTTAATTGGAGAGTTGATAATCTGTGCATTATTGTTTTCTAAGTCGTTGCATGATCTCATTATTCCTTGCTTGGTTACTACTTAGAAGGCGTTTCATCATTTAGTTCCAAATGCTAGAACTCATGCCCATTTCATTCAAAGCATGCTATTGATTTGCATAACACATATTCAAGATGAAGTTGTGTAGTGACCACCACCAAAGCCAAATTGCCATGTATCCTCTACCTCATTTTATGTTTAAGTTAACCCCGTTGAGCCTTGTTTAGCCTATGTTCTTTGTTAACTGATAGGAGCATATTTATGCGACTTAGTTGCTTGTTTTAGTGCTTTTATGTTATTAGTTATTAGTTATTTTAGTTCTTTAAGCTTCTTTTGTGTGTTTTCAGGTTCATAAGACGTATTTGGCAAAAGGATGCATTTTGGAGCCTTTTAGAGCAGTTTTGGGCTTATTATGGATAGCTTGTATATGGAGCAAGGTGGATGGACGAATTTGGAGTCAGAAGAGGTTAGAAACATGCTACAAATCAGAAAAGGAAAGTTCATGACAAAGAAGATAAGGAAAGTGCAAGAAAAGAGGAAACATTATCCAAAACCTTATCCAACCTTATCTTATCCAAACCTTATCCTATCTTATCCTAACCTAATCTTGTTCCACCTTAATCCTAGCTACAAGTGGACCTAAAAACCTAATTTCTAGAGGCCCTATCTGACCCTAAAAGGGTGCCACACCTTCCCCCCCTTTTATGCCTTCTAGAATACCCAAAATCAGCCATAAGACACTTAGTTTCTAGAAGGCCCAATTTTGGACGAAAATTCTTAAACCTATTTCTAATTGGATTCTGATTTTATTTGGCCCTTTTTCTCTTGGATTTGGATTGTTTAAGTCCATATCTGAAACCAGTTGGGCTAGGACTTAAGTTCCCAACCTTTGCCGCAAGCCCTAAGGGCCCTAATCACTTGTATCTGCTAGGTTTAACCGTAATTCTGATTCCTAGGGTTTTTACCATGCTATATATATATGGACCTTAAGTTGCCGCACTCCCGAACACATAACCTAGGCAGCCATTCATCATTCATCACAGAAATTCGTCCATACATGATGCGAAAATAAATTAACGCACAAATTTAACCCTATTTGTGACAGTTGTAGTATATGGATAAGTAGGGATCGTTCTAGGCCGGGGATTAACTAGGGATGCTAACCCAATGTAAAATTAATTTAAAAACGTAAAAACAAAATTTAAAATACTAAACTAGACTCAAAACACTTAAATAGAATAACTCAAAATAAAACTAACAAATAAACTAAAATAAATCAAAAGACTCAAAACAACTCAAGACTTAAGAAAACACAAACTAAAATGATTTCTAATAAATCTAACACTTTTAAAATAAAATGGGGGATTGATTTTGATGAAAAGTAAATTAAACTTAAATAAATTACAAAATTGACAAAAACATAAAATTAAGGTAAAATGATAAATGACGGACTGGCTAGAGTATTATTTTCCACACATGCCACATATGCAACCTAAATTGATTTTCAGTTGTTCTTTCAATAAATTGTAAATTCTCAACGCCCCAAGTTAATTAGGTCCGCTTAAATTAACCTTCAGATTTTCCTACTTTTATTAGGTTGGATGATTGCATACGACAACCCAAAACATTCCCTACAAGTTCCCTACATGAATTGCATAATAGAGATACAAGCAAGAATCATTAAGTTTTATGAAAATCATAAGCATTGACGAGGCACTTGTTACTATGAATTGCATGAAACTTATGCCAAGAATTTACCTAACGCGATCGTTTATAAGCGACCTTCACTACTTGTGAATATAAGTTCATAACGATTAGGTGAAATTCACTTATATTCTAGCATCAAATTCATGCATGTAAATTAAGTATGCATCCTTAATCGACATACAAAAATAAGTTATCAATCAAGCAGTTAAGCAAATTAAATCACAACTCAGAAATCACAACTGAAGGTAATCAATTCAAATTACAAATATATTCATGGTTTTGAATTAAACTCTAGCCAAAATAAAATTAGTTACACATTATTAAAATTAAAACAGAAATTAAACTTGAGTTTGGAAAGATTAAACCGAGAGAGGAATTTCTTCCTCTGTCCCCGTGTAGTTGGTGTGCTCGATGTCCTCCGTGCTGCCCAAGTCAGCACTGCTGTTCGTGCTGCCCATACTGACTTCTAGACCTCAGCAGCTCTCACGAGCCTTGTTTTTTCTGCGCAAGGCCTTTCCGCTGCGCTGGGAAGGCAGCTTCTGCCTATTCTTTTTTCAAGAACCAAATTTGCTCCCTCCTTCTGCTGCTCCCTGGACTCTCCCGCTGAGCTCGCTGCCAAGCAGCAGCACCAAAAACCGAGGCCTCTCCTGCCCGTGCTGACCTGCGAGCACCTGCAAACTGCGCTTCTGCGCACTTCCTTCTTGCTCTTCTTCGCTGCCAGCAAGCAGCTGCCAACAACCCACGTGCAGCCTTGTTCCTCCCTCTGCGCAGCCCAGGTTTCTCGCAAGCTGCCTTCTGGCAGCTCTCTGTCAAGAACTTCTTTCCTATTCCCCCCCCTTCTGGTTCAAGCTCCTGTCTCCCCTTTTATTTCCTTTTCTGCTTCTTTATTTCTTATTGTTTCTTTGTTGCTCTTTCCGTGCGCCCCCCACCTGACTTCCTCTTTTCTTTGTTTTATTCCTTCCACTTTTCTTTGTTTTATTCCTTCCACTTTTCTTTGTGTTTATTATTCTTTTTCGCTGGCAGCTTTGCTGCCTAGTCTTTATTCTTTATTTTTCTGCTTTTCTGACTTCCCTCACTGCTCTCCTTCTTATTCTTTTATTTGCTCCATCTTGCTTTCCCACTATTTTATTTTCTTTTTCTGCTCCACAGCTCCACTCTCCCTTATTCTACAAAACAAACAATTATTATATTATATATATAAATATATATCTATATTTTATTTAATTTAAAAGCTAAACAGTTTTGACACGAATTTATTACATAAAATCACACTTATGTTATTTTTATTTTCTTAGCTAGATAAATTCGATAAAACACAAAAACAAAGTAAATAGCACAAAAATATAAGAAACTAACTAAGAAAAGACGAGAGAATTTGATGTAAAATATGTATAAATATGAGCTTATCAATACACACCCTAGGCAGCAAAACACCCCAAAAACACCATTCTAGCGCCCAGAAAATAGAAGCAGCCGCTCCACCTTCTTCCACCCTCTTTGCCGAGTTCTCCACCACCTTCCAACCATCAAACACTCTTCCACACTCACCCTACACCCCTTGCCGTGCCTCAACACCCCCAAAATCCATTCTACATCATCAAAACAGCCCAGAAACCATCAACACCCAATCTGCCGCAAGCAAGGAAAAGGGACAGATTCACTCAATTGTTTGGCTCTTCATTCTGAGTTGTTGAACAATTTTAGGTGTATTCTATCTTATATTTCAATGTCTAATTCATGTAATCTTTGTTTTGCTTTAAGTATGATTGGCTAAATTCGTTTTGGCTAAGGGTGTATTCAAAACCATGATTATATATGTGAAATAAGTTGATTACTTCCAGTTATCGTTGCATAAGTCGTGAATACAATTTGCTTAACCGTTTGATTTAGAACTTATTCTTGTATGTTGATTGAGAGTGCACGCTTAATTCGCATGCTTGAATTTGGTGCTAGGATATAAGTTTGTTTCACCTAATCGTTATGAATTTATATTCGCAAGTAGTGAAGGTCGCTAGTCACGATCGTGTTAAGTAGATTCCTTGCAAGAGTATCATGCTTTTCATAGTTACAAATGCCTTGTCGATGCTTATGATTTCCAAAGAACGTAATGATTCTAACTTGTGTCTTTATCATGCTGTTCATATAGAGAACTTGTTAGGAATAATTTGTTTGCGATGCATATTCATCCAATTCAATGATTCTAGGGAAATTTGAAGGTTAATTTAAGCGGACCTAATTAACTTGGAGTGTCGAGGTTCATAACTTATTGAATTGATAACTGGAAATTGATTAACCTGCATATACTTCATGTGTGGAGAAGAACCCCTTAGCTATTCCATCATCCATTGATTCATCACAATTTTGTCTTACAATCTGTTTTCTTTACAATCTGCCCATTTAATTTAATTTCGTCCAAACACAATCCCCCCATATTTTGTTGAGTCTTAGTCATTCAAATCTGTTTTATTTTGTGTTTTTAAGCATTTGGAGTCATAAACACTTTCAAATTCGTCCAAATCAAGTTTTAGTTTCTTTTTGAGTCAATTTGATTGTTTTAGGCAGTTTTCAGTGTTTCAAATCCGTTTTGAGTCATAGTAGTCTTGTTAGAGTCTTTAAGTTTAGTTTTTGTGTTTTTAAATCAATTTATATTAGATTAGCACCCCTAGTTAATCCCCGGTTAGAACGATCCCTGATGCGAAATATATAAGCACACAAATTAAACCCTCTTTTTATCAATTGTAGCAAAGTATGTAAGTAGGGATCGTTCTAGGCCGGGGATTAGGAGGGATTGCCAAATCGCTTGAAACTGACTCAAAACGTAAAAACAAAGTTCAAAACACTAAACTAAACTCAAAGAATGCAAAACTAAACTATAAAACACCAAAACAAACCAAAAGACTCAAAACAGCAATTAAACACTCAAAACTGCCTTAAAAACACTTTCTGGGCAGTTTTGAACACCTAACACTAAATTGGACGAAATTGGGGTATGACTTGACTCAAGACACTTAAAAACACAAACTAAATTGATTTCTAACTAATCTAACACTTCAAAATAAATGGGGATTGAGTTTTGACGAAAATTGAAAACAAGAACAAACTTTGTAAATTGAACAGATTCTAAAACGAATTTGATAAAAGTGAATGGATGGAAAGCTAGCTAAGGGGTTCTTCTCCACACATGTCACACTTGCATACAAAACGATTTCCAATTGCTTCTCAATAAACCATGAATTCCCAACACCCCAAATTAACCGTGAATTGCACTAATTAACCCTCAGATTTTCCTAAAGTTATCGAATTGGATGAATTGCATACGACAACCTGATGCGAAATATATAAGCACACAAATTAAACCCTCTTTTTATCAATTGTAGCAAAGTATGTAAGTAGGGATCGTTCTAGACGGGGGATTAGGAGGGATTGCTCAATCACTTGAAAACTGACTCAAATACGTAAAAACAAGTTTAAAACACTAAATTAGACTCAAAGAATGCAAAACTAAACTTTAAAACACCAAAACAAACCAAAAGACTCAAAACAGCAAACAAACACTCAAAACTGCCTTAAAAACACAATCTGGGCAGTTTTGAACACTAAACACAAATTTGGACGAAAATAGGTTTTAACTTGACTCAAGACTCTTGAAAACACAAACTAAATTGATTTCTAACTAATATGACACTTCAAAATAAAGGGGGAATTGGTTTTGACGAATTTGAAAACAAAACAAGAACTTTGTAAAACAAAACAGATTTTAAATTGAATTTGGATGATTTGAATGGATGGATGGCTAGCTAAGGGGTTCATCTCCACACATGTTATACTTGCATTCAAAACGATTTCCAATTGCCTTTCAATAAACCATGAATTGACTTAACGCGATTGAGATCATCAACCTTTACTACTTGTGAATATAAGTTCATAACAATTAAGTGAAATTCCCTTATATCCTAGCATCAAATTCATGCATGCAAACTAAGCGGGCCCTCTTAACCAACATACACAAATCAGTTTTTGTTCATATAGATAAGTAAATTGAATTCACAACTTATGAAACGCAATTAGAAGTAATCAAATCATATAGCAAGCATAAACATGGTTTTGAATCCCCCCCTAGCCAAGGGGGGTTTAGTTCCTCATAATCGCAATTACACAAAGATAACTTAAATTAAACATTGAAATCAAAGATAGAAAACACCTAGAAACGCTCCAAAACTCCCAAGGTTTGGGCAAAGGCACGGCACAAGGTTGTTCCTTCTTTCTCCTTCCTTGCAAGTTGCGGCACTAGAGGATGAATGTAATTGAGAGATGTATGAATGTAGTAAAATATGGTAGAGGGTGGTGACTAAATGGTGCAGCAAAGGATGGTATTTATAGGCTGAAATTCGTAGCCCCTATGTAGCAAAGGAAAAGGATTTAAAGGCCTAATTTGTATAGGATAATAACACACAATCCTTGAAGGAAAAGGCTAAGGCTTTTAGGAACCAAGGGGGAAAGGAATAATCAGGTTTCTAGAAGTTCTAGAAAGGTTTGGGGCGTCACTTTTGTAGGACAAGGGATAAGGCCTTCTAGAAAGGTTGTTTTGTGGCTGATTCCTAGAAAAACAAGGGATAAGGTGTGGCACCAAACTAGGAGAGGATAAGGGCTTCTAGAAATCTGATTTTAAGCATCCTAATATAGTTAGGAAACCTCCCTTGCAGCCAAAATATAGGTAGATTAGGATTAGGATAAGATAGGATAGGATAAGGTTTGTTTGGATAAGATAAGCTAAGATAAGGTTTTGGATAAGATTTCCTCACTTGAGCTGATTCTTTGGCTTTAACTTTCCTTCTTCAAGTAGGAAACCTTGTTTGAGTAGGAATCTTCATTCTTCTAGGAATCCATCTTCAACTAGGACTCCTCCATTGATTAGGAATCCTTCTTTATTTAGGAATCCTTCATTTAAGCCCTTTCCTACTTCAACTAGGAAACCTTGTTCAAGTAGGAATCATCATCTTTAAGTCTTCAATTTCGTCCATCCTCATGGCTCCAAGTATATGATCTTCATTCCAAGCTCTAATTTGCTCCAAAAGGCTCCAAAATGCTTCCTTTTGCATACTTTGCCCTTAAAACCTGAAAACACATAAAACTAGCTTAAAAGACTACTTTACTAAGGAAAAACACTATAAATGCACAAGAACAAGCTAAACTAAGGCGCATAAATATGCTCCTATCACAACCCAAAGCATTCCTCACAAGTTCCCTGCATGAATTGCATAACAAAGATACAAGCAAAGATCATTAAGTTCTATGAAAATCATAAGCATTGGCGAGGCACTCGTTACTATGAATTGCATGAAACTTATGCCAAGAATTTACTTAACACGATTGTGATCAACAACCTTTACTACTTTTGAATATAAGTTCATAACGATTAGGTGAAATTCCCTTATATCCTAGCATCAAACTTATGCATGAAAATTTAAGCGTGCACTCTCAACCAACACACACAAATCAGTTTTAATTCATGTATATAAGTAAATTGAATTCACAACTTATGAAACGCAATTGAAAGTAATCAAATCATATAGCAAGCATAAACATGGTTTCGAATCCCCCCCTAGCCAAGGGGGGGTTTAGTTCCTCATACGTACAAAACAAAGAGTATAGAATTTAAACATTGAAATCAAAAGAAAGAAAACACCTAAACGCTCCAACGATCCTAACTTGAATGGCATGCACGTCCAAGGCTTCTCCTCCTTCCTCTTTGGTGCGGCACAAGGTTTTGGGGACAGGTTTGGATGGTATTTGTATGGAGGAGTGGATGGGAGATGGTATGGTGGTGTGGCTGATTGTGTTTTTGATGTAGTGTAATCTCTGGTGTTCTTCCCTTCACTCCTTATTTATAGAAGCTCCAAAGCAAAGACTCACTCAAGTGGCTTCAATAAACAATACAAACAAAGACAAAAATGAAGCAAAAACATCTAGTTTACATGCTCTTTTATCATTGTGTCTTGCCTTTAACAAAAGGCAATCATTCCTCTTTTGCTAATTCAACTCCTTTGCAGCTGTCCATGTGCTTTCATTCTTCAATTTCTGATGCATTTGCCTTGTATTCCATCCCTTTTCCACATGTACTAGCTGTTAGACAACTTTCACACACCTGTTTTGCATCATTTCATCTTGCAAACATCAACTTTTGGCCACTTTACACCTCTACACACATGCTATGCATCATTTCAGCTTGTAATTATGTTTGTAGTTGCTGAAAATGTGAATACATCTTGTAAAGCAATCCAACAAATGGCATCTTTCACTTCTTTTCCTTTCAAATTGTTCCTTAAGTGTATGTATCTGCACACTTCCACACTTCAACTTTATTATTCAGATTTTTGCATATGTTGAAACCTTTTTTAAAACACCAAAAACGTCCATCCCACTTGCTCCATATGCATGCAATCCATTTTGGCCCAAAATTGCTCCAAATTGCACCAAAATGCACTTTCTTTCCAACTTTGTTATTACGACCTACAAACACACGAAAATAGCTTAAAACACTCTTATAAGCAATAACTAACTAAGTAAATGCAAGAAAACATGTTAACTAAGTCGCATAAATATGCTCCTATCAAATTCCCCCACACTTAGCTTTTGCTAGTCCTCGAGCAAAACGAAGCAAACAAACAAAACAAAGTAAACAAAACACACAGGGATTTCCAATGCCATGACATGTTAAAAATCATTATTCCCACAGATATTAGTTATCTTCACACTTGAGCACATACTTAATCACAGTCACCACTTACTAGTTCACATTTAACCAATTAAAATGATGTTTTGAATGTAGTAACATGCCTTAGAGAATTTGCTCAATTCCTTACAAGATACTCTCTATTTTCACACATTTTCTGACTACACACCCTACACTAGTTATATGTGAGAAGATTGATGTAAACATGAAAACGAACACTCACATATATGTGTTACAAAGAATGCAATTTCTGGTATTATTAAGCATGTTTAGATATGATCTCATGAATGGAATGCTACTACTTAGATGCGAGAACCAGTGACACCATATGCTCATACCAAATTCAAACTCCACAAATTGAAACACATTGATGCGTAAATTAACTAAACACACAAATTAAACCCTCTTGTTGACAATTGTAGTATGGATAAGTAGGGATCGTTCTTAAACCGGGGATTAGAAGGGATTGCTAAACACTTGAAAACTGACTTAGAAACGTAAAAACAAAGTTTAAAACACTAAACTAGACTCAAAACAGCAAACAAACACTCAAAACTGCCTTAAAAACACTTTCTGGGCAGTTTTGAGCACAAACACAAATTTGGACGAAATTGAGTTATAACTTGAACCAAAACACTTAAAAACACAAACTATATCACTTTCTAACTAATATGAGACTTCAAAATAAATGGGGATTTGATTTGGACGAAAATAAACTAACAAAACAGATTGCAAAGTAAAAACAGATTTGAAAACGATTTTGGGGTTTTAAATGGATGATGGATTAGTTAGAGGCTCTTTCTCCACACATGACAAGTATGCAAACGACTCGATTTCCAGTTATTCCTTCATTGAATTATGAATGACAATGCCCCAAATTAACCGTGACATCACTAGTTAATTCTCAAGTTTTCCTTGTGTTATCGGATTGGATGACATCATTCGACAACCCGAAGCATTCCTCAAAAGTTCCCTACATGACATCATAATAAAGATACAATCAAAGATCATTACGTTCAATGAAAACTATAAGCATTGACAAAGCACTTGCAACTATGACATCATGTCACTCATGCTAGGAATTGAACTTAACGCGATCGTGACTAGCGACCTTCACTACATATGAATATAAGTGTGTGACGATTATGTGAAACAACCTTATATTCTAGCATCATATTCATCCAAGCCAATTAAGTGTCGACCCCTAATTAACAAACACAAATAAGTGAAAAAACCTCATATTCATAGCAAAACGAAAGGAAAAGAAATTAAACATTGAAATCATAAAACGAATTACACCTAGAATGCACCAACGATGAAGCTTGAGCATCCAAGAGTCCTTCCTTCTTTCTCCTTGCTGCCACGCACAAGTGGTTGGGTTTTGGGGATTATGGATAGTGTAGAAGTATGGATTTAGGGTTAGGATGAGTGTATGGGGCGGCTAGGGATGTTTTTAGGCAGAAACTAGGGTGAATGGTGAAGTATGGATGTGTTTAAGTGTGTGGAATGGTTTCTGACGTGAATGGCTCCCTTTGTGGCTGCAAAAGAGAGTTTATTTAAAGGGATTTCAGGAATTAAAAACCCTAACTTATTTAGGTAACAGAAATTAAGTCTAAGGCTTTTAGAATTAGGAAACAAAATCAGAAACTTAAGGGAAATTAGCTAAAAGGTGCGGCTAGGGTATGAAACACAAAAGGAATGTGTTTAACTTCAGAAAATAGGAAAGATTCACTCTCCCTTGCACGGCAAGGAAGAGGAAAGGTCAAGGGAATGCGGCTGTGATGTAGGAAAGGTTTAGGGAAAGGTTTGATGTCCTAAAACTGTAGGGGAAGTGGATTCCTTGTGCGGCAAGGAAAGATGGGAGATGGGAAAGGCACGGCAAAGTCCTAGGAACTAAGGGAAAGGGTTTTGGGTTGTCCTAAAGGGAAAAGGAAATGTGTTTACAAGGTTTAAGGATAAGGAAACATAACAAGGAGAATTGTTGCAACAAGGGAGACAAGGAGGGGACAAGAAGGGGACATGGCGCCACCTTTGTAGGAATGCTTCAATTTGTGTTTTTCTTTGTCTTCCAAGCTTCCAAGCTGATTTCTTGTATCTTCTAGCACCTTCCTAGACTCATTTGATCTTCAATTTCGTCCAAACTCCTTGCTCCATGCATATGCACTTCATTCCAAGCCCAATTTTGCTCCTAAAAGCTCCAAAATTTGTTCAATGCATTCTGCATTCTGCCTAAATTGATTGTTCCACTCAGCCAACTCTTTTGCTTGATAGAAATCCTCAATTGGTTGCCAAAATGCGTCGTGTTGAAATGGTTGAGCTTCCCTGCCCTACTCCAAAGAATTCAGTTGTTGAATAACTTCCTTATAATAATTTGATATACCTGAATTTGGATGTGAAGATTGAGGGGGAGGCTGTGGTGGTGCATATGAATCCTTATATGGTTGCCAATATGTTTCTTGGTGAGTCTCCTTAGCTTGATTTTGTGAACCCTGCACCAAAGAGTTTAATTCATTAAGAATTTGATTATAATCTATTGACGAACCTGAGTTTGATTGAGCATATTGCATATAAGGTTGTGGCGGCTGCATTGGTCTTGAATAGAACTCCTCATATGGTTGCCAATATGCTTCGTGTTGAACTTGTTGAGCTTCCCACCACATAGAGTTTGAATGATCACTCCAATCGCTTTGTGGATATTGATTGGCTTGGTATCCTTGCCTATAAGACGCACTAAATGTAGGGACATTTTGCATTGTGGTCCTTTCAGCAAACTGCGACAATTGAGAAGTAAGATTTGCCAATTGAGCTTGAATGCTAGCAAAATCCATGTCTTACTTCTCAAGCACCTAAAATCAAAGAAAAAGAACTAAAGCAAATATCAAAAGTAACATCAACCAAAGAAAATAAAACTAAGTTAGAAACTAAAACAAAAACAAACTAAACAAAAATAAAAGAACCAAGGGATTAGCAAAGTTGCTAATCCCCGGCAACGGCGCCAAAAATTTGATGCGAAATAGATAAGCACACAAATTAAACCCTCTTTTTGTCAAGTTGTGGTAAGGATGTAAGTAGGGATCGTTCTAGACCGGGGATTAGGAGGGATTGCTAAACACTTGGAAACTGACTTAAAAACTAAAAAACAAAGTTTAAAACACTAAACTAGACTCAAAGAATGCAAAACTAAAGGTTAAAACACTTAAACAAACCTAAAAACCAAAACAGCAACTAGAAGGCTCAAAACTGCCTAAAAACCACTTTCTGGGCAGTTTTGAGCACCTACACTAATTTGGACGAAATTTGATGAAAACTTGAATCAAAATACTTAGAAACACAAATCAAAACACTTTCTAACTAATCTAAGACTTCAAATTAAAGGGGGATTTGTTTTGGACGAAAATTGAAAACAAAACAGAAACTTAAAACTAAACAGATTGTAAAACGTTTTTGGATGAAAAGGATGGATAAAAGGGCTAGTTAGGAGGTTCTTCTCCACACATGTCACACTTGCAAACAAAACGATTCTCAGTTGTTCTTCTGATAAACTATGAATACTCAACGCCCCAAGTTAACCGTGAATTGCACTAATTAACCCTCAGTTTTTCCACAAGTTATTAAGTTGGATGATTGCATACGACAACCCAAAACACTCCCTACAAGTTCCCTACATGAATTGCATAATAGAGATACAAGCAAGAATCATTACGTTCTATGAAAAACATAAGCATTGACGAAGCATTTGTTGCTATGAATTGCATGAAACTTATGCTAAGCATTTATTCAACGCGATCGTTTTCAAGCGATCTTCACTACTTGTGATTATAAGATTGTAACTATTAGGTGAAACTCCCTCATAATCTAGCATCATATTCATGCATGAAAACTAAGTGTGCACTCTCAATCAACATACACAAATAAGTTATCAATCAAATAGATGAACGAATTGAATCCATAACTTATGAAATAACAACTGAATGTAATCGAATCAAATTGCAAGCATGTACATGGTTTCAAATCACCCCCCAACTAAGGGGGTTTAGTTCCTCATACTCACAACATAAAGTTTATTGAATTGAAACATCGAAGACATAAGAAAGATTACACCTAAAACGCCCAAGAATTCCAACTTGAATTTCTGACGTCAAGCTCCTCTTCTCTTCTCCTTGCTGCGGCAGAGATGGTTTTGGGAGTTTTTGGATGTGGTTTTGGTTTAAGAATGGAGTTAGGATGATATGGTGGTGCGGCAAGGTGTGTGGGTGGTGTATGGAGGTGTATAATGGTGGCTGGAGTAAAGGAGGGTTGCGGCAAAGTGTATGGAGGTGGCTGGAAGGAATGGTGGCTGCGGCAAGGATGGGAAATAAGGTTTTTGCGAATTTATGATTTGTAGAGTGGGTCATGATGTGCGGCTAGGGTTAAGAAATATATATATAGGCACTTAAAAAAAACCTAGCAAATCAGATTAGGGCCTCTAAAACACAAATCCATCAGAAATTAGGTTGAAACAATTAGAAATTTAGTGGGAAAAAAGGGCCTAGGGTGCGGCTGGTATGTGGGCTAAGGTTAGGGTTTCTAGAAACCCTAACAAGGCAAGGCAAAGTGATTCTAGAGGGCCCAGGTGCGGCATAGGATGAAGGTCCATAAGGAATTTGGGTTTAGGACATCTAAAAGCCCAAAGCCAAGAATAGAAACTCACGAAAATGGAAACCTCCAAGAATAGCAACCTCCAACTTTTAGAAACTTTAGTTGCCAATTCCGATTTAGGTAAGATCAACCCAAAATGGAAACTTTTAGGCTTAGCTTTCCTACTTCAAGTAGGAAACCTCAAATCTTCAACTCTTCAATTTCATCCCAACCTTGTGTTCCAAGCATGTCCTTTTCCATCTAAGCTCACATTTGCTCCAAAAAGCTCCAAAATGCATCATTTTATGTAATGTGCCCTTTAAACATGAAAACACATGAAACTAGCTTAAAAGACTACTTTAAACTAAGAAAACATAACGAAAATGCATAAGAACTAGCTAACTAAGGCGCATAAATATGCTCCTATCAGAAACACAAAAGGAATGTGTTTAACTTCAGAAAATAGGAAAGATTCACTCTCCCTTGCACGGCAAGGAAGAGGAAAGGTCAAGGGAATGCGGCTGTGTGATAGGAGCATATTTATGCGCCTTAGTTAGCTAGTTCTTATGCATTTCCATGGTGTTTTCTTAGTTAAAGTAGTCTTTTAAGCTAGTTCTATGTGTTTTCAGGTTTTAAGGCCAAAGGATGCAAGAAGATGCATTTTGGAGCTTTTTGGAGCAATATGGAGCTTGGAATGCATGTCACATATTTGGAGCCAAGGTTTGGACGAATTTGAAGACTTGAAGATGACGATTCCTACTTGAACAAGGTTTCCTAGTTGAAATAGGAAAGTGCTTACATCAACGAAGGATTCCTAATTGAAGATGGATTCCTACTCACATGAGGATTCCTAGAAGAACAAGGATTCCTACTCCAACAAGGATTCCTACTCTAACAAGGTTTCCTAGTTGAAATATGAAAGTGCTTACATCAACGAAGGATTCCTAATTGAAGATGGATTCCTACTCACATGAGGATTCCTAGAAGAACAAGGATTCCTACTCCAACAAGGATTCCTACTCTAACAAGGATTCCTACTCCAAGAAGGATTCCTACTTGAAATAGGAAAGTTAAGCCAAGGTTTCCTACTTTGGTTTGACCTTTCCTAAATGTTCCTAAGTCTTATAAACTTTGAAGGCTTCCTAAGCATTTTAGGACATCAAATACACATCCCTTGCACCTTTTGAACCCTTGCCGCACCCCCCTTGGTATTTCCTCTTCCTTGCCGTGCAAGGGAGAGGGTTATTTCCTGATTCTAAGCTTTAAAACACTTTCCTAATCTCTCTCAAACCCTAGCCGCGTATTCCCTTGCCTTTCCTTTAATTTTCTGATTTGTTTCCTAATTCTAGAATCCTTAGACTTAATTTCTGATTTCCTAATCAACCTAGGGTTTTAATTTCTGTTTTCCTTTAAATAAACCTCTTTGTTGCAGCCACAAAACATTCCACACACATCCATTCAACCCCATTCACGCCAGAAATCATCCACCATCTTCAACAGCCCCATTCCTTCACCATTCACCATACTTTCTGACCCAAAACCACCCTAGCCGCACCACCCATCAACCCTAAACACTTCCATACGTCCCTCATCCATTCTACATCATTCAATAACCCAAAAACCTGCCCAAAGTCCCTGTGCCGCAGCAAAGGAGAGGAAGAAGAATTACTTGAAGGTTCTAGCTGTTCAACATCGAATCGTTGGAATTTTTAGGTGTGATCTTTCTTATGTTTTCAATGTTTCAATTCAATAAACTTTGTGTTGTGAGTATGAGGAACTAAACCCCCTTGGTTGGGGGGTGATTCGAAACCATGTACATACTTGCAATATGATTTGATTACATTCAGTTGTTATTTCATAAGTTGTGGATTCAATTCATTCATCTACTTGATTGATAACTTATTTGTGTATGTTTATTGAGAGTGCACGCTTAGTTTTCATGCATGAATATGATGCTAGATTATGAGGGAGTTTCACCTAATAGTTACAATCTTATATTCACAAGTAGTGAAGGTCGCTTATAAACGATCGCGTTGAATGAATTCTTGGCATTAGTTTCATGCTCATCATAGTAACGAATGCCTCGTCAACACTTATAGTTCTCATTGTACTTCATGATTCTTGATTGTATCTTTATTGTGCTCATCACGTAAGGAACCTTTGAGGAATGCTTTGAATTGTTGTATGCGCTTTCCCATCCAATTCATTAACATAAGGAGAACTTGAAGGTTAATTTAAGCGTATCTAATTAACTTGGGGTGTTGAGTTTCATAATTTATTGGAAGAACAACTGAAAATCGTTTTGTTTGCAAGTGTGTCATGTGTGGAGAAGAACCTCCTAACTAGCCTTTTATCCATCCTTTTCATCCAAAACGTTTTACAATCTGTTTTGTTTTAAAGTTTCTGTTTTGTTTTCAATTTTCGTCCAAAACAAATCCCCCTTTATTTTGAAGTCTCGTATTAGTTAGAAAGTGATTTAGTTTGTGTTTTTAAGTGTTTTGGTTCAAGTTATAACTCAATTTCGTCCAAATTTGTGTTTGTGCTCAAAACTGCCCAGAAAGTGTTTTTAAGGCAGTTTTGAGTGTTTGTTTGCTGTTTTGAGTCTTTTGGTTTGTTTTAGTATTTCAAACTTTAGTTTTACATTCTTTGAGTCTAGTTTAGTGTTTTAAACTTTGTTTTTACGTTTCTAAGTCAATTTTCAAGTGTTTAGCAATCCCTCCTAATCCCCGGTTTAAGAACGATCCCTACTTATCCATACTACAATTGTCAACAAGAGGGTTTAATTTGTGTGTTTAGTTAATTTACGCATCACTGTGATGTAGGAAAGGTTTAGGGAAAGGTTTGATGTCCTAAACCTGTAGGGGAAGTGGATTCCTTGTGCGGCAAGGAAAGATGGGAGATGGGAAAGGCACGGCAAAGTCCTAGGAACTAAGGGAAAGGGTTTTGGGTTGTCCTAAAGGGAAAAGGAAATGTGTTTACAAGGTTTAAGGATAAGGAAACATAACAAGGAGAATTGTTGCAACAAGGGAGACAAGGAGGGGACAAGAAGGGGACATGGCGCCACCTTTGTAGGAATGCTTCAATTTGTGTTTTTCTTTGTCTTCCAAGCTTCCAAGCTGATTTCTTGTATCTTCTAGCACCTTCCTAGACTCATTTGATCTTCAATTTCGTCCAAACTCCTTGCTCCATGCATATGCACGTCATTCCAAGCCCAATTTTGCTCCTAAAAGCTCCAAAATGCTCATTTTTGCATACTTTGACAATAAAACCTGGAATTGCACGAAAATGACTTTAAATACTAAACTAACTAAGGAAAAACAACATAAATGCATGAGAACAAGCCAATTAAGTCGCATAAAAATGCTCCTATCAAATTCCCCCACACTTAGCTTTTGCTAGTCCTCGAGCAAAACAAATAAATAAAACGAAACAAAACAAACAAAACACAACCTAAACCTTCCAACAATTGTCTCATGGATTTCCAATGAACATGACATGTTAAAAATCATTATCCCCACAGTTTTGAGTCAATTTACATTTAAGCACATACTTAATCATAGTCACTACTTACTTGTTCACAATTAACCAATTAAAACGATGTTTTGAATGTAGTAACATGCCTTAGAGAATTTGCTCAATTCCTTACAAGGTATGCACTCAATTTTCACTCAGATTTTCTAACTACACACCCTATACTAGTTATATGTGAGAAGATTGATGTAGACATGAAAACGAACACTCACATATATGTATCACAAAGAACGCAATTTCTGGAGTTAATAAGCATGTTTAGATATGATCTCATGAATGGAATGCTACTACTTAGATGCGAGAACCAGTGACACCATATGCTCATACCAAATTCAAACTCCACAAATTGAAATACACAACACTCAAGATAGAAGTTAAGGGTTGTAACGGGGCTTGGGGTATTGGATAACAAAGAAAGGATAGGGAAAACAAACGTTCTTCAAGCATTAGTCAGCAAAGTAGTGAAATTGAGACTTAGATTGCAGAAATTAACTTTAAAACACAAGGGAAAGATTTAGACAACTCCTTAGGGCCGAATTCATTGTTTTGGACCCTTACTTCAACAAACAATACTTTGGAACTCTTTTTCATATCTTTTCAACTCTTTTTTCATACTTTTCACACTTTTTTCTTCATTTTTTTCTTTTTCCACGAATTTTTTTTTCTTTTCTTTTCTTTCCACATGTGCCTATGGCACACAAAATCACAAAAGAAATACTTCCCCCACACTTGTTTTCTGCCAACATAAATCAAAAGGAATTCAATTTGAATCATGCTTTACTATGCTTTAAGAACAAGGGTATGGATGGTCCTAATCTAGGCTAGGTAAGGAAAACATGGGTTAACAAAGAATAGGCTAAACAAGGCTCAACGGGGTTAAAAACCTACAAAACATAATAACAGAGGGGATTTACGGCTTTTTGGCTATGGTGGTGGTCACTACACAACTTTATCTTGAATATGTGTTATGCAATTCAATGACATGCTTTGAATGAAATGGGCATGAGTTCTAGCATTTGGAACTAAATGATGAAACGCCTTCTAAGTAGCAACCAAGCAAGGAATAATGAGATCATGCAACGACTTTAGAAAACAATAATGCACGGATTTTACTCTCCAAATAAACGTTTTAGGCTCAAGTCTCACAAGGTTGTAGCGTTAATTTGAGTTCCTTCCTTCAAGCATGTTACAAAAACTGATTTTTCCTTTATGATTACATGTGAATTCATAAGTTATAACCACAACCAAGCATAAACAAAGAGTAAATCAAACTTTCATCCATGTTAATCACTCTCTTTAACAGCCATGTAATTACAAACCGAATCTTCATCATTGTGTTGGAAGGTATAAACACACAAAAACGACTCAAAACACTCTTTTTAGGCTTTTCAAAACACTTTTTGCAAATTTTTATATGATTTTCGGATTTTTAAGTCAAAACACACTAAAACACACCAAAACAGCTTAAAAACACTTAAAAACAGCAAGGAACAACACTTGAAAATATGGGTGATAAAATCCCACGAATTTGCATCAAAATACTTTGGTTACCCCCCTACACTTAAATCAAACATTGTCCTCAATGTTTCAAGCATAAAATCACACCAAACAAAAGGAAACACACAAACAGCAACTAAAACAACTAAATAGGCAGATTCGAAAGAAACAACAAAGGGAAGAGTTTAGGAACGCAAATCTGGAATTGGAGTGATTCCTTGGTCTTCCTTTGTTGAATTGCATGGGTTGCCTCCCAAGTAGCGCTTTCTTTAACGTCGTGAAGCCGGACGAAGAACAAAATCATGCCCCATTGGAGCCCACGGCATGGAGTGGGATCTCTTCCACAACCTGCCCCACTGCACTCTCATAGTATGGCTTTAATCGATGTCCGTTAACCTTGAATTCCACTTCATTCCTTAAGCTTTGGACTTGAACTGCACCATGTGGAAAAAACATTAGTGACAACAAAAGGTCCAATCCACTTAGAACGTAACTTACCAGGAAATAAACGTAAGCGAGAATTAAAAAGTAAAACTTTCTGCCCAATTGAAAAGGTTTTGCCCCTAATCATCTTGTCATGAAACGCCTTTGTTTTCTCTTTGTAGATTCGGGCATTCTCATATGCTTCATTCCTTAGCTCCTCAAGCTCATTCAATTGGAGCTTTCGATGCATTCCAGCAGCATCTAAATCCAAATTGAATGTTTTCACGGCCCAATGCGCCTTGTGTTCTAGTTCCACGGGTAAGTGACAAGGCTTGCCATAAACTAGCCGAAATGGAGACATCCCTAGGGGTGTCTTGTAGGCAGTGCGATACGCCCATAATGCATCGTCTAAACGCATGCTCCAATCTTTCCGGTTAGGCCCCACGGTCTTCTCCAAGATTTGCTTGATTTCTCTATTCGAGACTTCGGCTTGGCCACTTGTTTGAGGGTGATAAGGTGTTGAAACCTTATGCTTGACATTGTACTTCTTAAAGAGTACCTCAATGGTTCGATTGCAGAAATGTGAGCCCCCATCACTTATAAACACTCGCGGCATCCCAAATCTAGAGAAAATGTTAGTCTTGATAAAATCTGAAACCACTCTAGAATCGTTAGTACGGGTAGCTTTTGCTTCTACCCATTTAGAAACATAATCAACCGCAAGTAAAATATAAGTGAAACCAAACGAAGAAGGAAAAGGACCCATGAAATCAATACCCCAAACATCAAAAATTTCAACATTGAAGATGGGTGCTTGCGGCATTTGGTCTTTTGCACCAATGGAACCTGTTCTTTGACATCTATCACATGTTAAGCAAAACATTCTAGCATCTTTGAACAAGGTAGGCCAATAAAAACCAGATTCTAACACTTTGAGGGCTGTTCTTTGGGTGCCAAAATGGCCTCCACATGCATAAGAATGACAAAATGCTAGAATTGAATTAAAATCAGAATTTGGCACACATCTTCTAACAATCTGATCTGGGCAATATTTCCATAGATATGGATCATCCCATACATAAAATCGTGCATCATGTTTCAATTTATCACGTTGAACCTTGCTTAGAGTGTTGGGAACTTGCTTAGACACCAAGAAATTGACTAAATCGGCATACCAAGGGGTACTTACCTCAATGAACAGAAGTTGTTCATCCGGAAACATCTCAGAAATGGGGAGGGACTCTTCTTCACGCACAAATCTGCTCAAGTGGTCAGCCACCACGTTTTCACAACCTTTCTTGTCCCTAATTTCAATATCGAACTCTTGAAGTAGGAGCATCCAACGAATGAGCCTTGGTTTAGCCTCCTTTTTGGTGAAAAGATACTTCAAGGCTGCATGGTCAGTGAAAACAATTACTTTAGTACCAATTAGATATGATCTAAATTTATCTAAAGCAAATACAACCGCCAAAAGTTCTTTTTCGGTTGTAGAATAATTCAATTGAGCATCATTTAGAGTGCGTGAAGCATAATAAATAACATGGGAATGTTTATTTTTTCTTTGACCCAAAACAGCGCCAAGTGCATAATCCGATGCATCACACATCAATTCAAAGGGAATGGACCAATCCGGGGGAGTTATGATGGGTGCCGTGGTGAGGAGGTCTTTGAGATGCTTGAATGCCTTATCACATGCCTCGTTGAACTCAAAACACACATCCTTTTGGAGGAGGCGGCATAGGGGTTGTGCAATCTTGGAAAAGTCTTTGATAAATCTTCTATAGAATCCTGCATGACCAAGAAACGAACGAACCTCTCTAACCGAAGTAGGAGAGGGTAAGTAACGTACAAGATCTACTTTAGACTTATCAACTTCAATTCCTTTTTCAGAGATTATATGACCCAAAACAATACCTTGTTTAACCATAAAGTGACACTTTTCCCAATTCAACACAAGGTTTGTTTCAACACAACGTTTCAAGATTAAAGTGAGATTATCCAAGCATTTGTCAAATGAATCACCAAACACACTAAAATCATCCATGAATATCTCAATAATCTTTTCAACATAATCAGAAAATATGCTTACCATACACCTTTGAAACGTGGCAGGAGCATTGCACAAGCCAAATGGCATGCGTCGATATGCAAACGTTCCAAAGGGACAAGTAAAAGTGGTCTTTTCTTGATCATCCGGGGCAATGACAATTTGGTTATAACCTGAATATCCATCAAGAAAACAATAAAAGGAATGACCGGCTAACCTTTCCAACATTTGGTCTAGAAACGGCAAAGGGAAGTGATCCTTCCTTGTGGTGGCGTTTATCTTCCTATAATCAATGCACACACGCCAACCGGTTTGAATCCTCATGGGTACAAGCTCATTCTCGGCATTTTCCACAACCGTCACTCCGGATTTCTTAGGCACACATTGGATAGGTGAAACCCAACGACTATCGGAGATGGGATAAATCACCCCACAATCTAGAAGTTTAATTATCTCCTTTTTCACAACTTCCATCATTGGAGGGTTAAGACGGCGTTGAGCCTCTCTAGTTGGTTTGGCCCCCTCCTCAAGAAATATGTGATGCATACAAGTCGTAGGGCTTATACCTTTGATATCGGCCAATGTCCAACCTAGGGCAGATTTGAATTCCTTCAACACACGCACTAGCTTCTCCTCCTCTTGTGTCGTGAGGGATGAAGAGATAATGGCAGGTAGTGTCTCATTTTCTCCCAAGAAAATGTACTTCAAATGGCTTGGTAGGGGTTTGAGATCAAGTATGGGTGCCTGAACAATGGATGGAAGCAACTTGTTAGTCGAAATTGGAATTGAATCAAAGTTAGGAGACTTACCACCATGCTTAGGTAATGACTCAAGGGCAGCGACCAACTCAAAGATTTCATCACTAGGAGGCACGGCATGGCCTAGTCCATGTATGCCGTGGGTTACACTAAAATCTGCCCCCTTGGTTGTGAGTTCCATGCCTCGTGTAATGACTTTTTCAAGCGCATCGTCATTCAACTCTTCGAAATATCCCTGCGCCAAAGAGTCAATTATATCAATAGAGAAACATGAATGGTCCTCACTAGGGTATTTAATGGAATCAGAAAGATTAAAATGAACAACTTCCCCATCGAATTCCATGGACAAAGTTCCACTATACACGTCAATCTTTGTCCGGGCCGTCTTCATGAATGGCCTTCCAAGTAGAATGGGCAGCGAAGGAGCATGGTCCGATTCATCCATTTCGAGGACATAGAAATCCGCCGGAAAGACTAAATGATTAACCTGCACAAGTGATGCGAAATAGATAAGCACACAAATTAAACCCTCTTTTTGTCAAGTTGTAGTAAAGATGTAAGTAGGGATCGTTCTAGACCGGGGATTAGGAGGGATTGCTAAACACTTGTTTTTACGTATTTGAGTCAGTTTTCAAGTGATTTAGCAATCCCTCCTAATCCCCGGTCTAGAACGATCCCTACTTACATACTTTGCTACAATTGATAAAAAGAGGGTTTAATTTGTGTGCTTATATATTTCGCATCAAATTTTTGTGGTGTATGCTTGGTTGTGGTTATAATTTATGAATTCACATGCAATCATAAAGGAAAAATCAGTTTTTGTAACATGCTTGAAAGAAGGAACTCAAATGAACGCTCCAACCTTGTGAGACTTGAGCCTAAACGTTTATTTGGAGAGTTATTAATTTGTGCAATTTTTTTTTGTTTTCTAAAGTCGTTGCATGATCTCATTATTCTTTGCTTGGTTGCTACTTAGAAGGCGTTTCATCATTTAGTTCCAAATGCTAGAACTCATGCTGATGCGAAAATTAATTCACGCACAAATTTAAACCCTATTTGTGACAGTTGTAGTATATGGATAAGTAGGGATCGTTCTAGGCCGGGGATTAACTAGGGATGCTAACCAATGTAAAATTAATTTAAAAACGTAAAAACAAAATCTAAAATACTAAACTAGACTCAAAACACTTAAATAGAATAACTCAAAATAAAACTAACAAATAAACTAAAATAAATCAAAAGACTCAAAACAACTCAAGACTTAAGAAAACACAAACTAAAATGATTTCTAATAAATCTAACACTTTAACATAAAATGGGGGATTGATTTTGATGAAAAGTAAATTAAACTTAAATAAATTACAAAATTGACAAAAACATAAAATTAAGGTAAAATGATAAATGACGGACTGGCTAGAGGATTATTCTCCACACATGCCACATATGCAACCTAAATTGATTTTCAGTTGTTCTTTCAATAAATTGTAAATTCTCAACGCCCCAAGTTAATTAGGTCCGCTTAAATTAACCTTCAGATTTTCCTACTTTTATTAGGTTGGATGATTGCATACGACAACCCAAAACATTCCCTACAAGTTCCCTACATGAATTGCATAATAGAGATACAAGCAAGAATCATTAAGTTTTATGAAAATCATAAGCATTGACGAGGCACTTGTTACTATGAATTGCATGAAACTTATGCCAAGAATTTACCTAACGCGATCGTTTATAAGCGACCTTCACTACTTGTGAATATAAGTTCATAACGATTAGGTGAAATTCACTTATATTCTAGCATCAAATTCATGCATGTAAATTAAGTATGCATCCTTAATCGACATACAAAAATAAGTTATCAATCAAGCAGTTAAGCAAATTAAATCACAACTCAGAAATCACAACTGAAGGTAATCAATTCAAATTACAAATATATCCATGGTTTTGAATTAAACTCTAACCAAAATAAAATTAGTTACACATTATTAAAATTAAAACATAAAATAAACATAAGTTTGGAGGATTAAACCGAGTGAGGATGTGCAAGGATCTGTGCGTAAGCTGCCTCTGACAAGAATTCACACTGCCAAGGCAGCACCTCCATTTTCTTGCTGACTCCCCGAGGCTTTCCCACGCTGACTTCCACGCTGTGCTTTCCTGCTTCCTCACGTCAGTCCGTGCGCTGTCAATCCTTCCCTCCTGCGCGCGCAAACTGCACAAGGCAGCACTCCCCTCTGTCCCGCGTCAGTGTCCCTCCTCTCTGCCTTCCTTCTCGCCCCTGCGCTGTCCTGCTTACAGCTGTCCAAGCAGCTGCTGCCCTCTGACTTGCTGCCAGGCAGCACGCTGCACCCCCGCTTTCCTTTCCGTGCTCACTGCCAGCTGCCAAGTGCAGCTGGTTTCTAAAAATGCCGAGCCCTGCTGCTTCCTCCCCCCTCCGAGACCTTCCTTTCCGTTTTCCTCCCTTATATTTCCCTGCTGACCACCTTGTTCTCATAGTTTTATTCCTTTTCCCCAGTGCTCTTTTTTTATTTCCTCTTCTGCTCTCCCCGTCACTCTGCACTTGTCAGTGCTCTTCACCCACCCCCAAATGCCGTGTGATTTCCACTTCTTTGTTTCTTTTATATATTTTTCTTTCTTTTATTTGTGCTCCACTTGGTTCCCCACTATTTTACAAAACAAACAATTATTATATTATATATATATATCTATATTTTATTTAATTTAAAAGCTAAACAGTTTTGACACGAATTTATTACATAAAATCACACTTATGTTATTTTTATTTTCTTAGCTAGATAAATTCGATAAAACACAAAAACAAAGTAAATAGCACAAAAATATGAGGAAATAACTAAGAAAAGACGAGAGAATTTGATGTAAAATATGTATAAATATGAGCTTATCAAATACCCCCACACTTAGCTTTTGCTAGTCCTCGAGCAAAACAGAAAAAACAGAAAAAGTAATAACATGAAAATTATTAGTTTCCCCCTATATGACCCTCATAGAATTTCATTTGAGAACATAATCATCAAGAACCATAGCTAATACCAACAAGCAATTCAAGTTCATTTTCCTTATTCACATATTAGCAGTAATCTTTGAAACATCCTTGAAGTGTAGTGTGTGAGATAGCCATGCTAATGCAATTTCAAATTTTTATTTTTAAAAACACCATATGCAAACTAGCGACCTTCTCACGGGATATGCACTCAATCACACATGTGTTTAGTTTTAATGTGTTTCTCTCAAAGAATCAAATGTGAAAGTTCTACCATAAGCTTGCATAAAGATCACTTCTCCACAGTCATAATTGCAAAACTTAAATCAAGAGGACTTTTATTGGATGTAATGAGGCTTAGGGATAGGGTTATTGAAACGAAAGAATAGGAAAAACAAAAGTTCCAAGCTACATTACAAGCAATTCTTTTGATTTATAAGAACTCAACATTTCCCGCTATTCTACAAGTCACCTCCAACCACACCCATAAACTGAAACTTTAAAAACTTTTTATTTTCTTTGTATACAATCTTTCTTTTTCTTTTCCTTTTCTTTTCTTTTCTTCTTTTTTTTTTTTTTTTTTTTTTTTTTTTTTTTTAAATTCACACAGAAACAAATATGAAAAACCCCCACACTTATTCTTTTGCCAAACACCTTCAAAGTACTTCACAAACATTCACATAAGACAATCTTGCATTGCTCGCTTGGAAAGGGTAAGGAAAAATATTTATTTCAGGCATAAGGGTAGACATATCTGGTGATAAGAAATAAAAGGCTCAACAAACACGGCTCAAATTGGTAATCTAATGATATTATTTTTCTTTGGGAAATAGGGTTATTTGGGCCATGGTGGTAAACCTAATGCCTCTATCATTTTCAAGTTCATGCAATCAATGACAAATATTTCGAAAGATCATTATGCAAGTTCTAGAGAAGTATCTCACATAAGTTCATCACACATGAAAGAATAGGAGTGTATGAAAAATGCACACACTTTCAATAGGCTCAAAAACTCACATAGGATGTATATAGTCACTAAATTCACACATGGAGCTTTAAATCATGCTTTAGTTTCACATCAACAAGGCTATGTGCATTTGGTTTTTCAAAGATGATCAAATATGTACAAACTAACACGAGAATAAGGAATTTCACACAACACATGTTAACTAAGTTCTTGATCATCATGGTTCCAATTTTATCCAATTATATCATTGGGTCGGGAAACTAACAAAAATATAATTCAAAACAATAAGGAAAACAAGGAAATATTTTTAAATTTTCTGATTTTTTATTTATTTATTTTTTTTTTTTTAAAACAACAACTTAATTAAGAAAACACAAAGCAATAACATGGAAACAAATGAAACCAGTTCAAAGTCGAAGGTACAAAAATTTTCAATTTGGTCATTTTTATACTCTTTACCCCCACACTTAAACTAGACATTGTCCCCAATGTCAGAAAATATAATAAAATGCAAATAAAAATAAAATAAATAAATATAAAGAAACAAAATAAAGCAATAGGACTGAAAACTTCCCTAATTTGCAGAAAATCAATTGATAACCCCCCAAGCTAAAATTCTGCAATCAACTCCAAGGGTGGAAATAGCCAAAAGTTCCTGCAAAGAAAAGAAATAAAACAGTTAAGCACGCAAGAAAATATAGAAAATGCAAACGAAAAAATTAAAAATGAAAATAAAAGACAATAAATAAAACTAATAAATGAACATTGGTCCTGTTTGGTGACTTTCCACAGCTTTGAACTTGAACTGGCCTCGGAACTTCTTAGCAAGGAAAATGAGACTTGATTGGTGGCGTTGTTGAAGCTTCTCGAGCTCTTGGTTTCAACTCGGACTCCTTCTGCCGGGTTGATTGAGTCTGCAGGCTACATTCTTCTCTTTTTGTTCTTCTACATGGCAGGTAGGCACGAGGAATAGGTGGTGGTCTGCTTCTTTGTTCAATCTGTCCAAGTGCCGACCGATTTCCTTTCTTTCACCCTGACTCGTAGCCAAGAGCAAGGGTAAAGGAAAAGCGTGCCATGAGATATTTCTGCCTCTGACTCTGATGATATGGGATACTTTTGCTTTTGAAGAAGTATCGTTCCACAGGTGTATGCTTGAACTGGGCTGGGGAACTTCTTAGCAAGGAAAATGAGACTTGATCTTGAAGATGAAGCAGCATCTTGTCTCCACATGCTTCAAGTATCATTTTCACTTGCCATGTCTGTTCTCCAGGCAGATGTGGCGACTTCTTCGGAAGTACATCAGTGGTTGAAGAAGAGCACTCGAGAGCAATGCTAGGTAAGCAATCAGGAAGGATTTCCAGGCAGTCGGTTCTTAGATTGGAAGATTGACACCGAGTGCTGGCTGATTGCCCGCTTTCTCCTTGCCACAAAGACAAGGACAAGGACAGGGAGAAAGCGTGATATGAGATACTCTTGCTTTCAACCTTCATGATATGAAATACTCTAGCTCTAGATGACTTATTTGCAAAGGTATCCCAGGGAATGAGAAACACAGAGAAACTCGAGAGGGTTTGTTGGAAAGGCATTTTGGGAGATGAAAAATTTCGAAGATGAAGAAGTGTTGAGAGTGTGCCTTTGCTGTTGAAGGCGAAGGTAGACGTTTATAGAATTTTTCTTCACAACCGAAACTATTCCTTTACCCCTGTCGGCAGCCGGTGGATGGATGAACAGTACAGGTTACGCGCTTTCTGAAAAAGCAACCCGTAATTTGCGCAAAGCTGACAGCGCGTGACGAGTGACGACAAATCTGGAAAAGTCAGGGAGCGGCTCGTGGTTTCTGAGCAATCCCGACTTTTGAGAAAGGAATTGCATGTGACACGTCTGGACAAATCAGGGAGCGGCTCGCCTCGTGATTCCTGACTGCTCCGGCTTTTGAGAAAGACGCCCGACTTTTGAGAGAGCGGCGTCCGACTTTTGAGAAAGGAACCGACTTTTGAGACGGAGTCCGACTTTTGAGAACGGCGACGCCGCTTTTGAGAAAAGAATCTGGCTTTTGAGAAAGGAGCCCGACTCTTCGATTTGCGAGAGGGCGCCTCTTCGACTGCTGAGTGATGCCTCAACGATTTCTTCTTCTTATAAGAACGCTCATTTTTGTTCCACAATACACTTAAGCTCCCCCTGTAAACACTTCCTCCTGTAAACACTTCCTCCTTGCATTTCTTTTAATCTTGATCAGTCCGACTCTTCATTCTCAACACCTTCAAATATGTCTTGCCCTTCTGACCGTCGCCTTAACTTGAATGTTGGGGAAGATAGTGATATATCTTCTCCAACCAACATTTGGCAGCCATCCTTCATATCCCCAAATGGTCCTCTTACAGTTGGGGATTCCATGATGATGAACGAAACAACCGCATCGGTGGTGGCCAGAAATCTGCTCACTCCTAGAGACACTAGGATACTTTCAAGGCGGTCCGACGAACTAGCTGTTCAGGACTCTATGGCCTACAGCGTCCGATGCGCAGGCTCAGTATCAAACATGGGCCAGCGCCTTCTTGCCCGAACCCGTCAGGTGGAATCGTTGATGGCTGAAGTGGCTAGTCTTCGGCAGGAGGTCAGAGTGCTTAGGCATGAGAACAGGGATTTGCACATGCTTGCAACCAATTACTCCACAAGCATGAAGAGGAAGCTGGATCAGATGCAGGAGTCCGAAGTGCGGATTCAGAGTGATCATCAACGGTTTATGGCGTTACTCCCGAGGTTTGTGTTGCCTTCGTCCTCGGGAGCAGCACCAAGTATTGAGGCTCTGAATGATCCAGCTCTGGCGCTTCGTCTTTCAGGGGCTCCGTCGACCTCCGAGGCACCACCAACCAATGACCAATGAACGAAATTAGTTTACAAGTTATTGTAAAATATTTATGCAATTTTGTTTTTTTTTTTTTTTTTTTTTTTTTTTAAAGCAAGAAAAAATAAAAAAAATAAAAATATCAATGTAAAAATATGTAAATCAAATTAAAAAGACTATTTTTAATCTCTCAAACAAATATCACAACTAAATAAACAAAACAAAATAAAAGCAGTAAAGAGAAGGGATTAGGAATGCAAATCTGATTGTGGGTGATTCCTAGGCCTCCCTTCATTATTCAAATGCATGGGCTTATCATTGAACGGACGGTGGTACTTGAAATGATCCGACAACGGTCTAAGTTCTAATGACGGTGCCTGAATCATCAAAATTAGAAACAAGTTAGTATAAATTAAAATTAAAAATGGAGAAGATGGCTTACATTCTCGATCAAACTCAATCACAAACACCACATCTTGGAATGTTTCAGGGACTTTGCACTTAGCCAGATTGCATGTGATGATTGTGACATGGCCCCTGTTATCAAACTCAACTTCCTTGGCATTTGTCTCATGCACAGCCTCTTGGATGTATTCAACAAATTCTCCGGCCACCTCATTTTCTGGAATAATTCTTCTTGGTGTACACGTCTCTTTGAACGTTTCAATACCATCGGGAACTTGATTTGGTACACCAAGAATTTGGATATCACTTTGCACCTTGGGAAGATCTTCCACAACGTATTTTTCATTCACTTCTTCCTTGGGATTTAAAAACCTGCAAGGAAAAAGGACATTTGGTGGAACGATGTCAGAATGAATTGAACTTAGAACCTCCTCACCTGAGTTGGACGGCATAAAGACTTGAGGGGTTTGTGATAAGAATTCTTCTAAACTGCCCAAGTCGTCATCCTCATCTTCTTCTTGAATCGGCAATTCATCCATGTCCGGGCTATGTTTGGAAGGTTCTGGGACAACTTCATACTCCATGTCACCTTCCAAAGTATTGACTTCATCGATTTCACTTTCTGCCTTTGAATTTGCAATGTTTGAGTTGGAGAGTTCACTTTGATCTCGAATCTGTGCCATGAATTCCATAATCTGCCCAATTTGCTCCTCCAATGCATCCACCTTGTTGGCTTTATTTTGCATCTCCTTGTTTCGATTTTCTACGTCCTGGGTCAAAGAGGTTAGTAACTTATTCAACATGTCATTATCCGAAGACGTACCTGAATTTGATTGGGGAGATTGTTGTGGTGGATGTGACGGTTCATATGGCCACTGATAGAACTCTTCCGATGGCAGCAATTGTTCTTCTTTTTGTGAACCCTGTACTGAAGAAATTAATTCTTCAAGCATTTGATTATAATCCACGGGCATACTTTGATTCGATTGGAATTGTTGTGGGGGATGCTGTGGTGGCTGCATAGATCTTGAATAGAACGCGTCTTCTTGCTGCCAATATCCACCTTGTTGGAATTGTTGAGGTTCTCCCCACATGTAATCTGAATAATCTCTCCAATCTGAATTGTAAGCATTGGAAAATATGTTGCCCCTTGATTGGTTATGGCCTTGATATCCCCAAACATCTTCATTGGCAGAAAATTGAGGACTTTGATATCCTTGCCCATAGGGCACATCAAGTGTAGGGACACTTGGCATTGTGGTCCGTTCGGCATTATGAGTTAATTGAGCAGTGAGCTGTGCCAATAGATCTTGAATGCTAGTAGAATCCAGGTCTTGCTCCATTTGTAACTAAAATCAAAGAAAGAAAACTAAATCAAATATCAAAAGTAAAAGACATAACAAACCAAAAATAAGATAACATAAAATAAACACAAATAAAATAAAATAAAATAAAATAAAACACAAACAAAAACATAAACAAAGGATTAGCAAATTTGCTAATCCCCGGCAACGGCGCCAAAAATTTGGTGCGAAAATTAATTCACGCACAAATTTAAACCCTATTTGTGACAGTTGTAGTATATGGATAAGTAGGGATCGTTCTAGGCCGGGGATTAACTAGGGATGCTAACCAATGTAAAATTAATTTAAAAACGTAAAAACAAAATCTAAAATACTAAACTAGACTCAAAACACTTAAATAGAATAACTCAAAATAAAACTAACAAATAAACTAAAATAAATCAAAAGACTCAAAACAACTCAAGACTTAAGAAAACACAAACTAAAATGATTTCTAATAAATCTAACACTTTAACATAAAATGGGGGATTGATTTTGATGAAAAGTAAATTAAACTTAAATAAATTACAAAATTGACAAAAACATAAAATTAAGGTAAAATGATAAATGACGGACTGGCTAGAGGATTATTCTCCACACATGCCACATATGCAACCTAAATTGATTTTCAGTTGTTCTTTCAATAAATTGTAAATTCTCAACGCCCCAAGTTAATTAGGTCCGCTTAAATTAACCTTCAGATTTTCCTACTTTTATTAGGTTGGATGATTGCATACGACAACCCAAAACATTCCCTACAAGTTCCCTACATGAATTGCATAATAGAGATACAAGCAAGAATCATTAAGTTTTATGAAAATCATAAGCATTGACGAGGCACTTGTTACTATGAATTGCATGAAACTTATGCCAAGAATTTACCTAACGCGATCGTTTATAAGCGACCTTCACTACTTGTGAATATAAGTTCATAACGATTAGGTGAAATTCACTTATATTCTAGCATCAAATTCATGCATGTAAATTAAGTATGCATCCTTAATCGACATACAAAAATAAGTTATCAATCAAGCAGTTAAGCAAATTAAATCACAACTCAGAAATCACAACTGAAGGTAATCAATTCAAATTACAAATATATCCATGGTTTTGAATTAAACTCTAACCAAAATAAAATTAGTTACACATTATTAAAATTAAAACATAAAATAAACATAAGTTTGGAGGATTAAACCGAGTGAGGATGTGCAAGGATCTGTGCGTAAGCTGCCTCTGACAAGAATTCACACTGCCAAGGCAGCACCTCCATTTTCTTGCTGACTCCCCGAGGCTTTCCCACGCTGACTTCCACGCTGTGCTTTCCTGCTTCCTCACGTCAGTCCGTGCGCTGTCAATCCTTCCCTCCTGCGCGCGCAAACTGCACAAGGCAGCACTCCCCTCTGTCCCGCGTCAGTGTCCCTCCTCTCTGCCTTCCTTCTCGCCCCTGCGCTGTCCTGCTTACAGCTGTCCAAGCAGCTGCTGCCCTCTGACTTGCTGCCAGGCAGCACGCTGCACCCCCGCTTTCCTTTCCGTGCTCACTGCCAGCTGCCAAGTGCAGCTGGTTTCTAAAAATGCCGAGCCCTGCTGCTTCCTCCCCCCTCCGAGACCTTCCTTTCCGTTTTCCTCCCTTATATTTCCCTGCTGACCACCTTGTTCTCATAGTTTTATTCCTTTTCCCCAGTGCTCTTTTTTTATTTCCTCTTCTGCTCTCCCCGTCACTCTGCACTTGTCAGTGCTCTTCACCCACCCCCAAATGCCGTGTGATTTCCACTTCTTTGTTTCTTTTATATATTTTTCTTTCTTTTATTTGTGCTCCACTTGGTTCCCCACTATTTTACAAAACAAACAATTATTATATTATATATATATATATATCTATATTTTATTTAATTTAAAAGCTAAACAGTTTTGACACGAATTTATTACATAAAATCACACTTATGTTATTTTTATTTTCTTAGCTAGATAAATTCGATAAAACACAAAAACAAAGTAAATAGCACAAAAATATGAGGAAATAACTAAGAAAAGACGAGAGAATTTGATGTAAAATATGTATAAATATGAGCTTATCACATGCCTATTTCATTCAAAGCATGTTATTGATTTGCATAACACATATTCAAGATGAAGTTGTTTAGTGAGCCAAAAGCCAAAAAGCCTATCCCATACATTATATGTTTAAGTTTAACCCCGTTGAGCCTTGTTTAGCCTACGTTCTTTGTTAACCCACACTATCTTCACCTAGCCTAGATTATGACCATCCATACCCTTGTTCTTGAAGCATAGTAAAGTATGACTCAAAATGAATTCCTTTTGATTAATGTATTGCAGAAAACAAGTGTGGGGGAAGTGATTCTTGTGTGTGTGTGTGCCAAAGTCCTTAATAAGGCACAGGTAGAAAAAAAAAAAAAAAAGTTGTGAAAGTGTATGAAAAAGAGTTCTAAAGTGTTGTTTGTTGAAGAAAGGGTCCAAAACATTGAATTCGGCCCTAAGTGTTGCTTAAATCTTCCATTTGTGTTAAAAGTTGATTTCTACATTCTAAAGTGAATTCTAAGTTTCGATTTCATTACTTTGCTTGCTATTGCTTTAAGAACGTTTGTTATCCCTATCTTTCCTTTGTTAACCATTACCCCAAGCCCCGTTACAACCCTTGACTTCTATCTTGAGTGTTATGTGTGATAGGAGCATTTTTATGCGACTTAATTGGCTTGTTCTCATGCATTTATGTTGTTTTTCCTTAGTTAGTTTAGTATTTAAAGTCATTTTCGTGCAATTCCAGGTTTTATTGTCAAAGTATGCAAAAATGAGCATTTTGGAGCTTTTAGGAGCAAAATTGGGCTTGGAATGAAGTGCATATGCATGGAGCAAGGAGTTTGGACGAAATTGAAGATCAAATGAGTCTAGGAAGGTGCTAGAAGATACAAGAAATCAGCTTGGAAGCTTGGAAGACAAAGAAAAACACAAATTGAAGCATTCCTACAAAGGTGGCGCCATGTCCCCTTCTTGTCCCCTCCTTGTCTCCCTTGTTGCAACAATTCTCCTTGTTATGTTTCCTTATCCTTAAACCTTGTAAACACATTTCCTTTTCCCTTTAGGACAACCCAAAACCCTTTCCCTTAGTTCCTAGGACTTTGCCGTGCCTTTCCCATCTCCCATCTTTCCTTGCCGCACAAGGAATCCACTTCCCCTACAGTTTTAGGACATCAAACCTTTCCCTAAACCTTTTGATAGGGGCATATTTATGCACCTTAGTTAGCTTGTTCTTATGCATTTTTCGTTATGTTTTCTTAGTTAAAGTAGTCTTTTAAGCTATTTCCATGTGTTTTCAGGTTTTAAGGGTATATTATACAAAAAGATGCATTTTGGAGCCTTTTGGAGCAAAATGGAGCTTTGAATGGATGTCACATACTTAGAGCCAAAGGCATGGACGAATTTGAAGACTTAAAGATGATGATTCCTACTTGAACAAGGTTTCCTAGTTGAAGTAGGAAAGGGCTTAAATGAAAATGAAATCCTAGTCCAAGAAGGAGTCCTAATCAATCAAGGATTCCTAGTTGAAGATGGATTCCTAGAAGAATGAAGATTCCTACTCAAGCAAGGTTTCCTACTTGAAGAAGGAAAGTTAAAGATAAGGAATCAACTCAAAAGAAGGAGAATTATCCAAAACATTATCCAAACTACCTTATCTTATCCTTATCTTATCCAAACCCTATCTTATCTTATCCTATCCTAATTCTATCCTACCTTAATTCCAGCTGCAAGGGGGAGTTATTATCATATTAGGACACATTAAAATAGGTTTCTAGAAGCCCTTATCCTCTCCTACAAAGGTGCCACACCTTATCCCTTGTTTTTCTAGGAATCAGCCACAAAACAACCTTTCTAGAAGGCCTTATCCCTTGTCCTACAAAAGTGACGCCCCAAACCTTTCTAGAACTTCTAGAAACCTGATTATTCCTTTCCCCCTTGGTTCCTAAAAGCCTTAGCCTTTTCCTTCAAGGATTGTGTGTTATTATCCTATACAAATTAGGCCTTTAAATCCTTTTCCTTTGCTACATAGGGGCTGCGAATTTCAGCCTATAAATACCATCCTTTGCTGCACCATTTAGTCACCACCCTCTACCATATTTTCCTACATTCATACCTCCCTCAAACACATTCATCCCTCTTGTGCCGTGGCTATTGCAAGGAAGGAAGGAGAAGGAACAACCTTGTGCCGTGCCTATGCCCTAGCATTGGGAGCGTTGGAGCGTTTCTAGGTGTTTTCTATCTTTGATCTCAATGTTTAATTTAAGTTATTCTTGTGTAATTGCGAGTATGAGGAACTAAACCCCCCTTGGCTAGGGGGGGATTCGAAACCATGTTTATGCTTGCTATATGATTTGATTACCTTTAATTGCGTTTCATAAATTGTGATTTCAATTTGCTTATCTATGTGAATTAAAACTTATTCTTGTATGTTGATTGAGGGTTGACACTTAGTTTGCATGCATGAATTTGATGCTAGGATATAAGGGAATTTCACCTAATCGTTATGAACTTATATTCACAAGTAGTAAAGGTTGATGATCTCAATCGCGTTAAGTAAATTCTTGGCATAAGTTTCATGCAATCATAGTAACAAGTGCTTCGTCAATGCTTATGGTTTTCATAGAACTTAATGATTCTTGCTTGTATCTCTATTATGCAATCATGTAGGGGACTTGTGGGGAATGCTTTGGGTTGTCGTATGCAATCATCCAATTCAATAACGTTAGGAAAATCTGAAGGTTAATTTAAGCGGACCTAATTAACTTGGGGCGTTGAGAATTCATGGTTTATTGAAAAGCAATTGGAAATCGTTTTGTATGCAAGTGTGACATGTGTGGAGAAGAACCCCTTAGCTAGCCTTCCATCCATTCAATTCAATCAAATTCGTTTTAAAATCTGTTTTAGTTACAAAGTTTTATTTGTTTTTAAATTCGTCCAAAATCAATCCCCCTTTACTTTGTTGAGTCATATTAGTTAGAAATCAATTTAGTTTGTGTTTTTAAGTGTTTTGAGTTAAGTTAAAACCTATTTTCGTCAAAATCTTGTTTAGAGTTCAAAACTGCCCAGAAAGTGGTTTTAAGGCAGTTTTGAGTGTTTTTGTGTTACTTTGAGTCTTTTGGTTTGTTTTGGTGTTTTAAGTTATAGTTTTACATTCTTTGAGTCTAGTTTAGTGTTTTAAACTTGTTTTTACGTTTTTGAGTCACTTCCAAGTGATTTTGCAATCCCTCCTAATCCCCGGCCTAGAACGATCCCTACTTACGTATTTTGCTACAATTGATAAAAAGATGGTTTAATTTGTGTGCTTATATATTTCGCACCACCTTTCCTACATCACAGCCGCATTCCCTTGACCTTTCCTCTTCCTTGCCGTGCAAGGGAGAGTGAATCTTTCCTATTTTCTGAAGTTAAACACATTCCTTTTGTGTTTCATACCCTAGCCGCACCTTTTAGCTAATTTCCCTTAAGTTTCTGATTTTGTTTCCTAATTCTAAAAGCCTTAGACTTAATTTCTGTTACCTAAATAAGTTAGGGTTTTTAATTCCTGAAATCCCTTTAAATAAACTCTCTTTTGCAGCCACAAAGGGAGCCATTCACGTCAGAAACCATTCCACACACTTAAACACATCCATACTTCACCATTCACCCTAGTTTCTGCCTAAAAACATCCCTAGCCGCCCCATACACTCATCCTAACCCTAAATCCATACTTCTACACCATCCATAATCCCCAAAACCCAACCACTTGTGCGTGGCAGCAAGGAGAAAGAAGGAAGGAGTCTTGGATGCTCAAGCTTCATCGTTGGTGCATTCTAGGTGTAATTCGTTTTATGATTTCAATGTTTAATTTCTTTTCCTTTCGTTTTGCTATGAACATGAGTGGCTAAACCCCTATTGGTTAGGGGTGATTTCAAAGCCATGACTATGTGTGCAATTTGATTTGATAAATTCCAGTTATGAATTCTTGAATCGTGAATGTAATTGGCTTAACTGTGCGAGTAATAACTTATTTGTGTTTGTTAATTAGGGGTCGACACTTAATTGGCTTGGATGAATATGATGCTAGAATATAAGGTTGTTTCACATAATCGTCACACACTTATATTCATATGTAGTGAAGGTCGCTAGTCACGATCGCGTTAAGTTCAATTCCTAGCATGAGTGACATGATGTCATAGTTGCAAGTGCTTTGTCAATGCTTATAGTTTTCATTGAACGTAATGATCTTTGATTGTATCTTTATTATGATGTCATGTAGGGAACTTTTGAGGAATGCTTCGGGTTGTCGAATGATGTCATCCAATCCGATAACACAAGGAAAACTTGAGAATTAACTAGTGATGTCACGGTTAATTTGGGGCATTGTCATTCATAATTCAATGAAGGAATAACTGGAAATCGAGTCGTTTGCATACTTGTCATGTGTGGAGAAAGAGCCTCTAACTAATCCATCATCCATTTAAAACCCCAAAATCGTTTTCAAATCTGTTTTTACTTTGCAATCTGTTTTGTTAGTTTATTTTCGTCCAAATCAAATCCCCATTTATTTTGAAGTCTCATATTAGTTAGAAAGTGATATAGTTTGTGTTTTTAAGTGTTTTGGTTCAAGTTATAACTCAATTTCGTCCAAATTTGTGTTTGTGCTCAAAACTGCCCAGAAAGTGTTTTTAAGGCAGTTTTGAGTGTTTGTTTGCTGTTTTGAGTCTTTTGGTTTGTTTTAGTGTTTCAAACTTTAGTTTTACATTCTTTGAGTCTAGTTTAGTGTTTTAAACTTTGAGTCTAGAAGGAAGAGGAGCTTGACGTGCAGAAATTCAAAGTGGAATTGTTGGGCGTTTTAGGTGTAATCTTTCTTATGTCTTCGATGTTTCAATTCAATAAACTTTGTGTTGTGTGTATGAGGAACTAAACCCCCTTAGTTGGGGGGTAATTCGAAACCATGTACATGCTTGCAGTATGATTTGATTAAATTCAGTTGTTATTTCATAAGTTGTGGATTCAATTCCTTCATCTATTTGATTGATAACTTATTTGTGTATGTTGATTGAGAGTGCACGCTTAGTTTTCATGCATGAATATGATGCTAGATTATGAGGGAGTTTCACCTAATAGTTACAATCTTATAATCACAAGTAGTGAAGGTCGCTTGAAAACGATCGCGTTGAATGAATTCTTGGCATAAGTTTCATGCAATTCAGAGTAACGAATGCTTCGTCAATGCTTATGTTTTTCATAGAACTTAATGATTCTTGCTTGTATCTCTATTATGCAATTCATGTAGGGAACTTGTAGGGAATGTTTTGGGTTGTCGTATGCAATCATCCAATCTAATAACTTGTGGAAAAACTGAAAGTTAATTAGTGCAATTCACGGTTAATTTGGGGCATTGAGTATCCATAGTTTATCGATGAACAACTGAAAATCGTTTTGTTTGCAAGTGTGACATGTGTGGAGAAGAACCTCCTAACTAGCCTTTTATCCATCCTTTTCATCCAAAAACGTTTTACAATCTGTTTAGTTTTAAGTTTCTGTTTTGTTTTCAATTTTCGTCCAAAACAAATCCCCCTTTATTTTGAAGTCTTAGATTAGTTAGAAAGTGTTTTGATTTGTGTTTCTAAGTGTTTTGATTCAAGTTTTCACCCAAATTCGTCCAAGTTCTTGTTAGGTTCTCAAAACTGCCCAGAAAGTGGTTTTTAGGCAGTTTTGAGTCATTAGGTTGCTGTTTTGAGTTTTAGGTTTGTTTAAGTGTTTTAACCTTTAGTTTTGCATTCTTTGAGTCTAGTTTAGTGTTTTAAACTTTGTTTTTGAGTCTTTAAGTCAGTTTCCAAGTGTTTAGCAATCCCTCCTAATCCCCGGTCTAGAACGATCCCTACTTACATCTTTACTACAACTTAACAAAAAGAGGGTTTAATTTGTGTGCTTATCTATTTCGCATCAAATTTTTGGCGCCGTTGCCGGGGATTAGCAATTTTGCTAATCCCTTGGATTGTTTTTGTTTCTTTTATTTCACTTTGTTTCTGACTTTGTTTAAGTTTCTGACCTAATTTTGTTTTTTGTTTCTTAGGTACTAATGTATGACTAGAAGCTCTCAAACGATTCGTGCGAACATCTTGGATTTTGACGACGATTTTGAGAGGAAGTTGAGAAGAGCTAGAAACCAGCAAGAACACCATCCACCAAATTCCGAATCTGACCTTGAAGAAAACGTACAAGAAGAGGAGGAGGAAGCCACGGCAGGGATATTTGAAGAAGTCCAAGGCATGGCGGTGGACAACCGTACACTCAAGGAGCTTTCCGCCTCAGGTTTGGATAATGCCGCACCCTTGTGCATCCAATACCCCACGGCTGCCCAAGGTAAAACGGACGAGTTTGAATTAAAGTCAAGTTTGCTTCATCATATTCCTAAATACCATGGCTTGTCCATGGAAGATCCTAACAAACATTTGAAAGAATTTGAAGTAGTTTGTTCTAGTATGACTCCCATTAACGTTGACGGAAGTATTTTGAAGATGAAGGCTTTTCCATTCTCTTTGATGGATAAAGCCAAGGATTGGTTATATGAGTTAGCTCCCGGCACTGTCACATCGTGGGAGAGTATGAAGAGAGCGTTCTTGGTGAAGTTCTTTCCAACTTCTCGCATCATCCTCCTACGCAAAAAGATAAGCGGAATTCAGCAAGAAGAAGGTGAGTCTTTTCCTACATATTATGAACGATTTAAATCACTTGTTGCTTCTTGTCCACAGCATCAGATGAAGGAGGAGTTGCTTTTGCAATACTTCTACGAGGGTCTCCTACCTCTAGAACGTCAAATGCTTGATGCTTCGGCGGGAGGAGCATTGGTGGACAAAACACCCATGGCTGCCAAGATCTTGATCTCTAATCGAGCGTTGAACGCTCAACAATACGAGGGAGTAGGCCAAAGGGGACCCCCACGGCACCAAGTACATTAGGTAAGTTCAACTTCCGATCTTCATTCACAATTGGCTAATCTTACTTCTATTGTTTCACAGATGGCCGAGGGAATGAAGATGCAAAGACCTGTGGTGTGTGGCGTATGTTCTATCCAAGGACATGTCTCCGAAAAATGTCCTCAACTCATCGAGAATGGCGGATGGGAGAGTGCGAATGCCATTGGGTTTCAAAGCCAAAATCAGTCAAGACATGATCCATACTCCAACACGTATAATCCGGGGTGGAGAGACCACCCAAATTTCAAGTGGAGGGAGCCCCAGCAACCTCAAAACCAAGGAGGCTTTAGGCAACAACCCTCGGGTTTCTTTCCCAAAACCTACGGCCCACCCCAAAATCAAGCCCAATCCGGCCCAAGTGCCTCAGGTACGTCTCTTGACAATGATGCACTTCTTAAGATACTAACTAAGTTGTCTAATGGGCAGGAAGATCAAGCTAAGGCTATGCAAATCCAAGATAAAAGGGTGGATCAACCTGAGAAACAAATTGGGCAAGTTGCCGAGTTTGTAGGTAAGTTTCGAGATCCCGGACAACTTCCTAGTTCCACCATTCCAAATCCGAAGGGAGGTTTCGAAAGTGCAAAAGCAATCACCCTAAGAAGTGGTAAGGAGATTGGGGCAGGTTCTTCATCAAAAACAGGTCACAAAGAGGATGAAAAACTTCAACAAGAGGAGGAGGAAGCATGCCCACCCACGGCAAAGGTGGTTCCACCTTTGCCGCAAGCTCCTAGTGTTCCAAATCTGTCCAATTCATCCAATAAAGGTAAAAATGTGTCCAATTCAGTTCATACTAATGTTTTCCCTTCAAATGTGCCTTTTCCTAGTAGGTTCATGGAAACGAAGAAAGAAGAGGCAGAAAAGGATATCCTTGAAACCTTTAGGAAAGTTCAAGTTAACATACCTTTGTTAGATGCAATCAAGCAAGTTCCGAGGTATGCTAAGTTCTTGAAGGAGTTGTGTACCACTAGGAAGAGGATGTCGACTAAGGAAGTGGTAAAGGTAGGTGAGAATGTGTCCGCCATCTTGCAACGCAAACTACCTCCCAAATGCAAAGATCCAGGTAGCTTTACCATTCCCTGTGTCATTGGGAACACTAGATTTGAATCTGCCATACTTGATTTAGGTGCTTCTATAAATGTTATGCCATATTCCATTTATGCATCTATGAACTTAGGAGCATTGAAAAATGATGGGGTAATAATACAATTGGCCGATAGATCTAACGCCTATCCAAAGGGAGTTTTGGAAGATGTTCTTATGCAGGTTAATCATTTAGTCTTCCCGGCGGATTTCTATGTCCTCGAAATGGATGAATCGGACCATGCTCCTTCGCTGCCCATTCTACTTGGAAGGCCATTCATGAAGACGGCCCGGACAAAGATTGATGTGTATAGGGGAACTTTGCCATGGAATTCGATGGGGAAGTTGTTAATTTTAATCTTTCTGATTCCATTAAATACCCTAGTGAGGACCATTCATGCTTTTCTATTGATATAATTGACTCTTTGGCGCAGGCATATCTCGACGATTTGAATGACGATGCGCTTGAAAAAGTCATTACACGAGGCATGGAACTCAAAACCAAGGGGGCAGATTCTAGTGTAACCCACGGCATACATGGAATAGGCCATGCCGTGCCCCCTAGTGAAGAACTAATTGAAGTTGTGGCTGCCCTTGAGTCCTCACCTAAGCTTGATGGTAAGTATACTAACCGTGAATCCATTCCCATTTCGACTAACAAATTGCTTCCGTCCATGATTCAGGCACCTATCCTTGAACTCAAGCCTTTGCCAAGCCATTTGAAGTACATTTTCTTGGGAGAAAATGAAACACTACCTGCCATCATTTCCTCCTCCCTCACGGCACAAGAGGAGGAGAAATTGCTTCGAGTTTTGAAGGAGTTCAAATCTACCCTAGGTTGGACATTGGCCGATATTAAAGGTATAAGCCCTACGACTTGTATGCATCACATATTTCTGGAGGAGGGAGCCAAACCAACTAGAGAGGCTCAACGCCGTCTCAACCCTCCGATGATGGAAGTAGTGAAAAAAGAGATCATAAAACTTCTAGATTGTGGGGTTATCTATCCAATCTCGGATAGTTGGTGGGTTTCGCCCGTTCAATGCGTACCAAAGAAATCCGGAGTGACGGTGGTAGCTAATGCCGAGAATGAGCTTGTCCCTCAACGTATTCAGACCGGTTGGAGGGTGTGCATTGACTATAGGAAGCTAAACACTGATAGGAGCATATTTATGCGCCTTAGTTAGCTAGTTCTTATGCATTTTCGTTATGTTTTCTTAGTTTAAAGTAGTCTTTTAAGCTACTTTCATGTGTTTTCAGGTTTAAAGGACATATTACATGAAATGATGCAAATTGGAGCTTTTTGGAGCAAATGTGAGCTTAGATGGAAAAGGACATGCTTGGAACACAAGGTTGGGATGAAATTGAAGAGTTGAAGATTTGAGGTTTCCTACTTGAAGTAGGAAAGCTAAGCCTAAAAGTTTCCATTTTGGGTTGATCTTTCCTAAATCGGAATTGGCAACTAAAGTTTCTAAAAGTTGGAGGTTGCTATTCTTGGAGGTTTCCATTTTCGTGAGTTTCTATTCTTGGCTTTGGGCTTTTAGATGACCTAAACCCAAATTCCTTATGGACCTTCATCCTATGCCGCACTTGGGCCCTCTAGAATCACTTTGCCTTGCCTTGTTAGGGTTTCTAGAAACCCTAACCTTAGCCCACATACCAGCCGCACCCTAGGCCCTTTTTCCCACTAAATTTCTAATTGTTTCAACCTAATTTCTGATGGATTTGTGTTTTAGAGGCCCTAATCTGATTTGCTAGGTTTTTTTTAGTGCCTATATATATATTTCTAACCCTAGCCGCACATCATCACCCACTCTACAAATCAGAATTCGCAAAAACCTTATTCCCCATCCTTGCCGCAGCCACCATTACTACAACCCACCTCCATACACCTTGCCGCAACCCTCCTTTACTCCAGCTACCATTATACACCTCCATACACCACCCACACACCGTGCCGCACCACCATATCATCCTAACTCCATTCTTAAACCAAAACCACATCCAAAAACTCCCAAAACCATCTCTGCCGCAGCAAGGAGAAGAGAAGAGGAGCTTGACGTCAGAGATTCAAGTTGGAATTCTTGGGCGTTTTAGGTGTAATCTTTCTTATGTCTTCGATGTTTCAATTCAATAAACTTTATGTTGTGAGTATGAGGAACTAAACCCCCTTAGTTGGGGGGTGATTCGAAACCATGTACATGCTTGCGATTTGATTCGATTACATTCAGTTGTTATTTCATAAGTTATGGATTCAATTCGTTCATCTATTTGATTGATAACTTATTTGTGTATGTTGATTGAGAGTGCACACTTAGTTTTCATGCATGAATATGATGCTAGATTATGAGGGAGTTTCACCTAATAGTTACAATCTTATAATCACAAGTAGTGAAGATCGCTTGAAAACGATCGCGTTGAATAAATTCTTAGCATAAGTTTCATGCAATTCATAGTAAAAAATGCTTCGTCAATGCTTATGTTTTTCATAGAACGTAATGATTCTTGCTTGTATCTCTATTATGCAATTCATGTAGGGAACTTGTAGGGAGTGTTTTGGGTTGTCATATGCAATCATCCAACTTAATAACTTGTGGAAAAACTGAGGGTTAATTAGTGCAATTCACGGTTAACTTGGGGCGTTGAGTATTCATAGTTTATCGGAAGAACAACTGAGAATCGTTTTGTTTGCAAGTGTGACATGTGTGGAGAAGAACCTCCTAACTAGCCCTTTTAACCATCTATTTCACCAAAATCGTTTTTACAATCTGTTGAACTTTAAGTTTCTGTTTTGTTTTCAATTTTCGTCCAAAACAAATCCCCCTTTAATTTGAAGTCTTAGATTAGTTAGAAAGTGTTTTGATTTGTGTTTCTAAGTATTTTGATTCAAGTTTTCATCAAATTTCGTCCAAATTAGTGTAGGTGCTCAAAACTGCCCAGAAAGTGGTTTTTAGGCAGTTTTGAGCCTTCTAGTTGCTGTTTTGGTTTTTAGGTTTGTTTAAGTGTTTTAACCTTTAGTTTTGCATTCTTTGAGTCTAGTTTAGTGTTTTAAACTTTGTTTTTGAGTTTTTAAGTCAGTTTCCAAGTGTTTAGCAATCCCTCCTAATCCCCGGTCTAGAACGATCCCTACTTACATCTTTGCTACAATTTGACAAAAAGAGGGTTTAATTTGAGTGCTAGTTAATATCATACCAAATTTTGGCGCCGTTGCCGGGGATTAGCAATTTTGCTAATCCCTTGGATTGTTTTTGTTTCTTTTATTTCACTTTGTTTCTGACTTTGTTTAAGTTTCTGACCTAATTTTGTTTCTTGTTTCTTAGGTACTAATGTATGACTAGAAGCTCTCAAACGATTCGTGAGAACATCTTGGATTTTGACGACGATTTTGAGAGGAAGTTGAGAAGAGCTAGAAACCAGCAAGAACACCATCCACCAAATTCCGAATCTGACCTTGAAGAAAACGTACAAGAAGAAGAGGAGGAAGCCACGGCAGGGATATTTGAAGAAGTCCAAGGCATGGCGGTGGACAACCGTACACTCAAGGAGCTCTCCGCCTCAGGTTTGGATAATGCCACACCCTTGTGCATTCAATACCCCAGGGCTGCCCAAGGTAAGACGGATGAGTATGAAGAGAGCGTGGGAGAGTATGAAGAGAGCGTTCTTGGAGAAGTTCTTTCCAACTTCTCGCATCATCCTCCTACGCAAAAAGATAAGCGGAATTCAGCAAGAAGAAGGTGAGTCTTTTCCTACATATTATGAACGATTTAAATCACTTGTTGCTTCTTGTCCACAGCATCAGATGAAGGAGGAGTTGCTTTTGCAATATTTCTACGAGGGGCTCCTACCTCTAGAACGTCAAATGCTTGATGCTTCGGCGGGGGGAGCATTGGTGGACAAAACACCCATGGCTGCCAAGGTCTTGATTGCTAATAGAGCGTTGAACGCTCAACAGTACGAGGGTGTAGGCCAAAGAGGACCCCCACGGCACCAAGTACATAAGGTAAGTTCAACTTCCGATCTTCATTCACAATTGGCTAATCTTACTTCTATTGTTTCACAGATGGCCGAGGGAATGAAGATACAAGGACCTGTGGTGTGTGGCGTATGTTCTATCCAAGGACATGTCTCCGAAAAGTGTCCTCAACTCATCGAGAATGGCGGATGGGAGAGTGCGAATGCCATTGGGTTTCAAGGCCAAAATCAGTCAAGACATGATCCATACTCCAACACGTATAATCCGGGGTGGCGAGACCATCCAAACTTCAAATGGAGGGAGCCCCAGCAACCTCAGAACCAAGGAGGCTTTAGGCAACAACCCCCAGGGTTCTATCCCAAAACATACGGCCCACCCCAAAATCAAGCCCAATCCGGCCCAAGTGCCTCAGGTACGTCTCTTGACAATGATGCACTTCTTAAGATACTAACTAAGTTGTCTAATGGGCAGGAAGATCAAGCGAAGGCTATGCAAAACCAAGATAAAAGGGTGGATCAACTTGAGAAACAAATTGGGCAGATTGCCGAGTTTGTAGGTAAATTTCGAGATCCCGGACAACTCCCTAGTTCCACCATTCCAAATCCGAAGGGAGGGTTCGAAAGTGCCAAAGCAATCACCCTAAGAAGTGGTAAGGAAGTTGGGACAGGTTCGTCATCAAAAACAGGTCATAACGAGGATGAACTTTTCCAATTGGAAGAGGAGGAATCAAAGCAGCCCACGGCAAAGGTGGTTCCACCTTTGCCGCAAGTCCCTAATGTCCCAAATCTGCCCAATTCGTCCCACAAAGGTAAGAATGTGTCCAATTCAGTTCATACTAATGTTTTCCCTTCAAATGTGCCTTTTCCTAGTAGGTTCATGGAAACGAAGAAAGAAGAGGCAGAAAAGGATATCCTTGAAACCTTTAGGAAAGTTCAAGTTAACATACCTTTGTTAGATGCAATCAAGCAAGTTCCGAGGTATGCTAAGTTTTTGAAGGAGTTGTGTACCACGAGGAAGAGGATGTCGACCAAGGAAGTGGTCAAGGTAGGTGAGAATGTGTCCGCCATCTTGCAACGCAAATTACCTCCCAAATGGAAAGATCCAGGTAGCTTTACCATTCCTTGTGTTATTGGGCATACTAGATTTGAATCTGCCATGCTTGATTTAGGTGCTTCTATAAATGTTATGCCATATTCCATTTATGCATCTATGAACTTAGGAGCATTGAAAAATGATGGGGTAATAATACAATTGGCCGATAGATCTAACGCCTATCCAAAGGGAGTTTTGGAAGATGTTCTTATGCAGGTTAATCATTTAGTCTTCCCGGCGGATTTCTATGTCCTCGAAATGGATGAGTCGGACCATGCTCCTTCGCTGCCCATTCTACTTGGAAGGCCATTCATGAAGACGGCCCGGACGAAGATTGACGTGTATAGTGGAACTTTGTCCATGGTATTCGATGGGCAAGTTGTTAATTTTAATCTTTCTGATTCCATTAGATACCCTAGTGATGACCATTCATGCTTTTCTATTGATATAATTGACTCTTTGGCGCAGGGATATCTCGATGATTTGAATGACGATGCGCTTGAAAAAGTCATTACACGAGGCATGGAACTCAAAACAAAGGGAGCAGATTGCATGCATGCTCACGGCATACAAGATTCATCCCATGCCGTGCCCCCTAATGAGGAATTACTTGAAGTTGTGGCTGCCGTTGAGTCCTCACCTAAGCTTGATGGTAAGTATACTAACCGTGAGTCCATTCCCATTTCGACTAACAAATTGCTTCCATCTATCATTCAGGCACCTATCCTTGAACTCAAGCCTTTGCCAAGCCATCTGAAGTACATTTTCTTGGGAGAAAATGAAACACTACCTGCCATCATTTCCTCCTCCCTCACGGCACAAGAGGAGGAGAAGTTGCTTCGAGTTTTGAAGGAGTTCAAATCTGCCCTAGGTTGGACATTGGCCGACATCAAAGGTATAAGCCCTACGACTTGTATGCATCACATATTTCTTGAGGAGGGGGCCAAACCAACTAGAGAGGCTCAACGCCGTCTCAACCCTCCGATGATGGAAGTAGTGAAGAAGGAGATCATAAAGCTTCTAGATTGTGGGGTTATCTATCCAATCTCGGATAGTTGGTGGGTTTCGCCCGTTCAATGCGTACCAAAGAAATCCGGAGTGACGGTGGTAGCTAATGCCGAGAATGAGCTTGTCCCTCAACGTATTCAGACCGGTTGGAGGGTGTGCATTGACTATAGGAAGCTAAACACCACCACGAGGAAGGACCACTTCGCATTGCCGTTCATTGACCAAATGCTTGAGAGGTTAGCGGGTTATGCTTTCTATTGTTTTCTTGATGGTTATTCTGGTTATAATCAAATTGTCATTGCACCCGAGGACCAAGAAAAAACCACTTTTACATGCCCGTTTGGTACATTTGCATATCGTCGCATGCCTTTTGGTTTATGTAATGCACCTGCTACATTTCAAAGATGCATGATGAGCATATTTTCTGATTACGTAGAAAAGATAATTGAAGTGTTTATGGATGATTTTAGCGTATTTGGTGATTCGTTTGATAGTTGCTTGCATAATCTAAGTTTAATCCTAAAACGTTGTGTTGAAACTAACCTTGTTCTTAATTGGGAAAAGTGTCATTTTATGGTTAAACAAGGCATCGTTTTAGGTCATATAATCTCTGAAAAGGGTATTGAGGTTGATAAGTCGAAAATAGATCTTGTACGTCACTTACCCTCTCCGACTTCGGTTAGAGAGGTTCGTTCATTTCTTGGCCATGCAGGATTTTATCGTAGGTTTATCAAAGATTTCTCGAAGATAGCACAACCTCTTTGCCGACTCCTACAAAAAGAAGTGGCGTTTGAATTCACCAAGGAGTGCACGGAATCATTCAACCAACTCAAGGAGTTGTTGACCACGGCACCCATCATTGTTCCACCGGATTGGAGTCTACCTTTCGAGCTCATGTGTGATGCGTCCGACTATGCTTTAGGAGCTGTTTTAGGACAAAGAAAGGACAAGAGGCCGCATGTCATTTACTACACCTCCCGGACGTTGAACGATGCACAATTGAACTACTCCACTACGGAAAAAGAACTCCTTGCCGTTGTCTTTGCTTTAGATAAATTTCGATCATATCTAATTGGAACTAAAGTAATTGTTTTCACTGATCATGCAGCTCTGAAGTACTTGCTCACCAAAAAGGAGGCCAAGCTGATGCGAAATATATTAAGCACACAAATTAAACCCTCTTTTGACAATTGTAGCAAAGTATGTAAGTAGGGATCGTTCAAAACCGGGGATTAGGAGGGATTGCTAAACTCTTGAAAACTGACTTTGAAACGTAAAAACAAAGTTTAAAACACTAAATTAGACTCGAAGAATGCAAAACTAAAGTTTTAAACACTAAAACAAACCAAAAACTCAAAACAGCAACCAAAAGACTCAAAACTGCCTTAAAAACACTTTCTGGGCAGTTTTGAGCACAAAGCACCAAATTGGACGAATTTGGGTTTTAACTTGTATCAAAACACTTAAAAACATAAACCAAACACTTTCTAACTAATCTAGGACTTCAAAATAAATGGGGATTTGATTTGGACGAAAATAAACTAACAAAACAGATTGCAAAGTAAAAACAGATTTGAAAACGGTTTTGGGGTTTTAAATGGATGATGGATTAGTTAGAGGCTCTTTCTCCACACACGACAAGTATGCAAACGACTCGATTTCCAGTTATTCCTTCATTGAATTATGAATGACAATGCCCCAAATTAACCGTGACATCACTAGTTAATTCTCAAGTTTTCCTTGTGTTATCGGATTGGATGACATCATTCGACAACCCGAAGCATTCCTCAAAAGTTCCCTACATGACATCATAATAAAGATACAATCAAAGATCATTACGTTCAATGAAAACTATAAGCATTGACAAAACACTTGCAACTATGACATCATGTCACTCATGCTAGGAATTGAACTTAACGCGATCGTGACTAGCGACCTTCACTACATATGAATATAAGTGTGTGACGATTATGTGAAACAACCTTATATTCTAGCATCATATTCATGCAAGCCAATTAAGTGTCGACCCCTAATTAACAAACACAAATAAGTTATTACTCGCACAGTTAAGCCAATTACATTCACGATTCAAGAATTCATAACTGGAATTTATCAAATCAAATTGCACACATAGTCATGGCTTTGAAATCACCCCTAACCAATAGGGGTTTAGCCACTCATGTTCATAGCAAAACGAAAGGAAAAGAAATTAAACATTGAAATCATAAAACGAATTACACCTAGAATGCACCAACGATGAAGCTTGAGCATCCAAGAGTCCTTCCTTCTTTCTCCTTGCTGCCACGCACAAGTGGTTGGGGTTAGGATGGTGTAGAAGTATGGATTTAGGGTTAGGATGAGTGTATGGGGCGGCTAGGGATGTTTTTAGGCAGAAACTAGGGTGAATGGTGAAGTATGGATGTGTTTAAGTGTGTGGAATGGTTTCTGACGTGAATGGGGTTGAATTCTTCTCCCTAAAGCTATGGCAAGGCTTGGTATTTATAGAACAAGGCTCCAAAATAATTTAGGAATCAGGAATTAATCTAAAACTTAAAGGAAATAGGAAATTAAAACCAAAAACCTAAGGGAAAAGGTTTAAGGGGTGCGACAAAGGGTTTAGGAAAGGGTAGATGTCCTAAAACTAAAGGGAAAGGGTATCCTTGTGCGGCAAGGAAAGATGGAGTGTGGGAAAGGTGCGGCAAGGTCCTAATCCTAAGGGGAATGGATTTTAGGTTGTCCTAGAGGGAAAAGGAAATGTGTTTACAAGGTTTAAGGATAAGGAAACATAACAAGGAGAATTGTTGCAACAAGGGAGACAAGGAGGAGACAAGAAGGGAACATGAAGGGGACATGGCGCCACCTTTGTAGGAATGCTTCAATTTGTGTTTTTCTTTGTCTTCCAAGCTTCCAAGCTGATTTCTTATGTCTTCTCGTACCTTCCTAGCCTCATTTGATCCTTAATTTCGTCCAAACTCCTTGCTCCAAACATATGCACTTCATTCCAAGCCCAATTTTTCTCCTAAAAGCTCCAAAATGCTCCTTTTTGCATACTTTGACTATAAAACCTGAAATTGCACGAAAATGACTTTAAACACTAAACTAACTAAGGAAAAACAACATAAATGCATGAGAACAAGCCAATTAAGTCGCATAAAAATGCTCCTATCACAAGCCACGGCTAATTCGATGGATATTGCTACTTCAAGAGTTCGACATAGAGATTCGGGACAAGAAGGGAAGTGAAAACGTGGTGGCTGACCACCTAAGCCGAATGGTGCATAATGAGGAGTCTTTGCCGATTTTGGAGACATTCCCCGATGAACAATTGCTGTCCATTAAGGTTAGTGCACCTTGGTATGCCGATATTGTTAATTTTTTGGTGTCAAAACGTATTCCAAGTGAGTTCACTAGGCACCAACGTGATAAACTTAGGCATAATGCACGGTTTTATGTGTGGGATGATCCGTACTTATGGAAATTTTGCCCCGATCAGATTATACGTCGTTGTGTGCACGATTCTGAATGTCATTCAATTTTGAGTTTTTGTCACACATATGCATGTGGAGGGCACCTTGGCACCCAACGCACAACCCTTAAGGTGTTACAATGTGGATTTTATTGGCCTAGTATTTTTAAAGATGCTAAAACTTTTTGCTTAACATGTGATAAATGCCAACGAATGGGTGGTATTAGTGCAAAGGACCAAATGCCGCAGGTTTCTATCCTAAATGTTGAAATTTTTGATGTTTGGGGTATTGATTTTATGGGTCCTTTTCCTTCTTCGTATGGTTTTACATATATTTTGCTTGCGGTTGATTATGTGTCGAAGTGGGTGGAAGCAAAGGCCACCCGGACTAATGATTCTAAAGTGGTTGCAGACTTTATTAGAACTAACATTTTTGCAAGGTTCGGAATGCCACGAGTGATCATTAGTGACGGAGGGTCACACTTTTGCAATCGGACCATTGAAGCGTTATTGAGGAAATACAGTGTCACCCATAAGGTTTCTACACCTTATCATCCTCAAACTAATGGGCAAGCCGAGGTTTCCAACCGTGAGATCAAGCAAATCCTAGAGAAGACCGTTGGGCCAACGAGGAAGGATTGGAGTTTACGACTTGATGATGCACTTTGGGCGTATCGTACGGCGTACAAAACCCCCATTGGGATGTCCCCCTTCCGACTTGTCTATGGCAAGGCGTGCCATCTTCCTGTTGAATTGGAGCACAAAGCACTTTGGGCCATCAAGAAGTTTAACATGAACCTCGAGGAAGCAGGAAGTCAAAGGAGATTGCAATTGAATGAGCTTGATGAGATACGGCACGAGGCGTACGATAATGCAAGCATTTACAAGCAAAAGACCAAAGCTTTCCATGACAACATGATCCGTGGGAAATCATTCTCAATTGGGCAGAAAGTGCTATTGTTCAATTCCCGTTTACGTTTGTTTCCCGGTAAGTTACGTTCTAAGTGGATTGGACCGTTTGTTATTACTAACGTATCTTCTTATGGTGCCATCCAGATTCAAAGTCTCAAAACAGGTCATGAATTCCAAGTGAACGGACACTGTTTGAAGCCATATTATGAGAACTTTGTTGAACAAACCGTGGATGATATTTCTTTGGCTGTCGTGGGTACAAATGGAGAATGAATGGGCTGTTCGTCCGGCTGTACGACGTTAAAGAAAGCGCTACTTGGGAGGCAACCCATGCAATTCAACAAAGGAAGACCAAGGAATCACTTCAATTCCAGATTTGCGTTCCTAAACTCTTCACTTTGTTGTTTATTTCGAATCTGCCTATTTTGTTATTTACTTGCTGTTTGTGTGTTTCTTTTTGTTTAGCGTGGTTTTATGCTTGAAACATTGAGGACAATGTTTGATTTAAGTGTGGGGGGGGGGTAACTAAGTGTTTTAGATGCAAATTCGTGGGATTTTATCACCCTTAACTTGGAGACTTGTTCCTTGCTGTTTTTAAGTGTTTTTGAGCAGTTTTGGTGTGTTTTAGTGTGTTTTGATGCAAAAATCCCAAAATCACATAAAAATTTGAAAAATTTGTTTTAAAAAACCCAAAAAGAGTTGTTTTTGTGTGTTTGTTTGTGTCTTAGGGTACCTTCCAACACAATGATGAGGATTCGGTTTGTAATTACATGGCTGTTAAAGAGAGTGATTAACATGGATGAAAGTTTGATTTACTCTTTGTTTGTGCTTGGTTGTGGTTATAATTTATGAATTCACATGTAATCATAAAGAAAAAAATCAGTTTTTGTAACATGCTTGAAGGAAGGAACTCAAACTAACGCTACAACCTTGTGAGACTTGAGCCTAAACGTTTATTTGGAGAGTTAAAATCTGTGCATTCTTTGTTTTCTAAGTCGTTGCATGATCTCATTATTCCTTGCTTGGTTACTATTTAGAAGGCGTTTCATCATTTAGTTCCAAATGTTAGAACTCATGCCCATTTCATTCAAAGCATGTTATTGATTTGCATAACACATACTCAAGATGAAGTTGTGTAGTGACCACCACCTTAGCCAAATGCCGTGTACCCTATGTCATTGTGTTTTGTAGGTTTTTAACCCCGTTGAGCCTTGTTAGCCTTCATTATTTGTTAACCCATGTTTTCCTCACCTAGCCTAGTTTAGAACCATCCATACCCTTGTTCTTAAAGCATAGTAAAGCATGATTCGAATTGAATTCCTTTTGATCTATGTTAGCAGAAAACAAGTGTGGGGGAAGTATTTTTCATGAGGAATTGTGTGCCATAGGCACGGCAAAGAAAAGAAAAGAAAAGAAAAAAAAATTTCGTGGAAAAAGAAAAAAATTGAAGAAAAAAAAGTATGAAAAGTATGAGAAAAAGAGTTCCAAAGTATTGTTTGTTGAAGTGAGGGTCCAAAACAATGAATTCGGCCCTAAGGAGTTGTTTAAGTTTCCCCCTTGTGTGTTAAAGTTAATTTCTGCAATCTAAGTGAATTCTAAGTCTCAATTTCATTGCTTTGATTACTATTGCTTGAAGAATGTTTGTTTTCCCTATCCTTTCCTTGTTAACCAACACCCCAATCCCCATTACAACCCTTAACTTCTATCTTGAGTGTTATGTGTTTCATTTTGTGGAGTTTGAATTTGGTATGAGCATATGGTGTCACTGGTTCTCGCATCTAAGTAGTAGCATTCCATTCATGAGATCATATCTAAACATGCTTCTTAACTCTAGAAATTGCGTTCTTTGTGAAACATATATGTGAGCATTCGTTTTCATATCTACATCAATCTTCTCACATATGACTAGTGTAGGGTGTGGAGTTAGAAAATCTGAGTGAAAATAGAGTGTATATCTTGTAAGGAATTGAGGGAATTCTCTAAGGCATGTTACTACATTCAAAGCATTGTTTTAATTGATTACTTGTGAACTAGTAAGTAGTGGCTTTAATTAAGTAGGTGCTTGTGTAAAGATGACTAAAATCTGTGGGGATAACAATCTTTAACATGTCATGTGCATTGGAAATCCCTGAGGCAAACGTTGGAAGGTTTAGGTTTTGTTTTGGTTAGTTTGTTTCGTTTTGTTTCCTTTCTTTTGTTTGTTTTGCTCGAGGACTAGCAAAAGCTAAGTGTGGGGGAATTTGATAGGAGCATATTTATGCGCCTTAGTTAGCTAGTTCTTATGCATTTTCGTTATGTTTTCTTCGTTAAAGTAGTCTTTTAAGCTACTTTCATGTGTTTTCAGGTTTAAAGGACATATTACATGAAATGATGCAATTTGGAGCAAGAAGTGAGCTTGGATTGAAAAGTACATGCGTGGAACACAAGGTTGGGATGAAATTGAAGATTTGAAGATTTGAGGATTCCTAGTCCGAGGAGGAGTCCTAACTGAAGAAGGATTCCCAATCAACGAGGTTTCCTACTTGAAGTAGGAAAGCTAAGCCTAAAAGTTTCCATTTTGGGTTGATCTTTCCTAAACCTGAATGGCCTTGCGTTTGAGCAACATTAGAAGGTTCCGAAGCGTTGGAAGACACAAAGAAAGGTGTTAGAATATTTTCTCATCCTTGCCGTGGGTTAGGGCTTATTTTCTCTTGGTTTTGGGCTTTCTAGAAGCCCTATCCACACTCCCACTAATCAGCCGCACCTTTCCCTTCTAGAACACCTATTTGCCTTGCCTTGCAAGGCATTCTAGAAGCCCTAACCCTAGCCCATTAAACTTGCCGCACCCTAGGCCCTCTTCCCATTAAAATTCTGATTGTTTTAACCTATTTTCTGGTGGATTTGGGTTTCTAGAAACCCTAATCTGATTTGCTAGGGTTTTTAAGTGCCTATATATATTCATTAAACCCTTTGGCCGCAGAGAGCACCCTCTCCATACTTCAGAAATTCGTCCAAATAATTTCCCCCACCTTGCCGCATCTTTCTTTCAGCCATCTGCCATATTTCCATCTCTGCCGCAGCAATCCCTCTACTCCAGCCACCATTCTACACCTCCATACACTACCCATACCCCTTGCCGCACCACTATACCATCCTAACTCCCTTCCTAAACCAAAATCACATCCAAAAATCCCCTAACCCCTCTCTGCCGCAGCAAGGAGAAGAAGGAAGAGGAGCTTGACGTGCAGAAATTCAAAGTGGAATTGTTGGGCGTTTTAGGTGTAATCTTTCTTATGTCTTCGATGTTTCAATTCAATAAACTTTGTGTTGTGAGTATGAGGAACTAAACCCCCTTAGTTGGGGGGTAATTCGAAACCATGTACATGCTTGCAGTATGATTTGATTAAATTCAGTTGTTATTTCATAAGTTGTGGATTCAATTCGTTCATCTATTTGATTGATAACTTATTTGTGTATGTTGATTGAGAGTGCACGCTTAGTTTTCATGCATGAATATGATGCTAGATTATGAGGGAGTTTCACCTAATAGTTACAATCTTATAATCACAAGTAGTGAAGGTCGCTTGAAAACGATCGCGTTGAATGAATTCTTGGCATAAGTTTCATGCAATTCATAGTAACGAATGCTTCGTCAATGCTTATGTTTTTCATAGAACTTAATGATTCTTGCTTGTATCTCTATTATGCAATTCATGTAGGGAACTTGTAGGGAATGTTTTGGGTTGTCGTATGCAATCATCCAATCTAATAACTTGTGGAAAAACTGAAAGTTAATTAGTGCAATTCACGGTTAATTTGGGGCATTGAGTATCCATAGTTTATCGATGAACAACTGAAAATCGTTTTGTTTGCAAGTGTGACATGTGTGGAGAAGAACCTCCTAACTAGCCTTTTATCCATCCTTTTCATCCAAAAACGTTTTACAATCTGTTTAGTTTTAAGTTTCTGTTTTGTTTTCAATTTTCGTCCAAAACAAATCCCCCTTTATTTTGAAGTCTTAGATTAGTTAGAAAGTGTTTTGATTTGTGCTTCTAAGTGTTTTGATTCAAGTTTTCACCCAAATTCGTCCAAGTTCTTGTTAGGTTCTCAAAACTGCCCAGAAAGTGGTTTTTAGGCAGTTTTGAGTCATTAGGTTGCTGTTTTGAGTTTTAGGTTTGTTTAAGTGTTTTAACCTTTAGTTTTGCATTCTTTGAGTCTAGTTTAGTGTTTTAAACTTTGTTTTTGAGTCTTTAAGTCAGTTTCCAAGTGTTTAGCAATCCCTCCTAATCCCCGGTCTAGAACGATCCCTACTTACATCTTTACTACAACTTGACAAAAAGAGGGTTTAATTTGTGTGCTTATCTATTTCGCATCAGTTTGCATATCGACGCATGCCATTCGGTTTGTGCAATGCTCCTGCCACGTTTCAAAGGTGTATGGTTAGCATATTTTCTGATTATGTTGAAATGATTATTGAGATATTCATGGATGATTTTAGTGTTTTTGGTGATTCATTTGATAAATGCTTGGATAATCTCACTTTAATCTTGAAACGTTGTGTTGAAACAAACCTTGTGTTAAATTGGGAGAAATGTCATTTTATGGTTAAACAAGGTATTGTTTTGGGTCATATAATCTCTGAAAAAGGAATTGAAGTTGATAAGTCTAAAATAGATCTTGTACGCTACTTACCCTCTCCTACTTCGGTAAGAGAGGTTCGTTCTTTTCTTGGTCATGCAGGATTCTATAGACGATTTATCAAGGACTTTTCCAAGATTGCACAGCCCCTATGCCGTCTCCTACAAAAGGAAGTGTCTTTTGAGTTCAACGAGGCGTGTGAGAAGGCATTCAACCATCTCAAGGACCTACTTACCACGGCACCAATTATAACTCCACCAGATTGGTCCATTCCCTTTGAGCTAATGTGTGATGCATCGGATTATGCACTTGGCGCTGTTTTGGGCCAAAGGAAAAACAAACAGCCACATGTTATTTATTATGCTTCACGCACCTTAAATGATGCCCAATTGAATTATTCCACCACTGAAAAAGAACTTTTGGCGGTTGTATTTGCATTAGATAAGTTTAGATCATATCGAATTGGTACTAAAGTAATTGTTTTCACTGACCATGCAGCCTTGAAGTATCTTCTCACCAAAAAGGAGGCCAAACCAAGGCTCATTCGTTGGATGCTCCTACTTCAAGAGTTTGATATTGAAATTAGGGACAAGAAAGGGTGTGAAAATGTGGTGGCTGACCACCTAAGTAGAATGGTGCGTGAAGAAGAGTCCATTCCCATTTCAGAGACGTTTTCGGATGAACAATTGCTGTCCATTAAGGTAAGTACCCCTTGGTATGCCGATTTGGTCAATTATTTGGTGTCTGATGCGAAATATATTAAGCACACAAATTAAACCCTCTTTTGATAATTGTAGTAAAGTATGTAAGTAGGGATCGTTCTAGACCGGGGATTAGGAGGGATTGCTAAACACTTGCAAACTGACTCGAAAACGTAAAAACAAAGTTTAAGACACTAAACTAGACTCAAAGAATGCAAAACAAAACTTAAAAACACTAAAACAAAGCAAAGGAACCAAAACAGCAAATAAACACTCAAAACTGCCTTAGAAGCACAATCTGGGCAGTTTTGAGCACTAACACAAATTTGGACGAATTTATGTTATAACTTGACTCAAAACACTTAAAAACATAAACTAAAAAACTTTCTAACTAATTTGACTCAATAAAGTAAAGGGGGTTTTGATTTTGGACGAAAATAACTTGCAAAACAAAGAAGACAGATTGTAACTAAAACAGGTTGTAAAAACGATTTTGGATAAAACTGTGGATAGAAAGCTAGCTAGAGGGTTCTTCTCCACACATGTCACACTTGCACATAAACCAATTTCCGGTTGTTCACTCGATAAGTCATAAAACTCAATACCCCAGGTTAATTAGGTCCGCTTAAATTAACCTTCAAGTTCTCCTTAAGTTATTGAATCGGATGGGAAAGCGCATACACAATTCAACACATTCTTCAAAAGTCCTTTACGTGAAAAGCACAATAAAGATACAATCAAAGATCATTAAGCAATATGAGAACTATAAGTATTGACGATGCATTCGTTACTATGATGAGCATGAAACTAGTGCCAAGAATTCATTTAACGCAATCGTTTATAAGCGACCTCCACTACTTGTGAATATAAGGTTGTAACTATTAGGTGAAACTTCCTTATATTCTAGCGTCATATTCATGCATGAAAACTAAGCGTGCACTCTCAATCAACATACACAAACAAGTTATCAATCAAGCAGTTAAACGAATTGAATCCACAACTTATGAAATCACAACCAAAAGTAATCAATTCATATTGCAAGTATGAACATAGTTTCGAATCACCCCCTAACCAAGAGGGGGTTAGTTCCTCATAATCGCAAAGCAAAGAATAACAAGTTTAGACTTTGAAAACAAAAGAAAGAAAACACCTAAACGCTCCAGTGATCCAAATTGAACAGCAAGACGTCCAAGAACTTTCCTTCCCTTTCTTGATGGCGGCACAAGGTTTGGTGATGGGTTTTGGGGGTTATGGATGGTGTAGAAGGATGGAATTGTGCTTAGGATGGATGTATGGTGCAGCAAGGGATGTTTGGGGTCAGAAATTATGGTGTTTGGTGAAGGAAAGGTGCAGCAAAAGTGGGTGTATTGTTTTAGGCGTGAATGGTAAAAAATGGTTCCTTTGTGGCTGAAACAAGAGAGTTTATTTATAGGGATGGGAAAGTCCTAATCCATAATTAATTTAGAATGACATAATTTCAGCCCAAGACAAAAGGTGTGGCAGATTTTAGGGAAAAGGAAATCAGATTTTAGGGAAAAGGGGATCAGATTTTAGGGAAAAGACATGACATGTTTTAGGGAAAAGGTATGGCATGTTTTAGGGAAAAGGTATGGCATGTTTTAGGGAAAAGGTATGGCATGTTTTAGGGAAAAGGTATTCAGATTTTAGGGAAAAGGAAATCAGATTTTAGGGAAAAGGTGTGGAGATTTGAATTAATTTTTCTTCCTCTCTTTGGCTGATTCTTAGCATGCTTTGGTCTTCAATTTCGTCCATCTACATTGCTCCAAGCTTATGCTATTCATTTCATGCCCAAAACTGCTCCAAAAGGCTCCAAAATGCATCTTCTTGCATACTTTGACCATAAAACCTGAAATTGCACGAAAAATGACTTTAAACACTAAACTAACTAAGGAAAAACAACACAAATGCATGAGAACAAGCCAATTAAGTAGCATAAAAATGCTCCTATCAAATTCCCCCACACTTAGCTTTTGCTAGTCCTCGAGCAAAACAAAGAAATAAAACGAAACAAAACAAGCAAAACACAACCTAAACCTTCCAACGTTTGCCTCAGGGATTTCCAAAGCACATGACATGTTAAAGATCATCATTCCCACAGATTTGAGTCAATTTAACACTTACGCACACTTAATCATAGTCACTACTTACTAGTTCACATTTAATAAATTAAAACAATGTTGTGAATGTAGTAACATGCCTTAGAGAATTCTCTCAATTCCTTACAAGATATGCACTCTATTTTCACTCAGATTTTCAAACTACACACCCTATACTAGTTATATGTGAGAAGATTGATGTAGATATGAAAACGAATGCTCACATATATGTATGACAAAGAACGCAATTTCTGGAGTTAATAAGCATGTTTAGATATGATCTCATGAATGGAATGCTACTACTTAGATGTGAGAACCAGTGACACCATATGCTCATACCAAATTCAAACTCCACAAATTGAAACACATAACACTCAAGATAGAAGTTAAGGGTTGTAACGGGGCTTGGGGTATTGGTTAACAAAGAAAGGATAGGGAAAACAAACGTTCTTAAAGCAATAGCAAGCAAAGTAATGAAATTGAACTTAGAATTCACATAGATTGCAGAAATCACTTTTAGACATCATGGGAAGATTTAAACAACTCTTAGGGTCAAATTCAACTTTTTGGACCCTTTCTTCAACAAATAACACTTTAGAACTCTTTTTCTCATCTTTTCAACTCTTTTTTCATACTTTTCACACTTTTCTTTTTTTTCTTTCTTTCTTTTCACGAATTTTTTTCTTTTCTTTTCTTTCTACCCGTGCCTATGGCACACTAATTCACATGAGAAACACTTCCCCCACACTTGTTTTCTGCCATACATTAATCAAAAGGAATTCAATTTGAATCATGCTTTACTATGCTTCAAGAACAAGGGTATGGATGGTCCTAATCTAGGCTAGGTGAGGAAAACGTGGGTTAACAAAGAATGTAGGCTAACAAGGCTCAATGGGGTTAACTTAAACATATAATGAAGTAGGATACACGGCAATTTGGCTTTGGTGGTGGTCACTACACAACTTCATCTTGAATATGTGTTATGCAAATCAATAACATGCTTTGAATGAAATGGGCATGAGTTCTAGCATTTGGAACTAAATGATGAAACACCTTCTAAGTAGTAACCAAGCAAGGAATAATGAGATCATGCAACGACTTTAGAAAACAATAATGCACAGATTTTAACTCTCCAAATAAACGTTTAGGCTCAAGTCTCACAAGGTTGTAGCGTTAATTTGAGTTCCTTCCTTCAAGCATGTTACAAAAACAGATTTTTTCTTTTGTGATTGCATGTGAGTTCATAAATTATAACCACAACCAAGCATAAACCAAAGAGTAAATCAAACTTTCATCCATGTTAATCACTCTCTTTAACAGCCATGCAATTACAAACCGAATCCTCATCATTGTGTTGGAAGGTACCCTAAGACATAAATAAACACACAAAAACAAATAAAAAACAACTCTTTTTGGTTTTTTTTTTTTTTTTCAAAACAATTTTTCAAATTTTTCTGGGATTTTCGGATTTTTAGAACAAAACATACTAAAACGCACCAAAACTGCCTAAAAACACTTAAAAACAGCAAGGAACAACACTTGAAGTTATGGGTGATAAAATCCCACGAATTTGCATAAAAAACACTTAGTTACCCCCCCACACTTAAATCAAACATTGTCCTCAATGTTCCAAGCATAAAATCGCACCAAACAAAATTAAACACACAAATAGCAACTTAACAAACAACCTGGACAGATTAGAAAGAATCAACAAAGAGAAGGGTTTTAAGAACGCAAATCTGGAATTGGAGTGATTCCTAAGTCTTCCTTTGTTGAATGCAGGGGTTGCCTCCCACGTAGCTCTTTCTTTAACGTCGTACAGCCGGACGGAGAACACCTTTACTACTCCTTGGAACCTACATCATGCAGTGGGATTTCCTCCACAACATGCTCCACAAAATTCTCGTAGTACGGCTTCAATCGATGTCCATTCACCTTGAATTCTTACCCGGTTCTCAAGCTCTTAATTTGGACTGCACCATGCACAAAAAGATTAGTAACAACAAACGGGCCAACCCACTTGGAACGCAACTTACCAGGGAATAGACGAAGACGGGAGTTGAACAACAACACTTTCTGCCCAAGTGTGAAAGTCTTGCCTCGAAGCATCTTATCATGGAATGCCGTGGTCTTCTCTTTGTAAATTCTAGCATTCTCATAAGCGTCATGCCTTATCTCATCAAGTTCACTCAATTGAAGCTTCCGATGAATGCCAGCTTGGTCCACATTCAAATTGAAGGTCTTGATGGCCCAATGAGCTCTATGTTCTAACTCTACGGGTAGATGGCATGGCTTGCCATACACAAGCCGAAAAGGAGACATACCAATGGGGGTTTTGTAAGCCGTTCGATACGCCCATAGTGCATCATCCAACCGTAAGCTCCAATCTTTTCTATTTGGCCCAACGGTCTTCTCCAAAATCTATTTGATCTCACGATTAGACACCTCGGCTTGGCCATTGGTTTGGGGGTGGTAAGGTGTGGAAACCTTATGTGTCACATGGTACTTCTTGAGTAATGCTTCAATGGTACGGTTGCAAAAATGAGACCCTCCATCACTTATTAGCACCCTAGGCATCCCAAATCTAGAAAAGATATTAGTTTTCACAAAATCTGCCACAACTTTAGAATCGTTAGTTCGAGTGGCTTTCGCTTCCACCCACTTGGAAACATAATCAACGGCAAGTAATATGTAAATGAAACCAAAAGATGAAGGAAAAGGACCCATAAAATCGATACCCCAAACATCAAAAATTTGATCTCTTTGGCCTATATTACCTCTCCTTTGGCAGCGATCACATGTTAAACAAAAGGTTCTAGCATCTTTAAACAAAGTAGGCCAATAAAAACCACATTCAAGAACCTTAAAAGCTGTCCTTTGGGTGCCAAAATGACCCCCACATGCATATGTGTGACAAAAACTTAAAATTGAGTGAAAATCTGATTCATGCACACATCTTCTTATAACCTGATCTGAACAATATTTCCACAAGTATGGGTCATCCCAAACATAAAATCTAGCATCCTTTTTAAGTTTATCACGTTGGAATTTATTTAGGGTGCTAGGAACTTGTTTAGTCACCAAATAATTCACCAAATCTGCGTACCAAGGAGCACTTACCTTAATGGACAAGAGTTGTTCATCCGGAAACGTTTCGGAGATGGGAAGAATCTCTTCTTCACGCACCAACCTGCTTAGGTGGTCGGCAACAACATTGTCACTCCCCTTCTTGTCCTTGATTTCGATGTCAAACTCTTGAAGTAGAAGCATCCAACGAATAAGTCTAGGTTTAGCTTCTTTCTTGGTGAACAAGTACTTCAAGGCTGCATGGTCAGTGAAAACAATGACTTTAGTGCCAATTAAATATGATCTAAACTTATCTAATGCAAAGACAACAGCCAAAAGCTCTTTCTCAGTTGTGGAATAATTTAATTGTGCATCATTTAAGGTACGAGAAGCATAATAAATAACATGTGGCAGCTTGTTTTTCCGTTGGCCCAAAACAGCTCCAAGTGCATAATCTGATGCATCACACATTAGTTCAAAGGGAATGGACCAATCCGGTGGAGTAATAATTGGTGCCGTGGTGAGGAGGTCCTTGAGATGGTTGAAAGCTTGCTCACACGCCTCGTTGAACTCAAAAGGCACTTCCTTTTGTAGGAGACGGCATAAGGGTTGTGCAGTCTTGGAAAAGTCCTTGATAAATCGTCGGTAGAATCCTGCATGACCAAGAAAAGAACGAACCTCTCTCACCGAAGTAGGAGAGGGTAAGTAGCGTACAAGATCTATTTTAGACTTATCAACCTCAATTCCTCGTTCAGAGAATATATGACCCAAAACAATACCTTGTTTAACCATAAAATGGCATTTCTCCCAATTTAACACAAGGTTTGTTTCAACACAACGTTTCAAGATTAAAGTGAGATTATCTAAGCAATTATCGAATGAATTACCAAACACACTAAAATCATCCATGAATATCTCAATAATCCTCTCAACATAATCAGAAAAGATGTTAACCATACACCTTTGAAACGTGGCAGGAGCATTGCACAAACCGAATGACATGCGTCGATATGCAAACGTTCCAAAGGGACAAGTAAAAGTGGTCTTTTCTTGATCATCTGGGGCAATAACAATTTGATTATAACCGGAGTATCCATCAAGAAAGCAATAAAAGGAATGACCTGCTAACCTTTCGAGCATTTGATCTAGGAACGGTAATGGGAAGTGATCTTTCCTTGTGGTTGTGTTTAGCTTCCTATAATCAATGCACACTCGCCAACCGGTTTGAATTCGGGTTATCGGAGATGGGATAAATTGGATAGGCACAAGCTCATTCTCCGAATTCTCGACAACCGTCACTCCAGATTTCTTGGGCACACATTGGATAGGTGAAACCCAACGGCTATCGGAGATGGGATAAATCACACCACAATCAAGGAGCTTAATTATCTCATTTTTCACAACTTCCATCATCGGAGGGTTAAGACGGCGTTGAGCCTCTCTAGTTGGTTTGGCCCCCTCCTCAAAAAATATGTGATGCATACATGTTGTAGGACTTATACCTTTGATATCGGCCAAGGTCCATCCTAGGGCAGATTTGAACTCCTTCAACACACGCACTAGTTTCTTCTTCTCTTGTGCCGTGAGGGATGAGGAGATGATGGCAGGTAAGGTCTTGTTTTCCCCCAAGAAAATGTACTTCAAATGGCTTGGTAAGGGTTTGAGATCAAGGATGGGTGCCTGAACGATGGATGGAAGCAACTTGTTAGTCGAAATTGGAATTGAATCGAAGTTAGGAGACTTACCACCATGCTTAGGTAATGACTCAAGGGCAGCAACCAACTCAAGAATTTCCTCACTAGGAGGCACGGCATGGCCTGGTTCATGTATGCCGTGGGGTAGCTTAGAATCTGCCCCCTTGGTTGTGAGTTCCATGCCTCGTGTAATGACTTTTTCAAGCGCATCGTCATTCAAATCTTCAAGATATCTATGCGCCAAAGAGTCAATTATATCAATAGAGAAGCATGAATGGTCCTCACTAGGGTACTTAATGGAATCAGAAAGATTAAAATTAACAACTTCCCCATCGAATTCCATGGACAAAGTTCCATTATACACGTCAATCTTCGTCCGGGCCGTTTTCATTAATGGCCTTCCAAGGAGGATGGGCAATGAAGGAGCATTGTCCGATTCATCCATTTCGAGCACATAAAAATCCGCTGGGAAGACTAAATGGTCAACCTGCACTAAAACGTCTTCCAAAACTCCCTTTGGATAAGCGTTAGATCTATCGGCCAATTGTATGATTACACCATCATGTTTCAACTCACCTAAGTTCATAGATACATAAATGGAGTATGGCATAACATTTACAGAGGCTCCTAAATCTAGCATGGCAGATTTGAAACGGGTATTACCAATGACGCACGGAATTGTAAAGCTACCCGGATCTTTGCATTTGGGGGGTAGTTTGCGTTGCAAGATGGCGGAGACATTTTCACCTACCTTCACGACCTCCTTGGTTGAGATCCTCTTCCTAGTGGTGCACAATTCCTTTAAAAACTTGGCGTATCTCGGAACTTGCTTGATTGCATCCAAAAGGGGTATGTTAACTTGAACTTTCCTAAGTGTCTCAAGGATGTCCTTTTCAGCTTCTTCCTTTTTCGTTTGCACAAACCTGCTAGGGAAAGGAACATTCGAAGGCACAACATTAGTAGAAACTGAATTTGACACATTCTTACCCTTATTGGACGAATTGGACAGATTTGGAGCCATGGGGGCTTGCGGCATAGGTGTGTCCACCTTTGCCGTGGGTGGGCTTGCTTCCTCCTCCTCAAATTGAATTTTTTCATCCTCTTTGTGACCTGATTTTGATGGTGTAGGACCTGCCCCAACCTCTTTTCCACTTCTCAACAATATGGCTTTTGCACTTTCTAACCCGCCCTTCAGATTTGGAATGGTAGAACTAGGAAGTTGGCCTTGGTCTCGAAACTTACCTACAAAATCTGCAATCTGTCCAATTTGTTTCTCCAAGTGATCCACCCTTTTGTTTTGGTTTTGCATTGCTTGGGTGTGATCGTCTTGCCCCTGAGATAACTTGGTTAGTATCTTAAGAAGTGCATCATTATCAAGAGACGTACCTGAAGCATTTGGGGCAGATTGTGGTTGGACTTGAGGGGGTGCGTATGGTTTGGTGTAGAAACCCGGGGGTTGTTGTCTAAAGCCTCCTTGTGGTTGGGATTGTTGTGGCTCCCTCCATTTGAAATTTGGGTGGTCTCTCCAACCGGGATTGTAGGTATTGGAATACGGATCGTTTCTTGGTTGATTTTGGCTTTGAAATCCAATGGCATTTGCGCTCTCCCATCCACCATTCTCAATGAGTTGTGGACACTTTTCGGAGGCATGTCCTTGAATAGAACATACGCCACACACCATGGGTCCTTGAATCTTCATTCCCTCGGCCATCTGTGAAACAATAGAAGTAAGATTAGCTAACTGAGATTGAATATTGGATGTGGAACTTACCTCATGCACTTGTTGCCGTGGGGGCCCTCTTTGGCCTACACCTTCGTATTGTTGAGCGTTCAACGCTCGATTAGTGATAGGAGCATATTTATGCTACTTAGTTATGTTGTTTTCTTGCATTTTCGTAGTTAGTTATAACTTATTATAGTGTTTAAGGTCATTTTCGTGCAATTTCAGGTTCATATGGCAAAGTATCCATTTTGGAGCATTTTGGAGCATTTTTGGGCCAAGATTGGATGGTGCAAACATGGAGACATGAGGATGGACGAATTTGATGATTCAAAGGGCTAGAAATCTGCATGTGTGTGTGCAAAGTGTTGGCCTACAACTTCAAACATCATGGCTGCCATGTAATGGCAGAAAATGTGTTTTTTACTAGCTAAATGGATGAAGAACATGCATTGCAAGTATAAACACCACATGGGCAGCAAGAAGGAAAGAAAACAGCAACACACACACCACATGGGCAGCAAGGAATCTGAAATTAAAGAATGGGCAGCAAGGAATAAGAAATTAAAGCATGGGCAGCAAGGAATCAGCATGGGCAGTGAATAGACAACAAGGAATGGCAGAAATTGGACCACCATGAAGTGGATTTCTGCAAGGATGGCAGATTGTCCATTACTTGATGTTTGCTTGACATTTTCAGCCACTATATAATCCCCATTCAACCATTTATCAAGGGAGTTCAGAAAACCACACCTCCCACACACATTCCATTCATCACATCCAGCCATACACCCTCCACAATTCATAAATTCGTCAAACACATCCATCACACTTTGCAGCAGCCTTCCTTCACCTTTCACCATATTTTCTGACCCAAAATCATCCCTAGCCATACTCCCATCAACCCTAAACCTTCCCATACCATTCCACATCCATTCTACACCACAAATAACCCCAAAACCTGTTCTAAAGTTCTCTGCCGCAGCAAGGAGGAAGGAGAATTCGTTGATGAGCTTGCTGCCAAGTTGGAGCGTTCTAGGTGTTTTCTTCCTTTGGTTTTTAATTTCTAAATTTATGTATCTTTGCTTGTGAGTATGAGGAACTAAACCCCCTTAGTTGGGGGGTGATTCGAAACCATGAATATGCTTGCAATATGATTTGATTACGTTCAGTTGTTATTTCATAAGTTGTGGTTTCAATTCGTTCATCTACTTGATTGATAACTTATTTGTGTATGTTGATTGAGAGTGCACGCTTAGTTTTCATGCATGAATATGATGCTAGATTATGAGGGAGTTTCACCTAATAGTTACAATCTTATAATCACAAGTAGTGAAGGTCGCTTATAAACGATCGCGTTGAATGAATTCTTGGCATTAGTTTCATGCTCATCATAGTAACGAATGCCTCGTCAACACTTATAGTTCTCATTGTGCTTCATGATTCTTGATTGTATCCTTATTGTGCTCATCACGTAAGGAACCTTTGAGGAATGTTTTGAATTGTTGTATGCGCTTTCCCATCCAATTCATTAACTTAAGGAGAACTTGAAGGTTAATTTAAGCGTATCTAATTAACTTGGGGTGTTGAGTTTCATAATTTATTGGAAGAACAACTGAAAAATCGTTTTGTTTGCAAGTGTGTCATGTGTGGAGAAGAACCTCCTAACTAGCCTTTTATCCATCCTTTTCATCCAAAAACGTTTTACAATCTGTTTTGTTTTAAAGTTTCTGTTTTGTTTTCAATTTTCGTCCAAAACCAAATCCCCCTTTATTTTGAAGTCTTAAATTAGTTAGAAAGTGTTTTGATTTGTGTTTTTAAGTGTTTTGATTCAAGTTTTCACTCAAATTCGTCAGATTTTGTGTTTGTGCTCAAAACTGCCCAGAAAGTGGTTTTTAGGCAGTTTTGAGTCTTCTAGTTGCTGTTTTGAGTTTTAGGTTTGTTTTAGTGTTCTAACTTTTAGTTTTACATTCTTTGAGTCTAGTTTAGTGTTTTATACTTTGTTTTTATGTTATTGAGTCAGTTTTCAAGTGTTTAGCAATCCCTCCTAATCCCCGGTTTAGAACGATCCCTACTTACATCTTTACTACAATTTGACAAAAGAGGGTTTAATTTGTGTGCTAGTTAATATTACGCATCAAATTTTGGCGCCGTTGCCGGGGATTAGCAACTTTGCTAATCCCTTGGTTCTTTTATTTTTGTTTAGTTCGTTTTTGTTTTAGTTTCTAACTTAGTTTTATTTTTTTTGGTTGATGTTACTTTTGATATTTGCTTTAGTTCTTTTTCTTTGATTTTAGGTGCTTGAGAAGTAAGACATGGATTTTGCTAGCATTCAAGCTCAATTGGCAAATCTTACTTCTCAATTGTCGCAATTTGCTGAAAGGACCACAATGCAAAATGTCCCTACATTTAGTGCGTCTTATAGGCAAGGATACCAAGCCAATCAATATCCACAAAGCGATTGGAGTGATCATTCAAACTCTATGTGGTGGAAAGCTCAACAAGTTCAACAAGAAACATATTGGCAACCATATGAGGATTCATATGCACCACCACAGCCTCCCCCTCAATCTTCACATCCAAATTCAGGTATATCAAATTATTATAAGGAAGTTATTCAACAACTGAATTCTTTGGAGCAGGGCAGGGAAGCTCAACCATTTCAACAAGACGCATTTTGGCAACCAATTGAGGATTTCTATCAAGCAAAAGAGTTGGCTGAGTGGAACAATCAATTTAGGCAGAATGCAGAATGCATTGAACAAATTCAAGAACAAATGGTTGAAGATGAGCCCATGGATGAATTGCTACTGTTCGAAGAGGAGGAGGATGCACAAGGCACGGCAAGGGAAGAACAACCCTTGCCGCAACCTCCCGATATTCCTACACCACCCCATTCAAGTAAGGTGCCGAATCAAATCCAAATTGGAGGGAGAATTTACACGGACTCTAGAAAGCTCAATGCCATAATTAGGAAGGATCACTATCCCCCTCCATTCATAGATCCAATGCATGGAAGTTTTGTGGAGCATGTCGTGGAAGATGTACTTGTGTTCTTGTCGCAACACACAGGTAAGCCACCTCCTCAAATTTCAAGTTTGTTTTATACTAACAAGTTGTTGAGTTCAATGATCCAGGCACCCATTTTAGAATTTAAAGCATTACCGGATCATTTCAAGTATCACGTTCCATTTAAAGATCACCTCCATGCCGTGGGTCCTATTCAAGCTTGATTGGAGGTATCGTCCGGCTGTACGACGTTAAAGCAAGCGCTACTTGGGAGGCAACCCATGCATGCAACAAATGAAGACCTAGAGAGCGCTCCAACAACCAGATTTGCGTTCCTAACCCCTTCTCTTTGCTGCACTTATTTCATTCACGCCATGTTAGATTGTTTAGTTGCTGTTTTGTTGTTTGGTTGCTATTTGTGTTAATCTATGCTTGAAACATTGAGGACAATGTTTGATTTAAGTGTGGGGGTAACCAAAGTGTTTTGATGCAAATTCGTAGGGTTTTCTCACTCATAATTTCTAATGTTGTTTTTCACTGTTTTTAAGCCTTTTTAAGCTGTTTTGGTGTATTTTAGTGTGTTTTGAGTCAAAAAATCCGAAAATCCCATAAAAATTTGAAAATTTGTTTATAAACCCAAAAAAGAGTTGTTTTTGTGTGTTTGTTTGTGTCTTAGGGTACCTTCCAACACAATAATGAGGATTCGGTTTGTAATTGCATGGCTGTTAAAGAAAGTGATTAACATGGATGAAAGTTTGATTTACTCTTTGTTTATGCTTGGTTGTGGTTATAACTTATGAATTCACATGCAATCATAAAGGAAAAATCAGTTTTTGTAACATGCTTGAAGGAAGGAACTCAAACTAACGCTACAACCTTGTGAGACTTGAGCCTAAACGCTTATTTGGAGAGTTAAAATCTGTGCATTCTTTGTTTTCTAAAGTCGTTGCATGATCTCACTATTATTTGCTTGGTTGCTACTTAGAAGGCGTTTCATCATTTAGTTCCAAATGCTAGAACTCATGCCCATTTCATTCAAAGCATGTCACTGAATTGCATAACACATATTCAAGATAAAGTTGTGTAGTGACCACCACCTTAGCCAAAAAGCCGTGAATCCCTATGTCATTATGTTTTGTAGGTGTTAACCCCATTGAGCCTTGTTTAGCCTTTTCTTTGTTAACCCACATTACCCTCACCTAGCCTAGATTAGGACTACCCATACCCTCGTTCTTAAACTATAGTAAGCATGATTCAAATTGAATTCCTTTGTGGCAGAAACCAAGTGTGGGGGAAGTTTTTATTTTGTCAATTGTGTGCCATAGGCACGGGTAGAAAGAAAAAAATAAAGAAAAAAAAAAAAGTATGAAAAAAAAAAAAAAAAAAGAGTTGTGAAAAAGTGTTCCAAAGTATTGTTTGTTGAAGTAAGGGTCCAAAACAATGAATTCGACCCTAAGGAGTTGTCTAAGTCTTCCCCTTGTGTTTTAAAGTTAATTTCTGCATTCTAAGTGAATTCTAGGTCTCAATTTCACTACTTTGCTTACTATCGCTTAAAGAACGTTTGTTTTCCCTATCCTTTTTACTTTGTTAACCAATACCCCAAACCCCGTTACAACCCTTAACTTCTATCTTGAGTGTTATGTGTTTCAATTTGTGGAGTTTGAATTTGGTATGAGCATATGGTGTCACTGGTTCTCGCATCTAAGTAGTAGCATTCCATTCATGAGATCATATCTAAACATGCTTGTTAACTCCGGAAATTGCGTTCTTTGTGATACATATATGTGAGCATTCGTTTTTATATCTACATCAATTCTCTCACATATAACTAGTATAGGGTGTGTAGTTAGAAAATCTGAGTGAAAATAGAGTGCATTTCTTGTAAGGATTGAGGGAATTCTCTAAGGCATATTACTACATTCAAAGCATTGTTTTAATTGATTACTTGTGAACTAGTAAGTTGTGGCTTAAATTAAGTATGTGCTTGTGTAAAGATGACTCAAATTTGTGGGGATAACAATCTTTAATATGTCATGTTCATTGGAAATCCCTGAGGCAAATGTTGGAAGGATTAGAGTGTGTTTATTTACTTTGTTTCGTTTTGTTTATTTCGTTTTGCTCGAGGACTAGCAAAAAACTAAGTGTGGGGGAATTTGATAGGAGCATATTTATGCTACTTAGTTATGTTGTTTTCTTGCATTTTCGTAGTTAGTTATAACTTATTATAGTGTTTAAGGTCATTTTCGTGCAATTTCAGGTTCATATGGCAAAGTATCCATTTTGGAGCATTTTGGAGCATTTTTGGGCCAAGATTGGATGGTGCAAACATGGAGACATGAGGATGGACGAATTTGATGATTCAAAGGGCTAGAAATCTGCATGTGTGTGTGCAAAGTGTTGGCCTACAACTTCAAACATCATGGCTGCCATGTAATGGCAGAAAATGTGTTTTTTACTAGCTAAATGGATGAAGAACATGCATTGCAAGTATAAACACCACATGGGCAGCAAGAAGGAAAGAAAACAGCAACACACACACCACATGGGCAGCAAGGAATCTGAAATTAAAGAATGGGCAGCAAGGAATAAGAAATTAAAGCATGGGCAGCAAGGAATCAGCATGGGCAGTGAATAGACAACAAGGAATGGCAGAAATTGGACCACCATGAAGTGGATTTCTGCAAGGATGGCAGATTGTCCATTACTTGATGTTTGCTTGACATTTTCAGCCACTATATAATCCCCATTCAACCATTTATCAAGGGAGTTCAGAAAACCACACCTCCCACACACATTCCATTCATCACATCCAGCCATACACCCTCCACAATTCATAAATTCGTCAAACACATCCATCACACTTTGCAGCAGCCTTCCTTCACCTTTCACCATATTTTCTGACCCAAAATCATCCCTAGCCATACTCCCATCAACCCTAAACCTTCCCATACCATTCCACATCCATTCTACACCACAAATAACCCCAAAACCTGTTCTAAAGTTCTCTGCCGCAGCAAGGAGGAAGGAGAATTCGTTGATGAGCTTGCTGCCAAGTTGGAGCGTTCTAGGTGTTTTCTTCCTTTGGTTTTTAATTTCTAAATTTATGTATCTTTGCTTGTGAGTATGAGGAACTAAACCCCCTTAGTTGGGGGGTGATTCGAAACCATGAATATGCTTGCAATATGATTTGATTACGTTCAGTTGTTATTTCATAAGTTGTGGTTTCAATTCGTTCATCTACTTGATTGATAACTTATTTGTGTATGTTGATTGAGAGTGCACGCTTAGTTTTCATGCATGAATATGATGCTAGATTATGAGGGAGTTTCACCTAATAGTTACAATCTTATAATCACAAGTAGTGAAGGTCGCTTATAAACGATCGCGTTGAATGAATTCTTGGCATTAGTTTCATGCTCATCATAGTAACGAATGCCTCGTCAACACTTATAGTTCTCATTGTGCTTCATGATTCTTGATTGTATCCTTATTGTGCTCATCACGTAAGGAACCTTTGAGGAATGTTTTGAATTGTTGTATGCGCTTTCCCATCCAATTCATTAACTTAAGGAGAACTTGAAGGTTAATTTAAGCGTATCTAATTAACTTGGGGTGTTGAGTTTCATAATTTATTGGAAGAACAACTGAAAAATCGTTTTGTTTGCAAGTGTGTCATGTGTGGAGAAGAACCTCCTAACTAGCCTTTTATCCATCCTTTTCATCCAAAAACGTTTTACAATCTGTTTTGTTTTAAAGTTTCTGTTTTGTTTTCAATTTTCGTCCAAAACCAAATCCCCCTTTATTTTGAAGTCTTAAATTAGTTAGAAAGTGTTTTGATTTGTGTTTTTAAGTGTTTTGATTCAAGTTTTCACTCAAATTCGTCAGATTTTGTGTTTGTGCTCAAAACTGCCCAGAAAGTGGTTTTTAGGCAGTTTTGAGTCTTCTAGTTGCTGTTTTGAGTTTTAGGTTTGTTTTAGTGTTCTAACTTTTAGTTTTACATTCTTTGAGTCTAGTTTAGTGTTTTATACTTTGTTTTTATGTTATTGAGTCAGTTTTCAAGTGTTTAGCAATCCCTCCTAATCCCCGGTTTAGAACGATCCCTACTTACATCTTTACTACAATTTGACAAAAGAGGGTTTAATTTGTGTGCTAGTTAATATTACGCATCAATTAGCAATCAAGATTTTTGCAGCCATGGGTGTTTTGTCCACCAATGCTCCACCCGCCGAAGCATCGAGCATTTGACGTTCAAGTGGTAGGAGCCCCTCGTAAAAGTATTGTAGAAGTAATTCCTCCTTCATCTGATGTTGTGGACAAGAAGCAACAAGTGATTTAAACCGTTCATAATAAGTAGGAAAATACTCACCTTCCTCTTGCTGAATACCGCTTATCTTCTTACGAAGAAGGATGATTCGAGAAGTTAGGAAGAACTTCTCCAAAAATGCCCTCTTCATACTCTCCCATGACGTAACTGTTTAGGGAGCCAACTCGTATAACCAATCCTTGGCTTTGTCCATCAAGGAGAATGGAAAAGCCTTCATCTTCAAAATACTTCCGTCAACGTTAACCGGAGTCATACTTGAGCACACCACTTCAAATTCTTTCAAATGTTTGTTCGGATCCTCCATGGACAGCCCATGGAACTTTGGAATGTGGTGGAGCAAACTTGACTTTAACTCGAACTCTTCGGTTTTACCTTGAGCAGCCGTGGGATATTGGATACACAAGGGTGCGGCATTATCCAATCCCGAGGCGGAGAGCTCCTTGAGTGTACGGTTGTCCATGGCCATGCCTTGAACTTCTCCACCCACTTGTGTCGTGGGATCCTCCTCCTCTTCTAGAACTTGTTCTTCAAGGTCAGGTTCCGGGCTAGGTGGGTTAGACTCTTGTTGGTTCCTCCTTCTTCTCAAAGTTCTCTCGAAATCGTCGTCAAAGTCCAAAATATGCTCACGAACAGGTTGGGAACTTCGAGTCATGCACTAGTACCTAAAAACAAAGAAACAAAACAAATCAGCAACTAAGATAGAAAACAAACGAAAAATAAAAAGAAATAACAAGAGATTAGCAAAGTTGCTAATCCCCGGCAACGGCGCCAAAAATTTGATGCGAAATATATTAAGCACACAAATTAAACCCTCTTTTGATAATTGTAGTAAAGTATGTAAGTAGGGATCGTTCTAGACTGGGGATTAGGAGGGATTGCTAAACACTTGCAAACTGACTCGAAAACGTAAAAACAAAGTTTAAGACACTAAACTAGACTCAAAGAATGCAAAACAAAACTTAAAAACACTAAAACAAAGCAAAGGAACCAAAACAGCAAATAAACACTCAAAACTGCCTTAGAAGCACAATCTGGGCAGTTTTGAGCACTAACACAAATTTGGACGAATTTATATAACTTGACTCAAAACACTTAAAAACATAAACTAAAAAACTTTCTAACTAATTTGACTCAATAAAGTAAAGGAGGTTTTGATTTTGGACGAAAATAACTTGCAAAACAAAGAAGACAGATTGTAACTAAAACAGGTTGTAAAAACGATTTTGGATAAAACTATGGATGGAAAGCTAGCTAGAGGATTCTTCTCCACACATGTCACACTTGCACATAAACCAATTTCCGGTTGTTTGATGCGAAATAGATAAGCACACAAATTAAACCCTCTTTTTGTCAAGTTGTAGTAAAGATGTAAGTAGGGATCGTTCTAGACCGGGGATTAGGAGGGATTGCTAAACACTTGGAAACTGACTTAAAGACTCAAAAACAAAGTTTAAAACACTAAACTAGACTCAAAGAATGCAAAACTAAAGGTTAAAACACTTAAACAAACCTAAAACTCAAAACAGCAACCTAATGACTCAAAACTGCCTAAAAACCACTTTCTGGGCAGTTTTGAGAACCTAACAAGAACTTGGACGAATTTGGGTGAAAACTTGAATCAAAACACTTAGAAGCACAAATCAAAACACTTTCTAACTAATCTAAGACTTCAAAATAAAGGGGGATTTGTTTTGGACGAAAATTGAAAACAAAACAGAAACTTAAAACTAAACAGATTGTAAAACGTTTTTGGATGAAAAGGATGGATAAAAGGCTAGTTAGGAGGTTCTTCTCCACACATGTCACACTTGCAAACAAAATGACTTTCAGTTGTTCTTCGATAAACTATGGATACTCAATGCCCCAAATTAACCGTGAATTGCACTAATTAACTTTCAGTTTTTTCCACAAGTTATTAGATTGGATGATTGCATACGACAACCCAAAACATTCCCTACAAGTTCCCTACATGAATTGCATAATAGAGATACAAGCAAGAATCATTAAGTTCTATGAAAAACATAAGCATTAACGAAGCATTCGTTACTATGAATTGCATGAAACTTATGCCAAGAATTCATTCAACGCGATCGTTTTCAAGCGACCTTCACTACTTGTGATTATAAGATTGTAACTATTAGGTGAAACTCCCTCATAATCTAGCATCATATTCATGCATGAAAACTAAGCGTGCACTCTCAATCAACATACACAAATAAGTTATCAATCACATAGATGAACGAATTGGATCCACAACTTATGAAATCACAACTGAATTTAATCAAATCATATTGCAAGCATGTACATGGTTTCGAATTACCCCCCAACTAAGGGGGTTTAGTTCCTCATACTCACAAAACAAAGAGAATTGAGTTTAAACATTGAAATCAAAGGAAAAGAAACACCTAGAATTTCCAGCGGTGTGAACTTGAATTGCATCAACTTCCAAGCATCCTTCTCCTCCTCCTTGGTGCGGCAAAGGACTTTGGACAGGTTCTTTGGGGTTATGGATGGCGTAGAAGGGATGGGGGATGTGTCTAGGGGATGGGGATGGTACGGCAAGGGTTAAAAACTAGGGAGAAAGGTGTTTGGTGGCTGCGGCAAGGGTGTGGAGAGTTTGGACGAATTTGTAGAGTGAATGAATGTGTATGAGAGGTGATGATCTGCTCTAGGGGTTATAATGAGTATATATAGGCATCCAAAACCCTAGGGTAATCAGATTAGGGTTTCTAGAAGCCCAAATCCACCAGAAATTAGGTTAAAACAATCAGATTTTTAGTGGGAATAAGGCCTAAGGTGCGGCTAGGGTTAGGGTTTAGAGATGGGCCTTCTAGAATGCCTTGCAAGGCAAGGAAATCAGATATTCTAGAGGCCTAGGTGCGGCGAGGGTTAGGGTCCACAAGGAATTAGGGTTTAGGTCATCTAAAAGCCCAAAGCCAAGAATAGAAACTCTCGAAAATGGAAACCTCCAAGAATAGAAACTTCCAACTTTAGAAACTTTGGTTTCCAATTCTGAATTCTTTGTTCTTCACTTTCATTTCTTCATTTCTTAAGCTCCTTTGACCTTCAAACTTGTCCATTCCTTGTGCTCCAAGCATGTACTTCTCAATCTAAGCTCACATTTGCTCCAAAAAGCTCCAAAATGCATCATTTTATGTAATGTGCCCTTTAAACCTGAAAACACATGAAACTAGCTTAAAAGACTACTTTAAACTAAGAAAACATAACGAAAATGCATAAGAACTAGCTAACTAAGGCGCATAAATATGCTCCTATCAAATTCCCCCACACTTAGCTTTTGCTAGTCCTCGAGCAAAACAAACAAAAGAAAGGAAACAAAACGAAACAAACTAACCAAAACAAAACCTAAACCTTCCAACGTTTGCCTCAGGGATTTCCAATGCACATGACATGTTAAAGATTGTTATCCCCACAGATTTTAGTCATCTTTACACAAGCACCTACTTAATTAAAGCCACAACTTACTAGTTCACAAGTAATCAATTAAAACAATGCTTTGAATGTAGCTTTGAATGTAGTAACATGCCTTAGAGAATTCCCTCAATTCCTTACAAGATATACACTCTATTTTCACTCAGATTTTCTAACTCCACACCCTACACTAGTCATATGTGAGAAGATTGATGTAGATATGAAAACGAATGCCCACATATATGTTTCACAAAGAACGCAATTTCTAGAGTTAAGAAGCATGTTTAGATATGATCTCATGAATGGAATGCTACTACTTAGATGCAAGAACCAGTGACACCATATGCTCATACCAAATTCAAACTCCACAAATTGAAACACATAACACTCAAGATAGAAGTTAAGGGTTGTAATGGGGCTTGGGGTGTTGGTTAACAAGGAAAGGATAAGGAAAACAAACGTTCTTCAAGCGATAGTAAGCAAAGTAATGAAATTGAGACTTAGAATTCACTTAGATTGCAGAAATTAACTTTAACACACAAGGGGGAGACTTAAACAACTTCTTAGGGTCAAATTCATTGTTTTGGACCCTTACTTCAACAAACAATACTTTGGAACTCTTTTTCTCAACTTTTCAACTCTTTTTTTTTCATACTTTTCATACTTTTTTTTTTCTTTTTCCACGAATTTTTTTTTCTTTTCTTTTCTTTGCCGTGCCTATGGCACACAATTCCTCATGAAAAATACTTCCCCCACACTTGTTTTCTGCTAACATAGATCAAAAGGAATTCACTTCGAATCATGCTTTACTATGCTTTAAGAACAAGGGTATGGATTGTCCTAAACTAGGCTAGGTGAGGAAAACATGGGTTAACAAATAACGAAGGCTAACAAGGCTCAATGGGGTTAAAACCTACAAATCACAATGACATAGGGCACACGGCTTTTTGGCTAAGGTGGTGGTCACTACACAACTTCATCTTGAATGTGTGTTATGCAACTCAATAACATGCTTTGAATGAAATGGGCATGAGTTCTAGCATTTGGAACTAAATGATGAAACGCCTTCTAAGTAGCAACCAAGCAAAGAATAATGAGATCATGCAACGACTTTAGAAAACAAAGAATGCACAGATTTTAACTCTCCAAATAAACGTTTAGGCTCAAGTCTCACAAGGTTGTAGCGTTGGTTTGAGTTCCTTCCTTCAAGCATGTTACAAAAACTGATTTTTTTCTTTTATGATTGCATGTGAATTCATAAGTTATAACCACAACTAAGCATAAACAAAGAGTAAATCAAACTTTCATCCATGTTAATCACTCTCTTTAACAGCCATGTAATTACAAACCGAATCCTCATCATTGTGTTGGAAGGTACCCTAAGACACAAACAAACACACAAAAACAACTCTTTTTGGGTTTTTTAAAACAATTTTTCAAATTTTTATGTGATTTTCGGATTTTTGCATCAAAACACACCAAAACTGCTCAAAAACACTTAAAAACAGCAAGGAACAAGTTTTCAAGTTAAGGGTGATAAAATCCCACGAATTTGCATCAAAAACACTTAGTTACCCCCCCACACTTAAATCAAACATTGTCCTCAATGTTTCAAGCATAAAACCACACTAAACAAAAAGAAACACACAAACAACAAGTAAATAACAAAATAGGCAGATTCGAAATAAACAACAAAGTGAAGGGTTTTAGGAACGCAAATCTGGAATTGGAGTGATTCCTAGGGCTTCCTTCGTTGAATTGCATGGGTTGCCTCCCAAGTAGCGCTTGCTTTAACGTCGTACAGCCGGACGAACAGCCCATTCATTCTCCATTTGTACCCACGGCACCCAAAGAAATATCATCCACGGTTTGTTCAACAAAGTTCTCATAATATGGCTTCAAACGGTGTCCGTTCACTTGGAATTCATGACCTGTTTTGAGACTTTGAATCTGGATGGCACCATAAGAAGATACGTTAGTAATAACAAACGGTCCAATCCACTTAGAACGTAACTTACCGGGAAACAAACGTAAACGGGAATTGAACAATAGCACTTTCTGCCCCATTGAGAATGATTTCCCACGGATCATGTTGTCATGGAAAGCTTTGGTCTTTTGCTTGTAAATGCTTGCATTATCGTATGCCTCGTGCTGTATCTCATCAAGCTCATTCAATTGCAATCTCCTTTGACTTCCTGCTTCCTTGAGGTTCAAGTTAAACTTCTTGATGGCCCAAAGTGCTTTGTGCTCCAATTCAACAGGAAGATGGCACGCCTTGCCATAGACAAGTCGGAAGGGGGACATCCCAATGGGGGTTTTGTACGCCGTACGATACGCCCAAAGTGCATCATCAAGTCGTAAACTCCAATCCTTCCTCGTTGGCCCAACGGTCTTCTCTAGGATTTGCTTGATCTCACGGTTGGAAACCTCGGCTTGCCCATTAGTTTGAGGATGATAAGGTGTAGAAACCTTATGGGTGACACTGTATTTCCTCAATAACACTTCAATGGTCCGATTGCAAAAGTGTGACCCTCCGTCACTAATGATCACTCGTGGCATTTCGAACCTTGCAAAAATGTTAGTTCTAATAAAATCTGCAACCACTTTAGAATCATTAGTCTGGGTGGCCTTTGCTTCCACCCACTTCGACACATAATCAACCGCAAGCAAAATATATGTAAAACCATACGAAGAAGGAAAAGGACCCATAAAATCAATACCCCAAACATAAAAAATTTCAACATTTAGGATAGAAACATGCGGCATTTGGTCCTTTGCACTAATACCACCCATTCGTTGGCATTTATCACATGTTAAGCAAAAAGTTTTCGCATCTTTAAAAATACTAGGCCAATAAAATCCACATTGTAACACCTTAAGGGCTGTGCGTTGTGTGCCAAAGTGCCCTCCACATGCATATGTGTGACAAAAACTCAAAATTGAATGACATTCAGAATCGTGCACACAACGACGTATAATCTGATCGGGGCAAAATTTCCATAAGTACGGATCATCCCACACATAAAACCGTGCATCATGCCTAAGTTTATCACGTTGGTGCCTAGTGAACTCACTTGGAATACGTTTTGACACCAAAAAATTAACAATATCGGCATACCAAGGTGCACTAACCTTAATGGACAGCAATTGTTCATCGGGGAATGTCTCCAAAATCGGCAAAGACTCCTCATTATGCACCATTCGGCTTAGGTGGTCAGCCACCCCGTTTTCACTTCCCTTCTTGTCCCGAATCTCTATGTCGAAGTCTTGAAGTAGCAATATCCATCGAATTAGCCGTGGCTTGGCCTCCTTTTTGGTGAGCAAGTACTTCAGAGCTGCATGATCAGTGAAAACAATTACTTTAGTTCCAATTAGATATGATCGAAATTTATCTAAAGCAAAGACAACGGCAAGGAGTTCTTTTTCCGTAGTGGAGTAGTTCAATTGTGCATCGTTCAACGTCCGGGAAGCGTAGTAAATGACATGCGGCCTCTTGTCCTTTCTTTGTCCTAAAACAGCTCCTAAAGCATAGTCGGACGCATCACACATGAGCTCGAAAGGTAGACTCCAATCCGGTGGAACAATGATAGGTGCCGTGGTCAACAACTCCTTGAGTTGGTTGAATGATTCCGTGCACTCCTTGGTGAATTCAAACGCCACTTCTTTTTGTAGGAGTCGGCAAAGAGGTTGTGCTATCTTCGAGAAATCTTTGATAAACCTACGATAAAATCCTGCATGGCCAAGAAACGAACGAACCTCTCTAACCGAAGTCGGAGAGGGTAAGTGACGTACAAGATCTATTTTCGACTTATCAACCTCAATACCCTTTTCAGAGATTATATGACCTAAAACGATGCCTTGTTTAACCATAAAATGACACTTTTCCCAATTAAGAACAAGGTTAGTTTCAACACAACGTTTTAGGATCAAACTTAGATTATGCAAGCAACTATCAAACGAATCACCAAATACGCTAAAATCATCCATAAACACTTCAATTATCTTTTCTACGTAATCAGAAAATATGCTCATCATGCATCTTTGAAATGTAGCAGGTGCATTACATAAACCAAAAGGCATGCGACGATATGCAAATGTACCAAACGGGCATGTAAAAGTGGTTTTTTCTTGGTCCTCGGGTGCAATGACAATTTGATTATAACCAGAATAACCATCAAGAAAACAATAGAAAGCATAACCCGCTAACCTCTCAAGCATTTGGTCAATGAACGGCAATGGGAAGTGGTCCTTCCTCGTGGTGGTGTTTAGCTTCCTATAGTCAATGCACACCCTCCAACCGGTCTGAATACGTTGAGGGACAAGCTCATTCTCGGCATTAGCTACCACCGTCACTCCGGATTTCTTTGGTACACATTGAACGGGCGAAACCCACCTACTATCCGAGATTGGATAGATAACCCCACAATCTAGAAGTTTTATGATCTCCTTTTTCACTACTTCCATCATCGGAGGGTTGAGACGGCGTTGAGCCTCTCTAGTTGGTTTGGCTCCCTCCTCCAGAAATATGTGATGCATACAAGTCGTAGGGCTTATACCTTTAATATCGGCCAATGTCCAACCTAGGGCAGATTTGAACTCCTTCAAAACTCGAAGCAATTTCTCCTCCTCTTGTGCCGTGAGGGAGGAGGAAATGATGGCAGGTAGTGTTTCATTTTCTCCCAAGAAAATGTACTTCAAATGGCTTGGCAAAGGCTTGAGTTCAAGGATAGGTGCCTGAATCATGGATGGAAGCAATTTGTTAGTCGAAATGGGAATGGATTCACGGTTAGTAAACTTACCATCAAGCTTAGGTGAGGACTCAAGGGCAGCCACAACTTCAATTAGTTCTTCACTAGGGGGCACGGCATGGCCTAATCCATGTATGCCGTGGGTTACACTAGAATCTGCCCCCTTGGTTTTGAGTTCCATGCCTCGTGTAATGACTTTTTCAAGCGCATCGTCATTCAAATCGTCGAGATATCCCTGCGCCAAAGAGTCAATTATATCAATAGAAAAACATGAATGGTCCTCACTAGGGTATTTAATGGAATCAGAAAGATTAAAATTAACAACTTCCCCATCGAATTCCATGGACAAAGTTCCACTATACACATCAATCTTTGTCCGGGCCGTCTTCATGAATGGCCTTCCAAGTAGAATGGGCAGCGAAGGCACATGGTCCTATTCATCCATTTCGAGGACATAGAAATCCGCCGGGAAGACTAAATGATTAACCTGCACAAGAACATCTTCCAAAACTCCCTTTGGATAAGCGTTAGATCTATCGGCCAATTGTATTATTACCCCATCATTTTTCAATGCTCCTAAGTTCATAGATGCATAAATGGAATATGGCATAACATTTATAGAAGCACCTAAATCAAGCATGGCAGATTCAAATCTAGTGTTCCCAATGACACAGGGAATGGTAAAGCTACCTGGATCTTTGCATTTGGGAGGTAGTTTGCGTTGCAAGATGGCGGACACATTCTCACCTACCTTTACCACTTCCTTAGTCGACATCCTCTTCCTAGTGGTACACAACTCCTTCAAGAACTTAGCATACCTCGGAACTTGCTTGATTGCATCTAACAAAGGTATGTTAACTTGAACTTTCCTAAAGGTTTCAAGGATATCCTTTTCTGCCTCTTCTTTCTTCGTTTGCATGAACCTACTAGGAAAAGGCACATTTAAAGGAAAAACATTAGTATGAACTGAATTGGACACATTCTTACCTTTATTGGATGAATTGGACAGATTTGGAACACTAGGAGCTTGCGGCAAAGGTGGAACCACCTTTGCCGTGGGTGGGCATGCTTCCTCCTCCTCTTGTTGAAGTTTTTCATCCTCTTTACGACCTGTTTTTGATGAAGAACCTGCCCCAACCTCCTTACCACTTCTTAGGGTGATTGCTTTTGCACTTTCGAAACCTCCCTTCGGATTTGGAATGGTGGAACTAAGAAGTTGTCCGGGATCTCGAAACTTACCTACAAACTCGGCAATTTGCCCAATTTGTTTCTCAAGTTGATCCACCCTTTTATCTTGGTTTTGCATAGCCTTAGCTTGATCTTCCTGCCCATTAGACAACTTAGTTAGTATCTTAAGAAGTGCATCATTGTCAAGAGACGTACCTGAGGCACTTGGGCCGGATTGGGCTTGATTTTGGGGTGGGCCGTAGGTTTTGGGAAAGAACCCCGGGGGTTGTTGCCTAAAGCCTCCTTGGTTTTGAGGTTGCTGGGGCTCCCTCCACTTGAAATTTGGGTGGTCTCTCCACCCCGGATTATACGTGTTGGAGTACGGATCATGTCTTGACTGATTTTGGCTTTGAAACCCAATGGCATTCGCACTCTCCCATCCGCCATTCTCGATGAGTTGAGGACATTTTTCGGAGACATGTCCTTGGATAGAACATACGCCACACACCACATGTCCTTGCATCTTCATTCCCTCGGCCATCTGTGAAACAATAGAAGTGAGATTAGCCAATTGTGAATGAAGATCGGAAGTTGAACTTACCTCATGTACTTGGTGCCGTGGGGGTCCCCTTTGGCCTACTCCCTCGTATTGTTGAGCGTTCAACGCTCGATTAGAGATCAAGATCTTGGCAGCCATGGGTGTTTTGTCCACCAATGCTCCTCCCGCCGAAGCATCAAGCATTTGACGTTCTAGAGGTAGGAGACCCTCGTAGAAGTATTGCAAAAGCAACTCCTCCTTCATCTGATGCTGTGGACAAGAAGCAACAAGTGATTTAAATCGTTCATAATATGTAGGAAAAGACTCACCTTCTTCTTGCTGAATTCCGCTTATCTTTTTGCGTAGGAGGATGATGCGAGAAGTTGGAAAGAACTTCTCCAAGAACGCTCTCTTCATACTCTCCCACGATGTGACAGTGCCGGGAGCTAACTCATATAACCAATCCTTGGCTTTATCCATCAAAGAGAATGGAAAAGCCTTCATCTTCAAAATACTTCCGTCAACGTTAATGGGAGTCATACTAGAACAAACTACTTCAAATTCTTTCAAATGTTTGTTAGGATCTTCCATGGACAAGCCATGGTATTTAGGAATATGATGAAGCAAACTTGACTTTAATTCAAACTCGTCCGTCTTACCTTGGGCAGCCGTGGGGTATTGGATGCACAAAGGTGTGGCATTATCCAAACCCGAGGCGGAAAGCTCCTTGAGTGTACGGTTGTCCACCGCCATGCCTTGGACTTCTTCAAATATCCCTGCCGTGGCTTCCTCCTCCTCTTCTTGTACGTTTTCTTCAAGGTCAGATTCGGAATTTGGTGGATGGTGTTCTTGCTGGTTTCTAGCTCTTCTCAACTTCCTCTCAAAATCGTCGTCAAAATCCAAGATGTTCGCACGAATCGTTTGAGAGCTTCTAGTCATACATTAGTACCTAAGAAACAAGAAACAAAATTAGGTCAGAAACTTAAACAAAGTCAGAAGCAAAGTGAAATAAAAGAAACAAAAACAATCCAAGGGATTAGCAAAATTGCTAATCCCCGGCAACGGCGCCAAAAATTTGATGCGAAATAGATAAGCACACAAATTAAACCCTCTTTTTGTCAAGTTGTAGTAAAGATGTAAGTAGGGATCGTTCTAGACCGGGGATTAGGAGGGATTGCTAAACACTTGGAAACTGACTTAAAGACTCAAAAACAAAGTTTAAAACACTAAACTAGACTCAAAGAATGCAAAACTAAAGGTTAAAACACTTAAACAAACCTAAAACTCAAAACAGCAACCTAATGACTCAAAACTGCCTAAAAACCACTTTCTGGGCAGTTTTGAGAACCTAACAAGAACTTGGACGAATTTGGGTGAAAACTTGAATCAAAACACTTAGAAACACAAATCAAAACACTTTCTAACTAATCTAAGACTTCAAAATAAAGGGGGATTTGTTTTGGACGAAAATTGAAAACAAAACAGAAACTTAAAACTAAACAGATTGTAAAACGTTTTTGGATGAAAAGGATGGATAAAAGGCTAGTTAGGAGGTTCTTCTCCACACATGTCACACTTGCAAACAAAATGACTTTCAGTTGTTCTTCGATAAACTATGGATACTCAATGCCCCAAATTAACCGTGAATTGCACTAATTAACTTTCAGTTTTTCCACAAGTTATTAGATTGGATGATTGCATACGACAACCCAAAACATTCCCTACAAGTTCCCTACATGAATTGCATAATAGAGATACAAGCAAGAATCATTAAGTTCTATGAAAAACATAAGCATTGACGAAGCATTCGTTACTATGAATTGCATGAAACTTATGCCAAAAATTCATTCAACGCGATCGTTTTCAAGCGACCTTCACTACTTGTGATTATAAGATTGTAACTATTAGGTGAAACTCCCTCATAATCTAGCATCATATTCATGCATGAAAACTAAGCGTGCACTCTCAATCAACATACACAAATAAGTTATCAATCACATAGATGAACGAATTGGATCCACAACTTATGAAATCACAACTGAATTTAATCAAATCATATTGCAAGCATGTACATGGTTTCGAATTACCCCCCAACTAAGGGGGTTTAGTTCCTCATACTCACAAAACAAAGAGAATTGAGTTTAAACATTGAAATCAAAGGAAAAGAAACACCTAGAATTTCCAGCGGTGTGAACTTGAATTGCATCAACTTCCAAGCATCCTTCTCCTCCTCCTTGGTGCGGCAAAGGACTTTGGACAGGTTCTTTGGGGTTATGGATGGCGTAGAAGGGATGGGGGATGTGTCTAGGGGAGGGGATGGTACGGCAAGGGTTAAAAACTAGGGAGAAAGGTGTTTGGTGGCTGCGGCAAGGGTGTGGAGAGTTTGGACGAATTTGTAGAGTGAATGAATGTGTATGAGAGGTGATGATCTGCTCTAGGGGTTATAATGAGTATATATAGGCATCCAAAACCCTAGGGTAATCAGATTAGGGTTTCTAGAAGCCCAAATCCACCAGAAATTAGGTTAAAACAATCAGATTTTTAGTGGGAATAAGGCCTAAGGTACGGCTAGGGTTAGGGTTTAGAGATGGGCCTTCTAGAATGCCTTGCAAGGCAAGGAAATCAGATATTCTAGAGACCTAGGTGCGGCTAGGGTTAGGGTCCACAAGGAATTAGGGTTTAGGTCATCTAAAAGCCCAAAGCCAAGAATAGAAACTCTCGAAAATGGAAACCTCCAAGAATAGAAACTTCCAACTTTAGAAACTTTGGTTTCCAATTCTGAATTCTTTGTTCTTCACTTTCATTTCTTCATTTCTTAAGCTCCTTTGACCTTCAAACTTGTCCATTCCTTGTGCTCCAAGCATGTACTTCTCAATCTAAGCTCACATTTGCTCCAAAAAGCTCCAAAATGCATCATTATATGTAATGTGCCCTTTAAACCTGAAAACACATGAAACTAGCTTAAAAGACTACTTTAAACTAAGAAAACATAACGAAAATGCATAAGAACTAACTAACTAAGGCGCATAAATATGCTCCTATCATTGTTCACTCGATAAGTCATAAAACTCAACACCCCAGGTTAATTAGGTTCGCTTAAATTAACCTTCAAGTTCTCCTTAAGTTATTGAATCGGATGGGAAAGTGATAGGAGCATTTTTATGCGACTTAATTGGCTTGTTCTCATGCATTTATGTTGTTTTTCCTTAGTTAGTTTAGTGTTTAAAGTCATTTTCGTGCAATTTCAGGTTTTATGGTCAAAGTATGCAAAAAGGTGCATTTTGGAGCTTTTAGATGCAAAAATGGGCTTGGAATGGATTGCATATGCATGGAGCAAGGATGATGGACGAAATTGAAGATCAAATGAGGCTAGAAAGGTGTTAGAAGACATAAGAAATCAGTTTGGAAGCTTGGAAGACAAAGAAAGACACAAATTGAAGCATCCCTACAAAGGTGGCGCCTTGTCCCCTTTGTGTTCCCTCCTTGTCTCCCTTGTTGCAACAAATCCCCTTGCTATGTTTCCCTATCCTTAAACCATGTAAAAACCTTTCCTTTTCCCCTTAGGACTTTGAAAAACCCTTTCCCTTAGCCCTTAGGATTCAGCCGCACCTTTCCCACCAAGTTCCTTACCTTACCGTGATAGGAGCATATTTATGCGACTTAGTTAGCTTGTTTTCCTGCATTTTCATAGTTTGTTTGTGTTTATTATAGTGTTTTAAGCTATTTTCGTGTGTTTGTAGGTCCATATGACAAAGTTGGCAAGAAAGTGCAATTTGGAGCATTTTGAGGCAGTTTTGGGCACCAAATGGATAGCTTATGAATGGAGCAAGATAGATGGACGAATTTGAAGTTCAAGAGGCTAGGAATGAGCTGAAAAGAGTGAAGAAATAAATCCAAAGTCAAGGAAGATAAGAAATCAGCTCAAAAGAAGGAACATTATCCAAAACCTTATCCAACCTTATCTTATCTTATCCTTGCCTTACCTAACCTTATCTTATCATATCTTATCCAAATGAATTTGTGCCTTGATTCCAGCTATTTCTAAGGGATAATTATGTATTTAAACTATATATTTCAGATTCTAGAACCTTATCCTTCTAGAACCCCTAAATTGGTGCTAAAACATCTTTTCTAGAAATACCTAAAAATCTGGCGTTTTCCCCTTGTTCTAGAAGCTTTAGAATCTGAAATCTCAATCCTTTTCCCTCTTGATTTAGGCCAAATGTATCCCTCTTCTTGTAGGAATTAGTGCCGCACCCTATTGACCTAATCCCCTTTGGTTTTCTGTTTGATTTAACCCATTCCACTTGGGTTTTGGTTTCACAATCCTTATCCCATTTTAATTTCAGAAACTTATCCAAATCCTTAGGGATTTTGGCTTGAATTCCAGCCTATAAATACCAACCCTTGCTGCACAAATCATTCACCACCCTCTACCATAAATCACCTACATCCATCCACCACACCATTCACCATACACACCTCATTGTGCCGTGAGTATTGCAAGGAAGGAGAAGGAGCTACCTGGAGCCGTGCTTGCCATTCAAGACGCCAGGATCGTTGGAGCGTTTCTAGGTGTATTCTATCTTTTATTTCAATGTTTAATTCAAGTTATCTTTGTTTATTTGCGAACATGAGGAACTAATTTCTTTATAGTTAGAGGTGAATTCGAAGCCATGATTATATGTTTTATATGAATTGATTTCATTCAATTATTGTTTCATGAATTGTGGATGTGGTTTACTTATCGGGTTTATTAAGAACTTGTTCTTGTGTGTTAATTAAGGATGCATACTTAGTTTGCATGCATGAATTTGATGCTAGAGTATAAGGGAATTTCACCTAATCGTTATTAACTTATATTCATAAGTAGTAAAAGTCGCTAGTCACGATTGTGTTAAGTAAATCCTAGGCAAGAGTAACATGCGTATCCCATAGTTATGAATGCCTCGTCAATGCTTATGATTTCCATTGAACTTAATGATCTTTGATATGTGTCTTTATCATGCGTATTCCGTAGTTAGGGTCTTTGATAAGAATAATTTGGTTGTAATGCGTATCCCATTCAATTCAATGAATCTAGGGAAATCTGAGAATTAATTGGTCAATCTAGTTAGTTTGGGGCATTGTCATTCATGGTTTGTTGAAAGAGTAATTGGAAATCGAGTCGTATGCATATGTTTCATGTGTGGAGAAGGAACCTTCTAACTAGCCTTTCACCATTCTATTTCATCCAAAATCGTTTTTCTTAAGTTTGTTTTCAAAGTTTCTGTTTTAAGTTTCAATTTCGTCAAACTAAAACCCCTTTGTTTTAAGTCTTGTTTTTAGAGTCAAAATCTGTTTTCTTTTAGTTGTTTGAGTCTTTTAAGTTCTATTTTCGTCCAAATCACTTGTTAGGTCTAGAATTGAGTTTTTTTATTGTTTCTTGCTGTTTTGAGTGGTTTAAGTTAGTTTTGAGTCTATAGAGTCTAGTTTAGTGTTTTTGAGTCTTATTTGTGTTGATTAGCATCCCTAGTTAATCCCCGGTCTAGAACGATCCCTACTTGCATCATTACTACAATTGTCATCAATAGGGTTTAATTTGTGTGTCAAGTTAATTTTCACATCAAATTTTGTGGAGCGTTTCTAGGTGTATTCTATCTTTTATTTCAATGTTTAATTCAAGTTATCTTTGTTTATTTGCGAACATGAGGAACTAATTTCTTTATAGTTAGAGGTGAATTCGAAGCCATGATTATATGTTTTATATGAATTGATTTCATCCAATTATTGTTTCATGAATTGTGGATGTGGTTTACTTATCGGGTTTATTAAGAACTTGTTATTGTGTGTTAATTAAGGATGCATACTTAGTTTGCATGCATGAATTTGATGCTAGAGTATAAGGGAATTTCACCTAATCGTTATTAACTTATATTCATAAGTAGTAAAAGTCGCTAGTCACGATTGTGTTAAGTAAATCCTAGGCAAGAGTAACATGCGTATCCCATAGTTATGAATGCCTCGTCAATGCTTATGATTTCCATTGAACTTAATGATCTTTGATATGTGTCTTTATCATGCGTATTCCATAGTTAGGGTCTTTGATAAGAATAATTTGGTTGTAATGCGTATCCCATTCAATTCAATGAATCTAGGGAAATCTGAGAATTAATTGGTCAATCTAGTTAGTTTGGGGCATTGTCATTCATGGTTTGTTGAAAGAGTAATTGGAAATCGAGTCGTATGCATATGTTTCATGTGTGGAGAAGGAACCTTCTAACTAGCCTTTCACCATTCTATTTCATCCAAAATCGTTTTTCTTAAGTTTGTTTTCAAAGTTTCTGTTTTAAGTTTCAATTTCGTCAAACTAAAACCCCTTTGTTTTAAGTCTTGTTTTTAGAGTCAAAATCTGTTTTCTTTTAGTTGTTTGAGTCTTTTAAGTTCTATTTTCGTCCAAATCACTTGTTAGGTCTAGAATTGAGTCTTTTTTATTGTTTCTTGCTGTTTTGAGTGTTTTAAGTTAGTTTTGAGTCTATAGAGTCTAGTTTAGTGTTTTTGAGTCTTATTTGTGTTGATTAGCATCCCTAGTTAATCCCCGGTCTAGAACGATCCCTACTTGCATCATTACTACAATTGTCATCAATAGGGTTTAATTTGTGTGTCAAGTTAATTTTCACATCATGCCGCACAAGGAATCCACTTCTCCTTTAGTTTTAGGACATCAAACCTTTCCCAAAACCTTTCCTACATCACAGCCGCATTTCCTTGACCTTTCCTCTTCCTTGCCGTGCAAGGGAGAGTGAATCTTTCCTATTTTCTGAATTTAAACACATTCCTTTTGTGTTTCATACCCTAGCCGCACCTTTTAGCTAATTTCCCTTAAGTTTCTGATTTTGTTTCCTAATTCTTGAAACCTTAGACTTAATTTCTGTTTACCTAAATAAGTTAGGGTTTTTAATTCCTAAAATCCTATAAATAAACTCTCTTTGGCAGCCACAAACTAGCCATTCACGCCAGAAATCATCCACCACTCCTAAAAACATCCCTAGCCGCCCCATACATTCATCCTAACCCTCAATCCATACTTCTACACCATCCATAATCCCCAAAACCCAACCACTTGTGCTTTGCAGCAAGGAGAAAGAAGGAAGGACTCTTGGATGCTCAAGCTTCATCGTTGGTGCATTCTAGGTGTAATTCGTTTTATGATTTCAATGTTTAATTTCTTTTCCTTTCGTTTTGCTATGAACATGAGTGGCTAAACCCCTATTGGTTAGGGGTGATTTTGAAGCCATGACTATGTGTGCAATTTGATTTGATAAATTCCAGTTATGAATTCTTGAATCGTGAATGTAATTGGCTTAACTGTGCGAGTAATAACTTATTTGTGTTTGTTAATTAGGGGTCGACACTTAATTGGCTTGCATGAATATGATGCTAGAATATAAGGTTGTTTCACATAATCGTCACACACTTATATTCATATGTAGTGAAGGTCGCTAGTCACGATCGCGTTAAGTTCAATTCCTAGCATGAGTGACATGATGTCATAGTTGCAAGTGCTTTGTCAATGCTTATAGTTTTCATTGAACGTAATGATCTTTGATTGTATCTTTATTATGATGTCATGTAGGGAACTTTTGAGGAATGCTTCGGGTTGTCGAATGATGTCATCCAATCCGATAACACAAGGAAAACTTGAGAATTAACTAGTGATGTCACGGTTAATTTGGGGCATTGTCATTCATAATTCAATGAAGGAATAACTGGAAATCGAGTTGTTTGCATACTTGTCGTGTGTGGAGAAAGAGCCTCTAACTAATCCATCATCCATTTAAAACCCCAAAATCGTTTTCAAATCTGTTTTTACTTTGCAATCTGTTTTGTTAGTTTATTTTCGTCCAAATCAAATCCCCATTTATTTTGAAGTCCTAGATTAGTTAGAAAGTGTTTTGGTTTATGTTTTTAAGTGTTTTGGTACAAGTTAAAACCCAAATTCGTCCAATTTGGTGCTTTGTGCTCAAAACTGCCCAGAAAGTGTTTTTAAGGCACTTTGAGTCTTTTGGTTGCTGTTTTGAGTTTTTGGTTTGTTTTAGTGTTTTACAACTTTAGTTTTGCATTCTTTGAGTGTAATTTAGTGTTTTAACCTTTGTTTTTACGTTTCTAAGTCAGTTTTCAAGTGTTTAGCAATCCCTCCTATTCCCCGGTCCAGAACGATCCCTACTTACATACTTTACTACAATTGTCAAAAGAGGGTTTAATTTGTGTGTTTAGTTATTTTACGCATCAAATTTTGGCGCCGTTGTCGGGGATTAGCAACTTTGCTAATCCCTTGTTATTTTCTTTATGTTTCTTTTAGTGTGTTTTTATGTTAGTTACTGATTGTGTTTGTTTTCTTGTTATAGGTACTAGTTTATGACTAGAAGTTCCCAACCTGTTCGAGAGCATATTTTGGACTTTGACGACGATTTCGAGAGAACTTTGAGAAGAAGGAGGAACCAACAAGAGTCTAACCCACCTAGCCCGGAACCTGACCTTGAAGATCAAGTTCTAGAAGAGGAGGAAGATCCCACGGCACAAGTGGGTGGAGAAGATCAAGGCGTGGCCATGGACAACCGTACACTCAAGGAGCTTTCCGCCTCGGGTTTGGATAATGCCGCACCATTGTGTATCCAATATCCCACGGCTGCCCAAGGTAAGACGGAAGAGTTTGAATTAAAGTCAAGTTTGCTTCATCATATTCCTAAATACCATGGCTTGTCCATGGAAGATCCTAACAAACATTTGAAAGAATTTGAAGTAGTTTGCTCTAGTATGACTCCCGTCAATGTTGACGGAAATATTTTGAAGATGAAGGCTTTTCCATTCTCTTTGATGGATAAAGCCAAGGATTGGTTATACGTGTTAGCTCCTGGCACTGTCACATCTTGGGAGAGTATGAAGACGTTCTTGGAGAAGTTCTTTCCAACTTCTCGCATCATCCTCCTACGCAAAAAGATAAGCGGAATCCAGCAAGAAGAAGGTGAGTCTTTTCCTACATATTATGAACGATTTAAATCACTTGTTGCTTCTTGTCCACAACATCAGATGAAGGAGGAGTTGCTTTTGCAATACTTCTACGAGGGTCTCCTACCTCTAGAACGTCAAATGCTTGATGCTTCGGCGGGGGGAGCATTGGTGGACAAAACACCCATGGCTGCCAAGATCTTGATCTCTAATCGAGCGTTGAACGCTCAACAATACGAGGGAGTAGGCCAAAGGGGACCCCCACGGCATCAAGTACATGAGGTAAGTTCAACTTCCGATCTTCATTCACAATTGGCTAATCTTACTTCTCTTGTGTCTCAGATGGCCGAGGGCATGAAGATGCAAGGACCAATTGTATGTGGCGTATGTTCCATCCAAGGACATGTCTCTGAAAATTGTCCACAGTTGATTGAAAATGGTGGATGGGAAAGCGCCCATGCAATTGGGTTTCAAGGTCAAAACCAACCAAGGAACGATCCATATTCAAACACATATAATCCCGGTTGGAGAGACCACCCAAATTTCAAGTGGAGAGAGCCCCAACAACCTCAAAACCAAGGAGGTTTTAGGCAACAACCCCCGGGGTTCTTTCCCAAAACCTACGGCCCACCCCAAAATCAAGCCCAATCCGGCCCAAGTGCCTCAGGTACGTCTCTTGACAATGATGCACTTCTTAAGATACTAACTAAGTTGTCTAATGGGCAGGAAGATCAAGCTAAGGCTATGCAAAACCAAGACAAAAGGGTGGATTAACTTGAGAAACAAATTGGGCAGATTGCCGAGTTTGTAGGTAAGTTCCGAGATCCCGGACAACTTCCTAGTTCTACCATTCCAAATCCAAAGGGCGGGTTCGAAAGTGCAAAAGCCATATTGTTGAGAACTGGAAAAGAAGTTGGGACAGGTCCTACACCACCAAAATCAGGTCTCAAAGAGGATGAAAACTTGCAAATTGAAGAGGAAGAAGCAAGCTTGCCCACGGCAAGGGTGGTTCCACCTTTGCCGCAAGCTTCTAGTACCCCAAATCTGCCAAATTTGTCCAACAAGGGTAAGAATGTGTCAAATTCGGTTCCTACTAATGTTTTTCCTTCGAATGTTCCTTTTCCTAGTAGGTTTATGCAACCAAAGAAGGAGGAAGCTGAAAAGGACATCCTTGAGACATTTAGGAAAGTTCAAGTAAACATACCTTTGTTGGATGCAATCAAGCAAGTTCCGAGGTACGCCAAGTTTTTGAAGGAGTTGTGCACCACTAGGAAGAGGATGTCGACTAAGGAAGTGGTAAAGGTAGGTGAGAATGTGTCCGCTATCTTGCAACGCAAACTACCCCCCAAATGCAAAGATCCGGGTAGTTTTACCATTCCTTGTGTCATTGGTAACACTAGATTTGAATCTGCCATGCTTGATTTAGGTGCTTCTATAAATGTTATGCCATATTCCATTTATGCATCTATGAACTTAGGAGCATTGAAAAATGATGGTGTAATAATACAATTGGCCGATAGATCTAACGCCTATCCAAAGGGAGTTTTGGAAGATGTTCTTGTGCAGGTTAATCATTTAGTCTTCCCAGCGGATTTCTATGTCCTCAAAATGGATGAATTGGACCATGCTCCTTCGCTGCCCATCCTCCTTGGAAGGCCATTCATGGAAACGGCCCGGACGAAGATTGACGCGTATAGTGGAACTTTGTCCATGGAATTTGATGGGGAAGTTGTTAATTTTAATCTTTCTGATTCCATTAAGTACCCTAGTGAGGACCATTCATGTTTCTCTATTGATATAGTTGACTCTTTGGCGCAGGGATATCTCGAAGATTTGAATGACGATGCGCTTGAAAAAGTCATTACAAGAGGCATGGAATTCAAAACCAAGAGGGCAGATTCTAGGGTAACCCACGACATAGATGAATCATCCCATGTCGTGCCCCCTAGTGAGGAAATTATTGAGTTGGTTGCTGCCCTTGATTCATTGCCTACACATGATGGTAAGTTTCCTAACCGTGAGTCCATTCCCATTTCGACTAATAAATTGCTTCCATCCATAATCCAGGCACCTATCCTAGAACTCAAACCTTTACCAAGCCATTTGAAGTACATCTTTTTGGGGGAAAATGAGACACTACCTGCCATCATCTCTTCATCCCTCACGGCACAAGAAGAGGAGAAACTCGTTCGAGTTTTGAAGGAGTTCAAATCTGCCCTAGGTTGGACATTGGCCGATATTAAAGGTATAAGCCCTACGACTTGTATGCATCACATATTTCTTGAGGAGGGGGCCAAACCAACTAGAGAGGCTCAACGCCGTCTCAACCCTCCGATGATGGAAGTTGTGAAAAAGGAGATAATCAAACTTCTAGATTGTGGGGTAATTTATCCCATCTCCGATAGTCGTTGGGTTTCACCTATCCAATGTGTGCCTAAGAAATCTGGAGTGACGGTTGTGGAGAATGCCGAGAATGAGCTTGTACCTATGAGAATTCAAACCGGTTGGCGTGTATGCATTGATTATAGGAAGATAAACGCCACCACAAGGAATGACCACTTCCCATTGCCGTTCCTAGATCAAATGTTGGAAAGGTTAGCGGGTCATTCTTTTTATTGTTTTCTTGATGGTTATTCTGGTTATAATCAAATTGTCATTGCCCCGGACGATCAAGAAAAGACCACCTTTACTTGTCATTTTGGAACGTTTGCATATCGACGCATGCCATTTGGCTTGTGCAATGCTCCTGCCACGTTTCAAAGGTGTATGGTAAGCATATTTTCTGATTATGTTGAGAGGATCATTGAGATATTCATGGATGACTTTAGTGTTTTTGGTGATTCATTTGATAATTGCTTGGATAATCTCACTTTAATCTTGAAACGTTGTGTTGAAACAAACCTTGTTTTAAATTGGGAAAAATGCCACTTTATGGTTAAACAAGGTATTGTTTTGGGCCATATAATCTCTGAAAAAGGAATTGAAGTTGATAAGTCTAAAGTAGATCTTGTACGCTACTTACCCTCTCCTACTTCGGTTAGAGAGGTTCGTTATTTTCTTGGTCATGCAGGATTCTATAGACGATTTATCAAGGACTTGTCCAAGATTGCACAACCCCTATGCCGTCTCCTACAAAAGGATGTGTCCTTTGAGTTCAACGAGGCATGTGAGAAGGCATTCAAGCATCTCAAGGACCTCCTCACCACGGCACCCATCATAACTCCCCCGGATTGGTCCATTCCCTTTGAATTGATGTGTGATGCATCGGATTATGCACTTGGAGCTGTTTTGGGTCAAAGAAAAAATAAACAGCCACATGTTATTTATTATGCTTCACGCACTTTGAATGATGCTCAATTGAATTATTCTACGACCGAAAAAGAACTTTTGGCGATTGTATTTGCTTTAGATAAATTTAGATCATATCTACTTGGTACTAAAGTCATTGTTTTCACTGACCATGCAACCTTGAAGTATCTTTTCACCAAAAAGGAGGCCAAACCGAGGCTCATTCGTTGGATGCTCTTACTTCAAGAGTTCGATATTGAAATTAGGGACAAGAAAGGATGTGAAAACGTGGTGGCTGACCACCTAAGCAGATTGGTGCGTGAAGAAAAGTCCCTCCCCATTTCTGAGACATTTCCGGATGAACAACTTCTGTCCATTAAGGTAAGTACCCCTTGGTATGCCGATTTGGTCAATTTCTTGGTGTCTAAGCAAGTTCCTAACACTCTAAGCAAGGTTCAACGTGATAAATTGAAACATGATGCAAGATTTTATGTGTGGGATGATCCATATCTATGGAAATATTGCCCAGATCAGATTGTGAGAAGATGTGTGCCAAATTCTGATTTTAATTCAATTCTAGCATTTTGTCATTCTTATGCATGTGGAGGCCATTTTGGCACCCAAAGAACAGCCCTCAAAGTGTTAGAATCTGGTTTTTATTGGCCTACATTGTTCAAAGATGCTAGAATGTTTTGCTTAACATGTGATAGATGTCAAAGAACAGGTTCCATTGGTGCAAAATACCAAATGCCGCAAACACCCATCTTCAATGTTGAAACTTTTTATGTTTGGGGTATTGATTTCATGGGTCCTTTTCCTTCTTCGTTTGGTTTCACTTATATTTTACTTGCGGTTGATTATGTTTCTAAATGGGTAGAAGCAAAAGCTACCCGTACTAACGATTCTAGAGTGGTTTCATATTTTATCAAGACTAACATTTTATCTAGATTTGGGATGCCGCGAGTGTTTATAAGTGATGGAGGCTCACATTTCTGCAATCGGACCATTGAGGCACTCTTTAAGAAGTACAATGTCAAGCATAAGGTTTCAACACCTTATCACCCTCAAACAAGTGGCCAAGCAGAAGTTTCGAATAGAGAAATCAAGTAAATCTTGGAGAAGACCGTGGGGCCTAACAGGAAAGATTGGAGCATGCGTTTAGACGATGCACTATGGGCGTATCGCACTGCCTACAAGACACCCCTAGGGATGTCTCCATTTCGGCTAGTTTATGGCAAGCCTTGTCACTTACCCGTGGAACTAGAGCACAAGGCACATTGGGCCGTGAAAACATTCAATTTGGACTTAGATGCTGCTGGAATGCATCGAAAGCTCCAATTGAATGAGCTTGAGGAGCTAAGGAATGAAGCATATGAGAATGCCCGCATCTACAAGGAGAAAACAAAGGCGTTTCATGACAAGATGATTCGGGGCAAAACCTTTTCAATTGGGCAGAAAGTTTTACTTTTTAATTCTTGCTTACGTTTATTTCCTGGTAAGTTACGTTCTAAGTGGATTGGACCTTTTGTTGTTATTAATGTTTTTCCACATGGTGCAGTTCAAGTCCAAAGCTTAAGGAATGGAGTGGAATTCAAGGTTAACGGACATCGATTGAAGCCATACTATGTGAGTGCCGTGGGGCAGGTTGTGGAGGAGCTCCCACTCCATGCCGTGGGCTCCAATGGGGCATGATTGTGTTCTTCATCCGGCTTCAAGACGTTAAAGAAAGCGCTACTTGGGAGGCAACCCATGCAATTCAACAAAGGAAGACCAAGGAATCACTCCAATTCCAGATTTGCGTTCCTAAACTCTTCTCTTTGTTGTTTCTTTCGAATCTGCCTATATAGTTGTTTTAGTTGCTGTTTGTGTGTGTCCTTTTGTTTGGTGTGATTTTATGCTTGAAACATTGAGGACAATGTTTGATTTAAGTGTGGGGGGGTAACCAAAGTGTTTTGATGTAAATTCGTGGGATTTTATCACCCATATTTTCAAGTGTTGTTCCTTGCTGTTTTTAAGTGTTTTTAAGCAGTTTTGGTGTGTTTTAGTGTGTTTTGACTTAAAAATCCTTAAATCATATAAAAATTTGAAAAAAGTGTTTTGAAAAGCCTAAAAAGAGTGTTTTGAGTCTTTTTGTGTGTTTGTGTCTTAGGGTACCTTCCAACACAATGATGAGGATTCGGTTTGTAATTGCATGACTGTTAAAGAGAGTGATTAACATGGATGAAAGTTTGATTTACTCTTTGTTTATGCTTGGTTGTGGTTATAACTTATGAATTCACATGCAATCATAAAGAAAAATCAGTTTTGGTAACATGCTTGAAGGAAGGAACTCAAACAAACGCTACAACCTTGTGAGACTTGAGCTTAAACGTTTATTTGGAGAGTTAAAATCTGTGCATTATTGTTTTCTAAGTCGTTGCATGATTTCATTATTCCTTGCTTGGTTACTACTTAGAAGGCATTTCATCATTTAGTTCCAAATGCTAGAACTCATGCCCATTTCATTCAAAGCATGTTATTGATTTGCATAACACATATTCAAGATAAAGTTGTGTAGTGACCACCACCATAACCAAAAAGCCGTGAATCCCCTATGTCATTATGTTTTGTAGGTTTTAACCCCATTGAGCCTTGTTTAGCCTTTTCTTTGTTAACCCACGTTATACTCACCTAGCCTAGATTAGGACCATCCATACCCTTGTTCTTGAAGCATAGTAAAGCATGATTCAAATTGAATTCCTTTTGATTAATGTATGGCAGAAAACAAGTGTGGGGGTAGTGTTTCTCATGTGAGTTAGTGTGCCATAGGCACGAGTAGAAAAAGAAAAAGAAAAAAAAAATTCGTGGAAAATAAAAAGAAAAAAAAGAAAAGTTGTGAAAACAGTGAAAAAGAGTTGAAAAATATGTGAAAAAGAGTTCTAAAGTGTTGTTTGTTGAAGAAAGGGTCCAAAACATTGAATTCGGCCCTAAGAGTTGTTTAAATCTTCCCTTTGTGTTTAAAAGTTGATTTCTACAAACTAAGTGAATTCTAAGCTTCAATTTCATTACTTTGCTAGCTATTGCTTTAAGAACGTTTGTTATCCCTATCCTTCCTTTGTTAACCAATACCCCAAGCCCCGTTACAACCCTTGGCTCTATCTTGAGTGTTGTGCATTTCAATTTGTGGAGTTTGAAATTGGTTTGAGCATATGGTGTCACTGGTTCTCGCATCTAAGTGGTAGCATTCTATTCATGAGATCATATCTAAACATGCTTAATAACTCCAGAAAATGCTTTCTTTGTGATACATATATGTGAGCATTTGTTTTCATATCTACATCAATCTTCTCACATATAACTAGTATAGGGTGTGTAGTTAGAAAATCTGAGTGAAAATTGAGTGCATATCTTGTAAGGAATTGAGTGAATTCTCTAAGGCATGTTACTACATTCAAAACATTGTTTTAATTGATTAATTATGAACAAGTAAGTACTGACTATGATTAAGTATGTGCTTAAGTGTAGAGATGACTCAAATCTGTGGGGATAACGATTTTTAACATGTCATGTTCATTGGAAATCCCTGAGACAATTGTTGGAAGGTTTAGGTTGTGTTTTGTTTGTTTTGTTTCATTTTATTTCTTTGTTTTGCTCGAGGACTAGCAAAAGCTAAGTGTGGGGGAATTTGATAGGAGCATTTTTATGCGACTTAATTGGCTTGTTCTCATGCATTTATGTTGTTTTTCCTTAGTTAGTTTAGTGTTTAAAGTCATTTTCGTGCAATTTCAGGTTTTATGGTCAAAGTATGCAAAAAGGTGCATTTTGGAGCTTTTAGGAGCAAAAATGGGCTTGGAATGGATTGCATATGCATGGAGCAAGGAGGATGGACGAAATTAAAGATCAAATGAGGCTAGAAAGGTGTTAGAAGACATAAGAAATCAGTTTGGAAGCTTGGAAGACAAAGAAAGACACAAATTGAAGCATCCCTACAAAGGTGGCGCCTTGTCCCCTTTGTGTTCCCTCCTTGTCTCCCTTGTTGCAACAAATCCCCTTGCTATGTTTCCCTATCCTTAAACCATGTAAAAACCTTTCCTTTTCCCCTTAGGACTTTGAAAAACCCTTTCCCTTAGCCCTTAGGATTCAGCCGCACCTTTCCCACCAAGTTCCTTACCTTGCCGCACAAGGAATCCACTTCTCCTTTAGTTTTAGGACATCAAACCTTTCCCAAAACCTTTCCTACATCACAGTCGCATTTCCTTGACCGTTCCTCTTCCTTGCCGTGCAAGGGAGAGTGAATCTTTCCTATTTTCTGAATTTAAACACATTCCTTTTATGTTTCATACCCTAGCCGCACCTTTTAGCTAATTTCCCTTAAGTTTCTGATTTTGTTTCCTAATTCTAGAAACCTTAGACTTAATTTCTGTTTACCTAAATAAGTTAGGGTTTTTAATTCCTAAAATCCTATAAATAAACTCTCTTTGGCAGCCACAAACTAGCCATTCACGCCAGAAATCATCCACCACTCCTAAACACATCCATACTTCACCATTCACCCTAGTTTCTGCCTAAAAACATCCCTAGCCGCCCCATACATTCATCCTAACCCTCAATCCATACTTCTACACCATCCATAATCCCCAAAACCCAACCACTTGTGCTTTGCAGCAAGGAGAAAGAAGGAAGGACTCTTGGATGCTCAAGCTTCATCGTTGGTGCATTCTAGGTGTAATTCGTTTTATGATTTCAATGTTTAATTTCTTTTCCTTTCGTTTTGCTATGAACATGAGTGGCTAAACCCCTATTGGTTAGGGGTGATTTTGAAGCCATGACTATGTGTGCAATTTGATTTGATAAATTCCAGTTATGAATTCTTGAATCGTGAATGTAATTGGCTTAACTGTGCGAGTAATAACTTATTTGTGTTTGTTAATTAGGGGTCGACACTTAATTGGCTTGCATGAATATGATGCTAGAATATAAGGTTGTTTCACATAATCGTCACACACTTATATTCATATGTAGTGAAGGTCGCTAGTCACGATCGCGTTAAGTTCAATTCCTAGCATGAGTGACATGATGTCATAGTTGCAAGTGCTTTGTCAATGCTTATAGTTTTCATTGAACGTAATGATCTTTGATTGTATCTTTATTATGATGTCATGTAGGGAACTTTTGAGGAATGCTTCGGGTTGTCGAATGATGTCATCCAATCCGATAACACAAGGAAAACTTGAGAATTAACTAGTGATGTCACGGTTAATTTGGGGCATTGTCATTCATAATTCAATGAAGGAATAACTGGAAATCGAGTCGTTTGCATACTTGTCATGTGTGGAGAAAGAACCTCTAACTAATCCATCATCCATTTAAAACCCCAAAATCGTTTTCAAATCTGTTTTTACTTTGCAATCTGTTTTGTTAGTTTATTTTCGTCCAAATCAAATCCCCATTTATTTTGAAGTCCTAGATTAGTTAGAAAGTGTTTTGGTACAAGTTAAAACCCAAATTCGTCCAATTTGGTGCTTTGTGCTCAAAACTGCCCAGAAAGTGTTTTTAAGGCAGTTTTGAGTCTTTTGGTTGCTGTTTTGAGTTTTTGGTTTGTTTTAGTGTTTTACAACTTTAGTTTTGCATTCTTTGAGTCTAATTTAGTGTTTTAACCTTTGTTTTTACGTTTCTAAGTCAGTTTTCAAGTGTTTAGCAATCCCTCCTAATCCCCGGTCCAGAACGATCCCTACTTACATACTTTACTACAATTGTCAAAAGAGGGTTTAATTTGTGTGGGGGGTTAACCAAAGTGTTTTGATGCAAATTCGTGGGATTTTATCACCCATAACTTCTAATGTTGTTCTTTGCTGTTTTTAGGTGTTTTTAAGCTGTTTTGGTGTGTTTTAGTGTGTTTTGACATAGAAATCCGAAAATCTCATAAAAATTTGAAAATTTGTTTTGAAAAACCCAAAAAGAGTTGTTTTTGTGTGTTTGTTTGTGTCTTAGGGTACCTTCCAACACAATGATGAGGATTTGGTTTGTGATTACATGGCTGTTAAAGAGAGTGATAAACATGGATGAAAGTTTGAATTACTCTTTGGTTTATCCTTGGTTGTGGTTATAACTTATGAATTCATATACAATCACAAAGGAAAAATCAGTTTTTGTAACATGTTTGAAGGAATGAACTCAAATTAACGCTACAACCTTGTGAGACTTGAGCCTAAACGTTTAATTGGAGAGTTGATAATCTGTGCATTATTGTTTTCTAAGTCGTTGCATGATCTCATTATTCCTTGCTTGGTTACTACTTAGAAGGCGTTTCATCATTTAGTTCCAAATGCTAGAACTCATGCCCATTTCATTCAAAGCATGCTATTGATTTGCATAACACATATTCAAGATGAAGTTGTGTAGTGACCACCACCAAAGCCAAATTGCCATGTATCCTCTACCTCATTTTATGTTTAAGTTAACCCCGTTGAGCCTTGTTTAGCCTATGTTCTTTGTTAACCCACATTATCCTCACCTAGCCTAGATTAGGATCATCCATACCCTTGTTCTTGAAGCATAGTAAAGCATGATTCAAATTGAATTCCTTTTGATTAATGTATGGCAGAAAACAAGTGTGGGGGAATTGATTTTAATGTGAGTTTGGGTGCCATAGGCACGGCATTGAAGAAAAGAAAAGAAAAATTCGTGGAAAATAGGAAGAAAAAAAAGAAAAGTTGTGAAAAGAATGAAAAAGAGTTGAAAAATATGTGAAAAAGAGTTCTAAAGTGTTGTTTGTTGAAGAAAGGGTCCAAAACATTGAATTCGGCCCTAAGTATTGCTTGAATCTTCCCTTCATGTTTAAAAGTTGATTTCTGCAATCCAAGTGAATTCTAAATCTAGATATCATTACTTTGCTTGCTATTGCTTTAAGAACGTTTGTTACCATTATCCGTCCTTTGTTAACCAATACCCCAAGCCCCGTTACAACCCTTGACTTCAATCTTAAGTGTTATGTGTTTCAATTTGTGGAGTTTGAATTTGGTATGAGCATATGGTGTCACTGGTTCTCGCATCTAAGTAGTAGCATTCCATTCATGAGATCATATCTAAACATGCTTATTAACTCCAGAAATTGCTTTCTTTGTGATACATATATGTGAGCATTTGTTTTCATATCTACATCAATCTTCTCACATATAATTAGTATAGGGTGTGTAGTTAGAAAATCTGAGTGAAAATTGAGTGCATATCTTGTAAGGAATTGAGCAAATTCTCTAAGGCATGTTACTACATTCAAAACATTGTTTTAATTGATTAAATGTGAACTAGTAAGTGGTGACTATGATTAAGTATGAGTTCAAGTGTGAAGAGGACTAAAATCTGTGGGGATAATGATTTTTAACATGTCATGTGCATTGGAAATCCCTGAGGCAAATGTTGGAAGGTTTAGGTTGTGTTTTGTTTGTTTTGTTCGTTTTGTTTAGTTTGTTTGTTTTGCTCGAGGACTAGCAAAAGCTAAGTGTGGGGGAATTTGATAGGAGCATATATATGCGACTTAATTGGCTTGTTCTTGTGCATTTACGTTGTGTTTCTTTAGTTATTTTAGTGTTTAAAGTCACTTTTGTGTGTTTTCAGATTCTAAGGACCAAGTATGCAGTTTGGAGCTTTTTGGAGCAAAATGGAGCTTGGAATGATTATCACATGCTTGGAGCAAAAGGAATGGACATAATTGAAGATTTGAAGAAGTTAGGATTCCTAATCAACGAAGGATTCCTACTCAACGAAGGATTCCTAATTGAAGATGGATTCCTACTCACATGAGAATTCCTAGAAGAATGAGGATTCCTACTCCAAGAAGGATTCCTACTTGAAATAGGAAAGTTAAGCCAAGGTTTCCTACTTTGGTTTGATCTTTCCTAACTGTCCCTAAGTTTCAGCAATTTTGAAGGCCTCCTAAGTGATGCTTAAATTAACTAAACACACAAATTAAACCCTCTTGTTGACAATTGTAGTATGGATAAGTAGGGATCGTTCTTAAACCGGGGATTAGGAGGGATTGCTAAACACTTGGAAACTGACTTAAAGACTCAAAAACAAAGTTTAAAACACTAAACTAGACTCAAAGAATGCAAAACTAAAGGTTAAAACACTTAAACAAACCTAAAACTCAAAACAGCAACTAGAAGACTCAAAACTGCCTAAAAACCACTTTCTGGGCAGTTTTGAGCAAAAACACAAAATCTGACGAATTTGAGTGAAAACTTGAATCAAAACACTTAAAACACAAATCAAAACTCTTTCTAACTAATCTAAGACTTCAAAATAAAGGGGGATTTGGTTTTGGACGAAAATTGAAAACAAAACAAAAACTTTAAAACAAAACAGATTGTAAAACGTTTTGGATGAAAATGATGGATAAAAGGCTAGTTAGGAGGTTCTTCTCCACACATGACACACTTGCAAACAAAACGATTTTCAGTTGTTCTTCCAATAAATTATGAAACTCAACACCCCAAGTTAATTAGATACGCTTAAATTAACTTTCAAGTTCTCCTTATGTTAATGAATTGGATGGGAAAGCGCATACAACAATTCAAAGCATTCCTCAAAGGTTCCTTACGTGATGAGCACAATAAAGATACAATCAAGAATCATGAAGTACAATGAGAACTATAAATGTTGACGAGGCATTCGTTACTATGATGAGCATGAAACTAATGCCAAGAATTCATTCAACGCGATCGTTTATAAGCGACCTTCACTACTTGTGATTATAAGATTGTAACTATTAGGTGAAACTCCCTCATAATCTAGCATCATATTCATGCATGAAAACTAAGCGTGCACTCTCAATCAACATACACAAATAAGTTATCAATCAAGTAGATGAATGAATTGAATCCACAACTTATGAAATAACAACTGAATGTAATCAAATCATATTGCAAGTATGTACATGGTTTCGAATCACCCCCCAACCAAGGGGGTTTAGTTCCTCATACTCACAACACAAAGTTTATTGAATTGAAACATTGAAAACATAAGAAAGATCACACCTAAAAATTCCAACGATTCGATGTTGAACAGCTAGAACCTTCAAGTAATTCTTCTTCCTCTCCTTTGCTGCGGCACAGGGACTTTGGGCAGGTTTTTGGGTTATTGAATGATGTAGAATGGATGAGGGATGTATGGAAGTGTTTAGGGTTGATGGGTGGTGCGGCTAGGGTGGTTTTGGGTCAGAAAGTATGGTGAATGGTGAAGGAATGGGGCTGTTGAAGATGGTGGATGATTTCTGGCGTGAATGGGGTTGAATGGATGTGTGTGGAATGCTTTGTGGCTGCAACAAAGAGGTTTATTTAAAGGAAAACAGAAATTAAAACCCTAGGTTGATTAGGAAATCAGAAATTAAGTCTAAGGATTCTAGAATTAGGAAACAAATCAGAAAACTAAGGGAAAATAGGTAAAGGGTGCGGCAAGGATTTAGAATGGATTAGGAAAGTGATTTAAGGCAAGGAAATAGGAAAGAGCACTCCCCCTTGCACGGCAAGGAAGAGGAAAGAGGAACAAGGTGCGGCAAGGCTTTAGGAAAGGTCTAAGTGTCCTAAAACTTAAAGGGAAAGGTGTATGATGTGCGGCAAAGGTTGATATGGTGCAAGGAAGGTGTATTTGATGTCCTAAAATGCTTAGGAAACCTTCAAAGTTGATAAGACTTAGGAACATTTAGGAAAGGTCAAACCAAAGTAGGAAACCTTGGCTTAACTTTCCTATTTCAAGTAGGAATCCTTCTTGGAGTAGGAATCCTTGTTCTTCTAGGAATCCTCATGTGAGTAGGAATCCATCTTCAATTAGAAATCCTTTGTTGATTAGGAATCCTTCGTTCATGTAAGCACTTTCCTATTTCAACTAGGAAACCTTGTTCAAGTAGGAATTGTCATCTTCAAGTCTTCAAATTCGTCCAAACCTTGACTCCAAATATGTGACATGCATTCCAAGCTCCATTTTGCTCCAAAAAGCTCCAAAATGCATCTTCTTGCATCCTTTGGCCTTAAAACCTGAAAACACATAAAACTAGCTTCAAAGACTACTTTAACTAGGAAAACGCCATGGAAATGCATAAGAACTAGCTAACTAAGGCGCATAAATATGCTCCTATCACTAAGCATTCTAGGACACAAAACAAAAGCCCTAGAACCCTAAGGGACCCTTGCCGCACCTTTTAGCCTATTTCCTTTAAATTTCTGATTTTGTTTCCTATTTCTAGAAGCTTTTGACTTAATTTCTGATTACCTAAATAACCTAGGGTTTTAATTTCCTAAATCCTTTAAATAAACTCTTTCTTTGCAGCCACAAACAATCCATAATCACCCATTCACGCCAGAAACCACTCCATGCACTCAGCCGCACCATTCTACCGCCAAACTCCATAGTTTCTGCCCAAAAACATCCCTAGCCGTCCCATACACCCATCCTAGCCATAAACCTATCATTCTACACCATCCATAACCCCCAAAACTCACCCACTTGTGTGCCGCAGCAAGAAGGAAGAAGGAAGGACCCTTGGATGCTCAAGCTTCATTGTTGGTGCATTCTAGGTGTGTAATTCGTTTTATGATTTCAATGTGTAAATTCTTTTCTTTTCGTTTTTCTATGAACATGAGTGGCTAAACCCCTATTGGTTAGGGGTGATTTCAAAGCCATGACTATGTGTGCAATTTGATTTGATAAATTCCAGTTATGAATTCTTGAATCGTGAATGCAATTGGTTTAACTATTTGATTAATAACTTATTTGTGTTTGTTAATTAGGGGTCGACACTTGATTGGCATGCATAAATCTGATGCTAGAGTATAAGGATGTTTCACATAATCGTTACAAACTTATATTCATATGTAGTGAAGGTTGCTAGTCACAATCGCGTTAAATTCAATTCCTAGCATGAGTGACATGATGTCATAGTTGCAAGTGCTTTCATTGCTTATGGTTTTCATTGAACGTAATGATCTTTGATCCTATCTCTATTATGATGTCATGTAGGGGACCTTTGAAGAATGCTTTGGGTTGTCGAATGATGCCATCCAATCCAATAATACAAGGAAAATCTGAGAGTTAGCTAGTGATGTCACGGTTAATTTGGGGCAATGTCGTTCATAATTCTATGAAGGAATAACTGGAAATCGAGTCGTTTGCATACGTGTCATGTGTGGAGAAAGAGCCTCTAACTAATCCATCATCCATATTTTTATCCAAATTCGTCCAAGAATCTGTTTTAAATTTACAATCTGTTTTGCAAGTTTAATTTCATCCAAAATCAAAACCCCCCTTACTTTATTGAGTCATATTAGTTAGAAAGTGATTTAGTTTGTGTTTTTAAGTGTTTTGGTTCAAGTTATAACTCAATTTCGTCCAAATTAGTGTTAGAGTTCAAAATAACTAGAATTAAACTAAGTAAATGCCAAGAAACAAGCTAACTAAGTTGCATAAATATGCTCCTAACAAATTCCCCACACTTAGCTTTTGCTAGTCCTCGAGCAAAACAAAAGAAACAAAATGAAACAAAACAAACAAAACAGAACCTAATCCTCCAACATTTGCCTCAGGGATTTTTAATGAAACATGACATGCCAAAGATCATCACTTACATAGATTTAAGCAATCCTTACCCTCGAGCATACTTAATCATAATTACTATTCACTAGTTCACATTTAATCAATTAAAACAACATTTTGAATGTAGTAACATGCCTTAGAGAATTCCCTCAATTCCTTACTAGATACTCTCTATTTTCACGCACATTTTCTGACTACACACATATGTTACAACAAAGAAAGCAATTTCTGGAGTTAATAAGTATGTTTAAATATGATCTCATGAATGGAATGCTACTACTTAGATGCGAGAACCAGTGACACCATATGCTCATACCAATTTCGAACTCCACAAATTGAAACACACAACACTCAAGATGAAGTTAAGGGTTGTAATGGGGCTTGGGGGTAATGGCTAACAAAGAAAGGATAGGGATAACAAACGTTCTTCAAGCGATAGCAAGCAAAGTAATGAAATCGACACTTGGAATTCACTTTAGAATGCAAAAATCAACTTTTAAACACAAAGGGAAGATTCATGCAACACTTAGGGTCGAATTCAATGCCTTGGACCCTTTCTTCAACAATCAACACTTTAGAGCTCTTTCTCATATATTTTTCAACTCTTTTTTACTCTTTTCACAACTTTTTTTTTTCTTTTCAACCCGTGCCTTATTACGGATTTTGGCACACACACACACACACAAGAATCACTTCCCCCACACTTGGTTTATCTAATACATTGATAAAAAAGTAGTTCATTTTAAGTCATGCTTTACTATGCTTCAAGAACAAGGGTATGGATGGTCCTAAAACTAGGCTAGGTAAGGATAGTGTGGGTTAACAAAGAACATAGGCTACACAAGGCTCAACGGGGTTAAAGTTAAACATATAATGAAGTAGGATACACGACAATTTGGCTTTGGTGGTGGTCACTACACAACTTCATCTTGAATATGTGTTATGCAAATCAATATCATGCTTTGAATGAAATGGGCATGAGTTCTAGCATTTGGAACTAAATGATGAAACGCATTCTAAGTAGCAACCAAGCAAAGAATAATGAGATCATGCAACGACTTTAGAAAACAACAATGCATAGATTATTAACTCTCCAAATAAACGTTTTAGGCTCAAGTCTCACAAGGGTGTAGCGTTACTTTGAGTTCCTTCCTTCAAGCATGTTACAAAAACAAATTTTTTTTCCTTTATGATTGCATGTGAATTTATAAATTATAACCACAACCAAGCATAAACCAAGGAGTAAATCAAACTTCCATCCATGTTTATAACTCTCTTTAACAGTCATGCAATTAAAAACCAATTCCTCATCACTGTGTTGGGAAGGTATCCTAAGACACAAATAAACACACAAAAACAACTCTTTTTGGGTTTTTCAAAACAATTTTTCAAATTTTTATGAGATTTTCGGATTTTCAGGTCAAAACACACTAAAACACTCCAAAACAGCATAAAAACACTTAAAAACAGCAAGGAACAACACTAGAAGTAATGGGTGATAAACTCCCACGAATTTCATGCAAAACAACTTGGTTACCCCCCCACACTTAAATCAAACATTGTCCTCAATGTTTCAGGCATAAACTCACACAAAAACAAGCAAACAAACAAACAACGAATAAATATGACAAGTATGGCAAAGTAAAAACCAGACAGAGTAGAGTTTAAGAACGCAAATCTGGTTATGGAGAGATGATCTTGTTGACTTTCCACAACTTTGATCTCGAACTGGGCTAGGGAACTTCTTAGCAAGGAAAAAGAGACTTGATTGGTGGTGGTGATTTGATGGCCTTGTACGGCGAGGCTTTGCTCTTTAGCGACTGATGCGTCCATATGTTGTTGAAGCTTCTCGAGCTCTTGGTTTCAACTCAGACTCCTTCTGCTGGGTTGATTGAGTGTGCAGGCAGCATTCTTCTATGCTTGTTTCTTCTACACGGCAGGCAGGCACGAGGTAGAGGTGATGGTCTGTTTCTTTGTTCAATCTGTCCAAGTGCCGACCGATGATGCGAAATATATAAGCACACAAACTAAACCCTCTTTTTATCAATTGTAGCAAAGTATGTAAGTAGGGATCGTTCTAGGCCGGGATTAGGAGGGATTGCTAAATCACTTGAAAACTGACTCAAAACGTAAAAACAAAGTTTAAAACACTAAACTAGACTCAAAGAATGCAAAACTAAACTATAAAACACCAAAACAAACCAAAAGACTCAAAACAGCAAATAAACACTCAAAACTGCCTTAAAAACACTTTCTGGGCAGTTTGAACACCTAACACTAAATTGGACGAAATTAGGTTTTAACTTGACTCAAGACACTTAAAAACACAAACTAAATTGATTTCTAACTAATCTAACACTTCAAAATAAATGGGGATTGAGTTTTGACGAAATTTGAAAACAAAAACAAAACTTTGTAAATTGGACAAATTCTAAAACGAATTTGATAAAAGTGAATGGATGTAAAGCTAGCTAAGGGGTTCTTCTCCACACATGTCACACTTGCATACAAAATGATTTCCAATTGCTTCTCAATAAACCATGAATTCCCAACACCCCAAATTAATTAGATACGCTTAAATTAACTTTCAGATTTCCCTTAAGTCAATGAATTGGATGGAAAAAGCGCATCGCAACCAAATTATTCCTCAAAAGTTCCCTACATGAAAGCGCATAATAGAGATACAATTAAAGATCATTACGTTCAATGGAAATCATAAGTATTGACGAGGCACTTGTAACTATGAAAGCGCATGATACTTATGCCAAGAATTTACTTAACACACTTGTAACTATGAAAGCGCATGATACTTATGCCAAGAATTTACTTAACACGATTGTGATCAACAACCTTTACTACTTGTGAATATAAGTTCATAACGATTAGGTGAAAATCCCTTATATCCTAGCATTAGATTTATGCATGAAAATTAAGCGTGCACTCTCAACCAACACACACAAATCAGTTTAATTTGAATAGATAAGCAAATTGAATTCACAACTTATGAAACACAATTAGAAGTAATCCAATCATATAGCAAGCATAAACATGGTTTCGAATCCCCCCCTAGCCAAGGGAGGTTTAGTTCCTCATACTTGCAAAGCAAAGATACATAAATTTAGACATTAAAATCCAAAGAAAGAAAACACCTAGATGATCCAATTTGGACAGCAGGTGCATCCACGAGTCTTCCTTCCTCCTTGCTGCGGCACTTGGACTTTGGACAGGTTCTTTGGGTTATTAAATGGTGTAGAAGGGATGAGGGATGTATGGTGGTGTTTAGGATGGATGGGTGGTGCAGCAAGGGTTGATTTTTGGCAGAAATTTGGGAATATGGTGGTGGAATGGTGCGGCAAAGAGAGGGGATGAGTTTCTGACGTGAATGATGTATATGGGAGGTGGTAAATTCGGCCAAAGGGGTTTATGAGTATATATAGGCATTCAAAACCCTAGGTAAATCAGATATGGACTTGGATAACCCAAATCCATTAGGAAATAGGTTTAAACAATCAGAATTTGCAAGGGAAAAGGCCCAAAGGTGCGGCAGGTTTGATGGGAGAAGGATTGGCCTTCTAGAATGCCTTGCAAGGCAAGGAAAAAGGTTCTAGATCAGGTATAGATGCGGCATGGATTAAGGAATAAGGATAGGGCTTCTAGAAAGCCCAAAACCAAGAGGAAATAGGCCCTAACCCACAGCAAGGATGAGGAAATATTCTAAAACCCTTCTTTGTGTCTTCCAACGCTTAGGAACCTTCTAATGTTGCTGAAACATAAGGCCAACTAGGTTTAGGAAAGATCAACCCAAAGTAGAAACTTTTAGGCTTAACTTTCCTACTTCAAGTAGGAAACCTTGTTTGAGTAGGAATCTCATTCTTTTAGGAATTCATCTTCAACTAGGAATCCCTCGTTGATTAGGAATCCTTCGTGGACTAGGAATAAGGGACTACGAATCCTCAAATCTTCAAATCTTCAATTTCGTCCAAACCTTCTGTTCCAAGCATGTGTTATTCACTCTAAGCTCAATTTTGCTCCAAAAAGCTCCAAATTGCATCATTTTATGTCATATGCCCTTAAAACCTGAAAACACATGAAACTAGCTTAAAAGACTACTTTAACTAAGAAAACATAACGAAAATGCATAAGAACTAACTAACTAAGGCGCATAAATATGCTCCTATCAACCGATTGCTTTATTTCTCCTTGTCCCACAGGCAAGAGCAAGGGTAAAGGAAAAGCATGCCATGAGATATCTTTGCCTGCGACTCTGATGATATGAGATACTTTTGCTTTTGAAGAAGTATCTTTCCACGGGTTTATTCTTGAACTGGTCTGGGGAACTTCTTAGCAAGGAAAATGAGACTTGATCTTGAAGATGAATTAGCACGTTGTCTCCACATGCTTCAAGGTATCATTTTCACTTGCCTTATCTGTTCTCCAGGCAGATGTGGCATCTTCTTCGGAAGTACATCAGCAGTTGAAGATGAGCACTCGAGAGCAATGCTAGGTAAGCAATCATGAAGGAGTTCCAGGCAGTCGGTTCTTAGATCGGAAGATTGACACCAAGTGCTGGCTGATTGCTCGCTTTCTCCTTGTCACAAAGACAAGGAAAAGGACAGGGAGAAAGCATGATATGAGATACTCTTGCTTTCAACCTTTATCATATGAAATACTCTTGCTCTTGATGACTTGTTTGCAGAGGTACCCCAAGGGATGAGAAACACAGAAAAACTCGAGAGGCTTCGTTGGGAATGCATTTTCAGAGATGAAGAAGGATTATGTATGTCTGCCTTGCTATGGAGGGTGAATGACGACATTTATAGGAATTAATAACCGGTACTATTATTTCACTCTTGTCGGCACCCGTTGGATGATTGAACAGTAAACTTCACGTGCTTTCTACTTCACCAGAAATCTTCAACAGATTGCCCGTAATTTCTGCAATGCTGAGTGTGCATGTGACAGATTCTAACACGTCTGGATAAAGCAGATGCCTCTTCGATATCTGGAATCGGCGCTTCGACAAACTGCCCGTGATTTCCGTAAAGCTGAGTTTACGTGTGACAGGTGCTGACGAGGCTGAAAAAGACTGGTATCTCTTCGATATCTGGAATCGGCGCTTCGACAAACTGCCCGTGATTTCCGTAAAGCTGAGTTTGCGTGTGACAGGTGCTGACGAGGCTGAAAAAGACTGGTGCCTCTTCGATATCTGGAATCGGCGCTTCAACAAATTGCCCGTGGTTTCCGCAAGGCTGAGTGTGCATGTGGCAGGTGATGACACGTCTGAAAAACCAAGTCCCTCTTCGATTTTTGAGATCGGCCCGTGGTTTCTGAGTAGCCCAGCTTTTGAGAAAGCAGACGTCTCTTCGATCTCTGAGCTTGCCTCTTCGATTTCTGAACTCGCCTCTTCAATTTCTGAAGCTCCGTCGAGTGCTGATTTTTAAAGAGAGGCACGCATCACATTCCAAAGCACACTTGAATTTTTCGCCTGTAGAAGCTCCCTACTTGCACTTCTGAGAACTTGATTTGTCCGACCTCTTCTTTTTCTTCACACCTTCGAAAATGTCTTGCCCTTCTGACCGTCGCCTTAACTTGAATGTTGGGGAAGATATTGATATGTCTTCTCCAAACAACATTTGGCAGCCGTCCTTCGTATCCCCAAATGGTCCTCTTACAGTTAGGGATTCCATGATGATGAATGATACAACCGCTTCGGTGGTGGCCAGAAATCTTCTCACTCCTAGAGACACTAGGATACTTTCCAGGCGGTCCGACGAACTGGCTGTTCAGGACTCTCTGGCCTACAACGTCCGATGTGCAGACTCAGTATCAAACATGGGCCAGCGCCTTCTTGCTCGATCTCGTTAGGTTGAGTCGTTGATGGCTGAAGTGGCTAGTCTTCGGCAAGAGGTCAGAGTGCTTAGGCATGAGAATAAAGAGTTGCACATGCTCGCAACTAATTACTCAACAAGCATGAAGATGAAGCTTGATCAGCTGCAGGAGTCCGAAGTGCGGATTCAGAGTGATCATCAGAGGTTTGTGGCATTACTCCAGAGGCAACTTCTGCCTTCGTCTTCTAGCGCTTCACCAAGTGTTGAGGCTCCGGAAAATCAAACTCTGGCGCTTCGACTTTCTGGAGGTCCGTCGAATGCTGAGGCACCACCTAACCAATGAAGGCTCTTTCCTGCTTGTTTGCACTTGCTTGTATTTTTCTACCTTTCTACCTAATGTTCGTTTTCCATGAAAATTAATGTGAAAATACCTTGCATATCTGTCAATGTTTCAAAAATAAACCCACACCCAAAAATAATTAAATAAGCAACAAATAAAAATGACAATCATGGCAAAATAAAAATGCAAAAAAGGGAAGGTTTTTAGAAATGCAAAACTGATTGTGGAGCGATTCAAAAATCTTCCTTCTTTGAATACATGGGTTGCCTCCTAAGAATCGCTTGCTTTAACATCTTCCAGCCGGACGATACCTCCATTTAAGCTTGAATAGGGCCCACGACATGAAGGGGTATGTCCTTTACGGCATGCTCCTCAAAATACTCATACATTGGCTCTATGAATGGAAGGGGATAGTAATCCTTCCCGATTGGGGCGTTGAGCATCCTTAAGTCAATGTAATCATTCCCACCAGCTTGGAATCGATTGGGGACCTGCACCATACAAGGTAACAACCTATTAGTTGAAATGGGAATCGAAATTGGAATAGGTGGTTTACCAATGTGCTGCAATGAAGTGGCAGCACATTGAACAGATGCACAAGGGATACTCTCGGCCAGATTTGGTGATTTGAAGGTCGGGGCGTGCTCTTTGTGCTTTACTTCAAGTCCCTCCTCGATTGTGGTGTGAGAAACATCATTCTTGATTAGTGTTGAACATTCATGCCCTATATTTTCAATTACATCAATGGCACAACAAGAACGAACATCACTAGTCTTCTCAACAGATTCAGAAATCTTAAAGTTAATCATATCACCACCAAATTCCATAGTTACTGCTCCCTTGGCCACGTCAATCTTGGTTTGAGCCGTTTTCATGAAAGGTCGTCCAAGTAAGAGCAGTGATGGTGAAGAGTGGGTTGAATCCTCCATATCAAGCACATAGAAATCTGCAGGAAAAATCAAGTGGTCTACGTGCACCAAAACATCTTCCAACACTCCTTTTGGATATGCATTAGATCGATCGGCTAATTGAATAATCACACCATCATATTTGAGTTCTCCTAAATTCATAGATGCATACACAGAATATGGCATGACATTAATTGATGCACCTAAATCTAGCATAGCATGCTCAAACCTTGTATTACCAATTACACAAGGAATTGTGAAACTACCCGGATCTTTGCATTTGGGTGGCATCTTTCTTTGTAACATTGCAGAGACATTCTTGCTTACATGTACCACTTCTTTCTCCCGAATACGTTTCCTTGTTGTACAAAGCTTCTTCAAAACCTTGGCATACTTCGGGATTTGCTTTATAGCATCAAGGAGTGGGATATTGACATGCACCTTTCTAAACGTCTCCATAACATCTTTTTCCTCCTCTTCGTTCTTGGCTTGCAAAAATCTGCTAGGAAAGGGTACATTGGGTGGAATATGGTTAGTATTAACCGAAATTGGACCCATCTTACCTGATTTGGACGGATTAGGATGTGGAGAGGGTGTAGAGGGTTGTGGCATGGATTGCTCAATCCTTGCCGTGGCCTTGTCTTGGCTTTCCTCCTTGAATTGCAACTTCTCATCCTCCTTTTCACTTGATTTGGATGGTCTATGGTCAGCTCCAACTTCTTTTCCACTCCTTAGCATGATTGCCTTGGCAGATTCAAAGCCTCATTTCGGATTCACAACGGTTGAACTAGGAAGTTTTCCTTGTTCTCTAAACTGCCCAACAAACTCCGTAATCTGCCCAATTTGCTTCTCCAATTGATCCACCCTTTTGTCTTGGTTTTGCATTGGTTTGGCTTGATTTTCTTGGCCCTGAGACAAATTGGTGAGTAACTTAAGAAGTGTATCATTATCTAGAGATGTACCTGAAGTGTTTTGAGCAGGCTGTTGTGGGGCTTGTGTATTGCTTGGTATAGAAGCCCGGAGGTTGCTGCCTAAAACCTCCTTGTTCTTGGGGTTGTTACGGCTCCCTCCACTTGAAATTTGGATGGTCTCTCCAACCTGGATTGCACGTATTATAATATGGATCGTTCCTTGATGCGAAATATATAAGCACACAAATTAAACTCTCTTGTATCAATTGTAGTAAAGAATGTAAGTAGGGATCGTTCTGGACAGGGGATTAGGAGGGCTTGCTAATAACCTCTAAACTGACTTAAAAACATATAAACAAAGTTAAAAACACTAAACTAGACTCAAAGAATTCAAAACAAACTCAAAGAACTCAAAACAAGCTAAAAACGCTCAAATCTGCCTAAAAACACAAACTGGGCAGATTTGGACTCTAAACACACTTTTGGACGAATTTTGGTTTCAACTTGGTTCAAAATACTTAAAGCCACAAACTAAATCAGTTGCTAACTAATATGACTCAACAAAGTGAAGGGGGGGTTTGGTTTTGACGAATTTGAAAACAAAACAAGTAAAGTAAAGAACTAGTGAAATCTGGACGAATTTGAGTGAATTAAATGGATAAAAGGCTAGCTAGGAGGTTCTTCTCCACACACGACGCACTTGCATACAAAACGATTTCAAGTTGCTTTTCAATAAACCATGAATTCTCAACACCCTAGATTAATTAGGTACGCTTAAATTAATCCTCAGATTTTCCTAATTTCATTGAATTGGATGATTGCATACAACAACCGAAAGCATTCCCCACAAGTTCCCTACATGAATTGCATAATAGAGATACAAGCAAGAATCATTAAGTTCTATGAAAATCATAAGCATTGACGAAACATTTGTAACTATGAATTGCATGAAACTTATGCCAAGAATTTACTTAACACGGTTGTGACGAACAACCTTTACTACTTGTGAATATAAGTTCATAACGATTAGGTGAAACTCCCTTATATCCTAGCATCATATTTATGCATGGAAATTAAGCGTGCACTCTCAACCAACATACACAAATCAATTTTAATTCAAATGGATAAGTAAATTGAATTCACAACTTATGAATCACAACTGAAAGTAATCAAATCATATTGCAAGCATGAACATGGTTTCGAATTCCCCCCACGCTAAGGAAGATAAAAAAATTTAGACATTAAAAACAAAAGAAAGAAAACACCTAAACGCTCCAACGATCCAAGTTGGACAGCAAGCACATCCAAGCACTTTCCTTCCCTTCCTTTGCTACAGCACAAGGTGTTGGTGAGTGTTTGAAGGTTTGTTTGTATGGAGGAATGGATGTGAGGATGAATGGAAGTGTTTGGATGAAGGTTGTATCGAAATGGGGATGAATTCTCTAGCAAAAACTGAATGTAATGGCTGCCACACATACTTCCTTTTATAGAGGAAGTGCATGGCATGGAGGGATGGATGGTGGTGTTGATAGGAGCATATTTATGCGATTTAGTTAACATGTTTTCTTGCATTTACTTAGTTAGTTATTGCTTATAAGAGTGTTTTAAGCTATTTTCGTGTGTTTGTAGGTCCTAATAACAAAGTTGGAAAGAAAGGGCATTTTGGTGCATTTTGGAGCAATTTTGGGCCAAAATGGATTGCATGCATATGGAGCAAGTGGGATGGACGTTTTTAGTGTTTTAAAAAAGGTTTCAACACATGCAAAAATCTGAATAATAAAGTTGAATAATAAAAAGGGTTTCAACACATGCAAAAATCTGTAGGTTTTAACCCCGTTGAGCCTTGTGTAGCCTATTTTCCTTGTTAGCCACACTATCCTTACCTAGCCTAGATTAGGACTACCCATACCCTTGTTCTTAAAGTATAGTGGAGCATGACTTAGAGGGAATTCCTTTTGATCAATGTATTGCAGAAAATAAGTGTGGGGGAAAGTGAGCCTTGAGTATTGTGTGCCAAAGTCTTAAACGAGGCATGGGTTAGAAAAAAGAAAAAAAAAAAAAAAAAAGAAGGAAAAAAGTGGTGGAAAATAAGAAGAAAAAGAAGAAGTTGTGAAAAGTATGAAAAAGAGTGGAAAAGATGTGAAAACAAGATTTAAAGTGATGGTTGTTGAAGAAAGGGTCCAAAACATTGAATTTGACCCTAAGTGTTGCATGAATTCCCCTTTGTGTTTAAAAGTTGATTATTGCATTCAAAAGTGAATTCTAAGTGTCAATTTCATTGCTTTGCTTACTATTGTTTTAAGAATGTTTGTTTATCCTTTACCTTTCTTTGTTAGCCAATACCCCGAGCCCCGTTACAACCCTTAACTTCTATCTTGAGTGTTGTGTATTTCAATTTGTGGAGTTTGAGATTGGTATGAGCATATGGTGTCACTGGTTCTCACATCTAAGTAGTAGCATTCCATTCATGAGATCATATTTATATACATGTTATTAATTCCGGAAATTGTTTTCTTTGTTATACACATATGTGAGCGTTCGTTTTCATATTTACATCAATCTTCTCACATATAACTAGTATAGGGTGTGTAGTTAGAAAATCGGTGTGAAAATTGAGTGCAGATCTTGTAAGGAATTGAGGAAATTCTCTAAGGCATGTTACTACATTCAAAACATCGTTTTAATTGGTTAAATGAAAACTAGTAAGTGGTAACTATGATTAAGTATGTACTCAAGTGTAAGAATGACTAAAATCTGTGGGAATGATGATTTTTAACTTGTCATGTGCATTGAAAATCCCTGAGGAAATTGTTGGAAGGTTTAGGTTGTGTTTTGTTTATTTTGTTTCATTTTTCTTTTGTTTCTTTGTTTTGCTCGAGGACTAGCAAAAGCTAAGTGTGGGGGAATTTGATAGGAGCATATTTATGCACCTTAGTTAGCTTGTTCTTGTGCATTTAAGTTGTTTTTCCTTAGTTAAAGTAGTCTTTTAAGCTAGTTTTATGTATTTTCAGGTTTTAAGGGCAAAGTAAGCAAAACGATGCATTTTGGAGCCTTTTGGAGCACAATTGAGCTTGGATTGGACATCACATACTTGGAGCCAAAAGAATGGACGAAATTGAAGATTTTAAGATTTGAGGAGTCCTAGTTGAAGAAGGATTCCTAGTCCAAGAAGGAATCCTAATTGAAGAAGGATTCCTAATCAACGGAGGAGTCCTAGTTAAGGATGGATTCCTAGAAGAATGAGGATTCCTACTCAAACAAGGTTTCCTACTTGAAGTAGGAAAGTTAAGCCTAAAAGTTTCCTATTTTGGGTTGATCTTTCCTAAACCTAGATGGCCTTAAGTTCCAGATATTTTGAAGGTTTTCTAAGCATTTTTGGACACAAAAGAAGGTTCTAGAACAATCCCCATAAGTGCCGCACCTATCCCTTCTAGAAGACCTATTTTCCTTGCCTTGCAAGGCATTCTAGAAGGCCAATCCTTCTCCCATCAAACCTGCAGCACCTTTGGGCCTTTTCCCTTGCAAATTCTGATTGTTTAAACCTATTTCCTGATGGATTTGGGTTATCCAAGTCCATATCTGATTCCCCTAGGGTTTTAAGTGCCTATATATACTCATATCAACCCCTAGATCAAACCACCACCTCCCATATACATCATTCACGTCAGAAACTCATCCCCTCTCTTTGCCGCACCATTCCACCACCATATTCCATAATTTCTGCCCAAAATCATCCCTAGCCGCACCACCCATCCACCCTAAACACCACCATACATCCCCCATCCATTCTACACCATTTAATAACCAAAGAACCTGTCCAAAGTCTCTGTGCCGCAACAAGGAGAAAGGGAGAAACTTCATGGATGCACTTGCTGTCCAAATTGGAGTATCTAGGTGTTTTCTTTCTTTGGATTTCAATGTTTAAACTTATTTATCTTTGCTTTGTGCATATGAGGAACTAAACCCCCCCTTGGCTAGGGGGGATTCAAAACCATGTTTATGCTTGTCATATGATTTGATTACTTCTAATTGCGTTTCATAAGTTGTGAATTCAATTTATTTATCTATATGAATTAAAACTGATTTGTGTATGTTGGTTAAGAGGGCCCGCTTAGTTTGCATGCATGAATTTGATGCTAGGATATAAGGGAATTTCACTAAATTGTTATGAACTTATATTCACAAGTAGTAAAGGTTGTTGATCACAATCGCGTTAAGTAAATTCTTGGCATAAGTATCATGCGCTTTCATAGTTACGAGTGCCTCGTCAATGCTTATGATTTTCATAGAACTTAATGATCCTTGCTTAAATCTCTATTATGCGCTTTCATGTAGGGAATTTGTGGGGAATGCTTTGGGTTGTCGTATGCAATTCATCCAATTCAATAACTTAAGGAAAATCTGATGGTTAATTTAAGCGGACCTAATTAACTTGGGGCGTTGAGAATTCGTGGTTTATTGAAAAGCAATTGGAAATCGTTTTGTATGCAAGTATGACATGTGTGGAGAAGAACCCCTTAGCTAGCCTTCCATCCATTCAATTCAATCAAATTCGTTTTAAAATCTGTTTTAGTTTACAAAGTTTTATTTTGTTTTTAAATTCGTCCAAAATCAATCCCCCTTTACTTTGTTGAGTCATATTAGTTAGAAATTAATTTAGTTTGTGTTTTTAAGTGTTTTTAGTCAAGTTAAAACCTAATTTCGTCCAAGTTTGTGTTTAGTGTTCAAAACTGCCCAAAAAGTGTTTTAAGGCAGTTTTGAGTGTTTTGGTGCTGTTTTGAGTCTTTTGGTTTGTTTTAGTGTTTTAAAGTTTAGTTTTGCATTCATTGAGTCTAGTTTAGTGTTTTAAACGTTGTTTTTATGTTTTTGAGTCAATTTTCAAGAGATTTAGCAATCCCTCCTAATCCCCGGCCTAGAACGATCCCTACTTACATACTTCGCTACAATTGATAAAAAGAGGGTTTAATTTGTGTGCTTATATATTTCGCATCAAATTTTTGGCGCCGTTGCCGGGGATTAGCAACTTTGCTAATCCTTTGGATTGTTTTATTTCAGTTTGTTTTAATTCGTTCCAGATTCTGAGTTTGTTTTGTTTTCTTGTTTTTAGGTACTAGTTTATGACTCGGAGTTCTCATCCGGTTCGTGAACACATCTTGGACTTTTACGACGATTTCGAGCGAGAATTGAGACGAAAAAGGAAGAATCCAGAACCTAGTGAATCAAGTTCGAATTCATAAGCCGAAGTTGAGTTTGAGGAAGAGATACCCACGGCAAGAGTGGGTGAATTTGAGGAAGTCATGGCACAAGACAATCGTACAATCAAGGAGCTTTCGGCTTCGGGATTGGACAATGCCACACCCTTATGCATCCAATACCCCGCGGCGGCCCAAGGAAAGACTGAGGAATTCGAGTTGAAGTCAAGTTTGCTACACCACCTTCCGAAGTACCATGGGTTGTCCATGGAGGATCCTAACAAGCACTTGAAAGAGTTCGAGGTGGTGTGTTCAAGCATGACTCCAATCAACGTCGATGGGAGCATATTGAAGATGAAGGTGTTTCCCTTATCTCTCTTGGAAAAGGCGAAAGATTGGTTGTATGAATTAGCTCCCGGAACGGTCACATCTTGGGAGAGCATGAAACGGGCTTTCTTGGAGAAGTTTTTCCCAACTTCTCGAGTCATTCTTCTACGAAAAAGGATAAGTGGAATTCAACAAGATGAAGGTGAATCTTTTCCTACTTATTATGAACGTTTTAAATCTCTTGTTGCTTCTTGTCCACAACATCAGATGAAGGAGGAACTTCTTCTACAGTACTTCTACGAGGGCTACTACCAATCGAACGTCAAATGCTAGATACCTCGGCGGGAGGAGCCTTGGTGGACAAGACCCCCATGGCAGCCAAGACATTAATATCCAATCGAGCGAAAATAAATTAACGCACAAATTTAAACCCTATTTGTGACAATTGTAGTAATGATGTAAGTAGGGATCGTTCTAGGCCGGGGATTAACTAGGGATGCTAACCAAAGTAAAATTAAATTAAAAACGTAAAAACAGAATTTAAAACACTAAACTAGACTCAAAACACTTAACTAGAATAACTCAAAATAAAACTAACAAATAGTCTAAAAAGACACAAAATAATTCAAGACTCAAGAAAATACAAACTAAATTGATTTCTAATAAATCTAACACCTTAAAATAAACGGGGGATTGATTTTTTTGATGAAAAGTAAATTAAACTTAAATAAATTACAAAATTGACAAAAACATAAAATTAAGGTAAAATGATAAATGACGGACTGGCTAGAGGATTATTCTCCACACATGACACATATGCAACCTAAATTGATTTTCAGTTGTTCTTTCAATAAATTGTAAATTCTCAACGCCCCAAGTTAATTAGGTCCGCTTAAATTAACCTTCAGATTTTCCTACTTTTATTAGGTTGGATGATTGCATACGACAACCCAAAACATTCCCTACAAGTTCCCTACATGAATTGCATAATAGAGATACAAGCAAGAATCATTAAGTTTTATGAAAATCATAAGCATTGACGAGGCACTTGTTACTATGAATTGCATGAAACTTATGCCAAGAATTTACCTAACGCGATCGTTTATAAGCGACCTTCACTACTTGTGAATATAAGTTCATAACGATTAGGTGAAATTCACTTATATTCTAGCATCAAATTCATGCATGTAAATTAAGTATGCATCCTTAATCGACATACAAAAATAAGTTATCAATCAAGCAGTTAAGCAAATTTAATCACAACTCAGAAATAACAACTGAAGGTAATCAATTCAAATTACAAATATATCCATGGTTTTGAATTAAACTCTAGCCAAAATAAAATTAGTTACACATTATTAAAATTAAAACAGAAAATAAAACTTGAGTTTGGAGGATTAAACCGAGAGAGATTGACAGCTTGCTGTCCTCCGTGCTGCCCAAGTCAGCACTGCTGCCGTGCTGACCTCCTGCTCTTCCAATATCTCGCTGCCAGCTGCCAAGTGCAGCTGGTTTCTTTCTTTCTGCACAAAACTCCAGCCCAGCAAGCTGCACTCCTCCCTTTCGTTCTCTGTACGTCACAGAAAACCAAGGCAGCAGCACTCCTGCCTTTCGTTCTCCTATGCGCTGCTTCTGCGTCCTTCTTCCTCCACCGAGGCCTTCTCCTCGCTTCACTCCAAGCTGCCAAAGCAGCTCTTGCTCGCTGCTCCCTCAGCGTTCCTGGCAGCTCGCGCGCTTGTACCAGAGGGAGGTACCCTCGGCTCTCTAACCTCGCTGCCAAAGGCAGCTGCCCAAGTCAGCACTGCTGCCGTGCTGACCTCCTGGTCTCTCCCGCTGAGCTCGCTGCCAAGCAGCAGCACCAAAAACCTCTCCTGCCCGTGCTGACCTGCGAGTACCTGCAAACTGCGCTTCTGCGCACTTCCTTCTTCGTCCGTAATGGCAAGGCAGCTTGCTGCCTTGCTTTTCTTTCCGTCCCCCACGCTGCCCAAGCAGCACACCCCCAAACCTCTTTTCTTCTCCCCCCTCTCCGTGCCTAGCTGCAAAGGCAGCTGGTTTCTCTTTGTTTTTCACGTCTTTCTTTCCGTTCCCTCCACCTTTCCAAGGCAGCCCTTCAAACCCTTTATATTTCTTTCTTTTGTCAGACCTCCTTGCTGCCATTCTTCTTCTTCATTGTTTAATACACTTCCCTTTATCAGTGCTGAGACCTTTTTGCACGCCAGCTTTTCTTATTTTTCTGCACCCATTCCCTAGTGCCCTTGCTGTGTCCACCAACATCATATATATATATATATATATATATATATATATATATATTTATAATACTATCTTATTTTTATTAACCAAAAATAGTGGGCAATGCAGTTTTGACGATTTTATTACTAAAAATATACACTTAAGCTATTATTAATTTCTTAGCTAGATAAATTATATAAAACACAAAAACAAAGTAAATAGCACAAAAATATGAGGAAATAACTAAGAAAAGACGAGAGAATTTGATGTAAAATATGCATAAATATGAGCTTATCAAATACCCCCACACTTAGCTTTTGCTAGTCCTCGAGCAAAACAAACGAAAAACAGAAAAAATAATAACATGAAAATTATTAGTTTCCCCCTATATGACCCTCATAGAACTTCATTTGAGAACACAATCATCAAGAACAATAGCTAACACCAATAAGCAATTCAAGTTCATTTTCCTTACTCAAATATTAGCAGTAATCTTTGAAACATCCTTGAAGTGTAGTGTGTGAGATAGCCATGCTAATGCAATTTCAAATTTTTATTTTAAAATCACCATATGCAAACTAGCAACCTTCTCACTGGATATACTCTCAATCACACATGTGTTTAGTTTAAATGTGTTTCGCTCAAAGAAACAAATGTGAAAGTTCTACCATAAGCTTGCATAAAGATCACTTCTCCACAGTCATAATTGCAAAACTTAAATCAAGATGACTTTTATTGGATGTAATGAGGCTTAGGGATAGGGTTATTGAAACGAAAGAATAGGAAAACACAAGTTCCAAGCTACATTGCAAGCAATTATTTTCTTTAGATTTATAAGAACTCAAGCTCTCCAACGATTCTTCAGCCATCTCCAACCACACCCATAAACTGAAACTTTAAAAACTTTTTATTTTCTTTGTATACAATCTTTCTTTTTCTTTTCCTTTTCTTTTCTTTTTTTTTTTTTTTTTTTTTTTTTTTTTTTTTTTTTTCAAACATAAACAAATATGAAAAACCCCCACACTTATTCTTTTGCCAAAACACCTTCAAAGTACTTCACAAACATTTCTCATAAGACAATCTCTCATTGCTCGCTTGGAAAGGGTAAGGAAAAATATTTATTTCAGGCATAAGGGTAGACATATCTGGTGATAAGAAATAAAAGGCTCACATACACGGCTCAAATTGGCAATCTAATGATATTATTTTTCTTTGGGAAACAAGGTTATTTGGGCCATGGTGGTAAACCTAATGCCTCTATCATTTTCAAGTTCATGCAATCAATGACAAAAATTTCGAAAGATCGTTATGCAAGTTCTAGAGATGTATCTCACATAAGTTCATCACACATGAAAGAATAGGAGTGTATGAAAAATGCACACACTTTCAATAGGCTCAAAAACTCACATAGGATGTATATGGTCACTAAATTCACATATGGAGCTTTAAATCATGCTTTAATTTCACATCAACAAGGCTATGTGCGTTTGGTTTTTCAAAGATGAACAAAAATGTACAAACTAACACGAGAATTAGGAATTTCACAAAACACATGTTAACTAAATTCTTGATGATCATGGTTCAAATTTTATTCAATTATATCATTGGGTCGGGAAACTAACAAAAATCTAATTCAAAACAATAAGGAAAACAAGGAAATATTTTTGGATTTTTAAAATTTTCCGAATTTTTTTTTTTTTTTTTTTTTTTTTTTTTTTTTTTTTTTTTTAATAAAACAAAACTAATTAAGAAAACAAAGCAATAACATGGAAACAAATGAAACCAGTTCAAAGTCGAAGGTACAAAATTTTCAATTTGGTCATTTTTCATACTCTTTACCCCCACACTTAAACTAGACATTGTCCCCAATGTCAGAAAATGTAATAAAATGCAAATAAAAATAAAATAAATAAATATAAAGAAACAAAATAAAGTAATAGGACTGAAAACTTCCCTAATTTGCAGAAAATCAAGCGATGACCCCCCAAGCTAAAATTTTTGCAATCAACTTCAAGGGTGGAAATAACCAAAAGTTCCTGCAAAGAAAAGAAATAAGTCAGTTAAGCACGCAAGAAAAAACAAACAAACGAAAAATTGAAAATGAAAATAAAAGATAATAATAAAACTCAAAAGTGATCATTGGTCCTGTTTGGTGACTTTCCACAGCTTTGAACTTGAACTGGCCTCGGAACTTCTTAGCAAGGAAAATGAGACTTGATTTGTGGTGGTGTTGAAGCTTCTCGAGCTCTTGGTTTCAACTCGGACTCCTTCTGCCGGGTTGATTGAGTCTGCAGGCTACATTCTTCTCTTTTTGTTCTTCTGCATGGCAGGTAGGCACGAGGAATAGGTGGTGGTCTGCTTCTTTGTTCAATCTGTCCAAGTGCCGACCGATTGCCTTTCTTTCACCTTGCCCCGTAGCCACGAGCAAGGGTAAAGGAAAAGCATGCCATGAGAAATCTTTGCCTCTGACTCTGATGATATGGGATACTTTTGCTTTTGAAGAAGTATCGTTCCACAGGTGTATGCTTGAACTGGGCTGGGGAACTTCTTAGCAAGGAAAATGAGACTTGATCTTGAAGATGAAGCAGCACCTTGTCTCCACATGCTTCAAGTATCATTTTCACTTGCCTTCTCTGTTCTCCAGGCAGATGTGGCGACTTCTTCGGAAGTACATCAGTGGTTGATGAAGAGCACTCGAGAGCAATGCTAGGTAAGCAATCAGGAAGGATTTCCAGGCAGTCGGTTCTTAGATTGGAAGATTGACACCGAGTGCTGGCTGATTGCTCGCTTTCTCCTTGCCCCAAAGACAAGGAAAAGGACAGGGAGAAAGCGTGATATGAGATACTCTTGCTTTCAACCTTCATGATATGAAATACTCTAGCTCTAGATGACTTATTTGCAAAGGTATCCCAGGGAATGAGAAACACAGAGAAACTCGAGAGGGTTTGTTGGAAAGGCATTTTCGGAGATGAAAAATTTCGGAGATGAAGAAGTGTAGAGGGGGTGTGCCTTTGTTGGATGGCGAAGGTAGATGTTTATAGGACTTTTCTTCACAACCGAAACTGTTCTTTTACCCCTGTCGGCAGCCGGTGGATGGATGAACAGTACAGGTCACGCGCTTTCTGAAAAAGCCACCCGTAATTTGCGCAAAGCTGACAGCGCGCGTGACGAGTGACGACAAAATTGGAAAAGCTGTTCGCCTCGTGATTCCTGACCGCTCCGACTTTTGATAAAGACACCCGACTTTTGAGAGAGCGGCGTCCAACTTTTGAGAAAGGAACCGACTTTTGAGACGGAGTCCGACTTTTGAGAACGGTGACGCCGCTTTTGAGAAAAGAATCCGGCTTTTGAGAAAGGAGCCCGGCTCTTCGATTTGCGAGAGGGCGTCTCTTCGACTGCTGAGTGAGCGTCTCAACGATTTCTTCTTCTTATAAGAACGCTCATTTTTTGTTCCACAACACACTTAAGCTCCCCTGCAAACACTTCCTCCTGCAAACACTTCCTCCTTCACTTCTTTCAATCTTGATCATTCCGACTCTTCATTCTCAACACCTTCAGAAAATGTCTTGCCCTTCTGACCGTCGCCTTAACTTGAATGTTGGGGAAGATAGTGATATATCTTCTCCAACCAACATTTGGCAGCCATCCTTCATATCCCCGAATGGTCCTCTTACAGTTGGGGATTCCATGATGATGAACGAAACAACCGCATCGGTGGTGGCCAGAAATCTGCTCACTCCTAGAGACACTAGGATACTTTCTAGGCGGTCCGACGAACTGGCTGTTCAGGACTCTATGGCCTACAGCGTCCGATGCGCAGGCTCAGTATCAAACATGGGTCAGCGCCTTCTTGCACGAACCCGTCAGGTGGAGTCGTTGATGGCTGAAGTGGCTAGTCTTCGGCATGAGGTCAGAGTGCTTAGGCATGAGAACAGGGATTTGCACATGCTTGCAACCAATTACTCAACCAGCATGAAGAGGAAGCTGGATCAGATGCAGGAGTCCGAAGTGCGGATTCAGAGTGATCATCAACGGTTTATGGCGTTACTCCCGAGGTTTGTGTTGCCTTCGTCCTCGGGAGCAGCACCAAGTATTGAGGCTCTGAATGATCCAGCTCTGGCGCTTCGTCTTTCAGGGGCTCCGTCGACCTCCGAGGCACCACCAACCAATGACCAATGAACGAAATTAAATTACAAGTTATTGTAAAAAATTTATGCATTTAAGTTTTTTTTTTTTTTATATTTTTTTTTTTTTATTTTTATTTTTTATTTATATGAATGTTTATGTTTTTAAGTTTTTTTTAATTTTTTTTTTTTTTTTTTTTATTTTTTTATTTTTTTATTTTTTATGTATTTTTAACAACTTAATTAAGAAAACACAACAATAAGTAAAACAAAGTAAAAAGACTAAGTTCAACTTTCTAAACAAAAATCACAACTAAATAAACAAAACAAAAATCACAACTAAATAACAAAACAAAATGAAAGCAGTAAAGAGAAGGGATTAGGAATGCAAATCTGATTGTGGGTGATTCCTAGGCCTCCCTTCATTATTCAAATGCATGGGCTTATCATTGAACGGACGGTGGTACTTGAAATGATCCGGCAATGGTTTAAATTCAAGAGTGGGTGCCTGAATCATCAAAATCAGAAAAATGTTAGTATAAATTAAAATTAAAAATGGAGAAGATGGCTTACTATCTTTTTCTGACACAAACTCAATGACAAACACCACATTTTTGAACATTTCCGGGACTTTGAACTTAGCCAGGTTTACTATGATGGTTGTGGCTTGTCCCGTGTCCTCAGTTTTAACTCCTTTGGACTTGTTTGTCTCATGCACAGCCTCTTTGATATGTTCAACAAATTCTCCGGCCACCTCATTTTCTGGAATATCTTCCACAACGTCTTTTTCATTCACTTCTTCCTTGAGATTCAAAAACCTGCAAGAAAAAAGGACATTTGGTGGAACGATGTTAGAATGAATTGAATTTTGAACCTCCTCACCTGAGTTGGATGACATAAGGACTTGGGGGGTTTGCGATAAGAATTCTTCTAAACTGCCCAAGTCGTCATCCTCATCTTCTTCTTGAATTGGCAATTCATCCATGTTCGGGCTCTGTTTGGATGGTTCAGGAACAACTTCATCCTCCATGTTACCTTGATCTCGAATCTGTGCCATGAATTCCATAATCTGCCCAACTTGCTCCTCCAAAGCATCCACCTTGTTGGCTTTATTTTGCATCTCCATGTTTCGATTTTCTACGTCCTGGGTCAAAGAGGTTAGTAACTTATTCAAAATGTCATTATCCGAGGACGTACCTGAATTTGGTTGGGGAGATTGTGGTGGAGGCTGTGGTGGTTCATATGGCCATTGATAGTACTCCTCCGATGGCTGCCAATATTCTGCTTGGTGAGTCTCCTCAGCTTGATTTTGTGAACCCTGCGCCAAAGAAATGAGTCCATCAAGAATTTCATTATAATTAATGGGCATACTTGAATTCGATTGAAATTGCTGTGGGGGATGCTAAAAATTTGATGCGAAAATAAATTAACGCACAAATTTAAACCCTATTTGTGACAATTGTAGTAATGATGTAAGTAGGGATCGTTCTAGGCCGGGGATTAACTAGGGATGCTAACCAAAGTAAAATTAAATTAAAAACGTAAAAACAGAATTTAAAACACTAAACTAGACTCAAAACACTTAACTAGAATAACTCAAAATAAAACTAACAAATAATCTAAAAAGACACAAAATAATTCAAGACTCAAGAAAATACAAACTAAATTGATTTCTAATAAATCTAACACCTTAAAATAAACGGGGGATTGATTTTTTGATGAAAAGTAAATTAAACTTAAATAAATTACAAAATTGACAAAAACATAAAATTAAGGTAAAATGATAAATGACGGACTGGCTAGAGGATTATTCTCCACACATGCCACATATGCAACCTAAATTGATTTTCAGTTGTTCTTTCAATAAATTGTAAATTCTCAACGCCCCAAGTTAATTAGGTCCGCTTAAATTAACCTTCAGATTTTCCTACTTTTATTAGGTTGGATGATTGCATACGACAACCCAAAACATTCCCTACAAGTTCCCTACATGAATTGCATAATAGAGATACAAGCAAGAATCATTAAGTTTTATGAAAATCATAAGCATTGACGAGGCACTTGTTACTATGAATTGCATGAAACTTATGCCAAGAATTTACCTAACGCGATCGTTTATAAGCGACCTTCACTACTTGTGAATATAAGTTCATAACGATTAGGTGAAATTCACTTATATTCTAGCATCAAATTCATGCATGTAAATTAAGTATGCATCCTTAATCGACATACAAAAATAAGTTATCAATCAAGCAGTTAAACAAATTAAATCACAACTCAGAAATCACAACTGAAGGTAATCAATTCAAATTACAAATATATCCATGGTTTTGAATTAAACTCTAGCCAAAATAAAATTAGTTACACATTATTAAAATTAAAACAGAAAATAAAACGTGAGTTGGAGGATTAAACCGAATGAGATGTGCAAGGATCTGTTTTTGTTTCTGTGCATTATATCCTCGGTGCTGCCCAAGTCAGCACTGCATCGTGCTGACCTCCTGCTCGTGCTGCCCCTCTCGCTGTTTTATCTATCGCTGCAACTGGCACGCTCGAGACCTCACGCTGCATTGGCAGCCACCTTTTCCGCCTGTCCTTCGTCTCCCGCTGCACCAGCAGCTGCCCACTCCTCCCCTCGCGTCAACTGCCACCTTTCTCTCGGTGCAGCTGATTCCCTCAGCTCCTCGCTGCCCGCTGCCTTCTTCAAGGCAGCATGCTCCCTGTCTCTCGATTCTCGCTGCCCAAGCAGCCCTCGCAAGCCTCCCCGCGACAGATTCCTTCGTGGCGAGCTGATCCCCTCTTCGCAAGCTGCACAAGCAGCTTCCTCTTCGCGTCTCCCCTGCTTGCGACAGCTGCCTGGCAGCTTCTTCTTCGCGTCTCCTCCTTCTGCCTAAGGCAGCAACTCCCTTTTCTCTGACCTTGCTGCCAAAGGCAACTCTCTGTCCGTCTCTAATCCAAACTCGCCAGCTGCCAACTTTCCTCCAAGTTCCGCGCTCTGTCTTTCCTTCGTCGTTCCGTGCGCCTTCCCTCCTCTGTGCAGCTGCTGCAAGGCAGCAACCTATCCTCTGCGAACTGCCCACGTGCGAGACCTTTCCCGCGAGTCCTCCTCGAGCTGCCCAAGTCTCTGTCTCACTGCTTGCTGCAAAAGCAGCGCCTCGGCCCTGCTTGCCTCTTCGCAACTCCAAACCTTCTTTCCTTATCCCCCCCTACCTGCGTGCTCCTTATTCCTCCTTATTTATTTAGTTCCTCCACTTCACGATGGGAGCTCCACTCCCGTGTCCCCCGTCCTCTAACCTTTTCTTAATTATTTCTCCTTCATCCCTGGTTGTCTGCTGCCCTTCTCTGACTTCTCATTCTTTTCTAAAATATGGCAGCCTAGCTGCCTTCCTTCTTTTTGTCTCCCACGCGTTGCTATTAACATCATACCTTTTATTTATATATATATATATATATGTATATATATATAAATATATATAATATATATAAATATATATAAATATATATATATATATTTATAATACTATCTTATTTTTATTAGTCAAAAATAGTGGGCAAGACAGTTTTGACGATTTTTATCACTTAAAATCTCACTTGTGCACATATTTATTTTATTTACTAGATAAATACTAAAAAACACAAAAACAAAGTAAATAGCTCAAAAATATAAGAAACTAACTAAGAAAAGACGAGAGAATTTGATGTAAAATATGTATAAATATAATCCGATCAAATACCCCCACACTTAGCTTTTGCTAGTCCTCGAGCAAAACAGAGAAAACAGAAAAAGTAATAACATGAAAAATTATTAGTTTTCCCCTATATTACCCTCATAGAATTTCATTTGAGAACATAAATCATCAAGAACCATAGCTAACAACAACAAGCAATTCAAGTTCATTTTCCTTATTCAAATATTAGCAGTAATCTTTGAAACATCCTTGAAGTGTAGTGTGTGAGATAGCCATGCTAATGCAATTTCAAGTTTTTATTTTAAAAATCACCATATGCAAACTAGCGACCTTCTCACTGGATGTACACTCAATCGCACATGTGTTTAGTTTTAATGTGTTTCGCTCAAAGAAACAAATGTGAAAGTTCTACCATAAGCTTGCATAAAGATCACTTCTCCACAGTCATAATTGCAAAACTTAAATCAAGAGGACTTTTATTGGATGTAATGAGGCTTAGGGATAGGGTTATTGAAACGAAAGAATAGGAAAACACAAGTTCCAAGCTACAATGCAAGCAATTATTTTCTTTAGATTTATAAGAACTCAAACTCTCCAACGATTCTTCAGACATCTCTAACCACACCCATAAACTGAAACTTTAAAAACTTTTTATTTTCTTTGTATACAATCTTTCTTTTTCTTTTCTTTTCTTTTTTTTTTTTTTTTTTTTTTTTTTTTTTTTTTTTTTTTTTTCTTTTCAAACAGAAACAAATATGAAAAACCCCACACTTATTCTTTTGCCAAACACCTTCAAAGTACTTCACAAACATTTCACATAAGACAATCTTGCATTGCTCGCTTGGAAAGGGTAAGGAAAATTATTTCAGCATAAGGGTAGACATATCTGGTGATAAGAAATAAAAGGCTCACAAATACGGCTCAAAATGGCAATCTAATGATATTATTTTTCTTGGGAAACAAGGTTATTTGGGCCATGGTGGTAAACCTAATGCCTCTATCATTTTCAAGTTCATGCAATCAATGACAAAAAATTTCGAAAGATCGTTATGCAAGTCTAGAGAAGTATCTCACATAAGTTCATCACACATGAAAAAAATAGGAGTGTATGAAAAATGCATACACTTTCAATAGGCCTCAAAAAACTCACATAGGATGTATATGGTCACTAAATTCACATATGGAGCCTTTAAATCATGCTTTTAATTTCACATCAACAAGGCTATGTGAATGGTTTTTCAAGGATGATCAAATATGTACAAACTAACACGAGAATTAGGAATTTCACACAACACATGTTAACTAAGTTCTTGATGATCATGGTTCAAATTTATCCAATTATATCATTGGGTCGGGAAACTAACAAAAAACTAATTCAAAACAATAAGGAAAACAAGGAAATATTTTTGGATTTTTTTTAAATTTTCCGATTTTTTTGTTTTTTTTTGTTTTTTTTTTGTTTGTTTTTTTTTTTTTTTATAAAACAAAACTAATTAAGAAAACAAAGCAATAACATGGAACAAATGAAACCAGTTCAAAGTCGAAGGTATAAAAATTTTCAATTTGGTCATTTTTATACTTTACCCCCACACTTAAACTAGACATTGTCCCCAATGTCAGAAAATATAATAAAATGCAAATAAAAATAAAGTAGATAATATAACGAAATAAAATAAAGCAATAGGACTGAAAACTTCCCTAATTTGCAGAAAATCAAGCGATGACCCCCAAGCTAAAATTCTGCAAATCAACTTCAAGGGTGGAAATAACCAAAAGTTCCTGCAAAGAAAAGAAATAATTCAGTTAAGCACGCAAGAAAATATAGAAAATGCAAACGAAAAATTAAAAATGAAAATAAAAGACAATGAATAAAACTAAAAGTGATCATTGGTCCTGTTTGGTGACTTTCCACAGCTTTGAACTTGAACTGGCTTCAGGAACTTCTTAGCAAGGAAATGAGACTTGATTGGTGGTGTTGTTGAAGCTTCTCGAGCTCTTGGTTTCAACTCAGACTCCTTCTGCCGGGGTTGATTGAGTCTGCAGGCTACATTCTTCTCTTTTTGTTCTTCTGCATGGCAGGTAGGTCACGAGGAATAGGTGGTGGTTTGCTTCTTTGTTCAATCTGTCCAAGTGCCGACCGATTGCCTTTCTTTCACCTTGCCCCGTAGCCAAGAGCAAGGGTAAAGGAAAAGCATGCCATGAGAAATCTTTGCCTCTGACTCTGATGATATGGGATACTTTTGCTTTTGAAGAAGTATCGTTCCACATGTGTATGCTTGAACTGGGGCTGGGGAACTTCTTAGCAAGGAAAATGAGACTTGATCTTGAAGATGAAGCAGCACCTTGTCTCCACATGCTTCAAGTATCATTTTCACTTGCCATGTCTGTTCTCCAGGCAGATGTGGCCGACTTCTTCGGAAGTACATAAGTGGTTGAAGAAGAGCACTCGAGAGCAATGCTAGGTAAGCAATCAGAAGGATTTCCAGGCAGTCGGTTCTTAGATTGGAAGATTGACACCGAGTGCTGGCTGATTGCCCGCTTTCTCCTTGCCACAAAGACAAGGACAAGGACAAGAAGAAAGCGTGATATGAGATACTCTTGCTTTCAACCTTCATGATATGAAATACTCTAGCTCTAGATGACTTGTTTGGAAAGGTATCCCAAGGAATGAGAAACACAGAGAAAACTCGAGAGGGTTTGTTGGAAAGGCATTTTGGGAGATGAAAAATTTCGGAGATGAAGAAGTGCTGAGAGAGTTTGCCTTTGCAATGGATGGCGAAGGTAGACGTTTATAGGTCTTTTCTTCACAACCGAAACTATTCTTTTACCCCTGTCGGCAGCCCGGTGGATGGATGAACAGTACAAGTTACGCGCTTTCTGAAAAAGTCACCCGTAATTTGCGCAAAGCTGACAGGCGCGCGTGACGAGTGACGACAAAAATGGAAAAGCTGCACGCCTCGTGATTCCTGACCGCTCCGACTTTTGAGAGAGACGCTCGACTTTTGAGAGAACAGCGTCCGACTTTTGAGAAAGGAACCGACTTTTGAGACGGAGACGCCGCTTTTGAGAAAAGAGTCCGGCTTTTGAGAAAGGAGCCCGGCTCTTCGATTTGCGAGGGGGGCGCCTCTTCGACTGCTGAGTGATTGCCTCTTGATTTCTTCTTCTTATAAGAACGCTCATTTTTGTTCCACAACACACTTAAGCTCCCCTGTAAACACTCCCTCCTGTAAACACTCCCTCTTGCATTTCTTTAATCTTGATCAGTTCGACTCTTCATTCTCAACACCTTCAAATATGTCTTGCCCTTCTGGACCGTCGCCTTAACTTGAATGTTGGGGAAGATAGTGATATATCTTCTCCAACCAACATTTGGCAGCCATCCTTCATATCCCAAATGGTCCTCTTACAGTTGGGGATTCCATGATGATGAACGAAACAACCGCATCGGTGGTGGCCAGAAATCTGCTCACTCCTAGAGACACTAGGATACTTTCCAGGCGGTCCGACGAACTGGCTGTTCAGGACTCTATGGCCTACAGCGTCCGATGCGCAGGTTCAGTATCAAACATGGGCCAGCGCCTTCTTGCACGAACCCGTCAGGTGGAGTCGTTGATGGCTGAAGTGGCTAGTCTTCGGCAGGAGGTCAGAGTGCTTAGGCATGAGAACAGGGATTTGCACATGCTTGCAACCAATTACTCCACAAGCATGAAGAGGAAGCTGGATCAGATGCAGGAGTCCGAAGTGCGGATTTCAGAGTGATCATCAACGGTTTATGGCGTTACTCCGAGGGTTTGTGTTGCCTTCGTCCTCGGGAGCAGCACCAAGTATTGAGGCTCTGAATGATCCAGCTCTGGCGCTTCGTCTTTCAGGGGCTCCGACGACCTCCGAGGCACCACCAACCAATGACCAATGAACGAAATTAAATTACAAGTTATTGTAAAAAAAATTTATGCAATCAAGTCTTTTTTTTTTTATTTTTTTATTTTTTTTAATTTTTTTTTTAATTTTTATTTATATGAATGTTTATGTTTTTAAGTTTTTTTTTTTTTTTTTTATTTTTTATTTTTTTATTATAAATGTAAAAATAAGTAAATCAAAGTAAAAAAAACTAAGTTTAATCTCCTAAGCAAAAATCACTACTAAATAAACACAACAAAATATAAATCAACGTAAAAATAAAAAAAAATCAACGTAAAATAAATTCACACCAAGAGCAAACAAACAATGAAAGAACTAAACAAAGTAAAATAAATTCAGTAAAGAGAAGGGATTAGGAATGCAAATCTGATTGTGGGTGATTCCTAGGCCTCCCTTCATTATTCAAATGCATGGGCTTATCATTGAACGGGACGGTGGTACTTGAAATGATCCGACAACGGTCTAAGTTCTAATGACGGTGCCTGAATCATCAAAATTAAAAACAAGTTAGTATAAATTAAAATAAAAAATGGAGAAGATGGCTTACAGTCACATTCAAACTCAATTATAAACACCACGTCTTTGAACGTTTCCGGGACTTTGAACTTGGCCAGGTTTACTATGATGGTTGTGGCTTGTCCCGTGTCATCAAACTCAACTGCTTTAGGCTTGATTGTCTCATGCACAGCCTCTTGGATGTATTCTTGAAATTCTCCGGCCACCTCATTTTCTGGAATAATTCTTCTTGGTGTACAAGTCTCTTTGAACGTTCAATACCATCGGGAACTTGATTTGGTACACCAAGAATTTGGATATCACATTGCACCTTGGGAAGATCTTCCACAACATATTTTTTCATTCACTTCTTCCTTGGGATTTAAAAACCTGCAAGGAAAAAGGACATTTGGTGGAACGATGTCAGAATGAATTGAACTTAGAAACCTCCTCACCTGAGTTGGATGACATAAGAACTTGGGGGGTTTGCGATAAGAATTCTTCTAAACTGCCCAAGTCGTCATCCTCATCTTCTTCTTGAATTGGCAATTCATCCATGTTCGGGCTCTGTTTGGGATGGTTCAGGAACAACTTCATCCTCCATATCACTTCCCAAAAGTGATGGCTTCATTAATTTCCATTTCTCCCTCTGAATTTGCAAATGTGGAGTTGGAGAGTTCACTTTGATCTTGAATTTGTACCATGAACTCCATAATCTGCCCAATTTGCTTCTCCAACTCATCCACCTTGTTGGCTTTATTTTGCATCTCCATGTTTCGATTTTCTACGTCCTGGGTCAAAGAGGTTAGTAACTTATTCAACATGTCATTATCCGAAGACGTACCTGAATTGATTGGGGAGATTGTTGTGGTGGATGTGACGGTTCATATGGCCACTGATAGAACTCTTCCGATGGCGGGCAATTGTTCTTCTTTTTGTGAACCCTGTACTGAAGAAATTAATTCTTCAAGCATTTGATTATAATCCACGGGCATACTTTGATTCGATTGGAATTGTTGTGGGGGATGCTGTGGTGGCTGCATAGATCTTGAATAGAACGCGTCTTCTTGCTGCCAATATCCACCTTGTTGGAATTGTTGAGGTTCTCCCCACATGTACTCTGAATTACTTCTCCAATCCGAATTATAAGCGTTGGAAAACATGTTGCCCCTTGATTGGTTATAGCCTTGATATCCCCAAACATCTTCATTTGCAGAAAATTGGGGATATTGATGAGTTTGAAATCCTTGCTCATAGGGCATATCAAATGTAGGGACACTTGGCATTGTGGTCCGTTCGGCATTATGATTTAACTGAGCAGTGAGCTGTGCCAATAGATCTTGAATGCTAGTAGAATCCAGGTCTTGCTCCATTTGTAACTAAAATCAAAGAAAACTAAATCAAATATCAAAAGTAAAAGACATAAACACAAATAAACATAAGCAAAAACAAAAATAAAAGGATTAGCAAATTTGCTAATCCCCGGCAACGGCGCCAAAAATTTGGTGCGAAAATAAATTAACGCACAAATTTAAACCCTATTTGTGACAATTGTAGTAATGATGTAAGTAGGGATCGTTCTAGGCCGGGGATTAACTAGGGATGCTAACCAAAGTAAAATTAAATTAAAAACGTAAAAACAGAATTTAAAACACTAAACTAGACTCAAAACACTTAACTAGAATAACTCAAAATAAAACTAACAAATAATCTAAAAAGACACAAAATAATTCAAGACTCAAGAAAATACAAACTAAATTGATTTCTAATAAATCTAACACCTTAAAATAAACGGGGGATTGATTTTTTGATGAAAAGTAAATTAAACTTAAATAAATTACAAAATTGACAAAAACATAAAATTAAGGTAAAATGATAAATGACGGACTGGCTAGAGGATTATTCTCCACACATGCCACATATGCAACCTAAATTGATTTTCAGTTGTTCTTTCAATAAATTGTAAATTCTCAACGCCCCAAGTTAATTAGGTCCGCTTAAATTAACCTTCAGATTTTCCTACTTTTATTAGGTTGGATGATTGCATACGACAACCCAAAACATTCCCTACAAGTTCCCTACATGAATTGCATAATAGAGATACAAGCAAGAATCATTAAGTTTTATGAAAATCATAAGCATTGACGAGGCACTTGTTACTATGAATTGCATGAAACTTATGCCAAGAATTTACCTAACGCGATCGTTTATAAGCGACCTTCACTACTTGTGAATATAAGTTCATAACGATTAGGTGAAATTCACTTATATTCTAGCATCAAATTCATGCATGTAAATTAAGTATGCATCCTTAATCGACATACAAAAATAAGTTATCAATCAAGCAGTTAAACAAATTAAATCACAACTCAGAAATCACAACTGAAGGTAATCAATTCAAATTACAAATATATCCATGGTTTTGAATTAAACTCTAGCCAAAATAAAATTAGTTACACATTATTAAAATTAAAACAGAAAATAAAACGTGAGTTGGAGGATTAAACCGAATGAGATGTGCAAGGATCTGTTTTTGTTTCTGTGCATTATATCCTCGGTGCTGCCCAAGTCAGCACTGCATCGTGCTGACCTCCTGCTCGTGCTGCCCCTCTCGCTGTTTTATCTATCGCTGCAACTGGCACGCTCGAGACCTCACGCTGCATTGGCAGCCACCTTTTCCGCCTGTCCTTCGTCTCCCGCTGCACCAGCAGCTGCCCACTCCTCCCCTCGCGTCAACTGCCACCTTTCTCTCGGTGCAGCTGATTCCCTCAGCTCCTCGCTGCCCGCTGCCTTCTTCAAGGCAGCATGCTCCCTGTCTCTCGATTCTCGCTGCCCAAGCAGCCCTCGCAAGCCTCCCCGCGACAGATTCCTTCGTGGCGAGCTGATCCCCTCTTCGCAAGCTGCACAAGCAGCTTCCTCTTCGCGTCTCCCCTGCTTGCGACAGCTGCCTGGCAGCTTCTTCTTCGCGTCTCCTCCTTCTGCCTAAGGCAGCAACTCCCTTTTCTCTGACCTTGCTGCCAAAGGCAACTCTCTGTCCGTCTCTAATCCAAACTCGCCAGCTGCCAACTTTCCTCCAAGTTCCGCGCTCTGTCTTTCCTTCGTCGTTCCGTGCGCCTTCCCTCCTCTGTGCAGCTGCTGCAAGGCAGCAACCTATCCTCTGCGAACTGCCCACGTGCGAGACCTTTCCCGCGAGTCCTCCTCGAGCTGCCCAAGTCTCTGTCTCACTGCTTGCTGCAAAAGCAGCGCCTCGGCCCTGCTTGCCTCTTCGCAACTCCAAACCTTCTTTCCTTATCCCCCCCTACCTGCGTGCTCCTTATTCCTCCTTATTTATTTAGTTCCTCCACTTCACGATGGGAGCTCCACTCCCGTGTCCCCCGTCCTCTAACCTTTTCTTAATTATTTCTCCTTCATCCCTGGTTGTCTGCTGCCCTTCTCTGACTTCTCATTCTTTTCTAAAATATGGCAGCCTAGCTGCCTTCCTTCTTTTTGTCTCCCACGCGTTGCTTTCTGCCAAAAACCCCACTCAATTAACATCATACCTTTTATTTATATATATATATATATATGTATATATATATAAATATATATAAATATATAAATATATATAAATATATATATATATATTTATAATACTATCTTATTTTTATTAGTAAAAAATAGTGGGCAAGACAGTTTTGACGATTTTATCACTTAAAATCTCACTTGTGCAATATTTATTTTATTTACTAGATAAATACTAAAAAACACAAAAACAAAGTAAATAGCTCAAAAATATAAGAAACTAACTAAGAAAAGACGAGAGAATTTGATGTAAAATATGTATAAATATAATCCGATCAGTGGCTGCATAGGTCTTGAATAGAACTCGTCTTGCTGCCAATATCCACCTTGTTGAAATTGTTGAGGTTCATCCCACATATACTCTGAATTACTTCTCCAATCCGAATTATAAGCGTTGGAAAACATGTTGCCCCTTGATTGGTTATAGCCTTGATATCCCCAAACATCTTCATTTGCAGAAAATTGGGGATATTGATGAGTTTGAAATCCTTGCTCATAGGGCATATCAAATGTAGGGCCACTTGACATTGTGGTCCTTCCGGCATTATGAGTTAATTGAGCAGTGAGCTGTGCCAATAGATCTTGAATGCTAGTAGAATCCAGGTCTTGCTCCATTTGTAACTAAAATCAAAGAAAGAAAACTAAATCAAATATCAAAAGTAAAAGACATAACAAACCAAAAATAAAATAACATAAAATAAACACAAATAAAATAAAATAAAATAAAATAAAACACAAACAAAAAAAATAAACAAAGGATTAGCAAATTTGCTAATCCCCGGCAACGGCGCCAAAAATTTGATGCGAAAATAAATTAACGCACAAATTTAAACCCTATTTGTGACAATTGTAGTAATGATGTAAGTAGGGATCGTTCTAGGCCGGGGATTAACTAGGGATGCTAACCAAAGTAAAATTAAATTAAAAACGTAAAAACAGAATTTAAAACACTAAACTAGACTCAAAACACTTAACTAGAATAACTCAAAATAAAACTAACAAATAATCTAAAAAGACACAAAATAATTCAAGACTCAAGAAAATACAAACTAAATTGATTTCTAATAAATCTAACACCTTAAAATAAACGGGGGATTGATTTTTTTGATGAAAAGTAAATTAAACTTAAATAAATTACAAAATTGACAAAAACATAAAATTAAGGTAAAATGATAAATGACGGACTGGCTAGAGGATTATTCTCCACACATGACACATATGCAACCTAAATTGATTTTCAGTTGTTCTTTCAATAAATTGTAAATTCTCAACGCCCCAAGTTAATTAGGTCCGCTTAAATTAACCTTCAGATTTTCCTACTTTTATTAGGTTGGATGATTGCATACGACAACCCAAAACATTCCCTACAAGTTCCCTACATGAATTGCATAATAGAGATACAAGCAAGAATCATTAAGTTTTATGAAAATCATAAGCATTGACGAGGCACTTGTTACTATGAATTGCATGAAACTTATGCCAAGAATTTACCTAACGCGATCGTTTATAAGCGACCTTCACTACTTGTGAATATAAGTTCATAACGATTAGGTGAAATTCACTTATATTCTAGCATCAAATTCATGCATGTAAATTAAGTATGCATCCTTAATCGACATACAAAAATAAGTTATCAATCAAGCAGTTAAGCAAATTTAATCACAACTCAGAAATAACAACTGAAGGTAATCAATTCAAATTACAAATATATCCATGGTTTTGAATTAAACTCTAGCCAAAATAAAATTAGTTACACATTATTAAAATTAAAACAGAAAATAAAACTTGAGTTTGGAGGATTAAACCGAGAGAGATTGACAGCTTGCTGTCCTCCGTGCTGCCCAAGTCAGCACTGCTGCCGTGCTGACCTCCTGCTCTTCCAATATCTCGCTGCCAGCTGCCAAGTGCAGCTGGTTTCTTTCTTTCTGCACAAAACTCCAGCCCAGCAAGCTGCACTCCTCCCTTTCGTTCTCTGTACGTCACAGAAAACCAAGGCAGCAGCACTCCTGCCTTTCGTTCTCCTATGCGCTGCTTCTGCGTCCTTCTTCCTCCACCGAGGCCTTCTCCTCGCTTCACTCCAAGCTGCCAAAGCAGCTCTTGCTCGCTGCTCCCTCAGCGTTCCTGGCAGCTCGCGCGCTTGTACCAGAGGGAGGTACCCTCGGCTCTCTAACCTCGCTGCCAAAGGCAGCTGCCCAAGTCAGCACTGCTGCCGTGCTGACCTCCTGGTCTCTCCCGCTGAGCTCGCTGCCAAGCAGCAGCACCAAAAACCTCTCCTGCCCGTGCTGACCTGCGAGTACCTGCAAACTGCGCTTCTGCGCACTTCCTTCTTCGTCCGTAATGGCAAGGCAGCTTGCTGCCTTGCTTTTCTTTCCGTCCCCCACGCTGCCCAAGCAGCACACCCCCAAACCTCTTTTCTTCTCCCCCCTCTCCGTGCCTAGCTGCAAAGGCAGCTGGTTTCTCTTTGTTTTTCACGTCTTTCTTTCCGTTCCCTCCACCTTTCCAAGGCAGCCCTTCAAACCCTTTATATTTCTTTCTTTTGTCAGACCTCCTTGCTGCCATTCTTCTTCTTCATTGTTTAATACACTTCCCTTTATCAGTGCTGAGACCTTTTTGCACGCCAGCTTTTCTTATTTTTCTGCACCCATTCCCTAGTGCCCTTGCTGTGTCCACCAACATCATATATATATATATATATATATATATATATATATATATATATTTATAATACTATCTTATTTTTATTAACCAAAAATAGTGGGCAATGCAGTTTTGACGATTTTATTACTAAAAATATACACTTAAGCTATTATTAATTTCTTAGCTAGATAAATTATATAAAACACAAAAACAAAGTAAATAGCACAAAAATATGAGGAAATAACTAAGAAAAGACGAGAGAATTTGATGTAAAATATGCATAAATATGAGCTTATCACCCAACAATACGAAGGTGTTGGACAAAGGAGCAACCCACGGCAACACCAAGTGAATGAGGTAAGTGCCATAACCGAACTTCAAAATCAAATGGCTAACCTTACTACTTTGCTTTCTTAGGTGGTGGAAGGTCCAAAAGTGCAAAACGTGGCAGCTTGTGGCGTATGCTCCATGCAAGGACACCTTACGGACAAATGCCCACAATTGATAGAGAATGGAGGTTGGGAGACCCTCAATGCCGTGGGATTATGCAACCAATACTAACCGAGGAATGACCCTTTTCTAATACTTACAATCCCGGTTGGCGTGATCATCCAAATTTCAAATTGCGAGAACCCCAACAAGGCCAACAACAAAGCACATTTAGGTAACAACCCCCGGGTTTCTATCAAAAGCCGTTTGCACCAACTCAACCCCAAGCACAACCCGCCCAAAAATCAGGTTCTTCTATTGATAATGATCAGATTTTTAATTTACTAACTTCTATGGCGCAGGGCATGCAAACTAGGGACAAGAAGGTGGACGAGTTAGAGAAGCAAGTGGGGCAAATTGCCGAGTTTATGGGGCAGTTTCGAGAGCAAGGCAAGTTGCCTAGCTCAACCGTGGTCAATCCAAAAGGTGGATTCGAATCTGCAAAAGCTATAACTTTGCGAAGTGGGAAGCACGTAGGATCTGACCCCCAACACTCCAAATCACGTTCTAACGAGGTGGAGGAGTTGATGATTGAAGAGGAAGAACAAAAGCCACCCACGGCAAGGGTGGAAACAGCTTTGCCGCAAGCCAAGGCCACAGCAAGGAAGGAAGCACCCTTGCCGCAGCCTCCTACATCCCATAATCAATCCAATCCGTCCAACTCAGGTAAGAAAGTTCCAATTCCAATTAATTCTAACGTTATTCCTCCAAATGTACCCTTCCCTAGCAGATTTTTGCAAGCCAAGAACGAAGAAGAGGAAAAAGATGTTCTGGAGACGTTTAGAAAAGTGCATGTCAATATCCCACTCCTTGAAGCTATTAAGCAAATTCCAAAGTATGCCAAGTGTTTGAAGAAGCTTTGTACAACAAGGAAGCATATTCGGGAGAAAGAAGTGGTACATGTAAGCGAAAATATCTCTGCAATGTTGCAAAGAAAGCTGCCACCTAAATGCAAAGATCCGGGTAGTTTCACAATTCCGTGTGTAATTGGTAATACAAGATTTGAGCATGCTATGCTAGATTTAGGTGCATCAATTAATGTCATGCCATAGTCTGTTTATGCATCTATGAATCTAGGAAAACTTAAAAATGATGGTGTGATTATTCAATTAGCCGATCGATCTAATGCATATCCAAAAGGAGTGTTGGAAGATGTTTTGGTGCTGGTAGACCACTTAATTTTTCCTGCAGATTTCTATGTGCTTGATATGGAGGATTCAGGACACTCTTCACCATTACCGCTCTTACTTGGACGACCTTTCATGAAAACGGCTCAAACCAAGATTGACGTGGCCAAGGGACCAGTAACCATGGCATTCGGTGGTGATATGATTAACTTTAAGATTTCTGAATCTGTTGAGAAGACTAATGATGTTCGTTCTTGTTGTGCTATTGATGTAATTGAAAATATAGGGCATAAATGTTCAACAAGAATCAAGAGGGATGTTTCTCGCACCACAATCAATGAGGGACTTGGATTAATGCACAAGGAGCACGTCCCAACCTCCAAATCACCAAATCTGGCCTAGAATACTCATTGTGCATTTGTTCAATGTGCTGCCACTTCAATGCAGCACATGGGTAAGCCATATTCTCCACTTTCAATTCCCATTTCGAATAATAGGTTGTTATCTTGTTTGGTGCAGGTACCTAGGTGCATTCAAAGTGGTGGGAGATTTCATTTAGGGAAGCAAAGCACAAAAATCAGGAAGGATCATTATCCCCTTCCATTCAAAGATCTAAAGCATGAAGTGGTTCGTAGGGCAGGTTGGAGAGGAAGCATCCTTGGATGTCGTGGGCCTTAATGAGGAGTGAATGAGGTCTTCGTCCGGCTGTACGACGTTAAAGCAAGTGCTACTTGGGAGGCAGCCCATGTATTCAAATAAGGAAGATCTATGAATCGCTTCACAATCAGTTTTGGGTTTCTAAAAACCTTCCCTTTTTTTTTTTTTTTTTTTTTTTTGCATTTTTATTTGTTGTTGATTTAATTATTTTTGGGTGTGGGTTTATTTTTGAAACATTGACAGATATGCAAGGTATTTTCACATTAATTTTCATGGAAAACGAACATTAGGTAGAAAGGTAGAAAAATACAAGCAAGTGCAAACAAGCAGGAATGAGCCTTCATTGGTTAGGTGGTGCCTCAGCATTCGACGGACCTCCAGAAAGTCGAAGCGCCAGAGTTTGATTTTCCGGAGCCTCAACACTTGGTGAAGCGCCAGATGACGAAGGCAGAAGTTGCCGCTGGAGTAAGGCCACAAACCGTTGATGATCACTCTAAATCCGAACTTCGGGCTCCTGCAGCTGGTCAAGCTTCCTCTGCATACTTGTTGAGTAATTAGTTGCGAGCATGTGCAACTCTTTATTCTCATGCCTAAGCACTCTGACCTCTTGCCGAAGACTAGCCACTTCAGCCATCAACGACTCAACCTGACGAGATCGAGCAAGAAGGCGCTGGCCCATGTTTGATATTGAGCCTGCACATCGGACGCTGTAGGCCAGAGAGTCCTGAACATCCAGTTCGTCGGACCGCCTGGAAAGTATCCTAGTGTCTCTAGGAGTGAGAAGATTTATGGCCACCACCGAAGCGGTTGTATCATTCATCATCATGGAATCTCCAACTGTAAGAGGACCATTTGGGGATACGAAGGACGGCTGCCAAATGTTGTTTGGAGAAGACATATCAATATCTTCCCCAACATTCAAGTTAAGGCGGCGGTCAGAAGGGCAAGACATTTTTGAAGGTGTGAAGAAAAAGAAGAGGTCGGACAAATCAAGTTCTTAGAAGTGCAGGTAGGGAGCTTTTACAGGCGGAAAATTCAAGTGTGCTTTGGAATGTGATGCGTGCCTCTCTTTAAAAATTAGCACTTGACAGAGCTTCAGAAATTGAAGAGGCAAGTTCAGAAATCGAAGAGGCAAGCTCAGAGATCGAAGAAACGTCTGCTTTCTCAAAAGCTGGGCTGCTCAGAAACCACGGGCCGATCTCAGAGATCGGAGAGGCATCTGTTTTTCCAGACGTGTCAACATCTGTCACATGCAGAGTCAGCTTTGCGGAAATCATGGGCAGTTTGTCGAAGCGCTGATTCCAGATATCGAAGAGGCACTTGTTTTTCCAGACGTGTCAGCGCCTGTCACATGGAGAGTAAGCTTTGCGGAAATCACTGGCAGTTTGTCGAAGCGCCGATTCCAACCATCTGCTTTTCCAAACGTGTCAACATCTGTCACATGCAGAGTCAGCTTTGAGGAAATCACGGGCAGTTTGTCGAAGCGCCGATTCCAGATATCGAAGAGGTGCCAATCTTTTTCAGCCTCGTTAGCACTTGTCAACTCAGCTTTGCAGAAATCACGGGCAGTTTGTCGAAGCGCAGATTCCAGATATCGAAGAGGCATCAGCTTTATCCAGACGTGTCAGCATCTGTCACATGCACACTCAACCTTGCAGAAATTAAGAGCAATCTGTCGAAGATTTCTGGTGAAGTAGAAAGCACGTGAAGTTTATTGTTCAATCATCCAACGGGTGCCGACAAGAGTGAAAGAATAGTACCGGTTATTAATTCCTATAAATGTCGTCCTTCACCCTCCATAGCAAGGCAGACATACATAATCCTTCTTCATCTCCGAAAATGCATTCCCAACGAAGCCTCTCGAGTTACTCTGTGTTTCTCATCCCTTAGGGTACCTCTGCAAACAAGTCATCAAGAGCAAAAGTATTTCATATCATGAAGGTTGAAAGCAAGAGTATCTCATATCATGCTTTCTCCCTGTCATTTTCCTTGTCTTTATGACAAGGAGAAAGCGAGCAATCAGCCAGCACTTGGTGTCAATCTTCCGATCTAAAAACCAACTGCCTGGAACTCCTTCCTGATTGCTTACCTAGCATTGCTCTCGAGTGCTCATCTTCAACTGCTGATGTACTTCCGAAAAAGATGCCACATCTGCTTGGAGAACAGATAAGGCAAGTTAAAATGATACCTTGAAGCATGTGGAGACAACGTGCTAATTCATCATTAAGATCAAGTCTCATTTTCCTTGCTAAGAAGTTCCCCAGCCCAGTTCAAGAATACACTTGTGGAAAGATACTTCTTCAAAAGCAAAAGTATCTCATATCATCAGAGTCAAAGGCAAAGATATCGCATGGCATGCTTTTCCTTTACCCTTGCTCTTGCTTGCGAGACAAGGAGAAAGAAAGCAATCGGTCGGCACTTGGACAGATTGAACAAAGAAACAGACCATCACTTCTACCTCGTGCCTACCTGCCGTGCAGAAGAAACAAGCAGAGAAGAATGCTGCCTGCATACTCAATCAACCCAGCATAAGTGATAGGAGCATATTTATGCGACTTAGTTAGCTTGTTTCTTGGCATTTATGTGGTTAGTTCGTAGTTATTTTAGTATTTTAAACTATTTTCGTGTGTTTGTAGGTCCAAAGGGTTAAAGTAGCAAGAAAGTGCGTTTTGGAGCCTTTTGGAGCAGTTTTGGGCATCAAATGGATTGCACATGCTTGGAGCTAAGAAGATGGACGAAATTGAAGATCAAATGAGCGTAGATTCGAATGAAGATGTGTAGAATTGGATTCAAGACAAATAAAGAATGAAGAGTTCAAAATTGGAAGCCAAAGTTTCTAAAGTTGGAAGTTTCTATTCTTGGAGGTTTCCATTCTTGATAGTTTCTATTCTTGGCTTGGAAGTTTCCTAATCTTTCCTCATCTATGTTCCAGCCACAAAGGGATTCCAAAACATGTTAGGGCACTTAATTGGTTGTTCTAGAAGCCCTAAACCTTCCCTAAAGTCCTTGCCGCACAAGAGCATCCTTTCTTTCCTATTTTCTGATCTTAAAACCACATTCCCTTTTCTTCAAGCAACCAGCCGCACCTTTCCCCTCTTTCTTACCTATTTTCTGACCCAAAATTACATTCCCCTTTGTTCTAAAGCCTTGCCATGCAAGGGGAGAGGTTTCTTACCTATTTTGTGCCTCAAAACACATTCCTAAATCTGCCCTATAATTTCTGCCGAATTTCCCTTTCCTATTCTCTTTAATTTCTGCACCTCCCTTACCTTTTTCCTTAGGATTCTAACTTTAATTCCTATTTCCCTTAAAGTTTTGGTTTAATTTCTGTTACCTAAATTATTTCCTAGCCTTGTTACCCTTTTTCCCCTAGGATTCTGAATTTATTTCTCCTTTTCCTTGTGGATTTGGGTAGAAAATCTTATCCCAAATTGAAGAAATTCGTAGCCCTTCCTTCCCTTATAAATAAAACCCTTTTCTGACCATTCTAAGGACTCCACCCTTCACCATAACTCACCTATATCCATCCACCACCACTAAAACCATCACCCATACCTTGTGTCGCAGCAAAGAAGGAGAAGGAGGACCTTTGGACGTGCTTGCCATTCAAGACGTTGGATTGTTGGAGCGTTTCTAGGTGTAATCTTTCTTTTGTTTTCAATGTTTAAATTTATGTATCTTTGCTTTGCGATTATGAGGAACTAAACCTTATTGGTTAGGGGTGATTTCGAAGCCATGACTATGTGTGCAATTTGATTTGATAAATTCCAGTTATGAGTTCTTGAATCGTGAATGCAATTGGCTTAACTGTGCCAGTAATAACTTATTTGTGTTTGTTAATTAGGGGTCGACACTTAATTGGCTTGCATGAATATGATGCTAGAATATAAGGTTGTTTCACATAATCGTCACACACTTATATTCATATGTAGTGAAGGTCGTTAGTCACGATCGCGTTAAGTCCAATTCCTAGCATGAGTGACATGATGTCATAGTTGCAAGTGCTTTGTCAATGCTTATAGTTTTCATTGAACGTAATGATCTTTGATTGTATCTTTATTATGATGTCATGTAGGGAACTTTTGAGGAATGCTTTGGGTTGTCGAATGATGTCATCCAATCCAATAACACAGGGAAAACTTGAGAATTAACTAGTGATGTCACGGTTAATTTGGGGCATTGTCATTCATAATTCAATGAAGGAATAACTGGAAATCGAGTCGTTTGCATACTTGTCATGTGTGGAGAAAGAGCCTCTAACTAATCCATCATCCATTTAAAACCCCAAAATCGTTTTCAAATCTGTTTTTACTTGCAATCTGTTTTGTTAGTTTATTTTCGTCCAAATCAAATCCCCATTTATTTTGAAGTCCTAGATTAGTTAGAAAGTGTTTTGGTTTATGTTTTTAAGTGTTTTGGTACAAGTTAAAACCCAAATTCGTCCAATTTGGTGCTTTGTGCTCAAAACTGCCCAGAACGTGTTTTTAAGGCAGTTTGAGTGTTTGTTTGCTGTTTTGAGTCTTTTGGTTTGTTTTAGTGTTTCGAACTTTACTTTTACATTCTTTGAGTCTAGTTTAGTGTTTTAAACTTTGTTTTTACGTTTCTAAGTCAGTTTTCAAGTGTTTAGCAATCCCTCCTAATCCCCGGTCCAGAACAATCCCTACTTACATACTTTACTACAATTGTCAAAAGAGGGTTTAATTTGTGTGTTTAGTTATTTTACGCATCAAGAAGGAGTCTGAGTTGAAACCAAGAGCTCGAGAAGCTTCAACAACATATGGACGCATCAGTCGCCAAAGAGCAAAGCCTCGTCGTACAAGGCCATCAAATCACCACCACCAATCAAGTCTCATTTTCCTTGCTAAGAAGTTCCCTAGCCCAGTTCGAGATCAAAGCTGTGGAAAGTCAACAAGATCATCTCTCCATAACCAGATTTGCGTTCTTAAACTCTACTCTGTCTGGTTTTTACTTTGCCATACTTGTCATGTTTATTCGTTGTTTGTTTGTTTGCTTGTTTTTGTGTGAGTTTATGCCTGAAACATTGAGGACAATGTTTGATTTAAGTGTGGGGGGGTAACCATGTTGTTTTGCATGAAATTCGTGGGAGTTTATCACCCATTACTTCTAGTGTTGTTCCTTGCTGTTTTTAAGTGTTTTTATGCTGTTTTGGAGTGTTTTAGTGTGTTTTGACATAAAAATCCGAAAATCTCATAAAAATTTGAAAAAATTGTTTTGAAAAACCCAAAAAGAGTTGTTTTTGTGTGTTTGTTTGTGTCTTAGGGTACTTTCCAACACAATGATGAGGATTTGGTTTTTAATTACATGACTGTTAAAGAGAGTTATAAACATGGATGAAAATTTGATTTACTCTTTGGTGTATGCTTGGTTGTGGTTATAATTTATGAATTCACATGCAATCATAAAGGAAAAATCAGTTTTTGTAACATGCTTGAAAGAAGGAACTCAAATGAACGCTCCAACCTTGTGAGACTTGAGCCTAAACGTTTATTTGGAGAGTTATTAATCTGTGCAAATTTTTTTGTTTTCTAAAGTCGTTGCATGATCTCATTATTCTTTGCTTGGTTGCTACTTAGAAGGCGTTTCATCATTTAGTTCCAAATGCTAGAACTCATGCCTATTTCATTCAAAGCATGTTATTGATTTGCATAACACATATTCAAGATGAAGTTGTTTTGTGAGCCAAAAGCCAAAAAAGCCTATCCCATACATTATATGTTTAAGTTTAACCCCGTTGAGCCTTGTTTAGCCTACGTTATTTGTTAACCCACACTATCTTCACCTAGCCTAGATTAGGACCATCCATACCCTTGTTCTTGAAGCATAGTAAAGTATGACTCAAAATGAATTCCTTTTGATTAATGTATTGCAGAAAACAAGTGTGGGGGAAGTGATTCTTGTGTGTGTGTGCGCCAAAGTCCTTAATAAGGCACGGGTCGAAAAAATAAAAAAATAAAAAAATAAAAAAAAGTTGTGAAAATGTATGTAAAAGAGTTCTAAAGTGTTGTTTGTTGAAGAAAGGGTCCAAAACATTGAATTCGGCCCTAAGTGTTGCTTAAATCTTCCATTTGTGTTAAAAGTTGATTTCTGCATTCTAAAGTGAATTCTAAGTTTCGATTTCATTACTTTGCTTGCTATTGCTTTAAGAACGTTTGTTATCCCTATCTTTCCTTTGTTATCCCGAACATATATGTGAGTGTTCGTTTTCATGTTTACATCAATCTTCTCACATATAACTAGTGTAGGGTGTGTAGTCAGAAAATGTGTGAAAATAGAGAATATCTTGTAAGGAATTGAGCAAATTCTCTAAGGCATGTTACTACATTCAAAACATCATTTTAATTGGTTAAATGTGAACTAGTAAGTGGTGACTGTGATTAAGTATGTGCTCAAGTGTGAAGATAACTAAAATCTGTGGGAATAATGATTTTTAACATGTCATGTGCATTGGAAATCCCTGAGGCAAATGTTGGAAGGATTAGAATGTGTTTCGTTTGTTTGTTTCGTTTTGCTCGAGGACTAGCAAAAGCTAAGTGTGGGGGAATTTGATAGGAGCATATTTATGCGACTTAGTTAACATGTTTTCTTGCATTTACTTAGTTAGTTATTGCTTATAAGAGTGTTTTAAGCTATTTTCGTGTGTTTGTAGGTCCTAATAACAAAGTTGGAAAGAAAGTGCATTTTGGTGCAATTTGGAGCAATTTTGGGCCAAAATGGATTGCATGCATATGGAGCAAGTGGGATGGACGTTTTTGGTGTTTTAAAAAGGGTTTCAACACATGCAAAAATCTGAATAAACAAGTTGAAGTGTGGAAGTGTGCAGATACATACACTTAAGGAACAATTTGAAAGGAAAAGAAGTGAAAGATGCCATTTGTTGGATTGCTTTACAAGATGTATTCACATTTTCAGCAACTACAAACATAATTGCAAGCTGAAATGATGCATAGCATGTGTGCAGAGGTGTAAAGTGGCCGAAAGTTGATGTTTGCAAGATGAAATGATGCAAAACATGTATGTGAAAGTTGTCTAACAGCTAGTACATGTGGAAAAGGGATGGAATACAAGGCAAATGCATCAGAAATTGAAGAATGAGGCACATGGACAGCTACAAAGGAGTTGAATTGTTTGTATTGTATTGTTAAAGGCAAGACACAATGATAAAAGAGCATGTAAATTAGCTGTTTTTGCATCATTTTGGTCTTTGTTTGTATTGTTTATTGAAGCCACTTAAGTGATTCTTTGCTTTGGAGCTTCTATAAATAGAGAGTGAAGGGAAGAACACTAGGGATGACACTACATCAAAAACACAATCAGCCACACCACCCATTCTCCATCCATTCTTTTAGCCAAACCCATCTACACATTCATACACTACGTCAGAAACACATTTTCAGCCATCTTTCTCTCTTTTGCCACACCCCCCCATCCATCCTAAACACCACCATACCATCTCCCATCCACTCCTTCATACAAATACCATCCAAACATGTCCCCAAAACCTTGTGCCGCAGCAAAGAGGAAGGAGGAGAAGCCTTGGACGTGCATGCCATTCAAGTTAGGATCGTTGGAGCGTTTAGGTGTTTTCTTTCTTTTGATTTCAATGTTTAAATTCTATACTCTTTGTTTTGTACGTATGAGGAACTAAACCCCCCCCCTTGGCTAGGGGGGATTCGAAACCATGTTTATGCTTGCTATATGATTTGATTACTTTCAATTGCGTTTCATAAGTTGTGAATTCAATTTACTTATCTACATGAATTAAAACTGATTTGTGTGTGTTGGTTGAGAGTGCACGCTTAATTTTCATGCATAAGTTTGATGCTAGGATATAAGGGAATTTCACCTAATCGTTATGAACTTATATTCAAAAGTAGTAAAGGTTGTTGATCACAATCGTGTTAAGTAAATTATTGGCATAAGTTTCATGCAATTCATAGTAACGAGTGCCACGCCAATGCTTATGATTTTCATAGAACTTAATGATCTTTGCTTGTATCTTTGTTATGCAATTCATGCAGGGAACTTGTGAGTATTGCTTTGGGTTGTCGTATGCAATTCATCCAATTCGATAACTTTAGGAAAATCTGAGGGTTAATTAGTGCAATTCACAGTTAATTTGGGGCGTTGGGAATTCATGGTTTATTGAGAAGCAATTGGACATCGTTTTGTATGCAAGTGTAACATGTGTGGAGAAGAACCCCTTAGCTAGCTTTCCATCCATTCACTTTTATCAAATTCGTTTTAGAATCTGTTCAATTTACAAAGTTTGTTCTTGTTTTCAATTTTCGTCAAAACTCAATCCCCATTTATTTTGAAGTGTTAGATTAGTTAGAAATCAATTTAATTTGTGTTTTTAAGTGTCTTGAGTCAAGTCATAACCCAATTTCGTCCAATTTAGTGTTAGGTGTTCAAAACTGCCCAGAAAGTGTTTTTAAGGCAGTTTTGAGTGTTTATTTGCTGTTCTGAGTCTTTTGGTTTGTTTTGGTGTTTTATAGTTTAGTTTTGCATTCTTTGAGTCTAGTTTAGTGTTTTAAACTTTGTTTTTACGTTTTGAGTCAGTTTCAAGTGATTTGGCAATCCCTCCTAATCCCCGGCCTAGAACGATCCCTACTTACATACTTTGCTACAATTGATAAAAAGAGGGTTTAATTTGTGTGCGTATATATTTCGCATCAGTGATAGGAGCATATTTATGCACCTTAGTTAGCTTGTTCTTGTGCATTTAAGTTGTTTTTCCTTAGTTAAAGTAGTCTTTTAAGCTAGTTTTATGTATTTTCAGGTTTTAAGGGCAAAGTAAGCAAAACGATGCATTTTGGAGCCTTTTGGAGCACAATTGAGCTTGGATTGGACATCACATACTTGGAGCCAAAAGAATGGACGAAATTGAAGATTTGAAGATTTGAGGAGTCCTAGTTGAAGAAGGATTCCTAGTCCAAGAAGGAATCCTAATTGAAGAAGGATTCCTAATCAACGGAGGAGTCCTAGTTAAGGATGGATTCATAGTCAAAGATGGATTCCTAGAAGAATGAGGATTCCTACTCAAACAAGGTTTCCTACTTGAAGTAGGAAAGTTAAGCCTAAAAGTTTCCTATTTTGGGTTGAACTTTCCTAAACCTAGATGGCCTTAAGTTCCAGATATTTTGAAGGCTTCCTAAGCATTTTTTGAGACAAAAGAAGGTTCTAGAACACTCACCATAAGGTGCCGCACCTAGCCTTCTAGAAACCCCTTGTTCCTTGCCTTGCCTTGCAAGGCATTCTAGAAGCCTTATCCTCCTTCTCCCTATCCAGCCGCACGTCCTTGCCCTTTTTCCTTGAGGATTTTGATTTCTTAGCCTTTTTCCTTGTGAATTTGGATTCTAGAAGTCCATATCTGATTCCCCTAGGGTTTTAAGTGCCTATATATACTCATATCAACCCCTAGATCAAATTACCACCTCTCATATACATCATCCAGGTCAGAAACAAAGAGCCACCCTTTGCCGCACCTTTCCACCACCATATTCCATAATTTCTGCCCAAAATCATCCCTAGCCGCACCACCCATCAACCCTAAACACCACCACACATCCCCCAATCCATTCTACATCATTCATAACCCCAAAACCTGTCCACAACCTTTGTGCCGCAGCAAGGAGAAAGGGAGGAACTTCGTGGATGCACTTGCTGTCCAAAGTTGGAGTATCTAGGTGTTTTCTTTCTTTGGATTTCAATGTTTAAACTTATTTATCTTTGCTTTGTGCATATGAGGAACTAAACCCCCCTTGGTTAAGAGGGCCCGCTTAGTTTGCATGCATGAATTTGATGCTAAGATAGAAGGGAATTTCAATTAATTGTTATGAACTTATATTCACAAGTAGTAAAGGTTGTTGATCACAATCGCGTTAAGTAAATTCTTGGCATAAGTATCATGCGCTTTCATAGTTACGAGTGCCTCGTCAATGCTTATGATTTTCATAGAATTTAATGATCCTTGCTTGAATCTCTATTATGCGCTTTCATGTAGGGAACTTGTGGGGAATGCTTTGGGTTGTCGTATGCAATTCATCCAATTCAATAACTTAAGGAAAATCTGATGGTTAATTTAAGCGGACCTAATTAACTTGGGGCGTTGAGAATTCGTGGTTTATTGAAAAGCAATTAGAAATCGTTTTGTATGCAAGTGTGACATGTGTGTGATAGGAGCATATTTATGCGACTTAGTTGGCTTGTCCTTGATGCGTAAATTAACTAAACACACAAATTAAACCGTCTTGTTGACAATTGTAGTATGGATAAGTAGGGATCGTTCTTAAAACCGGGGATTAGGAGGGATTGCTAAACACTTGAAAACTGACTTAGAAACGTAAAAACAAAGTTTAAAACACTAAACTAGACTCAAAGAATGTAAAACTAAAGTTTGAAACACTAAAACAAACCAAAAGACTCAAAACAGCAAACAAACACTCAAAACTGCCTTAAAAACACTTTCTGGGCAGTTTTGAGCACAAACACAAATTTGGACGAAATTGAGTTATAACTTGAACCAAAAAACTTAAAAACACAAACTAAATCACTTTCTAACTAATATGAGACTTCAAAATAAAGGGGGATTTGTTTTGGACGAAAATTGAAAACAAAACAGAAACTTTAAAACAAAACAGATTGTAAAACGTTTTGGATGAAAATGATGGATAAAAGGCTAGTTAGGAGGTTTTCTCCACACATGTCACACTTGCAAACAAAATGATTTTCAGTTGTTCTTCCAATAAATTATGAAACTCAACACCCCAAGTTAATTAGATACGCTTAAATTAACCTTCAAGTTCTCCTTAAGTTAATGAATTGGATGGGAAAGCGCATACAACAATTCAAAGCATTCCTCAAAGGTTCCTTACGTGATGAGCACAATAAAGATACAATCAAGAATCATGAAGCACAATGAGAACTATAAGTGTTGATGAGGCATTCGTTACTATGATGAGCATGAAACTAATGCCAAGAATTCATTCAACGCGATCGTTTATAAGCGACCTTCACTACTTGTGATTATAAGATTGTAACTATTAGGTGAAACTCCCTCATAATCTAGCATCATATTCATGCATGAAAACTAAGCGTGCACTCTCAATCAACATACACAAATAAGTTATCAATCAAGTAGATGAACGAATTGAATCCACAACTTATGAAATAACAACTGAATGTAATCAAATCATATTGCAAGCATATGGTTTCGAATCACCCCCCAACTAAGGGGGTTTAGTTCCTCATACTCACAACACAAAGTTTATTGAATTGAAACATTGAAAACATAAGAAAGACTACACCTAAAAGTTCCAGCAATCTGCAATAGACTAGCAAGCACATTCAAGAGCACTCCTTCTTCCTTCTTGCTGTGGCACAAGGTATAGGTGATGGTTTTAGGGGTTATGGATGGTGTAAAAGTATGGAATGGTGTTTAGGATGGTAGTATGGTGCGGCTAGAAGTGTTTTTGGGCAGAAAGTATGATGAATGGTGAAGTATGGATGTGTGTGGAATGGTGGATGATTTCTGGCGTGAATGGGTGATTGAGTGGTTGATTTGTGGTGGTGGATGGATGTAGGGAGGTTATGGTGAAGGATGGAATCCTTAGAATGGTCAGCAAGGGCCTTTATTTATAGGGGAAGGAAGGGCTACGAATTTGAAGTGGTTTTAGGTAAGGATTTATGTAGGAAAAGGAATGTGAATTTGGGTCAGAAAATAGGCAAGAAAGGTGTAGGAATTAAAGAGAAAAGGAAAGGGAAATTCGGCAAAGATTATAGGGCAGATTTAGGAATGTGTTTTGAAGCACAAAATAGGTAAGAAAGGATGTAGGGTGCGGCATAGGGTTTTAGGGAAAAGGAAATATGTTTTAGGACATAAAATAGGAAGGAGAATCTCTCCCTTGTGCAGCAAGGGATGGAACAAAACAGGAATGTGGTTTAGGTGTAGAAAATAGGAAAACAAGAAAGGGAAACAAGGAAGGTAAAGTAGGAAAATAGGAAGGTGGGTGCGGCAAGGATTAGGGATAGGCCTAGGTCTTCTAGAAGCTTTTATTTAGTGTCCTAAAATATTTAGGAAGCCTCCTTGCAGCTGGAACATAGGTGAATTACAATTAGGAAAGTTTAGAGCCAAAGATGGAAACCTTCACAAAGGGAAACCTCCAAGAATAGAAACTTCCAACTTTAGAAACTTTGGCTTCCAATTCTGAACTCTTTGTTCTTCATTTTCATTTCTTCATTTCTTTCATCTCATTTATTCATTCCTAGCCTCCTTTGGTCTTCAATTTCGTCCATTCACTTGGCTCCAAAATGCATCTTCTTGCATACTTTGTCCATAGAATCTGAAAACACACGAAAATGACTTTAAACACTAAAATAACTAAGGAAAACAACATAAATGCACAAGAACAAGCTAACTAAGTTGCATAAATATGCTCCTATCAAATTCCCCCACACTTAGCTTTTGCTAGTCCTCGAGCAAAACAAACAAAAGAACAAAACAAAACCTAGACCTTCCAACAATTGTCTTAGGGATTTGCAATGCACATGACATGTTAAAAATCATCATTCCCACAGATTTGAGTCATCTTCACACTTGAGCACATACTTAATCACAGTCACCACTTACTAGTTCACATTTAACCAATTAAAACGATGTTTTGAATGTAGTAACATGCCTTAGAGAATTCGCTCAATTCCTTACTAGATACACTCTTATTCCCACACAGATTTTCTAACTACACACCCTATACTAGTTTATATGTGAGAAGATTGATGTAGACATGAAAACGAACGCTCACATATATGTATAACAAAGAACGCAATTTCTGGAGTTAATAAGCATGTTTAGATATGATCTCATGAACGGAATGCTACTACTTAGATGCGAGAACCAGTGACACCATATGCTCATACCAAATTCAAACTCCACAAATTGAAACACATAACACTCAAGATTGAAGTCAAGGGTTGTAATGGGGCTTGGGCTATTGGTTAACAAATGAAGGATAGGAATAACAAACGTTCTTAAAGCAATAGCAAGCAAAATAATGATATTGACACTTAGAATTCACTTTAGAATGCAGAAATCAGTTTTAAACACAAAGGGAAGCAACACTTAGGGCCGAATTCAATGTTTTGGACCCTTTCTTCAACAAACAACACTTAGGAACTCTTTTTCACATATTTTCAACTCTTTTTCATTCTTTTCACAACTTTTCTTTTTTTTTCTTTCTATTTTCCACGAATTTTCTTTTCTTTTTTTTTTCTTCTTTCAATGCCATGCCTATGGCACATTAACTCACATGAGAAACACTTCCCCCACACTTGTTTTCTGCCTTACATTAATCAAAAGGAATTCAATTTGAATCATGCTTTACTATGCTTCAAGAACAAGGGTATGGATGGTCCTAATCTAGGCTAGGTGACGATAACGTGGTTAACAAAGAATGTAGGCTAACAAGGCTCAATGGGGTTAACTTAAACATATAATGATATGGGATACATGGCAGTTTGGCTTTGGTGGTGGTAACTACACAACTTCATCTTGAATATGTGTTATGCAAATCAATAGCATGCTTTGAATGAAATGGGCATGAGTTCTAGCATTTGGAACTAAATGATGAAACGCCTTCTAAGTAGTAACCAAGCAAAGAATAATGAGATCATGCAACGACTTTAGAAAACACTAATGCACAGATTTTAACTCTCCAAATAAACGTTTAGGCTCAAGTCTCACAAGGTTGTAGCGTTTGTTTGAGTTCCTTCCTTCAAGCATGTTACAAAAACTAATTTTTTTTCTTTTATGATTACATGTGAATTCATAAGTTATAACCACAACCAAGCATAAACAAAGAGTAAATCAAACTTTCATCCATGTTAATCACTCTCTTTAACAGCCATGTAATTACAAACTGAATCCTCATCATTGTGTTGGAAGGTACCCTAAGACACAAACAAACACACAAAAACAACTCTTTTTGGGTTTTTAAAACAAATTTTTCAAATTTTTATGTGATTTTCGGATTTTTGCATCAACACACACTAAAACACACCAAAACTGCTCAAAAACACTTAAAAAAACAGCAAGGAACAAGTCTCCAAGTTAAGGGTGATAAAATCCCACGAATTTGCATCTAAAACACTTAGTTACCCCCCCCACACTTAAATCAAACATTGTCCTCAATGTTTCAAGTATAAAACCACACTAAACAAAAAGAAACACATAAACTGGCAGATTATAAACAACAACAAAGAGAAGGGTTTTAGGAATGCAAATCTGGAATTGGAGTGATTCCTAGGGCTTCCTTTGTTGTATGCATGGGTTGCCTCCCACGTAGCGCTTTCTTTTACGTCTTGCAGCCGGACGAAGAACACCTTCACTCCTCCTTGGAACCCACGGCATGGAGGTGATCTTTGAATGGAAGGTGATACTTGAAGTGATCCGGCAATGGTGTAAATTCTAGTGTAGGTGCCTGAATCATCAAAATCAGCGAGTTAGTAGAAAACGTATGTGAAATCGGAGAAGATGTCTTACCTTTTTGCTCCGATAAGAACTCAAGGACGAACACCACATCTTTGAAAATTTCAGGGACTTTGAATTTGGCCAGATTTACTACGATGGTTGTGATTTGTCCCGTGTCATCAAACTCAACTTCTTTGGGCTTTGTTGTTTCCAATACATCCTCTTTGATGAATTCTTGACATTCCCCAGCCACTACTTTCTCTTGAATCATTCTTCTTGGTGCACAAAGTCCTTCGAACAATTCATCACAATCTAGAACTTGCTTTGTTGCACCAAGGATTGGAATATCATTTTGCACCTTGGGAAGAGCTTCCACAATGTCTTTTTCACTCTCTTCTTTCTTGGGAATCAAAAACCTGCGAGGAAATGGGACATTCGGAGGAATAACATTAGAATGAAATGAAATTGGGACGTCCTTACTTGTGGTGGGTGGGTTAGAGGGCTTAAGGGGCTGCGGCAAGGGTTGTTCTACCCTTGTCGTGTGTATGTTTGCTTCCTCCTCCTCAATCAGCAGCTCCTCGTCCACTTCTAAGCTATGTTTGGACGTTTTTAGGCCAGCTCCAACCTTCATAGCACTTCCCAAAGTGATAGCATCATTGATTTCAAAATCTTCCTTCGAATTTTCAACAGTTGAGTTGGAGAGTTCACTTTGCTCTTGAATTTGTGCCATGAACTCCATAATCTGCCCAATTTGCTTTTCCAATTGATCCACCCTAATGTTCGTGTTTTGCATTGCTTGGGTTTGATTTTCTTGCCCCTGAGACAATTTGGTGAGTAACTTAAGAATTGTATCATTATCCAAAGTATTACCTGAAGTGAATTGGGCAGATTGTTGTGGTGGCTGTGATGGTTCATATGGCCAGTGATAGAACTCCTCTTCTTGCTGCCAATATGCATCTTGTTGAGCCTCCTTGGCTTGATTTTGTGAGCCCTGCACCAAAGAATTTAATTCATTAAGAATTTGATTATAATCTATTGACGAACCTCAGTTTGATTGAGCATATTGCATAGGTCTTGAATAGAACTCCTCATATGGTTGCCAATATCCTTCGTGTTGAGCTTGTTGAGATTCCCACCACATAGAAGTTGAATGATCACTCCAATCTCTTTGTGGACATTGATTGGCTTGATATCCTTGCCCATAAGACGCACCAAATGTAGGGACACTTTGCATTGTGGTCCTTCCGGCAATCTGTGACAATTGAGAAGTAAGATTTGCCAATTGAGCTTGAATGGTAGCAAAATCCATGTCTTACTTCTCTAGTACCTAAAATCAAAGAAAGAGAACTAAATCAAATATCAAAAGTAAAACAAAACAAGGAAAACAAAACTAAGTCAGAAACTAAAACAAAAACAAAAACAAACTAAACGTAAAGAAAAGAACCAAGGGATTAGCAAAGTTGCTAATCCCCGGCAACGGCGCCAAAATTTGATGCGTAAATTAACTAAACACACAAATTAAACCCTCTTGTTGACAATTGTAGTATGGAAAAGTAGGGATCGTTCTTAAAACCGGGGATTAGGAGGGATTGCTAAACACTTGAAAACTGACTTAGAAACGTAAAAACAAAGTTTAAAACACTAAACTAGACTCAAAGAATGTAAAACTAAAGTTTGAAACACTAAAACAAACCAAAAGACTCAAAACAGCAAACAAACACTCAAAACTGCCTTAAAAACACTTTCTGGGCAGTTTTGAGCACAAACACAAATTTGGACGAAATTGAGTTATAACTTGAACCAAAAAACTTAAAAACACAAACTAAATCACTTTCTAACTAATATGAGACTTCAAAATAAAGGGGGATTTGTTTTGGACGAAAATTGAAAACAAAACAGAAACTTTAAAACAAAACAGATTGTAAAACGTTTTGGATGAAAATGATGGATAAAAGGCTAGTTAGGAGGTTTTCTCCACACATGTCACACTTGCAAACAAAATGATTTTCAGTTGTTCTTCCAATAAATTATGAAACTCAACACCCCAAGTTAATTAGATACGCTTAAATTAACCTTCAAGTTCTCCTTAAGTTAATGAATTGGATGGGAAAGCGCATACAACAATTCAAAGCATTCCTCAAAGGTTCCTTACGTGATGAGCACAATAAAGATACAATCAAGAATCATGAAGCACAATGAGAACTATAAGTGTTGACGAGGCATTCGTTACTATGATGAGCATGAAACTAATGCCAAGAATTCATTCAACGCGATCGTTTATAAGCGACCTTCACTACTTGTGATTATAAGATTGTAACTATTAGGTGAAACTCCCTCATAATCTAGCATCATATTCATGCATGAAAACTAAGCGTGCACTCTCAATCAACATACACAAATAAGTTATCAATCAAGTAGATGAACGAATTGAATCCACAACTTATGAAATAACAACTGAATGTAATCAAATCATATTGCAAGCATATGGTTTCGAATCACCCCCCAACTAAGGGGGTTTAGTTCCTCATACTCACAACACAAAGTTTATTGAATTGAAACATTGAAAACATAAGAAAGACTACACCTAAAAGTTCCAGCAATCTGCAATAGACTAGCAAGCACATTCAAGAGCACTCCTTCTTCCTTCTTGCTGCGGCACAAGGTATAGGTGATGGTTTTAGGGGTTATGGATGGTGTAAAAGTATGGAATGGTGTTTAGGATGGTAGTATGGTGCGGCTAGAAGTGTTTTTGGGCAGAAAGTATGATGAATGGTGAAGTATGGATGTGTGTGGAATGGTGGATGATTTCTGGCGTGAATGGGTGATTGAGTGGTTGATTTGTGGTGGTGGATGGATGTAGGGAGGTTATGGTGAAGGATGGAATCCTTAGAATGGTCAGCAAGGGCCTTTATTTATAGGGGAAGGAAGGGCTACGAATTTGAAGTGGTTTTAGGTAAGGATTTACGTAGGAAAAGGAATGTGAATTTGGGTCAGAAAATAGGCAAGAAAGGTGTAGGAATTAAAGAGAAAAGGAAAGGGAAATTCGGCAAAGATTATAGGGCAGATTTAGGAATGTGTTTTGAAGCACAAAATAGGTAAGAAAGGATGTAGGGTGCGGCATAGGGTTTTAGGGAAAAGGAAATATGTTTTAGGACATAAAATAGGAAGGAGAATCTCTCCCTTGTGCAGCAAGGGATGGAACAAAACAGGAATGTGGTTTAGGTGTAGAAAATAGGAAAACAAGAAAGGGAAACAAGGAAGGTAAAGTAGGAAAATAGGAAGGTGGGTGCGGCAAGGATTAGGGATAGGCCTAGGTCTTCTAGAAGCTTTTATTTAGTGTCCTAAAATATTTAGGAAGCCTCCTTGCAGCTGGAACATAGGTGAATTACAATTAGGAAAGTTTAGAGCCAAAGATGGAAACCTTCACAAATGGAAACCTCCAAGAATAGAAACTTCCAACTTTAGAAACTTTGGCTTCCAATTCTGAACTCTTTGTTCTTCATTTTCATTTCTTCATTTCTTTCATCTCATTTATTCATTCCTAGCCTCCTTTGGTCTTCAATTTCGTCCATTCACTTGGCTCCAAGCATGCGCTATCAATTCCATGCCCAAAAATGCTCCAAAAGGCTCCAAAATGCATATTCTTGCATACTTTGTCCATAGAATCTGAAAACACACGAAAATGACTTTAAACACTAAAATAACTAAGGAAAACAACATAAATGCACAAGAACAAGCTAACTAAGTTGCATAAATATGTTCCTATCAGTCCTTGTGCATTTATGTCATGTTTCCTTAGTTATTTTAGTGTTTAAAGTCATTTTCGTGTGTTTTCAGATTTTAAGGACAAAGTAGGCAAGAAGATGCATTTTAGAGCATTTTGGAGCAAAATGGAGCTTGGAATGCATGTCACATATTTGGAACCAAGGTTTGGACGAAATTGAAGACTTAAAGAGGCTAAGAATGTGAAGAATTAGTGTACAAAGGATCAAGAACTCAGCCACAAAAGGACACACATCCTTGCCGTGCAATCCACATAGCATTCCCTTTGGATTCCCATGCATGCTTAATCATCCTTCTCCCCTAAAATATTTCTGATTTCATGCCTCAATACACTCAATTATCACACTCAATTGCTGCATACCTCTTGTTCCTTTCACCCATCAGATTTCACACAACTTTCACAACCATTCCATGCACCAATTGATGCTCCATCATCCACATTTGGGATCCAATGCCATGTGCAACACATGTTGCTGCACCTTTGACTAATTTCTGAAACATTTCACCTCCCCTTTTCATTTCCATGCAATGAACACAATCATTCATGCTCCCTAGCTGAAATACCACTCCATTTTACCCTCCATACTTTGCATCATTGCTCCATTTTCATCCTTGGACCATTGCACACCACAAATTCACCCTCCTTGCTGTGCATTTTGCCCACTGCCCAATCTGATTCTCTAGGGTTTTTGGGGCCTATATATACATGTTTACACCCCTTGGCAAAGGGTTGACACTCTCATATTCACCATTCATCACAGAAATTCGTCCATCCTCACCCTAGGCAACAAAACACCCCAAAAACACCATTCTAGTGCCCAGAAAATATCACAGCCACTCCATCTTCTTCCACCCTCTTTGCCGAAGTTCTCCACCACCCTTCCACCACCAAACACTCCTCCACACTCACCATAAACCTTTCCATACCATTCCCCATCCATTCTACACCATAGAACTACCCAAAACCTGTCCACAAACCAATCTGCCACAAGCAAAGGAAAGGAGGAATCTTGGATGCACTTGCTGCCAAGTTGGAGCATTCTAGGTGTTTTCTTTCTTTGGATTTTAATGTCTAATTCATGTAATCTTTGTTTTGCTTTAAGTATGATTGGCTAATTTCGTTTTGGCTAAGGGTGGATTCAAAACCATGATTATATATGTGAAATAAGTTAATTACTTTCAGTTATCGTTGTATAAGTCGTGAATACAATTTGCTTAACCGTTTGATTTAGAACTTATTCTTGTATGTTGGTTGAGAGTGCACGCTTAATTTGCATGCTTGAATTTGATGCTAGGATATAAGTTTGTTTCACCTAATCGTTATGAATTTATATTCGTAAGTAGTGAAGGTCGCTAGTCACGATCGTGTTAAGTAGATTTCTGGCAAGAGTATCATGCTTTTCATAGTTACAAATGCCTTGTCGATGCTTATGATTTCCAAAGAACGTAATGATTCTAACTTGTGTCTTTATCATGCTGTTCATATAAAGAACTTGTTAGGAATAATTTGTTTGCGATGCATATTCATCCAATTCAATGATTCTAGGGAAATCTGAAGGTTAATTTAAGCGGACCTAATTAACTTGGAGTGTCGAGATTCATAACTTATTAAATTGATAGCTGAAAATTGATTTAGGTTGCATATATTTCATGTGTGGAGAAGAACCCCTTAGCCATTCCATCATCCATTGATTATTCATAACTTTGTGTTACAATCTCTTTCTATTACAATCTGTTTTCCTTGCAATCTGTCCATTTAGTTCATTTTCGTCCAAATCAATTCCCCATTTATTTTGAAGTCCTAGATTAGTTAGAAAGTGTGTTGGATTATGTTTTTAAGTGTTTTGGTACAAGTTAAAACCCAAATTTGTCCAAATTGGTGCTTTGTATTCAAAACTGCCCAGAAAGTATTTTTAAGGCAGTTTTGAGTCTTTTAGTTGCTGTTTTGAGTTATTGGTTTATTTTAGTATTTTAAACGCGAGTTTTGCATTCTTTGAGTCTAATCTGGTGTTTTAAACTTTGTTTTTACATTTCTAAGTCAGTTTTCAAGTGTTTAGCAATCCCTCCTAATCCCCGGTCTAGAACGATCCCTACTTACATACTTTGCTACAATTGATAAAAAGAGGGTTTAATTTTGTGTGTTAACTTATTTCTCACATCGGTGTGGAGAAGAACCCCTTAGCTAGCCTTCCATCCATTCACTTTAACCAATTTCGTTTTAAAATCTGTTTAGTTTAGTTTACTTGTTTTGTTTTTAAATTCGTCCAAAAATCAATCCCCCTTTACTTTGTTGAGTCTTATTAGTTAGAATTCAATTTAGTTTGTGTTTTTAAGTGTCTTGAGTCCAGTTATAACCAATTTTCGTCCAAATTCTTCCTTGGTGTCAGAAACTGCCCAGAAAGTGTTTTTAAGGCAGTTTTGAGTGTTTGTTTGCTGTTTTGAGTCTTTTGGTTTGTTTTGGTGTTTTAAAAGTTTAGTTTTGCATTCTTTGAGTCTAGTTTAGTGTTTTAAACTAGTTTTTACGTATTTGAGTCAGTTTTCAAGTGATTTAGCAATCCCTCCTAATCCCCGGCCTTGAACGATCCCTACTTACATACTTTGCTACAATTGATAAAAAGAGGGTTAATTTGAGTGCTATTTAATATCATATCAATCAGGTGTTAGCAATGATTCAAAGGTGAAAGTGAAGTAATGATGCAAAGCATGGGTGTAGTGGGTGAGTGTTTGGTAATGAGTGGATGTAATGGGTGTAGTGGATGAGTGTTTGATAATGAGTGGATGTAATGGGTGTAGTGGGTGAATGTTTGGTAATGAGTGGATGTAATGGGTGTAGTGGGTGAATGTTTGGTAATGAGTGGATGTAATGGGTGTAATGGATGAGTGTTTGGTAATGAGTGGATGTAATGGGTGTAGTGGATGAGTGTTTGGTAATGAGTGGATGTAATGGGTGTAGTGGGTGAATGTTTGGTAATTAGTGGATGTAATGGGTGTAGTGGATGAGTTTTTGGTAATGAGTGGATGTAATGGGGGTAGTGGGTGAGTGTTTGGGTGGATGTAATGGGTGTAGTGGGTGGATGTTTGTAGTTGTAGGTCAACACACTTGCACACACACATGCTGATTTCTAGCCTTCTGATGCGAAATATATAAGCACACAAATTAAACCCTCTTTTTATCAATTGTAGCAAAGTATGTAAGTAGGGATCGTTCTAGGCCGGGGATTAGGAGGGATTGCCAAATCACTTGAAACTGACTCAAAACGTAAAAACAAAGTTTAAAAAACTAAACTAGACTCAAAGAATGCAAAACTAAACTATAAAACACCAAAACAAACCAAAAGACTCAAAACAGCAAATAAACACTCAAAAACTGCCTTAAAAACACTTTCTGGGCAGTTTTGAACACCTAACACTAAATTGGACGAAATTGGGTTATGACTTGACTCAAGACACTTAAAAACACAAACTAAATTGATTTCTAACTAGTCTAACACTTCAAAATAAATGGGGATTGAGTTTTGACGAAAATTGAAAACAAGAACAAACTTTGTAAATTGAACAGATTCTAAAACGAATTTGATAAAAATGAATGGATGGAAAGCTAGCTAAGGGGACATTCCTCACACGTACAAAACAAAGAGTATAGAATTTAAACATTGAAATCAAAAGAAATAAAACACCTAAACGCTCCAACGATCCTAACTTGAATGGCATGCACGTCCAAGGCTTCTCCTCCTTCCTCTTTGATGCGGCACAAGGTTTTGGGGACAGGTTTGGATGGTATTTGTATGGAGGAGTGGATGGGAGATGGTATGGTGGTGTTTAGGATGGATGGGGGGTGTGGCAAAAGAGAGAAAGATGGCTGAAAATGTGTTTGTGACGTAGTGTATGAATGTGTAGATGGGTTTGGCTAAAAGAATGGATGGAGAATGGGTGGTGTGGCTGATTGTGTTTTTGATGTAGTGTAATCTCTAGTGTTCTTCCCTTCACTCCCTATTTATAGAAGCTCCAAAGCAAAGAATCACTCAAGTGGCTTCAATAAACAATACAAACAAAGACCAAAATGATGCAAAAACAGCTAGTTTACATGCTCTTTTATCATTGTGTCTTGCCTTTAACAAAAGGCAATCATTCCTCTTTTGCTAATTCAACTCCTTTGTAGCTGTCCATGTGCCTTCATTCTTCAATTTCTGATGCATTTGCCTTGTATTCCATCCCTTTTCCACATGTACTAGCTGTTAGACAACTTTCACACACATGTTTTGCATCATTTCATCTTGCAAACATCAACTTTCGGCCACTTTACACCTCTACACACATGCTATGCATCATTTCAGCTTGCAATTATGTTTGTAGTTGCTGAAAATGTGAATACATCTTGTAAAGCAATCCAACAAATGGCATCTTTCACTTCTTTTCCTTTCAAATTGTTCCTTAAGTGTATGTATCTGCACACTTCCACACTTCAACTTTATTATTCAGATTTTTGCATGTGTTGAAACCCTTTTTAAAACACCAAAAACGTCCATCCCACTTGCTCCATATGCATGCAATCCATTTTGGCCCAAAATTGCTCCAAATTGCACCAAAATGCACTTTCTTTCCAACTTTGTTATTAGGACCTACAAACACACGAAAATAGCTTAAAACACTCTTATAAGCAATAACTAACTAAGTAAATGCAAGAAAACATGTTAACTAAGTCGTATAAATATGCTCCTATCACCTTCTAATCTTCAAAAACGTCCATCCTCATGTCTCCATGCTTGCACTATCCAATCTTGGCCCAAAAATGCTCCAAATAGCACTTTGTTGCCAACTTTGTTATTTGAACCTACAAACACACGAAAATAGCTTAAAGTACTAAAATAACTGGAATTAAACTAAGTAAATGCCAAGAAACAAGCTAACTAAGTTGCATAAATATGCTCCTATCATGTAGAATAGTGGAATGGTGTTTAGGATGGATGTATGGTGCGGCTAGGAGTGTTTGGGGTCAGAAACTATGGAGAATGGTGAAGGATGGGTGCGGCAAGGATGGGTGAATGATTTCTGGCGTGAATGCTCCTTTTGTGGCTGCAAAAAGGAAGTTTATAAAGGGGATTTCAGGAATTAAAATCCTAGGTTATTTAGGTCAACAGAAATTAAGTCAAAAGCTTCTAGAATTAGGGAAACAAATCAGAAATTTAAAGATAATAAGCTAAAAGGTGCTGCATGGGATTAAAACACAAAAGGAATGTGTTTTAATTCAGAATGGGGTAGCTGAGAGGAAAAACCGTCACATTTTGGAAACTGCTCGTGCATTACTTATTGGTGGGTCCGTACCCAAGAGTTTTTTGCCAGACACCATCACCTATGCCGTGTATGTTATAAATCACATGCCATCCCGGGTTGTAGAATTTCGTACTCCACTCCAAGTGTTGACGGAACATGTTCCGGTTGTTTCTTGCACGGCAAGGAAAAGGAAAGGTCAGAAATCCCTTATGAGGTGCGGCATGGGTTTTAAGGAAGGTTAGATGTCCTAAAACTGAAGGGGAAGTGGATCCCTTGCACGGCAAGGAAGGTGGAATATGGGGTAAGTGCGGCAAAGGTCCCTAAGGGTTCTAGGGCCTTTGTTTTGTGTCCTCAAGTGCATATGAAGTCCTCAAAGTGGCTGGAACACAAGTACTTTTAGAATTAGGAAAGGTCAAACCAAAGTAGGAAACCTTGGCTTAACTTTCCTACTTCAAGTAAGAATCCTTGTTGGAGTAGGAATCCATCGTTGATTAGGAATCCTTCGTTGATTAGGAAACCTAATTTCTTCAAGTCTTCAATTCATCCATTCCTTTTGCTCCAAAAGGCTCCAAATTACATCATTTTGCACACTTTGGCCTTAGAATCTGAAAACACACAAAAGTGACTTTAAACACTAAAATAACTAAAGAAACACAACGTAAAAGCACGAGAACAAGCCAATTAAGTCGCATAAATATGCTCCTATCAAATTCCCCCACACTTAGCTTTTGCTAGTCCTCGAGCAAAACAAAGAAATAAAACGAAACAAAACAAATAAAACACAACCTAAACCTTCCAACATTTGCCTCAGGGATTTCCAATGCACATGACATGTTAAAAATCATCATCCCCACAGATTTGAGTCATCTTTACACTTGAGCACATACTTAATCATAGTCACCACTTACTAGTTCACAATTAACCAATTTAAACAATGTTTTGAATGTAGTAACATGCCTTAGAGAAATCACTTAATTCCTTACAAGATATGCACTCAATTTTCACTCAGATTTTCTAACTACACACCCTATACTAGTTATATGTGAGAAGATTGATGTAGATATGAAAACGAACGCTCACATATATGCATCACAAAGAAAGCAATTTCTGGAGTTAATAAGCATGTTTAGATATGATCTCATGAATGGAATGCTACTACTTAGACGCGAGAACCAGTGACACCATATGCTCATACCAAATTCAAACTCCACAAATTGAAACACATAACACTCAAGATTGAAGTCAAAGGTTGTAACGGGGCTTGGGGTATTGGTTAACAAATGAAGGATAGGGATAACAAACGTTCTTAAAGCATTAGCAAGCAAAATAATGAAATTGAAACTTAGAATTCACTTTAGAATGCAGAGATTAACTTTGAACACAAAGGGAAGATTCAAGCAACACTTAGGGTCAAATACAACTTTTTGGACCCTTTCTTCAACAAACACTACTTTAGAGCTCTTTTTCACATCTTTTCAACTCTTTTTGTCAAACTTTTCACACTTTTCTTTTTGTTTCTTTCTTTCTTCCCGTGCCTATGGCACACAAATTCACATGAGAAACACTTCCCCCACACTTGCTTTCTGCCAAACAATATTCAAAAGGAATTCAATTTGAATCATGCTTTACTATGCTTTAAGAACAAGGGTATGGATGGTCCTAAACTAGGCTAGGTGAGGATAATGTGGGTTAACAAATAATGTAGGCTAACAAGGTGATAGGAGCATATTTATGCGCCTTAGTTAGCTAGTTCTTATGCATTTTGGTTATGTTTTCTTCGTTAAGGTAGTCTTTTAAGCTACTTTCATGTGTTTTCAGGTTTAAAGGGCATATTACATAAAAGATGGCAATTTGGAGCTTTTTGGAGCAAAAAGTGAGCTTGGATTGAAAAGTACATGCTTGGAACACAAGGTTTGGATGAAATTGAAGATTTGAAGATTTGAGGATTCCTAGTACAAGAAGGATTCCTAGTCCGAGGAAGAGTTCTAATTGAAGAAGGATTCCTAATCAACGAGGGATTCCTAGTTGAAGATGGATTCCGAGAAGAACGAAGATTCCTACTCAAACAAGGTTTCCTACTTGAAGTAGGAAAGCTAAGCCTATAAAAGTTTCTATTTTGGGTTGATCTTTCCTAAACCTAAATGGCCTTGCGTTTTAGCAACATTAGAAGGTTCCTAAGCGTAGAAAGACACGAAGAGTGGTTCTAGAACATTTTCTCATCCTTGCCGTGGGTTGGGCTTATTTCTTCTTGGTTTTGGGCTTTCTAGAAGCCCTATCTACAAACCCTAACCCTAGCCACTAATCAGCCGCACCTTTCCCCTTCTAGAACACCTATTTCCTTGCCTTGCAAGGCACTCTAGAAGCCCTAACCCTAGCCCACTTAAGCAGCCGCACCCTAGGCCTTTTTCCCATGCAAAAATCTGATTGTTTAACCTAATTCCTTGTGGATTTTCAACCCTAGCCGCACCTAAACCCTAGCCCATTGTCTAACCTGATTTCTTTAGGGTTTGTGGTGCCTATATATATGTGTTTTTACATCCTTTGGCCGACGACGACCTCCCATATTCATTCTACACGCCAAAACCCTAGTTCTAGTTCTTACCGCAGCTTTCCCTCACCATACATCCATATTTCTGACTTTTACAACCATAGCCGCACCTTCCCACCACCATAACCACCTTGTGCCGTCACCATTGAAGGAGAGGAGGAGTAGTGCCGTGCAATCCAAAGGAAGGAAGAAACCTTGCACATGCAATCTGCAACTATTGGAGTGTTTGGAGTTCTTTCTTCTCTTGTTTCTGTTTTCATGTTTAATTTAACTTGCTGTTCAATTATGTTAAACATGTGGAACTAATTTCGTTTTAGTTAGAGGCGAATTTGAAGCCATGGACATATGTTGGTTATGATTTGATTTACTCCAGTTATGAATTCATGAACTTTAGATGTGGTTTACTTTTCTGTTTTGATTAAGAACTTGTTTATGTATGTGGGTTGAGGGTCGACACTTAATTTGCATGCCTAAACTTGATGCTAGGATATAAGGGAATTTCACCTAATCGTTATGAACTTATATTCATGAGTAGTAAAAGATCGCTAGTCACGATTGTGTTTAAGTAAACCCTAGGCTGGATTAACATGCGTATTCCATAGTTATGAATGCCCAGTCGATGTTTATGATTTCCGTTGAACTTAATGATCTTTGTTGAATGTCTCTATCATGCGTATTCCATAGTTAGGGACTTTGATGAGGAATAATTTGGTTGTAATGCGTATCCCATTCAATCCAATGAATTTAGGGAAATCTGAAAGTTAATTTAAGCGAACCTAATTAACTTGGAGCATTGTCATTCATTGTTTGTTGAAGTCATAACTGGGAATCAAATTATATGCATATGTTCATGTGTGGATAAGGAACCCTCTAACTAAGTTTCTCATCATTCTATTTCATCACAATCTGTTTTGTTTGAAGTTTGTTTACAAGTCTTTGTTTTAATTTCAATTTCGTAAAAATCAATCCCCTATTTATTTTAAAGTGTTAGATTAGTTAGAAATTAATTTACTTTGTGTTTTTAAGTGTCTTGAGGCAAGTTATAGTCCAATTTCGTCCAAATTAGTGTTAGGTGCTCAAAACTGCCCAGAAAGTGTTTTTAAGGCTGTTTTGAGTGTTTTGAGTGCTGTTTGAGTCTTTTGGTTTGTTTTAGTGTTTTAGAGTGTAGTTTTGCATTTTTTAAGTCTAGTTTAGTGTTCTACATTATGTTTTTACGTTTTGAGTCAGTTTCACATTGATTAGCATCCCTAGTTAATCCCCGGTTTAGAACGATCCCTATTTGCTCATATACTACAATTGTCATCCATAGGGTATAATTTGTGTGTCAAGTTAATTTTCACACCAAATTTTGGCGCCGTTGCCGGGGATTAGCAAAATTGCTAATCCCTTGTGTTTTTACCGTGTGTTTTTAGTGTAATTTACCTAGTTTTCTTATTTTGTTTTGTTTTCTTGGTTTAGGTACTAGTGCATGACACGGAGTTCTCAAACTGTACATGCATATATCTTGGACTTTAACGACGATTTTGAACGAGATTTGAGAAGAAAGAGGAGGCATCCAGAACCTAGTGAACCTAGTTCAAGTTCAGAGGCCGAATCTGAATTGGAAGGAGAAGAAGAAGTCATGGCAGCGGACAATCGGACAATCAAAGAACTTTCAGCCTCGGGGTTGGCCAATGCCGCACCCCTTTGCATTCAATACCCCGCGGCTGCCCAAGGCAAGACCGATGAATTCGAGTTGAAGTCAAGCTTGTTGCACCACATTCCGAAATACCATGGGCTTTCCATGGAAGATCCCAACAAGCATCTCAAGGAGTTCGAGGTTGTTTGTTCGAGCATGACACCCATAAATGTCGACGGGAACATTCTGATGATGAAGGCTTTTCCATTCTCACTTTTGGAAAAGGCGAAGGATTGGCTTTATGAGTTAGCACCAGGAACGGTTACATCTTGGGATAGTATGAAAAGAGCTTTCTTGGAGAAGTTTTTCCCAAATTCAAGAGTCATTCTCTTGAGGAAACGGATTAGTGGCATCCAACAAAATCAAGGTGAATCGTTTCCTTCTTATTATGAACGTTTTAAATCACTTGTTGCTTCTTGTCCACAGCATCAAATGAAGGAGGAGCTGCTCATTCAATACTTCTACGAAGGACTCCTTCCCATGGAACGCCAAATGCTTGATGCCTCGGCGGGAGGTGCGTTGGTGGATAAAACTCCGGGGGCTGCAAAAGTTCTAATTGCCAACCGAGCACATAATGCACAACAATACGAAGGTGTTGGACAAAGAGACCCCCCACGGCCACAAGTGAATGAGGTAAGTTCTATGCCCGAAATTCAATCCCAATTAGCTAACCTTACTTCTATTGTTTCTCAGTTGGCCGAGGGAATGAAGATTCATGGACCAGGTGTGTGTGGCGTGTGCTCTATGCAAGGACATGCCAAAGATCAATGCCCTCAATTGATTGAGAATGGGGGTTGGGAATCTGCCAATGCCGTGGGTTTTGGGAACCAAAATCAACCACGCCATGATCCATACTCTAATACCTACAATCCGGGGTGGAGGGACCATCCAAATTTCAAATGGCGGGATCCTCAACAATCCCAACAACAAGGAGGATTTAGGCAGCAACCACCGGGCTTTTATACAAAGCCATTCGTCCCCAATCAAAACCAAGTGCAATCTGCCCCAACAACCTCAGGTATGTCTTTGGATAATGATCAAGTTGTTAAGTTACTTACTACTTTGACGCAGGAAGTACAAACTCAAAATAAGGAGAGACAAATCCAAGACAAACGGGTGGATAATTTGGAGAAGCAAATGGGTCAAATTGCTGAGTTTATGGGGCAAATTAGAGAACAAGGCAGATTGCCTAGTTCAACCGTTATGAACCCGAAGGGAGGATTTGAAACCGCTAAGGCCATCATGTTGAGAAGTGGTAAACAGGTTGGAACGGACTCAAATACATCCAAATCAAGTCAAGATGAGGAGGACAAGTTGCTGCAAGAAGAAGCACAGGGAGCAAAGCCCACGGCCAAGGATGACCAAACCTTGCCGAATTCATCTAGTCCTCCTAAACCGTCCCAAACCACCAAGGTAAGTCCCAATTCGACTTTTTCTAGTTCTATTCCACTAAATGTGCCATTTCCTGGCAGGTTTAGGCAATCAAAGAAGGAAGAAGCTGAGAAGGACATTCTAGAGACCTTTCGGAAGGTTCAAGTCAATATCCCGCTTCTTGATGCGATTAAGCAAGTCCCGAGGTATGCTAAGTTTTTAAAAGAACTTTGTACAACAAGGAGAAGGATTTCGAACAAAGAGGTGGTTCATGTAAGTGAAAATGTCTCTGCTGTGTTACAAAGGAAATTACCCCCTAAATGCAAAGATCCGAGTAGTTTTACAATTCCGTGCGTTATTGGTAATACTAAGTTTGAACAATGCATGTTAGACTTAGGGGCTTCGATTAATGTTATGCCATACTCTATTTATGCATCTATGAACTTAGGTGAGCTTAAAAATGACGGTGTGATAATTCAATTAGCCGATCGTTCTAATGCATATCCAAAGGGTGTTTTGGAAGATGTTTTGGTGCAGGTTGGTAACTTGATTTTTCCAGCGGATTTCTACGTGCTTGACATGGAGGATTCACCCCATTCCACCCCATTACCGATTCTATTAGGGAGGCCCTTCATGAAAACAGCCCGCACCAAGATAGATGTGTTTAAAGGAACTTTAACGATGGAATTTGATGGGGAAGTCATTGATTTCAATCTTTCTGAAAGTATTAAATTTCCTAAGGACGATCATTCTTGCTTTTCTATTGATATAATTGATGATTTGGCGCAGGATTTTCTTGATTCTTTGGAGAGGGATACACTTGAAACAACAATTGCACAAGGAATTGGGCAAAAATCTGGTTTTGCCGTGCCTAGAAGTGTGGAAGAGGCCGAGATGGTGGCTGCCCTTGAGTCACTACCTCAACACACTGAGCTTAAACCGTTGCCCGATCATTTAAAGTACGTCTTTCTGGGAGACAACGAGACATTGCCCGTCATTGTCTCCTCATCACTCACGGCCATAGAAGAGGAGAAGTTGATCCGAGTGTTGAAAGAGCACAAGACGGCCATTGGGTGGACTTTGGCCGATATTAGCGGAATTAGCCCAACTACGTGCATGCATCGCATACTTCTAGAGGAGGGGGCTAAACCAACTCGAGAGGCTCAGCGCCGTCTCAACCCTCCAATGATGGAAGTTGTGAAAAAGGAGATTATCAAACTTCTTGATTGTGGAGTGATTTATCCGATCTCTGATAGTCGGTGGGTGTCACCGGTGCAATGTGTTCCAAAGAAGTCCGGAGTGACAGTGGTGAAGAATGCCGAGAATGAGCTTGTGCCAACCCGTATCCAAACAGGTTGGTGAGTGTGCATTGATTATAGGAAGCTCAACGCCACCACAAGGAAGGACCACTTCCCTTTGCCGTTCATTGATCAAATGCTTGAAAGGTTAGCCGGTCATTCTTTTTATTGTTTCCTTGATGGTTATTCTGGATATAATCAGATTGTCATAGCGCCGGATGACCAAGAAAAGACAACTTTCACATGCCCCTTTGGTACTTTTGCTTATCGTCGCATGCCTTTTGGTTTATGCAATGCTCCGGCCACGTTTCAAAGGTGTATGGTAAGTATCTTTTCAGATTTTGTGGAAAAGATTATTGAGGTATTTATGGATGATTTCAGTGTGTTTGGTGATTCATTTGATGGTTGTTTGGAAAATCTCACAATAATTCGTTTCTTGGTCATGCAGGATTTTATAGGCGATTTATCAAGGACTTCTCCAAGATCTCAAACCCTCTTTGCCGTCTCCTCCAGAAAGATGTGGCGTTTGACTTCAACAAGGAATGTGAGAAGGCGTTCAATCACCTCAAAGAAATGCTAACTTCGGCCCCTATCATAGTTCCACCAGATTGGAGCCTTCCTTTTGAGCTTATGTGCGATGCTTCCGATTATGCATTAGGAGCTGTTTTGGGGCAAAGGAAGGAAAAGAGGCCGCATGTTATCTATTATGCCTCTCGGACTTTAAATGATGCACAATTGAATTATTCTACCACTGAAAAAGAACTTCTTGCTGTTGTATTTGCTTTAGATAAATTCCGTTCTTATTTGCTTGGTACTAAAGTTATTATTTATACTGACCATGCAGCATTGAAGCATTTGTTCACTAAGAAGGAGGCCAAACCACGACTCATTCGTTGGATGCTTCTTCTCCAAGAGTTCGATATCGAAATCCGGGACAAGAAGGGAAGTGAAAACGTGGTGGCTGACTACTTGAGTCGTATGGTGCATGAGGAGGATGCCGTGCCTATCATAGAGACATTCCCAGATGAGCAACTGATGTCCGTCAAGGTAAGTGACCCGTGGTATGCTGATTTGGTGAATTATTTGGTGTCTAAACATGTTCCTAGTGAATTACTTAAACACCAATGTGATAAATTAAAGAAAGAGGCACGGTTTTATGTGTGGGATGACCCGTATTTATGGAAATATTGCCCTGACCAAGTTATACGTAGGTGTGTGCACGATTCTGAGTTTAATGCTATTCTAACCTTTTGTCACACTTACGCTTGTGGGGGACACTTTGGCACTCAAAGAACAGCACTTAAGGTGTTAGAATGTGGTTTCTATTGGCCTACCATCTTTAGGGATGCTAGAACATTTTGCATGTCTTGTGATAGATGCCAAAGAACGGGCAATATTGGTCCTAAACAACAAATGCCGCAACCCCCATTTTTAGTGTTGAAATCTTTGATATTTGGGGTATTGATTTTATGGGTCCCTTTTCTTCGTCACATGGGTTTCTTTATATATTGCTTGTTGTGGACTATGTGTCGAAATGGGTGGAAGCAAAAGCCACCCGAACTAATGATTCTCGAGTGGTTGCAGATTTTGTGAAAACTAACATTTTTGCAAGGTTTGGAATGCCACGAGTGCTAATCAGTGATGGAGGTTCCCATTTTTGTAATCGAACTATCGAGGCGTTGCTCAAGAAATACAATGTCACGCATAAGGTGGCCACACCTTATCACCCTCAAACGAGCGGGCAAGCCGAGGTTTCGAATAGGGAAATCAAGCAGATTCTTGAGAAGACCGTGGGGCCTACAAGGAAGGATTGGAGTTTGCGCTTAAACGATGCATTGTGGGTGTATCGCACTGCCTACAAAACCCCCATCGGGATGTCACCTTTTCGGCTCATCTATGGGAAGCCATGCCATCTTCCCGTCGAGTTAGAGCATCGTGCACATTGGGCCGTCAAAACGTTCAATATGGACCTTGATGCCGCAGGTTTACATAGGAAGCTTCAATTGTGTGAGCTTGATGAAATCTGAAATGAAGCATATGAGAATGCCCGGATTTACAAGGAGAAAACGAAGGCATTCCATGACAAGATGATTCGTGCCAAGACGTTCTCTATTGGGCAGAAAGTGTTGTTGTTCAATTCTCGCCTTCGGTTGTTTCCGGGTAAGTTGCGTTCCAAATGGGTTGGTCCTTTTATTGTCACTAATGTTTTCTCTCACGGTGCAGTGCAAATCAAAAGTTCAAGGACGCAGCAAGAATTCAAAGTGAATGGGCATCGATTGAAGCCCTATTACAAGACGTTTGAGGAGCATGTCGTGGAGGAGGTACCCCTCCATGCCGTGGAACCTAGTCAAGCCTAAACGGAGGTACCGTCTGGCTGGAAGACGTTAAAGCAAGCGCTACTCAAAATTTGGTGTGAAAATTAACTTGACACACAAATTAAACCCTATTGATGACAATTGTAGTAATGATGCAAGTAGGGATCGTTCTAGACCGGGGATTAACTAGGGATGCTAATCAACACAAATAAGACTCAAAAACACTAAACTAGACTCTATAGACTCAAAACTAACTTAAAACACTCAAAACAGCAAGAAACAATCAAAAAGACTCAATTCTAGACCTAACAAGTGATTTGGACGAAAATAGAACTTAAAAGACTCAAACAACTAAAAGAAAACAGATTTTGACTCTAAAAACAAGACTTAAAACAAAGGGGTTTTAGTTTGACGAAATTGAAACTTAAAACAGAAACTTTGAAAACAAACTTAAGAAAAACGATTTTGGATGAAATAGAATGGTGAAAGGCTAGTTAGAGGGTTCCTTCTCCACACATAAAACATATGCATATGACTAGATTTCCAATTATTCTTTCGATAAACCATGAATGACAATGCCCCAGATTCATTGAATTGAATGGAATACGCATTACAACCAAATTATTCTTATCAAGGACCCTAACTATGGAATACGCATGATAGAGACACATATCAAAGATCATTAAGTTCAATGGAAATCATAAGCATTGACGAGGCATTCATAACTATGGAATACGCATGTTACTCTTGCCAAGGATTTACATAACACAATCGTGACTAGCGACTTTTACTACTTATGAATATAAGTTAATAACGATTAGGTGAAATTCCCTTATACTCTAGCATCAAATTCATGCATGCAAACTAAGTATGCATCCTTAATTAACACACAAGAACAAGTTCTTAATAAACCCGATAAGTAAACCACATCCACAATTCATGAAACAATAATTGGATGAAATCAATTCATATAAAACATATAATCATGGCTTCGAATTCACCTCTAACTATAAAGAAATTAGTTCCTCATGTTCGCAAATAAACAAAGATAACTTGAATTAAACATTGAAATAAAAGATAGAATACACCTAGAAACGCTCCAACGATCCAACGTCTTGAATGGCAAGCACGGCTCCAGGTAACTCCTTCTCCTTCCTTCCTTGCAAACTCACGGCACAATGAGGTGTGTATGGTGAATGGTGTGGTGGATGGATGTAGGTGATTTATGGTAGAGGGTGGTGAATGATTTGTGCAGCAAGGGTTGGTATTTATAGGCTGGAATTCAAGCCAAAATCCCTAAGGATTTGGATAGGTTTCTGAAATTAAAATGGGATAAGGATTGTGAAACCAAAACCCAAGTGGAATGGGTTAAAACAATCAAAAACCAAAGGGGATTAGGCTAATAGGGTGCGGCACTAATTCCTACAAGAAGAGGGATACATTTGGCCTAAATCAAGAGGGAAAAGGATTGAGATTTCAGATCCTAAAGCTTCTAGAACAAGGGAAAAAAACGCCAGATTTTTAGGTGTTTCTAGAAAAGATGTTTTAGCACCAATTTAGGGATTCTAGAAAGATAAGGTTCTAGAATCTGAAATATATAGTTTAAATACATAATTATCCCTTAGAAATAGCTGGAATCAAGGCACAAATTCATTTGGATAAGATAGGATAAGATAAGGTTAGGTTAGGCAAGGATAAGATAAGATAAGGTTGGATAAGGTTTTGGATAATGTTCCTTCTTTTGAGCTGATTTCTTATCTTCCTTGACTTGGATTTATTTCTTCACTCATTTCAGCTCATTCCTAGCCTCTTGAACTTCAAATTCGTCCATCCATCTTGCTCCATTCATAAGCTATCCATTTGGTGCCCAAAACTGCCTCAAAATGCTCCAAATTGCACTTTCTTGCCAACTTTGTCATATGGACCTACAAACACACGAAAATAGCTTAAAACACTATAATAAACACAAACAAACTATGAAAATGCAGGAAAACAAGCTAACTAAGTCGCATAAATATGCTCCTATCAGAGGCAACCCATTCATGCAACAAAGGAAGACTTAGAGAGCACTCCAATTCCAGATTTGCGTTCCTAACCCTTCTCTTTGTTGATTATTTCATTTCTGCCATGTTAGATTGTTTAGTTGCTGTTTTGTTTGGTTTTGTGTTATTTATGTTAGTTTATGCTTTGAAACATTGAGGACAATGTTTGATTTAAGTGTGGGGGGGTAACCAAAGTGTTTTGATGCCAATTCGTAGGGTTTTCTCACCCATAACTTCCAATGTTGTTTCTTGCTGTTTTTAGGTGTTTTTAGGCTGTTTTGATGCATTATAGTGTGTTTTGACATAAAAATCCGAAAATCCCATAAAAATTTGAAAAATTGTTTTGAAAAAAAAAAACCAAAAAGAGTTGTTTTTGTGTGTTTGTGTCTTAGGGTACCTTCGAACACAATGATGAGGATTCGGTTTTTAATTTCATGATTGTTAAAGAGAGTTATAAACATGGATGGAAGTTTAATTTACTCTTTGGGTTATGCTTTGTTGTGGTTATAACTTATGAATTCACATGTAATCAAAAAGGAAAAAATCAGTTTTTGTAACATGTTTGAAGGAAGGAACTCAAACTAACGCTACAACCTTGTGAGACTTGAGCCTGAACGTTTATTTGAAGAGTTAAAATCTGTGCATTCTTGTTTTCTAAAGTCATTGCATGATCTCATTATTCTTTGCTTGGTTACTACTTAGAAGGCGTTTCATCATTTAGTTCCAAATGCTAGAACTCATGCCAATTTCATTCAAAACATGTTATTGAATTGCATAACACGTATTCAAGAAGAAGTTGTTTAGTAGTTGCCACCATAGCCAAAGAGCCTTCATTCCATGCAATTGTTTTTGTAGGTTTTACCCCGTTGAGCCTTGTTTAGCCTATATTGTTTGTTAACCCACATTATCCTTACCTAGCCTAGATTAGGACCATCCTTACCCTTGTTCTTAAAGAAATAGTAAGCATGACATAAAATGAATTCCTTTTGATTGAGGGTGTGCAGAAAACAAGTGTGGGGGAAAGTGAGCCTTGTGTATTGTGTACCAAAGTCTTAAATGAGGCATGGGTTAGGAAAGAAAGAAAAAAAAAACAGAAAAAAATTCGTAGAAAAAAAAGAAAAAATGTTGTGAAAAGTGTGAAAAAGAGTTGAAAGAGCATGAAAATGAGCTCTAAGGTGTTGGTTGTTGGAGAAGGGGTCCAAAACATTGAATTTGACCCTAAGTGTTGCATGAATTTCCCCTTTGAGTTTAAAAGTTGATTTTTGCATTCAAAAGTGAATTCTAAGTGTCAATTTCATTGCTTTGCTTACTATTGTTTTAAGAACGTTTGTTTATCCTTCACCTTTCTTTGTTAGCCAATACCCAAGCCCCGTTACAACCCTTAACTTCTATCTTGAGTGTTTTGTATTTCAATTTGTGGAGTTTGGGATTGGTATGAGCATATGGTGTCACTGGTTCTCGCGTCTAAGTAGTAGCATTCCTTTCATGAGATCATATACATGCTTATTAAATTCAGAAAAAGCTTTCCTTGTCATAACATATGTGAGCGTTCGTGTTCATTTCTACTTCAATCTTCTCACATATAACTAGTATAGGGTGTGTAGTCAGAAAATCTGTGTGAAAATTGAGTGCATATCTAGTAAGGAATTGAGCAAATTCTCTAAGGCATGTTACTACATTCAAAATCATGTTTTAATTGGTTAAATGTGAACTAGTACGTGGTGACTATGATTAAGTATGTGCTCAAGTGTGAAGATGACTAAAATTTGTGGGAATGATGGTTTTTAATTTGTCATATGCATAGGAAATCCCTGAGGTAAATGTTGGAGGGTTTAGGTTGTGTTATGTTTGTTTTGTTCCGTTTTGTTTTTGTTTTGTTTCTTTGTTTTGCTCGAGGACTAGCAAAAGCTAAGTGTGGGGGAATTTGATAGGAGCATATTTATGCGCCTTAGTTAGCTAGTTCTTATGCATTTTGGTTATGTTTTCTTCGTTAAGGTAGTCTTTTAAGCTACTTTCATGTGTTTTCAGGTTTAAAGGGCATATTACATAAAAGATGGCAATTTGGAGCTTTTTGGAGCAAAAAGTGAGCTTGGATTGAAAAGTACATGCTTGGAACACAAGGTTTGGATGAAATTGAAGATTTGAAGATTTGAGGATTCCTAGTACAAGAAGGATTCCTAGTCCGAGGAAGAGTCCTAATTGAAGAAGGATTCCTAATCAACGAGGGATTCCTAGTTGAAGATGGATTCCGAGAAGAACGAAGATTCCTACTCAAACAAGGTTTCCTACTTGAAGTAGGAAAGCTAAGCCTAAAAGTTTCTAATTTGGGTTGATCTTTCCTAAACCTAAATGGCCTTGCGTTTTAGCAACATTAGAAGGTTCCTAAGCGTTGAAAGACACGAAGAGTGGTTCTAGAACATTTTCTCATCCTTGCCGTGGGTTGTGCTTATTTCTTCTTGGTTTTGGGCTTTCTAGAAGCCCTATCTACAAACCCTAACCCTAGCCACTAATCAGCCGCACCTTTCCCCTTCTAGAACACCTATTTCCTTGCCTTGCAAGGCATTCTAGAAGCCCTAACCCTAGCCCACTTAAGCAGCCGCACCCTAGGCCTTTTTCCCATGCAAAAATCTGATTGTTTAACCTAATTCCTTGTGGATTTTCAACCCTAGCCGCACCTAAACCCTAGCCCATTGTCTACCTGATTTCTTTAGGGTTTGTGGTGCCTATATATATGTGTTTTTACATCCTTTGGCCGACGACGACCTCCCATATTCATTCTACACGCCAAAACCCTAGTTCTAGTTCTTGCCGCAGCTTTCCCTCACCATACATCCATATTTCTGACTTTTACAACCATAGCCGCACCTTCCCACCACCATAACCACCTTGTGCCGTCACCATTGAAGGAGAGGAGGAGTAGTGCCGTGCAATCCAAAGGAAGGAAGAAACCTTGCACATGCAATCTGCAACTATTGGAGTGTTTGGAGTTCTTTCTTCTCTTGTTTCTGTTTTCATGTTTAATTTAACTTGCTGTTCAATTATGTTAAACATGTGGAACTAATTTCGTTTTAGTTAGAGGCGAATTTGAAGCCATGGACATATGTTGGTTATGATTTGATTTACTCCAGTTATGAATTCATGAACTTTAGATGTGGTTTACTTTCTGTTTTGATTAAGAACTTGTTTATGTATGTGGGTTGAGGGTCGACACTTAATTTGCATGCCTAAACTTGATGCTAGGATATAAGGGAATTTCACCTAATCGTTATGAACTTATATTCATGAGTAGTAAAAGATCGCTAGTCACGATTGTGTTTAAGTAAACCCTAGGCTGGATTAACATGCGTATTCCATAGTTATGAATGCTTAGTCGATGTTTATGATTTCCGTTGAACTTAATGATCTTTGTTGAATGTCTCTATCATGCGTATTCCATAGTTAGGGACTTTGATGAGAAATAATTTGGTTGTAATGCGTATCCCATTCAATCCAATAAATTTAGGGAAATCTGAAAGTTAATTTAAGCGAACCTAATTAACTTGGAGCATTGTCATTCATTGTTTGTTGAAGTCATAACTGGGAATCAAATTATATGCATATGTTCATGTGTGGATAAGGAACCCTCTAACTAAGTTTCTCATCATTCTATTTCATCACAATCTGTTTTGTTTGAAGTTTGTTTACAAGTCTTTGTTTTAATTTCAATTTCGTAAAAATCAATCCCCTATTTATTTTAAAGTGTTAGATTAGTTAGAAATTAATTTAGTTTGTGTTTTTAAGTGTCTTGAGGCAAGTTATAGTCCAATTTCGTCCAAATTAGTGTTAGGTGCTCAAAACTGCCCAGAAAGTGTTTTTAAGGCTGTTTTGAGTGTTTTGAGTGCTGTTTGAGTCTTTTGGTTTGTTTTAGTGTTTTAGAGTGTAGTTTTGCATTTTTTAAGTCTAGTTTAGTGTTCTACATTATGTTTTTACGTTTTGAGTCAGTTTCACATTGATTAGCATCCCTAGTTAATCCCCGGTTTAGAACGATCCCTATTTGCTCATATACTACAATTGTCATCCATAGGGTATAATTTGTGTGTCAAGTTAATTTTCACACCACAAGGCTCAATGGGGTTAAACTTAAACATAAAATGAAGTAGGGCACACGGCATTTTGGCTAAGGTGGTGGTAACTACACAACTTCATCTTGAATATGTGTTTTGCAAATCAATAGCATGCCTTGAATGAAATGGGCATGAGTTCTAGCATTTGGAACTAAATGATGAAACGCCTTCTAAGTAGTAACCAAGCAAGGAATAATGAGATCATGCAACGACTTAGAAAACAATAATGCACAGACTATCAACTCTCCAAATAAACGTTTAGGCTCAAGTCTCACAAGGTTGTAGCGTTAATTTGAGTTCCTTCCTTCAAGCATGTTACAAAAACTTATTTTTCCTTTATGATTGCATGTGAATTCATAAACTATGACTACAACCAAGCATAAACCAAAGAGTAAATCAAACTTTCATCCATGTTAATAACTCTCTCTTTAACAGCCATGCAATTACAAACCGAATCCTCATCATTGTGTTGGAAGGTACCCTAGACACAAACACACAAAAACGACTCAAAACACTCTTTTTAGGCTTTTCAAAACACTTTTTTTTTTTTCAATTTTTATGTGATTTTCGGAGTTATATGTTAAAACACACCAAAACTGCTTAAAAACACTTAAAAACAGCAAGGAACAAGTCTATAAGTAATGGGTGATAAAATCCCACGAATTTGCATCAAAAACACTTAGTTACCCCCCCCCCCCCCCACACTTAAATCACACATTGTCCTCAATGTTTCAAGTCATAAAATCACACCAAACAAAAGTAAGCACACAACAACAACTTAACAAGTAAACTGGCAGATTAGAAAGAATCAACAAAGAGAAGGGTTTTAAGAATGCAAATCTGGAATTGGAGTGATTCCTAAGTCTTCCTTTGTTGAATGCATGAGTTGCCTCCCAAGTAGCACTTTCTTTAACGTCTTGCAGCCGGACGAAGAACACAATTACTCCCCATAGGAACCCACGGCATCCAGGGAGATGTCATCCACGGTTTGTTCAACAAAGTTCTCATAATAAGGCTTCAATCCATGTCCGTTCACTTGGAATTGATGACCTGTTTTGATACTTTGAATCTGAATTGCACCATAAGAAGATATGTTAGTAATAACAAATGGTCCAATCCACTTAGAACACAACTTACCGGGAAATAACCGTAGACGTGAATTAAATAGCAACACTTTCTGCCCAATTGAGAATGTTTTGCCTCTACTCATCTTGTAATGAAACGCTGATGCGAATTAACTTAGCACACAAATTAAACCCTCTTGTTGACAATTGTAGTATGAATAAGTAGGGATCGTTCTTAAACCGGGGATTAGGAGGGATTGCTAAAACACTCTAAACTGACTCCAATATATAAAAACAAACTTAAAAGCATGAAATTAAACTTACAAGACTCAAAACAGATTATAGAGACTCAAAACTGCCTAAAAACAACTCTAAGGCAGTTTCTGCCACTAACACAAAGTTTGGACGAAAATTGATTTTATCTTGACTTAAAACACTTAAAAACACAATCTAAAACAAGTACTAACTAATATGACTTAATAAAATAAAGGGGATTTTGGTTTTGGAAGAAAATAAGGAAAACAAAGCAAGAACAATTTAAACAGATTCTTGGACAAATTTAGGTGAATTGATGGGTGATGGGTTAAACTATGGATGATGGGCTAGCTAGAGCGTTCTTCTCCACACATGACGTACTTGCACATAAACCAATTTCCAGTTGCTTTTCAATAAACCATGAACCTCAACACCCCAGATTAATTAGGTACGCTTAAATTAATCCTCAGATTTTCCTAATTTCATTGAATTGGATGATTGCATACAACAACCCAAAGCATTCCCCACAAGTTCCCTACATGAATTGCATAATAGAGATACAAGCAATAATAATTAAGTTCTATGAAAATCATAAGCATTGACGAAACATTTGTAACTATGAATTGCATGAAACTTATGCCAAGAATTTACTTAACACGGTTGTGCGAACAACCTTTACTACTTGTGAATATAAGTTCATAACGATTAGGTGAAACTCCCTTATATCCTAGCATCATATTTATTGATAGGAGCATATTTATGCGCCTTAGTTAGCTAGTTCTTGTGCTTTTAAGTTGTTTTTCCTTAGTAAAAGTAGTCTTTTAAGCTAGTTTTATGTATTTTCAGGTTTTAAGAGCAAAGTAAGCAAAGTGGTGCATTTTGGAGCCTTTTGGAGCATAATTGAGCTTGGATTGGACATCACATACTTGGAGTCAAAAGAATGGACGAAATTGAAGATTTGAAGATTTGAGGAGTCCTAGTTGAGTAAGGATTCCTAGTCCAAGAAGGAGTCCTAATTGAAGAAGGATTCCTAATCAAAGGAGGAGTCCTAGTATTCATAGTCAAAGATGGATTCCTAGAATAATGAGGATTCCTACTCAAACAAGGTTTCCTACTTGAAGTAGGAAAGTTAAACCCAAATGGCTTTGAGTTTCAGCAACAAAGAAGAAATCCAAGTCCAAGAAGGAAAAGGAATCAAAGAAGAAGAAGGATTGATCAAGACAAGCTTTCCTAATCCCCGGCCTAGAACGATCCCTACTTACATACTTGCTACAATTGATAAAAAGAGGGTTTAATTTGTGTGCTTATATATTTCGCATCAAATTTTTGGCGCCGTTGCCGGGGATTGATAGGACCATATTTATGCGACTTAGTTAACATGTTTTCTTGCATTTACTTAGTTAGTTATTGCTTGTAAGAGTGTTTTAAGCTATTTTCGTGTGTTTGTAGGTCCTAATAACAAAGTTGGAAAGAAAGTGCATTTTGGTGCAATTCGGAGCAATTTTGGGCCAAAATGGATTGCATGCATATGGAGCAAGTGGGATGGACGTTTTTGGTGTTTTAAAAAGGGTTTCAACACATGAAAAAATTTGAATAATAAAGTTGAAGTGTAGAAGTGTGCAGATACATACACTTAAGGAACAATTTGAAAGGAAAAGAAGTGAAAGATGCCATTTGTTGGATTGCTTTACAAGATGTATTCACATTTTCAGCAACTACAAACATAATTGCAAGCTGAAATGATGCATAGCATGTGTGTAGAGGTGTAAAGTGGCCGAAAGTTGATGTTTGCAAGATGAAATGATGCAAAACATGTGTGTGAAAGTTGTCTAACAGCTAGTACATGTGGAAAAGGGATGGAATACAAGGCAAATGCATCAGAAATTGAAGAATGAAGGCACATGGACAGCTACAAAGGAGTTGAATTAGCTAAAGAGGAATGATTGCCTTTTGTTAAAGGCAAGACACAATGATAAAATAGCATGTAAACTAGCTGTTTTTGCATCATTTTGGTCTTTGTTTGTATTGTTTATTGAAGCCACTTGAGTGATTCTTGATGCGAGAATTACTTGACACACAAATTAAACCCTCTTTTTGACAATTGTAGTATAGATGTAAGTAGGGTATCGTTCTAGGCCGGGGATTAGGAGGGCTTGCTAAATCCTCTCAAAAACATAAAAACAAAGTTACAAATGTAAATAAAAGACTTTAAAAGTAAAGGGGGATTTGGATTTGATGAATTTAGAAACAAAACATAAACTTTGGAAAACAAAACAAGTTTTAAAACGAATTTGGTTTAAATAAATGGATGGAAGGTTAGCTAAGGGGTTCTTCTCCACACATGTCTTGCTTGCATACAAAATGATTTCCAATTGCATTTCAATAACTTATTAATTCTCAATGCCCCAAGTTAATTAGGTACACTTAAATTAACCCTCAGATTTTCCTACTTTTATTGAGTTGGATGATTGCATACGACAACCCAAAGCATTCTTCACAAGTTCCCTACATGAATTGCATAATAGAGATACAAGCAAGAATCATTAAGTTCTATGAAAATCATAAGCATTGACGAGGCATTCATAACTATGGAATACGCATGTTACTCTTGCCAAGAATTTACTTAACGCGATTGTGACTAGCAACCTTCACTACTTGTGAATATAAGTTCATGACAATTAGGTGAAACTCCCTTATATTCTAGCATCAAATTCATGCATGCAAACTAAGTGTCGACCCTCAATCAACATACACAAATCAGTTTTTATACGAACGGATAAGTAAATTGAATTCATAACTTATGAAACGCAATTAAAAGTAATCAAATCATATTGCAAGCATGGACATGTGTTTCGAATCCCCCCCTAGCCAAGGGGGGTTTAGTTCCTCATTATTACAAAACAAAGATAAACAAATTTAAACATTGAAAAACAAAGGAAAGAAAGCACCTAAACGTTCCAACGATCCATGTTGGATAGCAAGCGCGTCCAAGGACTTTTCTCCTTCTCTTTGCCGCAACAACAAGGTTGGAATGATGTTGAAGGGTTGGTTATTTGGAGGAATGGATGGGAAGGGGTTTAGATATGTAGGGAGAGGCAAGGCAAGGCTTGGAGAATGGTTTATTTCTTGATGATTTGAATGAGGTTGCTGCCATGGTATTTATAGGAAGAGGATGGACATGTTTAATGCAAAAATCTGGTGGAATGAAGTAGGTAAGGCATGGCAAGGTGGAGAATTGTTGGTGAGGGTAGGTTTTGAGTCATCCACTCACATGTCATGGTGAGTTAAGCATTGCATCATCCACTCACATGTCATGGTGATTTAAGCATTGCATCATCACTCAAATTTCTGGTGAAAGTGAATCAATGCCCACGGCATTGAAGAATTTCTTGGTTTTGAGTGAAGTTTTGGTCAATCCTTCTAGAAATTTATCCCTTCTTGCAACTTGTATTTGTTTCACCAGATTTTTAGCATGTTCATAGCCTCTTTTGTCTTCAAATTCGTCCATCCATCTAGCTTGGATCATAAGCAATCCATCTTGGGCCCAAAAACACTCCAAACTACTCCAAATTGGCTCAAAATGCACCCTTAGCCCATAAAACCTACAAACACACGAATTTAGCTTTAAACACTTTTATAAATACTAAATAATTACCAAAATGCAAGAAAACAAGCAAGCTAAGACGCATAAATATGCTCCTATCAATTCTTTGCTTTGGAGCTTCTATAAATAGGGAGTGAAGGGAAGAACACTAGGGATGACACTACATCAAAAACATAATCAGCCACACCACCATACCATCTCCCATCCACTCCTCCATACAAATACCATCCAAACCTGTCCCCAAAACCTTGTGCCGCATCAAAGAGGAAGGAGGAGAAGCCTTGGACGTGCATGCCATTCAAGTTAGGATCGTTGGAGCGTTTAGGTGTTTTCTTTCTTTTGATTTCAATGTTTAAATTCTATACTCTTTGTTTTGTACGTATGAGGAACTAAACCCCCCTTGGCTAGGGGGGGATTCGAAACCATGTTTATGCTTCCTATATGATTTGATTACTTTCAATTGCGTTTCATAAGTTGTGAATTCAATTTACTTATCTACATGAATTAAAACTCATTTGTGTGTGTTGGTTGAGAGTGCACGCTTAATTTTCATGCATAAGTTTGATGCTAGGATATAAGGGAATTTCACCTCATCATTATGAACTTATATTCAAAAGTAGTAAAGGTTGTTGATCACAATCGTGTTAAGTAAATTCTTGGCATAAGTTTCACGCAATTCATAGTAACGAGTGCCTCGCCAATGCTTATGATTTTCATAGAACTCAATGATCTTTGCTTGTATCTTTGTTATGCAATTCATGCAGGGAACTTGTGAGGAATGCTTTAGGTTGTCGTATGCAATTCATCCAATTCGATAACTTTAGGAAAATCTGAGGGTTAATTAGTGCAATTCACGGTTAATTTGGGGTGTTGGGAATTCATGGTTTATTGAGAAGCAATTGGAAATCATTTTGTATGCAAGTGTGACATGTGTGGAGAAGAACCCCTTAGCTAGCTCTCCGTCCATTCACTTTTATCAAATTCGTTTTAGAATCTGTTCAATTTACAAAGTTTGTTCTTGTTTTCAATTTTCGTCAAAACTCAATCCCCATTTATTTTGAAGTGTTAGATTAGTTAGAAATCAATTTAGTTTGTGTTTTTAAGTGTCTTGAGTCAAGTCATAACCCAATTTCGTCCAATTTAGTGTTAGGTGTTCAAAACTGCCCATAAAGTGTTTTTAAGGCAGTTTTGAGTGTTTATTTGCTGTTTTGAGTCTTTTGGTTTGTTTTGGTGTTTTATAGTTTAGTTTTGCATTCTTTGAGTCTAGTTTAGTGTTTTAAACTTTGTTTTTACGTTTTGAGTCAGTTTCAAGTGATTTGGCAATCCCTCCTAATCCCCGGCCTAGAACGATCCCTACTTACATACTTTGCTACAATTGATAAAAAGAGGGTTTAATTTGTGTGCTTATATATTTCGCATCAGGGATTAGCAACATTGCTAATCCCTTGGATTGTTTTATTTCTGTTTGTTTTAATTCGTTCCAGATTCTGAGTTTGTTTTGTTTTCTTGTTTTTTAGGTACTAGTTTATGACTCGGAGTTCTCATCCGATTCGTGAACACATCTTGGACTTTGACGACGACTTTGAGCGAGTATTGAGACGAAAAAGGAAGAATCCGGAACCTAGTGAATCAAGTTCAAATTCAGAAGCCGAAGTTGAGTTTGAAGAAGAGGAACCCACGACAAGAGTGGGTGAAGAAGAGGAAGTCATGGCACAAGACAATCGTACAATCAAGGAGCTTTCGGCTTCGGGATTGGACAATGCCGCACCTCTTGTATTCAATACCCCGCGGCTGCCCAAGGAAAGATCGAGGAATTCGAGTTGAAGTCAAGTTTGTTACACCACATTCCGAAGTATCATGGGTTGTCCATGGAGGATCCTAACAAGCACTTGAAAGAGTTCGAGGTGGTGTGCTCAAGCATGACTCCAATCAACGTCGATGGGAGCATATTGAAGATGAAGGCCTTTCCCTTTTCTCTCTTGGAAAAGGCGAAAGATTGGTTGTATGAATTAGCTCCCGGAACGGTCACTTCTTGGGAGAGCATGAAACGGGCTTTCTTGGAGAAGTTTTTCCCAACTTCTCGAGTCATTCTTCTACGATAAAGGATAAGTGGAATTCAACAAGATGAAGGTGAATCTTTTCCTACTTATTATGAACGTTTTAAATCTCTTGTTGCTTCTTGTCCACAACATCAAATGAAGGAGGAGCTTCTTCTACAATACTTCTACGAGGGGCTTCTACCAATCGAACGTCAAATGCTAGATACCTCAGCGGGATGAGCCTTGGTGGACAAGACCCCCATGGCAGCAAAGACCTTGATTGCTAATCGAGCGTTGAACGCTCAACAATACGAAGGTGTTGGGCAAAGGAGCACCCCACAACAACACCAAGTAAATGAGGTAAGTACCATAACCGAACTTCAAAATCAAATGGCTAAGCTTACTACCTTGCTTTCTCAGGTGGTGGAAGGACCAAAAGTACAAAACGTGGCTGTTTATGGCGTATGCTCCATGCAAGGCACTTTACGGACAAGTGCCCACAGTTGATAGAGAATGGAGGGTGGGAGACCCTCAATGCCGTGGGTTTTGGGCAGCAATACCAACCAAGAAATGATCCCTTTTCTAATACATACAATCCGGGATGGAGGGATGATGTGAAATATATAAGCACACAAATTAAACCCTCTTTTTATCAATTGTAGCAAAATATGTAAGTAGGGATCGTTCTAGGCCGGGGATTAGGAGGGATTGCAAAATCACTTGGAATTGACTCAAAAAACGTAAAAACAAGTTAAAACACTAAACTAGACTCAAAGAATGTAAAACTATAACTTAAAACACCAAAACAAACCAAAAGACTCAAAATAACACAAAAACACTCAAAACTGCCTTAAAACCACTTTCTGGGCAGTTTTGGACTCTAAACAAGATTTTGGACGAAAATTGGTTTCAACTTGACTCAAAACACTTAAAAACACAACCAACACACTTTCTAACTAATTTGACACTTGAAAACAAAGGGGGATTTGGTTTTGGACGAATTTAAAAATAAAACAAAACTTTGTAACTAGAACAGATTTTTAAAACGAATTTGATTTAAAACAATGGATGGAAGGCTAGCTAAGGGGTTCATCTCCATACATGTTATACTTGCATACGAAACGATTTCCAATTGCTTTTCAATAAACCATGACTTCTCAACGCCCCAAGTTAATTAGGTCCGCTTAAATTAACCTTCAGATTTTCCTAATGTTATTGAATTGGATGATTGCATACGACAACCCAAAGCATTCCCCACAAGTCCCCTACATGATTGCATAATAGAGATACAAGCAAGAATCATTAAGTTCTATGAAAACCATAAGCATTGACGAAGCACTTGTTACTATGATTGCATGAAACTTATGCCAAGAATTTACTTAACGCGATTGAGATCATCAACCTTTACTACTTGTGAATATAAGTTCATAACGATTAGGTGAAATTCCCTTATATCCTAGCATCAAATTAATGCATGCAAACTAAGTGTCGACCCTTAATCAACATACAAGAATAAGTTTTAATTCACATAGATAAGCAAATTGAAATCACAATTTATGAAACGCAATTAGAAGTAATCAAATCATATCGCAAGCATAAACATGTATTTCGAATCCCCCCCTAGCCAAGGGGGGGTTTAGTTCCTCATACTCACAACACAAAGAGAATAGAATTTAAACATTGAAATCAAAGGAAAAGAAACACCTAGAAATTCCAGCAAGTTGAACTTGAATCGCATGAACTCCAAGCTTCCTCCTCCTCCTCCTTGGTGCGGCAAAGGTCTAAAACAGGTTCTAAAGGGTCCTATGTGTATGGATTAATGGTTATGGAGGGGTATGGTGGTGTTTAGGAGTGGTGGAGGGTGCGGCAAAGGTGTGTGAAGGGTTTTGGCGAATTTCTGATTTGTGGAGTGAATGAATGAATGAATGAATGGGTTAAGGTGGTTTATATAGGCTTCTAACCCTAGGTAAATCAGGTTTAGGCCTTCTAGAAACCCAAATCCATCAGGAATTGGACTAAAAAAACACATTCCCACTAGGAATAGGTGCGGCATAGGCTTAGGGTCAGATAAGGCTTCTAGAAAGCCTTGCAAGGCAAGGATTTAGGGTCTTCTAGAAGTAAATGGGCGGCATATTTCAAGGGAGGATAAGATAGGGCTTCTAGAAAGCCCAAAATCTGATGGGAATTGCTTAGAACTTGTGGCAAGGAGGGGAATACTCTAGAAACTTCTCATTTGTGTCCTACAACACTTAGGAGTCCTTCTAGCATTAGGAAAACATGTCTCAATCCTTCCTTGACTTGGAATTCTTCTCCTTCTTCATCTTGGAAACCTTTTCCTTCTTGGACTTGGAAATCTTCCTTGTAGCTGCAACTTGATGCCATTTGGGGTTTACATTTCCTATTCCAAGTAGGAAACCTTGTTTGAATAGGAATCTTCATTCTTCTAGGAATCCATCTTCAACTAGGAATCCCTCGTTGATTAGGAATCCTTCTTCAATTAGGAATCCTTTGTTGACTAGGATTTCATCTCTTGATTAGGCGCTTTCCTACTTCGACTAGGAAACCTTGTTCAAGTAGGAAACATCATCTTCAAATCTTCAATTTCGTCCATCCTCTTGGCTCCAAACATATGATATTCATTCCAAGCTCTAATTTGCTCCAAAAGGCTCCAAAATGCTTCCTTTTGCACACTTTTCCCTTAAAACCTGAAAACACATAAAACTAGCTTAAAAGACTACTTTACTAAGGAAAAACACTATAAATGCACAAGAACAAGCTAAACTAAGGCGCATAAATATGCTCCTATCAAATTCCCCCACACTTAGCTTTTGCTAGTCCTCAAGCAAAACAAAACGAAACAAAGTAAACAAACGAAACAAAACGAGTAAAACACAACCTAAACCTTCCAACAATCGCCTCAGGGATTTCCAATGCACATGACATGTTAAAAATCATCATTCCCACAGATTTTAGCCATCTTTACACTTAAGCACATACTTAATCATAGTCACTACTTATTAGTTCCCATTTAACCAATTAAAACGATGTTTAAATGTAGTAACATGCCTTAGAGAATTTCCTCAATTCCTTACTAGATATGCACTCTATTTTCACTCCGATTTTCTAACTACACACCCTACACTAGTTATATGTGAGAAGATTGATGTAAATATGAAAACGAATGCTCACATATATGTTTCACAAAGAACGCAATTTCTAGAGTTAAGAAGCATGTTTAGATATGATCTCATGAATGGAATGCTACTACTTAGATGCGAGAACCAGTGACACCTATATGCTCCTACCAAATTCAAACTCCACAAATTGAAATACACAACACTCAAGATTAAAGTCAAGGGTTGTAACGGGGCTAGGGGAGTTGGCTAACAAAGAAAGGATAGGGAAAACAAACGTTCTCAAAGCAATAGTAAGCAAAATAATGAAATTGAACTTTAGAATTCCCATTAGCATGCAAAAATCAACTTTTAAACACAAAGGGAAGTTTTAACAACAATTAGGGCCGAATTCAATGTTTTGGACCCTTTCTTCAACAAACAACACTTAAGGCCTCTTTTTCACATATTTTCAACTTCTTTCTCATTCTTTTCACAACTTTTCTTTTTTTCTTTCTATTTTCCACGAATTTTCTTTTCTTTTCTTTTTCGTGCCTCATTCAAGACTTTGGCACACCCATAACAAAACTCACTTCCCCCACACTTGTTTTCTGCAATGCATTGGTTTTAAGGAATTCATATTAAGTCATGCATTACTATGCTTCAAGAACAAAGGTATGGATGGTCCTAATCTAGGGTAGGTGAGGATAATGTGGTTAACAAAGAAAATAGGCTAAACAAGGCTCAACGGGGTTAAAAACCTACAAAACACAATGACATAGGGCACACGGCATTTGGCTAAAGTGGTGGTCACTACACAACTTTTATCTTGAATATGTGTTATGCAAATCAATAACATGCTTTGAATGAATTGGGCATGAGTTCTAGTGTTTGGAACTAAATGATGAAACGCCTTCTAAGTAGTAACCAAGCAACGAATAATGAGATCATGCAACAACTTTAGAAAACAACAATGCACAGATTATTAACTCTCCAAATAAACGTTTAGGCTCAAGTCTCACAAGGTTGTAGCGTTAGTTTGAGTTCCTTCCTTCAAGCATGTTACAAAAACTGATTTTTTTTCTTTATGATTACATGTGAATTCATAAGTTATAACCACAACCAAGCATAAACCAAAGAGTAAATCAAACTTTCATCCATGTTTACAACTCTTTTTAACAGCCATGTAATTACAAACCGAATCCTCATCATTGTGTTGGAAGGTACCCTAAGACACAAACAAACACACAAAAACAACTCTTTTTGGGTTTTTAAAACAAATTTTTTCAAATTTTTATGGGATTTTCGGATTTTTGAATCAAAACACACTAAAACACACCAAAATAGCTTAAAAAGGCTTAAAAACAGCAAGGAACAAGTCTTTAAGTTAAGGGTGATAAAATCCACGAATTTGCATCTAAAACACTTATTTACCCCCCCACACTTAAATCAAACATTGTCCTCAATGTTTCAAGCATAGACTCACACACATAACAACACACAAAACACAACAGCAACTAACAACCTAACATGGCAGAAAACGAAATAGCAACAAAGAGAAGGGTTTAAGAACGCAAATCTGGAATTGGAGTGCTTTCTCGGTCTTCCTTTGTTGAATGCATGTGTTGCCTCCCAAGTAGCGCTTTCTTTAACGTCTTGCAGCCGGACGTTACTCCATTGAAGCTTCATGGAACCCCACGGCATGGAGGGGTTTTTTCACAACCCGTCCTACGAAATACTTTATTCTTTGGTTCCTTGAATGGGATGGGATAATGATCCTTTCTTATTGTCATGTTTTGCTTCTCTAAATCAACACGAACTCTCCCACCACATTGTTTTCGATTAGGTACCTGCACCATACAAGGTAACAACCTATTAGTTGAAATGGGAATCGAAATTGGAATAGGTGGCTTACCTTTGTACGGCAAAGAAGTGGTAGGCCAATGGACGGATGCACAAGGGTTGCTCATGGCCAATTGTGGTGCTTCCAAGGTTGGAGCCGTGCACTCCTTGTGCTCTACTCCAAGTTCCTTCTCGGTGGTAATTCGAGAAACATCCTTCTTGACCTTTGTTGAACATTCTGTCCCTATGTGTTTAATTACATTAATGGCATAACAAGAACGAACATCATTAGTATTCTCAATCAATTCAGGAATCTTAAAGTTAATCATATCACCACCAAAGGCCATAGTTACTGCTCCCTTGGCCACGTCAATCTTGGTTTGAGCCGTTTTCATGAATGGTCGTCCAAGTAAGAGTGGTGATGGTGGAGAGTGGGTTGAGTCCTCCATATCAAGCACATAAAAATCTGCAGGAAAAATCAAGTGGTCTACCTGCACCAAAACATCTTCCAACACTCCCTTGGGATATGCATTAGATCGATCGGCTAATTGAATAATAACGCCATCATTTTTAAGCTTTCCTAGATTCATAGATGCATAAACAGAATATGGCATGACATTAATTGATGCACCTAAATCTAGCATAGCATGCTCAAATCTTGTATTACCAATTACGCAAGGGATTGTGAAACTACCCGGATCTTTGCATTTAGGTGGTAGCTTCCTTTGCAACATTGCAGAGACATTCTCGCTTACATGTACCACCTCCTTCTCCCGAATCCGTTTCCTTGTTGTACAAAGCTTCTTCAAAAACTTGGCATACTTCGGGATTTGCTTTATAGCATCGAGGAGAGGGATATTGACATGCACCTTCCGAAACGTCTCAAGAACATCTTTTTCCTCTTCTTCGTTCTTGGTTTGCAAAAACCTGCTAGGAAAGGGTACATCCGGAGGAATGACATTATAATTAATTGGAATAGAACCTTTCCTACCTATGGTGGATGGATTGGATGCATTGGATGGGTGCGGCAAGGAATTTTCAATCCTTGCCGTGGCTTTTGCTTGCTCTTCCTCTTCAATTTGAAACTTCTCATCCTCCTCGGGGGCAGATTTGGATCGTGTTGGCTCGGTTCCCACTTCTTTCCCATTTCTTAGCGTAATGGCCTTGGCAGTTTCGAATCCACCCTTTGGATTCACCACGGTTGAGCTAGGCAACTTCCCTTGCTCACGAAATTGCCGCATGAACTCGGCAATTTGTCCCACTTGCTTCTCCAAGTTGTCCACCCTCCTGTCTTGGATTTGCCTCTCTTTGTTTTGAGTTTGGACTTCCTGCGTCAAAGTAGTAAGTAATTGAAAAATCTTATCATTATCACTTGAATTACCTACATTGCTTTGGGCAGGTTGTGCTTGGGCTTGTGGTGGTGCCAACGGCTTTTGATAGAACCCCGGTGGTTGTTGCCTAAATCCGCTTTGTTGCTGGCCTTGTTGGGGGTCTCGCCATTTAAAATTCGGATGATCATGCCAACCGGGATTGTAAGTATTGGAAAATGGATCACCACGTGATTGGTATTGATTGCCATATCCCACGGCATTGAGTGTTTCCCACCCTCCATTCTCGATCAATTGTGGGCACTTGTCCATATGGTGGCTTTGCATGGAGCATACGCCACAAGGAGCTACGGTTTTGACTTTCGGCCCTTCCACCACCTGAGAAAGCAACGTGGTAAGGTTAGCCATTTGATTTTGAAGTTTGGTTATGGCACTTACCTCATTCACTTGTTGATGCCGTGGGGTAGTCCTTTGTCCAACCCCTTCGTATTGTTGAGCGTTCAACACTCGGTTGGCAATCAACATCTTTGCAGCCGTAGGGGTCTTGTCCACCAATGCTCCTCCTGCTGAGGCATCTAGCATTTGACGTTCAATTGGTAGAAGTCCTTCGTAGAAGTATTGTAGCAAAAGTTCCTCCTTCATTTGATGCTGTGGACACGAAGCAACAAGAGATTTAAATCGTTCATAGTAAGTAGGAAAAGATTCACCTTCGTCTTGTTGAATGCCACTTATCCTTTTGCGTAGGAGGATGACTCGAGAAGTTGGGAAAAACTTCTCCAAGAAAGCTCTTTTCATGCTCTCCCATGATGTGACCGTTCCGGGAGCCAATTCGTATAACCAATCTTTCGCCTTCTCTAGGAGAGAAAAGGGAAAGGCCTTCATCTTCAAGATGCTTTCATCCACGTTCACCGGGGTCATGCTCGAGCAAACGACTTCAAACTCCTTTAGATGCTTGTTCGGATCTTCCATGGATAGCCCATGGTACTTTGGAATGTGATGCAACAAGCTTGACTTCAATTCGAACTCGGCAGTCTTGTCGGGAGCCGCCCTAGGGTATTGGATACATAGAGGTGCGGCATTATCCAATCCCGAGGTGGAAAGCTCTTTGATCGTTCGGTTGTCCGCTGCCATGTCTTCCACGTCCTCTTCAAATTCAGAAACGGGCTCGGAACTTGCACTTGATTCACTAGGTTTCGGGTTCTTCCTTTTTCGTCTCAACTCACGCTCAAAATCGTCGTCAAAGTCTAAAATATGTTCGTGAACCGGATTAGAACTCCGAGTCATAAACAAGTACCTAAAACAAGAAACAAAACAACATAAGAATCTGATCTAATAAGAAAAACGAAACTAACAATCCAAGGGATTAGCAAAGTTGCTAATCCCCGGCAACGGCGCCAAAAATTTGATGTGAAATATATAAGCACACAAATTAAACCCTCTTTTTATCAATTGTAGCAAAATATGTAAGTAGGGATCGTTCTAGGCCGGGGATTAGGAGGGATTGCAAAATCACTTGGAATTGACTCAAAAAACGTAAAAACAAGTTAAAACACTAAACTAGACTCAAAGAATGTAAAACTATAACTTAAAACACCAAAACAAACCAAAAGACTCAAAATAACACAAAAACACTCAAAACTGCCTTAAAACCACTTTCTGGGCAGTTTTGGACTCTAAACAAGATTTTGGACGAAAATTGGTTTCAACTTGACTCAAAACACTTAAAAACACAACCAACACACTTTCTAACTAATTTGACACTTGAAAACAAAGGGGGATTTGGTTTTGGACGAATTTAAAAATAAAACAAAACTTTGTAACTAGAACAGATTTTTAAAACGAATTTGATGGGAATTCTAGAAAGCCCAAAATCTGATGGGAATTGCTTAGAACTTGTGGCAAGGAGGGGAATACTCTAGAAACTTCTCATTTGTGTCCTACAACACTTAGGAGTCCTTCTAGCATTAGGAAAACATGTCTCAATCCTTCCTTGACTTGGAATTCTTCTCCTTCTTCATCTTGGAAACCTTTTCCTTCTTGGACTTGGAAATCTTCCTTGTAGCTGCAACTTGATGCCATTTGGGGTTTACATTTCCTATTCCAAGTAGGAAACCTTGTTTGAATAGGAATCTTCATTCTTCTAGGAATCCATCTTCAACTAGGAATCCCTCGTTGATTAGGAATCCTTCTTCAATTAGGAATCCTTTGTTGACTAGGATTTCATCTCTTGATTAGGCGCTTTCCTACTTCGACTAGGAAACCTTGTTCAAGTAGGAAACATCATCTTCAAATCTTCAATTTCGTCCATCCTCTTGGCTCCAAACATATGATATTCATTCCAAGCTCTAATTTGCTCCAAAAGGCTCCAAAATGCTTCCTTTTGCACACTTTTCCCTTAAAACCTGAAAACACATAAAACTAGCTTAAAAGACTACTTTACTAAGGAAAAACACTATAAATGCACAAGAACAAGCTAAACTAAGGCGCATAAATATGCTCCTATCAAGGGATCATCCAAATTTCAAATGGCGAGAACCCCAACAAGGCCAACAACCCCCGAGTTTCTATCAAAAGCTGTTTGCACCCACACAACCTCAAGCACAACCTACCCAAACCAATTCAGGTTCGTCCATTGATAATGATCAGATTTTTCAGTTACTAACTTCTATGGCGCATGGTATGCAAAATAGAGACAAAAGGATGGATGAGTTGGAGAAGCAAGTAGGGCAGATTGCGGAGTTCATGGGCCAATTTCGAGAGCAAGGCAAGTTGCCAAGTTCAACCGTTGTCAATCCGAGGGGAGGATTCGAAACTGCCAAGGCCATCACGCTAAGGAGCGGGAAAGAAGTAGGACTTGAGGCACAACCATCGAAATCTGCCCCCACGGAGGACGAGAAGTTGCAAATTGAGGAGGAGGACCAAGCAAAGGCCACGGCAAGGGTAGAAACACCCTTGCCGCAACCACCCAAGCATTCCAATTCGGCCACCATAGGTAAGGAAGGTCCAATTCAAGTTAAGTCTAATGTCATTCCTCCGAATGTACCGTTTCCTAGCAGATTTTTGCAAGCCAAGAACGAAGAAGAGGAAAAAGATGTTCTTGAGACGTTTAGGAAGGTGCATGTCAATATCCCACTCCTTGATGCTATAAAGCAAATCCCGAAGTATGCCAAGTTTTTGAAGAAGCTTTGTACAACAAGGAAACGGATTCGGGAGAAAGAGGTGGTACACGTAAGTGAGAATGTCTCTGCATTGTTGCAAAGATTCAGGTAGTTTCACTATCCCTTGTGTTATTGGCAATACGAGGTTTGATCATGCTATGTTAGATTTAGGTGCATCTATAAATGTCATGTCATATTCTGTTTATGCATCTATGAATCTAGGAAAGCTTAAAAATGATGGTGTTATTATTCAATTAGCCAATCGATCTAATGCGTATCCCAAATGAGTGTTGGAAGATGTTTTGGTGCAGGTAGACCACTTGATTTTTCCTGCAGATTTCTATGTGCTTGATATGGAAGACTCAACCCACTCTCCACCATCACCACTCTTACTTGGACGACCATTCATGAAAACAGCTCAAACCAAGATTGACGTGGCCAAGGGAGCAGTAACTATGGCCTTTGGTGGTGATATGATTAACTTTAAGATTTCTGAATCGGTTGAGAATACTAATGATGTTCGTTCTTGTTGTGCCATTAATATAATTGAAAATATAGGGCAGGAATATTCAACACTAATCAAGAAGAATGTACCTCGAACCACCATCGAGGAAGGAATTGGAGTGAACAACAAGAAGTGCACGGCCCCAATCGTGAATTTACCAAATCTGGCCGAGAGCAACCCTTGTTGTTCTGTTCATTGTGCTGCCACTTCTTTGCCGTACATAGGTAAGCCACCTATACCAATTTCAATCCCCATTTCAACTAATAGGTTGTTACCTTGTATGGTGCAGGTACCTAATCGAATTCAACGTGGGGGGAGAGTTCATGTTGATATGGAGAAGCAAAACACCACGATTAGAAAGGATCAGTATCCCATTCCATTCAAAGATCTAAATCATGAAGTGGTTAGTAGAACAGGTTGCAGAAACACCCCTCCATGCCGTGGGGTCCAATAAGGCTTCAAAGGAGTATCGTTTGGCTGCAAGACATTAAAGCAAGCGCTACGTGGGAGGCAACCCATGCATTCAACAAAGGAAGACCTAGGAAGCACTCCAATTCCAGATTTGCGTTCCTAAACTCTTCTCTTTTTGCTATTTCGTTTCGGCCATGCTTAGTGTGTTTAGTTGCTGTTTTGTTTGTTATTTGTGTTAGTTTATGCTTGAAACATTGAGGACAATGTTTGATTTAAGTGTGGGGGGGTAACCAAAGTGTTTTGATGCAAATTCGTAGGGTTTTATCACTCATAACTTCCAATGTTGTTCCTTGATGTTTTTAAGTGTTTTTAAGCTGTTTTAGAGTGTTTTAGTGTGTTTTGACTTAAAAATCCGAAAATCCCATAAAAATTTCAAAAAACAATTGTTTTGAAAACCCCAAAAGAGTCGTTTTTGAGTTGTTTTTGTGTGTTTATTTGTGTCTTAGGCTACCTTCCAACACAATGATGAGGATTCGGTTTGTAATTGCATGACTGTTAAAGAGAATTATAAACATGGATGGAAGTTTGATTTACTCTTTGGTTTATGCTTGGTTGTGGTTATAACTTATGAATTCACATGTAATCACAAAGGAAAAAAATTAGTTTTTGTAACATGCTTGAAGGAATGAACTCAAACTAACGCTACAACCTTGTGAGACTTGAGCCTAAACGTTTATTTGGAGAGTTAAAAATCTGTGCATTGTTGTTTTCTAAAGTCGTTGCATGATCTCATTATTCTTTGCTTGGTTGCTACTTAGAAGGCGTTTCATCATGTAGTTCCAAACACTATAACTCATGCCCATTTCATTCAAAGCATGCTATTGATTTGCATAACACATATTCAAGATGAAGTTGTGTAGTGATCACCACTTAAGCCAAATTGCCGTGTCCCCCATGTTCATTTGTTTTGTAGGTTTTAGCCCCGTTGAGCCATGTGTAGCCTATGTTCTTTGTTAACCCACACTATCCTCACCTAGCCTCGATTAGGATCATCCATACCCTTGTTCTTGAAGCATAGTAAAGCATGACTCCATTGAATTCCTTTTGATCGATGCATTGCAGAAAACAAGTGTGAGGAAATTGATTCTTATGTGTGTGTGTGCCAAAGTCTTTAATGAGGCACGGGTTAGAAAAGAAAAAGAAAAAAAAAATTCGTGGAAAATAGAAAAGAAAAAAAAAGAAAAGTTGTGAAAAGTTTGAAAAAGAGTTGAAAAAGATGTGAAAAAGAGTCCTAAAGTGTTGATGATTGAAGAAAGAGTCCAAAAAGTTGAATTTGACTCAAGGTGTTGCATGAATCTTCCTCTTGTGTTTAAGAGTTGATTCTGCATTCTAAAGTGAATTCTACGTTTTGATTTCATTACTTTGCTTGCTATTGCTTTAAGAACATTTGTTATCCCTATCTTTCTTTGTTAGCCAATACCCCAAGCCCCGTTACAACCCTTGACTTTAATCTTGAGTGTTGTGTGTTTCAATTTGTGGAGTTTAAAATTGGTATGAGCATATGGTGTCACTGGTTCTCGCATCTAAGTAGTAGCATTCCATTCATGAGATCATATTATATACATGTTATTAATTCCGGAAATTGCTTTCTTTGTTATACAAATATGTGAGCGTTCGTTTTCATATTTACATCAATCTTCTCACATATAACTAGTATAGGGTGTGTAGTTAGAAAATCAGTGTGAAAATTGAGTGCATATCTTGTAAGGAATTGAGGAAATTATCTAAGGCATGTTACTACATTGAAAACATCGTTTTAATTGGTTAAATGAGAACTAGTAAGTGGTAACTATGATTAAGTATGTACTCAAGTGTAAGAATGACTAAAATCTGTGGGAATGATGATTTTTAACTTGTCATGTGCATTGGAAATCCCTGAGGAAATTGTTGGAAGGTTTAGGTTGTGTTTTGTTTATTTCGTTTCGTTTCTCTTTTGTTTCTTTGTTTTGCTCAAGGACTAGCAAAAGCTAAGTGTGGGGGAATTTGATAGGTGGTGTGAGAATTACTTGACACACAAATTAAACCCTCTTTTGTCAAATTGTAGTAAAGATGTAAGTAGGGATCGTTCTAAACCGGGGATTAGGAGGGATTGCTAAACACTTGAAAACTGACTCAATAACATAAAAACAAAGTTTAAAACACTAAACTAGACTCAAAGAATGTAAAACTAAAAGTTAGAACACTAAAACAAACCTAAAACTCAAAATAGCAACTAGAAGGCTCAAAACTGCCTAAAAACCACTTTCTGGGCAGTTTTGAGCACCTACTCTAATTTGGACGAAATTTGATGAAAACTTGAATCAAAACACTTAGAAACACAAATCAAAACACTTTCTAACTAATCTAAGACTTCAAAATAAAGGGGGATTTGTTTTGGACGAAAATTGAAAACAAAACAGAAACTTAAAACTAAACAGATTGTAAAACGTTTTTGGATGAAAAGGATGGATAAAAGGCTAGTTAGGAGGTTCTTCTCCACACATGACACACTTGCAAACAAAACGATTTTTCAGTTGTTCTTCCAATAAATTATGAAACTCAACACCCCAAGTTAATTAGATACGCTTAAATTAACCTTCAAGTTCTCCTTAAGTTAATGAATTGGATGGGAAAGCGCATACAACAATTCAAAGCATTCCTCAAAGGTTCCTTACGTGATGAGCACAATAAAGATACAATCAAGAATCATGAAGCACAATGAGAACTATAAGTGTTGACGAGGCATTCGTTCCTATGATGAGCATGAAACTATTGCCAAGAATTCATTCAACGCGATCGTTTATAAGCGACCTTCACTACTTGTGATTATAAGATTGTAACTATTAGGTGAAACTCCCTCATAATCTAGTATCATATTCATGCATGAAAACTAAGCGTGCACTCTCAATCAACATACACAAATAAGTTATCAATCAAGTAGATGAACGAATTGAAACCACAACTTATGAAATAACAACTGAACGTAATCAAATCATATTGCAAGCATATTCATGGTTTCAAATCACCCCCCAACTAAGGGGGTTTAGTTCCTCATACTCACAAGCAAAGATACATAAATTTAGAAATTAAAAACCAAAGGAAGAAAACACCTAGAACGCTCCAACTTGGCAGCAAGCTCATCAACGAATTCTCCTTCCTCCTTGCTGCGGCAGAGAACTTTAGAACAGGTTTTTGGGGTTATTTGTGGTGTAGAATGGATGGGGAATGGTATGGGAAGGTTTAGGGTTGATGGGGGTACGGCTAGGGATGATTTTGGGTCAGAAAATATGGTGAAAGGTGAAGGAAGGCTGCTGCAAAGTGTGATGGATGTGTTTGACGAATTTATGAATTGTGGAGGGTGTATGGCTGGATGGGATGAATGGAATGTGTGTGGGAGGTGTGTTTTTCTGAACTCCTAACCAAGGGGGGTTATATAGTGGCTGAAAATGTCAAGCAAACATTAAGTAATGGACAATCTGCCATCCTTGCAGAAATCCACTTCATGGTGGTCCAATTTCTGCCATTCCTTGTTGTCTATTCACTGCCCATGCTGATTCCTTGCTGCCCATGCTTTAATTTCTTATTCCTTGTTGCCCATGTGGTGTGTGTGTTGCTGTTTTCTTTCCTTCTTGCTGCCCATGTGGTGTTTATACTTGCAATGCATGTTCTTCATCCATTTAGCTAGTAAAAAACACATTTTCTGCCATTACATGGCAGCCATGATGTTTGAAGTTGTAGGCCAACACTTTGCACACACACATGCAGATTTCTAGCCCTTTGAATCATCAAATTCGTCCATCCTCATGTCTCCATGTTTGCACCATCCAATCTTGGCCCAAAAATGCTCCAAAATGCTCCAAATTGGCTCAAAATGCATACTTTGCCATATGAACCTGAAATTGCACGAAAATGACCTTAAACACTATAATAAGTTATAACTAACTACGAAAATGCAAGAAAACAACATAACTAAGTAGCATAAATATGCTCCTATCAAATTCCCCCACACTTAGCTTTTGCTAGTCCTCGAGCAAAACAAAATAAACAAAACGAAACAAAGTCAATAAACACACTCTAATCCTTCCAACATTTGCCTCAGGGATTTCCAATGAACATGACATGTTAAAGATCGTTATCCCCACAAATTTGAGTCATCATTACACAAGCACATACTTAATTTAAGCCACAACTTACAAATTCACAAGTAATCAATTAAAACAATGCTTTGAATGAAGTAACATGCCTTAGAGAATTCCCTCAATTCCTTACAAGATATACACTCTATTTTCACTCAGATTTTCTAACTCCACACCCTACACTAGTCATATGTGAGAAGATTGATGTAGATATGAAAACGAATGCTCACATATATATTTTACAAAGAATGCAATTTCTAGAGTTAAGAAGCATGTTTTGATATGATCTCATGAATGGAATGCTACTACTTAGATGCGAGAACCAGTGACACCATATGCTCATACCAAATTCAAACTCCACAAATTGAAACACATAACAATCAAGATAGAAGTTAAGGGTTGTAACGGGGCTTGGGGTATTGGTTAACAAAGAAAGGATAGGGAAAACAAACGTTCTTCAAGCGATAGTAAGCAACGTAATGAAATTGAGACTTAGAATTCACTTGAATGGCAGAAACTAACTTTAAAACACAAGGGAAAGATTTAGACAACTCCTTAGGGCCGAATTCATTGTTTTGGACCCTTACTTCAACAAACAAAACTTTGGAGCTCTTTTTCACAACTTTTCATACTTTTTCGCTTCATTTTTTCTTTTTCCACGAATTCTATTTTCTTTTCTTTTCTTTGAACCCGTGCTTTATGGCACACAAATTCACATAACAAAAACTTCCCCCACACTTGTTTTCTGCCACAAAAGAATTCTAATTGAATCATGCTTTACTATGCTTAAAGAACAAAGGAATGGATAGTCCTAATCTAGGCTAGGTGAGGAAAACATGGGTTAACAAGGAAAAGGCTAAACAAGGCTCAATGGGGTTGGAACCTACAAAACATAATGACATAGGGGATTCACGGCATTTTGGCTAAGGTGGTGGTCACTACACAACTTCATCTTGAATATGTGTTATGCAAATCAATAACATGCTTTGAATGAAATGGGCATGAGTTCTAGCATTTGGAACTAAATGATGAAACGCCTTCTAAGTAGTAACCAAGCAAGGAATATTGAGATCATGCAACGACTTAGAAAACAAAGAATGCACAGATTTTAACTCTCCAAATAAACGTTTAGGCTCAAGTCTCACAAGGTTGTAGCGTTAGTTTGAGTTCCTTCCTTCAAGCATGTTACAAAAACTGATTTTTTCTTTATGATTGCATGTGAATTCATAAGTTATAACCACAACTAAGCATAAACAAAGAGTAAATCAAACTTTCATCCATGTTAATCACTCTCTTTAACAGCCATGTAATTATAAACCGAATCCTCATCATTGTGTTGGAAGGTACCCTAGGACACAAACAAACACACAAAAACAACTCTTTTTGGGTTTTTAAAACAAATTTTTCAAATTTTTATGTGATTTTCGGATTTTTGCATCAAAACACACTAAAACACACCAAAACTGCTCAAAAACACTTAAAAACAGCAAGGAACAAGTCTCCAAGTTAAGGGTGATATAATCCCACCAATTTGCATCTAAAACACTTAGTTACCCCCCCACACTTAAATCAAACATTGTCCTCAATGTTTCAAGCATAAAATCACACCAAACAAAAGGACACACAAAAACAGTAACTAAAACAACTAAATAGGCAGATTCGAAAGAAACAACAAAGAGAAGAGTTTAGGAACGCAAATCTGGAATTGGAGTGATTCCTTGGTCTTCCTTTGTTAAATTGCATGGGTTGCCTCCCAAGTAGCGCTTTCTTTAACGTCTTGAAGCCGGACGATACTTCTTCTTTAAGCTCCCCTAGGTCCCATAGCATGAAATTGATCCTTGAACGGAAGGTGATACGTGAAGTGATCCGGCAATGGTTTAAATTCGAGAATGGGTGCCTGAATCATTAACAACATGTAAGTATAAAACGTAATGGAAATTGGAGAAGATGACTTACTTGCTTTGTCCGACACAAACTCAATTACAAACACCGCATCTTTGAAGGTTGTAGGGATATTGGACTTGGCCAGATTGAATGTGATGGTTGGGCCTTGTCCCGTGTCATAAAATGCAACTTCTTTGGCATTGGTTGTTTCAACTACATCCTCTTTGATGAATTCTTGATACTCCTCAACCACTTTTTCCTCGTGAATTGTTGGAAAGGTGTCCAAGATGTCTTTCTTCCCCTCATCTTTCATGGATTGCATGAACCTGCCAGGGAAAGGTGCATTTGGGGGAACAAAGTTAGAAATAATTAAATTTGGAACAACCTTACTTGAATGGGGTGGTGTAGGAATATTGGGAGGTTGCGGCAAGGGTTGTTCTTCCCTTGCCGTGCCTTGTGCATCCTCCTCCTCTTCGAACAGTAGCAATTCATCCATGGGCTCATCTTCAACCATTTGTTCTTGAATTTGTTCAATGCATTCTGCATTCTGCCTAAATTGATTGTTCCACTCAGCCAACTCTTTTGCTTGATAGAAATCCTCAATTGGTTGCCAAAATGCGTCTTGTTGAAATGGTTGAGCTTCCCTGCCCTGCTCCAAAGAATTCAGTTGTTGAATAACTTCCTTATAATAATTTGATATACCTGAATTTGGATGTGAAGATTGAGGGGGAGGCTGTGGTGGTGCATATGAATCCTCATATGGTTGCCAATATGTTTCTTGTTGAACTTGTTGAGCTTCCCACCACATAGAGTTTGAATGATCACTCCAATCGCTTTGTGGATATTGATTGGCTTGGTATCCTTGCCTATAAGACGCACTAAATGTAGGGACATTTTGCATTGTGGTCCTTTCAGCAAACTGCGACAATTGAGAAGTAAGATTTGCCAATTGAGCTTGAAAGCTAGCAAAATCCATGTCTTACTTCTTAAGCACCTAAAATCAAAGAAAAAGAACTAAAGCAAATATCAAAAGTAACATCAACCAAAGAAAATAAAACTAAGTTAGAAACTAAAACAAAAACAAACTAAACAAAAATAAAAGAACCAAGGGATTAGCAAAGTTGCTAATCCCCGGCAACGGCGCCAAAGTTTGATGCGTAATATTAACTAGCACACAAATTAAACCCTCTTTTGTCAAATTGTAGTAAAGATGTAAGTAGGGATCGTTCTAAACCGGGGATTAGGAGGGATTGCTAAACACTTGGAAACTGACTTAAAAACTCAAAAACTAAGTTTAAAACACTAAACTAGACTCAAAGAATGTAAAACTAAAAGTTAGAACACTAAAACAAACCTAAAACTCAAAATAGCAACTAGAAGGCTCAAAACTGCCTAAAAACCACTTTCTGGGCAGTTTTGAGCACCTACTCTAATTTGGACGAAATTTGATGAAAACTTGAATCAAAACACTTAGAAACACAAATCAAAACACTTTCTAACTAATCTAAGACTTCAAAATAAAGGGGGATTTGTTTTGGACGAAAATTGAAAACAAAACAGAAACTTAAAACTAAACAGATTGTAAAACGTTTTTGGATGAAAAGGATGGATAAAAGGCTAGTTAGGAGGTTCTTCTCCACACATGACACACTTGCAAACAAAACGATTTTTCAGTTGTTCTTCCAATAAATTATGAAACTCAACACCCCAAGTTAATTAGATACGCTTAAATTAACCTTCAAGTTCTCCTTAAGTTAATGAATTGGATGGGAAAGCGCATACAACAATTCAAAGCATTCCTCAAAGGTTCCTTACGTGATGAGCACAATAAAGATACAATCAAGAATCATGAAGCACAATGAGAACTATAAGTGTTGACGAGGCATTCGTTCCTATGATGAGCATGAAACTATTGCCAAGAATTCATTCAACGCGATCGTTTATAAGCGACCTTCACTACTTGTGATTATAAGATTGTAACTATTAGGTGAAACTCCCTCATAATCTAGTATCATATTCATGCATGAAAACTAAGCGTGCACTCTCAATCAACATACACAAATAAGTTATCAATCAAGTAGATGAACGAATTGAAACCACAACTTATGAAATAACAACTGAACGTAATCAAATCATATTGCAAGCATATTCATGGTTTCAAATCACCCCCCAACTAAGGGGGTTTAGTTCCTCATACTCACAAGCAAAGATACATAAATTTAGAAATTAAAAACCAAAGGAAGAAAACACCTAGAACGCTCCAACTTGGCAGCAAGCTCATCAACGAATTCTCCTTCCTCCTTGCTGCGGCAGAGAACTTTAGAACAGGTTTTTGGGGTTATTTGTGGTGTAGAATGGATGGGGAATGGTATGGGAAGGTTTAGGGTTGATGGGGGTACGGCTAGGGATGATTTTGGGTCAGAAAATATGGTGAAAGGTGAAGGAAGGCTGCTGCAAAGTGTGATGGATGTGTTTGACGAATTTATGAATTGTGGAGGGTGTATGGCTGGATGGGATGAATGGAATGTGTGTGGGAGGTGTGTTTTTCTGAACTCCTAACCAAGGGGGGTTATATAGTGGCTGAAAATGTCAAGCAAACATTAAGTAATGGACAATCTGCCATCCTTGCAGAAATCCACTTCATGGTGGTCCAATTTCTGCCATTCCTTGTTGTCTATTCACTGCCCATGCTGATTCCTTGCTGCCCATGCTTTAATTTCTTATTCCTTGTTGCCCATGTGGTGTGTGTGTTGCTGTTTTCTTTCCTTCTTGCTGCCCATGTGGTGTTTATACTTGCAATGCATGTTCTTCATCCATTTAGCTAGTAAAAAACACATTTTCTGCCATTACATGGCAGCCATGATGTTTGAAGTTGTAGGCCAACACTTTGCACACACACATGCAGATTTCTAGCCCTTTGAATCATCAAATTCGTCCATCCTCATGTCTCCATGTTTGCACCATCCAATCTTGGCCCAAAAATGCTCCAAAATGCTCCAAATTGGCTCAAAATGCATACTTTGCCATATGAACCTGAAATTGCACGAAAATGACCTTAAACACTATAATAAGTTATAACTAACTACGAAAATGCAAGAAAACAACATAACTAAGTAGCATAAATATGCTCCTATCAATAGGAGCATATTTATGCGCCTTAGTTAGCTAGTTCTTGTGCTTTTAAGTTGTTTTTCCTTAGTAAAAGTAGTCTTTTAAGCTAGTTTTATGTATTTTCATGTTTTAAGAGCAAAGTAAGCAAAGTGGTGCATTTTGGAGCCTTTTGGAGCACAATTGAGCTTGGATTGGACATCACATACTTGGAGCCAAAAGAATGGACGAAATTGAAGATTTGAAGATTTGAGGAGTCCTAGTTGAATAAGGATTCCTAGTCCAAGAAGGAGTCCTAATTGAAGAAGGATTCCTAATCAAAGGAGGAGTCCTAGTTAAGGATGTATTCATAGTTAAAGATGGATTCCTAGAAGAATGAGGATTCCTACTCAAACAAGGTTTCCTACTTGAAGTAGGAAAGTTAAACCCAAATGGCTTTGAGTTTCAGCAACAAAGAAGAAATCCAAGTCCAAGAAGGAAAATGAATCAAAGAAGAAGAAGGATTAATCAAGACAAGCTTTCCTAATCCCCGGCCTAGAACGATCCGTACTTACATACTTGCTACAATTGATAAAAAAAGGGTTTAATTTGTGTGCTTATATATTTCGCATCATTTATGCATGGAAATTAAGCGTGCACTCTCAACCAACATACACAAATCAGTTTTAATTCAAGTGGATAAGTAAATTGAATTCACAACTTATGAATCACATCTGAAAGTAATCAAATCATATTGCAAGCATGAACATGGTTTCGAATTCCCCTCTAGCTAAGGGGGGTTTAGTTTCTCATACTTACAAAGCAAAGATAAACAAATTTAGACATTAAAAACAAAAGAAAGAAAACACCTAAACGCTCCAATGATCCAAGTTGGACAGCAAGCACATCCAAGCACTTTCCTTCCATTCGTTTGCTACAGCACAAGGTGTTGGTGAGTGTTTGAAGGTTTGTTTGTATGGAGGAATGGATGTGAGGATGAATGGAAGTGTTTGGATGAAGGCTGTATGGAAATGGGGATGAATTCTGATAGGAGTATATTTATGCGCCTTAGTTAGCTAGTTCTTATGCATTTTTGTTATGTTTTCTTCGTCAAAGTAGTCTTTTAAGCTACTTTCATGTGTTTTCAGGGTTAAAGGACATATTACACGAAATGATGCAATTTGGAGCTTTTGGAGCAAAAAGTGAGCTGGAATGTGGTGTATGCAAATGGAGCATGAGGAATGGACGAGTTTGAAGGTCAAAGGAGCTTAAGAATGAAGAAATGAAAGTGATGAACTAAGAATTCGGAATTGGAAACCAAAGTTTCTTAAGTTGGAAGTTTCTATTCTTGGAGGTTTCCAATTTCGAGAGTTTCTATTCTCGGCTTTGGGCTTTTGGATGACCCATCTTTGCCTCTTGGACCTACGCCGCACCTAACCCTAACCCTAGCCCACTTAATCAGCCGCACCTAGGCCTTGCTCACATGAAAAAATCTGATTACTTACCCTAAGCCCATGCCGCACCTAATGTTCTAGAAACCCTAGTTTTTGGTGGATTTCCTAACCCTAGCCGCACCTAAACCCTAGCCCATTTGTCTAACCTGATTTCTTTAGGGTTTGGCTGCCTAAATATATGTGTTTTACCTCCCTTGGCCGAAGAACACCCTCTCCATACTCAGAAATTCGTCCATCACCCAAAACCATCCCCGATATCATTCATTCACGCCAAAAAACCCTAGTTCTCTCCTTGCCGCAACCTTCCACCCCCAAACTCCCATATTTCTGCCACAATTCACCCTTGCCGTGCCTTCCCACCACCATCATCACCTTGTGCAGCCACCATTGGAGGAGGAAGAAGTAGTGCCGTGCAGTCCAAAGGAGGGAGAAGCCTTGCACATGCAATCTGCCATTAGTGGAGTGTTTGGAGTTCTTTCTTTCTTTGTTTCTGTTTTCATGTTTAATTTGACTTGCTTTTCAATTATGTTAAACATGGGGAACTAATTTCTTTTCTAGTTAGAGGTGAATTTGAAGCCATGGACATATGTTTTATATGATTTGATTTCTTCCAATTATGATTTCAGAAATTGTGAATGTGATTTACTTATCTATTTAATTGATAACTTGTTTATGTATGTGGGTTGAGGGTCGACACTTAATTTGCATGCCTAAACTTGATACTAGGATATAAGGGAATTTCACCTAATCGTTATTAACTTATATTCATAAGTAGTGAAAGTCGCTAGTCACGATTGCGTTAAGTAAATCCTAGGCAAGAGTAACATGCGTATCCCATAGTTATGAATGCCTCGTCAATGCTTATGATGTCCATTGAACTTAATGATCTTTGATATGTGTCTCTATCATGCGTATTCCATAGTTAGGGTCCTTGATAAGAATAATTTGGTTGTAATGCGTATTCCATTCAATTCAATGAATCTAGGGAAATCTGAGAATTAATTGGTGCAATCTAGTTAATTTGGGGCATTGTCATTTATGGTTTGTTGGAAGAGTAATTGGAGATTGAGTTGTATGCATATGTGCATGTGTGGATAAGGAACCCTCTAACTAGCTTCTCACCATTCTATTTAATCACAATCTGTTTTGCTTTACATTTGTTTTTAAAGGTTGAGTTTTAAAGTTTTAATTTCGTCAAAATCATTCCCCCATTTATTTCAAAGTGTTAGATTAGTTAGAAATCCATTTAGTTGTGTTTTTAAGTGTTTTGAGTCAAGTCATAGTCCAAATTCGTCCAAACTAGTGTTAGGTACTCAAAACTGCCCAGAAAGTGGTTTTAAAGCAGTTTTGAGCCTTTTAGTTGCTGTTTTGAGTTTTTAGTTTGTTTAGGTGTTTTAAACCTTAGTTTTGCATTAATTGAGTCTAGTTTAGTGTTCTACAGTATATTTTTATGTTCTTGAGTCAGTTTTACAGTGATTAGCATCCCTAGTTAATCCCCGGTTAGAACGATCCCTATTTGCTCATATACTACAATTGTCATCCATAGGGTTTAATTTGTGTGTCAAGTCAATTTTCACATCAAATTCTCTAGCAAAAACTGAATGTAATGGCTGCCACACACACTTCCTTTTATAGAGGAAGTGCATGGTATGGATGGATGGTGGTGTTAGCAATGATTCAAAGGTGAAAGTGAAGTAATGATGCAAAGCATGGGGGGTGAAATGGAGTGGTGTTGCAGCTATGAATGCAAGTGGGGAACATGAATGATTGTGCACATGGTAGATAAAGGAAAGGGAACATGAATCGTTTCCTTCTTATTATGAACGTTTTAAATCACTTGTTGCTTCTTGTCCACAGCATCAAATGAAGGAAGAGCTGCTCATTCAATACTTCTACGAAGGGCTCATTCCCATGGAACGCCAAATGCTTGATGCCTCGGCGGGAGGTGCATTGGTGGATAAAACTCCGGGGGCTGCAAAAGTTCTAATTGCCAACCGAGCACATAATGCACAACAATATGAAGGTGTTGGACAAAGAGACCCCCCACGGCCACAAGTGAATGAGGTAAGTTCTATGCCCGAAATTCAATCCCAATTAGCTAACCTTACTTCTATTGTTTCTCAGTTGGCCGAGGGAATGAAGATTCATGGACCAAGTGTGTGTAGTGTGTGCTCTATGCAAGGACATGCCAACGATCAATGCCCTCAGTTGATTGAGAATGGGGGTTGGGAATCTGCCAATGCCGTGGGTTTTGGGAACCAAAATCAACCACGCCATGATCCATACTCTAATACCTACAATCCGGGGTGGAGGGACCATCCAAATTTCAAATGGCGGGATCATCAACAACCCCAACAACAAGGAGGATTTAGGCAGCAACCACCGGACTTTTATACAAAGCCATTCGTCCCCAATCAAAACCAAGTGCAATCTGCCCCAACAAACTCAGGTATGTCTTTGGATAATGATCAAGTTGTTAAGTTACTTACTACTTTGACGCAGGAAGTACAAACTCAAAATAAGGAGAGACAAATCCAAGACAAACGGGTGGATAATTTGGAGAAGCAAATGGGTCAAATTGCCGAATTCATGGGGCAAATTAGAGAACAAGGCAGATTGCCTAGTTCAACAGTTGTAAACCCGAAGGGAGGATTTGAAACCGCTAAGGCCATTATGTTGAGAAGTGGTAAACAGGTTGGAACGGACTCAAATACATCCAAATCAAGTCAAGACGAGGAGGACAAGTTGCTGAAAGAGGAAGCACAGGGAGCAAAGCCCACGGCCAAGGATGACCAAACCTTGCCACCACCACCTAGTCCTCCTAAACCGTCCCCAACCACCAAGGTAAGTCCCAATTCGACTTTTTCTAGTTCTATTCCACTAAATGTGCCCTTTCCTGGCAGGTTTAGGCAATCAAAGAAAGAAGAAGCTGAGAAGGACATTCTAGAGACCTTTCGGAAAGTTCAAGTCAATATCCCGCTCCTTGATGCGATTAAGCAAGTCCCGAGGTATGCTAAGTTCTTAAAAGAACTTTGTACAACAAGGAGACGGATTTCGAACAAAGAGGTGGTTCAAGTAAGTGAAAATGTCTCTGCTGCGTTACAAAGGAAATTACCCCCTAAATGCAAAGATCCGGGTAGTTTTACAATTCCTTGCGTTATTGGTAATACTAAGTTTGAACAATGCATGTTAGACTTAGGGGCTTCGATTAATGTTATGCCATACTCTATTTATGCATCGATGAACTTAGGTGAGCTTAAAAATGATGGTGTGATAATTCAATTAGCCGATCGTTCTAATGCATATCCAAAGGGTGTTTTGGAAGATGTTTTGGTGCAGGTTGGTAACTTGATTTTTCCAGCGGATTTCTACGTGCTTGACATGGAGGATTCACCCCATTCCACCCCATTGCCGATTCTCTTAGGGAGGCCCTTCATGAAAACAGCCCGCACCAAGATAGATGTGTTTAAAGGAACATTAACGATGGAATTTGATGGGGAAGTCATTGATTTCAATCTTTCTGAAAGTATTAAATTTCCTAAGGACGATCATTCTTGCTTTTCTATTGATATAATTGATGATTTGGCGTAGGATTTTCTCGATTGTTTGGAGAGGGATACCCTTGAAACGACAATTGCACAAGGAATTGGGCAAAAATCTGGTTTTGCCGTGCCTAGAAGTGTGGAGGAGGCCGAGATAGTGGCTGCCCTTGAGTCACTACCTCAACACCACGGTAAGCCTTCTAACCCAATTTCAATTCCAGTTTCCACTAATAAGTTGTTACCCTCAGTGATTCAGGCACCCGTACTTGAGCTTAAACCGTTGCCCGATCATTTAAAGTACGTCTTTCTGGGAGACAACGAGACATTGCCCGTCATTGTCTCCTCATCACTCACGACTATAGAAGAGGAGAAGTTGATCCAAGTGTTGAAAGATCACAAGAGAGCCATTGGGTGGACTTTGGCTGATATTAGGGGAATTAGCCCGACTACGTGCATGCATCGCATACTTCTAGAGGAGGGGGCTAAACCAACTCGAGAGGCTCAGCGCCGTCTCAACCCTCCAATGATGGAAGTTGTGAAAAATGAGATTATCAAACTTCTTGATTGTGGAGTGATTTATCCGATCTCTGATAGTCGTTGGGTGTCACCGGTGCAATGTGTTCCAAAGAAGTCCGGAGTGACAGTGGTGAAGAATGCCGAGAATGAGCTTGTGCCAACCCGTATCCAAACAGGTTGGCGAGTGTGCATTGATTATAGGAAGCTCAGCGCCACCACAAGGAAGGACCATTTCCCTTTGCCGTTCATTGATCAGATGCTTGAAAGGTTAGCCGGTCATTCTTTTTATTGTTTCCTTGATGGTTATTCTGGATATAATCAGATTGTGATAGCGCCGGATGACCAAGAAAAGACAACTTTTACATGCCCCTTTGGTACTTTTGCTTATCGTCGCATGCTTTTTGGTTTATGCAATGCTCCGGCCACGTTTTAAAGGTGTATGGTAAGTATCTTTTCAGATTTTGTGGAAAAGATTATTGAGGTATTTATGGATGATTTCAGTGTGTTTGGTGATTCATTTGATGGTTGTTTGGAAAATCTCACAATAATTTTGAAACGATGTGTAGAAACTAACCTTGTGCTTAATTGGGAGAAATGTCACTTTATGGTTAGACAAGGCATAGTTCTAGGGCATATTGTTTCAGAAAGAGGAATTGAAGTGGATAAATCAAAAATAGATCTTGTACGCTACTTACCCTCTCCTACTTCGGTTCGAGAGGTTCGTTCGTTTCTTGGTCATGCAGGATTCTATAGGCGATTTATCAAGGACTTCTCCAAGATCTCAAACCCTCTTTGCCGTCTCCTCCAGAAAGATGTGGCATTTGACTTCAACGAGGAGTGTGAGAAGGCGTTCAATCACCTCAAGGAAATGCTAACTTCGGCCTCTATCATAGTTCCACCAGATTGGAGCCTTCCTTTTGAGCTTATGTGCGATGCTTCCGATTATGCATTAGGAGCTGTTTTGGGGCAAAGGAAGGACAAGAGGCCGCATGTTATCTATTATGCCTCTCGGACTTTAAATGATGCACAATTGAATTATTCTACCACGGAAAAAGAACTTCTTGCTATTGTATTTGCTTTAGATAAATTCCGTTCTTATTTGCTTGGTACTAAAGTTATTATTTATACTGACCATGCAGCATTGAAGTATTTGTTCACTAAGAAGGAGGCCAAACCACGACTCATTCGTTGGATGCTTCTTCTCCAAGAGTTCGATATCGAAATCCGGGACAAGAAGGGAAGTGAAAACGTGGTGGCTAACCACTTGAGCCGTATGGTGCATGAGGAGGATGCGGTGCCTATCATAGAAACATTCCCAGATGAGCAACTGATGTCCGTCAAGGTAAGTGAATTATTTGGTGTCTAAACATGTTCCTAGTGAATTACTTAAACACCAATGTGATAAATTGAAGAAAGAGGCACGATTTTATGTGTGGGATGACCCGTATTTATGGAAATATTGCCCTGACCAAGTTATACGTAGGTGTGTGCACGATTCTTAGTTTAATGCTATTCTAACCTTTCGTCACACTTACGCTTGTGGGGGACACTTTGGCACTCAAAGAACAGCACGTAAGGTGTTAGAATGTGGTTTCTATTGGCCTACCATCTTTAGGGATGCTAGAACATTTTGCATGTCTTGTGATAGATGCCAAAGAACGGGCAATATTGGTCCTAAACAACAAATGCCGCAAACCCCCATTTTTAGTGTTGAAATCTTTGATGTTTGGGGTATTGATTTTATGGGTCCCTTTCCATCGTCACATGGGTTTCTTTATATATTGCTTGCTGTGGACTATGTGTCGAAATGGGTGGAAGCAAAAGCCACCCGAACTAATGATTCTCGAGTGGTTGCAGATTTTGTGAAAACTAACATTTTTGCAAGGTTTGGAATGCCGCGAGTGCTAATCAGTGATGGAGGTTCCCATTTTTGTAATCGAACCATCGAGGCGTTGCTCAAGAAATACAACGTCACGCATAAGGTGGCCACACCTTATCACCCTCAAACGAGCGGGCAAGCCGAGGTTTCGAATAGGGAAATCAAGCAGATTCTTGAGAAGACCGTGGGGCCTACAAGGAAGGATTGGAGTTTGCGCTTAAACGATGCATTGTGGGCGTATCGCACTGCCTACAAAACCCCCATTGGGATGTCACCTTTTCGGCTCATCTATGGGAAGCCATGCCATCTTCCCGTCGAGTTAGAGCATCGTGCACATTGGGTCGTCAAAACGTTCAATATGGACCTTGCTGCCGCAGGTTTACGTAGGAAGCTTCAATTGTGTGAGCTTGATGAAATCCGAAATGAAGCATATGAGAATGCCCGGATTTACAAGGAGAAAACGAAGGCATTCCATGACAAGATGATTCGTGCCAAGACGTTCGCTATTGGGCAGAAAGTGTTGTTGTTCAATTCTCGCCTGAAGGAAAAATTTTGTCCTAGCTAAGAACATGTATGAACATTTGAATACATATGCTAACAATTGGCTCTTTAAAGTAGGCATTCATCCAAAAAACAATTCATGAAACCCATGACTTTCAAAGCCTAGTATATGGTGAACCAAAAGACTCTTTAACAACATTAAAGATAATTAAGAATTTAGAGATTCTTTACCCTTGAAGCTCATCCTTGATTACACAAGGGATTCACCCAAGTGGAGGGCCTTCAAGTCACCTCCTTGCTCCTTGGATCTTCCTTGTGATTTTCCTCCTTTTAGTGCTCCTTTGCTTCTTTGAGGATTTGAGGATTAGTTCTCCAAAACACCAAAAGTTTGATGTCTCTATGTCTCTTCACCAAGGATGTAATTTGTGAGGATGAAAATGGATCACTTAGGGAAGTAAATTTGCTAGATAACTTTCCCCAAGTAGCTTAGAAAACCCTAATTGAAAACAAAGCTATAAAGATGAATTTATACTTCATTTCTTAGGTGAGTGGCAAACTTGCAATTAAGCAAGTTTTGACTACCCTCACCCTTATGGCCGGCCTAGGTATTGTTATTGGGCTTATTGCCCATTTTGTTTTAGTTGTCATACAACTTAAACATAATGGGCCTTGTGGACCAAAACACTTTTAGGCCCCGAAGCCCCAAAACCAACTTAAAAGCCCAATACGAATATTTCGTATAATTAATTAACTAATTAATTAATCTTGACCATTCTTCAATTAAACAATTTAATTGCTTATCCATTTCATTTAATTGCTTCACATACATCCTTATTTGGTGTGCGATCCATTAGGTTCCAATTAGCGAGGCAGTGGGCGATGTTACTCTTAACTATCGATTGTGAATTGAAACCACATTTCAATTCTCCCTTTTTGATGATTAGTGTTTGCTAATCAATAGGGCTTCCACAAACCATGAGTGACACCTAGCAGTATGTCATGGTTACCCAAGCTAAGTAGAATTGGTTGGAGAACCTATCCAGTTACAATTACAATGCAATACGGTCCTTCTCTAATACAATACTCTTAACCACATTGTTTTAAGTGATAGTTTGTTCATGTCTACTATCCAATGTGATACTTTCTTATATGATTCCCTTGAATATGATTTGGAACATCTTCCTTAGTCATATTCATTTGCTTTGGCCAAAGACTTTAGAATCATATTTTAGAGTATACTCCTTCCACCATGGAAGGTTAGAGATCCCTTGTTGTGCATTCATATGCCTACATGACTAGATCACATGACCCCAACAATGCCGTGGACAATCCGAGGGAATGCCTTTGTCATGATCAAAGATCAAGGACCTAACCATTAGACATCTATGATGCCTCAGGTCTAAGGACTACTTTGCATATTGTAACCTTTAGAGTTCGTACATGACATGTATGTTTGAACTCTCATTAATCGCAGTTCAGTGTACTCGATTACTCTTTCGAGCACCTATGTGTTTGTCTTAGTGTCCAACACCAAATGACTTGAGACTAGTTCTTACTCACGTTTGAGTCAACATAACACATACTAACCTTAGCGGATTGTCAATGCCCAATTGGCAATCCTATGGCTAGGAACGTTTTAGGAATGAACATAAGAGAAAGGTCTCCTTAATCTAACTCATTAGATCACTTATCTCTTATGTCAAATACATCCCTTGGATTCTCTTATTGATTAAACACATGATACAATAAATAGTGATTAACAATAAGTATTGCCCTTCCGTTAAACATATAAAAGTTTAACATATTAAGTATTCCAAAAAGCTATTACATCAAATGAGTGGCTTTGTGGGCATACTTCCAACAATCTCCCACTTGCACTCAAAGCCATCCTCCCATGTATCTAATACTCATCTTATCCATATGACGATCAAGCTGGATTTGAGTCATTGGCTTTGTCAGTGGATCTGCTACATTATCGGCTGAAGCAACTTTGAGGATGTTGACTTTCCCCTCGGCAGCATATCATCTTATGATATTAAAGCGCCTATCAAAATGCTTGTTCTTTTGATGAGCCCTGGGTTCCTTGGCTTGAGCTATCGCCCCACTATTATCACAGTACAAAGTTACTGGTGATGTGATGGTTGGAACCACTCCAAGTTCAGTAATGAACTTTTTTCATCCAGAACGCTTCTTTGCCGGCTTCAGCTGTAGCGACATATTCAGCATCTGTCGTGGAATCAGCAATTACACTTTGTTTCTTGCTTTTCCAACTGACAGCCCCACCATTCAGAGTGAATACATATCCGGAGTTGGAACTTCTATCATCGACGTCAGATTGGAAATCTGCGTCTGTATAGGCTTCCACTCGCAACTCTGCTGCTCCTCCATAAACGAGGAACATGTCCTTAGTTCTTCTTAAGTACTTAAGGACCATCTTGACAGCTGCCCAGTGTTCTGATCCTGGGTTAGATTGATATCGACTAGTAATGCTCACAGCATATGCGATATCAGGCCTTGTGCATATCATGGCATACATGAGACTCCCTATGGCGGAAGCATAAGGAATTTCATTCATTTAGCCGTATCTCTTCAGGAGTCTTAGGTCCCATGGACTTAGAAAGGTGAATTCCATGTCTCACAGGAAGAAAACCTTTCTTAGATTGTTCCATCTGGAACCTACTTAGCACCTTATCAATGTACATCGATTGGGATAATCCAATTAATTTTCTGGATCTATCACGATAGAGTTTTATCCCAAGTACATAAGATGCATCTCCTAAATCTTTCATGTGGAAGGTTTTAGACAACCACACTTTTACAGAAGAAAGTACTGCAATGTCATTCCCGAATAGTAATATGTCATCTACATATAACACTAGGAATACTACTGCATCCCCAACGACTTTTTGATAAACACAATTGTCGTCTTCGTTTTGAGTAAAACCAAACGTTTTGATTTCAGTATCGAAACGAATGTTCCAGCTCCTGGAGGCTTGCTTAAGTCCATAAATGGACCTTTGAAGCTTGCATGCCTTAGTCTCTTCAGACTCGGACACGAAACCTTCGGGTTGAGTCATATAGAGCTCTTCCTGTAGGTAGCCGTTCAGAAAGGCCGTCTTCACGTCCATTTGCCATCTCTTTGAATCAATGTCGGACATTGCTTCAGTGTAGTCCCTAGGGTCCTCCTTTGTTTCATTGTCACCTAAAAGGTACAATTCATCAAAGTCATTATTTAAGCCAAACCTCATAGGTGGCTTACTAACCCGTTCAGATCTACGTGGAGCTAGGGGTTCAGGAACAGGGTTGTCAATATGTCGAGTGCTTGTTTGTGGTTCATTATTAATCTCATTAATTTCCATCTCTTTGCTTCTAGTTCATTTGAGAACAAATTGTTCCTCTAGAAACATAGCAGTTCTGGCGACAAAGACTTTCTGGTCGTCAGGATGGTAGAACTCATATCCCATAGTTTCTCTAGGATATCCCACAAAATAGCATCTTACTGATCTTGCTTCAAGCTTAGTGGCCTCAAGCTTCTTGACATATGCTTCACAACCCCAAATCTTAATATGATTAAGACTTGGCTTTCTTCCATGCCATATCTCATAGGGTGTTTGTGAAACTGATTTGGAAGGTACTCTATTAAGCAAGTAAGCTGCTGTATATAGAGCGTATCCCCAGAATGTTACTGGTAGATCAGCGGAACTCATCATAGAACGAACCATGTTCATCAAGGTTCGATTTCTCCTTTCAGAAACTCCATTAAGTTGTGGAGTTCCCGGTGGAGTCCACTGTGATATTATTCCACACTCTTTGAGATAATCTAGGAACTCATTACTCAGATATTCACCCCCTCGATCCGATCTTAGGATTTTTATCTGTTTCCCAGTTTGCTTCTCAACTTCATTCTTGAATTCTTTGAACCTTTCAAAGGATTCTGACTTGTACTTCATAAGATATACATAGCCAAACCGAGAGTGATCGTCGGTGAATGTGATATAGTATGAGAAGCCTTCTCTCGACGTAGTAGACATAGGTCCACATACGTCAGTGTGGATTAACCCTAGAATTTCAGTGGCACGCTCTCCTTTTCCAGTAAATGGAGATTTGGTCATCTTCCCTTTCAAGCAACATTCACAAGTACCCATCCGGTCATTACCTAATGGGTGGAAATATCCGTCTTTCGACATCTTGCGAATCTTATCAAGGTTCACATGTCCAAGTTTAAGATGCCACATCTTTTCTTGGTTAACTTCTTCTCTAGCCCTTTTGGGTTTTGAGGTATTCCCGCTTTCAATACAGTGCATCCCACTATTCGTCTCTAGGTGAAAAAATCCCTCTATCATATTACCATGAGAGATAATACGACCGTTCAAGTATAAAGTGCAACTCATTTTGTCAAACAACATTGAGTGCCCATCTCGTAAAAGCTTAGAGATGGAAATCAAATTCTTTATACATGAAGGAAAATATAAACAATTTTTAAGTTCCAGGACTTCCCCAGAGGGTAGGTTAAGCATATAGGTGCCTATTGCTTTTGCAGAGATTTTAGTGCCGTTCCCAACTCGCACAACCATCTCCTCATTGCGCAGTGACCTGCTCTCTGTTAGTCCCTGCAACGTATTACAGATATGTTGACTAGCGCCTGAATCAAATATCCAGGAATTGGAGCCCACTGTAAAAGCACTCTCTATGACAGAAATAGTCTCTTCAAAAGTCCTTGTCATAAGGCTCGCAATGCGCACCCTGTATTTCTTCTTCCAACGTTCATCCTTTCCACAATGAAAGCATGTTCCCTTGGATTTCTTTGCCTTCTTCTTATGTAACCTTTTCCTTATTATTGCATTCTCACTCCCACTGTCCCTTTTGAAACCTTTTTCAAATTTACAGCACATGTCAATCATCTCTTTCAAAGAATGATCGAATCTATTCACTTTATAGTTTACGATAAACTTAGTGAAATCATCCGAGAGAGATGCAAGGAAAAAGTCTTGGGCCATTTTCCCATCGATGGAAGTTCCTAAACTTTGAAGATCTTGAAAGATCATTTCCATCTTTTGTCCATGTTTATGGACCGATGTCCCCTTTGCCATTTTGGCATTCATTAGACTACAAATATTTGAGAATCGTACATTACTAGTCTCAATGTCATGCATCTTATGCAAACTTTCAACCATGGCACAAGAAGTGTCCATGTGCTTATGTAGCTTCATAAGCTCCTCACTAAGTAAAGTGAGGATTAAGCATTTGGCTTGTTAGTCATCCTCATAGTGTCTAACATAATTTTGACACTCCTCCTTTGAAGCTAGTTTCGTAGGAGGTACATGAGGAGGGGATTGCTTAAGTACATACAATATGTCTTTCACCTTTGAGACATTCTCAATGTGGCGATACCAAGCAAGGAAACGTTGGCCCTTTAGGCCCTTTTTGTCAAGTATAATGGTGGGTATAATTTTAGGCATGTCGTTCACTACATAACATAACAGAAATCGAATTAGCATTGTTGTTTAAAACTATTTTGATTGGGTCTTTTAATCAAATAGTATCACCCACCATTTTTGGCAAATTCCACATCCCTCAATAGAATTCGAGAGTTATATTGAACTCTTAGTGGGTTATGGGAGACTCACCATTACCAAGCCCACCTCACGATGATACGATGTTGGCTAGCAAAAATAATGATGAGAGAATAACGCATTATTCATTTACAACCTTTTGTAATTACCCATCTCGTTTGGCCTCTAGAGAATGTTGCCTCACGATGATACGATGTTGGCACCATTGCACTTAGTTTAAGTTATTCCCACCATGCTTAGTTCGTGAAGGGGTTCAAGAATAGCCTCACGATGATACGATGTTGGCTATCCTCGTTGCCTACACTCACCTCATCATATGTATATGGATTCCTCCTGGATATAAGCACATGCTTTGTACTCCCCCATGATAGGGTGAAGCCGGTGCATGAGTCACAAACGCTTGGAACCCACCACGGTGGAAGGCCTACGAAGAGATATTCTAAACATCTCTCGGTTATCAACTTAAATATTTGTTTGAGGGAATAGCGTTGGGCTACATCAAAACATTTTAATCACATTAAAAGAACTTGGGCCTATCACAACCATTGGTCCAAGTTTATATGAATTAGTAGTATATAATACTCCCACTGTTTCGTTGAAACAAGCGAGACTATATGGAACTACTAACGAATGCTTTGCATCCTCATATGGACTATATAGTCATATTAGGTTTTAGGATGATTATGAACCGTTTGATTTGATCCAACACGAGCCTTGTGTTGGACCTTGGGTCTAAGGTAGATTGTTGTTGATTTTAGTTACGCGTTTAATCCAATTAAACCGTTATTTCCTATTGGGCGTTGGACCCAACTATTCCATTTTGCATACATTTAAACAAAAGGAATACATGAAATAATAATAAGGGCTTATGCCCTTTTACAACACAAATGATGGACTTATGTCCATTTACAACAATTGAATTAATCAAATTACATTCAAATCTACACTACCAAGCCCAAACATTCATAATGTAAGGCGGCCAATCACATAGCTCAATTATCGAGGCATTTGGTTCATAATCACCCTTCTCTTAATCAAACACATTTAATTAAGAAAACAACTTTAAAACAATTGGTTTTCGGATCCATAGAATTGATTTAAATGGAACTAAATAAAATGAAAATCCAATTCTCATTTAAAGAGACAAACAATTTTGTTCTCATCTAATTTGGGCCAAAAACAATGACCACAACTTTTTGGGCCATTTTCTAAAAACAAAAAACTTTTGGGGTCACTTTGTAAAAACACAAGAGTCCACAACTTCATGTAATTACAACTTAGAACCCAAACATTTTTAATAATGTCAAAACATCATTAAAGGAGCAAAACAATTTGTCCTTTAAAGTTTTTGGACCTTAACGTAAAAACGTAAACTTTTGGGCCAAAATGCAAATACACAAAAGTATCAAAACTTTATGTAAGTGCACAAAACACCCAAAAATACCCTATTTAATAGGGTGGCCAGCCATAAGTGGTTTTTATTGGTAAAATTCAAATTTTATACAAAGTTTTGTAAGTGGGTTATGTTAGGTGAGGTAAAGATGAAATAAAATTTTGTATGAAATGATTTATGTCATTCTTTAAAACAAAGTTTGTCTCCCATTAAAATTACTTAATCATTAACCATCACCCACTAAAATTAAATCAAAACTTTATGTAAAAACATAAAACTTTTTGAATCAAAACTTCAAAACTTTTTGTTCTTGGCAAGAACTCCAAGAACATTGAAGAACACTTATGAAAACTCAAAATACATGGCACCAAATTTTAGTTCCAATATTCATGCTTAAATGAAATACATCTACAACATTTGAGATGCTAAATTTTCTAGCAAAATTTATATTCAAAGCAAGAACAAAGCTTGTAACATTTACAACATTTAAATCATAAAACATGAAAATCACAAAACCCAAAAGGATCCACCATACACTAGACCTAGGCTCTTGATACCACTTGAAGGAAAAATTTTGTCCTAGCTAAGAACATGTATGAACATTTGAATACATATGCTAACAATTGGCTCTTTAAAGTAGGCATTCATCCAAAAAACAATTCATGAAACCCATGACTTTCAAAGCCTAGTATATGGTGAACCAAAAGACTCTTTAACAACATTAAAGATAATTAAGAATTTAGAGATTCTTTACCCTTGAAGCTCATCCTTGATTACACAAGGGATTCACCCAAGTGGAGGGCCTTCAAGTCACCTCCTTGCTCCTTGGATCTTCCTTGTGATTTTCCTCCTTTTAGTGCTCCTTTGCTTCTTTGAGGATTTGAGGATTAGTTCTCCAAAACACCAAAAGTTTGATGTCTCTATGTCTCTTCACCAAGGATGTAATTTGTGAGGATGAAAATGGATCACTTAGGGAAGTAAATTTGCTAGATAACTTTCCCCAAGTAGCTTAGAAAACCCTAATTGAAAACAAAGCTATAAAGATGAATTTATACTTCATTTCTTAGGTGAGTGGCAAACTTGCAATTAAGCAAGTTTTGACTACCCTCACCCTTATGGCCGGCCTAGGTATTGTTATTGGGCTTATTGCCCATTTTGTTTTAGTTGTCATACAACTTAAACATAATGGGCCTTGTGGACCAAAACACTTTTGGGCCCCGAAGCCCCAAAACCAACTTAAAAGCCCAATACGAATATTTCGTATAATTAATTAACTAATTAATTAATCTTGACCATTCTTCAATTAAACCATTTAATTGCTTATCCATTTCATTTAATTGCTTCACATACATCCTTATTTGGTGTGCGATCCATTAGGTTCCAATTAGCGAGGCAGTGGGCGATGTTACTCTTAACTATCGATTGTGAATTGAAACCACATTTCAATTCTCCCTTTTTGATGATTAGTGTTTGCTAATCAATAGGGCTTCCACAAACCATGAGTGACACCTAGCAGTATGTCATGGTTACCCAAGCTAAGTAGAATTGGTTGGAGAACCTATCCAGTTACAATTACAATGCAATACGGTCCTTCTCTAATACAATATGATAGACGCATATTTATGCGACTTAGTTAACTAGTTTTCTTGCATTTACGTTATTAGTTCTTAGTTATTTTAGTACTTTAAGCTATTTTCTTGTGTTTGTAGGTCCAAAGGGCTAAGGTAGCAAGAAAGTGCATTTTGGTGCATTTTGGAGCAGTTTTGAGCTTGGAATGGATTACATATGTTATGAGCAAGATGGATGGACGAATTTGAAGTCAAATGAGGATAGAAACATGCTAAAAATGTGGTGAAACAAATACAAAGTGCAAGAAGAGATAAATTTCTAGAAGGATTGGCCAAAACTTCACTCAAAACCATGCATACCTCATAAAATTCATCAATGTCGTGGCCTTCCCTTTGTTTCACTTCCACCAGATTTTTTAGTAATGATGCAATGCCTATCTCACCATGACATGTGAGTGGATGACTCAATACCTAACCCACCAACAATTCCCACTCTTTGCCATGCTCACCTACTCAATTCCACCAAAATTTTGTGTTAAACAAGTCCATCCTCTTCCTATAAATACCATGGTAGCAACCTCATTCAAATCATCCAGAAATTAACCATTCTCCAAACCTTTCCTTGCCTCTCCTACATATCTAAACCCCTTCCCATCCATTCCTCCGAATAACCAACCCTTCAACATCATTCCAACCTTGTTGTTGCGGCAAAGAGAAGGAGAAAAGTCCTTGGACGCGCTTGCTATCCAACATGGATCGTTGGAACGTTTAGGTGCTTTCTTTCCTTTGTTTTTCAATGTTTAAATTTGTTTATCTTTGTTTTGTAATAATGAGGAACTAAACCCCCCTTAGCTAGGGGGGAATTCGAAACACATGTCCTTGCTTGCAATATGATTTAATTACTTTTAATTGCGTTTCATAAGTTATGAATTCAATTTACTTATCCGTTCGTATAAAAACTGATTTGTGTATGTTGATTGAGGGTCGACACTTAGTTTGCATGCATGAATTTGATGCTAGAATATAAGGGAGTTTCACCTAATTGTCATGAACTTATATTCACAAGTAGTGAAGGTTGCTAGTCACAATCGCGTTAAGTAAATTCTTGGCAAGAGTAACATGCGTATTCCATAGTTATGAATGCCTCGTCAATGCTTATGATTTTCATAGAACTTAATGATTCTTGCTTGTATCTCTATTATGCAATTCATGTAGGGAACTTGTGAAGAATGCTTTGGGTTGTCGTATGCAATCATCCAACTCAATAAAAGTAGGAAAATCTGAGGGTTAATTTAAGCGTACCTAATTAACTTGGGGCATTGAGAATTAATAAGTTATTGAAATGCAATTGGAAATCATTTTGTATGCAAGCAAGACATGTGTGGAGAAGAACCCCTTAGCTAACCTTCCATCCATTTATTTAAACCAAATTCGTTTTAAAACTTGTTTTGTTTTCCAAAGTTTATGTTTTGTTTCTAAATTCATCAAATCCAAATCCCCCTTTACTTTTAAAGTCTTTTATTTACATTTGTAACTTTGTTTTTATGTTTTTGAGAGGATTTAGCAAGCCCTCCTAATCCCCGGCCTAGAACGATACCCTACTTACATCTATACTACAATTGTCAAAAAGAGGGTTTAATTTGTGTGTTAATTTATTTTCGCATCAAATTTTGGCGCCGTTGCCGAGGATTAGCAACTTTGCTAAATCCCCATTGTTTCTTTTTATTTCTTTTTTTTCGTGTGTTTTAATTTTAGTTTTAATTTCATTTGATTTTGTTTATTTCAGGTACTAGTTTATGACTCGTAGTTCTCAACCAGTTCATGCACATATATCGGAGTTTGACGCCAATTTTGAACGAACTTTGAGAAGGAAAAGAAAAGTACCAGAACCTAGTCCACCTAGTTCTAGTTCTGATTCCGAATTTGAAGAAAAGGAGGAGGCAGAAAACGACATGGAGGTGGACAACCGTACACTCAAAGAGCTTTCGGCCTCAGGATTGGATAATGCCGCACCCTTGTGCATCCAATACCCCCCGGCTGCCCAAGGTAAGACGGAAGAGTTTGAATTAAAGTCAAGTTTGCTTCATCATATTCCTAAATACCATGGCTTGTCCATGGAAGATCCTAACAAACATTTGAAGGAATTTGAAGTAGTTTGTTCTAGTATGACTCCCGTTAATGTTGACGGAAGTATTTTGAAGATGAAGGCTTTTCCATTCTCTTTGATGGATAAAGCCAAGGATTGGTTATACGAGTTAGCTCCCGGCACTGTCACATCTTGGGAGAGTATGAAGAGAGCATTCTTAGAGAAGTTTTTTCCAACTTCTCGCATCATCCTCCTACGCAAAAAGATAAGCGGAATTCAACAAGAAGAAGGTCAGTCTTTTCCTACATATTATGACCGATTTAAATCACTTGTTGCTTCTTGTCCACAGCATCAGATGAAGGAGGAGTTGCTTTTGCAATATTTCTACGAGGGTCTCCTACCTCTAGAACGTCAAATGCTTGATGCTTCAGCGGGATGAGCATTGGTGGACAAAACACCCATGGCTGCCAAGATCTTGATCTCTAATCGAGCGTTGAACGCTCAACAATACGAGGGAGTAGGCCAAAGGGGACCCCCACGGCATCAAGTTAATGAGGTAAGTTCAACTTCCGATCTTCATTCGCAATTAGCTAATCTTACTTCTCTTGTGTCTCAGATGGCCGAGGGCATGAAGATGCAAGGACCAAATGTATGTGGCGTATGTTCCATCCAAGGACATGCCTCTGAAAAGTGTCCACAGTTGATTGAAAATGGGGGATGGGAAAGCGCCCATGCAATTGGGTTTCAAGGTCAAAACCAACCAAGGAACGATCTATATTCAAACACATATAATCCCGGTTGGAGAGACCACCCAAATTTCAAGTGGAGGGAGCCCCAACAACCTCAAAACCAAGGAGGCTTTAGGCAACAACCCCCGGGGTTCTTCACCAAACCCTACGACCCACCTCAAAATCAGTTCCAATCCGGCCCAAGTACTTCAGGTATGTCTCTTGACAATGATGCACTTCTTAAGATACTAACTAAGTTGTCTAATGGGCAGGAAAATCAAGCTAAGGCTATGCAAAACCAAGACAAAAGGATGGACGAGTTGGAGAAGCAAGTGGGGCAAATTGCCGAGTTTATGGGGCAGTTTCGTGAACATGGAAAGCTCCCTAGTTCAACCATTGCGAATCCCAAAGGAGGATTTGAAACCGCCAAGGCCATCACGTTGAGAAGTGGTAGGCAAGTTAGGGTTGATCCAAACTCATCAAAATCAAGTCAAATAGAGGATGAAAAGCTGCTCCAAGAAGAAGAACATGGAGCCCAACCCACGGCAAGGGTAGAACCACCCTTACCGCAACCACAACATGCCCCTAAACCATCTCAACCCGTCAAGGTAAGTCCAAATTCGAATTCTTCTAGTTTCTTTCCACTAAATGTGCCCTTTCCTGGCAGGTTTTTGCAATCCAAGAAAGAAGAGGAGGAAAAAGATGTTCTAGAGACATTTAGGAAAGTTCAAGTCAACATACCCCTTTTGGATGCAATCAAGCAAATTCCGAAGTATGCAAAGTTCTTGAAAAAGCTTTGTACAACAAGGAAACGGATTCGGGAGAAAGAGGTAGTACATGTAAGTGAGAATGTCTCTGCACTGTTGCAAAGAAAGCTACCGCCTAAATGCAAAGATCCAGGTAGTTTCACTATCCCTTGCGTAATTGGTAATACAAGGTTTGAACATGCCATGCTAGATTTAGGTGCTTCTATTAATGTCATGCCATATTCTGTTTATGCATCGATGAATCTAGGAGAGCTTAAAAATGATGGTGTTATTATCCAATTAGCCGATCGATCTAATGCATATCCGAAAGGTGTTTTGGAGGATGTTTTGGTGCAGGTAGACCATTTGATTTTTCCTGCAGATTTCTATGTGCTTGACATGGAAGATTCGGCACACTCTCCATCATCACCACTCTTACTTGGATGACCTTTCATGAAAACAGCTCAAACCAAGATTGATGTAGCCAAAGGAGAAGTAACCATGGCATTTGGTGGTGATATGATTTGTTTTAAAATTCCTGAATCCATTGAGACTCCTAATGTTGTTCGTTCTTGTTGTGTTATTGATACAATAGAAAAGATAGGGACGGATCATTCAGCCCCTAACACAAAGTTTGCTTCAAGAACAATACAAGATGAGGGAATTGGAGTGGAGCACAAGGACCCCGTGGCCACTGCCCTTAAAACACCCAATTTGACCGAGAGCACCAAGGGGGAGAAAGTTCATGTTGCTGCCACTTCATCACAACGCCAAGGTAAGGCACCTAATCCAAATCTAATTCCCATTAAAATTAAGAAATGGTTCCCTACTTGGGTGCAGGTACCCGAGCATATCCCGGATGGTGGGCCAATTCACATGGATTGTAGGATGCTCAATGGCCCAGTCAAGAAGAATTACTATCCCATTCCATTCAAGGACCCAAAGCATGAAGTGGTTCGAAGGACAAGGCGTAGAGGAAACACCCCTCCAGACCGTGGGGTTCCATAACCCTTCAAAGAGGTATCGTCCGGCTGTACGACGTTAAAGCAAGCGCTACTTGGGAGGCAACCCATGCAATTCAACAAAGGAAGCTCGAGGAATCACTCCAATTCCAGATTTGCATTCCTAAACCCTTCTCTTTGTTGAATCTTTCTAATCTGCCTATTTAGTTGTTTTAGTTGCTGTTTGTGTGTTTCTTTTTGTTTAGTGTGATTTTATGCTTGAAACATTGAGGACAATGTTTGATTTAAGTGTGGGGGGGTAACTAAGTGTTTTTGGTGCAAATTCGTGGGATTTTATCACCCTTAACTTAAAGACTTGTTCCTTGCTGTTTTTAAGTGTTTTTAAGTTGGTTTGATGTGTTTTAGTGTGTTTTGAAGTAAAAATCCGAAAATCACATAAAAATTTGAAAAATTTGTTTTAAAAACCCAAAGAGGGTTGTTTTTGTGTGGTTGTTTGTGTCGTAGGGTACCTTCCAACACAATAATGAGGATTCGATTTGTAATTGCATGACGGTTAAAGAAAGTTATAAACATGGATAAAAGTTTGATTTACTCTTTGGTTTATGCTTGGTTGTGGTTATAACTTATGAATTCACATAAAGGAAAAATTAGTTTTTGTAACATGCTTGAAGGAAGTAACTCAAACTAACGCTACAACCTTGTGAGACTTGAGCCTAAACGTTTATTTGGAGAGTTAATAATATGTGAACTTGTTGCTTTCTTAAGTCGTTGCATGATCTCATTATTTTTTGCTTGGTTGCTACTTAGAAGGCGTGTCATCATTTAGTTCCAAATGCTAGAATTCATGCCCAATTCATTCAAAGCATGTTATTGATTTGCATAACACATATTCAAAGATAAAGTTGTGTAGTGACCACCACCATAGCCAAAAAAAAAAAAAAAAAAAAAAAAACCGTAAAACCATACTCCATTATATGTTTAGGTGTTAACCCCATTGAGCCTTGTTTAGCCTTTTCTTTGTTAACCCACATCATCCTCACCTAGCCTAGATTAGGATTATCCATACCCTCGTTCTTAAAGTATAGTAAGCATGATTCAAATTGAATTCCTTTGTGGCAGAAACCAAGTGTGGGGGAAATTTTTATTTTGTGAATTGTGTGCCATAGGCACGGGTAGAAAGAAAAGAGAAAAAAAAAAAAAAAAAAAGTTGAAAAGTTGTGAAAAGAATTCAAAGTGTTGAAGTAAGGGTCCAAAACAATAAATTCGGCCCTAAAAAGTTGTTTAAATCTTCCCCTTATGTTTTAAAGTTAATTTCTGCAATCTAAGTGAATTCTAAGTCTCAATTTTACTACTTTGCTTACTAACGCTTGAAGAACGTTTGTTTTCCCTATCCTTTCTTTGTTAAACCAATACCCCAAGCCCCGTTACAACCCTTAACTTCTATCTTGAGTGTTATGTGTTTCAATTTGTGGAGTTTGAATTTGGTATGAGCATATGGTGTCATTGGTTCTCGCATCTAAGTAGTAGCATTCCATTCATGAGATCATATCTAAACATGCTTATTAACTCCGGAAATTGCATTCTTTGTGATACTTATATGTGAGCATTCGTTTTTATATCCACATCAATTCTCTCACATATAACTAGTATAGGGTGTGTAGTTAGAAAATCTGAGTGAAAATAGAGTGCATATCTTGTAAGGATTGAGGGAATTCTCTAAGGCATGTTACTACATTCAAAACATTGTTTTAATTGGTTAATTGTGAACTAGTATGTAGTGACTATGATTAAGTATGTGCTTAAGTGTTAAATTAACTCAAATCTGTGAGAATGATAATCCTTAACATGTCATGTGCATTGGAAATCCCTAAAGCAAACGTTGGAAGGTTTAGGTTATGTTGGTTTTGTTTTGTTTTATTTCTTTGTTTTGCTCGAGGACTAGCAAAAACTAAGTGTGGGGGAATTTGATAGACGCATATTTATGCGACTTAGTTAACTAGTTTTCTTGCATTTACGTTATTAGTTCTTAGTTATTTTAGTACTTTAAGCTATTTTCTTGTGTTTGTAGGTCCAAAGGGCTAAGGTAGCAAGAAAGTGCATTTTGGTGCATTTTGGAGCAGTTTTGAGCTTGGAATGGATTACATATGTTATGAGCAAGATGGATGGACGAATTTGAAGTCAAATGAGGATAGAAACATGCTAAAAATGTGGTGAAACAAATACAAAGTGCAAGAAGAGATAAATTTCTAGAAGGATTGGCCAAAACTTCACTCAAAACCATGCATACCTCATAAAATTCATCAATGTCGTGGCCTTCCCTTTGTTTCACTTCCACCAGATTTTTTAGTAATGATGCAATGCCTATCTCACCATGACATGTGAGTGGATGATGCAATGCTTAGCTAACCATGACATATGAGTGGATGATGCAATGCTTAGCTAACCATGACATGTGAGTGGATGACTCAATACCTAACCCACCAACAATTCCCACTCTTTGCCATGCTCACCTACTCAATTCCACCAAAATTTTGTGTTAAACAAGTCCATCCTCTTCCTATAAATACCATGGTAGCAACCTCATTCAAATCATCCAGAAATTAACCATTCTCCAAACCTTTCCTTGCCTCTTCTACATATCTAAACCCCTTCCCATCCATTCCTCCGAATAACCAACCCTTCAACATCATTCCAACCTTGTTGTTGCGGCAAAGAGAAGGAGAAAAGTCCTTGGACGCGCTTGCTATCCAACATGGATCGTTGGAACGTTTAGGTGCTTTCTTTCCTTTGTTTTTCAATGTTTAAATTTGTTTATCTTTGTTTTGTAATAATGAGGAACTAAACCCCCCTTAGCTAGGGGGGAATTCGAAACACATGTCCTTGCTTGCAATATGATTTAATTACTTTTAATTGCGTTTCATAAGTTATGAATTCAATTTACTTATCCGTTCGTATAAAAACTGATTTGTGTATGTTGATTGAGGGTCGACACTTAGTTTGCATGCATGAATTTGATGCTAGAATATAAGGGAGTTTCACCTAATTGTCATGAACTTATATTCACAAGTAGTGAAGGTTGCTAGTCACAATCGCGTTAAGTAAATTCTTGGCAAGAGTAACATGCGTATTCCATAGTTATGAATGCCTCGTCAATGCTTATGATTTTCATAGAACTTAATGATTCTTGCTTGTATCTCTATTATGCAATTCATGTAGGGAACTTGTGAAGAATGCTTTGGGTTGTCGTATGCAATCATCCAACTCAATAAAAGTAGGAAAATCTGAGGGTTAATTTAAGCGTACCTAATTAACTTGGGGCATTGAGAATTAATAAGTTATTGAAATGCAATTGGAAATCATTTTGTATGCAAGCAAGACATGTGTGGAGAAGAACCCCTTAGCTAACCTTCCATCCATTTATTTAAACCAAATTCGTTTTAAAACTTGTTTTGTTTTCCAAAGTTTATGTTTTATTTCTAAATTCATCAAATCCAAATCCCCCTTTACTTTTAAAGTCTTTTATTTACATTTGTAACTTTGTTTTTATGTTTTTGAGAGGATTTAGCAAGCCCTCCTAATCCCCGGCCTAGAACGATACCCTACTTACATCTATACTACAATTGTCAAAAAGAGGGTTTAATTTGTGTGTTAATTTATTTTCGCATCACAATACTCTTAACCACATTGTTTTAAGTGATAGTTTGTTTAATGTCTACTATCCAATGTGATACTTTCTTATATGATTCCCTTGAATATGATTTGGAACATCTTCCTTAGTCATATTCATTTGCTTTGGCCAAAGACTTTAGAATCATATTTTAGAGTATACTCCTTCCACCATGGAAGGTTAGAGATCCCTTGTTGTGCATTCATATGCCTACATGACTAGATCACATGACCCCAACAATGCCGTGGACAATCCGAGGGAATGCCTTTGTCATGATCAAAGATCAAGGACCTAACCATTAGACATCTATGATGCCTCAGGTCTAAGGACTACTTTGCATATTGTAACCTTTAGAGTTCGTACATGACATGTATGTTTGAACTCTCATTAATCGCAGTTCAGTGTACTCGATTACTCTTTCGAGCACCTATGTGTTTGTCTTAGTGTCCAACACCAAATGACTTGAGACTAGTTCATACTCACGTTTGAGTCAACATAACACATACTAACCTTAGCGGATTGTCAATGCCCAATTGGCAATCCTATGGCTAGGAACGTTTTAGGAATGAACATAAGAGAAAGGTCTCCTTAATCTAACTCATTAGATCACTTATCTCTTATGTCAAATACATCCCTTGGATTCTCTTATTGATTAAACACATGATACAATAAATAGTGATTAACAATAAGTATTGCCCTTCCGTTAAACATATAAAAGTTTAACATATTAAGTATTCCAAAAAGCTATTACATCAAATGAGTGGCTTTGTGGGCATACTTCCAACATCGCCTTCGGTTGTTTCCGGGTAAGTTGCGTTCCAAATGGGTTGGTCCTTTTATTGTCACTAATGTTTTCCCTCACGGTGCAGTGCAAATCAAAAGTTTAAGGACGCAGCAAGAATTCAAAGTGAATGGGCATCGATTGAAGCCCTATTACGAGACGTTTGAGGAGCATGTCGTGGAGGAGGTACCGCTCCATGCCGTGGAACCTAGTCAAGCATAAACGGAGGTACCGTCCGGCTGGAAGACGTTAAAGCAAGCGCTACTTGGGAGGCAACCCATTCATGCAACCAAGGAAGACTTAGAGAGCACTCCAATTCCAGATTTGCGTTCCTAACCCTTCTCTTTGTTGATTATTTCAGTTCTGCCATGTTAGATTGTTTAGTTGCTGTTTTGTTTGACTTTGTGTTATTTATGTTAGTTTATGCTTTGAAACATTGAGGACAATGTTTGAATTAAGTGTGGGGGGGTAACCAAAGTGTTTTGATGCAAATTCGTAGGGTTTTCTCACCCATAATTTCCAATGTTGTTTCTTGCTGTTTTTAGGTGTTTTTAGGCTGTTTTGATGCATTTTAGTGTGTTTTGACATAAAATCCGAAAATCCCATAAAAAATTTTAAAAATTGTTTTGAAAAAACCAAAAAGAGTTGTTTTTGTGTGTTTGTTTGTGTCTTAGGGTACCTTCCAACACAATGATGAGGATTCGGTTTGTAATTGCATGACTGTTAAAGAGAATGATTAACATGGAGGAAAGTTTGATTTACTCTTTGTTTATGCTTGGTTGTGGTTATAACTTATGAATTCACATGCAATCATAAAAAAAAAAAAAAAAAAAATTTGTTTTTGTAACATGCTTGAAGGAAGGAACTCAAACAAACGCTACAACCTTGTGAGACTTGAGCTTAAACGTTTATTTGGAGAGTTAAAATCTGTGCATTCTTTGTTTTCTAAAGTCGTTGCATGATCTCATTATTCTTTGCTTGGTTGCTACTTAGAAGGCGTTTCATCATTTAGTTCCAAATGCTAGAACTCATTCCCATTTCATTCAAAGCATGTTATTGATTTGCATAACACATATTCAAGATAAAGTTGTGTAGTTACCACCACCTTAGCCAAACTGCCGTGTATCCCATATCATTTTATGTTTAAGTTTAACCCCGTTGAGCCTTGTTTAGCCTTTGTTGTTTGTTAACCCACATTATCCTTACCTAGCTTAGATTAGGACTATCCATACCCTTGTTCTTAAAGCATAGTAAAGCATGATTCGAATTGAATTCCTTGTGATCTATGTTAGCAGAAGACAAGTGTGGGGGAAGTATTTTTCATGAGGAATTGTGTGCCATAGGCACGGCAAAGAAAAGAAAAGAAAAGAAAAGAAAAAAAAAAAAAAAAAATTCGTGAAAAAAAGAAAAAAAAAATATGAAAGTATGAAAAAAGAGTTGAAAAGTTGAGGAAAAGAGTTCCAAAGTATTGTTTGTTGAAGTAAGGGTCCAAAACAATGAATTTGACCCTAAGGAGTTGTTTAAGTCTCCCCCTTGTGTGTTAAAGTTAATTTCTGCAATCTAAGTGAATTATAAGTCTCAATTTCATTACTTTGCTTACTATCGCTTAAAGAACGTTTGTTTTCCCTATCCTTTCGTTGTTAGCCAACACCCCAAGCCCCATTACAACCCTTAACTTCTATCTTGAGTGTTATGTGTTTCAATTTGTGGAGTTTGAATTTGGTATGAGCATATGGTGTCACTGGTTCTCGCATCTAAGTAGTAGCATTCCATTCATGAGATCATATCTAAACATGCTTCTTAACTCTTGAAATTGCGTTCTTTGTGAAACATATATGTGAGCATTCGTTTTCATATCTACATCAATCTTCTCACATATAACTAGTATAGGGTGTGTAGTCAGAAAATCTGTGTGAAAATTGAGTGCATGTCTAGTAAGGAATTGAGCAAATTCTCTAAGGCATGTTACTACATTCAAAATCATGTTTTAATTGGTTAAATGTGAACTAGTACGTGGTGGCTGTAATTAAGTATATGCTTGTGTAAAGATGACTCAAATCTGTGGGGATAACAATCTTTAACATGTCATGTGCATTGGAAATCCCTGAGGCAAACGTTGGAAGGTTTAGGTTTTGTTTTGGGTAGTTTGTTTCATTTTGTTTTCTTTCTTTTGTTTGTTTTGCTCGAGGACTAGCAAAAGCTAAGTGTGGGGGAATTTGATAGGAGTATATTTATGCGCCTTAGTTAGCTAGTTCTTATGCATTTTTGTTATGTTTTCTTCGTCAAAGTAGTCTTTTAAGCTACTTTCATGTGTTTTCAGGGTTAAAGGACATATTACACGAAATGATGCAATTTGGAGCTTTTGGAGCAAAAAGTGAGCTGGAATGTGGTGTATGCAAATGGAGCATGAGGAATGGACGAGTTTGAAGGTCAAAGGAGCTTAAGAATGAAGAAATGAAAGTGATGAACTAAGAATTCGGAATTGGAAACCAAAGTTTCTTAAGTTGGAAGTTTCTATTCTTGGAGGTTTCCAATTTCGAGAGTTTCTATTCTCGGCTTTGGGCTTTTGGATGACCCATCTTTGCCTCTTGGACCTACGCCGCACCTAACCCTAACCCTAGCCCACTTAATCAGCCGCACCTAGGCCTTGCTCACATGAAAAAAATCTGATTACTTACCCTAAGCCCATGCCGCACCTAATGTTCTAGAAACCCTAGTTTTTGGTGGATTTCCTAACCCTAGCCGCACCTAAACCCTAGCCCATTTGTCTAACCTGATTTCTTTAGGGTTTGGCTGCCTATATATATGTGTTTTACCTCCCTTGGCCGAAGAACACCCTCTCCATACTCAGAAATTCGTCCATCACCCAAAACCATCCCCGATATCATTCATTCACGCCAAAAAACCCTAGTTCTCTCCTTGCCGCAACCTTCCACCCCCAAACTCCCATATTTCTGCCACAATTCACCCTTGCCGTGCCTTCCCACCACCATCATCACCTTGTGCAGCCACCATTGGAGGAGGAAGAAGTAGTGCCGTGCAGTCCAAAGGAGGGAGAAGCCTTGCACATGCAATCTGCCATTAGTGGAGTGTTTGGAGTTCTTTCTTTCTTTGTTTCTGTTTTCATGTTTAATTTGACTTGCTTTTCAATTATGTTAAACATGAGGAACTAATTTCTTTTTAGTTAGAGGTGAATTTGAAGCCATGGACATATGTTTTATATGATTTGATTTCTTCCAATTATGATTTCAGAAATTGTGAATGTGATTTACTTATCTATTTAATTGATAACTTGTTTATGTATGTGGGTTGAGGGTCGACACTTAATTTGCATGCCTAAACTTGATACTAGGATATAAGGGAATTTCACCTAATCGTTATTAACTTATATTCATAAGTAGTGAAAGTCGCTAGTCACGATTGCGTTAAGTAAATCCTAGGCAAGAGTAACATGCGTATCCCATAGTTATGAATGCCTCGTCAATGCTTATGATGTCCATTGAACTTAATGATCTTTGATATGTGTCTCTATCATGCGTATTCCATAGTTAGGGTCCTTTATAAGAATAATTTGGTTGTAATGCGTATTCCATTCAATTCAATGAATCTAGGGAAATCTGAGAATTAATTGGTGCAATCTAGTTAATTTGGGGCATTGTCATTTATGGTTTGTTGGAAGAGTAATTGGAGATTGAGTTGTATGCATATGTGCATGTGTGGATAAGGAACCCTCTAACTAGCTTCTCACCATTCTATTTAATCACAATCTGTTTTGCTTTACATTTGTTTTTAAAGGTTGAGTTTTAAAGTTTTAATTTCGTCAAAATCATTCCCCCATTTATTTCAAAGTGTTAGATTAGTTAGAAATCCATTTAGTTGTGTTTTTAAGTGTTTTGAGTCAAGTCATAGTCCAAATTCGTCCAAACTAGTGTTAGGTACTCAAAACTGCCCAGAAAGTGGTTTTAAAGCAGTTTTGAGCCTTTTAGTTGCTGTTTTGAGTTTTTAGTTTGTTTAGGTGTTTTAAACCTTAGTTTTGCATTAATTGAGTCTAGTTTAGTGTTCTACAGTATATTTTTATGTTCTTGAGTCAGTTTTACAGTGATTAGCATCCCTAGTTAATCCCCGGTTAGAACGATCCCTATTTGCTCATATACTACAATTGTCATCCATAGGGTTTAATTTGTGTGTCAAGTCAATTTTCACATCAAATTCTCTAGCAAAAACTGAATGTAATGGCTGCCACACACACTTCCTTTTATAGAGGAAGTGCATGGTATGGATGGATGGTGGTGTTAGCAATGATTCAAAGGTGAAAGTGAAGTAATGATGCAAAGCATGGGGGGTGAAATGGAGTGGTGTTGCAGCTATGAATGCAAGTGGGGAACATGAATGATTGTGCACATGGTAGATAAAGGAAAGGTAGGTGGAATGGTGCAGAAATGAGTCATAGTGGAGGTGAAAGTGGAGGAGTTGTGCATCAATGAGTGCATGTAGTGGAGGTGAAAGTGAATGAAATCTGATGGGTGAAGGGGACAAGGGATGTGCACCACTTGAGTGCAATGATTAAATGTAATGGTGCATGAAAACAGAAATAATGAAGGGGACAACGGTGAGTGTTGTGGTAATGAGTGAATGTAGTGGTGTATTTTCTGCCCATGCCGTGCCTTTCCTTTGCCCATGTGCACACACATATGCTGAATTCTAATCTTCCCAAAACGTCCATCCTCATGTCTCCAAGTGCATGCAATCCATTTCAGCCCAAAATTGCTCCAAAATGCACCAAAATTCACTTTTCTTGCCAACTTTGTTCTTAGGACCTACAAACATACGAAAATGATTTAAAACACTCTTATAAGCAATAACTAACTAAGTAAGTGATATGAGCATATTTATGCGACTTAGTTAGCTTGTTCTTGTGCATTTGTGTTGTTATTTCTTAGTTAATTATGTATTTTAAGCTATTTTCGGGTGTTTGTAGGTCATAATAACAAAGTTGGCAAGAAAGTGCATTTTGGAGCATTTTTGGGCCAAGATTGGATAGTGCAAGCATGGAGACATGAGGATGGACGTTTTTGAAGATTAGATGGCTAGAAATCAGCATGTGTGTGTGCAAGTGTGTTGACTTACAACTACAAACATCCATCCACTACACCCATTACATCCACTCCTTACCAAACATCCACCCACTACACCCATTACATCCACATCCACCCACTACACCCATTACATCCACTCATTACCAAACATCCACCCACTACACCCATTACATCCACTCATTACCACAACACTCACCCACTACACCCATTACATCCACTCATTACCACAACACTCACCCACTACACCCATTACATCCACTCATTACCAAACACTCATCCACTACACCCATTACATCCACTCATTACCAAACATTCACCCACTACACCCATTACATCCACTCATTACAACTCCATACACTCCTCTCCCTAGCCTATAAATACATCCACCCTTCACCATAACTAGGGAGATTACACTACTGATGCGTAAATTAACTAAACACACAAATTAAACCCTCTTGTTGACAATTGTAGTATGGATAAGTAGGGATCGTTCTTAAACCGGGGATTAGGAGGGATTGCTAAACACTTGGAAACTGACTTAAAGACTCAAAAACAAAGTTTAAAACACTAAACTAGACTCAAAGAATGTAAAACTAAAGTTTGAAACACTAAAACAAACCAAAAACTCAAAACAGCAACTAGAAGACTCAAAACTGCCTAAAAACCACTTTCTGGGCAGTTTTGAGCACAAACACAAAATCTGACGAATTTGAGTGAACATTTGAATCAAAACACTTAAAACACAAATCAAAACACTTTCTAACTAATCTAAGACTTCAAAATAAAGGGGGATTTGGTTTTGGACGAAAATTGAAAACAAAACAGAAACTTAAAACTAAACAGATTGTAAAACGTTTTTGGATAAAAAGGATGGGTAAAAGGCTAGTTAGGAGGTTCTTCTCCACACATGACACACTTGCAAACAAAACGATTTTCAGTTGTTCTTCCAATAAATTGTGAAACTCAACACCCCAAGTTAATTAGATACGCTTAAATTAACCTTCAAGTTCTCCTTAAGTTAATGAATTGGATGGGAAAGCGCATACAACAATTCAAAGCATTCCTCAAAGGTTCCTTACGTGATGAGCACAATAAAGATACAATCAAGAATCATGAAGCACAATGAGAACTATAAGTGTTGACGAGGCATTCGTTACTATGATGAGCATGAAACTACTGCCAAGAATTCATTCAACGCGATCGTTTATAAGCGACCTTCACTACTTGTGATTATAAGATTGTAACTATTAGGTGAAACTCCCTCATAATCTAGCATCATATTCATGCATGAAAACTAAGCGTGCACTCTCAATCAACATACACAAATAAGTTATCAATCAAGTAGATGAACGAATTGAATCCACAACTTATGAAATAACAACTGAATGTAATCAAATCATATTGCAAGTATGTACATGGTTTCAAATCACCCCCCAACTAAGGGGGTTTAGTTCCTCATACTCACAACACAAGATTTATTGAATTGAAACATTGAAAACATAAGAAAGATCACACCTAAAAATTCCAACGATTCGATGTTGAACAGCTAGAACCTTCAAGTAATTCTTCTTCCTCTCCTTTGCTGCGGCACAGGGACTTTGGGCAGGTTTTTGGGTTATTGAATGATGTAGAATGGATGAGGGACGTATGGAAGTGTTTAGGGTTGATGGGTGGTGCGGCTAGGGTGGTTTTGGGTCAGAAAGTATGGTGAATGGTGAAGGAATGGGGCTGTTGAAGATGGTGGATGATTTCTGGCGTGAATGGGGTTGAATGGATGTGTGTGGAATGTTTTGTGGCTGCAACAAAGAGGTTTATTTAAAGGAAAACAGAAATTAAAACCCTAGGTTGATTAGGAAATCAGAAATTAAGTCTAAGGATTCTAGAATTAGGAAACAAATCAGAAAATTAAAGGAAAGGCAAGGGAATATGCGGCTAGGGTTTGAGAGAGATTAGGAAAGTGTTTTAAAACTTAGAATCAGGAAATAACCCTCTCCCTTGCACGGCAAGGAAGAGGAAATACCAAGGGGGGTGCGGCAAGGGTTCAAAAGGTGCAAGGGATGTGTATTTGATGTCCTAAAATGCTTAGGAAGCCTTCAAAGTTTATAAGACTTAGGAACATTTAGGAAAGGTCAAACCAAAGTAGGAAACCTTGGCTTAACTTTCCTATTTCAAGTAGGAATCCTTCTTGGAGTAGGAATCCTTGTTAGAGTAGGAATCCATCTTCAATTAGGAATCCTTCGTTGATGTAAGCACTTTCCTATTTCAACTAGGAAACCTTGTTCAAGTAGGAATTGTCATCTTCAAGTCTTCAAATTCGTCCAAACCTTGGCTCCAAATATGTGACATGCATTCCAAGCTCCATATTGCTCCAAAAAGCTCCAAAATGCATCTTCTTGCATCCTTTGGCCTTAAAACCTGAAAACACATAAAACTAGCTTAAAAGACTACTTTAACTAAGAAAACACCATGGAAATGCATAAGAACTAGCTAACTAAGGCGCATAAATATGCTCCTATCAAATTCCCCCACACTTAGCTTTTTGCTAGTCCTCGAGCAAAACAAAGAAATAAAACGAAACAAAACAAACAAAACACAACCTAAACCTTCCAACAATTGTCTCAGGGATTTCCAATGCACATGACATGTTAAAGATTGTTATCCCCACAGATTTGAGTTCTCTTTACTCATATGCACATACTTAATTAAAGCCACTACTTACTAGTTCACAAGTAATCAATTAAAACAATACTTTGAATGTAGTAACATGCCTTAGAGAATTCCCTCACTTCCTTACAAGATATACACTCTATTTTCACTCAGAATTTCTAACTCCACACCCTACACTAGTCATATGTGAGAAGATTGATGTAGATATGAAAACGAATGCTCACATATATGTTTCACAAAGAACGCAATTTCTAGAGTTAAAAAGCATGTTTAGATATGATCTCATGAATGGAATGCTACTACTTAGATGCGAGAACCAGTGACACCATATGCTCATACCAAATTCAAACTCCACAAATTGAAACACATAACACTCAAGATAGAAGTTAAGGGTTGTAACGGGGCTTGGGGTATTGGTTAACAAAGAAAGGATAGGGAAAACAAACGTTCTTCAAGCATTAGTAAGCAAAGTAGTGAAATTGAGACTTAAAATTCAATTAGATTGCAGAAATTAACTTTAAAACACAAGGGAAAGATTTAGACAACTCCTTAGGGCCGAATTCATTGTTTTGGACCCTTACTTCAACAAACAATACTTTGGAACTCTTTTTCACATCTTTTCAACTCTTTTTTTCATACTTTTCACACTTTTTTCTTCATTTTTTCTTTTTCCACGAATTTTTTCTTTTCTTTTCTTTCCACACGTGCCTATGGCACACAAAATCAAAAAAGAAATACTTCCCCCACACTTGTTTTATGCCAACATAAATCAAAAGGAATTCAATTTGAATCATGCTTTACTATGCTTTAAGAACAAGGGTATGGATGGTCCTAATCTAGGCTAGGTGAGGAAAACATGGGTTAACAAATAATGAAGGCTAACAAGGCTCAACGGGGTTAAAAACCTACAAAACATAATGACATAGGGCACACGGCATTTGGCTAAGGTGGTGGTCACTACACAACTTCATCTTGAATATGTGTTATGCATTTCAATGACATGCTTTGAATGAAATGGGCATGAGTTCTAGCATTTGGAACTAAATGATGAAACGCCTTCTAAGTAGTAACCAAGCAAGGAATAATGAGATCATGCAACGACTTAGAAAACAAAGAATGCACAGATTTTAACTCTCCAAATAAACGTTTAGGCTCAAGTCTCACAAGGTTGTAGCGTTAATTCGAGTTCCTTCCTTCAAGCATGTTACAAAAACTGATTTTTTTCTTTTATGATTGCATGTGAATTCATAAGTTATAACCCAATTCATAAGTTTGTTCTTGTTTTCAATTTTCGTCAAAACTCAATCCCCATTTATTTTGAAGTGTTAGATTAGTTAGAAACCAATTTAGTTTGTGTTTTTAAGTGTCTTGAGTCAAGTCATAACCCAATTTCATCCAATTTAGTGCTAGGTGTTCAAAACTGCCCAGAAAGTGTTTTTAAGGCAGTTTTGAGTGTTTATTTGCTGTTTTGAGTCTTTTGGTTTGTTTTGGTGTTTTATAGTTTAGTTTTGCATTCTTTGAGTCTAGTTTAGTGTTTTAAACTTTGTTTTTACGTTTTGAGTCAGTTTCAAGTGATTTGGCAATCCCTCCTAATCCCCGGCCTAGAACGATCCCTACTTACATACTTTGCTACAATTGATAAAAAGAGGGTTTAATTTGTGTGCTTATATATTTCGCATCAGTAAGTTCAAGAAAACATGTTAACTAAGTTGCATAAATATACTCCTATCAAACGCCTTGGTCTTTTCCTTGTAAATGCTCGCATTCTCGTACGCCTCTTGCCTTATCTCATCAAGTTCATTTAATTGGAACTTCCTATGGCAGCCGGCGGCATCTATGTCCAGATTGAACTTCTTGACGGCCCAATGAGCTTTGTGCTCCAATTCAACAGGGAGGTGGCACGGCTTGCCATAGACAAGCCGAAAGGGAGACATCCCAATGGGGGTCTTGTACGCCGTACGATATGCCCAAAGTGCATCATCTAACCGTAAACTCCAATCCTTCCTTGTAGGCCCAACGGTCTTCTCAAGAATTTGTTTGATCTCTGATGTGAAAATTAACTTGACACACAAATTAAACCTTATTGATGACAATTGTAGTATTAAGCAAGTAGGGATCGTTCTAGACCGAGGATTAACTAGGGATGCTAATCAACACAAATAAGACTCAAAAACACTAAACTAGACTCTATAGACTCAAAACTAACTTAAAACATCAAGAAACAATAAAAAAGACTCAATTCTAGACCTAACAAGTGATTTGGACGAAAATAGAACTTAAACGACTCAAACAACTAAAAGAAAAAAGGTTTTGACTCTAAAAACAAGACTTAAAACAAAGGGGTTTTATTTTGACGAAATTGAAATTTAAAACAGAAACTTTGAAAACAAACTTAAGAAAAACGATTTTGGATGAAATAGAATGGTGAAATGCTAGTTAGAGGGTTCCTTCTCCAAACATGACATATGCATACGAATTGATTTCCAATTATTCTTTCGATAAACCATGAATGACAATGCCCCAAATTAATTGTATTGAACTAATTAATTCTCAGATTTCCCTAGATTCATTGAATTGCATGGATAACGCATCACAACCAAGTTATTCTTTATCAAGTTCCCTAACTATGGAATACGCATGATAGAAACACTTAACAAAGATCATTAAGTTCAATGGAAACCATAAGCATTGACGAGGCATTCATAACTATGAAAAGCATGTTACTCTTGCCTAGGATTTACTTAACACAATTGTGACTAACAACTTTTACTACTTATGAATATAAGTTCATAACGATTAGGTGAAAATCCCTTATACTCTAGCATCAAATTCATGCATGCAAACTAAGTATGCATCCTTAATTAACCCACAAGAACAAGTTCTTAATAAAACAGATAAGTAAACCACATCCATGATTAATGAAACAATAATTGGATGAAATCAATTCATATAAAACATATAATCATGGCTTCGAATTCACCTCTAACTATAAAGAAATTAGTTCCTCATGTTCGCAATTACACAAAGATAACTAAAATTAAACATTGAAATCAAAGATAGAAAACACCTAGAAACACTCCAACACTCCCAAAGGCTTGGGCATAGGCACGACACCAAGTAGCTCTTCCTTTCTCCTTCCTTGCAATCTGCGGCACAATGAGGGTGAATGTGTTTGAGGGATGTATGAATGTAGAAAAATATGGTAGAGGGTGGTGAATGATTTGTTGGAAATGTGCCCTAAAGCCATTCATATGATAATACTTTACGGATATTTCACATGTTAAACTAATCTAGTTTACATATAAAGGGCAAACATTATTGTTTGAGACGTCTCATATAAATGTTATATGCTTAAACGATAAAGTCCAAGGAATATGTGATTGGAAGAATGCAATCTAATGTAGTTAGATTAATGAGACCATTCTTTCGTAGACACATCCTAAACGTTCCTGATCATAGGATTGCCAATTGGGCATTGACAGTCCGATAAGATCAGTACGTGCTATGTTTTCTCTCAGGGAGAGTGACTAGTCTCGAGTCATTGGTGTGTGTGACATCAAGACAAGTACGTAGGTGCTCAATAGAGAATGAGTTCACTGAACACGATCAACGAGGAGTTCTCATACTCATGTCACATGAGAACTCATGTTTGGGATAATGCAAATTAGTCCTTTGACCTGAGGCATCACAGTTGTTGTCTTGTGGTTAAGTCCTTGATCTTTGATTATGCCAAAGTCACCCCATCGGGGTGTCCACGACATCATTGGGGTTAAGCCACTTAGTCATGGAGACAAGTGAATGCGCAACAAGGGATCTCTAACCTTCAATTGGCTTGAGGGAGAATACTCTATGATATGATTAAAATCTCTGGCCAGAGTATGAATGAGATTGGGGAATGCGTTCCAAATCACATTCAAGGTAATCATAAAATGCAAATGAATCACATTGGATAGTAGACATGAATAAATAAACTATCAAACCAAACAATGTGGTCAAGAGTATTAGATTAGAGAAAGACCGTATTGCATTTGTAATCCTAAACTGAATAGGTTCTCTACCTCTTCTGATTAGCTTGGGTAGCCATGATATGCTGCTAGGTGTCACTCATGGTTTGTGGAAGCCCTAAACGTGTGTAATCACTAAAGGGAGAATTGAAAGTAAGTTTCAATTCACAATCGATGTAAAATGGTTTTAATCGCCCACTGCCTCGCTAAAAGGAACCTAATGTATCGTACACCAAATAAGGTGGAGATTGAAGAAACAAAGGAGATGAATTAAATGGTTTAATTATTTATAGCAAGGATTAATTAATATGTTAATTAATCAAACGAATAAGTTCGTTAAAAGACCTCGGGATAGTTTTGGACCTTAAGGCCCAATGGGCTTCGAACGTCAAAGCCCATTGACTTAAGTTGTATGACAACTTAATGAATAAAGATTCACAAAGGCCCAAAAGCCCATATCCATTTAGTGTTGAATTAGGGTTTTTGGTTCTTTAGGTCATTTAAAGAAGTGACTATACAAAGAACTTAATAACCTAAAATTCAAAAGTTGTTGATTTTAGAGAAAATTGGTGAGAACACAAAACTTCCATTTCTCTCTAAGAGGCCAACCACCTTGGGGGATATTGTCTAGCAATTCTATTTCCTCAAGGTCACTCATTTCCTCTCCAATCCAACCTTGGTGTAGAATCTTTAGAGGTTCTCAATTTTGGGAACTTGGAGAACCTATTCTTCTAACCAAATCCATGGAGCTAAGAAGCAAGGAATGAAGGCCCTATCTCTTGGGTGATTATCCTTTGCATATGCAAAGAGGAATCTACAAAGGTAAATATTTCTCAACTAACAAATTGTTGTTTTTTTAAGTTGAGTCAAGGTTCACCAATCTACTAGGCTTTGAATTTCATGGTAGATGTTTTGTTTTTGAATGCATGAAAGCATGATTCCGCCTTTAATTGTTAATTGCATGCTATATGATGTTATTCAAATGAACATGTTTTTCACAAAAATTCCTTCATGATTTGTGCGGCAGAATGTAGTATTTATAGGTTAAAACCCACGGCATTCTATGTAGCAAAGGAAAAGGAATTGAAGGCCTAATTTGTATAGGAAGTTAATACACAATCCTTAGAGGAAAAGGGTATTCTAGAAATCAGAAATACAAAGGAAATAGGGAGAATAGAATCAGATTTCTAGAACTTCTAGAAAGGTTTGGGCGCCAGATTTTTAGGGCAAGGAATAAGGCCTTCTAGAAATCATGTTCCAGCACCAATTTCTAATCCTAAATGAATAAGGATACACGGCATGGTTGTAGAGAAGGATTACAAGTCCTAATTCACCTAGGTAAGGTCATATATGCGGCACTTAAGGGATAAGAGTTCTAGAATCTGAAATATATGTTTTAAATGCATAATTATCCCTTAGAAATAGCTGGAATCAAGGCACAATTTGATTTGGATAAGATAGGATAAGATAAGGTTAGGTTAGGCAAGGATAAGATAGGATAAGGTTGGATAAGGTTTTGGATAATGTTCCTTCTTTTGAGCTGATTTCTTATCTTCCTTGACTTGGATTTATTTCTTCACTCTTTTCAACTCATTCCTAGCCTCTTGAACTTCAAATTCGTCCATCCATCTTGCTCCATTCATAAGTTATCCATTTGGTGCCCAAAACTGCCTCAAAATGCTCCAAATTGCACTTTCTTGCCAACTTTGTCATATGGACCTACAAACACACGAAAATAGCTTAAAACACTATAACAAACACAAACAAACTATGAAAATGAAAGAAAACAAGCTAACTAAGTCGCATAAATATGCTCCTATCAATCTCACGGTTGGATACCTCGGCTTGGCCATTTGTTTGAGGATGGTAAGGTGTAGAAACCTTATGGTTGACATTGTACTTCCTCAGCAATGCCTCAATGGTCCGGTTGCAAAAGTGAGACCCTCCATCACTAATGATCACACGTGGCATGCCAAACCTTGCAAAGATGTTAGTTCTAATAAAATCTGCAACCACTTTAGAATCATTAGTCCGGGTGGCCTTTGCTTCCACCCACTTTGACACATAATCAACCGCAAGCAAAATATACATGAAACCATACGAAGAAGGAAAGGGACCCATAAAATCAATACCCCAAACATAAAAAATTTCAACATTAAGGATAGAAACCTGCGACATTTGGTCCTTTGCACTTATATTTCCGGTTCTTTGACATTTATCACATGTTAAACAGAAAGTTCGAGCATCCTTAAAGATAGTAGGCCAATAGAATCCACATTGTAATACCTTAAGGGCTGTTCTTTGTGTGCCAAAGTGTCCACCACATGCATATGTATGACAAAGCTTAGAATGGAATGAAATTCAGAATTATGCACACATCGACGTACAATCTGATCGGGGCAGAATTTCCATAGATAGGGATCATCCCATACATAAAACCGTGCATCATATCTAAGCTTATCACGTTGGTGCCTAGTGAAAGTGCTTGGAATTCTTTTTGACACCAAAAAATTCACCAAATCAGCATACCAAGGTGTACTTACCTCAATGGACATGAGTTGCTCATCCGGAAACGTCTCTGAAATTGGAATGGGCTCTTCCTCACGCACCATTCTACTTAGGTGGTCAGCCACCATGTTTTCACACCCCTTCTTGTCCCTAATTTCAATATCGAACTCTTGAAGTAAGAGCATCCAACGAATGAGCCTCGGTTTCGCCTCCTTTTTGGTGAGAAGATACTTCGAGGCTGCATGGTCAGTGAAAACAATTACGTTAGTACCAATTAGATATGATCTAAACTTATCTAAAGCAAATACAACCGCCAAAAGTTCTTTCTCAGTGGTGGAATAATTCAATTGAGCATCATTTAAAGTGCGTGAAGCATAATAAATAACATGTGGCTGCTTGTTTTTCCTTTGGCCCAAAACAGCGCCAAGTGCATAATCCGAGGCATCACACATTAGCTCAAAGGGAATGGACCAATCTGGTGGAGTGATGATTGGTGCCGTGGTGAGGAGGTCTTTGAGATGGTTGAATGCTTTCTCACACGCCTCGTTGAACTCAAAAGTCACTTCCTTTTGTAGGAGAAGGCATAGGGGCTGTGCAATCTTGGAAAAGTCTTTGATAAATCGTCTATAGAATCCTGCATGACCAAGAAAAGAACGAACCTCTCTCACCGAAGTAGGAGAGGGTAAGTAGCGTACAAGATCTATTTTAGACTTATCAACTTCAATTCCTTTTTCAAATATGATATGGCCCAAAACAATACCTTGTTTAACCATAAAATGGCATTTCTCCCAATTTAACACAAGGTTTGTTTCAACACAACGTTTCAAGATTAAGGTGAGATTATCCAAGCAATGATCAAATGAACTACCAAACACACTAAAATCATCCATGAAAATCTCAATAATCCTTTCAACATAATCAGAAAATATGCTAACCATACACCTTTGAAACGTGGCAGGAGCATTGCACAAATGATGCGTAAAATAACTAAACACACAAATTAAACCCTCTTTTGACAATTGTAGTATATGTATAAGTAGGGATCGTTCTGGACCGGGGATTAGGAGGGCTTGCTAAAACCTCTAAACTGACTTAAAAACGTAAAACGAAGTTTAAAACACTAAACTAGACTCAAAGAATGCAAAACTAAACCTTAAAACACTAAAACAAACCAAACGACTCAAAACAGCACAAAAACACTCAAAACTGCCTTAAAAACACAATCTGGGCAGTTTTGGACTCTAACACAAATTTTGGACGAATTTGGGTTATAACTTGAATCAAAACACTTAAAAACACAAACTAAACCACTTTCTAACTAATATGACTCAACAAAGTAAAGGGGGATTTGATTTTGACGAATTTGGAAACAAAACAAAACAGATTTAAACTAAGCAAAGTTTGAACGAATTTGAATAAAACTATGGATAATGGGCTAGCTAGAGGGTTCTTCTCCACACATGACACACTTGCATATAAACCAATTTTCAGTTGTTCTTTCGATAAATCATGAAACTCAACACCCCAGGTTAATTAGGTCCGCTTAAATTAACCTTCAAGTTCTCCTTAAGTTATTGAATTGGATGGGAAAGCGCATACAACAACTCAACACATTCTTCAAAAGTCCTTTACGTGAAAAGCACAATAAAGATACAATCAAAGATCATTAAGCAACATGAGAACTATAAGTATTGACGAGGCACTCGTTACTATGATGAGCATGAAACTTATGCCAAGAATTCATTTAACGCGATCGTTTATAAGCGACTTCCACTACTTGTGAATATAAGTTTGTAACTATTAGGTGAAACTCTTTTATATTCTAGCATCATATTCATGCATGAAAACTAAGCGTGCACTCTTAACAAACATACACGAATAAGTTATCAATCAAGCAGTTAAACGAATTGAATTCACAACTTATGAAATCACAACCGAAGGTAATCAATTCATATTGCAAACATAGTCATGGTTTCGAATTCCCCCTAGCCAAGAGGGGTTTAGTTCCTCATAATCGCAAAGCAAAGATACATAAATTTAGACATTGAAAACAAAGAATGAAAACACCTAGAAACGCTCCAACAATCCAACGTCTTGAATGGCAAGCACGTCCAAGGGGCTCCTTCCTTCTTCTTTGCTGCGGCACATGGGATGGGTGAAGGTTTTTGTGTTGATTTGTGGTGGTGGATGGATATAGGTTGGTTATGGTGAAGGGTGGAGTCGTGGTTGGTCAGAAAAGAGAAGATAGGAGAAGAGTTTGCGGCCAAGGGCTTTTATATAGGGCTAAGGCATGGTTTTTTATGAGTTTTAGGGAAAGAAATAACTTAGCTATTTTGTCCTATAATTAAAAGTCAGAAATCAATGGAAACTAGGCAAGAAAGGTGCAGGAATTAAAGAGAAAAGGAAGGGAAATTCGGCAAAGATTATAGGGCAGATTTAGGAATGTGTTTTGAGGCACAAAATAGGTAAGAAACCTCTCCCCTTGCATGGCAAGGCTTTAGAACAAAGGGGAATGTAATTTTGGGTCAGAAAATAGGTAAGAAATAAAGGAAAGGTGCGACTGGTTGCTTGAAGAAAAGGGAATGTGGTTTTAAGATCAGAAAATAGGAAAGAAATGATGCTCTTGTGCGGCAAGAACTTTAGGGAAGGTTTAGGGCTTCTAGAACAACCAATTAAGTGCCCTAACATGTTTTGGAATCCCTTTGTGGCTGGAACATAGATGAGGAAAGATTAGGAAACTTCCAAGCCAAGAATAGAAACTATCAAGAATGGAAACCTCCAAGAATAAAAACTTCCAACTTTAGAAACTTTGGCTTCCAATTTTGAACTCTTTGATGGGGGCATATTTATGCACCTTAGTTAGCTTGTTCTTGTGCATTTACATTGTTTTTCCTTAGTTAAAGTAGTCTTTTAAGCTAGTTTTATGGATTTTCAGGTTTTAAGAGCAAAGTATACAAAACGATGCATTTTGGAGCCTTTTGGAGCACAATTGAGCTTGGATTGGACATCACATACTTGGAGCCAAAAGAATGGACAAAATTGAAGATTTGAGGATTCCTAATCAAAGAAGGATTCCTAATCAACGAAGGATTCCTAATTGAAGAAGGATTTCTAATCAACGGAGGAGTCCTAGTTGAGGATGGATTCATAGTCAAAGATGGATTCCTAAAAGGATGAGGATTCCTACTCAAACAAGGTTTCCTACTCGAAGGAGGAAAGCTAAACCTCATTGGCCTCAAGTTTCAGCAACAAAGATGTTTTCCAAGTCTAAGAAGGAAAAGGAATCCAAGAAGAAATAGGAGTCCTAAACACTTTAGGACACCTTATCCTTGTTCTAGATGGAATGCCGTGCACTTTCCTTGCATTAGAGGGCTTCTAGAAGCCCTATCCCTTCACACATAAGGTGCCGCACCTATTCCCTTCTAGAACCCCTATTTCCTTGCCTTGCAAGGCTTTCTAGAAGCCTTATCCCTTCCCCCTTATCCTTGCCGCACCTCCTTACCCTTTTCCCCTTTTAATTATGATTTCTTAGCCTTTTTCCTTGTGGATTTGGACTCTAGAAGTCCATATCTGATTCCCCTAGGGTTTTAAGTGCCTATATATACTCATATCAACCCCTAGATTAAATTACCACCTCACATACATATCATTCACGCCAAAAAAAAAAGCCTTGCTCTCTGCCGCACCTTTCCACCACCATTCACCATAATTCCTACCTTTAAACACCATTGCCGCACCCCCCCCATCATCCCTAAACCTTTCCATACCATTCCCCATCAATTCTACACCATAAATATCACTTAAAACCTGTTCCAAACCTCTCTGCCGCAGCAAGGAGGAAAGAGAAATCGTTGATGCACTTGCTGCCAAGTTGGAGCGTTTTAGGTGTTCTCTTTCTTTGGATTTCAATGTTTAAACTTATTTATCTTTGCTTTGTGCATATGAGGAACTAAACCCCCCCCTTGGCTAGGGGGGGATTCGAAACCATGTTTATGTTTTCTATATAATTTGATTACCTTCAATTGCGTTTCATAAGTTGTGATTTCAATTTGCTTATCTATGTGAATTAAAACTTATTCTTGTATGTTGATTGAGGGTCGACACTTAGTTTGCATGCATGAATTTGATGCTAGGATATAAGGGAATTTCACCTAATCGTTATGAACTTATATTCAAAAGTAGTAAAGGTTGTTGATTACAATCGTGTTAAGTAAATTCTTGGCATAAGTTTCATGCAATTCATAGTAACAAGTGCCTCGCTAATGCTTATGATTTTCACAGAACTTAATGATCTTTGCTTGTATCTTTGTTATGCAATTCATGCAGGGAACTTGTGAATGCTTTGGGTTGTTGTATGCAATTCATCCAATTCGATAACTTTAGGAAAATCTGAGGGTTAATTAGTGCAATTCACGGTTAATCTGGGGCGTTGGGAATTCATAATCTTTTGAAAAGCAATTGGAAATCATTTCGTATGCAAGTGTGACATGTGTGGAGAAGAACCCCTTAGCTAGCCTTCCATCCATTCACTTTTATCAAATTCGTTTTAGAATCTGTCCAATTTACAAAGTTTTGTTTTTGTTTTCAAATTTCGTCAAAACTCAATCCCCATTTATTTTGAAGTGTTAGATTAGTTAGAAATCAATTTAGTTGTGTTTTTAAGTGTCTTGAGTCAAGTTATAACCTATTTTCGTCCAAATTTGTGTTTGTGTTCAAAATTGCCCAGAAAGTGTTTTTAAGGCAGTTTTGAGTCTTTCTGGGCTGTTTTGAGTCTTTTGGTTTGTTTTAGTGTTTTAACGTTTAGTTTTGCATTCTTTGAGTCTAGTTTAGTGTTTTAAACTTTGTTTTTTTCGTTTTGAGTCAGTTTTCAAGTGATTGAGCAATCCCTCCTAATCCCCGGCCTAGAACGATGCCTACTTACATACTTTGCTACAATTGATAAAAAGAGGGTTTAATTTGTGTGCTTATATATTTCGCATCAAATTTTTGGCGTCGTTGCCGGGGATTAGCAACTTTGCTAATCCCTTGGATTGTTTTATTTCAGTTTGTTTTAATTGATTCCAGATTCTTACTTTGTTTTTGTTTCTTGTTTTAGGTACTAGTTTATGACTTGGAGCTCTCATCCGGCTCGTGAACACATCTTGGACTTTGACGACGATTTTGAACGAGAGTTGAGACGAAAGAGGAAGAATCCAGAACCTAGTGAATCAAGTTCAAATTCAGAAGCCGAAGTTGAGATTGAGGAAGAGGAACCCACGACACAAGTGGGTGAAGTTGAGACAGTCATGGCACAAGACAATCGTACAATCAAGGAGCTTTCGACTTCGGGATTAGACAATGCCGCACCCCTATGCATCCAATACCCCGCGGCTGCCCAAGGAAAGACCGAGGAATTCGAATTGAAGTCAAGTTTGCTACACCACATTCCGAAGTACCATGGGTTGTCCATGGAAGATCCTAACAAGCATTTGAAAGAGTTCGAGGTGGTGTGTTCAAGCATGACTCCAATCAACGTTGATGGGAGCATATTGAAGATGAAGGCCTTTCCCTTTTCTCTCTTGGAAAAGGCGAAAGATTGGTTGTATGAATTAGCTCCCGGAACTGTCACATCTTGGGAGAGCATGAAACGGGCTTTCTTGGAGAAGTTTTTCCCAACGTCTCGAGTCATTCTCCTACGAAAAAGGATAAGTGGAATTCAACAAGAAGAAGGTGAGTCTTTTCCTACGTATTATGAACGTTTTAAATCTCTTGTTGCTTCTTGTCCACAGCATCAAATGAAGGAGGAGCTTCTTCTACAATACTTTTACGAGGGGCTTCTACCAATCGAACGTCAAATGCTAGATGCCTCGGCGGGAGGAGCTTTGGTGGACAAGACCCCCACGGCTGCAAAGACATTGATAGCTAATCGAGCGTTGAACGCTCAACAATACGAAGGTGTTGGACAAAGGAGTACCCCACGGCAACACCAAGTGAATGAGGTAAGTGCCATAACTGAAATTCAAAATCAAATGGCTAACCTTACTACTTTGCTTTCTCAGGTGGTGGAAGGTCCAAAAGTGCAAAACGTGACAGCTTGTGGCGTGTGCTCCATGCAAGGCCACCTTACGGACAAGTGCCCACAATTGATTGAGAATGGAGGGTGGGAGACCCTCAATGCCGTGGGTTTTGGAAATCAGTACCAACCGAGGAATGACCCATTTTCTAATACTTACAATCCCGGTTGGCATGATCATCCAAATTTCAAATGGCGAGAACCCCAACAAGGCCAACAACAAAGCGGATTTAGGCAACAACCCCCGGGGTTCTATCAAAAGCCGTTTGCACCAACTCAACCCCAAGCACAACCTCCCCAAAAATCAGGTTCTTCTATTGATAATGATCAGATTTTTAATTTACTAACTTCTATGGCGCAGGGCATGCAAACTAGGGACAAGAAGGTGGACGAATTGGAGAAGCAAGTGGGGCAAATTGCCGAGTTTATGGGGCAGTTTCGAGAGCAAGGCAAGTTGCCTAGCTCAACCGTGGTGAATCCAAAAGGTGGATTCGAATCTGCAAAAGCTATAACGTTGCGGAGTGGAAAGCAAGTAGGATCTAACCCCCAACCATCCACATCAGGTTCCAACGAGGTGGAGGAGTTGATGATTGAAGAGGAAGAACAAGGGCCACCCACGGCAAGGAAGGAGCATCCTTTGCCGCAAGCACCCATGGCCTCTAAGCCATCCAATCTGTCCAATAAGGGTAAGAACGTGTCCAATTCCATTCCTACTAATGATTTCCCTTTGAATGTTCCTTTTCCTAGTAGATTCAAGCAAACAAAGAAGGAGGAAGCCGAAAAGGACATTCTAGAGACGTTTAGAAAAGTTCAAGTCAATATCCCTCTTTTGGATGCAATTAAGCAAGTACTAAGGTATGCTAAATTTTTGAAAGAACTTTGCACCACTAGGAAGAGGATTTCGACCAAGGAGGTTGTCAAGGTAAGTGAAAACGTCTCTGCCATCTTACAACGCAAACTGCCCCCTAAATGCAAAGATCCGGGTAGTTTTACAATTCCTTGTGTCATTGGTAAGACTAGGTTCGAATATGCCATGTGATGTGAAAATTAAGTTGACACACAAATGAAACCCTATTGATGACAATTGTAGTATTAAGCAAGTAGGGATCGTTCTAGACCGGGGATTAACTAGGGATGCTAATCAACACAAATAAGACTCAAAAACACTAAACTAGACTTTATAGACTCAAAACTAACTCAAAACAACAAGAAACAACCCAAAAGACTCAATTCTAGACCTACCAAGTGATTTGGACGAAAATAAAACTTAAAAGACTCAAACAACTAAAAGAAAACAGGTTTTGACTCTAAAAACAAGACTTAAAACAAAGGGGTTTTATTTTGACGAAATTGAAACTGAAAACAGAAACTTTGAAAACAAACTTAAGAAAAACGAATTTAGATGAAATAGAATGGTGAAAGGCTAGTTAGAAGGTTCCTTCTCCACACATGAAACATATGCATACGACTCGATTTCCAATTACTCTTTCAACAAACCATGAATGACAATGCCCCAAACTAACTAGATTGACCAATTAATTCTCAGATTTCCCTAGATTCATTGAATTGAATGGGATACGCATTACAACCAAATTATTCTTATCAAGGACCCTAACTATGGAATACGCATGATAGAGACACATATCAAAGATCATTAAGTTCAATGGAAATCATAAGCATTGACGAGGCATTCATAACTATGGGATACGCATGTTACTCTTGCCTAGGATTTACTTAACACAATCGTGACTAGCGACTTTTACTACTTATGAATATAAGTTAATAATGATTAGGTGAAATTCCCTTATACCCTAGCATCAAATTCATGCATGCAAACTAAGTATGCATCCTTAATTAACACACAAGAACAAGTTCTTAATAAACCCGATAAGTAAACCACATCCACAATTCATGAAACAATAATTGGATGAAATCAATTCATATAAAACATATAATCATGGCTTCGAATTCACCTCTAACTATAAAGAAATTAGTTCCTCATGTTCGCAAATAAACAAAGATAAATAAATTTAAACATTGATATAAAGATAGAAAACACCTAGAAACACTCCAACAATCCAAGCTCCTTGAATGGCATGCACGGCTCCAAGAGTCTCCTTCATTCTCCTTTGCAAACTCACGGCACAAGAGGGATGTTTGGGTGAATGGGGTAATGAAAATATGGTAGACGGTGGTGAATGAAGGGTGCGGCAAAGGCTTGTATTTATAGGCTGAAAATCCCATCTCCTAGGTAGCAAAGGACAAGGTTTTAAAGGCCTAATCTACATAGGATAATAACATACAATCCTATAAGGAAAATAAGTCAAAAACCCAAAGGGAGTGGGAGATAAGGTGCGGCACCAATCTAGGAGAGGATAAGGCTTCTAGAAATCTGAAATTCCAAGGGAAATAAGGTATAGGGTGCGGCACAAAGCTAGGGTTCTAGAAAGACAATGCAAGGCAGATTTTTAGGCTTCTAGAAAGGTTCTAGGCGCCATTTTTGTAGGATAAGATTAGGTCTTCTAGAAATCTGATTTTAAGCATCCTAATCTAGTTAGAAACCCTCCTAAGTGGCTGAAATGTGGATAGTTTAGAATTAGGATAAGATAGGATAGGATAAGGTTTGTTTGGATAAGATAAGCTAAGATAAGGTTATGGATGAGGTTTTGGATAAGATCCTTATCTTGAGCTGATTCTTTGGCTTTAACTCTTTTTCTTCATGTAGGAATACTTGCTTGAGTAGGAAACTTCATTTGTCTAGGAATCCATCTTCAATTAGGACTCCTACATTGATTAGGAATCCTTCTTGTAAGCCCTTTCCTACATCAACTAGGAAACTTTGTATCTTCAATTCTTCAACTTTGAAACGCCTTCCTAGCTTCATCAATCCCTCAAATTCGTCCATCCTTTATGCTTCATGTGCATGAACTCCATTTTAGCCCAATTTCGCTCCAAATTGCATCATTTTGCTTACTTTGTCTCTAAAACCTGAAAACACATGAAAATAGCTTAAAAGACTAACTTAACCAAGAAAACACAACATAAATGCATAAGAACTAACTAACTAAGGCGCATAAATATGCTCCTATCACCATGTTAGATCTAGGTGCATCTATAAATGTTATGCCATATTCAATTTATGCATCTATGAACTTAGGAGAGTTGAAAAATGATGGAGTAATCATACAATTGGCCGATAGATCTAATGCCTATCCAAAGGGAGTTTTGGAAGATGTTTTAGTGCAGGTTAATCATTTGATCTTTCCGGCGGGTTTCTATGTACTTGAGATGGATGAATCGGACCATGCCCCTTCATTACCCATCCTACTTGGAAGGCCATTCATGAAAACGGCCCGGACAAAGATTGACGTGTTTAACGGAACGTTGACCATGGAGTTTGATGGGGAAGTTATTAATTTCAATCTTTCTGATTCTATGAAATATCCTAGTGAGAATCATTCATGTTTTGCTATTGATGTAATTGACTCTCTGGCACAGGACCATTTTGACAAATTGAACGACGATGCACTTGAATTTGTCATCGCACAAGGAATGGACAAGCGAAACATTGAAGAAACCACCATGGAAACCCACGGCATGCATGGACATTCTTTTGCCGTGCCCCCTAGTGATGAGGTCATTGAGATGGTGCCCTTGAGTCATTGCCATCACAAACTGGTAAGTTTTTGGACCCAATTTTAAGTTCAGTTTCGGCTAATAAGATGCTTCCCTCAGTTGTGCAGCCACCTACGCTTGAATTAAAGCCATTGCCTAGTCACTTGAAGTATGTTTTCTTGGGAGATGATGAGACGTTGCCCGTCATCATCTCAACCTCACTCACGGCCCAAGAAGAAGGTAAGTTAGTACGAGTGCTAAAGGAGTACAAAACGGCAATTGGATGGACATTGGCCGACATTAAGGGAATTAGACCTACTACGTGCATGCATCGCATACTTTTGGAGGAGGGGTCTAAAACATCTCGAGAGGCTCAACGCCGTCTCAACCCTCCTATGATGGAAGTTGTGAAGAAAGAAGTCATCAAGCTTTTAGATTGTGGAGTTATCTATCCCATCTCGGATAGTAAGTGGGTTTCACTAGTTCAATGCGTTCCAAAGAAGTCCGGAGTGACAGTGGTAGCTAATGCAGAGAATGAACTTGTTCCTCAACGCATTCAAACCGGTTGGAGGGTGTGCATCGACTATAGGAAGCTAAACGCCACCATAAGGAAGGATCATTTCCCATTGCCGTTCATTGACCAAATGCTTGAAAGGTTAGCGGGTTATGCTTTCTATTGTTTTCTTGATGGTTATTCTGGTTATAATCAAATTGTCATAGCACCCGAGGACCAAGAAAAAACCACTTTTACATGTCCTTTTGGTACATTTGCATATTTGTCGCATGCCTTTTGGTTTATGTAATGCACCTGCCACATTTCAAAGATGCATGATGAGCATATTTTCGAATTATGTAGAATAAATAATTGAAGTTTTCATGGATGATTTTAGCGTCTTTGGTGATTCTTTTGATGGTTGCTTGCATAATCTAAGTTTGATCTTAAAACGTTGCGTTGAAACTAACCTTGTTCTTAATTGGGAAAAATGTCATTTCATGGTTAAACAAGGCATAGTTTTAGGTCATATAATCTCGGAAAAAGGTATTGAGGTTGATAAGTCAAAAATAGATCTTGTACGTCACTTACCCTCTCCGACTTCGGTTAGAGAGGTTCGTTCTTTTCTTGGCCATGCAGGTTTCTATCGTAGGTTTATCAAAGATTTCTCAAAGGTGGCACAACCTCTTTGCCGTCTCCTACAAAAAGAAGTGGCGTTTGAATTCACCAAGGAGTGCACGGCATCATTTAACCAACTCAAGGAGTTGTTGACCACGTCACCCATCACTGTTCCACCGGATTGGAGCCTACCTTTGGAGCCTACCTTTGGGACAAAGGAAGGACAAGAGGCCGCATGTCATCTATTATGCCTCACGGACATTGAATGATGCTCAATTGAACTATTCCACTACGGAAAAAGAACTTCTTGCCGTTGTCTTTGCTTTAGATAAGTTTAGATCATATCTTATTGGTACTAAAGTAATTGTTTTCACTGACCATGCAGCGTTGAAGTATTTGCTCACCAAAAAGGAGGCCAAGCCCCGGCTAATTCGTTGGATGTTGCTCCTCCAAGAATTCGACATAGAGATTAGTGACAAGAAGGGAAGTGAAAACGTGGTGGCTGACCACCTAAGCCGAATGGTGCATAATGAGGAGTCCCTACCTATTGTCGAGACATTCCCCGATGAACAATTGTTGTCCATAAAGGTTAGTGAGCCTTGGTATGCCGATTTGGTGAATTTTTTAGTGTCAAAACGAATTCCAAGCACTTTCACTAGGCACCAACGCGATAAGCTTAGGCATGATGCACGGTTTTATGTGTGGGATGATCCATATTTGTGGAAATTTTGCCCGGATCAGATTGTACGTCGATGTGTGCATGATTCTGAATTTCGTTCAATTTTAAGTTTTTGTCACACATATGCATGTGGTGGGCACTTTGGCACACAAAGAACAGCCCTTAAGGTGCTACAATGTGGTTTTTATTGGCCTAGTATTTTTAAAGATGCTAGAACTTTTTGCTTAACATGTGACAAATGTCAACGAATGGGTAATATAAGTGCAAATGACCAAATGCCGCAAGTTTCTATCCTAAATGTTGAAATTTTCGATGTTTGGGGTATTGATTTTATGGGTCCCTTTCCTTCTTCGTTTGGTTTCATGTATATTTTGCTTGCGGTTGATTATGTGTCGAAGTGGGTGGAAGCCAAGGTCACCCGGACTAATGATTCTAAAGTGGTTGCAGATTTTATTAGAACTAACATTTTTGCAAGGTTTGCATGCCACGGGTGATCATTAGTGATGGAGGGTCACATTTTTGCAACCGGACCATTGAGGCGTTATTGAGGAAATACAATGTCAATCATAAGGTTTCCACACCCTACCATCCTCAAACGAATGGCCAAGCCGAGGTTTCCAACCGTGAGATCAAGCAAATCTTAGAGAAGACCGTTGGGCCCACAAGGAAGGATTGGAGTTTACGGTTAGATGATGCAATTTGGGAGTATCGTACGGCATACAAAACACCTATAGGGATGTCCCCCTTTCAGCTTGTCTATGGCAAGCCGTGCCATCTCCCCGTTGAGTTGGAGCATAAAGCTCATTGGGCCGTCAAGAAGTTTAATATGAACCTAGATGAAGCAAGAAGTCGTAGGAAATTCCAATTGAATGAGCTTGATGAGATACGGCATGAGGCGTACGAGAACGCTAGCATTTACAAGGAAAAGACCAAGGCATTCCATGATAAGATGATTAGAGGGAAAACATTCTCAATTGGGCAGAAAGTGTTATTGTTCAATTCCCGTTTACGTTTATTTCCCGGTAAGTTACGTTCTAAGTGGATTGGACCGTTTGTTATTACTAATGTTTTTGTTCATGGTGCAGTCCAAATCCAAAGCTTGAAAATGGGACATGAATTCAAGGTGAACGGGCATCGTTTGAAGCCATACTATGAGGACTTTGAGGAGCATGTCGTGGATGACATACCATTGGATGCCATGGGCCCTAATGAGGAGTGAATGAGGTCTTCGTCCGGCTGTACGACGTTAAAGCAAGCGCTACTTGGGAGGCAACCCATGCATTCGACAAAGGAAGGCCTAGAGAGCACTCCAATTCCAAATTTGCGTTCCTAAACCCTTCTCTTTGTTGTTATTTCGTTTCTGCCATGTTAGATTGTTTAGTTGTTGTTTTCTTTGTTTGTTGGTTATTTGTGTTAGTTTAAGCTTGAAACATTGAGGACAATGTTTGATTTAAGTGTGGGGGGGGTAACCAAAGTGTTTTGATGCAAATTCGTAGGGTTTTCTCACTCATAACTTCCAATGCTGTTTATTGCTGTTTTAAGTGTTTTTAAGCTGTTTTGGTGTGTTTTAGTGTGTTTTGACTCAAAAATCCGAAAATCCCATAAAAATTTGAAAAATTGTTTTGAAAACCCCAAAAAGAGTTGTTTTCGTGTGTTTGTTTGTGTCTTAGGGTACCTTCCAACACAATGATGAGGATTCGGTTTGTAATTGCATGACTGTTAAAGAGAGTTATAACATGGATGGAAGTTTGAATTACTCTTTGGTTTATGCTTGGTTGTGGTTATAAACATGCTTGAAGGAAGGAAATCAACTAACGCTACAACCATGTGAGACTTGAGCCTAAACGTTTATTTGGAGAGTTAATAATCTGTGCATTGTTGTTTTCTAAAGTCGTTGCATGATCTCATCATTCTTTGCTTGGTTGCTACTTAGAAGGTGTTTCATCACTTAGATCCAAACACTAGAACTCATGCCCATTTCATTCGAAGCATGCTATTAATTTGCATAACACATATTCAAGATAAAGTTGTGTAGTGACCACCACTTAAGCCAAATTGCCGTGTCCCCCATGTTCATTTGTTTTGTAGGTTTTAACCCCATTGAGCCTTGTGTAGCCTATGTTCTTTGTTAACCCATATTATCCTCACCTAGCCTAGATTAGGACCATCCATACCCTTGTTCTTGAAGCATAGTAAGGCATGACTCAATTGAATTCCTTTTTATCGATGCATTGTAGAAAACAAGTGTGGGGGAATTGATTCGTAGGTGTGTGTGTGCCAAAGTCTTTAATGAGGCACGGGTTAGAAAAGAAAAAAAATTTCGTGGGAAATAGCAAGAAAAAAAAAAGTTGTGAAAAGTATGAAAAAGAGTTGAAAAAGATGGGAAAAAGAATTCTAAAGTGTTGATTGTTGAAGAAAGGGTCCAAAAAGTTGAATTTGACCCTAAGTATTGCATGAATCTTCCCATTGTGTTTAAAAGTTGATTTCTGCATTCTAAAGTGAATTCTACATTTTGATTTCATTACTTTGCTTGCTATTGCTTTAAGAACGTTTGTTATCCATATCTTTCTTTGTTAGCCAATACCCTAAGCCCCGTTACAACCCTTGACTTTAATCTTGAGTGTTGTGTGTTTCAATTTGTGGAGTTTAAAATGGGTATGAGCGTATGGTGTCACTGGTTCTCGCATCTAAGTAGTAGCATTCCATTCATGAGATCATACTTATATACATGTCATTAACTCCAGAAATTGCGTTCTTTGTTATATATATTTATGTGAGCGTTCGTTTTCATATTTACATCAATCTTCTCACATATAACTAGTATAGGGTGTATAGTTAGAAAATCTGAGTGAAAATTGAGTGCATATCTAGTAAGGAATTGAGCAAATTCTCTAAGGCATGTTACTACATTCAAAACATCGTTTTAAATGGTTAAATGTGAACTAGTAAGTAGTGATTATGATTAAGTATGTGCTTAAGTGTAAAGATGGCTAAAATCTGTGGGAATGATGATTTTTAACATGTCATGTGCATTGGAAATCCCTGAGGCAATTGTTGGAAGGTTTAGGTTGTGTTTTACTTGTTTTATTTCGTTTGTTTACTTTGTTTCGTTTTGTTTTGCTCGAGGACTAGCAAAAGCTAAGTGTGGGGGAATTTGATGGGGGCATATTTATGCACCTTAGTTAGCTTGTTCTTGTGCATTTACATTGTTTTTCCTTAGTTAAAGTAGTCTTTTAAGCTAGTTTTATGGATTTTCAGGTTTTAAGGGCAAAGTATACAAAACGATGCATTTTGGAGCCTTTTGGAGCACAATTGAGCTTGGATTGGACATCACATACTTGGAGCCAAAAGAATGGACGAAATTGAAGATTTGAAGATTTGAGGATTCCTAATCAAAGAAGGATTCCTCATCAAAGAAGGATTCCTAATCAACGAAGGATTCCTAATTGAAGAAGGATTCCTAATCAACAGAGGAGTCCTAGTTGAGGATGGATTCATAGTCAAAGATGGATTCCTACTCAAACAAGGTTTCCTACTCGAAGGAGGAAAGCTAAACCTCATTGGCCTCAAGTTTCAGCAACAAAGATGTTTTCCAAGTCTAAGAAGGAAAAGGAATCCAAGAAGAAAGAGGAGTCCTAAACACTTTAGGACACCTTATCCTTGTTCTAGATGGAATGCCGTGCACTTTCCTTGCATTAGAGGGCTTCTAGAAGCCCTATCCCTTCACACATAAGGTGCCGCACCTATTCCCTTCTAGAACCCCTATTTCCTTGCCTTGCAAGGCTTTCTAGAAGCCTTATCCCTTCCCCCTTATGCTTGCCGCACCTCCTTACCCTTTTCCCCTTTTAATTCTGATTTCTTAGCCTTTTTCCTTGTGGATTTGGACTCTAGAAGTCCATATCTGATTCTCCTAGGGTTTTAAGTGCTTATATATACTCATATCAACCCCTAGATTAAATTACCACCTCTCATACATATCATTCACGCCAGAAAAAAAAGCCTTACTCTCTGCCGCACCTTTCCACCACTATTCACCATAATTCCTACCTTTAAACACCATTGCCGCAACCCCTCATCATCCCTAAACCTTTCCATACCATTCCCCATCCATTCTACACCATAAATATCACTTAAAACCTGTTCTAAACCTCTCTGCCGCATGAAGGAGGAAGGAGAAATCGTTGATGCACTTGCTGCCAAGTTGGAGCGTTTTAGGTGTTCTCTTTCTTTGGATTTCAATGTTTAAACTTATTTATCTTTGCTTTGTGCATATGAGGAACTAAACCCCCACTTGGCTAGGGGGGGATTCGAAACCATGTTTATGTTTGCTATATAATTTGATTACCTTCAATTGCGTTTCATAAGTTGTGATTTCAATTTGCTTATCTATGTGAATTAAAACTTATTCTTGTATGTTGATTGAGGGTCGACACTTAGTTTGCATGCATGAATTTGATGCTAGGATATAAGGGAATTTCACCTAATCGTTATGAACTTATATTCAAAAGTAGTAAAGGTTGTTGATCACAATCGTGTTAAGTAAATTCTTGGCATAAGTTTCATGGAATTCATAGTAACAAGTGCCTCGCCAATGCTTATGATTTTCACAGAACTTAATGATCTTTGCTTGTATCTTTGTTATGCAATTCATGCAGGGAACTTGTGAGGAATGCTTTGGGTTGTCGTATGCAATTCATCCAATTCGATAACTTTAGGAAAATCTGAGGGTTAATTAGTGCAATTCATGGTTAATCTGGGGCGTTGGGAATTCATAATCTTTTGAAAAGCAATTGGAAATCGTTTCGTATGCAAGTGTTACATGTGTGGAGAAGAACCCCTTAGCTAGCCTTCCATCCATTCACTTTTATCAAATTCGTTATAGAATCTGTCCAATTTACAAAGTTTTGTTTTTGTTTTCAAATTTCGTCAAAACTCAATCCCCATTTATTTTGAAGTGTTAGATTAGTTAGAAATCAATTTAGTTGTGTTTTTAAGTGTCTTGAGTCAAGTTATAACCTATTTTCGTCCAAATTTGTGTTTGTGTTCAAAACTGCCCAGAAAGTGTTTTTAAGGCAGTTTTGAGTGTTTCTGGGCTGTTTTGAGTCTTTTGGTTTGTTTTAGTGTTTTAACGTTTAGTTTTGCATTCTATGAGTCTAGTTTAGTGTTTTAAACGCTGTTTTTTTCGTTTTGAGTCAGTTTTCAAGTGATTGAGCAATCCCTCCTAATCCTCGGAACGATCCCTACTTACATACTTTGCTACAATTGATAAAAAGAGGGTTTAATTTGTGTGCTTATATATTTCGCATCACTCTTCATTCTTTATTTGTCTTGAATCCAATTCTTCACATCTTCATTCAAATCTACGCTCATTTGATGTCCAATTTCGTCCATCTTCTTAGCTCCAAGCATGTGCAATCCATTTGATGCCCAAAACTGCTCCGAAAGGCTCCAAAATGCACTTTCTTGCTAGTTTAACCCTTTGGACCTACAAACACACGAAAATAGCTTAAAATACTAAAATAACTACGAACTAACCACATAAATGCCAAGAAACAAGCTAACTAAGTCGCATAAATATGCTCCTATCAAATTCCCCCACACTTAGCTTTTGCTAGTCCTCGAGCAAAACAAAACAAAACAAAACACAACCTAGACCTTCCAACAATTGTCTTAAGGATTTCCAATGCACATGACATGTTAAAAATCATTATCCCCACAGATTTGAGTCATCTTCACACTTGAGCACATACTTAATCATAGTCACCACTTACTAGTTCACATTTAATCAATTAAAACAATGTTTTGAATGTAGTAACATGCCTTAGAGAATTTGCTCAATTCCTTACAAGATATGCACTCATTTTCACTTAGATTTTCTAACTACACACCCTAGACTAGTTATATGTGAGAAGATTGATGTAGATATGAAAACAAATGCTCACATATATGTATCACAAAGAAAGCAATTTCTGGAGTTAATAAGCATGTTTAGATATGATCTCATGAATGAAATCCTACTACTTAGATGCGAGAACCAGTGACACCATATGCTCATACCAAATTCAAACTCCACAAATTGAAACACATAACACTCAAGATTGAAGTCAAGGGTTGTAACGGGGCTTGGGGTATTGGTTAACAAAGGAAGGATATGGATAACAAACATTCTTAAAGCAATAGCAAGCAAAGTCATGAAATTGAGACTTAGAATTCACTTAGATTGCAGAAATCAACTTTTAAACACAAAGGGAAGATTCAAGCAATACTTAGGGCCGAATTCAATGTTTTGGACCCTTCCTTCAACAAACACACTTTAGAACTCTTTTTCACATATTTTTCATTCTTTTCACAACTTTTCTTTTTTTCTTTCTATTTTCCACGAATTTTTCTTTTCTTTATTTTTTTTTTCTTTCAATGTCTTGCCTATGGCACCCAAACTCACATTATAATCAATTCCCCCACACTTGTTTTCTGCAATACATTAATCAAAAGGAATTCACTTATAATCATGCTTTACTATGCTTCAAGAACAAGGGTATGGATGATCCTAATCTAGGCTAGGTGAGGATAGTGTGGGTTAACAAAGAACATAGGCTAAACAAGGCTCAACGTGGTTAAACTTAAACATATAATGAAATAGGATGCACGGCAATTTGGCTTTGGTGGTGGTCACTACACAACTTCATCTTGAATATGTGTTATGCAAATCAATAGCTTGCTTTGAATGAAATGGGCATGAGTTCCAGCATTTGGAACTAAATGATGAAACGCCTTCTAAGTAGTAACCAAGCAAAGAATAATGAGATCATGCAACGACTTTAGAAAACAATAATGCACAGATTTTAACTCTCCAAATAAAAATTTAGGCTCAAGTCTCACAAGGTTGTAGCGTTAATTTGAGTTCCTTCCTTCAAGCATGTTACAAAAACTGATTTTTTTCTTTATGATTTCATGTGAATTCATAAGTTATAACCACAACCAAGCATAAACCAAAGAGCATATCAAACTTCCATCCATGTTTATAACTTTCTTTAACAGTCATGCAATTAAAAACCAAATCCTCATCATTGTGTTGGAAGGTACCCTAAGACACAAACAAACACACAAAAAGAACTCTTTTTGGCTTTTTCAAAACAATTTTTCAAATTTTTATGAGATTTTCGGATTTTTAAAACAAAACACACTAAAACACACCAAAACAGCTTAAAAACACTTAAAAACAGCAAGGAACAACACTTGAAGTTATGGGTGATAGAATCCCATGAATTTGCATCAAAAACACTTAATTACCCCCCCCCCCACACTTAAATCAAACATTGTCCTCAATGTTTCAAGCATAAATTCACACAAAACACAAGTAAACACACAAACAGCAACTAAACAAATTAAACCCTCTTTTTGTCAAGTTGTAGTAAAGATGTAAGTAGGGATCGTTCTAGACCGGGGATTAGGAGGGATTGCTAAACACTTGGAAACTGACTTAAAGACTCAAAAACAAAGTTTAAAACACTAAACTAGACTCAAAGAATGCAAAACTAAAGGTTAAAACACTTAAACAAACCTAAAACTCAAAACAGCAACCTAATGACTCAAAACTGCCTAAAAACCACTTTCTGGGCAGTTTTGAGAACCTAACAAGAACTTGGACGAATTTGGGTGAAAACTTGAATCAAAACACTTAGAAACACAAATCAAAACACTTTCTAACTAATCTAAGACTTCAAAATAAAGGGGGATTTGTTTTGGACGAAAATTGAAAACAAAACAGAAACTTAAAACTAAACAGATTGTAAAACGTTTTTGGATGAAAAGGATGGATAAAAGGCTAGTTAGGAGGTTCTTCTCCACACATGTCACACTTGCAAACAAAACGATTTTCAGTTGTTCTTCGATAAACTATGGATACTCAATGCCCCAAATTAACCGTGAATTGCACTAATTAACTTTCAGTTTTACCACAAGTTATTAGATTGGATGATTGCATACGACAACCCAAAACATTCCCTACAAGTTCCCTACATGAATTGCATAATAGAGATACAAGCAAGAATCATTAAGTTCTATGAAAAACATAAGCATTGACGAAGCATTCGTTACTATGAATTGCATGAAACTTATGCCAAGAATTCATTCAACGCGATCGTTTTCAAGCGACCTTCACTACTTGTGATTATAAGATTGTAACTATTAGGTGAAACTCCCTCATAACCTAGCATCATATTCATGCATGAAAACTAAGCGTGCACTCTCAATCAACATACACAAATAAGTTATCAATCAAATAGATGAACGAATTGGATCCACAACTTATGAAATAACAACTGAATTTAATCAAATCATACTGCAAGCATGTACATGGTTTCGAATTACCCCCCAACTAAGGGGGTTTAGTTCCTCATACTCACAAAGCAAAATACATAAATTTAGAAATTAAAATCCAAAGAAAGAAAACACCTAGAACGCTCCAACTTGGCAGCAAGCTCATCAACGAATTCTCCTTCCTCCTTGCTGCGGCAGAGAACTTTAGAACAGGTTTTTGGGGTTATTTGTGGTGTAGAATGGATGGGGAATGGTATGGGAAGGTTTAGGGTTGATGGGGGTACGGCTAGGGATGATTTTGGGCAGAATTTTGGGACTTTGGTGATGGGAAGGTGCGGCAGAAATCAAGGGCAGATTTCTGGCGTGAATGATTGTGTATGGGAGATGATAATTCGGCCAAGGGGTTATAATGAGTATATATAGGCACTTCAAACCCTAGATAAATCAGATATGGACTTAAATAACCCAAATCCACAAGGAAATAGGCTTAGAAATCAGAATTTGAATGGGAAAAGGGCCTAGGGTGCGGCAAGTTTAATGGGCTAGGGTTAGGGCTTCTAGAATGCCTTGCAAGGCAAGGCAAATAGGTGTTCTAGAAGGGAAAGGTGCGGCTGATTAGTGGGAGTGTGGATAGGGCTTCTAGAAAGCCCAAAACCAAGAGAAAATAAGCCCTAACCCACGGCAAGGATGAGAAAATATTCTAAAACCCCTCTTCGTGTCTTTCAACGCTTAGGAACCTTCTAAGATTGCTTAAACTCAAGGCCATTTAGGTTTAGGAAAGATCAACCCAAAATGGAAACTTTTAGGCTTAGCTTTCCTACTTCAAGTAGGAAACCTCGTTTGAGTAGGAATCTTCGTTCTTCTAGGAATCCATCTTCAACTAGGAATCCCTCGTTGATTAGGAATCCTTCTTCAATTAGGACTCCTCCTCGGACTAGGAATCCTTCTTGGACTAGGAATCCTCAAATCTTCAAATCTTCAATTTTGTCCAAACCTTGTGTTCCAAGCATGTACTTTTCAATCTAAGCTCACATTTGCTCCAAAAAGCTCCAAAATGCATCATTTTATGTAATGTGCCCTTTAAACCTGAAAACACATGAAACTAGCTTAAAAGACTACTTTAAACTAAGAAAACATAACGAAAATGCATAAGAACTAGCTAACTAAGGCGCATAAATATGCTCCTATCAGGGTGATAGAATCCCATGAATTTGCATCAAAAACACTTAATTACCCCCCCCCCACACTTAAATCAAACATTGTCCTCAATGTTTCAAGCATAAATTCACACAAAACACAAGTAAACACACAAACAACAACTAAACAAGTTAACATGGCAGAATAGAAACAACAACAAAGAGAAGGGTTTTAGGAACGCAAATCTGGAATTGGAGTGATTCCTAAGGCTTCCTTTGTTGTATGCATGGGTTGTCTCCCACGTAGCGCTTTCTTTAACGTCTTGCAGCCGGACGAAGAATTCCATGGAATTGATCTTTGAATGGAAGGTGATACTTGAAATGATCCGGCATTGGTTCAAATTCTAGAGTGGGTGCCTGAATCATTAAAATCAGCAAGTTAGTATAAAACGTAATGGAAATTGGAGAAGATGACTTACTTGCTTTGTCCGACACAAACTCAATTACAAACACCATATCTTTGAAGGTTGCAGGGATATTGGACTTGGCCAGATTGAATGTGATGGTTGAGCCTTGTCCTGTGTCATAAAATGCAACTTCTTTAGGCTTTGTTGTCTCATGTACAACCTCCTTGATGCATTTTACACATTCGCCAACCACTTCTTTCTCTTGACTCTTTCTTCTTGGTGTACAAGGTTCTTTGAACACTTCTGGAACTTGATTTGGTGTGCCAAGAATTGGGATATCACTTTGCACCTTGGGAAGAGGTTCCACAATGTCTTTTTCACTCTCTTCTTGCTTGGGAATAAAAAACCTGCGAGGAAAAGGGACATTGGGTGGAATAGGGTTAGAATTAACGAAAATTGGACCCAACTTACCTGTATTGGACAGTGGTGGAGCATTGGGAGGCTGCGGCAAAGGTAGTGGAGCAAGGGTAGGCTGCGGCAAGGGTAGTTCTTCCCTTGCCGTGGCCTTGTCATCCTCTTCTTCTTCGAACAGCAGCTGTTCATCCATGTTTTGGATTGGTTTGGACATTTTTAGGCTTGTTCCAACCTCCATGCCACTTTCCAAAGTGATAGCATCAGGGATTTCAAACTTTTCCTTCAAATTTTCTATAGTTGAGTTGGAGAGTTCACTTTGCTCTTGAATTTGTACCATGAACTCCATAATTTGCCCAATTTGCTCCTCTAATTCGCCTGTCTTCTTGGCTTGATTTTGCATCTCTTTGTTTCGATTTTCTACATCCTGGGTCAAAGAGGTGAGTAACTTATTAAACATATCATTATCCAAAGACGTACCTGAATTGAATTGGGCAGATTGTTGTGGTGGCTGTGATGGTTCATATGACCAGTGATAGAACTCCTCTTCTTGCTGCCAATATCCACCTTGTTGGAATTGTTGAGGTTCTCCCCACATGTAATCTGAATAATCTCTCCAATCCGAATTGTAAGCGTTGGAAAACATGTTGTCCCATGATTTGGTATGGCCTTGATAACCCCAAGCATCTTCATTCGCAGCGAATTGAGAACATTGATGAGTTGGATATCCTTGCCCATAGGACACACCACATGTAGGGACACTTTGCATTGTGGTCCTTTCGGCAGATTATGACAATTGAGAAGCAAGTTTCTCCAATTGAGCTTGAATGGTAGCAAAATCCATATCTTACTTCTCTAGTACCTGAATTCAAGGAAACAAAACTAAATCAAATATCAAAAGTAAAATAAAAAACAAAACCAAATAAGAAACTAAAAACAAAAGACACGAAAAGAAACAAAGTCAGTAACTAAAACAAAAGACACGAAAAAGAAACAAAAAGAAACAACGGGGGATTAGCAAAACCAATTGTAGTATAGATGCAAGTAGGGATCGTTCTGGACCGGGGATTAGGAGGGCTTGCTAAAACCTCTAAACTGACTTAGAAACACAAAAGGAAGTTTAAAACACTAAACTAGACTCAAAGAATGCAAAACTAAACCTTAAAACACTAAAACAAACCAAAAGACTCAAAACAGCACAAATACACTCAAAACTGCCTTAAAAACACAATCTGGGCAGTTTGGACTCTAGCACAAATTTTGGACGAATTTGGGTTATAACTTGAATCAAAACACTTAAAAACACAAACTAAACCGCTTTCTAACTAATATGACTCAACAAAGTAAAGGGGGATTTGATTTTGACGAATTTGGAAACAAAACAAAACAGATTTAAACTAAGCAAAGTTTGAACGAATTTGAATAAAACTATGGATAATGGGCTAGCTAGAGGGTTCTTCTCCACACATGACACACTTGCATATAAACCAATTTTCAGTTGTTCTTTCGATAAATCATGAAACTCAACACCCCAGGTTAATTAGGTCCGCTTAAATTAACCTTCAAGTTCTCTTTAAGTTATTGAATTGGATGGGAAAACGCATACAACAACTCAACACATTCTTCAAAAGTCCTTTACGTGAAAAGCACAATAAAGATACAATCAAAGATCATTAAGCAACATGAGAACTATAAGTATTGACGAGGCACTCGTTACTATGATGAGCATGAAACTTATGCCAAGAATTCATTTAACGCGATCGTTTATAAGCGACCTCCACTACTTGTGAATATAAGTTTGTAACTATTAGGTGAAACTCCCTTATAGTCTAGCATCATATTCATGCATGAAAACTAAGCGCGCACTCTTAACAAACATACACGAATAAGTTATCAATCAAGCAGTTAAACGAATTGAATTCACAACTTATGAAATCACAACCGAAGGTAATCAATTCATATTGCAAACATAGTCATGGTTTCGAATTCCCCCTAGCCAAGAGGGGTTTAGTTCCTCATAATCGCAAAGCAAAGATACATAAATTTAGACATTGAAAACAAAGAATGAAAACACCTAGAAACGCTCCAACAATCCAACGTCTTGAATGGCAAACACGTCCAAGGGGCTCCTTCCTTCTTCTTTGCTGCGGCACATGGGATGGGTGAAGGTTTTTGTGGTGATTTGTGGTGGTGGATGGATATAGGTTGGTTATGGTGAAGGGTGGAGTCGTGGTTGGCCAGAAAAGAGAAGATAGGAGAAGAGTTTGCGGCCAAGGGGTTTTATATAGGGCTAGGGCATGGTTTTTATGAGTTTTAGGGAAAGAAATAACTTAGCTATTTTGTCCTATAATTAAAAGTCAGAAATCAATGGAAAATAGGCAAGAAAGGTGCAGGAATTAAAGAGAAAAGGAAGGGAAATTCGGCAAAGATTATAGGGCAGATTTAGGAATGTGTTTTGAGGCACAAAATAGGTAAGAAACCTCTCCCCTTGCATGGCAACGCTTTAGAACAAAGGGGAATGTAATTTTGGGTCAGAAAATAGGTAAGAAAGAGAGGATGCTCTTGTGCGGCAAGAACTTTAGGGAAGGTTTAGGGCTTCTAGAACAACCAATTAAGTGCCCTAACATGTTTTGGAATCCCTTTGTGGCTAGAACATAGATGAGGAAAGATTAGGAAACTTCCAAGCCAAGAATAGAAACTATCAAGAATGGAAACCTCCAAGAATAGAAACTTCCAACTTTAGAAACTTTGGCTTCCAATTTTGAACTCTTCATTCTTTATTTGTCTTGAATCCAATTCTTCACATCTTCATTCAAATCTACGCTCATTTGATCTTCAATTTCGTCCATCTTCTTAGCTCCAAGCATGTGCAATCCATTTGATGCCCAAAACTGCTCCAAAAGGCTCCAAAATGCAATTTCTTGCTACTTTAACCCTTTGGACCTACAAACACACGAAAATAGCTTAAAATACTAAAATAACTACGAACTAACCACATAAATGCCAAGAAACAAGCTAACTAAGTCGCATAAATATGCTCCTATCAAATTCCCCCACACTTAGCTTTTGCTAGTCCTCGAGCAAAACAAAACAAAACAAAACACAACCTAGACCTTCCAACAATTGTCTTAAGGATTTCCAATGCACATGACATGTTAAAAATCATTATCCCCACAGATTTGAGTCATCTTCACACTTGAGCACATACTTAATCATAGTCACCACTTACTAGTTCACATTTAATCAATTAAAACAATGTTTTGAATGTAGTAACATGCCTTAGAGAATTTGCTCAATTCCTTACAAGATATGCACTCAATTTTCACTTAGATTTTCTAACTACACACCCTATACTAGTTATATGTGAGAAGATTGATGTAGATATGAAAACAAAAGTTTAGCAATCCCTCCTAATCCCCGGTTTTGAACGATCCCTACTTACATACTTTGCTACAATTGTCAAAAGAGGGTTTAATTTGTGTGCTTAATATATTTCGCATCAAATTTTTGGCGCCGTTGCCGGGGATTAGCAACTTTGCTAATCCCTTGTTATTTCTTTTTATTTTTCGTTTGTTTTCTATCTTAGTTGCTGATTTGTTTTGTTTCTTTGTTTTTAGGTACTAGTGCATGACTCGAAGTTCCCAACCTGTTCGTGAGCATATTTTGGACTTTGACGACGATTTTGAACGAACTTTGAGAAGAAGGAGGAACCAACAAGAGTCCAACCCACCTAGCCCTGAACCTGACCTTGAAGAACAAGTTTTAGAAGAAGAAGAGATGGGCGCGGCTGGGATTTTTGAGGAGGCACCAATCATGGCAGCCGACAACCGCACAATCAAGGAGCTTTCGGCTTTGGGATTGGATAATGCCGCACCTTTATGCATCCAATATCCCATGGCAGCTCAAGGCAAGACCGAGGAGTTCGAATTGAAGTCTAGTTTGCTGCACCACATCCCAAAGTTCCATGGGCTGTCCATGGAGGACCCTAACAAGCATTTGAAAGAGTTTGAGGTGGTTTGCTCAAGTATGACTTTGGTTAACGTTGATGGCAGCATTTTAAAGATGAAGGCTTTTCCATTCTCTTTAATGGACAAAGCCAAGGATTGGTTATACGAGTTGGCTCCTGGCACTGTCACATCATGGGAGAGTATGAAAAGAGCATTTCTGGAGAAGTTTTTTCCAACTTCTCGTATCATTCTTCTTCGTAAAAAAATAAGTGGAATTCAACAAGATGAAGGTGAGTCTTTTCCTACATATTATAAACGATTTAAATCACTTGTTGCTTCTTGTCCACAGCATCAGATGAAGGAGGAGTTGCTTTTGCAATACTTCTACGAGGGGCTCCTACCATTAGAACGTCAAATGCTTGATGCCTCGGCGGGAGGAGCATTAGTGGACAAAACACCTATGGCTGCCAAGATCTTGATTGCTAATCGAGCATTGAACGCTCAACAATACGAAGGAGTAGGCCAAAGAGGACCCCCACGGCAACATGTTCATGAGGTAAGTTCCACACCTGACATTCATTCTCAATTAGCTAATCTTACTTCCATTGTGTCTCAGATGGCCGAAGGTATGAGAATGCAAGGACCAATTGTGTGTGGTGTGTGTTCTATCCAAGGACATGCCTCTGAAAAGTGCCCACAGTTGATAGAAAATGGAGGGTGGGAGACCCTCAATGCCGTGGGATTTGGCAACCAATACCAACCAAGGAATGACCCTTTTTCCAATACTTACAATCCCGGTTGGCGTGATCATCCAAATTTCAAATGGCGAGAACCCCAACAAGGCCAACAACAAAGTGCATTCAGGCAACAACCCCCGGGTTTCTATCAAAAGCCGTTGGCACCCACACAACCTCAAGCACAACCTATCCAACCCAATTCAGGTTCGTCCATTGATAATGATCAGATTTTTCAGTTACTAACTTCTATGGCGCAGGGTATGCAAAGTAGAGACAAAAGGATGGACGAATTGGAGAAGCAAGTAGGGCAAATTGCCGAGTTTATGGGGCAGTTTCGTGAACAAGGAAAGCTTCCTAGTTCAACCATTGCGAATCCAAAAGGAGGCTTTGAAACCGCAAATGCAATCATGCTAAGGAGTGGAAAAGAAGTTGGGGCCGGTCCTACACCACCAAAATCAGGTCCCAAAGAAGATGAAACGTTGAAATCTGAAGAGGAGAACCCAAAGCAACCTTTGCCGAAAGCAACCATTGATCCTAAGTCCTCCAATCTGTCCACCCTAGGTAAGAAAGGTCCAAATTCAGTTAATTCTAACATTATTCCACCCAATGTGCCCTTTCCTAGCAGATTTTTGCAATCCAAGAATGAAGAGGAGGAAAAAGATGTTCTAGAGACATTTAGGAAGGTTCAAGTTAACATACCTCTTTTGGATGCAATCAAGCAAATCCCGAAGTATGCCAAGTTCTTGAAGAAGCTTTGTATAACAAGGAAGCGGATTCAGGAGAAGGAGGTGGTACATGTAAGCGAGAATGTCTCTGCAATGTTGCAAAAGAAGCTACCACCTAAATGCAAAGATCCGGGTAGTTTCACAATCCCTTGTGTAATTGGTAATACAAGATTTGAACATGCTATGCTAGATCTAGGTGCATCAATTAATGTCATGCCATATTCTGTTTACGCATCTATGAATCTAGGAAAACTTAAAAATGATGGCGTTATAATTCAATTAGCCGATCGATCTAATGCATATCCCAAGGGAGTGTTGGAAGATGTTTTGGTGCAGGTAGACCATTTGATTTTTCCTGCAGATTTCTATGTGCTTGATATGGAGGACTCAACCCACTCTCCACCATCACCACTCTTGCTTGGACGACCATTCATGAAAACGGCTCAAACCAAGATTGATGTGGCCAAATGAGCTGTAACTATGGCCTTTGGTGGTGATATGATTAACTTTAAGATTCCTGAATCAATTAAGAATACTAATGATGTTCGTTCTTGTTGTGCCATTAATGTAATTGAAAATATAGGGCAGGAATGTTCAACACTAGTCAAGAAGAATGCACCTCGAACTACCATCGAGGAGGGAATTGGAGTGAGCAACAAAGAATGCACGGCCTCAACCTTGAAATCACCAAATTTGGCCGAGTGCAACCTTTGTGCATCTGTCCATTGTTTTCCCACTCCTATGCCGCACCTAGGTAAGCCACCTGATCCAATTTCAATTCCCATTTCAACTAATCGGTTGTTACCTTGTATGGTGCAGGTACCTAATCAAAGTCAATATGGTGGGAGAGTTCGTGTTGATTTAGAGAAGCACAACACGACACTACGAAAGGATCAATATCCCATTCCATTCAAGGACCCAATGCATGAAGTGGTTCGAAGGACAAGGCGTAGAGGAAACACCCCTCCATGCCGTGGGGTTCAATAACCTTCAAAGGAGCATCGTCCGGCTGCAAGACGTTAAAGAAAGCGCTACTTGGGAGGCAACCCATGCAATTCAACAAAGGAAGACCTAGAAAGCACTCCAATTCCAGATTTGCGTTCCTAAACCCTTCTCTTTGTTGATTCTTTCTAATCTGCCTATTTAGTTGTTTTACTTGCTGTTTGTGTGTTTCTTTGTGTTTTGTGTGATTCTATGCTTAAAACATTGAGGACAATGTTTGATTTAAGTGTGGGGGGGTAACTAAATGTTTTTCATGCAAATTCGTGGGATTTTATCACCCATTATTTCAAAACTTGTTCCTTGCTGTTTTTAAGTGTTTTTAAGCAGTTTTGGTGTGTTTTAGTGTGTTTTGAAGAAAAAAATCCGAAAATCAAAGAGAAAATTGAAAAATTTGTTTTAAAAAACCCAAAAAGAGTTGTTTTTGTGTGTTTGTTTGTGTCTTAGGGTACCTTCCAACACAATGATGAGGATTCGGTTTGTAATTGCATGGCTGTTAAAGAAAGTGATTAACATGGATGAAAGTTTGATTTACTCTTGTTTATGCTTGGTTGTGGTTATAACTTATGAATTCACATGCAATCATAAAGGAAAAATCAGTTTTTGTAACATGCTTGAAGGAAGGAACTCAAACAAACGCTACAACCCTGTGAGACTTGAGCCTAAACGTTTATTTGGAGAGTTAAAATCTGTGCATTCTTTGTTTTCTAAGTCGTTGCATGATCTCATTATTCTTTGCTTGGTTGCTACTTAGAAGGCGTTCCATCATTTAGTTCCAAATGCTAGAACTCATGCACATTTCATTCAAAGCATGTTATTGATTTGCATAACACATATTCAAGATGAAGTTGTGTAGTGACCACCACCATAACCAAAAAGCCGTGAATCCCCTATGTCATTATGTTTTGTAGGTTTTAACCCCATTGAGCCTTGTTTAGCCTTTTCTTTGTTAACCCACACTATCCTCACCTAGCCTAGATCAGGACCATCCATACCCTTGTTCTTAAAGCATAGTAAAGCATGATTCAAATTGAATTCCTTTTGATTTATGTTGGCAGAAAACAAGTGTGGGGGAAGTGTTTTCATGTGAGTTAGTGTGCCATAGGCACGGGTATAAAGAAAAGAAAAGAAAAATTCGTGAAAAGAAAAAAAAAAAAAAAGTGTGAAAAGTATGAAAAAAAGAGTTGGAAAGATATGAAAAAGAGTTCTAAAGTAGTGTTTGTTGAAGAAAGGGTCCAAAAAGTTGTATTTGACCCTAAGTGTTGCGTAAATCTTCCCTTTATGTTCAAAGTTAATTTCTGCATTCTAAAGTGACTTCTAAGTCTTAATTTCATTACTTTGCTTACTAATGCTTGAAGAACGTTTGTTTTCCCTATCCTTCCTTTGTTAACCAATACCCCAAGCCCCGTTTCAACCCTTAACTTCTATCTTGAGTGTTATGTGTTTCAATTTGTGGAGTTTGAATTTGGTATGAGCATATGGTGTCACTGGTTCTCGCATCTAAGTAGTAGCATTCCATTCATGAGATCATATCTAAACATGCTTATTAACTCCAGAAATTGCGTTCTTTGTCATACATATATGTGAGCATTCGTTTTCATATCTACATCAATCTTTTCACACATATAACTAGTATAGGGTGTGTAGTTAGTTAGAAAATCTGAGTGAAAATAAAGGGCATATCTTGTAAGGAATTGAGCGAATTCTCTAAGGCATGTTACTACATTCAAAATATCGTTTAATTGGTTAATTGTGAACTAGTAAGTGGTGACTATGATTAAGCATGTGCTTAAGTGTTAAATTGACTCAAATCTGTGGGAATGATGATCTTTAACATGTCATGTGCATTGGAAATCTCTGAGGCAAACGTTGGAAGGTTTAGGTTATGTTTGTTTTGTTTTGTTTTATTTCTTTGTTTTGCTCGAGGACTAGCAAAAGCTAAGTGTGGGGGAATTTGATAGGAGCATTTTTATGCGACTTAATTGGCTTGTTCTCATGCATTTATGTTGTTTTTCCTTAGTTAGTTTAGTGTTTAAAGTCATTTTCGTGCAATTTCAGGTTTTATAGTCAAAGTATGCAAAAAGGAGCATTTTGGAGCTTTTAGGAGAAAAATTGGGCTTGGAATGAAGAGCATATGCTTGGAGCAAGGAGTTTGGACGAAATTAAGGATCAAATGAGGCTAGGAAGGTACTAGAAGACATAAGAAATCAGCTTGGAAGCTTGGAAGACAAAGAAAAACACAAATTGAAGCATTCCTACAAAGGTGGCGCCATGTCCCCTTCATGTTCCCTTCTTGTCCCCTCCTTGTCTCCCTTGTTGCAACAATTCTCCTTGTTATGTTTCCTTATCCTTAAACCTTGTAAACACATTTCCTTTTCCCTCTAGGACAACCTAAAATCCATTCCCCTTAGGATTAGGACCTTGCCGCACCTTTCCCACACTCCATCTTTCCTTGCCGCACAAGGATACCCTTTCCCTTTAGTTTTAGGACATCTACCCTTTCCTAAACCCTTTTGCCGTGACTTTATGTTGGTTCCCTAACCCTTATTCTTCCTTGCCGTGCAAGGAAGAGGATTGTTTCCCAATTTCTGAACCTAATCTCCTTTTCCCTTGTTCTTTTACCCTTTGCCGCACCCCTTAAACCTTTTCCCTTAGGTTTTTGGTTTTAATTTCCTATTTCCTTTAAGTTTTAGATTAATTCCTGATTCCTAAATTATTTTGGAGCCTTGTTCTATAAATACCAAGCCTTGCCATAGCTTTGAGGAGGAGAATTCAACCCCATTCACGTCAGAAACCATTCCACACACTTAAACACATCCATACTTCACCATTCACCCTAGTTTCTGCCTAAAAACATCCCTAGCCGCCCCATACACTCATCCTAACCCTAAATCCATACTTCTACACCATCCATAATCCCCAAAACCCAACCACTTGTGCGTTGCAGCAAGGAGAAAGAAGGAAGGACTCTTGGATGCTCAAGCTTCATCGTTGGTGCATTCTAGGTGTAATTCGTTTTATGATTTCAATGTTTAATTTCTTTTCCTTTCGTTTTGCTATGAACATGAGTGGCTAAACCCCTATTGGTTAGGGGTGATTTCAAAGCCATGACTATGTGTGCAATTTGATTTGATAAATTCCAGTTATGAATTCTTGAATCGTGAATGTAATTGGCTTAACTGTGCGAGTAATAACTTATTTGTGTTTGTTAATTAGGGGTCGACACTTAATTGGCTTGCATGAATATGATGCTAGAATATAAGGTTGTTTCACATAATCGTCACACACTTATATTCATATGTAGTGAAGGTCGCTAGTCACGATCGCGTTAAGTTCAATTCCTAGCATGAGTGACATGATGTCATAGTTGCAAGTGCTTTGTCAATGCTTATAGTTTTCATTGAACGTAATGATCTTTGATTGTATCTTTATTATGATGTCATGTAGGGAACTTTTGAGGAATGCTTCGGGTTGTCGAATGATGTCATCCAATCCGATAACACAAGGAAAACTTGAGAATTAACTAGTGATGTCACGGTTAATTTGGGGCATTGTCATTCATAATTCAATGAAGGAATAACTGGAAATCGAGTCGTTTGCATACTTGTCATGTGTGGAGAAAGAGCCTCTAACTAATCCATCATCCATTTAAAACCCCAAAATCGTTTTCAAATCTGTTTTTACTTTGCAATCTGTTTTGTTAGTTTATTTTCGTCCAAATCAAATCCCCATTTATTTTGAAGTCCTAGATTAGTTAGAAAGTGTTTTGGTTTATGTTTTTAAGTGTTTTGATACAAGTTAAAACCCAAATTCGTCCAATTTGGTGCTTTGTGCTCAAAACTGCCCAGAAAGTGTTTTTAAGGCAGTTTTGAGTCTTTTGGTTGCTGTTTTGAGTTTTTGGTTTGTTTTAGTGTTTAAAACTTTAGTTTTGCATTCTTCGAGTCTAATTTAGTGTTTTAAACTTTGTTTTTACGTTTCTAAGTCAGTTTTCAAGAGTTTAGCAATCCCTCCTAATCCCCGGTTTTGAACGTTCCCTACTTACATACTTTGCTACAATTGTCAAAAGAGGGTTTAATTTGTGTGCTTAATATATTTCGCATCAAACAGTCATGCAATTAAAAACCAAATCCTCATCATTGTGTTGGAAGGTACCCTAAAACACAAACAAACACACAAAAACAACTCTTTTTGGCTTTTTCAAAACAATTTTTCAAATTTTTATGAGATTTTCGGATTTTTAAAACAAAACACACTAAAACACACCAAAACAGCTTAAAAACACTTAAAAACAGCAAGGAACAACACTTGAAGTTATGGGTGATAAAATCCCATGAATTTGCGTCAAAAACACTTAATTACCCCCCCACACTTAAATCAAAAGGCTCCAAAATGCACTTTCTTGCTACTTTAACCCTTTGGACCTACAAACACACAAAAATAGCTTAAAATACTAAAATAACTACGAACTAACCACATAAATGCCAAGAAACAAGCTAACTAAATCGCATAAATATGGTCCTATCAATAAACCGAATGGCATGTGTCGATATGCAAACGTTCCAAAGGGACAAGTAAAAGTGGTATTTTCTTGATCATCCGGGGCAATAACAATTTGATTATAACCAGAGTATCCATCAAGAAAACAATAAAAGGAATGACCTGCTAACCTTTTAAGCATTTGATCTAGGAACGGCAATGGGAAGTGATCCTTCCTTGTGGTGGCGTTTATCTTCCTATAATCAATGCATACTCGCCAACCGGTTTGAATGTGAGTAGGTACAAGCTCATTCTCGGCATTTTCCACAACCGTCACTCCAGATTTCTTAGGCACACATTGGATAGGTGAAACCCACCTACTATCCGAGATTGGATAGATTACTCCACAATCTAGAAGTTTGATTATCTCCTTTTTCACAACTTCCATCATCGGTGGGTTGAGACGGCGTTGAGCCTCTCTAGTTGGTTTGGCCCCCTCCTCAAGAAATATGTGATGCATGCATGTTGTAGGACTTATACCTTTGATATCGGCTAAGGTCCAGCCTAGGGCAGATTTGAACTCCTTCAACACACGCATTAATTTCTCCTCTTCTTGTGCCGTGAGGGATGAGGAAATGATGGCAGGTAGGGTCTCGTTTTCTCCCAAGAAAATGTACTTCAAATGGCTTGGTAATGGTTTGAGTTCAAGGACAGGTGCCTGAATTATTGACGGAAGCAACTTGTTAGTCGAAATGGGAATTGACTAAAGGTTAGGAAACTTACCATCATGCCTAGGCAACGACTCAAGGACAGCAACCAACTTAATGATTTCCTCACTAGGAGGCACGACATGGAGTGTTTCATTTGTGTCGTGGGTTAGCATAGGGTCTGCACCCTTGGTTTTGAGTTCCATGCCTCTTGTAATGACTTTTTCAAGCGCATCGTCATTCAAATCTTCAAGATATCCCTGCGCCAAAGAGTCAATTATATCAATAGAGAAACATGAATGGTCCTCACTAGGGTACTTAATAGAATTAGAAAGATTGAAATTAACAATTTCCCCATCAAATTCCATGGACAAAGTTCCATTAAACACGTCAATCTTAGTCCGGGCCGTTTTCATGAATGGCCTTCCAAGGAGGATGGGCAATGAAGGGGCATGGTCCGATTCATCCATTTCGAGCACATAGAAATCCGCCGGGAAGATTAAATGATTGACCTGCACTAAAACATCTTCCAAAACTCCCTTTGGATAGGTATTAGATCTATCGGCCAATTGTATGATCACACCATCATTTTTCAACACTCCTAAATTCATAGATGCATAAATTGAATATGGCATAACATTTATAGAAGCACCTAAGTCTAACATGGCAGATTCAAAGCGAGTGTTACCAATGACACAAGGAATTGTAAAACTACCCGGATCTTTGCATTTGGGGGGTAGTTTGCGTTGCAAGATGGCGGAGACATTTTCACCTACCTTTACAAACTCCTTGGTCGAAATCCTCTTCCTAGTGGTGCACAACTCCTTTAAAAACTTGGCATATCTTGGGACTTGCTTGATTGCATCCAAAAGGGGTATGTTAACTTGAACTTTCCTAAATGTCTCAAGGATGTCCTTTTCAGCTTCTTCCTTCTTTGTTTGCATAAACCTACTAGGAAAAGGAACATTCGAAGGAAAAACATTAGTAGGAACTGAATTTGACACACTCTTACCAGTACTGGACAGATTGGACAACTTTGGGGTACTAGAAGCTTGCGGCAAAGGTGGAAACGTAGGCCTTCTTCCTCCTCTTCAAATTTCAGTTTTTCATCCTCTTTGAGACCTGATGTTGATGGTTTAGAACCTACCCCAACTTCTTTTCCACTTCTCAACAATATGGCTTTTGCCCTTTCGAACCCTCCATTCGGATTTGGAATGGTAGAACTAGGAAGTTGGCCTTGGTCTCGAAACTTCCCTACAAAATCTGCAATCTGCCCAATTTGTTTTTCCAAGTGATCCACCCTTTTGTTTTGGTTTTGCATTGCTTGGGTGTGATCGTCTTGCCCCTGAGATAACTTGGTTAGTATCTTAAGAAGTGCATCATTATCTAGAGACGTACCTGAAGCATTTGGGGCAGATTGTGGTTGGACTTGAGGGGGTGTGTATGGTTTGGTATGGAAGCTCGGGGGTTGTTGCCTAAAGCCTCCTTGTTGTTGGGGTTGTTGGGGCTCCCTCCACTTGAAATTTGGGTGGTCTCTCCAACCTGCATTATATGTATTTGAATATGGATCGTTCCTTGGTTGGTTTTGGCCTTGAAATCCAATTGCATTGGCGCTTTCCCATCCACCATTTTCAATCAATTGTGGGCACTTTTCAGAGGCATGTCCTTGGATAGAACACACACCACACACCATTGGTCCTTGCATCCTCATTCCTTCGGCCATCTGAGACACAATGGAAGTAAGATTAGCTAATTGTGAATGAATGTCGGATGTGGAACTTACCTCATGCACTTGTTGTCGTGGGGGTCCTCTTTGGCCTACACCCTCGTATTGTTGAGCGTTCAACGCTCGATTAGCAATCAAGATCTTGGCAGCCATGGGTGTTTTGTCCACCATGCTCCACCCACCGAGGCATCGAGCATTTGACATTCATGTGGTAGGAGCCCCTCGTAAAAGTATTGTAGAAGTAGCTCCTCCTTCATCTGATGATGTGGACAAGAAGCAACAAGTGATTTAAAACGTTCATAATAAGTGGGAAAAGACTCACCTTCCTCTTACTGAATACCACTTATCTTTTTACGAAGAAGGATGATTCGAGAAGTTGGGAAGAACTTCTCCAAAAATGCCATCTTTATACTCTCCCAAGACGTGACCGTTCCAGGAGCCAATTCGTATAACCAATCCTTGGCTTTGTCCATTAAAGAGAATGGAAAAGCCTTCATCTTCAAAATACTTCCGTCGACGTTGACAGGAGTTATGCTTGAACACACCACTTCAAATTCTTTCAAATGTTTGTTCGGATCCTCCATGGACAACCCATCGTATTTTGGAATGTGGTGGAGCAAACTTGACTTCAACTCGAACTCTTCGGTCTTACCTTGAGCAGCCGTGGGATATTGGATACACAAGGGTGCGGCATTATCCAATCCCAAGGCGGAAAGCTCCTTGAGTGTACGGTTGTCCACAGCCATGCCTTGCACTTCTTCACCCACTTGTGCCGTGGTTTCCTCCTCCTCTTCTAGAACTTGTTCTTCAAGGTCAAGTTCCTGGCTAGGTGGGTTATGCTCTTGATGGTTCCTATTCCTTCTCAAAGTCCTCTCAAAGTCGTCGTCAAAGTCCAAGATATGCTCATGAACCGGATGAGATCTCCGAGTCATAAACTAGTACCTAAAACAAGAAAGCAAAACAAGGTCAGAAACTTAAACAAAATAAAATAAATGAAAAGAAAACAATCCAAGGGATTAGCAAAGTTGCTAATTGATAGGAGCATATTTATGCGCCTTAGTTAGCTAGTTCTTATGCATTTCCATGGTGTTTTCTTAGTTAAAGTAGTCTTTTAAGCTAGTTTTATGTGTTTTCAGGTTTTAAGGCCAAAGGATGCAAGAAGATGCATTTTGGAGCTTTTTGGAGCAAAATGGAGCTTGGAATGCATGTCACATATTTGGAGCCAAGGTTTGGACGAATTTGAAGACTTGAAGATGACGATTCCTACTTGAACAAGGTTTCCTAGTTGAAATAGGAAAGTGCTTACATGAACGAAGGATTCCTAATCAACGAAGGATTCCTAATCAAGAAGGATTCCTACTTGAAATAGGAAAGTTAAGCCAAGGTTTCCTACTTTGGTTTGACCTTTCTTAAATGTTCCTAAGTCTTATCAACTTTGAAGGCTTCCTATGCATTTTAGGACATCAAATACACCTCCCTTGCACCATATCAACCCTTGCCGCACCTCACATACCCTTTCCACACTTTCCTCTTCCTTGCCGTGCAAGGGAGAGGGTCATTTCCTGATTTTGAGCATTAAAACACATTCCTAATATGTTTTAAACCCTAGCCGCATATTTCCTTGACCTTTCCTTTTATTTTCTGATTTGTTTTCTAATTCTAGAATCCTTAGACTTAATTTCTGATTTCCTAATCAACCTAGGGTTTTAATTTCTGTTTTCCTTTAAATAAACCTCTTTGTTGCAGCCACAAAAGATTCCACACACATCCATACAACTCCATTCACGCCAGATTTCATCCCTCACCTCTTGCCGTGCCCATCCTTCACCCAAATCCATATTTTCTGAACCCAAACCCCCCTAGCCGTGCCATACACCCATCCTAGACACTTTTCCACCATTCTACATCATCCAAAACCATCCATAACCATCTCCATACCTTGTGCCGCAGCAAGAAGGAAGAAGGAGTGCCCTTGAATGTGCTTGCTAGTCTATTGCAGATTGCTGGAACTTTTAGGTGTGATCTTTCTTATGTTTTCAATGTTTCAATTCAATAAACTTTGTGTTGTGAGTATGAGGAACTAAACCCCCTTAGTTGCGGGGTGATTCGAAACCATGTACATGCTTGCAATATGATTTGATTACATTCAGTTGTTATTTCATAAGTTGTGGATTCAATTCGTTCATCTACTTGATTGATAACTTATTTGTGTATGTTGATTGAGAGTGCACGCTTAGTTTTCATGCATGAATATGATGCTAGATTATGAGGGAGTTTCACCTAATAGTTACAATCTTATAATCACAAGTAGTGAAGGTCGCTTATAACCGATCGCGTTGAATGAATTCTTGGCATTAGTTTCATGCTCATCATAGTAACGAATGCCTCGTCAACACTTATAGTTCTCATTGTGCTTCATGATTCTTGATTGTATCTCTATTGTGCTCATCACGTAAGGAACCTTTGAGGAATGCTTTGAATTGTTGTATGCGCTTTCCCATCCAATTCATTAACTTAAGGAGAACTTGAAGGTTAATTTAAGCGTATCTAATTAACTTGGGGTGTTGAGTTTCATAATTTATTGGAAGAACAACTGAAAATCGTTTTGTTTGCAAGTGTGACATGTGTGGAGAAGAACCTCCTAACTAGCCTTTTATCCATCCTTTTCATCCAAAACGTTTTACAATCTGTTTTGTTTTAAAGTTTCTGTTTTGTTTTCAATTTTCGTCCAAAACAAATCCCCCTTTTTTTTGAAGTCTCATATTAGTTAGAAAGTGATTTAGTTTGTGTTTTTACGTGTTTTGGTTCAAGTTATAACTCAATTTCGTCCAAATTTGTGTTTGTGCTCAAAACTGCCCAGAAAGTGTTTGTAAGGCAGTTTTGAGTGTTTGTTTGCTGTTTTGAGTCTTTTGGTTTGTTTTAGTGTTTCAAACTTTAGTTTTACATTCTTTGAGTCTAGTTTAGTTTTTTAAACTTTGTTTTTACGTTTCTAAGTCAGTTTTCAAGTGTTTAGCAATCCCTCCTAATCCCCGGTTTAAGAACGATCCCTACTTATCCATACTACAATTGTCAACAAGAGGGTTTAATTTGTGTGTTTAGTTAATTTACGCATCACTAATCCCCGGCAACGGCGCCAAAAATTTGATGCGAAATATATAAGCACACAAATTAAACCCTCTTTTTATCAAATGTAGTAAAGTATGTAAGTAGGGATCGTTCTGGACCGGGCATTAGGAGGGATTGCTAAACACTTGAAAACTGACTTAGAAACATAAAAACAAAGTTAAAACTCTAAACTAGACTCAAAGAATGTAAAACTAAAGTTTGAAACACTAAAACAAACCAAAAGACTCAAAACAGCAAACAAACACTCAAAACTGCCTTAAAAACACTTGATGGGCAGTTTTGAACACAAACACAAATTTGGACAAAATTGGGTTACAACTTGAATCAAAACACTTAAAAACACAAACTAAATGGATTTCTAACTAATCTAACACTTTAAAATAAAGGGGGATTTGGTTTTGACGAAATTGAAAACAAGACAAAACTTTGTAATTAAAACAGATTGTAGAACGAATTTGAATGAAACTTATGATGGAAGGCTAGCTAGGAGGTTCTTCTCCACACATGTCACACTTGCATACAAAACGATTTCCAGTTGCTTTTCGATAAGCTATGAATACTCAACGCCCCAGATTAACCGTGAATTGCACTAATTAACCCTCAGTTTTTCCACAAGTTATTGAGTTGGATGATTGCATACGACAACCCAAAACATTCCCTACAAGTTCCCTACATGAATTGCATAATAGAGATACAAGCAAGAATCATTAAGTTCTATGAAAAACATAAGCATTGACGAGGCACTCGTTACTATGAATTGCATGAAACTTATGCCAAGAATTTACTTAACGCGATTGTGACTAGCAACCTTCACTACTTGTGAATATAAGTTCATAACGATTAGGTGAAACTCCCTTATATTCTAGCGTCAAATTCATGCATGAAAATTAAGCGTGCACTCTCAACCAACATACATAAATCAGTTTTTATACGAACGGATAAGTAAATTGAATTCCCAACTTATGAATCACAACTGGATATAATCAAATCATATTGCAAGCAAGTACATGGTTTCGAATCACCCCCTAACTAAGAGGGGTTTAGTTCCTCATACTCACAATACAAAGATTATTGAATTGAAACATTGAAAACAAAAGAAAGATTACACCTAAAACGTTCCAGCAATCCTAAGTCGAATGGCAAGCACGTCCAAGGGCTCTCGTCCTTCTTCTTTGCTGCGGCACAAGGGTTGGTGGTGAGTTTTGGGGGTTATGGATTGTGTAGAAGGGTGGAATGGTGTTTAGGATGGATGTATGGTGCGGCTAGGAGTGTTTGGGGTCAGAAACTATGGAGAATGGTGAAGGATGGGTGCGGCAAGGATGGGTGAATGATTTCTGGTGTGAATGCCCGTTTTGTGGCTGCAAAAAGGAAGTTTATAAAGGGGATTTCAGGAATTAAAATCCTAGGTTATTTAGGTAAACATAAATTAAGTCAAAAGCTTCTAGAATTAGGGAAACAAATCATAAATTTAAAGGAAATAAGCTAAAAGGTGCGGCATGGGATTAAAACACAAAAGGAATGTGTTTTAATTCAGAAAATAGGAAAGAATCACTCTCCCTTGCACGGCAAGGAAAAGGAAAGGTCAGAAATCCCTCACGAGGTGCGGCATGGGTTTTAGGGAAGGTTAGATGTCCTAAAATTGAAGGGGAAGTGGATCCCTTGCACGGCAAGGAAGGTGGAATATGGGGTAAGTGCGGCAAAGGTCCCTAAGGGTTCTAGGGCCTTTGTTTTGTGTCCTCAAGTGCATATGAAGTTCTCAAAGTGGCTGGAACACAAGTACTTTTAGAATTAGGAAAGGTCAAACCAAAATAGGAAACCTTGGCTTAACTTTCCTACTTCAAGTACGAATCCTTGTTGGAGTAGGAATCCTTATGTGATTAGGAATCCATCGTTGATTAGGAATCCTTCGTTGATTAGGTAACCTAATTTCTTCAAGTCTTCAATTCATCCATTCCTTTTGCTCCAAAAGGCTCCAAATTACATCATTTTGCACACTTTGGCCTTAGAATCTGAAAACACACAAAAGTGACTTTAAACACTAAAATAACTAAAGAAACACAACGTAAAAGCACGAGAACAAGCCAATTAAGTCGCATAAATATGCTCCTATCAAGCGTTGAACGCTCAACAATACGAAGGTGTTGGACAAAGGAGCACCCCACGGCAACACCAAGTGAATGAGGTAAGTGCCATCTCCGAACTTCAAAATCAAATGGCTAACCTTACTATTCTTCTTTCTCAGGTTGTGGAAGGACCAAAAGTGCAAAATGTGAGTGCTTGTGGCGTGTGCTCCATGCAAGGACACCTTACGGACAAGTGCCCACAGTTGATAGAGAATGGAGGGTGGGAGACCCTCAATGCCGTGGGATTTGGGCAACCATACCAACAAATAAATGATCCCTTTTCTAATACATACAATCCGGGATGGAGGGATCATCCAAATTTCAAATGGCGAGAACCCCAACAAGGCCAGCACCATGGGGAAGAATGTTCACATTGCTGCCCATTCATCACAACACATAGGTAAACCACCTAATCCAAATCCAATTCCCATGAAAGTTGATAGGTGGTTGCCTTCTTTGGTGCAGGTACCCAAGCAAATCCCCGATGGTGGGCACATTTACATGAACCATAGGAAACACAACGCACCCATCAGCAAACATCACTATCCATTTCCGTTCAAGGATGCAATGTATGAGAACATTGTTGAGCATGTTGTGGAGGAGATCCCACTGCATGACGTGGGCTCCAATGGGGAATGAAGGTGTTCTTCATCCGGTTGTACGACGTTAAAGCAAGCGCTACTTGGGAGGCAACCCATGCATTCAACAAAGGAAGACTTAGGAATCACTCCAATTCCAGATTTGCGTTCTTAAACCCTTTTCTTTGTTGATTCTTTCTAATCTGCCCTGTTAACTTGTTTAGTTGCTGTTTGCATGTTTACTTGTGTTTTGTGTGAGTTTATGCTTGAAACATTGAGAACAATGTTTGATTTAAGTGTGGGGGGGGGGGTAACTAAGTGTTTTTTATGCAAATTCGTGGGATTTTATCACCCATTACTTGTAGACTTGTTCCTTGCTGTTTTTAAGCGTTTTTAAGCAGTTTTGGTGTGTTTTAGTGTGTTTTGACTTAAAAATCAGAAAATCATAAAAATTTGAAACTTTGTTTTGAAAAACCCAAAAAGAGTTGTTTTTGTGTGTTTGTTTGTGTCTTAGGGTACCTTCCAAACAATGATGAGGATTCGGTTTGCAATTGCATGGCTGTTAAAGAGAGTGATAAACATGGATGAAAGTTTGAATTACTCTTGGTATATGCTTGGTTGTGGTTATAACTTATGAATTCACATGCAATCATAAAGAAAAAAAATTAGTTTTTGTAACATGCTTGAAGGAAGGAACTCAAACAAACGCTACAACCTTGTGAGACTTGAGCCTAAACGTTTATTTGGAGAGTTAAAATCTGTGCATTATTGTTTTCTAAAGTCGTTGCATGATCTCATTATTCTTTGCTTGGTTACTACTTAGAAGGCGTTTCATCATTTAGTTCCAAATGCTAGAACTCATGCCCATTTCATTCAAAGCATGCTATTGATTTGCATAACACATATTCAAGATGAAGTTGTGTAGTGACCACCACCAAAGACAAATTGCCGTGTATCCTCTACCTCATTTTGTGTTTAAGTTAACCCCGTTAAGCCTTGTTTAGCCTATGTTCTTTGTTAACCCACACTATCCTCACCTAGCCTAGATTAGGACCATCCATACCCTTGTTCTTGAAGCATAGTAAAGCATGACTCAAAATGAATTCCTTTTGATTAATGTTTGGTAGAAAACAAGTGTGGGGGAAGTGTTCTCATGTGAGTTAGTGTGCCATAGGCACGGCATTGAAAGAAGAAAAAATAAAGTAAAGAAAATTCGTGGAAAATAGAAAGAAAAAAAGAAAAGTTGTGAAAAGAATGAAAAAGAGTTGAAAAATATGTGAAAAAGAGTTATAAAGTGTTGTTCGTTGAAGAAATGGTCCAAAACATTGAATTCGGCCCTAAGTATTGCTTGAATCTTCCCTTCATGTTTAAAAGTTGATTTCTGCAATCCAAGTGAATTCTAAGTCTAGATATCAGTACTTTGCTTGCTATTGCTTTAAGAACGTTTGTTATCCCTATCCTTCCTTTGTTAACCAATACCCCAAGCCCCGTTACAACCCTTGACTTCAATCTTGAGTGTTATGTGTTTCAATTTGTGGAGTTTGAATTTGGTATGAGCATATGGTGTCACTGGTTCTCGCATCTAAATAGTAGCATTCCATTCATGAGATCATATCTAAACATGCTTATTAACTCCAGAAATTGCTTTCTTTGTGATACATATATGTGAGCGTTCGTTTTCATATCTACATCAATCTTCTCACATATAACTAGTATAGGGTGTGTAGTTAGAAAATCTAAGTGAAAATTGAGTGCATATCTTGTAAGGAATTGAGCAAATTCTCTAAGGCATGTTACTACATTCAAAACATTGTTTTAATTGATTAAATGTGAACTAGTAAGTGGTGACTATGATTAAGTATGTGCTCAAGTGTGAAGATGACTCAAATCTGTGGGGATAATGATTTTTAACATGTCATGTGCATTGGAAATCCCTGAGGAAAACGTTGGAAGGTTTAGGTTGTGTTTTGTTTGTTTTGTTTTGTTTTCTTTAGTTTCTTTGTTTTGCTCGAGGACTAGCAAAAGCTAAGTGTGGGGGAATTTGATAGGAGCATATTTATGCGACTTAATTGGCTTGTTCTTGTGCATTTACGTTGTGTTTCTTTAGTTATTTTAGTGTTTAAAGTCACTTTTGTGTGTTTTCAGATTCTAAGGACCAAGTATGCAGTTTGGAGCCTTTTGGAGCAAAATGGAGCTTGGAATGATTATCACATGCTTGGAGCAAAAGGAATGGACATAATTGAAGATTTGAAAAAGTTAGGATTCCTACTCAACGAAGGATTCCTAATTGGAGATGGATTCCTACTCACATGAGTATTCCTAGAAGAATGAGGATTCCTACTCCAAGAAGGATTCCTACTTGAAATAGGAAAGTTAAGCCAAGGTTTCATACTTTGGTTTGATCTTTCCTAAGTGTCCCTAAGTTTCAGCAATTTTGAAGGCCTCCTAAGCATTCTAGGACACAAAACAAAAGCCCTAGAACCCTAAGGGACCCTTGCCGCACACACCTTGCCTATTTCTCTTCCTTGCCGTGCAAGGGAGAGGGTTGTTTCCTGATTCCTTGCATTTAAACACATTCCTAATCTATTTTAACACCTTGCCGCACCTTTTAGCCTATTTTAACAATCCATAATCACTCATTCAACCATTTACGTCAGAATTCATTCACCATCCCTAGCCGCACCTATCCTTCACAAAACTCCATAGTTTCTGACCCCAAACACTTCTAGCCATACCATACTACCATCCTAAACACCATTCCATACTTTTACACCATCCATAACCCCCAAAACTCACCACCAACCCTTGTGCCGCAGCAAAGAGGAAGGAGGAAAGCCTTGGACGTGCTTGTCATTCGATTGAGGATTGCTGGAACGTTTTAGGTGTAATCTTTCTTTTACTTTCAATGTTTCAATTCACTAATCTTTGTTTTGTGAGTATGAGGAACTAAACCCTTTTAGTTAGGGGGTGATTCGAAACCATGTTCATGCTCGCAATATGAATTGATTACTTTTGGTTGTGATTTCATAAGTTGTGAATTCAATTCGTTTAACTGCTTGATTGATAACTTATTCGTGTATGTTTGTTAAGAGTGCACGCTTAGTTTTCATGCATGAATATGATGCTAGAATATAAGGGAGTTTCACCTAATAGTTACAAACTTATATTCACAAGTAGTGGAGGTCGCTTATAAACGATCGCGTTAAATGAATTCTTGGCATAAGTTTCATGCTCATCATAGTAACGAGTGCCTCGTCAATACTTATAGTTCTCCTGTTGCTTAATGATCTTTGATTGTATCTTTATTGTGCTTTTCACGTAAAGGACTTTTGAAGAATGTGTTGAGTTGTTGTATGCGCTTTCCCATCCAATTCAATAACTTAAGGAGAACTTGAAGGTTAATTTAAGCGGACCTAATTAACCTAGGGTGTTGAGTTTCATGATTTATCGAAAGAACAACTGAAAATTGGTTTATATGCAAGTGTGTCATGTGTGGAGAAGAACCCTCTAGCTAGCCCATCATCCATAGTTTTATCCAAATTCGTCTAGAATCTGTTTTCAATTTACAATCTGTTTGCAAGTTTAATTTCGTCCAAAACCAAACCCCCCTTACTTTATTGAGTCATATTAGTTAGAAAGTGATTTAGTATGTGTTTTTAAGTGTTTTGATTCAAGTTATAACCTAAATTCGTCCAAATTTTTGTTAGAGTTCAAAACTGCCCAGATTGTGTTTTTAAGGCAGTTTTGAGTGTTTTTGTGCTGTTTTGAGTCTTTTGGTTTGTTCTAGTGTTTTAAAGTTTAGTTTTACATTCTTTGACTCTTGTTAAGTGTTTTTAACTTGTTTTTAGTTATTTGAGTCAGTTTAGAAGTGTTTTAGCAATCCCTCCTAATCCCCGGTTTAAGAACGATCCCTACTTATCCATACTACAATTGTCAATAAGAGGGTTTAATTTGTGTGGTTAGTTATTTTACGCATCAAATTTTGGCGCCGTTGCCGGGGATTAGCAACTTTGCTAATCCCTTGTTATTTCTTTGTGTTTCTTTTCGTATGTTTTTTTTTATGTTAGTTACTGATTTGTTTTGTTTCTTTGTTTTTAGGTACTAGTTTATGACTCGAAGTTCCCAACCTGTTCGTGAGCATATTTTGGACTTTGACGACGATTTTGAGAGGACTTTGAGAAGAAGAACGAACCAACAAGAGTCTAACCCACCTAGCCCTGAACCTGACCTTGAAGAACAAGTTTTAGAAGAAGAAGAGGAGGGCACGGCAGGGATTTTTGAAGAAGTACCAATCATGGCAGCCAACAATCGAACAATCAAGGAGCTTTCGGCTTCGGGATTGGACAATGCCGCACCCTTATGCATTCAATATCCCATGGCAGCTCAAGGCAAGACCGAGGAGTTCGAGTTGAAGTCAAGTTTGCTCCACCATATTCCAAAATACCATGGGTTGTCCATGGAGGATCCGAACAAGCATTTGAAAGAATTCGAAGTGGTGTGTTCAAGCATGACTCCTGTCAACGTCGACGAAAGTATTTTGAAGATGAAAGCTGATAAGAGCATATTTATGCGCCTTAGTTAGCTAGTTCTTATGCATTTTTGTTATGTTTTCTTAGTTTAAAGTAGTCTTTTAAGCTAGTTTTATGTGTTTTCAGGTTTTAAGGGCATATCATACAAAATGATGCAAATTGGAGCTTTTTGGAGCAAAAGTGAGCTTAGAGTGAATAACACATGCTTGGAACAGAAGGTTTGGACGAAATTGAAGATTTGAAGATTTGAGGATTCCTAGTCCAAAAAGGATTCCTAGTCCACAAAGGAGTCCTAATTGAAGAAGGATTCCTAATCAACGAAGGAGTCCTAATTGAAGAAGGATTCCTAATCAACGAGGGATTCCTAGTTGAAGATGGATTCCTAAAAGAATGAAGATTCCTACTCAAACAAGGTTTCCTACTTGAAGTAGGAAAGTTAAGCCTAAAAGTTTCTACTTTGGGTTGATCTTTCCTAAACCTAGTTGGCCTTATGTTTCAGCAACATTAGAACGTTCCTAAGCGTTGGAAGACACAAAGAAGGGTTTTAGAATATTTCCTCATCTTTGCCGTGGGTTAGGACTTATTTTCTCTTGGTTTTGGGCTTTCTAGAAGCCCTATCCTTATTCCTTAATCCATGCCGCACCTATACCTGATCTAGAACCTTTTGCCATGCCTTGCAAGGCATTCTAGAAGGCCAATCCTTCTCCCATCAAACCTGCCGCACCTTTGGGCCTTTTCCCTTGCAAATTCTGATTGTTTAAACCTATTTCCTGATGGATTTGGGTTATCCAAGTCCATATCTGATTTACCTAGGGTTTTGAAGGCCTATATATACTCATAAACCCCTTTGGCCGAATTTACCACCTCCCATATACATCATTCACTTCAGAAACTCATCCCCTCTCTTTGCCGCACCATTCCACCACCATATTCCATAATTTCTGCCCAAAATCATCCCTAGCCGCACCACCCGTCAATCCTAAACACCACCATACATCCCCCATCCCTTCTACACCATTTAATAACCCAAAGAACCTGTCCAAAGTCCAAGTGCCGCAGCAAGGAGGAAGGAAGACTCGGGGATGCACCTGCTGTCCAAATTGGATCATCTAGGTGTTTTCTTTCTTTGGATTTTAATGTCTAAATTTATGTATCTTTGCTTTGCAAGTATGAGGAACTAAACCCCCCTTGGCTAGGGGGGATTCGAAACCATGTTTATGCTTGCTATATGATTTGATTACTTCTAATTGCGTTTCATAAGTTGTGAATTCAATTTGCTTATCTATTCAAATTAAACTGATTTGTGTGTGTTGGTTGAGAGTGCACGCTTAATTTTCATGCATAAATCTAATGCTAGGATATAAGGGATTTTCACCTAATCGTTATGAACTTATATTCACAAGTAGTAATGGTTGTTGATCACAATCGTGTTAAGTAAATTCTTGGCATAAGTATCATGTGCTTTCATAGTTACGAGTGCCTCGTCAATACTTATGATTTCCATTGAACGTAATGATCTTTAATTGTATCTCTATTATGCGCTTTCATGTAGGGAACTTTTGAGGAATAATTTGGTTGCGATGCGCTTTTTCCATCCAATTCACTGACTTAAGGGAAATCTGAAAGTTAATTTAAGCGTATCTAATTAATTTGGGGTGTTGGGAATTCGTGGTTTATTGAGAAGCAATTGGAAATCATTTTGTATGCAAGTGTGACCTGTGTGGAGAAGAACCCCTTAGCTAGCTTTACATCCATTCACTTTTATCAAATTCGTTTTAGAATCTGTCCAATTTACAAAGTTTTGTTTTTGTTTTCAAATTTCGTCAAAACTCAATCCCCATTTATTTTGAAGTGTTTGATGCGTAAAATAACTAAACACACAAATTAAACCCTCTTTTGACAATTGTAGTAAAGTATGTAAGTAGGGATCGTTCTGGACCGGGGATTAGGAGGGATTGCTAAACACTTGAAAACTGACTTAGAAACGTAAAAACAAAGGTTAAAACACTAAATTAGACTCAAAGAATGCAAAACTAAAGTTGTAAAACACTAAAACAAACCAAAAACTCAAAACAGCAACCAAAAGACTCAAAACTGCCTTAAAAACACTTTCTGGGCAGTTTTGAGCACAAAGCACCAAATTGGACGAATTTGGGTTTTAACTTGTACCAAAACACTTAAAAACATAAACCAAAACACTTTCTAACTAATCTAGGACTTCAAAATAAATGGGGATTTGATTTGGACGAAAATAAACTAACAAAACAGATTGCAAAGTAAAAACAGATTTGAAAACGATTTTGGGGTTTTAAATGGATGATGGATTGATGCGAAATATATAAGCACACAAATTAAACCCTCTTTTTATCAATTATAGCAAAGTATGTAAGTAGGGATCGTTCTAGGCCGGGGATTAGGAGGGATTGCCAAATCACTTGAAACTGACTCAAAACGTAAAAAGAAAGTTTAAAACACTAAACTAGACTCAAAGAATGCAAAACTAAACTATAAAACACCAAAACAAACCAAAAGACTCAAAACAGCAAATAAACACTCAAAACTGCCTTACAAACACTTTCTAGGCAGTTTTGAACACCTAACACTAAATTGGACGAAATTGTTTTTATGACTTGACTCAAGACACTTAAAAACACAAACTAAATTGATTTCTAACTAATCTAACACTTCAAAATAAATGGGGATTGAGTTTTGACGAAAATTGAAAACAAGAACAAACTTTGTAAATTGAACAGATTCTAAAACGAATTTGATAAAGGTGAATGGATGGAAAGCTAGCTAAGGGGTTCTTCTCCACACATGTCACACTTGCATACAAAACGATTTCCAATTGCTTCTCAATAAACTATGAATACTCAACGCCCCAAATTAACCGTGAATTGCACTAATTAACCCTCAGTTTTTCCACAAGTTATTAGGTTGGATGATTGCATACAACAACCCAAAACATTCCATACAAGTTCCCTACATGAATTGCATAATAGAGATACGCGCAAGAATCATTAAGTTCTATGAAAAACATAAGCATTGACGAGGCACTCGTTACTATGAATTGCATGAAACTTATGCCAAGAATTTACTTAACACGATTGTGATCAACAACCTTTACTACTTATGAATATAAGTTCATAACGATTAGGTGAAACTTCCTTATATCCTAGCATCAAACTTATGCATGAAATTGATCTATGTTAGCACACAAGTCGGAGTTTCCTAATGCAACTTGTACGACTGGACTGATGCTCATGAATCTATGCTAGTACACAAGCTGAAGTTGCCTAATGCAACCTGTACGACAAGACAGGGTGTAATCATAATATAAGCTCTAGTGCTACAATCACGTGAAAACTGGTACTATTCGCGGTCACATACGATTCGGAGTTGCCTATTGCAACATGTACGACAAGATGTCAGACTTGCCTATTGTAACCTGTACAACATGACTGACATCTACTTGGATCCAAAGCGAGCGTGCAGTGCGGATATGAACATACACGTGAAAAACTGGTCCTGGCCCTGGGCGAGCACTAACACCGGGGTGCATCAATGATGAGTAGACTACATAAATACAAGCATGCCATAATGATTCAATAATTCTAGTCAACATAATAAACGTACATGCGCATCCCGTAGTATTATTTTAGCATTTCACAACAGTACACCATTTCTTATAACATTATTTAATCATTGCATAATAGGCATAAGTCAATTCAAAAGCATTTGTGGATACTATAAAACTTTATATATCATATATATAAAAACAAATGCCCACTCACTGATACGTCGATGGATCATAGCCTCCTAGCCTCGCTTGTCCTCATACGTCATCGGGATAAGTCTCACCTATGTGGGAAATAACTAAACTAATTAATTAATAAGGACATAAACAAAAAGGCTAGGAAAAACCCTCATAGTTTACTTCTCTCATCATTATTTTTGCTAGCCAACATCGTATCATCGTGAGGTGGGCTTGGTAATGGTGAGTCTCCCATAACCCGCTAAGAGTTCAATATAACTCTCGAATTCTATTGAGGGATGTGGAATTTGCCAAAAATAGTGGGTGGTACTATTTGATTCAAAGACCCAATCAAATAGTTTTAAACAAACAATCTAATACGATTTCTGTTATGTTATGTAGTGAACGACATGCCTAAAATTATACCCACCATTATACTTGACAAAAGGGGCCTTAAGGGCCAACGTTTCCTTGCTTGGTATCGCCACATTGAGAATGTCTCAAAGGTGAAAGACATATTGTATGTGCTTAAGCAATCCCCTCCTCATGTACCTCCTACGAAATTAGCTTCAAAGGAGGAGTGTCAAAATTATGTTAGACACTATGAGGATGACTTACAAGCCAAATGCTTAATCCTCACTTTACTTAGTGAGGAGCTTATGAAGCTACATAAGCACATGGACACTTCTTGTGCCATGGTTGAAAGTTTGCATAAGATGCATGACATTGAGACTAGTAATGTACGATTCTCAAATGTTTGTAGTCTAATGAATGCCAAGATGGCAAAGGGGGCATCGGTCCATAAACATGGACAAAAGATGGAAAAGATATTTAAAGATCTTAAAAGTTTAGAAACTTCCATCGATGGGAAAATGGCCCAAGACTTTTTCCTTGCATCTCTCTCGGATGATTTCACTAAGTTTATTGTAAACTATAAAGTGAATAGATTCGATCATTCTTTGAAATAGATGATTGACATGTGCTGTAAATTTGAAAAAGGTTTCAAAAGGGACAGTGGGAGTGAGAATGCAATGATAAGGAAAAGGTTGCATAAGAAGAAGGCAAAGAAATCCAAAGGAACATGCTTTCATTGTGGAAATGATGAACGTTGGAAGAAGAAATACAGGGTGCGCATTGCGAGCCTTATGACACGAACTTTTGAAGAGACTATTTCTGTCATAGAGAGTGCTTTTACAGTGAGCTCCAATTCCTGGATATTTGATTCAGGCGCTAGTCAACATATCTGTAATACGATGCAGGGACTAGCGGGGAGCAAACCACTGAGCAATGGGGAGATGGTTGTGTGAGTTGGGAACGGCACTAAAATCTCTGCAAGAGCAATAGGCACCTACATGCTTAACCTACCCTCTGGGGAAGTTCTGGAACTTAAAAATTATTTAAGTTGCACTTTATACTTGAATGGGCACTCAGTATTGTTTGACAAGATGAGTTGCACTTTATACTTGAATGGTCGTATTATCTCTCATGGTAATATGATAGAGGGACTTTTTCACCTAGAGACGAATAGTGGGATGCACTGTATTGCAAGCGGAAATACCTCAAAACCCAAAAGGGCTAGAGAAAAAGTTAACCAAGAAAAGATGTGGCATCTTAAACTTGGACATGTGAACCTTGATAAGATTCACAAGATGTCGAAAGACGGATATATCCACCCATTAGGTAATGACCCGATGGGTACTTGTGAATGTTGCTTAAAAGGGAAAATGACCAAATCTCCATTTACTGGAAAAGGAGAGCGTGCCACCGAAATTCTAGGGTTAATCCACACTGACGTATGTGGGCCTATGTCTACTACGTCGAGAGGAGGCTTCTCCTACTATATCACATTCACCGACGATCACTCTCGGTTTGGCTATGTGTATCTTATGAAGTACAAGTCGGAATCCTTTGAAAGGTTCAAAGAATTCAAGAATGAAGTTGAGAAGCAAACTGGGAAACAGATAAAGATCCTAAGATCGGATCGAGGGGGTGAATATCTGAGTAACGAGTTCCTAGATTATCTCAAAGAGTGTGGAATAATATCACAGTGGACTTCACCGGGAACTCCACAACTTAATGGAGTTTCTGAAAGGAGAAATCGAACCTTGATGAACATGGTTCGTTCTATGATGAGTTCCGCTGATCTACCAGTAACATTCTGGGGATACGCTCTATATACAGCAGCTTACTTGCTTAATAGAGTACCTTCCAAGTCAGTTTCACAAACGCCTTATGAGATATGGCATGGAAGAAAGCCAAGTCTAAAACACATTAAGATTTGGGGTTGTGAAGCATATGTCAAGAAGCTTGAAGCTACTAAGCTTGAAGCGAGATCAGTAAGATGCTATTTTGTGGGATATCCTAGAGAAACTATGGGATATGAGTTCTACCATCCTGACGACCAGAAAGTCTTTGTCGCCAGAACTGCTAAGTTTCTAGAGGACGAATTTGTTCTCAAAGGAACTATAAGCAAACAGATGGAAATTAATGAGATTAATAATGAACCACAAATAAGCACTCGACATATTGACAACCCTGTTCCTGAACCCCTAGCTCCACGTAGATCTGATCGGGTTAGTAAGCCACCTAAGAGGTATGGCTTAGACAATGACTTTGATGAATTGTACCTTCTAGGTGACAATGAAACAAAGGAGGACCCTAGAGACTACATTGAAGCAATGTCCGACATTGATTCAAAGAGATGGCAAGAGGCCATGAAATCCGAGATGGATTCCATGTATCAAAATCAGGTCTGGACTCTTGTAGACCCTCCAGAAGGTATTGTACCTGTTGGAAACAAATGGGTCTTCAAGAGGAAGATAGGCGTTGATGGGAACGTGGAGACTTATAAGGCTAGATTAGTAGCCAAGGGTTACAGGCAAAGAGAAGGGATTGACTATGAAGAAACTTTCTCTCCTGTAGCCATGATTAAGTCCATTCCGATTTTACTTGCTATAGCTGCGTACCATGATTATGAGATCTGGCAAATGGACGTGAAGACGGCCTTTCTGAACGGCTACCTAGAGGAAGAGCTCTATATGACTCAACCCGAAGGTTTCGTGTCCAAGTCTGAAAAGACTAAGGTATGCAAGCTTCAAAGGTCCATTTATGGACTTAAGCAAGCCTCCAGGAGCTGGAACATTCGTTTCGACACTGAAATCAAAACGTTTGGTTTTACTCAAAACGAAGACGACAATTGTGTTTATCAAAAGGTCGTTGGGGATGCAGTTGTATTCCTAGTGTTATATGTAGATGACATATTACTATTCGGGAATGACACTGCAATACTTTTTCTATAAAAGTGTGGTTGTCCAAAACCTTCCACATGAAAGATTTAGGAGATGCATCTTATGTACTTGGGATAAAGCTCTATCGTGATAGATCCAGAAAATTAATTGGACTATCCCAATCTATGTACATTGATAAGGTGCTAAGTAGGTTCGAGATGGAACAATCTAAGAAAGGCTTTCTTCCTGTAAGACATGGAATTCACCTTTCTAAGTCCATGGAACCTAAGACTCCTGAAGAGATAGGGCATATGAGAAGGATTCCTTATGCTTCCGCCATAGGAAGTCTCATGTATGCCATGATATGCACAAGGCCTGATATCGCATATGCTGTGAGCATTACTAGTCGATATCAATCTAACCCAGGATTAGAACACTGGGCAGCTGTCAAGACGGTCCTTAAGTACTTAAGAAGAACTAAGGACATGTTCCTCGTATATGGAGGAGCGGCAGAGTTGCGAGTGGAAGGCTATACAGACGCAGATTTCCAATCTGACGTCGATGATAGAAGTTCCAACTCCGGATATGTATTCACTCTGAATGGTGGGGCTGTCAGTTGGAAAAGCAAGAAGCAAAGTGTAATTACTGATTCCACGACAGAGGCTGAATATGTCACTGCAGCTGAAGCCGGCAAAGAAGTGTTCTGGATGAAGAAGTTCAACCAACATACACAAATTAGTTTTAATTCATAGAGATAAGTAAATTAAATTCACAATTCATGAAACGCAATTGGAAGTAATCAAATCATATAGCAAGCATAAACATGGTTTTGAATCCCCCCCTAGCCAAGGGGGGTTTAGTTCCTCATACTCGCAATTACATAAAGATAACTTAATTTAAACATTGAAATCAAAGATAGAAAACACCTAGAAACGCTCCAACACTCCCAAGGCTTGGGTATAGGCACGGCACAAGATGTTCCTTCTCTTTCCTTCCTTGCAAGCAGCGGCACTAGAGGTTTTGGACGGTTTTGGGTGGTTTTTTTGGTGTAGAATGGATGGGGAATGGTATGGAAAGGTTTAGGATTGATGGGTGGTGTGGCTAGGGTTGGTTTTTGGCTGAAATTAGAGAGAATGGTGGTGGGAATTTTCGGCCAAACAAGGATCAAAATCTGTTCCATTTTTTATGAATATGGGAGGTGGTATTTATAGGCTTGAGAGAGGACCACTCCATTTCCTTTGCATGTGAGCTTGTGTGGGTGTGTGTTGGCATGTTTCCCCTTTACATTTACACACACATGCTTCATCATTTCAACCACAAAACACACACATTTTCTGCCATGTTTTTCCCTTTACATTTACACACACATGCTTCATCATTTCAACCACAAAACACACACAATTCCTTCCCCTTTGCCGTGAGTTTTGTATGTGTATGCTTCAATGTTCTTCTCTTTGCCATGTGTTTGCTGCCATGTTTTCCCCTTTACATTTACACACACATGCTTCATCATTTCAACCACAAAACACACCATTTCCTTCCCCTTTGCCATGTGTATCCCTTTCACTTTGCATGTGGGCTTCTTTGCATGTGTTTTCTCCCTCTCTTGCCTTGAGTTTGCATGTGTATGAGTTGTCATTGTTTATCCTTGCAATTTCACACACACACTTGCACACACAAAAGCCCAAAACGTCCATCCTCATGCATGCAATCCATTTTAGCCCAAAATTGATCCAACATGCACCAAAATGCACTTTTCTTGCCAAGGTTGTTATTAAGACCTACAAACAAATGAAAATGGCTTTAAACACTAAAATAACTAAGGAAACACAACGTAAACGCACGAGAACAAGCCAATTAAGTCGCATAAATATGCTCCTATCAAATTCCCCCACACTTAGCTTTTGCTAGTCCTCGAGCAAAACAAAGAAATAAAACGAAACAAAATAAATAAAACACAACCTAAACCTTCCAACGTTTGCCTCAGGGATTTCCAATGCACATGACATGTTAAAAATCATTATCCCCCACAGATTTGAATCATCTTACACTTAAGCACATACTTAATCATAGTCACCATTTACTTGTTCACAATTAATCGATTAAAACAATGTTTTTGATGTAGTAACATGCCTTAGAGAATTTACCCAATTCCTTACAAAGTATGCACTCAATTTTCACTCAGATTTTCTAACTACACACCCTGTACTAGTCATATGTGAGAAGATTGATGTAGGTATGAAAACGAACACTCACATATATGTATCACAAAGAACGCAATTTCTGGAGTTAATAAGCATGTTCAGATATGATCTCATGAATGGAATGCTACTACTTAGATGCGAGAACCAGTGACACCATATGCTCATTGATAAGTGAATTTTATATTATATATTATTCCCTATTCTTAGTATATTTTGGATATTATTTTGGAAGAATTTTGATACTTTGAATTGTATTTTCAATATAGGACTTTCGACTTCCTCTGAAGCAAAACGTGGTCAAATGGACGAATTTTGGAGTAATTCCAGTTGGAAGACGTTCGTGAGTCACTTGGCTTGATCATATCAAAATATCAGATTTTTCTACCAAGCGATGATTTTCTGGCGATATAATAAAGGAGCAGCGCGCAGTGCTGTCAAACTGACGGTTTAGGTTTCTTTGGGCTTTTTGGCGTCTAAGATGATGTCTTTTGGGTTCAAAGCCTTCTGCAATTATGTTCGGGACATCTCAAGCTTTATTTCTAGCCGTTTTGGACCTGTTTTGGAGCCCTGAAGATCCAGAAACGTGGCTGTTTTGAGGCTGTACAGATTTTGGGCGAATTTATCTAGTTAATTTAGGATTATGTTTCCTATTTTATTTCAATTTATTTGGTTTCCTAGTTTTATTCTAAGACCTTTTAGGGTTTCATTTTGTAGTAGTATAAACAAGACTTTTAGCCATTAGGGTTGAAGGAAGAAGAGGAGGAGATAACGCACAAGCCTTTGACAATTCAAGTTTATTTTCTAGGTGTTTTCTATCCTTGTTCTTAATAATATTTTGTTTATGATTGTTAGTAACTAATTTTCGTTTGCTAGGGCGAAGCCTTGAGCCTTAGCATGAATATGTAGTATTTATGCAATTGCCTATGATATTATGCATGTAAACTTTGAATTATTAATCATTGTGCTTGAACTGTCTCTATGTCTTAATGCTTAGCTACCATTAAGATGTTTAGATATGTAATCGGATGCAATTCGGTCGGAATATCACCGGAGGATTGAGTATTGCTTCTTATGGTTAATAATTGTAATTTCACCTAAGGCGAATATCACGCTCTTAGGGGTTGCATGGTTTTTCAAAAGGTTTTCATAAAACTTAATGAGTCTTGCATGTTCATATTTGATCTGAATATCACAGACGGATTGCATGTTAGATATACGTTCTTGCTTGAATATCACGAGGAGAATATGCATAAGGAAAACCTAACCTTCAAAGTTGCATGTGTAATTCATAAGTAATTGGTAAAACTACATAGGATTGTTAAGGGGACGGCGGAACCCTAGGTTTTTAACTTTATTTTCAAAACTATTTTCTTTAGTTTTTCTTTGTTAACTTCTTTAATTGTTTTCTTTTAAAATTCGTTTTTATTATTTTAAATTCCAAAATCAACCTTTTAGAAATTTTGTTCTAAATAATTAGCTAAGGATTAGTTTAAATACAAATTATTCATTCAATCTCTGTGGAAAACGACCTTGCTTGAGCTGCTATACTACGACAACCTTGTACTCTTGCAAGTATTTTTAAGTGTTTTTATCCCTACGACAACCTTTATTATAGCAGCTTTGAAATAAAATAGGAAACATAATCCTATTTTTAAGTATTTTTAAGTGTATTTTATTCCAAATAAATTGAAATAAAATAGGAAACATAATCCTAAATTAACTAGATAAATTCGCCCAAAATCTGTACAGCCTCAAAACAGCCACGTTTCTGGATCTTCAGGGCTTCAAAACAGGTCCAAAACGGCTAGAAATAAAGCTTGAGATGTCCCGAACATAATTGCAGAAGGCTTTGAACCCAAAAGACATCATCTTAGACGCCAAAAAGCCCAAAGAAACCCAAAACGTCAGTTTGACAGCACTGCGCGCTGCTCCTTTATTATATCGCCAGAAAATCATCGCTCGGTAGAAAAATCTGATATTTTGATATGATCAAGCCAAGTGACTCACGAACGTCTTCCAACTGGAATTACTCCAAAATTCGTCTATTTGACCACGTTTTGCTTCAGAGGAAGTCGGAAGTCCTATATTGAAAATACAATTCAAAGTATCAAAATTCTTCCAAAATAATATCCAAAATATACTAAGAATAGGGAATAATATATAATATAAAATTCACTTATCACTCATACCAAATTCAAACTCCACAAATTGAAACACATAACACTCAAGATAGAAGTCAAGGGTTGTAACGGGGCTTAGGGTAATGGTTAACAAAGGAAAGATAGGGATAACAAACGTTCCTAAGGCAATAGCAAGCAAAGTAATGAAATCGAAACTTAGAATTCACTTTAGAATGCAGAACTCAACTTTTAACACAAAGGGAAGATTTGAGCAACACTTAGGGCCGAATTCAATGTTTTGGACCCTTTCTTCAACAAACAACACTTTAGAACTTTTTTTTTTCTTTTCTTTTCTTTTCTTTTCTTTTCTTTCCACCCGTGCCTATGGCTCACTACTTACATGAGAAAAAATTCCCCCACACTTGTTTTCTGCCAAACATTACTCAACAGGAATTCAATTTGAATCATGCTTTACTATGCTTTAAGAACAAGGGTATGGATGATCCTAATCTAGGCTAGGTGGAGATAGTGTGGGTAACAAAGAATGTAGGCTAACAAGGCTCAATGGGGTTAACTTAAACATATAATGAAGTAGGATACATGGCAATTTGGCTTTGGTGGTGGTAACTACACAACTTCATCTTGAATATGTGTTATGCAAATCAATAACATGCTTTGAATGAAATGGGCATGAGTTCTAGCATTTGGAACTAAATGATAAAACTCCTTCTAAGTAGTAATCAAGCAAAGAATAATGAGATCATGCAACGACTTAGAAAACAATAATGCACAGATTATCAACTCTCCAAATAACGTTTAGGCTCAAGTCTCACAAGGTTGTAGCGTTTGTTTGAGTTCCTTCCTTCAAGCATGTTACAAAAACTAATTTTTCCTTTATGATTTCATGTGAATTCATAAATTATAACCACAACCAAGCATACACCAAAGAGTAAATCAAATGTTCATCCATGTTTATAACTCTCTTAAACAGTCATGTAATTAAAAACCAAATCCTCATCATTGTGTTGGAAGGTACCCTAAGACACATACAAAAACAACTCTTTTTGGTTTTTTTTTTTTTTTTTTTTTTTTTTTTTTCAAAACAATTTTTCAAATTTTTATGAGATTTTCGGATTTTTATGTCAAAACACACTAAAACACACCAAAATAGCTTAAAAACACTTAAAATAGCAAGGAACAACACTAGAACTAATGGGTGATAAACTCCTACGAATTTCATGCAAAACAACTTGGTTACCCCCCCACACCTAAATCAAACATTGTCCTCAATGTTTTAAGCATAAACTCACACAAAAACAAGCAAACAAACAATTAACGAATAAACATGACAAGTATGGCAAAGTAAAAACCAGACAGAGTAGAGTTTAAGAACGCAAATCTGGTTATGGAGAGATGATCTTGTTGACTTTCCACAGCTTTGAACTCGAACTGGCCTAGGGAACTTCTTAGCAAGGAAAATGAGACTTGATTGGTGGTGGTGATTTGATGGCCTTGTACGGCGAGGTTGTGCTCTTTGGCGACTGATGCGTCCATATGTTGTTGAAGCTTCTCGAGCTCTTGGTTTCAACTCGGACTCCTTCTGCCGGGTTGATTGAGTCTGCAGGCTGCATTCTTCTCTGCTTGTTTCTTCTGCACGGCAGGTAGGCACGAGGTAGAGGCGGTGGTCTGTTTCTTTGTTCAATCTGTCCAAGTGCCGACCGATTGGTTTCTTTCTCCTTGTCCCGCAGGCAAGAGCAAGGGTAAAGGAAAAACATGCCATGGTTTATTTTTGCCTTTGACTCTGATGATATGAGATACTTTTGCTTTTGAAGAAGTATCTTTCCACAGGTGTATTCTTGAACTGGGCTGGGGAACTTCTTAGCAAGGAAATGAGACTTGATCTTGATGATGAATCAGCACGTTGTCTGTCTCCACATGCTTCAAGCTATCATTTTCACTTGCCTTATCTGTTCTCCAGGCAGATGTGGCATCTTCTTCGGAAGTACATCAGCAGTTGAAGATGAGCACTCGAGAGCAATGCTAGGTAAGCAATCAGGAAGGAGTTCCAGGCAGTCGGTTCTTAGATCGGAAGATTGACACCAAGTGCTGGCTGATTGCTCGCTTTCTCCTTGTCACAAAGACAAGGAAAAGGACAGGGAGAAAACATGATATGAGATACTCTTGCTTTCAACCTTCATGATATGAAATACTTTTGCTCTTGATGACTTGTTTGCAGAGGTACCCCAAGGGATGAGAAACACAGAGTAACTCGAAAGGCTTCGTTGGTAATGCATTTTCGGAGATGAAGAAGGATTATGTATGTCTTACCTTGCTATGGAGGGTGAAGGACGACATTTATAGGAATTAATAACCGGTACTATTCTTTCACTCTTGTCGGCACCTGTTGGATGATTGAACAGTAAACTTCACGTGCTTTCTACTTCACCAGAAATCTTCGACAGATTGCCCGTAATTTCTACAAGGCTGAGTGTGCATGTGACAGATGTTGACGAGGCTAAAAAAGACTGGCACCTCTTCGATATCTGGAATCCGCGCTTCGACAAACTGCCCGTGATTTCCTCAAAGCTGACGCTGCATGTGACAGATGTTGACACGTCTGGAAAAAGACTGGCGCTTCTTCGATATATGGAATCGGCGCCTTCGACAAACTGCCCGTGATTTCCTCAAAGCTGACTCTGCATGTGACAGATGTTGACACGTCTGGAAAAGCAGATGGTTGGAATCGGCGCTTCGACAAACTGCCCGTGATTTCCTCAAAGCTGACGTGCTGACGAGGTTGAAAAAGACTGGCGCCTCTTCGATATCTGGAATCGGCACTTGGTTTTTGAGCAGCCCATCTTTTGAGAAAACAGACGTCTCTTCGATCTCTGAGCTTGCCTCTTCAATTTCTGAAGCTTCATCGAATGCTGATTTTTAAAGAGAGGCACGCATCACATTTCAGAGCACACTTGAATTTTTCGCTTGTAGAAGCTCCCTACTTGTACTTCTAAGAACTTGATTTGTCCGACCTCTTATTTTTCTTCACACCTTCGAATATGTCTTGCCCTTCTGACCGTCGCCTTAACTTGAATGTCGGGGAAGATAGTGACATATCTTCTCCAACCAACATTTGGCAGCCGTCCTTCGTATCCCCAAATGGTCCTCTTACAGTTGGGGATTCCATGATGATGAATGATACAACCGCTTCGGTGGTGGCAAGAAATATTCTCACTCCTATAGACACTAGGATACTTTCCAGGCGGTCCGACGAACTGGCTGTTCAGGACTCTCTGGCCTACAGCGTCCGATGTGCAGGCTCAGTATCAAACATGGGCCAGCGTCTTCTTGTTCGAACTCGTCAGGTTGAGTCGTTGATGGCTGAAGTGGCTAGTCTTCGGCAAGAGGTCAGAGTGCTTAGGCATGAGAATAAGGAGTTGCACATGCTCGCAACTAATTACTCAACAAGCATGAAGAGGAAGCTTGATCAGCTGCAGGAGTCCGAAGTGCGGATTAAGACTGATCATCAGAGGTTTGTGGCGTTACTCCAGAGGCAACTTCTGCCTTCATCCTCTGGCGCTTCACCAAGTGTTGAGGCTCCGGATAATCAATCTCTGGTGCTTCGCCTTTCTGGAGCTCCATCGAATGTTGAGGCACCTCCTAACCAATGAAGACTCATTCTTGTTTGTATGCACATCTTTTAATTTTTCTACCAAATGTTCCTTCTCTACTAAAGTCAATGTAAAAGCACTTTGTTTACCTATCAATGTTTCAAACAAAAATCCACACCAAAAACAATCAAACAAGCAACAAATAAAAATGACAAACAAGGCAAAATAAACGCAGTAAAAGGGAAGGTTTTTAGAAACGCAAAACTGATTGTGGAGCGATTCAAAAATCTTCCTCGTTTGAATACATGGGTTGCCTCCCAAGAAGCGCTTTCTTTAACGTCTTGCAGCCGGACGATGCTCCATTGAAGGTTTATGGAACCCCACGGTATGGAGGGGTTTTTCCACAACCTGTCCTACGAAATACTTCATTCTTTGGGTCCTTGAATGGGATGGGATAATGATCCTTTCTTATTGTCATGTTTTGCTTCTCTAAATCAACACGAACTTTCCCACCCCGTTGACTTCGATTAGGTACCTGTACCATACAAGGTAACAACCTATTAGTTGAAATGGGAATCGAAATTGGAATAGGTGGCTTACCTATGTGCGGCAAAGGAGTGGCATCACAATGAATAGATGCACAAGGGGTGCACTCGGCCAGATTTGGTGATTTCAAGGTTGGGGCCGTGCACTCTTTGTTGTTCACTCCAATTCCCTCCTCGATGGTGGTTCGGGGTACATTCTTCTTGATTAGTGTTGAACATTCCTGCCCTATATTTTCAATTATATTAATGGCACAACAAGAACGAACATTATTAGTATTCTCAACCGATTCAGAAATCTTAAAGTTAATCATATCACCACCAAAGGCCATAGTTACTGCTCCCTTGGCCACGTCAATCTTGGTTTGAGCCGTTTTCATGAATGGTCGTCCAAGTAAGAGCGGTGATGGTGAAGAGTGTCCTGAATCCTCCATATCAAGCACATAGAAATCCGCAGGAAAAATTAAGTGGTCTACCTGCACCAAAACATCTTCCAACACTCATTTCGGATATGCATTAGATCGATCGGCTAATTGAATAATAACACCATCATTTTTAAGCTCTCCTAGATTCATAGATGCATAAACAGAATATGGCATGACATTAATGGATGCACCTAAATCTAGCATAGCATGATCAAACCTCGCATTGCCAATAACACAAGGGATAGTGAAACTACCTGGATCTTTGCATTTAGGTGGTAGCTTTCTTTGCAATATTGCAGATACATTCTCACTTACGTGTACCACCTCTTTCTCCCGAATCCGTTTCCTTGTTGTACAAAGCTTCTTCAAGAACTTAGTATACTTCGGGATTTGCTTTATAGCATCAAGGAGTGGGATATTGACATGCACCTTCCTAAACGTCTCGAGGACATCTTTTTCCTCCTCTTCGTTCTTGGCTTCCAAAAATCTGCTAGGAAACGGAACATTCGGAGGAATGACATTAGAATTAACTTGAATTGGACCTTCCTTACCTATGGTGGCCGAATTGGAATGCTTGGATGGTTGTGGCTCAGTTCCTACTTCTTTCCCGCTCCTTAGCGTGATGGCCTTGGCAGTTTCGAATCCTCCCCTCGGATTGACAACGGTTGAACTTGGCAACTTGCCTTGCTCTCGAAATTGGCCCATGAACTCCGCAATCTGCCCTACTTGCTTCTCCAATTCATCCATCCTTTTGTCTCTATTTTGCATACCCTGCGCTATAGAAGTTAGTAACTGAAAAATCTGATCATTATCAATGGATGAACCTGAATTGGTTTGGGTAGGTTGTGCTTGAGGTTGTGTGGGTGCCAACGGCTTTTGATAGAAACCTGGGGGTTGTTGCCTAAATGTGCTTTGTTGTTGGCCTTGTTGGGGTTCTCGCCATTTGAAATTTGGATGATCACGCCAACCGGGATTGTAAGTATTAGAAAATGGGTCATTCCTCGGTTGGTATTGGTTGCCAAATCCCACGGCATTGAGGGTCTCCCAACCTCCATTCTCTATCAATTGTGGGCACTTATCCGTAAGGTGTCCTTGCATGGAGCATATGCCACAAGCTGCCACGTTTTGCACTTTTGGACCTTCCACCACCTGAGAAAGCAAAGTAGTAAGGTTAGCCATTTGATTTTGAAGTTCGGTTATGGCACTTACCTCATTCACTTGGTGTTGACGTGGGTTGCTCCTTTGCCCAACACCTTCGTATTGTTGAGCGTTCAACGCTCGATTGGCTCGATTGGCTATCAATGTCTTTGCAGCCGTGGGGGTCTTGTCCACCAAGGCTCCTCCCGCCGAGTCATCTAGCATTTGACGTTCGATTGGTAGTAGCCCCTCGTAGAAGTATTGTAAAAGAAGTTCCTCCTTCATCTGATGTTGTGGACATGAAGCAACAAGAGATTTAAAACGTTCATAGTACGTAGGAAAAGATTCACCTTCATCTTGTTGAATTCCACTTATCCTTTTTCGTAGGAGGATGACTCAAGAAGTTGGGAAAAACTTCTCCAAGAAAGCCCGTTTCATGCTCTCCCAAGATGTGACCGTTCCTGAAGCTAATTCATACAACCAATCTTTCGCCTTTTCCATGAGAGAGAAGGGAAAAGCCTTCATCTTCAATATGCTCCCGTCAACATTGATTGGAGTCATGCTTGAACACACCACCTCGAACTCTTTCAAGTGCTTGTTAGGATCCTCCATGGACAACCCATGGTACTTCGGAATGTGGTGTAGCAAACTTGACTTCAACTCGAACTCATCCGTCTTCCCTAGGGCAGCCATGGGGTATTGGATGCATAAGGGTGCGGCATTGTCTAATCCCGAAGCCGAAAGCTCCTTGATTGTACAATTGTCTTGTGCCATGGCTTCCTCTACTTCAAACTCAACTTCGGCTTCAGAATTTGAACTTGATTCACTAGGTTCTGGATTCTTCCTTTTTCGTCTCAATTCTCGCTCAAAATCGTCGTCAAAGTCCAAGATGTGTTCACGAATCGGATGAGAATTCCGAGTCATAAACTAGTACCTAAAAACAAGAAAACAAAACAAACTCAGAATCTGGAACGAATTAAAACAAATAGAAATAAAACAATCCAAGGGATTAGCAATCCCCGGCAACGGCGCCAAAAATTTGATGCGAAATATATAAGCACACAAATTAAACCCTCTTTTTATCAATTATAGCAAAGTATGTAAGTAGGGATCGTTCTAGGCCGGGGATTAGGAGGGATTGCCAAATCACTTGAAACTGACTCAAAACGTAAAAACAAAGTTTAAAACACTAAACTAGACTCAAAGAATGCAAAACTAAACTATAAAACACCAAAACAAACCAAAAGACTCAAAACAGCAAATAAACACTCAAAACTGCCTTAAAAACACTTTCTAGGCAGTTTTGAACACCTAACACTAAATTGGACGAAATTGTTTTTATGACTTGACTCAAGAACTTAAAAACACAAACTAAATTGATTTCTAACTAATCTAACACTTCAAAATAAATGGGGATTGAGTTTTGACGAAAATTGAAAACAAGAACAAACTTTGTAAATTGAACAGATTCTAAAACGAATTTGATAAAAGTGAATGGATGGAAAGCTAGCTAAGGGGTTCTTCTCCACACATGTCACACTTGCATACAAAACGATTTCCAATTGCTTCTCAATAAACCATGAATACTCAACGCCCCAAATTAACCGTGAATTGCACTAATTAACCCTCAGTTTTTCCACAAGTTATTAGGTTTGATGATTGTATACAACAACCCAAAACATTCCCTACAAGTTCCCTACATGAATTGCATAATAGAGATACGCGCAAGAATCATTAAGTTCTATGAAAAACATAAGCATTGACGAGGCACTCGTTACTATGAATTGCATGAAACTTATGCCAAGAATTTACTTAAAACGATTGTGATCAACAACCTTTACTACTTATGAATATAAGTTCATAACGATTAGGTGAAACTTCCTTATATCCTAGCATCAAACTTGTGCATGAAAATTAAGCGTGCACTCTCAACCAACATACACAAATTAGTTTTAATTCATAGAGATAAGTAAATTAAATTCACAATTCATGAAACGCAATTGGAAGTAATCAAATCATATAGCAAGCATAAACATGGTTTTGAATCCCCCCTAGCCAATGGGGGTTTAGTTCCTCATACTCGCAATTACATAAAGATAACTTAATTTAAACATTGAAATCAAAGATAGAAAACACCTAGAAACGCTCCAACACTCCCAAGGCTTGGGTATAGGCATGGCACAAGATGTTCCTTCTCTTTCCTTCCTTGCAAGCAGCGGCACTAGAGGTTTTGGACGGTTTTGGGTGGTTTTTATGGTGTAGAATGGATGGGGAATGGTATGGAAAGGTTTAGGATTGATGGGTGGTGTGGCTAGGGGTGGTTTTTGGCTGAAATTAGAGAGAATGGTGGTGGGAATTTTCGGCCAAACAAGGATCAAAATCTGTTCCATTTTTGATGAATATGGGAGGTGGTATTTATAGGCTTGAGAGAGGACCACTCCATTTCCTTTGCATGTGAGCTTGTGTGGGTGTGTGTTGGCATGTTTCCCCTTTACATTTACACACACATGCTTCATCATTTCAACCACAAAACACACACATTTTCTGCCATGTTTTCCCTTTACATTTACACACACATGCTTCATCATTTCCACCACAAAACACACACAATTCCTTCCCCTTTGCCGTGAGTTTTGTATGTGTATGCTTCAATGTTCTTCTCTTTGCCATGTGTTTGCTTTCTTTGCCATGTGTTTGCTGCCATGTTTTCCCCTTTACATTTACACACACATGCTTCATCATTTCAACCACAAAACACACCATTTCCTTCCCCTTTGCCATGTGTATCCCTTTCACTTTGCATGTGGGCTTCTTTGCATGTGTTTTCTCCCTCTCTTGCCTTGAGTTTGCATGTGTATGAGTTGTCATTGTTTATCCTTGCAATTTCACACACACACTTGCACACACAAAAGCCCAAAACGTCCATCCTCATGCATGCAATCCATTTTAGCCCAAAATTGATCCAACATGCACCAAAATGCACTTTTCTCGCCAAGGTTGTTATTAAGACCTACAAACAAATGAAAATGGCTTTAAACACTAAAATAACTAAGGAAACACAACGTAAACGCACGAGAACAAGCCAATTAAGTCGCATAAATATGCTCCTATCATGGATTAGTTAGAGGCTCTTTCTCCACACATGACAAGTATGCAAACGACTCGATTTCCAGTTATTCCTTCATTGAATTATGAATGACAATGCCCCAAATTAACCGTGACATCACTAGTTAATTCTCAAGTTTTCCTTGTGTTATCGGATTGGATGACATCATTCGACAACCCGAAGCATTCCTCAAAAGTTCCCTACATGACATCATAATAAAGATACAATCAAAGATCATTACGTTCAATGAAAACTATAAGCATTGACAAAGCACTTGCAACTATGACATCATGTCACTCATGCTAGGAATTGAACTTAACACGATCGTGACTAGCGACCTTCACTACATATGAATATAAGTGTGTGACGATTATGTGAAACAACCTTATATTCTAGCATCATATTCATGCAAGCCAATTAAGTGTCGACCCCTAATTAACAAACACAAATAAGTTATTACTCGCACAGTTAAGCCAATTACATTCACGATTCAAGAATTCATAACTGGAATTTATCAAATCAAATTGCACACATAGTCATGGCTTCAAAATCACCCCTAACCAATAGGGGTTTAGCCACTCATGTTCATAGCAAAACGAAAGGAAAAGAAATTAAACATTGAAATCATAAAACGAATTACACCTAGAATGCACCAACGATGAAGCTTGAGCATCCAAGAGTCCTTCCTTCTTTCTCCTTGCTGCAACGCACAAGTGGTTGGGTTTTGGGGATTATGGATGGTGTAGAAGTATGGATTGAGGGTTAGGATGAGTGTATGGGGCGGCTAGGGATGTTTTTAGGCAGAAACTAGGGTGAATGGTGAAGTATGGATGTGTTTAGGAGTGGTGGATGATTTCTGGCGTGAATGGCTAGTTTGTGGCTGCCAAAGAGAGTTTATTTATAGGGATTTTAGGAATTAAAAACCCTAACTTATTTAGGTAAACATAAATTAAGTCTAAGGTTTCTAGAATTAGGAAACAAAATCAGAAACTTAAGGGAAATTAGCTAAAAGGTGCGGCTAGGGTATGAAACACAAAACGAATGTGTTTAAATTCAGAAAATAGGAAAGATTCACTCTCCCTTGCACGGCAAGGAAGAGGAAAGGTCAAGGAAATGCGGTTGTGATGTAGGAAAGGATTTGGGAAAGGTTTGATGTCCTAAAACTAAAGGAGAAGTGGATTCCTTGTGCGGCAAGGTAAGGAACTTGGTGGGAAAGGTGCGGCTGAATCCTAAGGGCTAAGGGAAAGGGTTTTTCAAAGTCCTAAGGGGAAAAGGAAAGGTTTTTACATGGTTTAAGGATAGGGAAACATAGCAAGGGGATTTGTTGCAACAGGGAGACAATGAGGGAACACAAAGGGGACAAGGCGCCACCTTTGTAGGGATGCTTCAATTTGTGTCTTTCTTTGTCTTCCAAGCTTCCAAACTGATTTCTTATGTCTTCTAACACCTTTCTAGCCTCATTTGATCTTCAATTTCGTCCATCCTCCTTGCTCCATGCATATGCAATCCATTCCAAGCCCATTTTTGCTCCTAAAAGCTCCAAAATGCACCTTTTTGCATACTTTGACCATAAAACCTGAAATTGCACGAAAATGACTTTAAACACTAAACTAACTAAGGAAAAACAACATAAATGCATGAGAACAAGCCAATTAAGTCGCATAAAAATGCTCCTATCAAATTCCCCCACACTTAGCTTTTGCTAGTCCTCGAGCAAAACAAATAAAACACAACCTAAACCTTCCAACAATTGTCTCAGGGATTTCCAATGAACATGACATGTTAAAAATCGTTATCCCCACAAATTTGAGTCATCTCTACATTTAAGCACATACTTAATCATAGTCACTACTTACTTGTTCATAATTAATCAATTAAAACAATGTTTTGAATGTAGTAACATGCCTTAGAGAATTCACTCAATTCCTTACAAGATATGCACTCAATTTTCACTCAGATTTTCTAACTACACACCCTATACTAGTTATATGTGAGAAGATTGATGTAGATATGAAAATGAACGCTCACATATATGTATCACAAAGAAAGCATTTTCTGGAGTTATTAAGCATGTTTAGATATGATCTCATGAATAGAATGCTACCACTTAGATGCGAGAACCAGTGACACCATATGCTCAAACCAATTTCAAACTCCACAAATTGAAATGCACAACACTCAAGATAGAGTCAAGGGTTGTAACGGGGCTTGGGGTATTGGTTAACAAAGGAAGGATAGGGATAACAAACGTTCTTAAAGCAATAGCAAGCAAAGTAATGAAATTGAAGCTTAGAATTCACTTAGTTTGTAGAAATCAACTTTTAAACACAAAGGGAAGATTTAAACAACTCTTAGGGCCGAATTCAATGTTTTGGACCCTTTCTTCAACAACCAACACTTTAGAACTCTTTTTCACATATTTTTCAACTCTTTTTCACTCTTTTCACAACTTTTCTTTTTTTTTCTTTTTATTTTCCACGCATTTTTTTTTTCTTTTTCTTTTTCTACTCGTGCCTGATGCGAAATAGATAAGCACACAAATTAAACCCTCTTTTTGTCAAGTTGTAGTAAAGATGTAAGTAGGGATCGTTCTAGACCGGGGATTAGGAGGGATTGCTAAACACTTGGAAACTGACTTAAAGACTCAAAAACAAAGTTTAAAACACTAAACTAGACTCAAAGAATGCAAAACTAAAGGTTAAAACACTTAAACAAAACTAAAACTCAAAACAGCAACCTAATGACTCAAAACTGCCTAAAAACCACTTTCTGGGCAGTTTTGAGAACCTAACAAGAACTTGGACGAATTTGGGTGAAAACTTGAATCAAAACACTTAGAAACACAAATCAAAACACTTTCTAACTAATCTAAGACTTCAAAATAAAAGGGGATTTGTTTTGGACGAAAATTGAAAACAAAACAGAAACTTAAAACTAAACAGATTGTAAAACGTTTTTGGATGAAAAGGATGGATAAAAGGCTAGTTAGGAGGTTCTTCTCCACACATGTCACACTTGCAAACAAAACGATTTTCAGTTGTTCTTCGATAAACTATGGATACTCAATGCCCCAAATTTACCGTGAATTGCACTAATTAACTTTCAGTTTTCCACAAGTTATTAGATTGGATGATTGCATACGACAACCCAAAACATTCCCTACAAGTTCCCTACATGAATTGCATAATAGAGATACAAGCAAGAATCATTAAGTTCTATGAAAAACATAAGCATTGACGAAGCATTCGTTACTATGAATTGCATGAAACTTATGCCAAGAATTCATTCAACGCGATCGTTTTCAAGCGACCTTCACTACTTGTGATTATAAGATTGTAACTATTAGGTGAAACTCCCTCATAACCTAGCATCATATTCATGCATGAAAACTAAGCGTGCACTCTCAATCAACATACACAAATAAGTTATCAATCAAATAGATGAACGAATTGGATCCACAACTTATGAAATAACAACTGAATTTAATCAAATCATACTGCAAGCATCTACATGGTTTCGAATTACCCCCCAACTAAGGGGGTTTAGTTCCTCATACTCACAAAGCAAAGATACATAAATTTAGAAATTAAAATCCAAAGAAAGAAAACACCTAGAACGCTCCAACTTGGCAGCAAGCTCATCAACGAATTCTCCTTCCTCCTTGCTGCGGCAGAGAACTTTAGAACAGGTTTTTTGGGTTATTTGTGGTGTAGAATGGATGGGGAATGGTATGGAAAGGTTTAGGGTTGATGGGGGTACGGCTAGGGATGATTTTGGGCAGAATTTTGGGACTTTGGTGATGGGAAGGTGCGGCAGAAATCAAGGGCAGATTTCTGGCGTGAATGATTGTGTATGGGAGATGATGATTCGGCCAAGGGGTTATAATGAGTATATATAGGCACTTCAAACCCTAGATAAATCAGATATGGACTTAAATAACCCAAATCCACAAGGAAATAGGCTTAGAAATCAGAATTTGAATGGGAAAAGGGCCTAGGGTGCGGCAAGTTTAATGGGCTAGGGTTAGGGCTTCTAGAATGCCTTGCAAGGCAAGGCAAATAGGTGTTCTAGAAGGGAAAGGTGCGGCTGATTAGTGGGAGTGTGGATAGGGCTTCTAGAAAGCCCAAAACCAAGAGAAAATAAGCCCTAACCCACGGCAAGGATGAGAAAATATTCTAAAACCCCTCTTCGTGTCTTTCAACGCTTAGGAACATTCTAAGATTGCTTAAACTCAAGGCCATTTAGGTTTAGGAAAGATCAACCCAAAATGGAAACTTTTAGGCTTAGCTTTCCTACTTCAAGTAGGAAACCTCGTTTGAGTAGGAATCTTCGTTCTTCTAGGAATCCATCTTCAACTAGGAATCCCTCGTTGATTAGGAATCCTTCTTCAATTAGGACTCCTCCTCGGACTAGGAATCCTTCTTGGACTAGGAATCCTCAAATCTTCAAATCTTCAATTTTGTCCAAACCTTGTGTTCCAAGCATGTACTTTTCAATCTAAGCTCACATTTGCTCCAAAAAGCTCCAAAATGCATCATTTTATGTAATGTGCCCTTTAAACCTGAAAACACATGAAACTAGCTTAAAAGACTACTTTAAACTAAGAAAACATAACGAAAATGCATAAGAACTAGCTAACTAAGGCGCATAAATATGCTCCTATCAAATTCCCCTACACTTAGCTTTTGCTACTCCTCGAGCAAAACAAAGAAACAAAAGAAAAACAAAACAAAACAAAACAAACAAACACAACCTAACCCTCCAACATTTACCTCAGGGATTTCCAATGCACAAGACAAATTAAAAAGCATCATTCCCACAGATTTTAGTCATCTTCACACTTAAGCACATACTTAATCATAGTCACCACGTACTAGTTCACATTTAACCAATTAAAACATGATTCTGAATGTAGTAACATGCCTTAGAGAATTCACTCAAGTCCTTACTAGATATGCACTCAATTTTCACACAGATTTTCTAACTACACACCCTATACTAGTTATATGTGAGAAGATTGATGTAGACATAAAAACGAACGCTCACATATATGTATAACAAAGAAAGCACTTTCCGGAGTTAATACGCATGTTTTTTAATATGATCTCATGAATGGAATGCTACTACTTAGATGCGAGAACCAGTGACACCATATGCTCATACCCAATTCAAACACCACAAATTGAAACACATAACACTCAAGATAGAAGTTAAGGGTTGTAATGGGGATTGGGGTGTTGGTTAACAAGGAAAGGATAAGGAAAACAAACGTTCTTCAAGCGATAGTAAGCAAAGTAATGAAATTGAGACTTAGAATTCACTTAGATTGCAGAAATTAACTTTAACACACAAGGGGGAGACTTAAACAACTTCTTAGGGTCAAATTCATTGTTTTGGACCCTTACTTCAACAAACAATACTTTGGAACTCTTTTTCTCAACTTTTCAACTCTTTTTTTTTTTTTTTTTTTCATACTTTTCATACTTTTTTTCTTCATTTTTTTTTTCTTTTTCCTTACCGTGCCTATGGCACACAATTCCTCATGAAAAATACTTCCCCCACACTTGTTTTCTGCTAACATAGATCAAAAGGAATTCACTTCGAATCATGCTTTACTATGCTTTAAGAACAAGGGTATGGATGGTCCTAAACTAGGCTAGGTGAGGAAAACATGGGTTAACAAATAACGAAGGCTAACAAGGCTCAATGGGGTTAAAACCTACAAATCACAATGACATAGGGCACACGGCTTTTTGGCTAAGGTGGTGGTCACTACACAACTTCATCTTGAATGTGTGTTATGCAACTCAATAACATGCTTTGAATGAAATGGGCATGAGTTCTAGCATTTGGAACTAAATGATGAAACGCCTTCTAAGTAGCAACCAAGCAAAGAATAATGAGATCATGCAACGACTTTAGAAAACAAAGAATGCACAGATTTTAACTCTCCAAATAAACGTTTAGGCTCAAGTCTCACAAGGTTGTAGCGTTGGTTTGAGTTCCTTCCTTCAAGCATGTTACAAAAACTGATTTTTTTCTTTTATGATTGCATGTGAATTCATAAGTTATAACCACAACTAAGCATAAACAAAGAGTAAATCAAACTTTCATCCATGTTAATCACTCTCTTTAACAGCCATGTAATTACAAACCGAATCCTCATCATTGTGTTGGAAGGTACCCTAAGACACAAACAAACACACAAAAACAACTCTTTTTGGGTTTTTTTAAAACAATTTTTCAAATTTTTATGTGATTTTCGGATTTTTGCATCAAAACACACTAAAACACACCAAAACTGCTCAAAAACACTTAAAAACAGCAAGGAACAAGTCTTCAAGTTAAGGGTGATAAAATCCCACGAATTTGCATCAAAAACACTTAGTTACCCCCCCCACACTTAAATCAAACATTGTCCTAAATGTTTCAAGCATAAAACCACACTAAACAAAAAGAAACACACAAACAGCAAGTAAATAACAAAATAGGCAGATTCGAAATAAACAACAAAGTGAAGAGTTTAGGAACGCAAATCTGGAATTGGAGTGAGTCCTAGGGCTTCCTTTGTTGAATTGCATGGGTTGCCTCCCAAGTAGCGCTTTCTTTAACGTCTTGCAGCCGGACGAAGAACACCTTCACTCCTCCTTGGAACCCACGGCATGCAGTGGGATCTCCTCCACAACATGCTCCACAAAGTTCTCATACATTGCATCCTTGAACGGAAATGGATAGTGATGTTTGTTGATGGGTGCGTTGTGTTGCCTAAGGTTCATGTTTATGCGCCCACCATTGGGAATTTGCTTGGGTACCTGCACCAAAGAAGGGAACCACCTATTAATTTTAATGGGAATTGGATTTGGACTAGGTGTCTTACCTTGGTGTTGGGATGAAGTGGCAGCAACATGAATTTTTTTCCTCATGGTGTTCTCGGCCACATTGGGTATCTTAAGGGCAGTGGCCGTGGGGTCCTCATGCTCCACTCCAATGCCCTCATCTTGCATGGTTCTTGAAGCAACCTTTGTGTTAGGGGCTGAATGATCCGTCCCTATCTTTTCTATTGTATCAATAACACAACAAGAACGAACAATGTTAGGAGTCTCAATGGATTCAGAAATTTTAAAACAAATCATATCACCACCAAATGCCATAGTTACTTCTCCTTTGGCTACATCAATCTTGGTTTGAGCCGTTTTCATGAACGGCCGTCCAAGGAGAATGGGCAATGAAGGAGCATGATCTGATTCATCCATCTCAAGAACATAGAAATCTGCCGGAAAGATCAAATGATTAACCTGCACCAAAACATCTTCCACAACTCCCTTTGGATAGGCATTAGATCTATCGGCCAATTGTATGATTACACCATCATTTTTTAACTTGCCTAGGTTCATAGATGCATAAATTGAATATGGCATAACATTTATGGATGCACCTAAGTCTAACATGGCAGATTTGAACCTAGTATTACCAATGACACAAGGAATGGTGAAACTACCCGGATCTTTGCATTTAGGAGGTAGTTTACGTTGTATCATGGCAGACACATTCTCACTTACCTGTACCACTTCTTTCTTCCGAAAACGTTTCTTTGTTGTACAAAGCTTCTTCAAACACTTGGCGTACTTCGGGATTTGCTTGATTGCATCCAAGAGAGGTATGTTAACTTGAACCTTCCTAAATGTCTCTAGAACATCTTTTTCCTCCTCTTCATTCTTGAATTGCAAAAATCTGCTAGGAAAGGGCACATTGGGTGGAATAATGTTAGAATTAACCAAACTTGGACTCATCTTACCTAGGGTGGACGGATTGGATGGCTTAGGGGCCATGAGTGCTTGCGGAAAAGGTGGTGCTACCTTTGCCGTGAGTGGACTTGGTGTCTCCTCTTCCGATTTCAACGTTTCATCCTTTTTGGGACCTGATTTTGGTGCTGTAGGACCTGTCCCAACTTCTTTTCCACTCCTTAGCATGATTGCATTTGCGGTTTCAAAGCCTCCTTTTGGATTCGCAATGGTTGAACTAGGAAGCTTTCCTTGTTCTCTAAACTGCCCAACAAACTCCGCAATCTGCCCAATTTGCTTCTCCAATTGATCTACCCTAATGTTTGTGCTTTGCATTGCTTGGGTTTGCTTTTCCTGCCCATGAGTCAACTTGGTTAGTATCTTAAGAAGTGCATCATTGTCTAGGGACGTACCTGAAGCATTTGGGTCAGATTGCGGTTGGTTTTGATTGGGTGTGTACGGCTTGGTGAAGAACCCCGGGGGTTGTTGCCTAAAGCCTCCTTGGTTTTGAGGTTGTTGGGGCTCCCTCCACTTGAAATTTGGGTGGTCTCTCCACCCCGGATTATACGTGTTGGAGTATGGATCATGTCTTGACTGATTTTGGCTTTGAAACCCAATGGCATTCGCACTCTCCCATCCTCCATTCTCGATGAGTTGAGGACATTTTTCGGAGACATGTCCTTGGATAGAACATACGCCACACACCACAGGTCCTTGCATCTTCATTCCCTCGCCCATCTGTGAAACAATAGAAGTAAGATTAGCCAATTGTGAATGAAGATCGGAAGTTGAACTTACCTCATGTACTTGGTGCCGTGGGGGTCCCCTTTGGCCTACTCCCTCGTATTGTTGAGCGTTCAACGCTCGATTAGAGATCAAGATCTTGGCAGCCATGGGTGTTTGATGTGAAATATATAAGCACACAAATTAAACCCTCTTTTTATCAATTGTAGCAAAATATGTAAGTAGGGATCGTTCTAGGCCGGAGATTATGAGGGATTGCAAAATCACTTGGAATTGACTCAAAAAACGTAAAAACAAGTTAAAACACTAAACTAGACTCAAAGAATGTAAAACTATAACTTAAAACACCAAAACAAACCAAAAGACTCAAAATAACACAAAAACACTCAAAACTGCCTTAAAACCACTTTCTGGGCAGTTTTGGACTCTAAACAAGATTTTGGACGAAAATTGGTTTCAACTTGACTCAAAACACTTAAAAACACAACTAACACACTTTCTAACTAATTTGACACTTGAAAACAAAGGGGGATTTGGTTTTGGACGAATTTAAAAAGAAAACAAAACTTTGTAACTAGAACAGATTTTTAAAACGAATTTGATTTAAAACAATGGATGGAAGGCTAGCTAAGGGGTTCATCTCCATACATGTTATACTTGCATACGAAACGATTTCCAATTGCTTTTCAATAAACCATGACTTCTCAACGCCCCAAGTTAATTAGGTCCGCTTAAATTAACCTTCAGATTTTCCTAATGTTATTGAATTGGATGATTGCATACGACAACCCAAAGCATTCCCCACAAGTCCCCTACATGATTGCATAATAGAGATACAAGCAAGAATCATTAAGTTCTATGAAAACCATAAGCATTGACGAAGCACTTGTTACTATGATTGCATGAAACTTATGCCAAGAATTTACTTAACGCGATTGAGATCATCAACCTTTACTACTTGTGAATATAAGTTCATAACGATTAGGTGAAATTCCCTTATATCCTAGCATCAAATTAATGCATGCAAACTAAGTGTCGACCCTTAATCAACATACAAGAATAAGTTTTAATTCACATAGATAAGCAAATTGAAATCACAATTTATGAAACGCAATTAGAAGTAATCAAATCATATCGCAAGCATAAACATGTATTTCGAATCCCCCCCTAGCCAAGGGGGGGTTTAGTTCCTCATACTCACAACACAAAGAGAATAGAATTTAAACATTGAAATCAAAGGAAACGAAACACCTAGAAATTCCAGCAAGTTGAACTTGAATCGCATGAACTCCAAGCTTCCTCCTCCTCCTCCTTGGTGCGGCAAAGGTCTAAAACAGGTTCTAAAGGTCCTATGTGTATGGATTAATGGTTATGGAGGGGTATGGTGGTGTTTAGGAGTGGTGGAGGGTGCGGCAAAGGTGTGTGAAGGGTTTTGGCGAATTTCTGATTTGTGGAGTGAATGAATGCATGAATGAATGGGTTAAGGTGGTTTATATAGGCTTCTAACCCTAGGTAAATCAGGTTTAGGCCTTCTAGAAACCCAAATCCATCAGGAATTGGACTAAAAAAACACATTCCCACTAGGAATAGGTGCGGCATAGGCTTAGGGTCAGATAAGGCTTCTAGAAAGCCTTGCAAGGCAAGGATTTAGGGTCTTCTAGAAGTAAATGGGCGGCATATTTCAAGGGAGGATAAGATAGGGCTTCTAGAAAGCCCAAAATCTGATGGGAATTGCTTAGAACTTGTGGCAAGGAGGGGAATACTCTAGAAACTTCTCATTTGTGTCCTACAACACTTAGGAGTCCTTCTAGCATTAGGAAAACATGTCTCAATCCTTCCTTGACTTGGAATTCTTCTCCTTCTTCATCTTGGAAACCTTTTCCTTCTTGGACTTGGAAATCTTCCTTGTAGCTGCAACTTGATGCCATTTGGGGTTTACATTTCCTATTCCAAGTAGGAAACCTTGTTTGAATAGGAATCTTCATTCTTCTAGGAATCCATCTTCAACTAGGAATCCCTCGTTGATTAGGATTCCTTCTTCAATTAGGAATCCTTTGTTGACTAGGATTTCATCTCTTGATTAGGCGCTTTCCTACTTCGACTAGGAAACCTTGTTCAAGTAGGAAACATCATCTTCAAATCTTCAATTTCGTCCATCCTCTTGGCTCCAAACATATGATATTCATTCCAAGCTCTAATTTGCTCCAAAAGGCTCCAAAATGCTTCCTTTTGCACACTTTGCCCTTAAAACCTGAAAACACATAAAACTAGCTTAAAAGACTACTTTACTAAGGAAAAACACTATAAATGCACAAGAACAAGCTAAACTAAGGGGCATAAATATGCTCCTATCAGTGTTTTGTCCACCAATGCTCCTCCCGCCGAAGCATCAAGCATTTGACGTTCTAGAGGTAGAAGACCCTCGTAGAAGTATTGCAAAAGCAACTCCTCCTTCATCTGATGCTGTGGACAAGAAGCAACAAGTGATTTAAATCGTTCATAATATGTAGGAAAAGACTCACCTTCTTCTTGCTGAATTCCGCTTATCTTTTTGCGTAGGAGGATGATGCGAGAAGTTGGAAAGAACTTCTCCAAGAACGCTCTCTTCATACTCTCCCACGATGTGACAGTGCCGGGAGCTAACTCATATAACCAATCCTTGGCTTTATCCATCAAAGAGAATGGAAAAGCCTTCATCTTCAAAATACTTCCGTCAACGTTAATGGGAGTCATACTAGAACAAACTACTTCAAATTCTTTCAAATGTTTGTTAGGATCTTCCATGGACAAGCCATGGTATTTAGGAATATGATGAAGCAAACTTGACTTTAATTCAAATTCTTCCGTCTTACCTTGGGCAGCCGTGGGATATTGGATACACAATGGTGCGGCATTATCCAAACCCGAGGCGGAAAGCTCCTTGAGTGTACGGTTGTCCACCGGCATGCCTTGGACTTCTTCAAATATCCCTGCCGTGGCTTCCTCCTCCTCTTCTTGTACGTTTTCTTCAAGGTCAGATTCGGAATTTGGTGGATGGTGTTCTTGCAGGTTTCTAGCTCTTCTCAACTTCCTCTCAAAATCGTCGTCAAAATCCAAGATGTTCGCACGAATCGTTTGAGAGCTTCTAGTCATACATTAGTACCTAAGAAACAAGAAACAAAATTAGGTCAGAAACTTAAACAAAGTCAGAAACAAAGTGAAATAAAAGAAACAAAAACAATCCAAGGGATTAGCAATTTTGCTAATCCCCGGCAACGGCGCCAAAAATTTGATGCGAAATAAATAAGCACACAAATTAAACCCTCTTTTTGTCAAGTTGTAGTAAAGATGTAAGTAGGGATCGTTCTAGACCGGGGATTAGGAGGGATTGCTAAACACTTGGTAACTGACTTAAAGACTCAAAAACAAAGTTTAAAACACTAAACTAGACTCAAAGAATGCAAAACTAAAGGTTAAAACACTTAAACAAAACTAAAACTCAAAACAGCAACCTAATGACTCAAAACTGCCTAAAAACCACTTTCTGGGCAGTTTTGAGAACCTAACAAGAACTTGGACGAATTTGGGTGAAAACTTGAATCAAAACACTTTCTAACTAATCTAAGACTTCAAAATAAAGGGGGATTTGTTTTGGACGAAAATTGAAAACAAAACAGAAACTTAAAACTAAACAGATTGTAAAACGTTTTTGGATGAAAAGGATGGATAAAAGGCTAGTTAGGAGGTTCTTCTCCACACATGTCACACTTGCAAACAAAACGATTTTCAGTTGTTCTTCGATAAACTATGGATACTCAATGCCCCAAATTAACCGTGAATTGCACTAATTAACTTTCAGTTTTACCACAAGTTATTAGATTGGATGATTGCATACGACAACCCAAAACATTCCCTACAAGTTCCCTACATGAATTGCATAATAGAGATACAAGCAAGAATCATTAAGTTCTATGAAAAACATAAGCATTGACGAAGCATTCGTTACTATGAATTGCATGAAACTTATGCCAAGAATTCATTCAACGCGATCGTTTTCAAGCGACCTTCACTACTTGTGATTATAAGATTGTAACTATTAGGTGAAACTCCCTCATAATCTAGCATCATATTCATGCATGAAAACTAAGTGTGCACTCTCAATCAACATACACAAATAAGTTATCAATCAACTAGATGAACGAATTGAATCCACAACTTATGAAATAACAACTGAATTTAATCAAATCATACTGCAAGCATGAACATGTATTTCGAATCCCCCCCTAGCCAAGGGGGGTTTAGTTCCTCATACTCGCAAAGCAAAGATACATAAATTTAGAAATTAAAATCCAAAGAAAGAAAACACCTAGAACGCTCCAACTTGGCAGCAAGCTCATCAACGATATCTCCTTCCTCCTTGCTGCGGCAGAGAAGTTTAGAACAGGTTTTTGGGATTATTTATGGTGTAGAATGGATGGGGAATGGTATGGAAAGGTTTAGGGTTGATGGGTGGTGCGGCTAGGGGTTGTTTTTGGCAGAAATTATGGAATATGGTGGTGGAAAGGTGCGGCAAAGAGAGCTTCTTTGTTTCTGACGTGAATGGGAGATATGGTTTCTACGGCATAGAATGAAAACACATATATATAGGCACCACAAACCCTAGAGAAATTAGGTTAGGCAATGGGCTAGGGTTTAGGTGCGGCCAAGGGTGAAAATCCACAAGGAATTATGTTAAAACAATCAGATTTTTAGTGGGAATAAGGCCTAAGGTGCGGCTAGGGTTAGGGTTAGAGATGGGCCTTCTAGAATGCCTTGCAAGGCAAGGAAATCAGATATTCTAGAGGCCTAGGTGCGGCTAGGGTTAGGTCGTCCAAAAGCCCAAAGCCAATAATAGAAACTCTCGAAAATGGAAACCTCCAAGAATAGAAACTTCCAACTTTAGAAACTTTGGTTTCCAATTCTGAATTCTTTGTTCTTCACTTGCATTTCTTCATTTCTTACGCTCCTTTGACCTTCAAACTTGTCCATTCCTTGTGCTCCAAGCATGTACTTTTCAATCTAAGCTCACATTTGCTCCAAAAAGCTCCAAAATGCATCATTTTATGTAATGTGCCATTTAAACCTGACACATGAAACTAGCTTAAAAGACTACTTTAAACTAAGAAAACATAACGAAAATGCATAAGAACTAGCTAACTAAGGCGCATAAATATGCTCCTATCAGTGCCTATGGCACACTAACTCACATGAGAAACACTTCCCCCACACTTGTTTTCTGCCATACATTAATCAAAAGGAATTCAATTTGAATCATGCTTTACTATGCTTCAAGAATAAGGGTATGGATGGTCCTAATCTAGGCTAGGTGAGTATAACGTGGGTTAACAAAGAAAAGGCTAAACAAGGCTCAATGGGGTTAAAACCTACAAAACATAATGACATAGGGGATTCTCGGCTTTTTGGTTATGGTGGTGGTCACTACACAACTTTATCTTGAATATGTGTTATGCAAATCAATAACATGCTTTGAATGAAATGGGCATGAGTTCTAGCATTTGGAACTAAATGATGAAACGCCTTCTAAGTAGTAACCAAGCAAGGAATAATGAGATCATGCAACGACTTAGAAAACAATAATGCACAGATTTTAACTCTCCAAATAAACGTTTAAGCTCAAGTCTCACAAGGTTGTAGCGTTTGTTTGAGTTCCTTCCTTCAAGCATGTTACAAAAACTGATTTTTCTTTATGATTGCATGTGAATTCATAAGTTATAACCACAACCAAGCATAAACAAAGAGTAAATCAAACTTTCATCCATGTTAATCACTCTCTTTAACAGTCATGCAATTACAAACCGAATCCTCATCATTGTGTTGGAAGGTACCCTAAGACACAAACACACAAAAAGACTCAAAACACTGTTTTTAGGCTTTTCAAAACACTTTTTTCAAATTTTTATATGATTTTCGGATTTTTACGTCAAAACACACTAAAACACACCAAAACTGCTTAAAAACACTTAAAAACAGCAAGGAACAACACTTGAAAATATGGGTGATAAAATCCCACGAATTTGCATCAAAACACTTTGGTTACCCCCCCACACTTAAATCAAACATTGTCCTCAATGTTTCAAGCATAAAATCACACCAAACAAAAGGACACACACAAACAGCAACTAAAACAACTAAATAGGCAGATTCGAAAGAAACAACAAAGAGAAGAGTTTAGGAACGCAAATCTGGAATTGGAGTGATTCCTTGGTCTTCCTTTGTTGAATTGCATGGGTTGCCTCCCAAGTAGCGCTTTCTTTAACGTCTTGAAGCCGGACGAAGAACACAATCATGCCCCATTGGAGCCCACGGCATGGAGTGGGAGCTCCTCCACAACCTGCCCCACGGCACTCTCATAGTATGGCTTCAATCGATGTCCGTTAACCTTGAATTCCACTCCATTCCTTAAGCTTTGGACTTGAACTGCACCATGTGGAAAAACATTAATAACAACAAAAGGTCCAATCCACTTAGAACGTAACTTACCAGGAAATAAACGTAAGCGAGAATTAAAAAGTAAAACTTTCTGCCCAATTGAAAAGGTTTTGCCCCGAATCATCTTGTCATGAAACGCCTTTGTTTTCTCCTTGTAGATGCGGGCATTCTCATATGCTTCATTCCTTAGCTCCTCAAGCTCATTCAATTGGAGCTTTCGATGCATTCCAGCAGCATCTAAGTCCAAATTGAATGTTTTCACGGCCCAATGTGCCTTGTGCTCTAGTTCCACGGGTAAGTGACAAGGCTTGCCATAAACTAGCCGAAATGGAGACATCCCTAGGGGTGTCTTGTAGGCAGTGCGATACGCCCATAATGCATCGTCTAAACGCATGCTCCAATCTTTCCGGTTAGGCCCCACGGTCTTCTCCAAGATTTGCTTGATTTCTCTATTCGAAACTTCTGGTTGGCCACTTGTTTGAGGGTGATAAGGTGTTGAAACCTTATGCTTGACATTGTACTTCTTAAAGAGTGCCTCAATGGTCCGATTGCAGAAATGTGAGCCTCCATCACTTATAAACACTCGCGGCATCCCAAATCTAGAGAAAATGTTAGTCTTGATAAAATCTGAAACCACTCTAGAATCGTTAGTACGGGTAGCTTTTGCTTCTACCCATTTAGAAACATAATCAACCGCAAGTAAAATATAAGTGAAACCAAACGAAGAAGGAAAAGGACCCATGAAATCAATACCCCAAACATCAAAAATTTCAACATTGAAGATGGGTGTTTGCGGTATTTGGTCTTTTGCACCAATGGAACCTGTTCTTTGACATCCATCACATGTTAAGCAAAACATTCTAGCATCTTTGAACAATGTAGGCTAATAAAAACCAGATTCTAACACTTTGAGGGCTGTTCTTTGGGTGCCAAAATGGCCTCCACATGCATAAGAATGACAAAATGCTAGAATTGAATTAAAATCAGAATTTGGCACACATCTTCTCACAATCTGATCTGGGCAATATTTCCATAGATATGGATCATCCCACACATAAAATCTTGCATCATGTTTCAATTTATCACGTTGAACCTTGCTTAGAGTGTTAGGAACTTGCTTAGACACCAAGAAATTGACCAAATCGGCATACCAAGGGGTACTTACCTTAATGGACAGAAGTTGTTCATCCGGAAATGTCTCAGAAATGGGGAGGGACTCTTCTTCACGCACCAATCTGCTTAGGTGGTCAGCCACCACGTTTTCACATCATTTCTTGTCCCTAATTTCAATATCGAACTCTTGAAGTAAGAGCATCCAACGAATGAGCCTCGGTTTGGCCTCCTTTTTGGTGAAAAGATACTTCAAGGCTGCATGGTCAGTGAAAACAATGACTTTAGTACCAAGTAGATATGATCTAAATTTATCTAAAGCAAATACAATCGCCAAAAGTTCTTTTTCGGTCGTAGAATAATTCAATTGAGCATCATTCAAAGTGCGTGAAGCATAATAAATAACATGTGGCTGTTTATTTTTTCTTTGACCCAAAACAGCTCCAAGTGCATAATCCGATGCATCACACATCAATTCAAATGGAATGGACCAATCTGGGGGAGTTATGATGGGTGCCGTGGTGAGGAGGTCCTTGAGATGCTTGAATGCCTTCTCACATGCCTTGTTGAACTCAAAGGACACATCCTTTTGTAGGAGACGGCATAGGGGTTGTGCAATCTTGGAAAAGTCCTTGATAAATCGTCTATAGAATCCTGCATGACCAAGAAAAGAACGAACCTCTCTAACCGAAGTAGGAGAGGGTAAGTAGCGTACAAGATCTACTTTAGACTTATCAACTTCAATTCCTTTTTCAGAGATTATATGGCCCAAAACAATACCTTGTTTAACCATAAAGTGGCATTTTTCCCAATTTAAAACAAGGTTTGTTTCAACACAACGTTTCAAGATTAAAGTGAGATTATCCAAGCAATTATCAAATGAATCACCAAAAACACTAAAGTCATCCATGAATATCTCAATGATCCTCTCAACATAATCAGAAAATATGCTTACCATACACCTTTGAAACGTGGCAGGAGCATTGCACAAGCCAAATGGCATGCGTCGATATGCAAACGTTCCAAAAGGACAAGTAAATGTGGTCTTTTCTTGATCGTCCGGGGCAATGACAATTTGATTATAACCGGAATAACCATCAAGAAAACAATAAAAAGAATGACCCGCTAACCTTTCCAACATTTGATCTAGGAAAGGCAATGGGAAGTGGTCCTTCCTTGTGGTGGCGTTTATCTTCCTATAATCAATGCATACACGCCAACCGGTTTGAATTCTCATAGGTACAAGCTCATTCTCGGCATTCTCCACAACCGTCACTCCAGATTTCTTAGGCACACATTGGATAGGTGAAACCCAACGACTATCGGAGATGGGATAAATTACCCCATAATCTAGAAGTTTGATTATCTCCTTTTTCACAACTTCCATCATCGGAGGGTTGAGACGGCGTTGAGCCTCTCTAGTTGGTTTGGCCCCCTCCTCAAGAAATATGTGATGCATTGATAGGAGCATATTTATGCGCCTTAGTTTAGCTTGTTCTTGTGCATTTATAGTGTTTTTCATTAGTAAAGTAGTCTTTTAAGCTAGTTTTATGTGTTTTCAGGTTCTAAGGGCAAAATATGCAAAATGATGCATTTTGGAGCATTTTGGAGCAAATTAGAGCTTGGAATGGACATCATATGCTTGGAACCAAGAGGATGGACGAAATTGAAGATTTGAAGATGATGTTTCCTACTTGAACAAGGTTTCCTAGTCGAAGTAGGAAAGCGCCTCATTAAAAGAAGGATTCCTAATTGAAGAATGATTCCTAATCAACGAGGGATTCCTAGTTGAAGATGGATTCCTAGAAGAATGAAGATTCCTACTCAAACAAGGTTTCCTACTTGGAGTAGGAAAGTCAAAATCCAAATGGTCTCAAGAGAAGCAACAAAGAAGTTTTCCAAGTCCAAGAAGGAAAAGGGATTCCAAGATGAAGAAGGAAAGACAAAGACAAGGTTTCCTAATCCTAATAGGCAAAGTTTCCAAGTGAAATGAGGAGTCCTTATCCATTTAGGGCACCTTATCCATTGAGGACACCTAAACCTTATCCTTATCCCTTAGTGCCGCACCCTAGGCCATCTAGAAGCCTTATCCTTCTAATCCATTCCTGCCACACCTAGGAGGATCTTTCCTACCCAAAATCTGATTGTTTTTAGCCCTTTCCTGATGGGATTTAATTCTCCAAGTCCTAATCTGATTTGCTAGACTTTTAGGACCTTATAAATACATGGTGCCGCACCCATTCATTGAGACCACGCACCACAATTCACAATTCACTCCAGAAATTCGTCCAACACCTTTCTCCCTAGTTTTTAAGCCTTGCCGCACCATCCCCATCCCCTAAACACTTCTACCTTAGTCCATACTCATCCTCCCATACATATAAGTCCCAAACCTGTCCCTAAGTCCTTTGCCGCAGCAAGGAGGAGGAGAAGGAGCCTTGGAAGTTCATGTCGTGCAAGTTCAAGTCACTGGAATTTCTAGGTGTTTCTTTTCCTTTGATTTCAACGTTTAATTTCAATTCTCTTTGTTTTGTGCGTATGAGGAACTAAACCCCCCCTTGGCTAGGGGGGGATTCGAAATACATGTTTATGCTTGCTATATGATTTGATTACTTCTAATTGTGTTTCATAAGTTGTGAATTCAATTTACTTATCTATGTGAATTACATTGATTTGTGTGTGTTGGTTGAGAGTGCACGCTTAATTATCATGCATAAACTGAATGCTAGGATATAAGGAAATTTCACCTAATCGTTATGGACTTATATTCACAAGTAGTAAAGGTTGATGATCTCAATCGCGTTAAGTAAATTCTTGGCATAAGTTTCATGCAATCATAGTAACAAGTGCTTCGTCAATGCTTATGGTTTTCATAGAACTTAATGATTCTTGCTTGTATCTCTATTATGCAATCATGTAGGGGACTTGTGGGGAATGCTTTGGGTTGTCGTATGCAATCATCCAATTCAATAACGTTAGGAAAATTTGAAGGTTAATTTAAGCGGACCTAATTAACTTGGGGCGTTGAGAATTCATGGTTTATTGAAAGGCAATTGGAAATCGTTTTGAATGCAAGTATAACATGTGTGGAGATGAACCCCTTAGCTAGCCTTCCATCCATTGTTTTAAGCCAAATTCGTTTTTAAAATCTGTTCTAATTTACAAAGTTTGTTTTGTTTTTAAATTCGTCCAAAATCAATCCCCCTTTTCTTTGTTGAGTCATAGTAGTTAGAAATCACTTTAGTTTGTGTTTTTAAGTGTCTTAGGTCAAGTTAAAACCAATTTTCGTCCAAGTTTGTGTCTAGTGTTCAAAACTGCCCAGAAAGTGGTTTTAAGGCAGTTTTGAGTGTTTTTGTGTTATTTTGAGTCTTTTGGTTTGTTTTGGTGTTTTAAGTTATAGTTTTACATTCTTTGAGTCTAGTTTAGTGTTTTAAACTTGTTTTTACGTTTTTGAGTCAATTCCAAGTGATTTTGCAATCCCTCCTAATCCCCGGCCTAGAACGATCCCTACTTACGTATTTTGCTACAATTGATAAAAAGAGGGTTTAATTTGTGTGCTTATATATTTCGCATCAAATTTTTGGCGCCGTTGCCGGGGATTAGCAACTTTGCTAATCCCTTGGATTGTTATTTTCGTTTTTCTTATTAGATCAGATTCTTATGTTATTTTGTTTCTTGTTTTAGGTACTTGTTTATGACTCGGAGTTCTAATCCGGTTCACGAACATATTTTGGACTTTGACGACGATTTTGAGCCAGAGTTGAGACGAAAGAGGAAGAACCCGGAACCTAGTGAATCAAGTGCAAGTTCCGAGTCCGTTTCTGAATTTGAAGAAGTGGAAGACATGGCAGCGGACAACCGAACGATCAAGGAGCTTTCCGCTTCGGGATTGGATAATGCCGCACCTCTATGTATCCAATACCCTAGGGCGGCTCCGGACAAAACTGCCGAGTTCGAATTGAAGTCAAGCTTGTTACATCACATTCCGAAGTACCATGGGCTGTCCATGGAAGATCCGAACAAGCATTTGAAGGAGTTTGAAGTCGTTTGCTCAAGCATGACTCCGGTGAACGTGGATGAGAGCATCTTGAAGATTAAGGCCTTTCCCTTTTCTCTCCAAGAGAAGGCGAAAGATTGGTTGTACGAATTGGCTCCCGGAACTGTCACATCATGGGAGAGCATGAAACGAGCTTACTTGGAGAAGTTTTTCCCAACTTCTCGAGTCATCCTCCTACGAAAAAGGATAAGTGGAATTCAACAAGATGAAGGTGAGTCGTTTCCTACATATTATGAACGTTTTAAATCTCTTGTTGCTTCATGTCCACAACATCAAATGAAGGAGGAACTACTTCTACAATACTTCTACGAGGGACTTCTACCTATTGAACGTCAAATGCTAGATGCCTCAGCGAGAGGAGCATTAGTGGACAAGACCCCTACGGCTGCAAAGATGTTGATCGCTAATAGAGCGTTGAACGCTCAACAATACGAAGGTGTTGGACAAAGGAGCATGCCACGGCAACATCAAGTCAATGAGGTAAGTGCCATAACTGAACTTCAAAATCAAATGGCTAACCTTACTACATTGCTTTCTCAGGTGGTTGAAGGTCCAAAAGTCAAACTCGTAGCTTCTTGTGGCGTATGCTCCATGCAAAACCACCATACGGACAAGTGCCCACAATTGATCGAGAATGGAGGGTGGGAGACACTCAATGCCGTGGGATATGGCAACCAATACCAATCACGTGGTGATCCGTTTTCCAATACTTACAATCCCGGTTGGCATGATCATCCGAATTTCAAATGGCGAGACCCCCAACAAGGCCAACAACAAAGCGGATTTAGGCAACAACCCCCGGGTTTCTATCAAAAGCCGTTGGCACCACCACAAGCCCAAGCACAACCTGCCCAAAGCAATTCAGGTAATTCAAGTGATAATGATAAGATTTTTCAGGTAATTCAACTTCTTTTCCACTTCTCAACAATATGGCTTTTGCACTTTCGAACCCGCCCTTTGGATTTGGAATGGTAGAACTAGGAAGTTGTCCGGGATCTCGGAACTTACCTACAAACTCGGCAATCTGCCCAATTTGTTTCTCAAGTTGATCCACCCTTTTGTCTTGGTTTTGCATAGCCTTAGCTTGATCTTCCTGCCCATTAGACAACTTAGTTAGTATCTTAAGAAGTGTATCATTGTCAAGAGACGTACCTGAGGCACTTGGGCCGGATTGGGCTTGATTTTGGGGTGGGCCGTAGGTTTTGGGAAAGAACCCCGGGGGTTGTTGCCTAAAACCTCCTTGGTTTTGAGGTTGTTGGGGCTCCCTCCACTTGAAATTTGGGTGGTCTCTCCAACCGGGATTATATGTGTTTGAATATGGATCGTTCATTGGTTGGTTTTGACCTTGAAACCCAATTGCATGGGCGCTTTCCCATCCACCATTTTCAATCAACTGTGGACACTTTTCAGAGACATGTCCTTGGATGGAACATACGCCACATACAATTGGTCCTTGCATCTTCATGCCCTCGGCCATCTGAGACACAAGAGAAGTAAGATTAGCCAATTGTGAATGAAGATCGAAAGTTGAACTTACCTCATGTACTTGATGCCGTGGGGGTCCCCTTTGGCCTACTCCCTCGTATTGTTGAGCGTTCAACGCTCGATTAGAGATCAAGATCTTGGCAGCCATGGGTGTTTTGTCCACCAATGCTCCCCCCGCCGAAGCATCAAGCATTTAACGTTCTAGAGGTAGGAGACCCTCGTAGAAGTATTGCAAAAGCAACTCCTCCTTCATCTGATGCTGTGGACAATAAGCAACAAGTGATTTAAATCGTTCATAATATGTAGGAAAAGACTCACCTTCTTCTTGCTGGATTCCGCTTATCTTTTTGCGTAGGAGGATGATGCGAGAAGTTGGAAAGAACTTCTCCAAGAACGCTCTCTTCATACTCTCCCAAGATGTGACAGTGCCAGGAGCTAACTCGTATAACCAATCCTTGGCTTTATCCATCAAAGAGAATGGAAAAGCCTTCATCTTCAAAATATTTCCGTCAACATTGACGGGAGTCATACTAGAGCAAACTACTTCAAATTCTTTCAAATGTTTGTTAGGATCTTCCATGGACAAGCCATGGTATTTAGGAATATGATGAAGCAAACTTGACTTTAATTCAAACTCTTCCGTCTTACCTTGGGCAGCCGTGGGATATTGGATACACAATGGTGTGGCATTATCCAAACCCGAGGTGGAAAGCTCCTTGAGTGTACGGTTGTCCATGGCCACGCCTTGATCTTCTCCACCCACTTGTGCCGTGGGATCTTCCTCCTCTTCTAGAACTTGATCTTCAAGGTCAGGTTCCGGGCTAGGTGGGTTAGACTCTTGTTGGTTCCTCATTCTTCTCAAAGTTCTCTCGAAATCGTCGTCAAAGTCCAAAATATGCTCTCGAACAGGTTGGGATGACATCATTCGACAACCCGAAGCATTCCTCAAAAGTTCCCTACATGACATCATAATAAAGATACAATCAAAGATCATTATGTTCAATGAAAACTATAAGCATTGACAAACCACTTGCAACTATGACATCATGTCACTCATGCTAGGAATTGAACTTAACGCGATCGTGACTAGCGACCTTCACTACATATGAATATAAGTGTGTGACGATTATGTGAAACAACCTTATATTCTAGCATCATATTCATGCAAGCCAATTAAGTGTCGACCCCTAATTAACAAACACAAATAAGTTATTACTCGCACAGTTAAGCCAATTACATTCACGATTCAAGAATTCATAACTGGAATTTATCAAATCAAATTGCACACATAGTCATGGCTTCAAAATCACCCCTAACCAATAGGGGTTTAGCCACTCATGTTCATAGCAAAACGAAAGGAAAAGAAATTAAACATTGAAATCATAAAACGAATTACACCTAGAATGCACCAACGATGAAGCTTGAGCATCCAAGAGTCCTTCCTTCTTTCTCCTTGCTGCAACGCACAAGTGGTTGGGTTTTGGGGATTATGGATGGTGTAGAAGTATGGATTGAGGGTTAGGATGAGTGTATGGGGCGGCTAGGGATGTTTTTAGGCAGAAACTAGGGTGAATGGTGAAGTATGGATGTGTTTAGGAGTGGTGGATGATTTCTGGCGTGAATGGCTAGTTTGTGGCTGCCAACGAGAGTTTATTTATAGGGATTTTAGGAATTAAAAACCCTAACTTATTTAGGTAAACAGAAATTAAGTCTAAGGTTTCTAGAATTAGGAAACAAAATCAGAAACTTAAGGGAAATTAGCTAAAAGGTGCGGCTAGGGTATGAAACACAAAAGGAATGTGTTTAAATTCAGAAAATAGGAAAGATTCACTCTCCCTTGCACGGCAAGGAAGAGGAAAGGTCAAGGAAATGCGGCTGTGATGTAGGAAATGTTTTGGGAAAGGTTTGATGTCCTAAAACTAAAGGAGAAGTGGATTCCTTGTGCGGCAAGGTAAGGAACTTGGTGGGAAAGGTGCGGCTGAATCCTAAGGGCTAAGGGAAAGGGTTTTTCAAAGTCCTAAGGGGAAAAGGAAAGGTTTTTACATGGTTTAAGGATAGGGAAACATAGCAAGGGGATTTGTTGCAACAAGGGAGACAAGGAGGGAACACAAAGGGGACAAGGCGCCACCTTTGTAGGGATGCTTCAATTTGTGTCTTTCTTTGTCTTCCAAGCTTCCAAACTGATTTCTTATGTCTTCTAACACCTTTCTAGCCTCATTTGATCTTCAATTTCGTCCATCCTCCTTGCTCCATGCATATGCAATCCATTCCAAGCCCATTTTTGCTCCTAAAAGCTCCAAAATGCACCTTTTTGCATACTTTGACCATAAAACCTGAAATTGCACGAAAATGACTTTAAACACTAAACTAACTAAGGAAAAACAACATAAATGCATGAGAACAAGCCAATTAAGTCACATAAAAATGCTCCTATCAGTGTTAGATTAGTTAGAAATCAATTTAGTTTGTGTTTTTGAGTGTCTTGAGTCAAGTTAATGTTGGAAGTATGCCCACAAAGCCACTCATTTGATGTAATAGCTTTTTGGAATACTTAATATGTTAAACTTTTATATGTTTAACGGAAGGGCAATACTTATTGTTAATCACTATTTATTGTATCATGTGTTTAATCAATAAGAGAATCCAATGGATGTATTTGACATAAGAGATAAGTGATCTAATGAGTTAGATTAAGGAGACCTTTCTCTTATGCTCATTCCTAAAACGTTCCTAACCATAGGATTGCCAATTGGGCATTGACAATCCGCTAAGGTTAGTATGTGTTATGTTGACTCAAACGTGAGTATGAACTAGTCTCAAGTCATTTAGGTGTTGGACACTAAGACAAACACATAGGTGCTCGAAAGAGTAATCGAGTACACTGAACTGCGATTAATGAGAGTTCAAACATACATGTCATGTACGAACTCTAAGGTTACAATATGCAAAGTAGTCCTTAGACCTGAGGCATCATAGATGTCTAATGGTTAGGTCCTTGATCTTTGATCATGACAAAGGCATTCCCTCGGATTGTCCACGGCATTGTTGGGGTCATGTGATCTAGTCATGTAGGCATATGAATGCACAACAAGGGATCTCTAACCTTCCATGGTGAAAGGAGTATACTCTAAAATATGATTCTAAAGTCTTTGGCCAAAGCAAATGAATATGACTAAGGAAGATGTTCCAAATCATATTCAAGGGAATCATATATGAAAGTATCACATTGGATAGTAGACATGAAACAAACTATCACTTAAACAATGTGATTAAGAGTATTGTATTAGAGAAGGACCGTATTGCATTGTAATTGTAACTGGATAGGTTCTCCAACCAATTCTACTTAGCTTGGGTAACCATGACATACTGCTAGGTGTCACTCATGGTTTGTGGAAGCCCTATTGATTAGCAAACACTAATCATCAAAAAGGGAATATTGAAATGTGGTTTCAAATTCACAATCGATAGTTAAGAGTAACATCGCCCACTGCCTCGCTAATTGGAACCTAATGGATCGCACACCAAATAAGGATATATGTGAAGCAATTAAATGAAATGGATAAGCAATTAAATTGTTTAATTGAAGAATGGTCAAGATTAATTAATTAGTTAATTAATTATACGAAATGTTCGTATTGGGCTTTTAAGTTGGTTTTAGGGCTTCGGGGCGCAAAAGTGTTTTGGTCCACAAGGCCCATTATGTTTAAGTTGTATGACAACTAAAACAAAAATGGGCAATAAGCCCAATAACCATATAGGCCAACCATTTAGGGTGAGGGTATGCAAGTTTGCTTAATTGCAAGTTTGCCACTCACCTAAGAAAAGAAGTATAAATTCATCTTTATAGCTTTGTTTTCAATTAGGGTTTTCTAAGCTACTTGGGGATAGTTATCTAGCAAATTTACTTCCCTAAGTGATCCATTTTCATTCTCACAAATTACATCCTTGGTGAAGAGACATAGAGACATCAAACTTTTGGTGTTTTGGAGAACTAATCCTCAAATCCTCAAAGAAGCAAAGGAGCACTAAAAGGAGGGAAATCACAAGGAAGATCCAAGGAGCAAGGAGGTGACTTGAAGGCCCTCCACTTGGGTGAATCCCTTGTGTAATCAAGGATGAGCTTCAAGGGTAAAGAATCTCTAAATTCTTCATATTCTTTAATATTGTTAAAGAGTCTTTTGATTCACCATATACTAGGCTTTGAAAGTCATGGGTTTCATGAATTGTTTTTGGATGCATGCCTACTTTAAAGAGTTAATTGTTAGCATATGTATTCACATGTTCATACATGTTCTTAGCTAGGACAAAATTTTTTCCTTCAAGTGGTATCAAGAGCCTAGGTCTAGTGTATGGTGGATCCTTTTGGGTTTTGTGATTTTCATGTTTTATGATTTAAATGTTGTAAATGTTACAAGCTTTGTTCTTGCTTTGAATATAAATTTTGCTAGAAAATTTAGCATCTCAAATGTTGTAGATGTATTTCATTTAAGCATGAATATTGGAACTAAAATTTGGTGCCATGTATTTTGAGTTTTCATAAGTGTTCTTCAATGTTCTTGGAGTTCTTGCCAAGAACAAAAAGTTTTGAAGTTTTGATTCAAAAAATTTTATGTTTTTACATAAAGTTTTGATTTAATTTTAGTGGGTGATGGTTAATGATTAAGTAATTTTAATGGGAGACAAACTTTGTTTTAAAGAATGACATAAATCATTTCTTACAAAATTTTATTTCATCTTTACCTCACCTAACATAACCCACTTACAAAACTTTGTATAAAATTTGAATTTTCATCAATAAAACACTATATGGCAGGCCACCCTTTTAAAATAGGGTATTTTTGGGTGTTTTGTGCACTTACATAAAGTTTTGATACTTTTGTGTATTTGCATTTTGGCCCAAAAGTTTACGTTTTTACGTTAAGGTCCAAAAACTTTAAAGGACAAATTGTTTTGCTCCTTTAATGATGTTTTGACATTATTAAAAATGTTTGGGTTCTAAGTTGTAATTACATGAAGTTGTGGACTCTTGTGTTTTTACAAAGTGACCCCAAAAGTTTTTGTTTTTTGTTTTTAGAAAATGGCCCAAATTAGATGAGAACAAAATGGTTTGTCTCTTTAAATGAGAATTGGATTTTCATTTTATTTAGTTCCATTTAAATCAATTCTATGGATCCGAAAACCAATTGTTTAAAGTTGTTTTCTTAGTTAAATGTGTTTGATTAAGAGAAGGATGATTATGAACCAAATGCCTCGATAATTGAGCTATGTGATTGGCCGCTTTACATTATGAATGTTTGGGATTGGTAGTGTAGATTTGAATGTAATTTGATTAATTCAATTTGTTGTAAATGGACATAAGTCCATCATTTGTGTTGTAAAAGGGCATAAGCCCTTATTATTATTTCATGTATTCCTTTTGTTTAAATGTATGCAAAATGGAATAGTTGGGTCCAACGCCCAATAGGAAATAACGGTTTAATTGGATTAAACGCGTAACTAAAATCAACAACTACATACCTTAGACCCAAGGTCCAACACAAGGCTCGTGTTGGATCAAATCAAACGGTTCATAATCATCCTAAAACCTAATATGACTATATAGTCCATATGAGGATGCAAAGCATTCGTTAGTAGTTCCATATAGTCTCGCTTGTTTCAACGAAACAGTGGGAGTATTATATACTACTAATTCATATAAACTTGGACCAATGGTTGTGATAGGCCCAGGTTCTTTTAATGTGATTAAAATGTTTTGATGTAGCCCAACGCTATTCCCTCAAACAAATATTTAAGTTGATAAGCGAGAGATGTTTAGAATATCTCTTCGTAGGCCTTCCACCGTGGTGGGTTCCAAGCGTTTGTGACTCATGCACCGGCTTCACCCTATCATGGGGGAGTACAAAGTATGTGCTTACATCCAGGAGGAATCCATATACATATGATGAGGTGAGTGTAGGCAACGAGGATAGCCAACATCGTATCATCGTGAGGCTATTCTTGAACCCCTTCACGAACTAAGCATGGTGGGAATAACTTAAACTAAGTGCAATGGTGCCAACATCGTATCATCGTGAGGCAACATTCTCTAGAGGCCAAACGAGATGGGTAATTACAAAAGGTTGTAAATGAATAATGCGTTATTCTCTCATCATTATTTTTGCTAGCCAACATCGTATCATCGTGAGGTGGGCTTGGTAATGGTGAGTCTCCCATAACCCACTAAGAGTTCAATATAACTCTCGAATTCTATTGAGGGATGTGGAATTTGCCAAAAATGGTGGGTGATACTATTTGATTAAAAGACCCAATCAAAATAGTTTTAAACAACAATGCTAATTCGATTTCTGTTATGTTATGTAGTGAACGACATGCCTAAAATTATACCCACCATTATACTTGACAAAAAGGGCCTAAAGGGCCAACGTTTCCTTGCTTGGTATCGCCACATTGAGAATGTCTCAAAGGTGAAAGACATATTGTATGTACTTAAGCAATCCCCTCCTCATGTACCTCCTACGAAACTAGCTTCAAAGGAGGAGTGTCAAAATTATGTTAGACACTATGAGGATGACTTACAAGCCAAATGCTTAATCCTCACTTCACTTAGTGAGGAGCTTATGAAGCTACATAAGCACATGGACACTTCTTGTGCCATGGTTGAAAGTTTGCATAAGATGCATGACCTTGAGACTAGTAATGTACGATTCTCAAATATTTGTAGTCTAATGAATGCCAAAATGGCAAAGGGGACATCGGTCCATGAACATGGACAAAAGATGGAAAGGATCTTTCAAGATCTTCAAAGTTTAGGAACTTCCATCGATGGGAAAATGGCCCAAGACTTTTTCCTTGCATCTCTCTCGGATGATTTCACTAAGTTTATCGTAAACTATAAAGTGAATAGATTCGATCATTCTTTGAAAGAGATGATTGACATGTGCTGTAAATTTGAAAAAGGTTTCAAAAAGGACAGTGGGAGTGAGAATGCAATGATAAGGAAAAGGTTGCGTAAGAAGAAGGCAAAGAAATCCAAAGGAACATGCTTTCATTGTGGAAAGGATGAACGTTGGAAGAAGAAATACAGGGTGCGCATTGCGAGCCTTATGACAAGGACTTTTGAAGAGACTATTTCTGTCATAGAGAGTGCTTTTACAGTGGGCTCCAATTCCTGGATATTTGATTCAGGCGCTAGTCAACATATCTGTAATACGTTGCAGGGACTAACAGGGAGCAGGTCACTGCGCAATGAGGAGATGGTTGTGCGAGTTGGGAACGGCACTAAAATCTCTGCAAAAGCAATAGGCACCTATATGCTTAACCTACCCTCTGGGGAAGTCCTGGAACTTAAAAATTGTTTATATTTTCCTTCATGTATAAAGAATTTGATTTCCATCTCTAAGCTTTTACGAGATGGGCACTCAGTGTTGTTTGACAAAATGAGTTGCACTTTATACTTGAACGGTCGTATTATCTCTCATGGTAATATGATAGAGGGACTTTTTCACCTAGAGACGAATAGTGGGATGCACTGTATTGAAAGCGGGAATACCTCAAAACCCAAAAGGGCTAGAGAAGAAGTTAACCAAGAAAAGATGTGGCATCTTAAACTTGGACATGTGAACCTTGATAAGATTCGCAAGATGTCGAAAGACGGATATTTCCACCCATTAGGTAATGACCGGATGGGTACTTGTGAATGTTGCTTGAAAGGGAAGATGACCAAATCTCCATTTACTGGAAAAGGAGAGCGTGCCACTGAAATTCTAAGGTTAATCCACACTGATGTATGTGGACCTATGTCTACTACGTCGAGAGAAGGCTTCTCATACTATATCACATTCACCGACGATCACTCTCGGTTTGGCTATGTATATCTTATGAAGTACAAGTCAGAATCCTTTGAAAGGTTCAAAGAATTCAAGAATGAAGTTGAGAAGCAAACTGGGAAACAGATAAAAATCCTAAGATCGGATCGAGGGGGTGAATATCTGAGTAATGAGTTCCTAGATTATCTCAAAGAGTGTGGAATAATATCACAGTGGACTCCACCGGGAACTCCATAACTTAATGGAGTTTCTGAAAGGAGAAATCGAACCTTGATGAACATGGTTCGTTCTATGATGAGTTCCGCTGATCTACCAGTAACATTCTGGGGATACGCTCTATATACAGCAGCTTACTTGCTTAATAGAGTACCTTCCAAATCAGTTTCACAAACACCCTATGAGATATGGCATGGAAGAAAGCCAAGTCTTAATCATATTAAGATTTGGGGTTGTGAAGCATATGTCAAGAAGCTTGAGGCCACTAAGCTTGAAGCAAGATCAGTAAGATGCTATTTTGTGGGATATCCTAAAGAAACTATGGGATATGAGTTCTACCATCCTGACGACCAGAAAGTCTTTGTCGCCAGAACTGCTAAGTTTCTAGAGGACGAATTTGTTCTCAAAGGAACTATAAGCAAACAGATGGAAATTAATGAGATTAATAATGAACCACAAACAAGCACTCGACATATTGACAACCCTGTTCCTGAACCCCTAGCTCCACGTAGATCTGAACGGGTTAGTAAGCCACCTATGAGGTTTGGCTTAAATAATGACTTTGATGAATTGTACCTTTTAGGTGACAATGAAACAAAGGAGGACCCTAGGGACTACACTGAAGCAATGTCCGACATTGATTCAAAGAGATGGCAAATGGACGTGAAGACGGCCTTTCTGAATGGCTACCTACAGGAAGAGCTCTATATGACTCAACCCGAAGGTTTCGTGTCCGAGTCTGAAGAGACTAAGGCATGCAAGCTTCAAAGGTCCATTTATGGACTTAAGCAAGCCTCCAGGAGCTGGAACATTCGTTTCGATACTGAAATCAAAACGTTTGGTTTTACTCAAAACGAAGACGACAATTGTGTTTATCAAAAAGTCGTTGGGGATGCAGTAGTATTCCTAGTGTTATATGTAGATGACATATTACTATTCGGGAATGACACTGCAGTACTTTCTTCTGTAAAAGTGTGGTTGTCTAAAACCTTCCACATGAAAGATTTAGGAGATGCATCTTATGTACTTGGGATAAAGCTCTATCGTGATAGATCCAGAAAATTAATTGGATTATCCCAATCGATGTACATTGATAAGGTGCTAAGTAGGTTCCAGATGGAACAATCTAAGAAAGGTTTTCTTCCTGTGAGACATGGAATTCACCTTTCTAAGTCCATGGGACCTAAGACTCCTGAAGAGATACGGCTAAATGAATGAAATTCCTTATGCTTCCGCCATAGGGAGTCTCATGTATGCCATGATATGCACAAGGCCTGATATCGCGTATGCTGTGAGCATTACTAGTCGATATCAATCTAACCCAGGATCAGAACGCTGGGCAGCTGTCAAGATGGTCCTTAAGTACTTAAGAAGAACTAAGGACATGTTCCTCGTTTATGGAGGAGCATCAGAGTTGCGAGTGGAAGCTTATACAGACGCAGATTTCAATCTGACGTCGATGATAGAAGTTCCAACTCCGGATATGTATTCACTCTGAATGGTGGGGCTGTCAGTTGGAAAAGCAAGAAACAAAGTGTAATTGCTGATTCCACGACAGAGGCTGAATATGTCGCTACAGCTGAAGCCGGCAAAGAAGCGTTCTGGATGAAAAAGTTCATTACTGAACTTGGAGTGGTTCCAACCATCACATCACCAGTAACTTTGTACTGTGATAATAGTGGGGCGATAGCTCAAGCAAAGGAACCCAGGGCTCATCAAAAGAACAAGCATTTTGATAGGCGCTTTAATATCATAAGATGATATGCTGCCGAGGGGAAAGTCAACATCCTCAAAGTTGCTTCAGACGATAATGTAGCAGATCCACTGACAAAGCCAATGACTCAAATCCAGCTTGATCGTCATATGGATAAGATGAGTATTAGATACATGGGAGGATGGCTTTGAGTGCAAGTGGGAGATTGTTGGAAGTATGCCCACAAAGCCACTCATTTGATGTAATAGCTTTTTGGAATACTTAATATGTTAAACTTTTATATGTTTAACGGAAGGGCAATACTTATTGTTAATCACTATTTATTGTATCATGTGTTTAATCAATAAGAGAATCCAAGGGATGTATTTGACATAAGAGATAAGTGATCTAATGAGTTAGATTAAGGAGACCTTTCTCTTATGCTCATTCCTAAAACGTTCCTAACCATAGGATTGCCAATTGGGCATTGACAATCCGCTAAGGTTAGTATGTGTTATGTTGACTCAAACGTGAGTATGAACTAGTCTCAAGTCATTTAGGTGTTGGACACTAAGACAAACACATAGGTGCTCGAAAGAGTAATCGAGTACACTGAACTGCGATTAATGAGAGTTCAAACATACATGTCATGTACGAACTCTAAGGTTACAATATGCAAAGTAGTCCTTAGACCTGAGGCATCATAGATGTCTAATGGTTAGGTCCTTGATCTTTGATCATGACAAAGGCATTCCCTCGGATTGTCCACGGCATTGTTGGGGTCATGTGATCTAGTCATGTAGGCATATGAATGCACAACAAGGGATCTCTAACCTTCCATGGTGAAAGGAGTATACTCTAAAATATGATTCTAAAGTCTTTGGCCAAAGCAAATGAATATGACTAAGGAAGATGTTCCAAATCATATTCAAGGGAATCATATATGAAAGTATCACATTGGATAGTAGACATGAAACAAACTATCACTTAAACAATGTGATTAAGAGTATTGTATTAGAGAAGGACCGTATTGCATTGTAATTGTAACTGGATAGGTTCTCCAACCAATTCTACTTAGCTTGGGTAACCATGACATACTGCTAGGTGTCACTCATGGTTTGTGGAAGCCCTATTGATTAGCAAACACTAATCATCAAAAAGGGAGAATTGAAATGTGGTTTCAAATTCACAATCGATAGTTAAGAGTAACATCGCCCACTGCCTCGCTAATTGGAACCTAATGGATCGCACACCAAATAAGGATATATGTGAAGCAATTAAATGAAATGGATAAGCAATTAAATTGTTTAATTGAAGAATGGTCAAGATTAATTAATTAGTTAATTAATTATACGAAATGTTCGTATTGGGCTTTTAAGTTGGTTTTAGGGCTTCGAGGCCCAAAAGTGTTTTGGTCCACAAGGCCCATTATGTTTAAGTTGTATGACAACTAAAACAAAAATGGGCAATAAGCCCAATAACCATATAGGCCAACCATTTAGGGTGAGGGTATGCAAGTTTGCTTAATTGCAAGTTTGCCACTCACCTAAGAAAAGAAGTATAAATTCATCTTTAGAGCTTTGTTTTCAATTAGGGTTTTCTAAGCTACTTGGGGATAGTTATCTAGCAAATTTACTTCCCTAAGTGATCCATTTTCATTCTCACAAATTACATCCTTGGTGAAGAGACATAGAGACATCAAACTTTTGGTGTTTTGGAGAACTAATCCTCAAATCCTCAAAGAAGCAAAGGAGCACTAAAAGGAGGGAAATCACAAGGAAGATCCAAGGAGCAAGGAGGTGACTTGAAGGCCCTCCACTTGGGTGAATCCCTTGTGTAATCAAGGATGAGCTTCAAGGGTAAAGAATCTCTAAATTCTTCATATTCTTTAATGTTGTTAAAGAGTCTTTTGATTCACCATATACTAGGCTTTGAAAGTCATGGGTTTCATGAATTGTTTTTGGATGCATGCCTACTTTAAAGAGTTAATTGTTAGCATATGTATTCACATGTTCATACATGTTCTTAGCTAGGACAAAATTTTTTCCTTCAGTTAAAACCTATTTTCGTCCAAATTGTGTTTTGTGTTCAAAACTACCCAGAAAGTGTTTTTAAGGCAGTTTTGAGTGTTTATTTGCTGTGAGAAGATTGATGTGAGAAGATTGATGTAAACATGAAAACGAACGCTCACATATATGTATAACAAAGAACGCAATTTCTGGAGTTAATAAGCATGTTTAGATATGATCTCATGAATGGAATGCTACTACTTAGATGCGAGAACCAGTGACACCATATGCTCATACCAATCCCAAACTCCACATATTGAAATACACAACAACCAAGATTAAAGTCGAGGATTGTAACGGGGCTTGGGGTATTGGCTAACAAAGAACGGATAGGGATAACAAAGGTTCTTTAAGCAATAGCAAGCAAAGTAATGAAATCGAAACTTAGAATTCACTTTAGAGCGCAGAAATCAACTTTTAAACACAAGGTAGGATTCATGCAATACTTAGGGTCAAATTCAATGTTTTAGACCCTTTCTTCAACAATCAACACTTAAGAGCTCATCTCCACATCTTTTTCAACTCTTTTTCATATTTTTCACAACTTTTCTTTTTTTCTTGCTATTTTCAACGAAATTCTTTTCTTTTTCTTTTCTAACCCGTGCCTCATTAAAGACTTTGGCACACACACATAACAAATCCTTTCCCCCACACTTGTTTTCTGCACTACATTGATCAAAAGGAATTCAATTGAGTCATGCTTTACTATGCTTCAAGAAAAAGGGTATGGATGGTCCTAATCTAGGCTAGGTTAGGATAGTGTGGAGTGAAAGTTCCATCGTTCCTAAGTTGACGATACTTCTCTTTAAGCTTCCCTAGGTCCCACGGCATGGAATTGATCCTTGAATGGAAGGTGATACTTGAAGTGATCCGGCAATGGTTTAAATTCGAGAGTGGGTGCCTGAATCATTAACAACATGTAAGTATAAAACGTAATGGAAATTGGAGTAGATGACTTACTTTTTCTCTCCGTAAAGAACTCAAGGACGAACACCACTTCTTTTAAAGTTTCAGGGACTTTGAATTTGGCCAGATTTACTACAATGGTTGTGATTTGTCCCGTGTCATCAAACTCAACTTCTCTGGGCTTTGTTGTTTCAACTACGTCATCTTTGATGAATTCTTGACATTCTCCAGCCACTTCTTTTTCTTGAATCCTTCTTTTTGATGTACAAAGTTCTTCAAATAATTCAACACAATCTGAAACTTGGTTTGTTGCACCAAGAATTGGAATATCATTTTGCACCTTGGGAAGAGGTTCCACAATGTCTTTTTCACTCTCTTCCTGCTTGGGAATAAAAAATGTGCGAGGAAAAGGGACATTGGGTGGAATAGGGTTAGAATTAACGAAAATTGGACCCAACTTACCTGTATTGGACAGTGGTGGAGCATTGGGAGGCTGCGGCAAAGGTAGTGGAGCAAGGGTAGGCTGCGGCAAAGGTGATTCTTCCCTTGTCGTGGCCTTGTCATCCTCTTCTTCTTCGAATAGCATCTGTTCATCCATGTTTTGGATTTGTTTTGACGTTTTTGGGCTTGTTCCAACCTCTATGCCACTTTCCAAAGTGATAGCATCATGGATTTCAAAATTTTCCTTCAAATTTTCTATAGTTGAGTTGGAGAGTTCACTTTTCTCTTGAATTTGTACCATGAACTCCATAATCTGCCCAATTTGCTTCTCCAATTCGCCCGTCGTCTTGGCTTGATTTTGCATCTCTTTATTTCGATTTTCTACTTCCTGATTCAAAGAGGTGAGTAACATATTAAACATATCATTATCCAAAGACGTACCTGAATTGAATTGGGCAGATTGTTGTGGTGGATGTGATGGTTCATATGGCCAGTGATAGAACTCCTCAGATGGCTGTGAATATTCTTCTTGTTGTGAGCCCTGCGTCAAAGAGGTTAGTACATCAAGAATTTCATCATAACTTATAGGCATACTTGAATTCGATTGGAATTGTTGTGGGGGAGACGGTGGTGGCTGCATAGGCGTGGTATAGAACTCCTCATAAGCCTGCCAATACGCATCTTGTTGAGCCTCCTTGGCTTGATTTTGTGAGCCCTGCACATAGAATTTAATTCATTAAGAATTTGATTATAATCTATTGACGAACCTGAGTTTGATTGAGCATATTGCATAGGTCTTGAAAAGAACTCCTCATATGGCTGCCAATATCCTTCATCTTGAGCTTGTTGAGATTCCCACCACATAGAAGTTGAATGATCACTCCAATCTCTTTGTGGACATTGATTGGCTTGATATCCTTGCCTATAAGACACACCAAATGTAGGGACACTTTGCATTGTGGTCCTTTCGGCATACTGCGATAATTGAGAAGTAAGATTTGCCAATTGAGCTTGAATGCTAGCAAAATCCATGTCCTACTTCTCTAGTACCTTAAATCAAAGAAAGATAACTAAATCAAATATCAAAATTAAAATAAACAAAACAAAACCAAATAAGAAACTAAAAACAAAAGACACGAAAAGAAACAAAGTCAGTAACTAAAACAAAAGACACGAAAAATAAACAAAAAGAAACAACGGGGGATTAGCAAAGTTGCTAATCCCTGGCAACGGCGCCAAAAATTTGATGCGAAATATATAAGCACACAAATTAAACCCTCTTTTGACAATTGTAATATATGTATAAGTAGGGATCGTTCTGGACCGGGGATTAGGAGGGCTTGCTAAAACCTCTAAACTGACTTAGAAACACAAAAATAAACTTAAAAACACTTAACAAGACTCACAACAAAGTCACAAGACTCAAAACATATTATAGAGACTTGATAAGCTCATATTTATACATATTTTACATCAAGTTCTCTTGTCTTTTCTTAGTTATTTCCTCATATTTTTGTACTATTTACTTGGTTTTGGTGTTTTATCGAATTTATCTAGCTAAGAAAATAAAATTAGCATAAGTGTGATTTTTAGTAATAAAATCGTAAAAACTGCTTTGCCCACTATTTTTGGTTAATAAAAATAAGATAGTATTATAAATATATATATATATAAATATATATATATATATAAATATATATATATATATAAGATGTGAACGTGCAGGATGGCAGAAAGAATTTAATAGGGAAAGCAAGTGGGAGACAAGAAGAATAAGAAATAAAAAAAGGAAGGCACGCAGAAAATCGAAGGTAGCGGGGGGATAAGGAAAGAAACCAAGAAAGCTGCTAAGGCAGCTGGTGCCGTGACTGGGCAGAGAGCTGGGAGGGAGCTCTCGGTGAGGCTTAGCAAGTTCGCAGACAGAGACGTGCTGCCTGGCAGCAAGGCGAGAACGCGAGGGAATAAAAGCTTGGGCAGCGTGGCTAGCGGCGGAAAGGCAGCTGAGATCAGAGAAGAGAGACGTGCTGCCTTGTCTTGGCAGCGAACAGGAGCAGCAGTTCCTGGCAGCGTGACTGGGCAGTTTGGAGGAAGGAGGAGAGGCCTCGGTTGTTGAGTGCTGTAGCAAGGTCAGAGACGGGATAGGGAGCAGTGCTGCTTTGGCAGCTTGGGAGTGACGCGGGTTAGCGAGCTTGCGGAAAGAAAGAACACGCAGGGCCTCGTGGGGAAGCAACGCTGCGCAACGAAAGAAGAAAGGCGCTGCTTGGCAGCTGGCAGCAAGACTGACGCGAAGAGTCAGCACGGAGGAGTCAGTACGGGGGCATTCAGCACGGAAACAGGAGCTGCTTAGGCAGTTTTGCGCTGAAGGTCAGAGAGCTGGCGAGGACTGTGCAGGAAAGAAGGACAGAAAAACAGAAGAGCTGTCTTTTCTATCGGTTAAATCTTTCCAAACTCAAGTTTAATTTCTGTTTTAATTTAAATAATGTATAACTAATTTTATTTTGGCTAGAGTTTAATTCAAAACCATGGATATATTTGTAATTTGAATTGATTACCTTCAGTTGTGATTTCTGAGTTGTGATTTAATTTGCTTAACTGCTTGATTGATAACTTATTTTTGTATGTCGATTAAGGATGCATACTTAATTTACATGCATGAATTTGATGCTAGAATATAAATGAATTTCACCTAATCGTTATGAACTTATATTCACAAGTAGTGAAGGTCGCTTATAAACGATCGCGTTAGGTAAATTCTTGGCATAAGTTTCATGCAATTCATAGTAACAAGTGCCTCGTCAATGCTTATGATTTTCATAAAACTTAATGATTCTTGTTTGTATCTCTATTATGCAATTCATGTAGGGAACTTGTAGGGAATGTTTTGGGTTGTCGTATGCAATCATCCAACCTAATAAAAGTAGGAAAATCTGAAGGTTAATTTAAGCGGACCTAATTAACTTGGGGCGTTGAGAATTTACAATTTATTGAAAGAACAACTGAAAATCAATTTAGGTTGCATATGTGTCATGTGTGGAGAATAATCCTCTAGCCAGTCCGTCATTTATCATTTTACCTTAATTTTATGTTTTTATCAATTCTGTAATTTATTTAAGTTAATTTACTTCTCGTCAAAATCAATCCCCCATTTTATTTTAAAGTGTTAGATTTATTAGAAATCATTTTAGTTTGTGTTTTCTGAAGTCTTGAGTTGTTTTGAGTCTTTTGATTTATTTTAGTTTATTTGTTAGTTTTATTTTGAGTTATTCTATTTAAGTGTCTTGAGTCTAGTTTAGTGTTTTAAATTTTGTTTTTACGTTTTTAATTTAATTTTATTTTGGTTAGCATCCCTAGTTAATCCCCGGCCTAGAACGATCCCTACTTACATCATTACTACAACTGTCACAAATAGGGTTTAAATTTGTGCGTTAATTAATTTTCGCATCAAATTTTTGGCGCCGTTGCCGGGGATTAGCAAATTTGCTAATCCTTTGTTTATGTTTTTGTTTGTGTTTTATTTTATTTTATTTTATTTTATTTGTGTTTATTTTATGTTATTTTATTTTTGGTTTGTTATGTCTTTTACTTTTGATATTTGATTTAGTTTTCTTTCTTTGATTTTAGTTACAAATGGAGCAAGACCTGGATTCTACTAGCATTCAAGATCTATTGGCACAGCTCACTGCTCAATTAACTCATAATGCCGAACGGACCACAATGCCAAGTGTCCCTACACTTGATGTGCCCTATGGACAACGATATCAAGGTCCTCAATTTTCTGCAAATGAAGATGTTTGGGGATATCAGGGCCATAACCAATCAAGGGGCAACATGTTTTCCAACGCTTATAATTCGGATTGGAGAAGTAATTCAGAGTACATGTGGGGAGAACCTCAACAATTCCAACAAGGTGGATATTGGCAGCAAGAAGACGCGTTCTATTCAAGATCTATGCAGCCACCACAGCATCCCCCACAACAATTCCAATCGAATCAAAGTATGCCCGTGGATTATAATCAAATGCTTGAAGAATTAATTTCTTCAGTACAGGGTTCACAAAAAGAAGAACAATTGCCGCCATCGGAAGAGTTCTATCAGTGGCCATATGAACCGTCACATCCACCACAACAATCTCCCCAATCAAATTCAGGTACGTCTTCGGATAATGACATGTTGAATAAGTTACTAACCTCTTTGACCCAGGACGTAGAAAATCGAAACAAGGAGATGCAAAATAAAGCCAACAAGGTGGATGCATTGGAGGAGCAAATTGGGCAGATTATGGAATTCATGGCACAAATTCAAGATCAAAGAGAACTCTCCAACTCCACATTTGCAAATTCAAGGGGAGAAATGGAAATCGATGAAGCCATCACTTTGGGAAGTGATATGGAGGATGAAGTTGTTCCAGAACCATCCAAACATAGCCCGGACATGGATGAATTGCCGATTCAAGAAGAAGATGAGGATGACGACTTGGGCAGTTTAGAAGAATTCTTATCGCAAACCCCTCAAGTCTTTATGCCGTCCAACTTAGGTGAGGAGGTTCTAAGTTCAATTCATTCTGACATCGTTCCACCAAATGTCCTTTTTCCTTGCAGGTTTTTAAATCCCAAGGAAGAAGTGAATGAAAAATACGTTGTGGAAGATCTTCCCAAGGTGCAAAGTGATATCCAAATTCTTGGTGTACCAAATCAAGTTCCCGATGGTATTGAAACGTTCAAAGAGACGTGTACACCAAGAAGAATTATTCCAGAAAATGAGGTGGCCGGAGAATTTGTTGAATACATCCAAGAGGCTGTGCATGAGACAAATGCCAAGGAAGTTGAGTTTGATGACACGGGACAAGCCACAACCATCATAGTAAACCTGGCCAAGTTCAAAGTCCCGGAAACGTTCAAAGATGTGGTGTTTGTAATTGAGTTTGAATGTGACTGTAAGCCATCTTCTCCATTTTTAATTTTAATTTATACTAACTTGTTTCTAATTTTGATGATTCAGGCACCGTCATTAGAACTTAGACCGTTGTCGGATCATTTCAAGTACCACCGTCCGTTCAATGATAAGCCCATGCATTTGAATAATGAAGGGAGGCCTAGGAATCACCCACAATCAGATTTGCATTCCTAATCCCTTCTCTTTACTGCTTTCATTTTGTTTTGTTATTTAGTTGTGATTTTTGTTTTGTTTATTTAGTTGTGATTTTTGTTTAGGAGATTAAACTTAGTTTTTTTTTTACTTTGATTTACTTATTTTACATTTATATAAAATAAAAAAAAAATAATAAAAAAATAATAAAAAAAAAATAAATAAATAAAAAGCTTAAAAACATAAACATTCATATAAATAAAAAAAAATAAAAAAAAAATAAAAAAAATAAAAAAACTAAAAAAAAAACTTAAATGCATAAATTTTTTTACAATAACTTGTAATTTAATTTCGTTCATTGGTCATTGGTTGGTGGTGCCTCGGAGGTCGACGGAGCCCCTGAAAGACGAAGCGCCAGAGCTGGATCATTCAGAGCCTCAACACTTGGTGCTGCTCCCGAGGACGAAGGCAACACAAACCTCGGGAGTAACGCCATAAACCGTTGATGATCACTCTGAATCCGCACTTCGGACTCCTGCATCTGATCCAGCTTCCTCTTCATGCTTGTGGAGTAATTGGTTGCAAGCATGTGCAAATCCCTGTTCTCATGCCTAAGCACTCTGACCTCCTGCCGAAGACTAGCCACTTCAGCCATCAACGACTCCACCTGACGAGTTCGTGCAAGAAGGCGCTGGTCCATGTTTGATACTGAACCTGCGCATCGGACGCTGTAGGCCATAGAGTCCTGGACAGCCAGTTCGTCGGACCGCCTGGAAAGTATCCTAGTGTCTCTAGGAGTGAGCAGATTTCTGGCCACCACCGATGCGGTTGTTTCGTTCATCATCATGGAATCCCCAACTGTAAGAGGACCATTCGGGGATATGAAGGACGGCTGCCAAATGTTGGTTGGAGAAGATATATCACTATCTTCCCCAACATTCAAGTTAAGGCGACGGTCAGAAGGGCAAGACATATTTGAAGGTGTTGAGAATGAAGAGTCGGACTGATCAAGATTAAAAGAAATGCAAGGAGGGAGTGTTTACAGGGGGAGCTTAAGTGTGTTGTGGAACAAAAATGAGCGTTCTTATAAGAAGAAGAAATCGTTGAGGCATCACTCAGCAGTCGAAGAGGCGCCCTCTCGCAAATCGAAGAGCCGGGCTCCTTTCTCAAAAGCCGGATTCTTTTCTCAAAAGCGGCGTCGCCGTTCTCAAAAGTCGGACTCCGTCTCAAAAGTCGGTTCCTTTCTCAAAAGTCGGACGCCGCTCTCTCAAAAGTCGGGCGTCTTTATCAAAAGTCGGAGCGGTCAGGAATCACGAGGCGAACAGCTTTTCCAATTTTGTCGTCACTCGTCACGCGCTGTCAGCTTTGCGCAAATTACGGGTTGCTTTTTCAGAAAGCGCGTAACCTGTACTGTTCATCCATCCACCGGCTGCCGACAGGGGTAAAAGAATAGTTTCGGTTGTGAAGAAAATACCTATAAACGTCTACCTTCGCATCCATTGCAAAGGCAAACTCTCTCAACACTTCTTCATCTCCGAAATTTTTCATCTCCGAAAATGCCTTTCCAACAAACCCTCTCGAGTTTCTCTGTGTTTCTCATTCCCTGGGATACCTTTACAAATAAGACATCTAGAGCTATGGTTCTTGATGATTTGTGTTCTCGAATGAAGTTCTATGAGGGTCATATAGGGGGAAACTAATAATTTTCATGTTATTACTTTTTTCTATTTTCTCTGTTTTGCTCGAGGACTAGCAAAAGTTAAGTGTGGGGGTATTTGATAAGCTCATATTTATACATATTTTACATCAAATTCTCTCGTCTTTTCTTAGTTAGTTTCTCATATTTTTGAGCTATTTACTTTATTTTCGTGTTTTATGTGATTTGTCTAGCAAAGAAATTAATAATAGCTTAAGTGTATTTTTTTTAGTAATAAAATTGTCAAAAACTGCATTGCCCACTATTTTTGGTTAATAAAAATAAGATAGTATTATAAATATATATATACATATATATATATATGTTGTTGAGTGAGTGCAGCAAATAAAAAAAAGGGAAAGCAAAATAATAAAAGAAGGGATGTGTGGGAGTGCATGATAGAAAGAAAGAAATAAATAAGAAGGTGGAGGAAGTCAGAGAGCACTAGGGAGGACGCGGGCAGCAAAGGAGTTTGGAAAAAGAAAGGCTGCTTTGGGCAGCCACTAAGCTAACGTAAAAGCAGAAAATAAAAGGACAGCTGCTGGCGTGCGGAAATTAGGTGGAAGGCAGAAAGAAAATAATAAAAGGAAGGTGAGAACTGAGAGGAGGGCAGTTTTTTTGCGCGGAAAGAAAGAAGAGATGTTGCTGCCTTAGGCAGCTTGAGACGTGGAGCATGACGGAGGTGGGAAAGCAGCGGCACGCTGCTTAAGGCAGGAGCCTTGGGCAGTCAACGTGGAAATTGAGGAGTGCAGCCTCGGCCTGGGGGCGCGGAAGAAACGAAAAGAAAAAAAAAGAATAAGGGAGCTCTTTGGAGCTCGGGCAGGAGACAGGAGCCACGGGGCTGCCTTTGGCAGTGTGTCAGCGCGCGGAAAGGAGGACAGGCGCTGCCTTGTGCTGACGGGAAACAGCTTGGAGAACGCAGGGAGTGCTGCCTTTGGCAGCGTGAAGATGCGGGGACAGAAGCAACAAACTGCAATTTCTCTCGGTGTTATTCTTCCTCCAAACTCAAGTTTAATTTCTGTTTTAATTTATAAATAATGTGTAACTAATTTTCTGTTTGGCTAGAGGTTAATTCAAAGCCATGGATATATTTGTAATTTGAATTGATTACTTTCAGTTGTGATTTCTGAGTTGTGATTTAATTTGCTTAACTGCTTGATTGATAACTTATTTTTGTATGTCGATTAAGGATGCATACTTAATTTACATGCATGAATTTGATGCTAGAATATAAGTGAATTTCACCTAATCGTTATGAACTTATATTCACAAGTAGTGAAGGTCGCTTATAAACGATCGCGTTAGGTAAATTCTTGGCATAAGTTTCATGCAATTCATAGTAACAAGTGCCTCGTCAATGCTTATGATTTTCATAAAACTTAATGATTCTTGCTTGTATCTCTATTATGCAATTCATGTAGGGAACTTGTAGGGAATGTTTTGGGTTGTCGTATGCAATCATCCAATCCATTAACTTAAGGAAAATCTGAGAATTAATTTAAGCGGACCTAATTAGTTTGGGGCGTTGAGAATTTACAATTTATTGAAAGAACAACTGAAAATCAATTTAGGTTGCATATGTGGCATGTGTGGAGAATAATCCTCTAGCCAGTCCGTCATTTATCATTTTACCTTAATTTTATGTTTTTGTCAATTTTGTAATTTATTTAAGTTTAATTTACTTTTCATCAAAATCAATCCCCCATTTTATTTTAAAGTGTTAGATTTATTAGAAATCATTTTAGTTTGTGTTTTCTTAATTCTTGAGTTATTTTGAGTCTTTTGATTTGTTTTAGTTTATTTGTTAGTTTTATTTTGAGTGTTTCTATTTAAGTGTTTTGAGTCTAGTTTAGTGTTTTAAATTTTGTTTTTACGTTTTTAATTTAATTTTACTTGGGTTAGCATCCCTAGTTAATCCCCGGCCTAGAACGATCCCTACTTATCCATATACTACAATTGTCACAAATAGGGTTTAAATTTGTGCGTTAGTTAAATTTCGCATCAAATTTTTGGCGCCGTTGCCGGGGATTAGCAAATTTGCTAATCCTTTGTTTATGTTTTTGTTTGTGTTTTATTTTATTTTATTTTATTTTATTTGTGTTTATTTTATGTTATTTTATTTTTGGTTTGTTATGTCTTTTACTTTTGATATTTGATTTAGTTTTCTTTCTTTGATTTTAGTTACAAATGGAGCAAGACCTAGATTCTACTAGCATTCAAGATCTATTGGCACAGCTCACTGCTCAATTAACTCATAATGCCGAACGGACCACAATGCCAAGTGGCCCTACATTTGATATGCCCTATGAGCAAGGTTTTCAAACTCATCAATATCCCCAATTTTCTGCAAATGAAGATGTTTGGGGATATCAAGGCTATAACCAATCAAGGGGCAACATGTTTTCCAACGCTTACAATTCGGATTGGAGAGACTACTCAGATTATAGGTGGGGAGAACCTCAACAGGTTCAACAAGGTGGATATTGGCAGCAAGAAGACGCGTTCTATTCAAGACCTATGCAGCCACCACAGCATCCCCCACAACAATTCCAATCGAATCAGAGTATGCCCGTGGATTATAATCAAATGCTTGAAGAATTAATTTCTTGGGTACAGGGTTCACAAAAAGAAGAACAATTACAGCCATCAGAGGAGTACTATCAATGGCCATGTGCACCACCACATCCACCACAACAATCTCCCCAATTCAATTCAGGTACATCCTTGGATAATGATACACTTAATAATTTACTCACCTCTTTGAATCAGGGAGTAGAAAATCAAAACCAGGAGATGCAAGACCGAGTCAGAAGAGTGGACGAATTGGAGGAGCAAGTTGGGCAGATTTTGGAAATCATGGCACAAATTCAAGATCAAAGAGAACTCTCCAACTCCACATTTGCAAATTCAAGGGGAGAAATGGAAATCGATGAAGCCATCACTTTGGGAAGTGATATGGAGGATGAAGTTGTTCCAGAACCTTCCAAACATAGCCCGGACATGGATGAATTGCCGATTCAAGAAGAAGATGAGGATGACGACTTGGGCAGTTTAGAAGAATTCTTATCGCAAACCCCTCAAGTCTTTATGCCGTCCAACTCAGGTGAGGAGGTTCTAAGTTCAATTCATTCTAACATCGTTCCACCAAATGTCCTTTTTCCTTGCAGGTTTTTAAATCCCAAGGAAGAAGTGAATGAAAAATACGTTGTGGAAGATCTTCCAGAGGTGCAAAATGAGATCCAAATTTTTGGTGCACAAAATCATGTTCCCGATGATGTTGAAACAATCAAAGAAACTTGTACACCAAGAAAAGGGATTCCAGAAAATGAGGTGGCCGGAGAATTTCAAGAATACATCCAAGAGGCTGTGCATGAGACAATCAAGCCCAAAGCAGTTGAGTTTGATGACACGGGACAAGCCACAACCATCATAGTAAATCTGGCCAAATTCAAAGTCCCTGAAACGTTCCAAGACGTGGTGTTTATAATTGAGTTTGAACGTGATAGTAAGCCATCTTCTCCATTTTTAATTTTTTGTTATACTAACAATCTAATTTTGATGATTCAGGCACCGTCATTAGAACTTAGACCGTTGTCGGATCATTTCAAGTACCACCGTCCGTTTAATGATAAGCCCATGCATTTGAATAATGAAGGGAGGCCTAGGAATCACCCACAATCAGATTTGCATTCCTAATCCCTTCTCTCTACTGAATTTATTTTACTTTGTTTAGTTCTTTCATTGTTTGTTTGCTTTTGTGTGAATTTATTTTACGTTGATTTTATTTTTTTTACGTTGATTTCATTTTGTTTTGTTTATTTAGTTGTGATTTTTGTTTAGAAAGTTAAACTTAGTCTTTTTACTTTGTTTTACTTATTTTACATTGTTATTTAAAAAAAAAAAAAAAAAAAAAAAAAACTTAAAAACATAAACATTCATATAAATAAAAATAAATAAAAAAATAAAAAAAAAAAAAAAAAAAAAAAAAAAAAAATAAAAAAACTCTTAAATGCATAATTTTTTTTTTTTTTTTTTTTTACAATAACTTGTAATTTAATTTCGTTCATTGGTCATTGGTTGGTGGTGCCTCGGAGGTCGTCGGAGCCCCTGAAAGACGAAGCGCCAGAGCTGGATCATTCAGAGCCTCAATACTTGGTGCTGCTCCCGAGGACGAAGGCAACACAAACCTCGGGAGTAACGCCATAAACCGTTGATGATCACTCTGAATCCGCACTTCGGACTCCTGCATCTGATCCAGCTTCCTCTTCATGCTGGTTGAGTAATTGGTTGCAAGCATGTGCAAATCCCTGTTCTCATGCCTAAGCACTCTGACCTCCTGCCGAAGACTAGCCACTTCAGCCATCAACGACTCCACCTGACGAGTTCGTGCAAGAAGGCGCTGGCCCATGTTTGATACGGAGCCTGCGCATCGGACGCTGTAGGCCATAGAGTCCTGAACAGCCAGTTCGTCGGACCGCCTAGAAAGTATCCTAGTGTCTCTAGGAGTGAGCAGATTTCTGGCCACCACCGATGCGGTTGTTTCGTTCATCATCATGGAATCCCCAACTGTAAGAGGACCGTTTGGGGATATGAAGGATGGCTGCCAAATGTTGGTTGGAGAAGATATATCACTATCTTCCCCAACATTCAAGTTAAGGCGACGGTCAGAAGGGCAAGACATATTTGAAGGTGTTGAGAATGAAGAGTTGGACTGATCAAGATTAAAAGAAAATGCAAGAGGGAGTGTTTACAGAGGGAACGTTTACCAGATGAAGTGTTTACAGGAGGGAACGTTTACAGGAGGGAGTGTTTACAGGGGAGCTTAAGTGTGTTGTGGAACAAAAATGAGCGTTCTTATAAGAAGAAGAAATCAAGAGGCATCACTCAGCAGTCGAAGAGGCGCCCTCTCGCAAATCGAAGAGCCGGGCTCCTTTCTCAAAAGTCGGACTCCGTCTCAAAAGTCGGTTCCTTTCTCAAAAGTCGGACGCCGCTCTCTCAAAAGTCGGGCGTCTTTCTCAAAAGTCGGAGCGGTCAGGAATCACGAGGCGAACAGCTTTTCCAATTTTGTCGTCACTCGTCACGCGCGCTGTCAGCTTTGCGCAAATTACGGGTGACTTTTTCAGAAAGCGCGTGACCTGTACTGTTCATCCATCCACCGGCTGCCGACAGGGTAAAGGAATAGTTTCGGTTGTGAAGAAAAATTCTATAAACGTCTACCTTCGCCTTCAACAGCAAAGGCACACTCTCAACACTTCTTCATCTCCGAAATTTTTCATCTCCCAAAATGCCTTTCCAACAAACCCTCTCGAGTTTCTCTGTGTTTCTCATTCCCTGGGACACCTTTGCAAATAAGTCATCTAGAGCTAGAGTATTTCATATCATGAAGGTTGAAAGCAAGAGTATCTCATATCACGCTTTCTCCCTGTCCTTGTCCTTGTCTTTGTGGCAAGGAGAAAGCGGGCAATCAGCCAGCACTCGGTGTCAATCTTCCAATCTAAGAACCGACTGCCTGGAAATCCTTCCTGATTGCTTACCTAGCATTGCTCTCGAGTACTCTTCTTCAACCACTGATGTACTTCCGAAGAAGTCGCCACATCTGCCTGGAGAACAGACATGGCAAGTGAAAATGATACTTGAAGCATGTGGAGACAAGGTGCTGCTTCATCTTCAAGATCAAGTCTCATTTTCCTTGCTAAGAAGTTCCCCAGCCCAGTTCAAGCATACACCTGTGGAACGATACTTCTTCAAAAGCAAAAGTATCCCATATCATCAGAGTCAGAGGCAAAGATTTCTCATGGCATGCTTTTCCTTTACCCTTGCTCGTGGCTACGAGTCAGGGTGAAAGAAAGGCAATCGGTCGGCACTTGGACAGATTGAACAAAGAAGCAGACCACCACCTATTCCTCGTGCATACCTGCCATGCAGAAGAACAAAAAGAGAAGAATGTAGCCTGCAGACTCAATCAACCCGGCAGAAGGAGTCTGAGTTGAAACCAAGAGCTCGAGAAGCTTCAACAACACCACCAATCAAGTCTCATTTTCCTTGCTAAGAAGTTCCGAGGCCAGTTCAAGTTCAAAGCTGTGGAAAGTCACCAAACAGGACCAATGTTCTTTTATTAGTTTTATTCATTATCTTTTATTTTCATATTCAATTTTTCGTTTGTTTTCTTTTATATTTTCTTGCGTGCGTAACTGATTTATTTCTTTTCTTTGCAGGAACTTTTGGTTATTTCCACCCTTGAAGTTGATTGCAGAATTTAAGCTTGGGGGTCATCGCTTGATTTTTTTTCTGCAAATTAGGGAAGTTTTCAGTCCTATTACTTTATTTTGTTTCCTTATATTTATTTATTTTATTTTTATTTGCATTTTATTATATTTTCTGACATTGGGGACAATGTCTAGTTTAAGTGTGGGGGTAAAGAGTATGAAAAATGACCAAATTGAAAATTTTTGTACCTTCGACTTTGAACTGGTTTCATTTGTTTCCATGTTATTGCTTTGTTTTCTTAATTAGTTTTGTTTTATTTAAAAAAAAAAAAAAAAAAAAAAAAAAAAATCCAAAAATTTAAAAAATCCAAAAATTTAAAAAATCCAAAAATATTTCCTTGTTTTCCTTATTGTTTTGAATTAGATTTTTGTTAGTTTCCCGACCCAATGATATAATTGGATAAAATTTGAACCATGATCATCAAGAACTTAGTTAACATGTGTTTTGTGAAATTCCTTATTCTCGTGTTAGTTTGTACATATTTGATCATCTTTGAAAAACCAAATGCACATAGCCTTGTTGATGTGAAATTAAAGCATGATTTAAAGCTCCATATGTGAATTTAGTGACCATATACATCCTATGTGAGTTTTTGAGCCTATTGAAAGTGTGTGCATTTTTCATACACTCCTATTTTTTCATGTGTGATGAACTTATGTGAGATACTTCTCTAGAACTTGCATAACGATCTTTCGAAATATTTGTCATTGATTGCATGAACTTGAAAATGATAGAGGCATTAGGTTTACCACCATGGCCCAAATAACCTTGTTTCCCAAAGAAAAAATAATATCATTAGATTACCAATTTGAGCCGTGTTTGTTGAGCCTTTTATTTCTTATCACCAGATATGTCTACCTTTATGCCTGAAATAATTTTCCTTACCCTTTCCAAGCGAGCAATGCAAGATTGTCTTATGTGAATGTTTGTGAAGTACTTTGAAGGTGTTTGGCAAAAGAATAAGTGTGGGGGTTTTTCATATTTGTTTCTTTTTGAAAAAAAAAAAAAAAAAAAAAAAAAAAAAAGAAAAGGAAAAGAAAAAGAAAGATTGTATACAAAGAAAATAAAAAGTTTTTAAATTTTCAGTTTATGGGTGTGGTTGGAGATGTCTGAAGAATCGTTGGAGAGCTTGAGTTCTTATAAATCTAAAGAAAATAATTGCTTGCAATGTAGCTTGGAACTTGTGTTTTCCTATTCTTTCGTTTCAATAACCCTATCCCTAAGCCTCATTACATCCAATAAAAGTCCTCTTGATTTAAGTTTTGCAATTATGACTGTGGAGAAGTGATCTTTATGCAAGCTTATGGTAGAACTTTCACATTCGTTTCTTTGAGTGAAACACATTAAAACTAAACACATGTGTGATTGAGTGCATATCCCGTGAGAAGGTCGCTAGTTTGCATATGGTGATTTTAAAAATAAAAATTTGAAATTGCATTAGCATGGCTATCTCACACACTACACTTCAAGGATGATTCAAAGATTACTGCTAATATTTGAATAAGGAAAATGAACGTGGATTAGCTTGTTGGTGTTAGCTATGGTTCTTGATGATTTGTGTTCTCGAATGAAGTTCTATGAGGGTCATATAGGGGGAAACTAATAATTTTCATGTTATTACTTTTTTCTATTTTCTCTGTTTTGCTCGAGGACTAGCAAAAGTTAAGTGTGGGGGTATTTGATAAGCTCATATTTATACATATTTTACATCAAATTCTCTCGTCTTTTCTTAGTTAGTTTCTCATATTTTTGAGCTATTTACTTTATTTTCGTGTTTTATGTGATTTGTCTAGCAAAGAAATTAATAATAGCTTAAGTGTATTTTTTTTAGTAATAAAATTGTCAAAAACTGCATTGCCCACTATTTTTGGTTAATAAAAATAAGATAGTATTATAAATATATATATACATATATATATATGTTGTTGAGTGAGTGCAGCAAATAAAAAAAAGGGAAAGCAAAATAATAAAAGAAGGGATGTGTGGGAGTGCATGATAGAAAGAAAGAAATAAATAAGAAGGTGGAGGAAGTCAGAGAGCACTAGGGAGGACGCGGGCAGCAAAGGAGTTTGGAAAAAGAAAGGCTGCTTTGGGCAGCCACTAAGCTAACGTAAAAGCAGAAAATAAAAGGACAGCTGCTGGCGTGCGGAAATTAGGTGGAAGGCAGAAAGAAAATAATAAAAGGAAGGTGAGAACTGAGAGGAGGGCAGTTTTTTTGCGCGGAAAGAAAGAAGAGATGTTGCTGCCTTAGGCAGCTTGAGACGTGGAGCATGACGGAGGTGGGAAAGCAGCGGCACGCTGCTTAAGGCAGGAGCCTTGGGCAGTCAACGTGGAAATTGAGGAGTGCAGCCTCGGCCTGGGGGCGCGGAAGAAACGAAAAGAAAAAAAAAGAATAAGGGAGCTCTTTGGAGCTCGGGCAGGAGACAGGAGCCACGGGGCTGCCTTTGGCAGTGTGTCAGCGCGCGGAAAGGAGGACAGGCGCTGCCTTGTGCTGACGGGAAACAGCTTGGAGAACGCAGGGAGTGCTGCCTTTGGCAGCGTGAAGATGCGGGGACAGAAGCAACAAACTGCAATTTCTCTCGGTGTTATTCTTCCTCCAAACTCAAGTTTAATTTCTGTTTTAATTTATAAATAATGTGTAACTAATTTTCTGTTTGGCTAGAGGTTAATTCAAAGCCATGGATATATTTGTAATTTGAATTGATTACTTTCAGTTGTGATTTCTGAGTTGTGATTTAATTTGCTTAACTGCTTGATTGATAACTTATTTTTGTATGTCGATTAAGGATGCATACTTAATTTACATGCATGAATTTGATGCTAGAATATAAGTGAATTTCACCTAATCGTTATGAACTTATATTCACAAGTAGTGAAGGTCGCTTATAAACGATCGCGTTAGGTAAATTCTTGGCATAAGTTTCATGCAATTCATAGTAACAAGTGCCTCGTCAATGCTTATGATTTTCATAAAACTTAATGATTCTTGCTTGTATCTCTATTATGCAATTCATGTAGGGAACTTGTAGGGAATGTTTTGGGTTGTCGTATGCAATCATCCAATCCATTAACTTAAGGAAAATCTGAGAATTAATTTAAGCGGACCTAATTAGTTTGGGGCGTTGAGAATTTACAATTTATTGAAAGAACAACTGAAAATCAATTTAGGTTGCATATGTGGCATGTGTGGAGAATAATCCTCTAGCCAGTCCGTCATTTATCATTTTACCTTAATTTTATGTTTTTGTCAATTTTGTAATTTATTTAAGTTTAATTTACTTTTCATCAAAATCAATCCCCCATTTTATTTTAAAGTGTTAGATTTATTAGAAATCATTTTAGTTTGTGTTTTCTTAATTCTTGAGTTATTTTGAGTCTTTTGATTTGTTTTAGTTTATTTGTTAGTTTTATTTTGAGTGTTTCTATTTAAGTGTTTTGAGTCTAGTTTAGTGTTTTAAATTTTGTTTTTACGTTTTTAATTTAATTTTACTTGGGTTAGCATCCCTAGTTAATCCCCGGCCTAGAACGATCCCTACTTATCCATATACTACAATTGTCACAAATAGGGTTTAAATTTGTGCGTTAGTTAAATTTCGCATCAGCAAGTGAAAATGTTACTTGAAGCATGTGGAGACAAGGTGCTGCTTCATCTTCAAGATCAAGTCTCATTTTCCTTGCTAAGAAGTTCCCCAGCCCAGTTCACGCATACACCTGTGGAACGATACTTCTTCAAAAGCAAAAGTATCCCATATCATCAGAGTCAGAGGCAAAGATTTCTCATGGCATGCTTTTCCTTTACCCTTGCTCTTGGCTACGGGGCAAGGTGAAAGAAAGGCAATCGGTCGGCACTTGGACATATTGAACAAAGAAGCAGACCACCACCTATTCCTCGTGCCTACCTGCCATGCAGAAGAACAAAAAGAGAAGAATGTAGCCTGCAGACTCAATCAACCCAGCAGAAGGAGTCTGAGTTGAAACCAAGAGCTCGAGAAGCTTCAACAACACCACCAATCAAGTCTCATTTTCCTTGCTAAGAAGTTCCGAGGCCAGTTCAAGTTCAAAGCTGTGGAAAGTCACCAAACAGGACCAATGTTCATTTATTAGTTTTATTCATTATCTTTTATTTTCATTTTTAATTTTTCGTTTGTTTGTTTTTATATATTTTCTTGCGTGCTTAACTGACTTATTTCTTTTCTTTGCAGGAACTTTAGGTTATTTCCACCCTTGAAGTTGATTGCAAAATTTTAGCTTGGGGGGTCATCGCTTGATTTTCTGCAAATTAGGGAAGTTTTCAGTCCTATTGCTTTATTTTATTTCGTTATATTTATCTACTTTATTTTTATTTGCATATTATTATATTTTCTGACATTGGGGACAATGTCTAGTTTAAGTGTGGGGGTATTTAAGAGTATAAAAATGACCAAATTAAAAATTTTTGTACCTTCGACTTTGAACTGGTTTCATTTGTTTCCATGTTATTGCTTTGTGTTTTCTTAATTAAGTTGTTGTTTTTAAAAAAAAAAATAATAAAAATAAAAAAATAAAAAAATAAAAAAATCGGAAAATCTAAAAAATCCAAAAATATTTCCTTGTTTTCCTTATTGTTTTGAATTATTTTTTTGTTAGTTTCCCGACCCAATGATATAATTGGATAAAATTTGAACCATGATGATCAAGAACTTAGTTAACATGTGTTGTGTGAAATTCCTTATTCTCGTGTTAGTTTGTACATTTTTGATCATCTTTGAAAAAACTAAACGCACATAGCCCTGTTGATGTGAAACTAAAGCATGATTTTAAGCTCCATATGTGAATTTAGTGACCATATACATCCTATGTGAGTTTTTGAGCCTATTGAAAGTGTGTGCATTTTTCATACACTCCTATTTTTTTTATGTGTGATGAACTTATGTGAGATACTTCTCTAGAACTTGCATAACGATCTTTCGAAATATTTGTCTTTAATTGCATGAACTTGAAAATGATAGAGGCATTAGGTTTACCACCATGGCCCAAATAACCTTGTTTCCCAAAGAAAAATGATATCATTAGATTGCCAATTTGAGCCGTATTTGTGAGCCTTTTATTTCTTATCACCAGATATGTCTACCCTTATGCCTGAAATAAATATTTTTCCTTACCCTTTCCAAGCGAGCAATGCGAGATTGTCTTATGAGAAATGTTTGTGAAGTACTTTGGAGGGTGTTTGGCAAAAGAATAAGTGTGGGGGTTTTTCATATTTGTTTCTGTTTGAAAAAAAAAAAAAAAAAAAAAAAAAAAAAAAAAAAAAGAAAAGAAAAAGAAAAGAAAAAGAAAGATTGTATACAAAGAAAATAAAAAGTTTTAAAGTTTCAGTTTATGGGTGTGGTTAGAGATGTCTGAAGAATCGTTGGAGAGCTTGAGTTCTTATAAATCTAAAGAAAATAATTGCTTGCATTGTAGCTTGGAACTTGTGTTTTCCTATTCTTTCGTTTCAATAACCCTATCCCTAAGCCTCATTACATCCAATAAAAGTCCTCTTGATTTAAGTTTTGCAATTATGACTTTGGAGAAGTGATCTTTATGCAAGCTTATGGTAGAACTTTCACATTCGTTTCTTTGAGCGAAACACATTAAAACTAAACACATGTGCGATTGAGTGTAAATCCCGTGAGAAGGTCGCTAGTTTGCATATGGTGATTTAAAAAAAATAAAAAAATTTTGAAATTGCATTAGCATGGCTATCTCACACACTACACTTCAAGGATGTTTCAAAGATTGCTGCTAATATTTGAATAAAGAAAATGAACTTGAATTGCTTGTTGCGATGGTTCTTGATGATTGTGTTCTCAAATGAAGTTCTATGAGGGTCATATAGGGGGAAACTAATAATTTTCATGTTATTATTTTTTCTGTTTTTCGTTTGTTTTGCTCGAGGACTAGCATAAGCTAAGTGTGGGGGTATTTGATAAGCTCATATTTATACATATTTTACATCAAATTCTCTTGTCTTTTCTTAGTTATTTCCTCATATTTTTGTACTATTTACTTGGTTTTGGTGTTTTATCGAATTTATCTAGCTAAGAAAATAAAATTAGCATAAGTGTGATTTTTAGTAATAAAATCGTAAAAACTGCTTTGCCCACTATTTTTGGTTAATAAAAATAAGATAGTATTATAAATATATATATATATATCTAGCTAAGAAAATAAAATTAGCATAAGTGTGATTTTTAGTAATAAAATCGTAAAAACTGCTTTGCCCACTATTTTTGGTTAATAAAAATAAGATATTATTATAAATATATATATATATAAATATATATATATATAAATATATATATATATATAAGATGTGAACGTGCAGGATGGCAGAAAGAATTTAATAGGGAAAGCAAGTGGGAGACAAGAAGAATAAGAAATAAAAAAAGGAAGGCACGCAGAAAATCGAAGGTAGCGGGGGGATAAGGAAAGAAACCAAGAAAGCTGCTAAGGCAGCTGGTGCCGTGACTGGGCAGAGAGCTGGGAGGGAGCTCTCGGTGAGGCTTAGCAAGTTCGCAAACAGAGACGTGCTGCCTGGCAGCAAGGCGAGAACGCGAGGGAATAAAAGCTTGGGCAGCGTGGCTAGCGGCGGAAAGGCAGCTGAGATCAGAGAAGAGAGACGTGCTGCCTTGTCTTGGCAGCGAACAGGAGCAGCAGTTCCTGGCAGCGTGACTGGGCAGTTTGGAGGAAGGAGGAGAGGCCTCGGTTGTTGAGTGCTGTAGCAAGGTCAGAGACGGGATAGGGAGCAGTGCTGCTTTGGCAGCTTGGGAGTGACGCGGGTTAGCGAGCTTGCGGAAAGAAAGAACACGCAGGGCCTCGTGGGGAAGCAACGCTGCGCAACGAAAGAAGAAAGGCGCTGCTTGGCAGCTGGCAGCAAGACTGACGCGAAGAGTCAGCACGGAGGAGTCAGTACGGGGGAAGTCAGCACGGGGGCAGTCAGCACGGAAACAGGAGCTGCTTAGGCAGTTTTGCGCTGAAGGTCAGAGAGCTGGCGAGGACTGTGCAGGAAAGAAGGACAGAAAAACAGAAGAGCTGTCTTTTCTATCGGTTAAATCTTTCCAAACTCAAGTTTAATTTCTGTTTTAATTTAAATAATGTATAACTAATTTTATTTGGCTAGAGTTTAATTCAAAACCATGGATATATTTGTAATTTGAATTGATTACCTTCAGTTGTGATTTCTGAGTTGTGATTTAATTTGCTTAACTGCTTGATTGATAACTTATTTTTGTATGTCGATTAAGGATGCATACTTAATTTACATGCATGAATTTGATGCTAGAATATAAATGAATTTCACCTAATCGTTATGAACTTATATTCACAAGTAGTGAAGGTCGCTTATAAACGATCGCGTTAGGTAAATTCTTGGCATAAGTTTCATGCAATTCATAGTAACAAGTGCCTCGTCAATGCTTATGATTTTCATAAAACTTAATGATTCTTGTTTGTATCTCTATTATGCAATTCATGTAGGGAACTTGTAGGGAATGTTTTGGGTTGTCGTATGCAATCATCCAACCTAATAAAAGTAGGAAAATCTGAAGGTTAATTTAAGCGGACCTAATTAACTTGGGGCGTTGAGAATTTACAATTTATTGAAAGAACAACTGAAAATCAATTTAGGTTGCATATGTGTCATGTGTGGAGAATAATCCTCTAGCCAGTCCGTCATTTATCATTTTACCTTAATTTTATGTTTTTATCAATTCTGTAATTTATTTAAGTTAATTTACTTCTCGTCAAAATCAATCCCCCATTTTATTTTAAAGTGTTAGATTTATTAGAAATCATTTTAGTTTGTGTTTTCTGAAGTCTTGAGTTGTTTTGAGTCTTTTGATTTATTTTAGTTTATTTGTTAGTTTTATTTTGAGTTATTCTATTTAAGTGTCTTGAGTCTAGTTTAGTGTTTTAAATTTTGTTTTTACGTTTTTAATTTAATTTTATTTTGGTTAGCATCCCTAGTTAATCCCCGGCCTAGAACGATCCCTACTTACATCATTACTACAACTGTCACAAATAGGGTTTAAATTTGTGCGTTAATTAATTTTCGCATCAAGACTCAAAACTGCCTAAAAACAACTCTAAGGCAGTTTCTGCCACTAACACAAAGTTTGGACAAAAATTGATTTTATCTTGACTTAAAACACTTAAGAATACAATCTAAAACAAGTTCTAACTAATATGACTCAATAAAGTGAAGGGGGGTTGGTTTTGGACGAAATTAAGTAAAACAAAACAAGAAAGACTTAAACAGATTCTTGGACGAAATTGGGAAATTGGATGGATGATGGGCTAGCTAGAAGGTTCTTCTCCACACATGACACACTTGCATACAAAATGATTTCCAGTTACTTTTCAATAAACTATGAATTCTCAACGCCCCAGATTAACCGTGAATTGCACTAATTAACCCTCAGATTTTCCAAAAGTTATTGAATTGGATGATTGCATACGACAACTCAAAACATTCCCCACAAGTTCCCTACATGAATTGCATAATAGAGATACAAGCAAGAATCATTAAGTTCTATGAAAATCATAAGCATTGACGAGGCACTCGTTACTATGAATTGCATGAAACTTATGCCAAGAATTTACTTAAAGCGATTGTGACTAGCAACCTTCACTACTTGTTAATATAAGTTCATAACGATTAGGTGAAACTCCCTTATATTCTAGCATCAAATTCATGCATGAAAATTAAGCGTGCACTCTCAACCAACATACACAAATCAGTTTTTATACGAACGGATAAGTAAATTGAATTCACAACTTACAAAACACAACTGGATGTAATCAAATCATATTGCAAGCATGAACATGGTTTCGAATCACCCCCTAACTAATAGGGTTTAGTTCCTCATAATCGCAACACAAAGAATAACAAGATTATACATTGAAAACAAAAGAAAGATTACACCTAGAAACGCTCCAACAATCCAACGTCTTGAATGGCAAGCACGTCCAAGTGTCCTCCTTCTCCTTCTTTGCGGCGACACAAGGTATGGGTGATGGTTTTAGTGGTGGTGGATGGATATAGGTGAGTTATGGTGAAGGGTCGAGTCCCTAGAATGGTCAGAAAGGAGTTTTTTTTTTTATAGGGGAAGGAAGGGCTACGAATTTATTAGATTTGGAATAAAAAATCAATGGAAAATAGGCAAGTAAGGTGTAGGAATTAAAGAGAATAGGAAAGGGAAATTCGGCAGAAATTGTAAGATAGATTTAGGAATGTGTTTTGAGGCACAAAATAGGTAAGAATCCTCTCCCCTTGTTGATAAGCTCATATTTATACATATTTTACATCAAATTCTCTTGTCTTTTCTTAGTTATTTCCTCATATTTTTGTGCTATTTACTTTGTTTTTGTGTTTTATCGAATTTATCTAGCTAAGAAAATAAAATTAGCACAAGTAAGATTTTAAGTGACAAAATTCGTAAAAATTATCTTGCTCACTTATTTGATTTTTGTAGTTTTAAGTGATTGAGATCCATGCTAATTCAAGTCTTTCCATTCTCTGGCTTCCTCCCAAGTATTCACAAGCCTTGTCACTCTTCTTCACTAAGTGTGTATTGTCACGGAAGTTAACATCTTTATCTAGGATTAGTAGGTGATATTAGTTGGAGAGATACGAATTATGTATAACATATATATATTTCATATTGCTTCTTCTAATTTTATTTAGCCATTTTATAGAAACTATATACCACCTTCGAGTTTGATCTTGGTTTCTGTTGTAGGCAGCTAGAATAAAGAAGCAGGAAGGCTGACATGGTGCTGGCAAAGAAAGAGCACGGGAGTGCATGATGGCAAAAGAAAACAAAAGAAAAGAATTGAAAGTGGGGGAGGCATCGAGGAGTGGAAGGAAAAGAAAACATAAAAAAAAAAAAGCAAATAATAAGAAAAGAATTGGGAGGACAAGTGGAAAACAAAAGAAATAAAATAAGAAAAGAAGAGCAGAGAGAACAAAAAACAGAAGGCGCGCGGGAGAGGACAGGAAGCAGCACGCAGGAGCACATGGTGCGTAAAGAACCAGGAGACACGGGGGCTCGGGATTTTTGAGAAACCAGCTGCACTTGGCAGCTGGCAGCGAGGACGTGGGGGAGAAAGCACAAGGAAATAACGCTGCCTTTGGCAGCGAGGAACCACGGGGAAGTCAGGAGTGAAGCACTGCAGGAAGCAGGAGCAGCGCACAGACTTGGCAGCTTGCAGCGAGGAGACGCTGCCTTTGCAGCGAAGAGACTTGCGCAAGTCAGGAAACAGGAAGCAGGACGTGCGAGAAAGGAGCCGAGGAGCTCCTCGGAGTGAGCTTCGGTGCAGGTTTTCGCGCAGCAGGCAGCGCGCAAGTCAGGGAGGTCTCGCAAGCAGTGGAGCGCAAGAGCAGAAGTTTTGGGCAGCGAGCTCAGCTGCTGGTGCAGCGGGAGACGAAGGACAGGCGGAAAAGGTGGCTGCCTTTGCAGCTTGCGAGCAGGCCTGAGACGCGGGACAGACGCAGCAGAACAAAACGACAAGACTGACGGAAGGAGAAGTCAGTATGGTCAGCACGGCAGCAGTGCTGACTTGGGTCAGCACGGGTCAGCACGGAGAAGCAACTGTGCAATCCTCTCGGTGTGAACAGAAGTCAGAAGCAAGCTGTCAATCTCTCTCGGTTTAATTTTCCTAAACTCACATTTTATTTCTGTTTTAATTTTAATAATGTGTAACTAATTTTATTTTGGCTAGTTTTTAATTCAAAACCATGGATATATTTGTAATTTGAATTGATTACCTTCAGTTGTGATTTCTGTGTTGTGATTTAATTTGCTTAACTGCTTGATTGATAACTTATTTTTGTATGTCGATTAAGGATGCATACTTAATTTACATGCATGAATTTGATGCTAGAATATAAGTGAATTTCACCTAATCGTTATGAACTTATATTCACAAGTAGTGAAGGTCGCTTATAAACGATCGCGTTAGGTAAATTCTTGGCATAAGTTTCATGCAATTCATAGTAACAAGTGCCTCGTCAATGCTTATGATTTTCATAAAACTTAATGATTCTTGCTTGTATCTCTATTATGCAATTCATGTAGGGAACTTGTAGGGAATGTTTTGGGTTGTCGTATGCAATCATCCAACCTAATAAAAGTAGGAAAATCTGAAGGTTAATTTAAGCGGACCTAATTAACTTGGGGCGTTGAGAATTTACAATTTATTGAAAGAACAACTGAAAATCAATTTAGGTTGCATATGTGGCATGTGTGGAGAATAATCCTCTAGCCAGTCCGTCATTTATCATTTTACCTTAATTTTATGTTTTTGTCAATTTTGTAATTTATTTAAGTTTAATTTACTTTTCATCAAAATCAATCCCCCATTTTATTTTAAAGTGTTAGATTTATTAGAAATCATTTTAGTTTGTGTTTTCTTAAGTCTTGAGTTGTTTTGAGTCTTTTAATTTGTTTTAGATTATTTGTTAGTTTTATTTTGAGTGATTCTAGTTAAGTGTTTTGAGTCTAGTTTAGTGTTTTAAATTTTGTTTTTACGTTTTTAATTTATTTTTACTTTGGTTAGCATCCCTAGTTAATCCCCGGCCTAGAACGATCCCTACTTACATCATTACTACAACTGTCACAAATAGGGTTTAAATTTGTGCGTCAATTTATTTTCGCATCAAATTTTTGGCGCCGTTGCCGGGGATTAGCAAATTTGCTAATCCTTTTATTTTTGTTTTTGCTTATGTTTATTTGTGTTTATGTCTTTTACTTTTGATATTTGATTTAGTTTTCTTTGATTTTAGGTACAAATGGAGCAAGACCTGGATTCTACTAGCATTCAAGATCTATTGGCACAGCTCACTGCTCAATTAACTCATAATGCCGAACGGACCGCAATGCCAAGTGTCCCTACACTTGATGTGCCCTATGGGCAAGGATATCAAAGTCCTCAATTTTCTGTCAATGAAGATGTTTGGGGATATCAGGGCCATAACCAATCAAGGGGCAACATGTTTTCCAACGCTTACAATTCGGATTGGAGAGACTACTCAGATTATATGTGGGATGAACCTCAACACTTTCAACAAAGTGGATATTGGCAACAAGATGAGGAGTTTTATTCAAGATCTATGCAGCCACCACAACATCCCCCACAGCAATTCCACTCAAATCAAAGTATGCCCGTGGATTATAATCAAAGGCTTGATGAATTAATTTCTTTGGTGCAGGGCTCACAAAACGAAGAACAATTACAGCCATCGGAAGAGTTCTATCAGTGGCCATATGAACCGTCACAGCCTCCACCACAATCTCCCCAACCAAATTCAGGTACGTCCTCGGATAATGACATTTTGAATAAGTTACTAACCTCTTTGACCCAGGACGTAGAAAATCGAAACATGGAGATGCAAAATAAAGCCAACAAGGTGGATGCATTGGAGGAGCAAGTTGGGCAGATTATGGAATTCATGGCACAGATTCGAGATCAAGGTAACATGGAGGATGAAGTTGTTCCTGAACCATCCAAACAGAGCCCGAACATGGATGAATTGCCAATTCCAGAAGAAGATGAGGATGACGACTTGGGCAGTTTAGAAGAATTCTTATCGCAAACCCCCCAAGTCCTTATGTCATCCAACTCAGGTGAGGAGGTTCTAAATTCAATTCATTCTAACATCGTTCCACCAAATGTCCTTTTTTCTTGCAGGTTTTTAAATCTCAAGGAAGAAGTGAATGAAAAAGACGTTGTGGAAGATATTCCAGAAAATGAGGTGGCCGGAGAATTTCAAGAATACATCCAAGAGGCTGTGCATGAGACAATCAAGCCTAAAGCAGTTGAGTTTGATGACACGGGACAAGCCACAACCATCATAGTAAACCTGGCCAAGTTCAAAGTCCCGGAAACGTTCAAAGACGTGGTGTTTATAATTGAGTTTGAATGTGACTGTAAGCCATCTTCTCCATTTTTAATTTTAATTTATACTAACTTGTTTCTAATTTTGATGATTCAGGCACCGTCATTAGAACTTAGACCGTTGTCGGATCATTTCAAGTACCACCGTCCGTTCAATGATAAGCCCATGCATTTGAATAATGAAGGGAGGCCTAGGAATCACCCACAATCAGATTTGCATTCCTAATCCCTTCTCTTTACTGAATTTATTTTACTTTGTTTAGTTCTTTCATTATTTGTTTGCTCTTGTGTGAATTTATTTTACGTTGATTTTTTTTATTTTACGTTGATTTTATTTTGTTGTGTTTATTTAGTAGTGATTTTTGTTTAGGAGATTAAACTTAGTTTTTTTACTTTGATTTACTTATTTTTACATTTATATATAAAAAAAAAAAAAAAAAAAAAAAAACTTAAAAACATAAACATTCATATAAAAATAAAATTAAAAAAAAAAAAAAAATAATAAAATAAAAAAAAAAAAAAAAAAACTTAAATGCATAAATTTTTTTTTTTTTTTACAATAACTTGTAATTTAATTTCGTTCATTGGTCATTGGTTGGTGGTGCCTCGGAGGTCGTCGGAGCCCCTGAAAGACGAAGCGCCAGAGCTGGATCATTCAGAGCCTCAATATTTGGTGCTGCTCCCGAGGACGAAGGCAACACAAACCTCGGGAGTAACGCCATAAATCGTTGATGATCACTCTGAATCCGCACTTCGGACTCCTGCATCTGATCCAGCTTCCTCTTCATGCTTGTGGAGTAATTGGTTGCAAGCATGTACAAATCCCTGTTCTCATGCCTAAGCACTCTGACCTCCTGCCGAAGACTAGCCACTTCAGCCATCAACGACTCCACCTGACGGGTTCGTGCAAGAAGGCGCTGGCCCATGTTTGATACGGAGCCTGCGCATCGGACGCTGTAGGCCATAGAGTCCTGAACAGCCAGTTCGTCGGACCGCCTGGAAAGTATCCTAGTGTCTCTAGGAGTGAGCAGATTTCTGGCCACCACCGATGCGGTTGTTTCGTTCATCATCATGGAATCCCCAACTGTAAGAGGACCATTCGGGGATATGAAGGACGGCTGCCAAATGTTGGTTGGAGAAGATATATCACTATCTTCCCCAACATTCAAGTTAAGGCGACGGTCAGAAGGGCAAGACATTTTCTGAAGGTGTTGAGAATGAAGACTCGGACTGATCAAGATTAAAAGAAGTGCAAGTGTGAGTGTTTACAGGAGGGAGTGTTTACAGGGGAGCTTAAGTTTGTTGTGGAACAAAAATGAGCGTTCTTATAAGAAGAAGAAATCAAGAGGCATCACTCAGCAGTCGAAGAGACGCCCTCTCGCAAATCGAAGAGCCGGGCTCCTTTCTCAAAAGCCGGATTCTTTTCTCAAAAGCGGCGTCTCCGTCTCAAAAGTCGGTTCCTTTCTCAAAAGTCGGACGCCGTTCTCTCAAAAGTCGGGCGTCTCTCTCAAAAGCCGGAGCAGTCAGGAATCACGAGGCGAGCCGCTCCCTGATTTGTCCAGACGTGTCACATGCAATTCCTTTCTCAAAAGTCGGGATTGCTCAGAAACCACGAGCCGCTCCCTGATTTTTCCAATTTTGTCGTCACTCGTCACGCGCTGTCAGCTTTGCGCAAATTACGGGCTGCTTTTTCAGAAAGCGCGTGACCTGTACTGTTCATCCATCCACCGGCTGCCGACAGGGGTAAAAGAACAGTTTCGGTTGTGAAGAAAAATTCTATAAACGTCTACCTTCGCCTTCAACAGCAAAGGCAAACTCTCTCAACACTTCTTCATCTCCGAAATTTTTCATCTCCGAAAATGCCTTTCCAACAAACCCTCTCGAGTTTCTCTGTGTTTCTCATTCCCTGGGATACCTTTGCAAATAAGTCATCTAGAGCTAGAGTATTTCATATCATGAAGGTTGAAAGCAAGAGTATCTCATATCACGCTTTCTTCCTGTCCTTGTCCTTGTCTTTGTGGCAAGGAGAAAGCGGGCAATCAGCCAGCACTCGGTGTCAATCTTCCAATCTAAGAACCGACTGCCTGGAAATCCTTCCTGATTGCTTACCTAGCATTGCTCTCGAGTGCTCTTCTTCAACCACTGATGTACTTCCGAAGAAGTCGCCACATCTGCCTGGAGAACAGACATGGCAAGTGAAAATGATACTTGAAGCATGTGGAGACAAGGTGCTGCTTCATCTTCAAGATCAAGTCTCATTTTCCTTGCTAAGAAGTTCCCCAGCCCAGTTCAAGCATACACCTGTGGAACGATACTTCTTCAAAAGCAAAAGTATCCCATATCATCAGAGTCAGAGGCAAAGATTTCTCATGGCATGCTTTTCCTTTACCCTTGCTCTTGGCTACGGGGCAAGGTGAAAGAAAGGCAATCGGTCGGCACTTGGACAGATTGAACAAAGAAGCAGACCACCACCTATTCCTCGTGCCTACCTGCCATGCAGAAGAACAAAAAGAGAAGAATGTAGCCTGCAGACTCAATCAACCCAGCAGAAGGAGTCTGAGTTGAAACCAAGAGCTCGAGAAGCTTCAACAACACCACCAATCAAGTCTCATTTTCCTTGCTAAGAAGTTCCGAGGCCAGTTCAAGTTCAAAGCTGTGGAAAGTCACCAAACAGGACCAATGATCACTTTTTAGTTTTATTATTATCTTTTATTTTCATTTTCAATTTTTCGTTTGTTTGTTTTTCTACATTTTCTTGTGTGCTTAACTGACTTATTTCTTTTCTTTGCAGGAACTTTTGGTTATTTCCACCCTTGAAGTTGATTGCAGAATTTTAGCTTGGGGGGTCATCGCTTGATTTTTCTGCAAATTAGGGAAGTTTTCAGTCCTATTGCTTTATTTTGTTGCTTTATTTTATTTTTATTTTTATTTGCATTTTATTACATTTTCTGACATTGGGGACAATGTCTAGTTTAAGTGTGGGGGTATAGAGTATAAAAATGACCAAATTGAAAATTTTTTGTACCTTCGACTTTGAACTGGTTTCATTTGTTTCCATGTTATTGCTTTGTGTTTTCTTAATTAAGTTGTTGTTTTTATTAAAAAAAATAATAAAAAAATAAAAAATAAAAAATAAAAAATCGGAAAATTTTAAAAATCCAAAAATATTTCCTTGTTTTCCTTATTGTTTTGAATTAGATTTTTGTTAGTTTCCCGACCCAATGATATAATTGGATAAAATTTGAACCATGATGATCAAGAACTTAGTTAACATGTGTTGTGTGAAATTCCTAATTCTCGTGTTAGTTTGTACATATTTGATCATCTTTGAAAAACTAAACGCACATAGCCTTGTTGATGTGAAATTAAAGCATGATTTAAAGCTCCATATGTGAATTTAGTGACCATATACATCCTATGTGAGTTTTTGAGCCTATTGAAAGTGTGTGCATTTTTCATACACTCCTATTCTTTCATGTGTGATGAACTTATGTGAGATACATCTCTAGAACTTGCATAACGATCTTTCGAAATTTTTGTCATTGATTGCATGAACTTGAAAATGATAGAGGCATTAGGTTTACCACCATGGCCCAAATAACCTTGTTTCCCAAAGAAAAATGATATCATTAGATTGCCAATTTGAGCCGTATTTGTGAGCCTTTTATTTCTTATCACCAGATATGTCTACCCTTATGCCTGAAATAAATATTTTTCCTTACCCTTTCCAAGCGAGCAATGCGAGATTGTCTTATGAGAAATGTTTGTGAAGTACTTTGGAGGGTGTTTGGCAAAAGAATAAGTGTGGGGGTTTTTCATATTTGTTTCTGTTTGAAAAAAAAAAAAAAAAAAAAAAAAAAAAAAAAAAAAAAAGAAAAGGAAAAGAAAAAGAAGATTGTATACAAAGAAAATAAAAAGTTTTTAAAGTTTCAGTTTATGGGTGTGGTTGGAGATGTCTGAAGAATCGTTGGAGAGCTTGAGTTCTTATAAATCTAAAGAAAATAATTGCTTGCAATGTAGCTTGGAACTTGTGTTTTCCTATTCTTTCGTTTCAATAACCCTATCCCGAAGCCTCATTACATCCAATAAAAGTCCTCTTGATTTAAGTTTTGCAATTATGACTGTGGAGAAGTGATCTTTATGCAAGCTTATGGTAGAACTTTCACATTTGTTTCTTTGAGCGAAACACATTAAAACTAAACACATGTGTGATTGAGTGCATATCCAGTGAGAAGGTCGCTAGTTTGCATATGGTGATTTTAAAAATAAAAATTCGAAATTGCATGAGCATGGCTATCTCACACACTACACTTCAAGGATGTTTCAAAGATTACTGCTAATATTTGAGTTAGGAAAATGAACTTGAATTGCTTGTTGGTGTTAGCTATGGTTCTTGATTATTTATGTTCTCAAATGAAATTCTATGAGGGTCATATAGGGGGAAACTAATAATTTTCATGTTATTACTTTTTCTGTTTTCGTCTGTTTTGCTCGAGGACTAGCAAAAGCTAAGTGTGGGGGTATTTGATAAGCTCATATTTATACATATTTTACATCAAATTCTCTTGTCTTTTCTTAGTTATTTCCTCATATTTTTGTGCTATTTACTTTGTTTTTGTGTTTTATCGAATTTATCTAGCTAAGAAAATAAAATTAGCACAAGTAAGATTTTAAGTGACAAAATTCGTAAAAATTATCTTGCTCACTTATTTGATTTTTGTAGTTTTAAGTGATTGAGATCCATGCTAATTCAAGTCTTTCCATTCTCTGGCTTCCTCCCAAGTATTCACAAGCCTTGTCACTCTTCTTCACTAAGTGTGTATTGTCACGGAAGTTAACATCTTTATCTAGGATTAGTAGGTGATATTAGTTGGAGAGATACGAATTATGTATAACATATATATATTTCATATTGCTTCTTCTAATTTTATTTAGCCATTTTATAGAAACTATATACCACCTTCGAGTTTGATCTTGGTTTCTGTTGTAGGCAGCTAGAATAAAGAAGCAGGAAGGCTGACATGGTGCTGGCAAAGAAAGAGCACGGGAGTGCATGATGGCAAAAGAAAACAAAAGAAAAGAATTGAAAGTGGGGGAGGCATCGAGGAGTGGAAGGAAAAGAAAACATAAAAAAAAAAAAGCAAATAATAAGAAAAGAATTGGGAGGACAAGTGGAAAACAAAAGAAATAAAATAAGAAAAGAAGAGCAGAGAGAACAAAAAACAGAAGGCGCGCGGGAGAGGACAGGAAGCAGCACGCAGGAGCACATGGTGCGTAAAGAACCAGGAGACACGGGGGCTCGGGATTTTTGAGAAACCAGCTGCACTTGGCAGCTGGCAGCGAGGACGTGGGGGAGAAAGCACAAGGAAATAACGCTGCCTTTGGCAGCGAGGAACCACGGGGAAGTCAGGAGTGAAGCACTGCAGGAAGCAGGAGCAGCGCACAGACTTGGCAGCTTGCAGCGAGGAGACGCTGCCTTTGCAGCGAAGAGACTTGCGCAAGTCAGGAAACAGGAAGCAGGACGTGCGAGAAAGGAGCCGAGGAGCTCCTCGGAGTGAGCTTCGGTGCAGGTTTTCGCGCAGCAGGCAGCGCGCAAGTCAGGGAGGTCTCGCAAGCAGTGGAGCGCAAGAGCAGAAGTTTTGGGCAGCGAGCTCAGCTGCTGGTGCAGCGGGAGACGAAGGACAGGCGGAAAAGGTGGCTGCCTTTGCAGCTTGCGAGCAGGCCTGAGACGCGGGACAGACGCAGCAGAACAAAACGACAAGACTGACGGAAGGAGAAGTCAGTATGGTCAGCACGGCAGCAGTGCTGACTTGGGTCAGCACGGGTCAGCACGGAGAAGCAACTGTGCAATCCTCTCGGTGTGAACAGAAGTCAGAAGCAAGCTGTCAATCTCTCTCGGTTTAATTTTCCTAAACTCACATTTTATTTCTGTTTTAATTTTAATAATGTGTAACTAATTTTATTTTGGCTAGTTTTTAATTCAAAACCATGGATATATTTGTAATTTGAATTGATTACCTTCAGTTGTGATTTCTGTGTTGTGATTTAATTTGCTTAACTGCTTGATTGATAACTTATTTTTGTATGTCGATTAAGGATGCATACTTAATTTACATGCATGAATTTGATGCTAGAATATAAGTGAATTTCACCTAATCGTTATGAACTTATATTCACAAGTAGTGAAGGTCGCTTATAAACGATCGCGTTAGGTAAATTCTTGGCATAAGTTTCATGCAATTCATAGTAACAAGTGCCTCGTCAATGCTTATGATTTTCATAAAACTTAATGATTCTTGCTTGTATCTCTATTATGCAATTCATGTAGGGAACTTGTAGGGAATGTTTTGGGTTGTCGTATGCAATCATCCAACCTAATAAAAGTAGGAAAATCTGAAGGTTAATTTAAGCGGACCTAATTAACTTGGGGCGTTGAGAATTTACAATTTATTGAAAGAACAACTGAAAATCAATTTAGGTTGCATATGTGGCATGTGTGGAGAATAATCCTCTAGCCAGTCCGTCATTTATCATTTTACCTTAATTTTATGTTTTTGTCAATTTTGTAATTTATTTAAGTTTAATTTACTTTTCATCAAAATCAATCCCCCATTTTATTTTAAAGTGTTAGATTTATTAGAAATCATTTTAGTTTGTGTTTTCTTAAGTCTTGAGTTGTTTTGAGTCTTTTAATTTGTTTTAGATTATTTGTTAGTTTTATTTTGAGTGATTCTAGTTAAGTGTTTTGAGTCTAGTTTAGTGTTTTAAATTTTGTTTTTACGTTTTTAATTTATTTTTACTTTGGTTAGCATCCCTAGTTAATCCCCGGCCTAGAACGATCCCTACTTACATCATTACTACAACTGTCACAAATAGGGTTTAAATTTGTGCGTCAATTTATTTTCGCATCACTTGTGCAGCAAGAATTGAAACAAAAGGGAATGTAATTTTGGGTCAGAAATAGGTAAGAAAGAATCAGAAATTAAAGAGAAATAGGTAACAAAGATGTGGCACAATATAGGAAAGGTACTTAAGGTCAGAAATTAAAGCGGAAAGAAGATGTATGGTGTTTTTGGTTCAGAAATTAGGGAAACATGGCAAGGGAATTTGTTGCACAAGAGGAGACAAGGAGGAAACACAAAGGGGACAAGGCGCCACCTTTGTAGGAGGTGCTGAAATTGTGTCTTCTAAGCTTCCAAACTGACTTCTAACATCCTTTAGGCCTTCAATTTCGTCAATCAATATTACTCCAACCATAAGATATTCAATTCATGCCCAAAACTGCTCCAATAGGCTCCAAAATGCATCTTTTTGCCTACTTTTTCCTTAGAACCTAAAATTGCACGAAAATGACTTTAAACACTAAAATAACTAAGGAAAACAACATAAATGCACAAGAACAAGCTAACTAAGTTGCATAAATATGCTCCTATCAGGTATTGGATGCAAAGTGGTGTGGCATTGTCCAATCTAGAAGCAGAAAGCTCCTTGATTGTTCGATTGTCTGCTGCCATGTCTTGTACTTCTTAAAAAATCTGAGCCAGTTGAGGTCGTTGGGGTTCTTGTTGATTCCTTCCTCGTCTCAAAGTTCGTTCAAAATCGTCGTCAAAGTCAAGGATGTGCTTATGAACAGGTTGAGAACTTCGAGTCATAAACCACCTAAAACAAGAAAACAAGTAAAGTCATCAACTAGGAACAAAAACACATGAAAATAAACAAAAAGAAATAACAAGGGATTAGCAAAATTGCTAATCCCAGGCAACGGCGCCAAAAATTTGATGCGAAAATTAACTTAACACACAAATTAAACCCTCTTGTTGTCAATTGTAGTAAAGAATGTAAGTAGGGATTGTTCTAGGCCGGGGATTAGGAGGGATTGCTAAAACACTTGAAATTGACTTAAAAACGTAAAATTAAGTTTAAAACACCAAACTAGACTCAAAAGATGCAATACAAACTAAAAAGACTCAAAACTAGTTTAAAAGACTCAAAACAGCTTAAAACAATGAATTAGACTCTAAACTGACTCTAGGGATGGTTTTGGACGAAATTAGTGATAGGAGCATATTTATGCCCCTTAGTTAGCTTGTTCTTGTGCATTTAAGTTGTTTTTCCTTAGTTAAGTAGTCTTTTAAGCTTGTTTTATGTGTTTTCAGGTTTTAAAGGCAAAGTAAGCAAAGTGGTGCATTTTGGAGCCGTTTGGAGCACAATTGAGCGTGGATTGGACATCACATACTTGGAGCCAAAAGAATGGACGAAATTGAAGATTTGAAGATTTGAGGAGTCCTAGTTGAATAAGGATTCCTAGTCCAAGAAGGAGTCCTAATTGAAGAAGGATTCCTAATCAAATGAGGAGTACTAGTTAAGGATGTATTCATAGTCAAAGATGGATTCCTAGAAGAATGAGGATTCCTACTCAAACAAGGTTTCCTACTTGAAGTAGGAAAGTTAAACCCAAATGGCTTTGAGTTTCAGCAACAAAGAAGAAATCCAAGTCCAAGAAGGAAAAGGAATCAAAGAAGAAGAAGGATTGATCAAGACAAGTTTTCCTAATCCTAATGCACAAAGGTTTTAAATGCAAAGAGGAGTCTCAAACACTTTAGGACACCTTATCCTTGTTCTAGAAGCCCTATCCCTTTACATATAAACCTGCCGCACATATCCCTTATCTAGAACCTATTTTCCTTGCCTTGCAAGGCTTTCTAGAAGCCTTATCCTTTCCCCCTTATCCTTGCCGCACCTCCTTACCCTTTTCCCCTTTTAATTCTGATTTCTTAGCCTTTTTCCTTGTGGATTTGGATTCTAGAAGTCCATATCTGATTCCCCTAGGGTTTTAAGTGCCTATATATACTCATAAACACCCCTTGGCCGAATTACCACCTCTCATACACAACAATTCGCGCCAAAAATCATCCCTTGCTCTCTGCCGCACCATTCCACCACCATTCTCCATATTTCCTGCCCTTAAACACCTCTTGCCGCACCACCCATCAACCCTAAACACCACCATACATCCCCCATCCATTCTACACCATTTAATAACCCAAAGAACCTGTCCAAAGTCCAAGTGCCGCAGCAAGGAGGAAGGAAGACTCGTGGATGTACCTGCTGTCCAAATTGGATCATCTAGGTGTTTTCTTTCTTTGGATTTCAATGTTTAAATTTATTTATCTTTGCTTTGTGCGTATGAGGACCTAAACCCCCCCTTGGCTAGTGGGGGATTCGAAACCATGTTTATGCTTGCTATATGATTTGATTATTTCTAATTGCGTTTCATAAGTTGTGAATTCAATTTACTTATCCGTTCGAATTAAAACTGATTTGTGTATGTTGGTTAAGAGGGCCCGGTTAATTGTTATGCATAAGTTGAATGCTAGGATATAAGGGAGTTTCACCTAATAGTTATGAACTTATATTCACAAGTAGTAAAGGTTGTTGATCACAATCGTGTTAAGTAAATTCTTGGCATAAGTTTCATGCAGTTCATAGTAACAAGTGCCTCGCCAATGCTTATGATTTTCATAGAACTTAATGATCTTTGCTTGTATCTTTGTTATGCAGTTCATGCAAGGAACTTGTGAGGAATGCTTTGGGTTGTCGTATGCAGTTCATCCAATTCAATAACTTTAGGAAAATCTAAGGGTTAATTAGTGCAGTTCACGGTTAATCTGGGGCATTGGGAATTCATGGTTTATTGGGAAGCAATTGGAAATCGTTTTATATGCAAGTGTGACATGTGTGGAGAAGAACCCCTTAGCTAGCCTTCCATCCATTCAATTCAACCAAATTCGTTTTAAAATCTGTTTTGTTTTACAAAGTTTTTGTTTTGTTTTCAAATTCGTCAAAACCAAATCCCCCTTTATTTTCAAGTGTCATATTAGTTAGAAATCAATTTAGTTTGTGTTTTTAAGTGTCTTGAGTCAAGTTAAACCCAATTTTCGTCTAAATTCTTCCTTAGTGTTCAAAACTGCCCAGAAAGTATTTTTAAGGCAGTTTTGAGTGTTTGTTTGCTGTTTTGAGTCTTTTGGTTTGTTTTGGTGTTTTAAAGTTTAGTTTTGCATTCTTTGAGTCTAGTTTAGTGTTTTAAACTTGTTTTTACGTAATTGAGTCAGTTTTCAAGTGATTTAGCAATCCCTCCTAATCCCCGGTCCAGAACGATCCCTACTTACATACTTTGCTACAATTGATAAAAAGAGGGTTTAATTTGTGTGCTTATATATTTTGCATCAATTAGGTTCTAACTTGACTCAAGACACTTAAAAACACAAATCAAAACATATTTTGACTAATAAAACACTTTAAAGTAAAGGGGGATTTGATTTTGACGAATTTGAAAACAAAACAAACAGATTGTAAACCAAAACAGATTTTGGACGAATTTGGGTAAACTATGGATGATGGGCTAGCTAGAGGGTTCTTCTCCACACATGACACACTTGCACATAAACCAATTTTCAGTTGTTCTTTCGATAAATCATGAAACTCAACACCCCAGATTAATTAGGTCCGCTTAAATTAACCTTCAAGTTCTCCTTAAGTTATTGAATTGGATGGGAAAGCGCATACAACAATTCAATGCATTCTTCAAAAGTCCTTTACGTGAACAGCACAATAAAGATACAATCAAAGATCTTTAAGCATCATGAAAACTATAAGTATTGACGAGGCATTCGTTACTATGATGAGCATGAAATTCCTGCCAAGAATTCATTTAACGCGATCGTTTATAAGCGACCTCCACTACTTGTGAATATAAGTTTGTAACTATTAGGCGACCTCCAATTTTCGTCCAAAGTTGTGTTTAGAGTCAGAAACTGCCCAGTTTGTGTTTTTAGGCAGTTTTGAGTGTTTTTAAGTTGTTTTTAAGTCTTTTGAACCTGTTTTGAGTCCCTTGAGTCTATTCAAACGTTTTTAGCTTTGTTTTTGTGTTTTTGAGTCAGTTTAGAGGTTTTAACAAGCCCTCCTAATCCCCGGTTTAGAACGATCCCTACTTGCAATTATACTACGATTTGACAACAAGAGGGTTTAATTTGAGTGCTTAACTTTTATCACATCATGACATCATGTCACTCATGCTAGGAATTAAACTTAACGCGATCGTTTATAAGCGACCTCCACTACTTGTAAATATAAGTTTGTAACGATTATGTGAAACTTTCTTATATTCTAGCAATGGATTTATGCATGCCAATTAAGTGTCGACCCTTAATCGACAAATACAAATAAGTTATCAATCAAATAGTTAAGCCAATTGCATTGACGATTCAAGAACTCATAACTGGAATTTATCAAATCATATTGCACACATAATCATGGCTTTGAAATCACCCTTAGCCAAGAGGGGTTAGGCCACTCATGTTCACAACAAAACGAAAGAAAATGAATTTAAACATTGTAAGTATACAACGAATTACACCTCGAATGCTTTAACAATCAAGCTTGAACATCCAAGAGTTCTTCCTTCTTTCTTCACTCACGACACAAGGTTTGGTGTAAGGTTTGGGTGGTGATTTGTATGGAAGAATGGCTGAATGTGTTTGTGATGTAGTGTAGTGTTTGGATGTGTTTTTGGTTGTGTTGAATGGTGGTGAGTGATGGATCAAAATCTGACTCCTTATGGCTGTTACACACACTCCTTTTATAGAGGGAGTGCACGGCATTTGGAGGGAAAATGGAGTGGTGTGTGCAGCAATGATTCAATGAAGTGGTGCTGAAATGATTCAAAGGTGAAAGTGAAGTAATGATGCACGGCATGGGAGGGAAAATGGAGTGGTGTGTGCATCAATGAGTGCAAGTAGGGGACATGAATGATTGTGCACATGGTAAAGAAGAGAAATGGAGGTGGAATGGTGCAGAAATGATTCAAGGGTGAAACAAGAGTAATGATGCACGGCATGGGGGTAAAATGGAGTGGTGTATGCAGCCATGAGTGCAATGATTCAATGTAATGGTGCATGAAATCAGATATAATGGAGGGGACAAGGAATGCTGCAGCAATGAGTGCATGGAGTGGAGATTAAAGTGATGAAATGGTGCATGAAATCTGATATGATGGAGGGGACAATGAATGTGCACGGCATGAGCAAGGAAAGTGAAGGAGTGGTGCATCAATGTGTGCATTGAATGGACAAGGAATGTTGTGCACAGCTAGGGAAAGGAAAAGTGAAGGAGTGGTGCATCAATGAGTGCATGGAATGGACAAGGAATGTTGTGCACAGCTAGGGAAAGGAAAAGTGAAGGAATTGTGCAGAAATGATACAATGGTTTGGACAAGAATATTGTGAGTGAAATGGTGCAGAAATCTGGTGCATGAAGGGGACAAGGGTGATGATGCACGGCATGGGGAAGAAAGGTGAGGGATGGTGCATCAATGAGTGCAAGGAGGTGAAAGGGAGTGTGATTTATGGCAGAAAATAGGAAAGGGATTGGCTCCCTTGCACGGCAAGGAAGAGAAATGGTGAAGGATGGGTGCGGCTTTCCCTTGGACTGAGATTAAAGTGTCCCAAATTGACTAGGAACCATACTTATGGCTGAAACCTTTGTAGATTAGGATTAGGAAACTTTAATTTGGTCAATCCATCTTCTTCTTGGATATCTTTTCCTCCCTTGACTTGAATTACTTCTTCTTCCTCTCTTTGGTAGGTTCCAAACTTCTTTAAGTTTTCAATTTCGTCCATCTACTTAGCTCCAAGCATGTTTTATTCATTCCAAGCCCAAAACTGCTCCAAAAGGCTCCAAAATGCACCTTTTTGCATCCTTTGTCCTTAGAATCTGAAATTGCACGAAAATGACTTTAAACACTAAAACAACTAAGGAATAACAACATAAATGCATGAGAACAAGCTAGCTCAGTCGCATAAATATGCTCCTATCAGCACTCCCTACACTAGGTATATGTGAGAAGATTGATGTAAACATGTAGACGAGCCACTCACATATGTTTTAAATGAAGAAAGCACTTTCTGGAATTATTAATGCATGTACATATATATAATCTCATGAATGGAATGCCACTACTTAGACGCGAGAACCAGGGATACCATATGCTCATACCAATCCCAAACTCCACATATTGAAACACATAACACCCAAGATAGAAGTCTAAGGGTTGTAACGGGGCTAAAGGGATTGGCTAACAAAGACAGGTAAGGATAAACAAACGTTCTTAAAGCAATAGTAAGCAAAGTAATGAAATCAGCTTAGAATTCACTCTTGAATGCAGCAAATAATTTGAAACACTAAGGGGATTTCGTACATCTTAGGGTCATATTCAAACTTTTTGGACCCTTTCTTCAACAACCAATACTTGTGAGTTCATTCTCACGTATTTCACAACTTTTTCTTTTTCTTTTTTTTTCTGTTTTTTTTTTCTTTTTTTCTTTTTTCTACCTGTGCCCTATTTCTGTGGCACACAAAACACACTTTTGAAACCCTTCCCCCACACTTGTTTTCTACAATAATGTTGATCAAAAGGAATTCCCTCTAAGTCATGCTCCACTATACTTTAAGAACAAGGGTGTGGATAGTCCTATTCTAGGCTAGGTAGGGATAATGTGGCTAACAAAGAAAATAGGCTAAATAAGGCTCAAAGGGGTTAAACCTACAAAACAAATGCATGGGATGAAGGATTTTTGGCTTTGGTGGTAACTACTAAACAACTTCATCTTGTTATATGTTATGCACTCAATTTTAAGCTTTGAATGAAACGGGCATGAGTTCTAGTAGTTCTAGTATTTGGAACTAAAGTGATAAAACACATTCTAAGTAGCAACCAAGCAAAAAATAATGAGATCATGCAACGACTTTAGAAAACAAGAAATAACAGATTAATAACTCTCCAAATAAAGTTTAGGCTCAAGTCTCTCAGGGTTGTAGCGTTAGTTTGAGTTCCTTCCTTCAAGCATGTTACAAAAACTGATTTTTTTCCTTTCTGATTACATGTGAATTCGTAAACGTTAACTACAACCAAGCATAAACCAAATAGCATATCAAACTTCCATCCATGTTTGTAATTTTCTTTAACAGTCATGCAATTAAAAACCAAATCCTTATCATTGTGTTGGAAGGTACCCTAAGACACAAACACACAAAAACAACTCAAAAACAACTCTTTTTGGGTTTTCAAAAGTTTTTCTACTTTTTTTTTCAAATTTTCGTATTTTTCTGTTAAGACACACTAAAACACTCCAAAACACTCTAAAAACACTTAAAACAATGAAAAACAACTCTAGTTATGCTAGGTGGTTAAATCCTACGAATTTTGCAATAAAAAACCTTGTTTACCCCCCCACACTTAAACCAAACATTGTCCTCAATGTTTCTAACATAGACTCACACAAAAGCAAGCAAATGACACAACGAGCAAACATGACAAACATGGCAAAGTAAAAGCAAGAAAGAGTAGAGTTGAAGAACGCAAATCTGGTTATGGAGCTCGAATTCCTTCAATCCCTCGTTTGAACACATGGGTTGCCTCCCAAGAAGCGTTTGCTTTAACGTCTTCTGATAGGAGCATATTTATGCGACTTAGTTAGCTTGTTCTTGTGCATTTATGTTGTTATGCCTTAGTGAATTATGTATTTTAAGCTATTTTCGTGTGTTTGTAGGTCCTAATAACAAAGTTGGCAAAAAAATGCATTTTGGAGCATTTTGAAGCATTTTTGGGCCAAGATTGGATTGCATGCACATGGAGACATGAGGATGGACATTTTTGAAGATTAGAAGGTTGGAAATCAGCATGTGTGTGTGCAAATGTGTTGATTTTGGGCTGAAATGGTGAAGAGCATGTGTGTGCAAATGCAAAGAGGAACACACACATGCAAAGACACTCATTACCACAACATCCATCCACTACACCCATTACATCCACTCATTACCACAACACTCACCCACTACACCCATTACATCTACTCATTACCACAACATCCATCCACTGCACCCATTACATCCACTCATTACCACAACATTCACCCACTACACCCATTACATCCACTCATTACCGCAACACTCACCCACTACACCCATTACATCCACTCATTACCACAACTCCATACACTCCTCTCCCTAGCCTATAAATACATCCACCCTTCACCATAACTAGGGAGATCCATCAGAAGACACAATCTGCCGCAAGGCAGAGTCTTTTCTCCTTAACCATTCATTCACCCATTCACGCCTAAAACAGATTCCCACTTTTTGCCGCACCTCTCCTTCACCATTCTCTATAGTTTCTGACCTTAATCAACCCTTGTCGCACCATACATCCATCCTAACCATAATCCCATCCTTCTACACCATCCATAATCCCCAAAACCCACCACCAAACCTTGTGCCGCAATCAAGGAAGGGAGGTGATGTGAAAATTAACTTGACACACAAATTCAACCCTCTTTTGACAATTGTAGTATATGTATAAGTAGGGATCGTTCTGGACCGGGGATTAGGAGGGATTGCTAATCTAAACTAAACTGACTTAGAAACACAAAAATAAACTTAAAAACACTTAACAAGACTCACAAGACTCAAAACAAACTTAAAGACTAAAAACAGCACAAAACAACCAAATAGACTCAAATCTGCCACTAAGAGTAAAATTGGACGAAAATTGGTTTTAACTTGACTCAAGACACTTAAAAACACAAACCAAAACAGATTTTAACTAATCTAACACTTCAAAGTAAAGGGGGATTGGGTTTTGGACGAAAATAAAGTAAAACAAACAAATTAAAGACTAAAACAGATTTTGGACGAAATTGGGAAATTGGATGGGTGATGGTCTAGCTAGAAGGTCCTTCTCCACACATGACACACTTGCATACAAATCAATCTCCAATTGCTTTTCAATAAACCATGAACCTCAACACCCCAAGTTAATTAGGTACACTTAAATTAACCCTCAGATTTTTCTTAAATCATTGAATTGAATGGAAATAGCGTATCACAATGAAATTATTCCTTAAAAGTTCCCTACATGAAAGCGCATAATAGAGACACAATCAAAGATCATTAAGTGCTATGAAAATCATAAGTGTTGACAAGGCATTCGTAACTATGAAAGCGCATGATACTTATGCCAGGAATTTACTTAACATGATTGTGACTAACAACCTTTACTACTTATGAATATAAGTTCATAACGATTAGGTGAAACTCCCTTACATTCTAGCATCAAATTCATGCATGCAAACTAAGTTGGCCACCTTAATAACCATACAAGAATAAGTTTTGAATAAAACAGTTAAGCGAATTGCATTCACAATTTATCAAATCGCAATTGAAAGTAATCAATTCATATTGCAAGTATAATCATGGTTTCGAATTCCCCTCTAACTATAAAGAAATCAGTTCCTCATGTTCGCAATTAAACAAAGATAACTTGAATTAAACATTGAAAACAAAGATAGAATACACCTAGAAACACTCCAGATGGCTCATTCTTCTCCTTCCTTGGCTGCGGCACAAGAGGATTGTGGTGGATGGTGTGATGGATGGATGTAGGTGATTTATGGTAGAGGGTGGTGAATGATTTGTGCGGCAGAATGTAGTATTTATAGGTTAAAACCCACGGCATTCTATGTAGAAAAGGAAAAGGATTTGAAGGCCTAATTTGTATAGGAAGTTAATACACAATCCTTAGAGGAAAAGGGTCTTCTAGAAATCAGAAATCCAAAGGAAATAGGGAGAATAGAATCAGGTTTCTAGAACTTCTAGAAAGGTTTGGGCGCCAGATTTGTAGGGCAAGGAATAAGGCCTTCTAAAAATCATGTTCCAGCACCAATTTCTAATCCTAAATGAATAAGAATACACGGCATGGTTGTAGAGAAGGATTACAAGTCCTAATTCACCTAGGTAAGGTCATATATGCGACACTTAAGGGATAAGAGTTCTAGAATCTGAAATATATGTTTTAAATGCATAATTATCCCTTAGAAATAGCTGGAATCAAGGCACAAATTGATTTGGATAAGATATGATAAGATAAGGTTAGGTTAGGCAAGGATAAGATAAGATAAGGTTGGATAAGGTTTTGGATAATGTTCCTTCTTTTGAGCTGATTTCTTATCTTCCTTGACTTGGATTTATTTCTTCACTCTTTTCAGCACATTCCTAGCCTCTTAAACTTCAAATTCGTCCATCCATCTTGCTCCATTCATAAGCTATCCATTTGGTGCCCAAAACTGCCTCAAAATGCTCCAAATTGCACTTTCTTGCCAACTTTGTCATATGGACCTACAAACACACGAAAATAGCTTAAAACACTATAATAAACATAAACAAACTATGAAAATGCAAGAAAACAAGCTAACTAAGTCGCATAAATATGCTCCTATCAGGAAGGAAAGTTCTTGGACGTGCTTGCTGTTCAGTTTGGATCGCTGGAGCGTTTAGGTGTTTTCTTTCTTTTGTTTTCAATGTATAAACTTGTTATTATTTGCTTTGCGATTATGAGGAACTAAACCCCTTTTGGCTAGGGGGAGATTCAAAGCCATGAACATACTTGCAATATGAATTGATTACCTTCAGTTGTGATTTCATAAGTTGTGAATTCAATTTGTTTAACTGCTTGATTGATAACTTATTTGTGTATGTTTATTAAGAGTGCACACTTAGTTTGCATGCATGAATATGATCCTAGAGTATAAGGGAGTTTCACCTAATAGTTACAAACTTATATTCACGAGTAGTGGAGGTCGCTTATAAACGATCGCGTTAAATGAATTCTTGGCAGGAGTTTCATGCTCATCATAGTAACGAATGCCTCGTCAATACTTATAGTTTTCATGATGCTTAATGATCTTTGATTGTATCTTTATTGTGTTGTTCACGTAAAGGACTTTTGAAGAATGCTTTGAATTGTTGTATGCGCTGATGTGAAATATATAAGCACACAAATTAAACCCTCTTTTTATCAATTGTAGTAAAAAATGCAAGTAGGGATCGTTCTAGGCCAGGGATTAGGAGGGATTGCTAAATCACTTGAAAACTGACTCAAAAACGTAAAAACAAAGTTTAAAACACTAAAGTCGACTCAAAGAATGCAAAACTAAACTTTAAAACACTAAAACAAACCAAAAGACTCAAAACAGCACAAAAACACTCAAAACTGCCTTAAAAACACAATCTGGGCAGTTTTGAACACTAAACACAAATTTGGACGAAAATAGGTTTAAACTTGACTCAAGACACTTAAAAACACAAACTAAATTGATTTATGACTAATATGACTCAACAAAATAAAGGGGGATTGATTTTAGACGAAATTGAAAACAAAACAAAAACTTTGTAAACTAAACAGATTTTAAAACGAATTTGGTTAAAGTGAATGGATGGAAAGCTAGCTAAGGGGTTCTTCTCCACACATGTCACACTTGCATACAAAACGATTTCCAATTGCTTCTCAATAAACCATGAATTCCCAACGCCCCAGATTAACCGTGAATTGCAATAATTAACCCTCAGATTTTCCTAAAGTTATCGAATTGGATGAATTGCATACGACAACCCAAAGCATTCCTCACAAGTTCCTTGCATGAACTGCATAACAAAGATACAAGCAAAGATCATTAAGTTCTATGAAAATCATAAGCATTGGCGAGGCACTTGTTACTATGAATTGCATGAAACTTATGCCAAGAATTTACTTAACACGATTGTGATCAACAACCTTTACTACTTATGAATATAAGTTCATAACGATTAGGTGAAATTCCCTTATATCCTAGCATCAAACTTATGCATGAAAATTAAGCGTGCACTCTCAACCAACACACACAAATCAATTTTAATTCATATAGATAAGTAAATTGAATTCACAACTTATGAAACGCAATTAGAAGTAATCAAATCATATAGCAAACATGAACATGGTTTCGAATTCCCCCCTAGCCAAGGGGGGTTTAGTTCCTCATACGCACAAAGCAAAGATAAATAAATTTAGACATTGAGAACAAAAGAAAGAAAACACCTAGATGCTCCAACTTGGATAGCAAGTGCATCCACGAAGTCCTCCTTCCTCCTTGTTGCGGCACAAGCTTGTGGACAGGTTTTTAGGGTTATAGATGGTGTAGAATGGATGGGAGATGTATGGTGGTGTTTAGGGTGGATGGGTGGTGCGGCAATGGGTGTTTAGGGGCAGGAATTATGGAGTATGGTGGTTGAAAGCTGCGGCAAAGAGAGGCTCTTTGTTTCTTACGTGAATGATGTATATGGGAGGTGGTAATTCGGCCAAGGGGTGAATGAGAGTATATATAGGCACTTAAAACCCTAGGGGAATCAGATATGGACTTGTAGAATCCAAATCCACAAGGAAAAAGGCTTAAACAATCAAAATCCTCAAGGGAAAAGGTTAAAAGGTGCGGCAGATAAGGATAGGGTAGGATAAGGCTTCTAGAAAGCCTTGCAAGGCAAGGAAATAGGTTCTAGATAAGGTTATGCACGGCAAGGAAGGATAGGGTTTCTAGAAACCCTCCAAGACAAGGGAAAGTGCACGGCATACTCCTAAAACAAGGATAAGGTGTCCTAAAGTGTTTGGGACTCCTCTTTCTTCTTGGATTCCTTTTCCTTCTAGGACTTGGAAAACTTCTTTGTTGCTGAAACTTGAGGCCATTGAGGTTTAACTTTCCTACTTCAAGTACGAAACCTTGTTTGAGTAGGAATCTTCATTCTTCTAGGAATCCATTTTCGACTAGGAATCCTTCTTCAATTAGGACTCCCTCGTTGATTAGGAATCCTTCTTCAACTAGGACTCCTCAACTCTTCAAATCTTCAATTTCGTCCATTCCCTTGGCTCCAAGTATGTGATGTCCAATCCAAGCTCCATTGTGCTCCAAAAAGGCTCCAAAATGCACCACTTTGCATACTTTGCCCTTAAAACCTGAAAATACATCAAACTAGCTTAAAAGACTACTTTAACTGAGGAAAAACAACTTAAATGCACAAGAACGAGTGATAGGAGCATATTTATGCGACTTAGTTAGCTTGTTCTTGTGCATTTGTGTTGTTATTTCTTAGTTAATTATGTATTTTAAGCTATTTTCGTGTGTTTGTAGGTCATAATAACAAAGTTGGCAAGAAAGTGCATTTTGGAGCATTTTGGAGCATTTTTGGGCCAAGATTGGATAGTGCAAGCATGGAGACATGAGGATGGACATTTTTGAAGATTAGATGGCTAGAAATCAGCATGTGTGTGTGCAAGTGTGTTGACTTACAACTACAAACATCCATCCACTGCACCCATTACATCCACTCATTACCAAACATCCACCCACTACACCCATTACATCCACTCATTACCACAACACTCACCCACTACACCCATTATATCCACTCATTACCAAACATCCACCCACTACACCCATTACATCCACTCATTACCACAACACTCACCCACTACACCCATTACATCCACTCATTACAACTCCATACACTCCTCTCCCTAGCCTATAAATACATCCACCCTTCACCATAACTAGGGAGATTACACTACACCAAAAACACAATCAGCCACACCATTCATCCTCACGTCCATTCCTCCATACAAACAAACCTTCAACACTTACCAACACCTTGTGCCATAGCAAAGGAAAGGAAGGAAAGTGCTTGGATGTGCTTGCTGTCCAACTTGGATCGTTGGAGCGTTTAGGTGTTTTCTTTCTTTTATTTTTAATGTCTAAATTTGTTTATCTTTGCTTTGTAAGTATGAGAACCTAAACCCCCCTTAGCTAGGGGGAATTCGAAACCATGTTTATGCTTGCTATATGATTTGATTACTTTCAATTGCGTTTCATAAGTTGTGAATTCAATTTACTTATCTACATGAATTAAAACTGATTTGTGTGTGTTGGTTGAGAGTGCACGCTTAATTTTCATGCATAAGTTTAATGCTAGGATATAAGGGAATTTCACCTAATCGTTATGAACTTATATTCAAAAGTAGTAAAGGTTGTTGATCACAATCGTGTTAAGTAAATTCTTGGCATAAGTTTCATGCAATTCATAGTAACGAGTGCCTCGCCAATGCTTATGATTTTCATAGAACTTAATGATCTTTGCTTGTATCTTTGTTATGCAATTCATGCACGGAACTTGTGAGGAATGCTTTGGGTTGTCGTATGCAATTCATCCAATTCGATAACTTTAGGAAAATCTGAGGGTTAATTAGTGCAATTCACGGTTAATTTGGGGCGTTGGGAATTCATGGTTTATTGAGAAGCAATTGGAAATCGTTTTGTATGCAAGTGTGACATGTGTGGAGAACAACCCCTTAGCTAGATTTCCATCCATTCACTTTTATCAAATTCGTTTTAGAATCTGTTCAATTTACAAAGTTTGTTCTTGTTTTCAATTTTCGTCAAAACTCAATCCCCATTTATTTTGAAGTGTTAGATTAGTTAGAAATCAATTTAGTTTGTGTTTTTAAGTGTCTTGAGTCAAGTCATAACCCAATTTCGTCCAATTTAGTGTTAGGCGTTCAAAACTGCCCAGAAAGTGTTTTTAAGGCAGTTTTGAGTGTTTATTTGCTGTTTTGAGTCTTTTGGTTTGTTTTGGTGTTTTATAGTTTAGTTTTGCATTCTTTGAGTCTAGTTTAGTGTTTTAAACTTTGTTTTTACGTTTTGAGTCAGTTTCAAGTGATTTGGCAATCCCTCCTAATCCCCGGCCTAGAACGATCCCTACTTACATACTTTGCTACAATTGATAAAAAGAGGGTTTAATTTGTGTGCTTATATATTTCGCATCAACGAGCTAACTAAGGCGCATCAATATGCTCCTATCAAATTCCCCCACACTTAGCTTTTGCTAGTCCTCAAGCAAACCAAATAAACAAAACACAACCTAAACCTTCCAACAATTGCCTCAGGGATTTCCAATGCACATGACATGTTAAAAATCATCATCCCCACATATTTTGGTCATCACACTTGAGCACATACTTAATCATAGTCACTACTTACTAGTTCACATTTAACCAATTAAAACAATGTTTTGAATGTAGTAACATGCCTTAGAGAATTTGCTCAATTCCTTACAAGATATGCACTCAATTTTCACTCAGATTTTCTAACTACACACCCTACACTAGTTATATGTGAGAAGATTGATGTAAATATGAAAACGAACGCTCACATATATGTATAACAAAGAAAGCTATTTCCAGAGTTAATAACATGTATATAAATATGATCTCATGAATGGAATGCTACTACTTAGATGCGAGAACCAGTGACACCATATGCTCATACCAATTTTAACTCCACAAATTGAAACACACAACACTCAAGAGTAAAGTCAAGGGTTGTAACGGGGCTTAGGGTATTGGCTAACAACGAAAGATAGGGATAACAAACGTTCTTAAAGCAATAGCAAGCAAAGGAATGAAAGCGAAACTTAGAATTCACTTTAGAATGCAGAATTCAACTTTTAAACACAATGGGAAGATTCATGCAACACCTAGGTCAAATTCAATGTTTTGGACCCTTCCTTGAACAATCAACACTTAAGAGCTCTTTTTCCCATCTTTTTCAACTCTTTTTCAAACTTCACGAATTTTTCTTCTTTTTCTTTTCTAACCCGTGCCTCATTAAAGACTTTGGCACACACACACATAAGAATCAATTCCCCCACACTTGTTTTCTGCAATGCATCGATCAAAAGGAATTCAATTGAGTTTTGCTTTACTATGCTTCAAGAACAAGGGTATGGATGGTCCTAATCTAGGCTAGGTGAGGTGATGCAAAATATATAAGCACACAAATTAAACCCTCTTTTTATCAATTGTAGTAAGGAATGTAAGTAGGGATCGTTCTAGGCCGGGGATTAGGAGGGATTGCTAAATCACTTGAAAACTGACTCAAAAACGTAAAAACAAAGTTAAAACACTAAACTAGACTCAAAGAATGCAAAACTAAACTCTAAAACACTAAAACAAACCAAAAGACTCAAAACAGCACGAAAACACTCAAAATTGCCTTAAAAACACAATATGGGCACTAAACACAAATTTGGACGAAAATAGGTTATAACTTGACTCAAGACACTTAAAAACACAAACTAAATTGATTTCTAACTAAGATGACTCAACAAAATAAAGGGGGATTGATTTTAGACGAATTTGAAAACAAAACAAAAACTTTGTAAACTAAACAGATTTTAAAACGAATTTGGTTAAAGTGAATGGATGGAAAGCTAGCTAAGGGGTTATTCTCCACACATGTCACACTTGCATACAAAACGATTTCCAATTGCTTCTCAATAAACCATGAATTCCCAACGCCCCAGGTTAACCGTGAACTGTGGTGCGAAAATAACTAACGCACAAATTTAAACCCTATTTGTGACAGTTGTAGTAATGATGTAAGTAGGGATCGTTCTAGGCCGGGGATTAACTAGGGATGCTAATCAAAGTAAAATTAAATTAAAAACGTAAAAACCAAATTTAAAATATTAAACTAGACTCAAAACACTTAAATAGAATAACTCAAAATAAAACTAACAAATAAACTAAAATAAATCAAAAGACTCAAAACAACACAAGATTTAAGAAAACACAAACTAAAATGATTTCTAATAAATCTAACACTTTAAAATAAAATGGGGGATTGATTTTGACGAGAAGTAAATTAACTTAAATAAATTACAGAATTGACAAAAACATAAAATTAAGGTAAAATGATAAATGACGAACTGGCTAGAGGATTATTCTCCACACATGCCACATATGCAACCTAAATTGATTTTCAGTTGTTCTTTCAATAAATTGTAAATTCTCAACGCCCCAAATTAATTAGGTCCGCTTAAATTAATTCTCAGATTTTCCTTAAGTTAATGGATTGGATGATTGCATACGACAACCCAAAACATTTCCCACAAGTTCCCTACATGAATTGCATAATAGAGATAAAAGCAAGAATCATTAAGTTCTATGAAAATCATAAGCATTGACGAGGCACTTGTTACTATGAATTGCATGAAACTTATGCCAAGAATTTACCTAACGCGATCGTTTATAAGCGACCTTCACTACTTGTGAATATAAGTTCATAACGATTAGGTGAAATTCACTTATATTCTAGCATCAAATTCATGCATGTAAATTAAGTATGCATCCTTAATCGACATACAAAAATAAGTTATCAATCAAGCAGTTAAGCAAATTAAATCACAACTCAGAAATCACAACCAAAAGTAATCAATTCATATTACAAATATATCCATGGTTTCGAATTAAACTCTAGCCAAAATAAAATTAGTTACACATTATTAAAATTAAAACAGAAATAAAATGTGAGTTTAGGAAAATTAAACCGAGAGAGATTGACAGCTTGCTTCTGACTTCTGTTCACACCGAGAGGATTGCACAGTTGCTTCTCCGTGCTGACCCGTGCTGACCCAAGTCAGCACTGCTGCCGTGCTGACCATACTGACTTCTCCTTCCGTCAGTCTTGTCGTTTTGTTCTGCTGCGTCTGTCCCGCGTCTCAGGCCTGCTCGCAAGCTGCAAAGGCAGCCACCTTTTCCGCCTGTCCTTCGTCTCCCGCTGCACCAGCAGCTGAGCTCGCTGCCCAAAACTTCTGCTCTTGCGCTCCACTGCTTGCGAGACCTCCCTGACTTGCGCGCTGCCTGCTGCGCGAAAACCTGCACCGAAGCTCACTCCGAGGAGCTCCTCGGCTCCTTTCTCGCACGTCCTGCTTCCTGTTTCCTGACTTGCGCAAGTCTCTTCGCTGCAAAGGCAGCGTCTCCTCGCTGCAAGCTGCCAAGTCTGTGCGCTGCTCCTGCTTCCTGCAGTGCTTCACTCCTGACTTCCCCGTGGTTCCTCGCTGCCAAAGGCAGCGTTATTTCCTTGTGCTTTCTCCCCCACGTCCTCGCTGCCAGCTGCCAAGTGCAGCTGGTTTCTCAAAAATCCCGAGCCCCCGTGTCTCCTGGTTCTTCACGCACCATGTGCTCCTGCGTGCTGCTTGCTGTCCTCTCCCGCGCGCCTTCTGTTTTTTTGTTCTCTCTGCTCTTATTTTCTTATTTTATTTCTTTTGTTTTCCACTTGTCCTCCCAATTCTTTTCTTATTATTTGCTTTTTTTTTTTATGTTTTCTTTTCCTTCCACTCCTCGATGCCTCCCCCACTTTCAATTCTTTTCTTTTGTTTTCTTTTGCCATCATGCACTCCCGTGCTCTTTCTTTGCCAGCACCATGTCAGCCTTCCTGCTTCTTTATTCTAGCTGCCTACAACAGAAACCAAGATCAAACTCGAAGGTGGTATATAGTTTCTATAAAATGGCTAAATAAAATTAGAAGAAGCAATATGAAATATATATATGTTATACATAATTCGTATCTCTCCAACTAATATCACCTACTAATCCTAGATAAAGATGTTAACTTCCGTGACAATACACACTTAGTGAAGAAGAGTGACAAGGCTTGTGAATACTTGGGAGGAAGCCAGAGAATGGAAAGACTTGAATTAGCATGGATCTCAATCACTTAAAACTACAAAAATCAAATAAGTGAGCAAGATAATTTTTACGAATTTTGTCACTTAAAATCTTACTTGTGCTAATTTTATTTTCTTAGCTAGATAAATTCGATAAAACACAAAAACAAAGTAAATAGCACAAAAATATGAGGAAATAACTAAGAAAAGACAAGAGAATTTGATGTAAAATATGTATAAATATGAGCTTATCAAATACCCCCACACTTAGCTTTTGCTAGTCCTCGAGCAAAACAGACGAAAACAGAAAAAGTAATAACATGAAAATTATTAGTTTCCCCCTATATGACCCTCATAGAATTTCATTTGAGAACATAAATAATCAAGAACCATAGCTAACACCAACAAGCAATTCAAGTTCATTTTCCTAACTCAAATATTAGCAGTAATCTTTGAAACATCCTTGAAGTGTAGTGTGTGAGATAGCCATGCTCATGCAATTTCGAATTTTTATTTTTAAAATCACCATATGCAAACTAGCGACCTTCTCACTGGATATGCACTCAATCACACATGTGTTTAGTTTTAATGTGTTTCGCTCAAAGAAACAAATGTGAAAGTTCTACCATAAGCTTGCATAAAGATCACTTCTCCACAGTCATAATTGCAAAACTTAAATCAAGAGGACTTTTATTGGATGTAATGAGGCTTCGGGATAGGGTTATTGAAACGAAAGAATAGGAAAACACAAGTTCCAAGCTACATTGCAAGCAATTATTTTCTTTAGATTTATAAGAACTCAAGCTCTCCAACGATTCTTCAGACATCTCCAACCACACCCATAAACTGAAACTTTAAAAACTTTTTATTTTCTTTGTATACAATCTTCTTTTTCTTTTCCTTTTCTTTTCTTTTCTTTTCTTTTTTTTTTTTTTTTTTTTTTTTTTTTTTTTTAAATTCACACAGAAACAAATATGAAAAACCCCCACACTTATTCTTTTGCCAAACACCTTCAAAGTACTTCACAAACATTTCTCATAAGACAATCTCGCATTGCTCGCTTGGAAAGGGTAAGGAAAAATATTTATTTCAGGCATAAGGGTAGACATATCTAGTGATAAGAAATAAAAGGCTCAACAAACACGGCTCAAATTGGCAATCTAATGATATCATTTTTCTTTGGGAACAAGGTTATTTGGGCCATGGTGGTAAACCTAATGCCTCTATCATTTTCAAGTTCATGCAATCAATGACAAATATTTCGAAAGATCGTTATGCAAGTTCTAGAGAAGTATCTCACATAAGTTCATCACACATGAAAAAAATAGGAGTGTATGAAAAATGCATACACTTTCAATAGGCTCAAAAACTCACATAGGATGTATATGGTCACTAAATTCACATATGGAGCTTTAAATCATGCTTTAGTTTCACATCAACAAGGCTATGTGCATTTGGTTTTTCAAAGATGATCAAATATGTACAAACTAACACGAGAATTAGGAATTTCACACAGCACGTGTTAACTAAGTTCTTGATGATCATGGTTCAAATTTTATTCAATTATATCATTGGGTCGGGGAAACTAACAAAAAACTAATTCTAATTCAAAACAATAAGGAAAACAAGGAAATATTTTTGGATTTTTTAAATTTTCCGATTTTTTTTTTTTTTTTTTTTTTTTTTTTTTTTTTAAATAAAACAAAACTTAATTAAGAAAACACAAAGCAATAACATAAAATAACATGGAAACAAATGAAACCAGTTCAAAGTCGAAGGTACAAAAATTTTCAATTTGGTCATTTTTATACTTTTTACCCCCACACTTAAACTAGACATTGTCCCCAATGTCAGAAAATGTAATAAAATGCAAATAAAAATAAAAATAAAATAAAGCAACAAAATAAAGCAATAGGACTGAAAACTTCCCTAATTTGCAGAAAAATCAAGCGATGACCCCCCAAGCTAAAATTCTGCAATCAACTTCAAGGGTGGAAATAACCAAAAGTTCCTGCAAAGAAAAGAAATAAGTCAGTTAAGCACACAAGAAAATGTAGAAAAACAAACAAACGAAAAATTGAAAATGAAAATAAAAGATAATAATAAAACTAATAAGTAATCATTGGTCCTGTTTGGTGACTTTCCACAGCTTTGAATTTGAACTGGCCTCGGAACTTCTTAGCAAGGAAAATGAGACTTGATTGGTGGTGTTGTTGAAGCTTCTCGAGCTCTTGGTTTCAACTCAGACTCCTTCTGCCGGGTTGATTGAGTCTGCAGGCTACATTCTTCTCTTTTTGTTCTTCTGCATGGCAGGTAGGCACGAGGAATAGGTGGTGGTCTGCTTCTTTGTTCAATCTGTCCAAGTGCCGACCGATTGCCTTTCTTTCACCTTGCCCCGTAGCCAAGAGCAAGGGTAAAGGAAAAGCATGCCATGAGAAATCTTTGCCTCTGACTCTGATGATATGGGATACTTTTGCTTTTGAAGAAGTATCGTTCCACAGGTGTATGCTTGAACTGGGCTGGGGAACTTCTTAGCAAGGAAAATGAGACTTGATCTTGAAGATGAAACAGCACCTTGTCTCCACATGCTTCAAGTATCATTTTCACTTGCCTTTTCTGTTCTCCAGGCAGATGTGGCGACTTCTTCGGAAGTACATCAGTGGTTGAAGAAGAGTACTCGAGAGCAATGCTAGGTAAGCAATCAGGAAGGATTTCCAGGCAGTCGGTTCTTAGATTGGAAGATTGACACCGAGTGCTGGCTGATTGCCCGCTTTCTCCTTGCCACAAAGACAAGGACAAGGACAGGAAGAAAGCGTGATATGAGATACTCTTGCTTTCAACCTTCATGATATGAAATACTCTAGCTCTAGATGATTTATTTGGAAAGGTATCCCAAGGAATGAGAAACACAGAGAAACTCGAGAGGGTTTGTTGGAAAGGCATTTTCGGAGATGAAAAATTTTCGGAGATGAAGAAGTGTAGAGGGGGTGTGCCTTTGCTGGATGGCGAAGGTAGATGTTTATAGGACTTTTCTTCACAACCGAAACTGTTCTTTTACCCCTGTCGGCAGCCGGTGAATGGATGAACAGTACAGGTCACGCGCTTTCTGAAAAAGCCACCCGTAATTTGCGCAAAGCTGACAGCGCGCGTGACGAGTGACGACAAAATTTGGAAAGCTGCTCGCCTCGTGATTCCTGACTGCTCCGACTTTTGAGAAAGGAATTGCATGTGACACGTCTGGACAAATCAGGGAGCGGCTCGCCTCGTGATTCCTGACTGCTCCGGCTTTTGAGAGAGACGCCCGACTTTTGAGAGAACGGCGTCCGACTTTTGAGAAAGGAACCGACTTTTGAGACGGAGACGCCGCTTTTGAGAAAAGAATCCGGCTTTTTGAGAAAGGAGCCCGGCTCTTCGATTTGCGAGAGGGCGTCTCTTCGACTGCTGAGTGATGCCTCTTGATTTCTTATTCTTATAAGAACGCTCATTTTTGTTCCACAACAAACTTAAGCTCCCCTGCAAACACTTCCTCCTGCAAACACTTCCTCCTGCAAACACTTCCTCCTTCACTTCTTTCAATCTTGATCATTCCGACTCTTCATTCTCAACACCTTCAGAAAATGTCTTGCCCTTCTGACCGTCGCCTTAACTTGAATGTTGGGGAAGATAGTGATATATCTTCTCCAACCAACATTTGGCAGCCGTCCTTCATATCCCCGAATGGTCCTCTTACAGTTGGGGATTCCATGATGATGAACGAAACAACCGCATCGGTGGTGGCCAGAAATCTGCTCACTCCTAGAGACACTAGGATACTTTCTAGGCGGTCCGACGAACTAGCTGTCCAGGACTCTTTGGCTTACAGCGTCCGATGCGCAGGCTCAGTATCAAACATGGGCCAGCGCCTTCTTGCACGAACCCGTCAGGTGGAGTCGTTGATGGCTGAAGTGGCTAGTCTTCGGCAGGAGGTCAGAGTGCTTAGGCATGAGAACAGGGATTTGCACATGCTTGCAACCAATTACTCCACAAGCATGAAAAGGAAGCTGGATCAGATGCAGGAGTCCGAAGTGCGGATTCAGAGTGATCATCAACGGTTTATGTCGTTACTTGATGCGAAAATAACTTAACGCACAAATTAAACCCTCTTTTGTCAAATTGTAGTAAAGATGTAAGTAGGGATCGTTCTAGACCGGGGATTAGGAGGGATTGCTAAACACTTGGAAACTGACTTAAAAACTCAAAAACTAAGTTTTAAAACACTAAACTAGACTCAAAGAATGCAAAACTAAAGTTTAAAACACTAAAACAAACCTAAAACTCAAAACAGCAACTAGAAGACTCAAAACTGCCTAAAAACCACTTTCTGGGCAGTTTTGAGCACAAACACAAAATCTGACGAATTTGAGTGAAAACTTGAATCAAAACACTTAAAAACACAAATCAAAACACTTTCTAACTAATCTAAGACTTCAAAATAAAGGGGGATTTGGTTTTGGACGAAAATTGAAAACAAAACAGAAACTTTAAAACAAAACAGATTGTAAAACGTTTTTGGATGAAAAGGGATGGATAAAAGGCTAGTTAGGAGGTTCTTCTCCACACATGACACACTTGCAAACAAAACGATTTTCAGTTGTTCTTCCAATAAATTATGAAACTCAACACCCCAAGTTAATTAGATACGCTTAAATTAACCTTCAAGTTCTCCTTAAGTTAATGAATTGGATGGGAAAGCGCATACAACAATTCAAAACATTCCTCAAAGGTTCCTTACGTGATGAGCACAATAAGGATACAATCAAGAATCATGAAGCACAATGAGAACTATAAGTGTTGACGAGGCATTCGTTACTATGATGAGCATGAAACTAATGCCAAGAATTCATTCAACGCGATCGTTTATAAGCGACCTTCACTACTTGTGATTATAAGATTGTAACTATTAGGTGAAACTCCCTCATAATCTAGCATCATATTCATGCATGAAAACTAAGCGTGCACTCTCAATCAACATACACAAATAAGTTATCAATCAAGTAGATGAACGAATTGAAACCACAACTTATGAAATAACAACTGAACGTAATCAAATCATATTGCAAGCATATTCATGGTTTCGAATCACCCCCCAACTAAGGGGGTTTAGTTCCTCATACTCACAAGCAAAGATACATAAATTTAGAAATTAAAATCCAAAGGAAGAAAACACCTAGAACGCTCCAACTTGGCAGCAAGCTCATCAACGAATTCTCCTTCCTCCTTGCTGCGGCAGAGAACTTTAGAACAGGTTTTTGGGGTTATTTGTGGTGTAGAATGGATGTGGAATGGTATGGGAAGGTTTAGGGTTGATGGGGGTACGGCTAGGGATGATTTTGGGTCAGAAAATATGGTGAAAGGTGAAGGAAGGCTGCTGCAAAGTGTGATGGATGTGTTTGACGAATTTATGAATTGTGGAGGGTGTATGGCTGGATGGGATGAATGGAATGTGTGTGGGAGGTGTGGTTTTCTGAACTCTATGATAAATGGTTGAATGGGGATTATATAGTGGCTGAAAATGTCAAGCAAACATCAAGTAATGGACAATCTGCCATCCTTGCAGAAATCCACTTCATGGTGGTCCAATTTCTGCCATTCCTTGTTGTCTCTTCACTGCCCATGATGATTCCTTGCTGCCCATAATGATTCCTTGCTGCCCATGATGATCCCATTCTTCCATGCTTTAATTTCTGATTCCTTGCTGCCCATGTGGTGTGTGTGTTGCTGTTTTAATTATCAAATTCGTCCATCCACATGTCTTCATGTTTGCACCATCCAATCTTGGCCCAAAAATGCTCCAAAATGCTCCAAATTGGCTCAAAATGCATACTTTGCCATATGAACCTGAAATTGCACGAAAATGACCTTAAACACTATAATAAGTTATAACTAACTACGAAAATGCAAGAAAACAACATAACTAAGTAGCATAAATATGCTCCTATCATTACTCCCGAGGTTTGTGTTGCCTTCGTCCTCGGGAGCAGCACCAAGTATTGAGGCTCTGAATGATCCAGCTCTGGCGCTTCGTCTTTCAGGGGCTCCGTCGACCTCCGAGGCACCACCAACCAATGACCAATGAACGAAATTAAATTACAAGTTATTGTAAAAAAAATTTATGCATTTAAGTTTTTTTTATTTTATTTTTTATTTTATTTTTATATTTTTTTTATTTTATTTTTATTTTTTTTTTTTTGTTTTTTTTTTATTATTATTATTTTTTTTTGTATTTTTATTTATATGAATGTTTATGTTTTTTTTTTTTTTTTTGTTTTTTTTTTTTTTAACAATGTAAAATAAGTAAAACAAAGTAAAAAGACTAAGTTTAACTTTCTAAACAAAAATCACAACTAAATAAACAAAACAAAATGAAATCAACGTAAAAAAAAATCAACGTAAAATAAATTCACACAAGAGCCAACAAACAATGAAAGAACTAAATAAAGTAAAATAAATTCAGTAAGGAGAAGGGATTAGGAATGCAAATCTGATTGTGGGTGATTCCTAGGCCTCCCTTCATTATTCAAATGCATGGGTTTATCCTTGAACGGACGGTGGTAATTGAAATGATCCGGCAACGGTCTAAGTTCTAATGACGGTGCCTGAATCATCAAAATTAAAAACAAGTTAGTATAAATTAAAATAAAAAATGGAGAAGATGGCTTACAGTCACATTCAAACTCAATTATAAACACCACGTCTTTGAACGTTTCCGGGACTTTGAACTTGGCCAGGTTTACTATGATGGTTGTGGCTTGTCCCGTGTCATCAAACTCAACTGCTTTGGGCTTGATTGTCTCATGCACAGCCTCTTGGATGTATTCTTGAAATTCTCCGGCCACCTCATTTTCTGGAGTCCCTCTTCTTGGTGTACAAGTTTCTTTGATTGTTTCAACATCATCGGGAACATGATTTTGTGCACCAAAAATTTGGATATCACTTTGCACCTTGGGAAGATCTTCCACAACGTATTTTTCATTCACTTCTTCCTTGGGATTTAAAAACCTGCAAGGAAAAAGGACATTTGGTGGAACGATGTCAGAATGAATTGAACTTAGAACCTCCTCACCTGAGTTGGACGGCATAAAGACTTGAGGGGTTTGCGATAAGAATTCTTCTAAACTGCCCAAGTCGTCATCCTCATCTTCTTCTTGAATCGGCAATTCATCCATGTCCGGGCTATGTTTGGATGGTTCTGGAACAACTTCATCCTCCATGTTACCTTGATCTCGAATCTGTGCCATGAATTCCATAATCTGCCCAACTTGCTCCTCCAATGCATCCACCTTGTTGGCTTTATTTTGCATCTCCATGTTTCGATTTTCTACGTCCTGGGTCAAAGAGGTTAGTAACTTATTCAAAATGTCATTATCCGAGGACGTACCTGAATTTGGTTGGGGAGATTGTGGTGGAGGCTGTGGTGGTTCATATGGCCATTGATAGTACTCCTCCGATGGCTGCCAATATTCTGCTTGGTGAGTCTCCTCAGCTTGATTTTGTGAACCCTGCGCCAAAGAAATGAGTCCATCAAGAATTTCATTATAATTAATGGGCATACTTGAATTCGATTGAAATTGCTGTGGGGGATGCTGTGGTGGCTGCATAGGTCTTGAATAGAACTCGTCTTGCTGCCAATATCCACCTTGTTGAAATTGTTGAGGTTCATCCCACATATACTCTGAATTACTTCTCCAATCCGAATTATAAGCGTTGGAAAACATGTTGCCCCTTGATTGGTTATAGCCTTGATATCCCCAAACATCTTCATTTGCAGAAAATTGGGGATATTGATGAGTTTGAAATCCTTGCTCATAGGGCATATCAAATGTAGGGCCACTTGACATTGTGGTCCTTCCGGCATTCTGAGTCAATTGAGCAGTGAGCTGTGCCAATAGATCTTGAATGCTAGTAGAATCCAGGTCTTGCTCCATTTGTACCTCAATTCAAATAAAGAAAAATAAATCAAATATCAAAAGTAACATACACAAACACAAATAAACATAAGCAAAAACAAAAATAAAAGGATTAGCAAATTTGCTAATCCCCAGCAACGGCGCCAAAAATTTGGTGCGAAAATAACTAACGCACAAATTTAAACCCTATTTGTGACAGTTGTAGTAATGATGTAAGTAGGGATCGTTCTAGGCCGGGGATTAACTAGGGATGCTAATCAAAGTAAAATTAAATTAAAAACGTAAAAACCAAATTTAAAATATTAAACTAGACTCAAAACACTTAAATAGAATAACTCAAAATAAAACTAACAAATAAACTAAAATAAATCAAAAGACTCAAAACAACACAAGATTTAAGAAAACACAAACTAAAATGATTTCTAATAAATCTAACACTTTAAAATAAAATGGGGGATTGATTTTGACGAGAAGTAAATTAACTTAAATAAATTACAGAATTGACAAAAACATAAAATTAAGGTAAAATGATAAATGACGAACTGGCTAGAGGATTATTCTCCACACATGCCACATATGCAACCTAAATTGATTTTCAGTTGTTCTTTCAATAAATTGTAAATTCTCAACGCCCCAAATTAATTAGGTCCGCTTAAATTAATTCTCAGATTTTCCTTAAGTTAATGGATTGGATGATTGCATACGACAACCCAAAACATTTCCCACAAGTTCCCTACATGAATTGCATAATAGAGATAAAAGCAAGAATCATTAAGTTCTATGAAAATCATAAGCATTGACGAGGCACTTGTTACTATGAATTGCATGAAACTTATGCCAAGAATTTACCTAACGCGATCGTTTATAAGCGACCTTCACTACTTGTGAATATAAGTTCATAACGATTAGGTGAAATTCACTTATATTCTAGCATCAAATTCATGCATGTAAATTAAGTATGCATCCTTAATCGACATACAAAAATAAGTTATCAATCAAGCAGTTAAGCAAATTAAATCACAACTCAGAAATCACAACCAAAAGTAATCAATTCATATTACAAATATATCCATGGTTTCGAATTAAACTCTAGCCAAAATAAAATTAGTTACACATTATTAAAATTAAAACAGAAATAAAATGTGAGTTTAGGAAAATTAAACCGAGAGAGATTGACAGCTTGCTTCTGACTTCTGTTCACACCGAGAGGATTGCACAGTTGCTTCTCCGTGCTGACCCGTGCTGACCCAAGTCAGCACTGCTGCCGTGCTGACCATACTGACTTCTCCTTCCGTCAGTCTTGTCGTTTTGTTCTGCTGCGTCTGTCCCGCGTCTCAGGCCTGCTCGCAAGCTGCAAAGGCAGCCACCTTTTCCGCCTGTCCTTCGTCTCCCGCTGCACCAGCAGCTGAGCTCGCTGCCCAAAACTTCTGCTCTTGCGCTCCACTGCTTGCGAGACCTCCCTGACTTGCGCGCTGCCTGCTGCGCGAAAACCTGCACCGAAGCTCACTCCGAGGAGCTCCTCGGCTCCTTTCTCGCACGTCCTGCTTCCTGTTTCCTGACTTGCGCAAGTCTCTTCGCTGCAAAGGCAGCGTCTCCTCGCTGCAAGCTGCCAAGTCTGTGCGCTGCTCCTGCTTCCTGCAGTGCTTCACTCCTGACTTCCCCGTGGTTCCTCGCTGCCAAAGGCAGCGTTATTTCCTTGTGCTTTCTCCCCCACGTCCTCGCTGCCAGCTGCCAAGTGCAGCTGGTTTCTCAAAAATCCCGAGCCCCCGTGTCTCCTGGTTCTTCACGCACCATGTGCTCCTGCGTGCTGCTTGCTGTCCTCTCCCGCGCGCCTTCTGTTTTTTTGTTCTCTCTGCTCTTCTTTTCTTATTTTATTTCTTTTGTTTTCCACTTGTCCTCCCAATTCTTTTCTTATTATTTGCTTTTTTTTTTTATGTTTTCTTTTCCTTCCACTCCTCGATGCCTCCCCCACTTTCAATTCTTTTCTTTTGTTTTCTTTTGCCATCATGCACTCCCGTGCTCTTTCTTTGCCAGCACCATGTCAGCCTTCCTGCTTCTTTATTCTAGCTGCCTACAACAGAAACCAAGATCAAACTCGAAGGTGGTATATAGTTTCTATAAAATGGCTAAATAAAATTAGAAGAAGCAATATGAAATATATATATGTTATACATAATTCGTATCTCTCCAACTAATATCACCTACTAATCCTAGATAAAGATGTTAACTTCCGTGACAATACACACTTAGTGAAGAAGAGTGACAAGGCTTGTGAATACTTGGGAGGAAGCCAGAGAATGGAAAGACTTGAATTAGCATGGATCTCAATCACTTAAAACTACAAAAATCAAATAAGTGAGCAAGATAATTTTTACGAATTTTGTCACTTAAAATCTTACTTGTGCTAATTTTATTTTCTTAGCTAGATAAATTCGATAAAACACAAAAACAAAGTAAATAGCACAAAAATATGAGGAAATAACTAAGAAAAGACAAGAGAATTTGATGTAAAATATGTATAAATATGAGCTTATCAAACTGCACTAATTAACCCTCAGATTTTCCTAAAGTTATCGAATTGGATGAATTGCATACGACAACCCAAAGTATTCCTCACAAGTTCCTTGCATGAACTGTATAACAAAGATACAAGCAAAGATCATTAAGTTCTATGAAAATCATAAGCATTGGCTAGGCACTTGTTACTATGAACTGCATGAAACTTATGCCAAGAATTTACTTAACACGATTGTGATCAACAACCTTTACTACTTTTGAATATAAGTTCATAACGATTAGGTGAAACTCCCTTATATCCTAGCATCAAACTTATGCATGAAAATTAAGCGTGCACTCTCAACTAGGCCTGGCAAACGGGTCGTGTCAGTCATGTTCGTGTCGTTTTCGTGTAACACCTGTTATCTTAACGGGTCGTGTCATGTCACACCTATTATCTTAACGGGTCCTTAACAGGTCGGGTCACTTTAAAGTGACCCGACCCGTTATGACCCGTTAAGAAAAATATTTTTTTTTTCTTAAATTTGCACATACCATACATTGTCACATAAATATTACTTCAAAACATTAAAACACATTTATTGTTTAAGTACTAAATTTACACTCGAAAATTAGAGCCTCATAAAAAATACATCCATACACTACTAATCTATTACAAATATTAAATGTACAAGGATATGCAAAATGAAAGCGTTTTTGTTTTCAAGGTTATGAAGCCTTTCTCAAAAGTTTAATGAAAGTGACCCACTAGTGTGTTTATTCATACTTTCATTAAGTATAATATAAGATTTTGTGGTATCCACTAGTGTAAGTATTTTAAATTCAAGATCGAATTCATTCATTGTATTCATATAGGGTCAAGGAGTGTAGTTGTAAAAAATCATCAAAATCGGAGTTAAAATAACCGTTAAATTGTGATTTTTCGTTTATAACCGTCGAAAACTTTTGTCCCGTTACTTAATCTTTAAATGTTTGTTTTTTTGCAATTTTTGGCGTATGCGATCTCGAAGTATATACAAACATGTTTGACGGTTGGATCGTTGAAACTAGTTTCGTAGAATGCGTATCCCATTAAAACAATAGATTCACTAACACTTAAGAGTTTATTCTTACTTTCATCAAGTATAACATAAGATTTTGTGGTATCCACTAGTGTAAATATTTTAAATTGAAGATCGAATCCATTCATTGTATTCATTTAGGGTCAAGGAGTGTAGCTGTAAAAACTCATCAAAATTGGAGCTAAAATAACCGTTAAATTGTGATTTTTAGTTTATAACCGTCGAAAAGTTTTGCCTCGTTACTTGATCTCTGAATGTTTGTTTTTTACAATTTTTGGCGTATGCGATCTTGAAGTATATATAAACATGTTTGACGGTTGGATCGTTGAAACTAGTTTCGTAGAATGCGTATCCCATCAAAACAATAAATTCCCTAACACTTACGAGTTTATTCATACTTTCATCAAGTATAACATAAGATTTTGTGGTATCCACTAGTGTAAATATTTTAAATTGAAGATCGAATTCATTAATTATATTCATATAGGGTCAAGGAGTTTAGCTGTAAAAAATCATCACAATCGGAGTTAAAATAACCGTTAAATCGTTATTTTTCGTTTATAACCGTCGAAAAGTTTTGTCTCGTTACTTGATCTCTGAATGTTTGTTTTTTTCAATTTTTTGCGTACACGATCTCAAAGTATATACAAACATGTTTGACGGTTGGATCGTTGAAACTGGTTTTGTAGAATGCGTATCCCATCGAAACAATAGATTCACTAACACTTAAGAGTTTATTCATATTTTCATTAAGTATAATATAAGATTTTATGGTATCCACTAGTGTAAATATTTTAAATTGAAGATTGAATTCATTCATTGTATTCATATAGGGTCAAGGAGTGTAGCTGTAAAAAATCATCAAAATCAGAGTTAAAATAACCGTTGAAACGTTTTGTCCCATTACTTGATATTTGACTGTTTGTTTTTTGCAATTTTTGGTTTATGCCATCTCGAAGCATATATGTGACATCCAACATCGCCCAGGGGAGTGATCCTTAAATGTATATTCACATCCCTACTTAGCACGAGGCATTTTGGGATCTCACTGGCTTCGGGTTCCGTAGGAACTCCGAAGTTAAGCGAGAATGAGGCCAGAGCACTCCCATGATGGGTGACCCACTGGGAAGTTGCTAGTGAGTTCCCAAAAACAAAACCGCGAGGGAATGGTAAGCCCAAAGCGGACAATATCGTGCTACGGTTGTGGAGTGGGCTTGATGCGAAATAGATAAGCACACAAATTAAACCCTCTTTTTGTCAAGTTGTAGTAAAGATGTAAGTAGGGATCGTTCTAGACCGGGGATTAGGAGGGATTGCTAAACACTTGGAAACTGACTTAAAGACTCAAAAACAAAGTTTAAAACACTAAACTAGACTCAAAGAATGCAAAACTAAAGGTTAAAACACTTAAACAAACCTAAAACTCAAAACAGCAACCTAATGACTCAAAACTGCCTAAAAACCACTTTCTGGGCAGTTTTGAGAACCTAACAAGAACTTGGACGAATTTGGGTGAAAACTTGAATCAAAACACTTAGAAACACAAATCAAAACACTTTCTAACTAATCTAAGACTTCAAAATAAAGGGGGATTTGTTTTGGACGAAAATTGAAAACAAAACAGAAACTTAAAACTAAACAGATTGTAAAACATTTTTGGATGAAAAGGATGGATAAAAGGCTAGTTAGGAGGTTCTTCTCCACACATGTCACACTTGCAAACAAAACGATTTTCAGTTGTTCTTCGATAAACTATGGATACTCAATGCCCCAAATTAACCGTGAATTGCACTAATTAACTTTCAGTTTTACCACAAGTTATTAGATTGGATGATTGCATACGACAACCCAAAACATTCCCTACAAGTTCCCTACATGAATTGCATAATAGAGATACAAGCAAGAATCATTAAGTTCTATGAAAAACATAAGCATTGACGAAGCATTCGTTACTATGAATTGCATGAAACTTATGCCAAGAATTCATTCAACGCGATCGTTTTCAAGCGACCTTCACTACTTGTGATTATAAGATTGTAACTATTAGGTGAAACTCCCTCATAATCTAGCATCATATTCATGCATGAAAACTAAGCGTGCACTCTCAATCAACATACACAAATAAGTTATCAATCAAATAGATGAACGAATTGGATCCACAACTTATGAAATAACAACTGAATTTAATCAAATCATATTGCAAGCATGTACATGGTTTCGAATTACCCCCCAACTAAGGGGGTTTAGTTCCTCATACTCACAAAGCAAAGATACATAAATTTAGAAATTAAAATCCAAAGAAAGAAAACACCTAGAACGCTCCAACTTGGCAGCAAGCTCATCAACGAATTCTCCTTCCTCCTTGCTGCGGCAGAGAACTTTAGAACAGGTTTTTGGGGTTATTTGTGGTGTAGAATGGATGGGGAATGGTATGGGAAGGTTTAGGGTTGATGGGGGTACGGCTAGGGATGATTTTGGGCAGAATTTTGGGACTTTGGTGATGGGAAGGTGCGGCAGAAATCAAGGGCAGATTTCTGGCGTGAATGATTGTGTATGGGAGATGATGATTCGGCCAAGGGGTTATAATGAGTATATATAGGCACTTAAAACCCTAGATAAATCAGATATGGACTTAAATAACCCAAATCCACAAGGAAATAGGCTTAGAAATCAGAATTTGAATGGGAAAAGGCCTAGGGTGCGGCTGGATGGATAGGATAAAGGATAGGCCTTCTAGAATGCCTTGCAAGGCAAGGCAAAGGGTTTCTAGAAAGGGGAAAGGTGCGGCTAGGGTTAGGGAATGTAGATAAAGCTTCTAGAAAGCCCAAAACCAAGAAGAAATAGGCCCTAACCCACGGCAAGGATGAGAAAATATTCTAAAACCCCTCTTCGTGTCTTTCAACGCTTAGGAACCTTCTAAGATTGCTTAAACTCAAGGCCATTTAGGTTTAGGAAAGATCAACCCAAAATGGAAACTTTTAGGCTTAGCTTTCCTACTTCAAGTAGGAAACCTTGTTTGAGTAGGAATCTTCGTTCTTCTAGGAATCCATCTTCAACTAGGAATCCCTCGTTGATTAGGAATCCTTCTTCAATTAGGACTCCTCCTCGGACTAGGAATCCTTCTTGGACTAGGAATCCTCAAATCTTCAAATCTTCAATTTTGTCCAAACCTTGTGTTCCAAGCATGTATTTTTCAATCTAAGCTCACATTTGCTCCAAAAAGCTCCAAAATGCATCATTTTATGTAATGTGCCCTTTAAACCTGAAAACACATGAAACTAGCTTAAAAGACTACTTTAAACTAAGAAAACATAACGAAAATGCATAAGAACTAGCTAACTAAGGCGCATAAATATGCTCCTATCAGGGCCCGGGAAGTGGTCCGCCCCGGGCCGGGATGTGACAAATGGTATCAGAGCCTAACCCTGGCCGTGGTGTGCCGACGAGGACGTCGGGCCCCTAAGGGGGGTGGATTGTAACATCCCACATCGCCCAGGGGAGTGATCCTTAAATGTATATTCACATCCCTACTTAGCACGAGGCTTTTTGGGATCTCACTGGCTTCGGGTTCCGTAGGAACTCCGAAGTTAAGCGAGAAGGTGGCTAGAGCACTCCCATGATGGGTGACCCACTGGGAAGTTGCTCGTGAGTTCCCAAAAACAAAACCGTGAGGGAATGGTAAGCCCAAAGCGGACAATATCGTGCTACGGTGGTGAAGCGGGTCTGGGAAGTGATTCGCCCCGGGCCGGGATGTGACAAATGGTATCAGAGCCAATCCCTGACCGTTAGTGTGCCGACGAGGACGTCGGGTGATATGAGCATATTTATGCTACTTAGTTATGTTGTTTTCTTGCATTTTCGTAGTTAGTTATAACTTATTATAGTGTTTAAGGTCATTTTCGTGCAATTTCAGGTTCATATGGCAAAGTATGCATTTTGAGCCAATTTGGAGCATTTTGGAGCATTTTTGGGCCAAGATTGGATGGTGCAAACATGGAGACATGAGGAAGGACGAATTTGATGATTCAAAGGGCTAGAAATCTGCATGTGTGTGTGCAAAGTGTTGGCCTACAACTTCAAACATCATGGCTGCCATGTAATGGCAGAAAATGTTTTTTTTTACTAGCTAAATGGATGAAGAACATGCATTGCAAGTATAAACACCACATGGGCAGCAAGAAGGAAAGAAAACAGCAACACACACACCACATGGGCAGCAAGGAATCAGAAATTAAAGCATGGGCAGCAAGGAATAAGAAATTAAAGCATGGGCAGCAAGGAATCAGCATGGGCAGTGAATAGACAACAAGGAATGGCAGAAATTGGACCACCATGAAGTGGATTTCTGCAAGGATGGCAGATTGTCCATTACTTGATGTTTGCTTGACATTTTCAGCCACTATATAATCCCCATTCAACCATTTATCAGGAGAGTTCAGAAAAACACACCTCCCACACACATTCCATTCATCCCATCCAGCCATACACCCTCCACAATTCATAAATTCGTCAAACACATCCATCACACTTTGCAGCAGCCTTCCTTCACCTTTCACCATATTTTCTGACCCAAAATCATCCCTAGCCGTACCCCCATCAACCCTAAACCTTCCCATACCATTCCCCATCCATTCTACACCACAAATAACCCCAAAAACCTGTTCTAAAGTTCTCTGCCGCAGCAAGGAGGAAGGAGAATTCGTTGATGAGCTTGCTGCCAAGTTGGAGCGTTCTAGGTGTTTTCTTCCTTTGGTTTTTAATTTCTAAATTTATGTATCTTTGCTTGTGAGTATGAGGAACTAAACCCCCTTAGTTGGGGGGTGATTCGAAACCATGAATATGCTTGCAATATGATTTGATTACGTTCAGTTGTTATTTCATAAGTTGTGGTTTCAATTCGTTCATCTACTTGATTGATAACTTATTTGTGTATGTTGATTGAGAGTGCACGCTTAGTTTTCATGCATGAATATGATACTAGATTATGAGGGAGTTTCACCTAATAGTTACAATCTTATAATCACAAGTAGTGAAGGTCGCTTATAAACGATCGCGTTGAATGAATTCTTGGCAATAGTTTCATGCTCATCATAGGAACGAATGCCTCGTCAACACTTATAGTTCTCATTGTGCTTCATGATTCTTGATTGTATCTTTATTGTGCTCATCACGTAAGGAACCTTTGAGGAATGCTTTGAATTGTTGTATGCGCTTTCCCATCCAATTCATTAACTTAAGGAGAACTTGAAGGTTAATTTAAGCGTATCTAATTAACTTGGGGTGTTGAGTTTCATAATTTATTGGAAGAACAACTGAAAAATCGTTTTGTTTGCAAGTGTGTCATGTGTGGAGAAGAACCTCCTAACTAGCCTTTTATCCATCCTTTTCATCCAAAAACGTTTTACAATCTGTTTAGTTTTAAGTTTCTGTTTTGTTTTCAATTTTCGTCCAAAACAAATCCCCCTTTATTTTGAAGTCTTAGATTAGTTAGAAAGTGTTTTGATTTGTGTTTCTAAGTGTTTTGATTCAAGTTTTCATCAAATTTCGTCCAAATTAGAGTAGGTGCTCAAAACTGCCCAGAAAGTGGTTTTTAGGCAGTTTTGAGCCTTCTAGTTGCTGTTTTGAGTTCTAGGTTTGTTTAAGTGTTTTAAACTTTAGTTTTGCATTCTTTGAGTCTAGTTTAGTGTTTTAAACTTTGTTTTTGAGTTTTTAAGTCAGTTCCAAGTGTTTAGCAATCCCTCCTAATCCCCGGTCTAGAACGATCCCTACTTACATCTTTACTACAATTTGACAAAAGAGGGTTTAATTTGTGTGCTAGTTAATATTACGCATCAAATTTTGGCGCCGTTGCCGGGGATTAGCAACTTTGCTAATCCCTTGGTTCTTTTCTTTTTGTTTAGTTTGTTTTTGTTTTAGTTTCTAAACTTAGTTTTATTTTCTTTGGTTGATGTTACTTTTGATATTTGCTTTAGTTCTTTTTCTTTGATTTTAGGTGCTTGAGAAGTAAGACATGGATTTTGCTAGCATTCAAGCTCAATTGGCAAATCTTACTTCTCAATTGTCGCAGTTTGCTGAAAGGACCACAATGCAAAATGTCCCTACATTTAGTGCCTCTTATAGGCAAGGATACCAAGCCAATCAATATCCACAAAGCGATTGGAGTGATCATTCAAACTCTATGTGGTGGGAAGCTCAACAAGTTCAACAAGAAACATATTGGCAACCATATGAGGATTCATATGCACCACCACAGCCTCCCCCTCAATCTTCACATCCAAATTCAGGTATATCAAATTATTATAAGGAAATTATTCAACAACTGAATTCTTTGGAGCAGGGCAGGGAAGCTCAACCATTTCAACAAGACGCATTTTGGCAACCAATTGAGGATTTCTATCAAGCAAAAGAGTTGGCTGAGTGGAACAATCAATTTAGGCAGAATGCAGAATGCATTGAACAAATTCAAGAACAAATGTTTGAAGATGAGCCCATGGATGAATTGCTACTGTTCGAAGAGGAGGAGGATGCACAAGGCACGGCAAGGGAAGAACAACCCTTGCCGCAACCTCCCAATATTCCTACACCACCCCATTCAAGTAAGGTTGTTCCAAATTTAATTATTTCTAACTTTGTTCCCCCAAATGCACCTTTCCCTGGCAGGTTCATGCAATCCATGAAAGATGAGGGGAAGAAAGACATCTTGGACACCTTTCCAACAATTCACGAGGAAAAAGTGGTTGAGGAGTATCAAGAATTCATCAAAGAGGATGTAGTTGAAACAACCAATGCCAAAGAAGTTGCATTTTATGACACGGGACAAGGCCCAACCATCACATTCAATCTGGCCAAGTCCAATATCCCTGCAACCTTCAAAGATGCGGTGTTTGTAATTGAGTTTGTGTCGGACAAAGCAAGTAAGTCATCTTCTCCAATTTCCATTACGTTTTATACTTACATGTTGTTAATGATTCAGGCACCCATTCTCGAATTTAAACCATTGTCGGATCACTTCACGTATCACCTTCCGTTCAAGGATCAATTTCATGCTATGGGACCTAGGGGAGCTTAAAGAAGAAGTATCGTCCGGCTTCAAGACGTTAAAGAAAGCGCTACTTGGGAGGCAACCCATGCAATTTAACAAAGGAAGACCAAGGAATCACTCCAATTCCAGATTTGCGTTCCTAAACTCTTCTCTTTGTTGTTTCTTTCGAATCTGCCTATTTAGTTGTTTTAGTTACTGTTTTTGTGTGTCCTTTTGTTTGGTGTGATTTTATGCTTGAAACATTGAGGACAATGTTTGATTTAAGTGTGGGGGGGTAACTAAGTGTTTTAGATGCAAATTCGTGGGATTATATCACCCTTAACTTGGAGACTTGTTCCTTGCTGTTTTTAAGTGTTTTTGAGCAGTTTTGGTGTGTTTTAGTGTGTTTTGATGCAAAAATCCGAAAATCACATAAAAATTTGAAAAATTTGTTTTAAAAACCCAAAAAGAGTTGTTTTTGTGTGTTTGTTTGTGTCCTAGGGTACCTTCCAACACAATGATGAGGATTCGGTTTATAATTACATGGCTGTTAAAGAGAGTGATTAACATGGATGAAAGTTTGATTTACTCTTTGTTTATGCTTAGTTGTGGTTATAACTTATGAATTCACATGCAATCATAAAGAAAAAATCAGTTTTTGTAACATGCTTGAAGGAAGGAACTCAAACTAACGCTACAACCTTGTGAGACTTGAGCCTAAACGTTTATTTGGAGAGTTAAAATCTGTGCATTCTTTGTTTTCTAAGTCGTTGCATGATCTCAATATTCCTTGCTTGGTTACTACTTAGAAGGCGTGTCATCATTTAGTTCCAAATGCTAGAACTCATGCCCATTTCATTCAAAGCATGTTATTGATTTGCATAACACATATTCAAGATGAAGTTGTGTAGTGACCACCACCTTAGCCAAAATGCCGTGAATCCCCTATGTCATTATGTTTTGTAGGTTCCAACCCCATTGAGCCTTGTTTAGCCTTTTCCTTGTTAACCCATGTTTTCCTCACCTAGCCTAGATTAGGACTATCCATTCCTTTGTTCTTTAAGCATAGTAAAGCATGATTCAATTAGAATTCTTTTGTGGCAGAAAACAAGTGTGGGGGAAGTTTTTGTTATGTGAATTTGTGTGCCATAAAGCACGGGTTCAAAGAAAAGAAAAGAAAATAGAATTCGTGGAAAAAGAAAAAATGAAGCGAAAAAGTATGAAAAGTTGTGAAAAAGAGCTCCAAAGTTTTGTTTGTTGAAGTAAGGGTCCAAAACAATGAATTCGGCCCTAAGGAGTTGTCTAAATCTTTCCCTTGTGTTTTAAAGTTAGTTTCTGCCATTCAAGTGAATTCTAAGTCTCAATTTCATTACGTTGCTTACTATCGCTTAAAGAACGTTTGTTTTCCCTATCCTTTCTTTGTTAACCAATACCCCAAGCCCCGTTACAACCCTTAACTTCTATCTTGAGTGTTATGTGTTTCAATTTGTGGAGTTTGAATTTGGTATGAGCATATGGTGTCACTGGTTCTCGCATCTAAGTAGTAGCATTCCATTCATGAGATCATATCAAAACATGCTTCTTAACTCTAGAAATTGCATTCTTTGTAAAATATATATGTGAGCATTCGTTTTCATATCTACATCAATCTTCTCACATATGACTAGTGTAGGGTGTGGAGTTAGAAAATCTGAGTGAAAATAGAGTGTATATCTTGTAAGGAATTGAGGGAATTCTCTAAGGCATGTTACTTCATTCAAAGCATTGTTTTAATTGATTACTTGTGAATTTGTAAGTTGTGGCTTAAATTAAGTATGTGCTTGTGTAAAGATGACTCAAATTTGTGGGGATAACGATCTTTAACATGTCATGTTCATTGGAAATCCCTGAGGCAAATGTTGGAAGGATTAGAGTGTGTTTATTGACTTTGTTTCGTTTTGTTTATTTTGTTTTGCTCGAGGACTAGCAAAAGCTAAGTGTGGGGGAATTTGATATGAGCATATTTATGCTACTTAGTTATGTTGTTTTCTTGCATTTTCGTAGTTAGTTATAACTTATTATAGTGTTTAAGGTCATTTTCGTGCAATTTCAGGTTCATATGGCAAAGTATGCATTTTGAGCCAATTTGGAGCATTTTGGAGCATTTTTGGGCCAAGATTGGATGGTGCAAACATGGAGACATGAGGAAGGACGAATTTGATGATTCAAAGGGCTAGAAATCTGCATGTGTGTGTGCAAAGTGTTGGCCTACAACTTCAAACATCATGGCTGCCATGTAATGGCAGAAAATGTTTTTTTTTACTAGCTAAATGGATGAAGAACATGCATTGCAAGTATAAACACCACATGGGCAGCAAGAAGGAAAGAAAACAGCAACACACACACCACATGGGCAGCAAGGAATCAGAAATTAAAGCATGGGCAGCAAGGAATAAGAAATTAAAGCATGGGCAGCAAGGAATCAGCATGGGCAGTGAATAGACAACAAGGAATGGCAGAAATTGGACCACCATGAAGTGGATTTCTGCAAGGATGGCAGATTGTCCATTACTTGATGTTTGCTTGACATTTTCAGCCACTATATAATCCCCATTCAACCATTTATCAGGAGAGTTCAGAAAAACACACCTCCCACACACATTCCATTCATCCCATCCAGCCATACACCCTCCACAATTCATAAATTCGTCAAACACATCCATCACACTTTGCAGCAGCCTTCCTTCACCTTTCACCATATTTTCTGACCCAAAATCATCCCTAGCCGTACCCCCATCAACCCTAAACCTTCCCATACCATTCCCCATCCATTCTACACCACAAATAACCCCAAAAACCTGTTCTAAAGTTCTCTGCCGCAGCAAGGAGGAAGGAGAATTCGTTGATGAGCTTGCTGCCAAGTTGGAGCGTTCTAGGTGTTTTCTTCCTTTGGTTTTTAATTTCTAAATTTATGTATCTTTGCTTGTGAGTATGAGGAACTAAACCCCCTTAGTTGGGGGGTGATTTGAAACCATGAATATGCTTGCAATATGATTTGATTACGTTCAGTTGTTATTTCATAAGTTGTGGTTTCAATTCGTTCATCTACTTGATTGATAACTTATTTGTGTATGTTGATTGAGAGTGCACGCTTAGTTTTCATGCATGAATATGATACTAGATTATGAGGGAGTTTCACCTAATAGTTACAATCTTATAATCACAAGTAGTGAAGGTCGCTTATAAACGATCGCGTTGAATGAATTCTTGGCAATAGTTTCATGCTCATCATAGGAACGAATGCCTCGTCAACACTTATAGTTCTCATTGTGCTTCATGATTCTTGATTGTATCTTTATTGTGCTCATCACGTAAGGAACCTTTGAGGAATGCTTTGAATTGTTGTATGCGCTTTCCCATCCAATTCATTAACTTAAGGAGAACTTGAAGGTTAATTTAAGCGTATCTAATTAACTTGGGGTGTTGAGTTTCATAATTTATTGGAAGAACAACTGAAAAATCGTTTTGTTTGCAAGTGTGTCATGTGTGGAGAAGAACCTCCTAACTAGCCTTTTATCCATCCTTTTCATCCAAAAACGTTTTACAATCTGTTTAGTTTTAAGTTTCTGTTTTGTTTTCAATTTTCGTCCAAAACAAATCCCCCTTTATTTTGAAGTCTTAGATTAGTTAGAAAGTGTTTTGATTTGTGTTTCTAAGTGTTTTGATTCAAGTTTTCATCAAATTTCGTCCAAATTAGAGTAGGTGCTCAAAACTGCCCAGAAAGTGGTTTTTAGGCAGTTTTGAGCCTTCTAGTTGCTGTTTTGAGTTCTAGGTTTGTTTAAGTGTTTTAAACTTTAGTTTTGCATTCTTTGAGTCTAGTTTAGTGTTTTAAACTTTGTTTTTGAGTTTTTAAGTCAGTTCCAAGTGTTTAGCAATCCCTCCTAATCCCCGGTCTAGAACGATCCCTACTTACATCTTTACTACAATTTGACAAAAGAGGGTTTAATTTGTGTGCTAGTTAATATTACGCATCATCGGGCCCCTAAGGGGGGTGGATTGTAACATCCCACATCGCCCAGGGGAGTGATCCTTAAATGTATATTCCCATCCTTACCTAGCACGAGGCCTTTTGGGAGCTCACTGGCTTCGGATTCCGTCGGAACTCCAAAGTTAAGCGAGAAGGTGGCCAGAGCACTCCCATGATGGGTAACCCACTGGGAAGTTGCTCGTGAGTTCCCAAAAACAAAACCGTGAGGGAATGGTAAGCCCAAAGCGGACAATATCGTGCTATGGTGGTGGAGCGGGCCGGGGAAGTGGTCCGCCCCGGGTCGGGATGTGACAAAGCCCAAAGCGGACAATATCGTGCTACGGTGATGGAGTGGGCCTCCGCCCCGGGTCGGGATGTGACAAAGCCCAAAGCGGACAATATCGTGCTACAGTGGTGGAGTGGGCCCGGGAAGTGGTCCGCCCCGGGCCGGGATGTGACAATATACAAACAAGTTTGACTGTTGGATCGTTGAAACTAGTTTCGCAAAATGCGTATCTCATCAAAACAATAGATTGACTAACACTTAAGAGTTTATTTATATTTTCATTAAGTATAACATAAGATTTTGTGGTATCCACTAGTGTAAATATTTTAAATTGAAGATCGAATTCATTCTTTGTATTCATATAGGGGCAAGGAGTGTAGCTGTAGAAAATCATCAAAATCGGAGTTAAAATAACCGTTAAATCGTGATTTTTCATTTATAACCGTCGAAAAGTTTTGTCTCGTTACTTAATCTCTGAATGTTTGTTTTCAGCAATTTTTGGTGTACGCGGTCTCAAAGTATATACAAACATGTTTGACGGTTGGATCGTTGAAACTAGTTTCGTAGAATGCATATCCCATCAAAACAATAGATTCACTAACACTTAAGAGTTTATTCATACTTTTATCAAGTATAACATAAGATTTTGTGGTAGCCACTAATGTAAATATTTTAAATTGAAGATCGAATTCATTCATTGTATTCATATAGGGTCAAGGAGTGTAGTTGTAAAAAATCATCAAAATCGGAGTTAAAGTGTCACAGCCCGTCCCGAGATTTTCTTATTAAGGACGTGAAATGACGGAATTACCCTTGACGAGTGTTAAGGGATAAAAATTGGTATGTATGGTTTTGGTTGGACCACACACACGTGAGGACCCTTTTCCTTCTCTCCTTCCCCGTGCCCTCTCTCTCTCTCTTCCCTCACGGCTCTCTCTCACTCTCTCCCTCTCGAACCGTACGGACAAGCATAGAACCTCCCATTTCTTCACGGATCGAAGGTTCTAAGGTAAGATTTGAACTCCTAGTAACCTTGTGAGTTCATTGGTACAATTTTTAGAACGTGAAACCCTCGATATCACGTGAAACCCGAACCCCATTTTTGTGTCACTATTCATGCACTCGTAATATATCGTGTTTCAGGGAATTTCAAGCTCACAGTGAACTTAAGGAAGTCCTCACGAGCTTCGGGGTACGTCGTTGGTAGGTTTTGGACGTCGGAGGACGGAGAACGGAACGTTTCAATTTTGGCTGGAACTCTCGAAGCTTTTTCCGGTGAATCCCGGGCGAGTTAGGGGTCGAGGCAGGTATGGATGTGTTCACCTCGTCAAGATCTTCATTTTGATATAAAGAACATTGAAAATGGTGAAGAAATGAGGAAGTTATGGACGTTTGAAAACTGCCCAGTTTCCGGCCACCGAAAAAACCAGTCCGGCGACTGGTTGAGGAAGAAGACGTGCGTGGGGGCGCGTAGGTTTGTGCCACCCACGGCGCGTGGGGGCGCGTGCCACGTCAAAAAATTATTTTAAAAATCTGTCGACGTCCGTGACGTCGAGTAGGTCATTGTGGTATATTCATATACCCAGTTTGAGCACCGTATGAGAAGTTATTACGAATTGTTGGTTATATGCTTTAAAATAACGTTTTTATAGTTATTTCGCATATAGGTGTTGATGGGTCTTCAAGAGGAAGATAGGCGTTGATGGGAACGTGGAGACTTATAAGGCTAGACTAGTAGCCAAGGGATACAGGCAAATAGAAGGGATTGACTATGAAGAAACCTTCTCTCCTGTAGCCATGATTAAGTCCATTCGAATTTTGCTTGCTATAGCTGCGTACCATGATTATGAAATCTGGCAAATGGACGTGAAGACAGCCTTTCTGAACGGCTACCTACAGGAAGAGCTCTATATGACTCAACCCGAAGGTTTCGTGTCCGAGTCTGAAGAGACTAAGGTATGCAAGCTTCAAAGGTCCATTTATGGACTTAAGCAAGCCTCCAGGAGCTGGAACATTCCTTTCGATACTGAAATCAAAACGTTTGGTTTTACTCAAAACGAAGACGACAATTGTGTTTATCAAAAAGTCGTTGGGGATGCAGTAGTATTCCTAGTGTTATATGTAGATGACATATTACTATTCGGGAATGACACTGCAGTACTTTCTTCTGTAAAAATGTGGTTGTCTAAAACCTTCCACATGAAAGATTTAGGAGATGCATCTTATGTACTTGGGATAAAGCTCTATCGTGATCGATCCAGAAAATTAATTGGATTATCCCAATCAATGTACATTGATAAGGTGCTAAGTAGGTTCCAGATGGAACAATCTAAGAAAGGTTTTCTTCCTGTGAGACATGGAATTCACCTTTCTAAGTCCATGGGACCTAAGACTCCTGAAGAGATACGGCTAATGAATGAAATTCCTTATGCTTCCGCCATAGGGAGTCTCATGTATGCCATGATATGCACAAGGCCTGATATCGCATATGCTGTGAGCATTACTAGTCGATATCAATCTAACCCAGGATCAGAACACTGGGCAGCTGTCAAGGCGGTCCTTAAGTACTTAAGAAGAACTAAGGACATGTTCCTCGTTTATGGAGGAGCATCAGAGTTGCGAGTGGAAGCTTATACAGACGCAGATTTCCAATCTGACGTCGATGATAGAAGTTCCAACTCCGGATATGTATTCACTCTGAATGGTGGGGCTGTCAGTTGGAAAAGCAAGAAACAAAGTGTAATTGCTGATTCCACGACAGAGGCTGAATATGTCGCTGCAGCTGAAGCCGGCAAAGAAGCGTTCTGGATGAAAAAGTTCATTACTGAACTTGGAGTGGTTCCAACCATCACATCACCAGTAACTTTGTACTGTGATAATAGTGGAGCGATAGCTCAAGCCAAGGAACCCAGGGCTCATCAAAAGAACAAGCATTTTGATAGGCGCTTTAATATCATAAGATGATATGCTGCCGAGGGGAAAGTCAACATCCTCAAAGTTGCTTCAGCCGATAATGTAGCAGATCCACTGACAAAGCCAATGACTCAAATCCAGCTTGATCGTCATATGGATAAGATGAGTATTAGATACATGGGAGGATGGCTTTGAGTGCAAGTGGGAGATTGTTGGAAGTATGCCCACAAAGCCACTCATTTGATGTAATAGCTTTTTGGAATACTTAATATGTTAAACTTTTATATGTTTAACGGAAGGGCAATACTTATTGTTAATCACTATTTATTGAATCATGTGTTTAATCAATAAGAGAATCCAAGGGATGTATTTGACATAAGAGATAAGTGATCTAATGAGTTAGATTAAGGAGACCTTTCTCTTATGTTCATTCCTAAAACGTTCCTAGCCATAGGATTGCCAATTGGGCATTGACAATCCGCTAAGGTTAGTATGTGTTATGTTGACTCAAACGTGAGTATGAACTAGTCTCAAGTCATTTGGTGTTGGACACTAAGACAAACACATAGGTGCTCGAAAGAGTAATCGAGTACACTGAACTGCGATTAATGAGAGTTCAAACATACATGTCATGTACGAACTCTAAGGTTACAATATGCAAAGTAGTCCTTAGACCTGAGGCATCATAGATGTCTAATGGTTAGGTCCTTGATCTTTGATCATGACAAAGGCATTCCCTCGGATTGTCCACGGCATTGTTGGGGTCATGTGATCTAGTCATGTAGGCATATGAATGCACAACAAGGGATCTCTAACCTTCCATGGTGGAAGGAGTATACTCTAAAATATGATTCTAAAGTCTTTGGCCAAAGCAAATGAATATGACTAAGGAAGATGTTCCAAATCATATTCAAGGGAATCATATAAGAAAGTATCACATTGGATAGTAGACATGAAACAAACTATCACTTAAAACAATGTGGTTAAGAGTATTGTATTAGAGAAGGACCGTATTGCATTGTAATTGTAACTGGATAGGTTCTCCAACCAATTCTACTTAGCTTGGGTAACCATGACATACTGCTAGGTGTCACTCATGGTTTGTGGAAGCCCTATTGATTAGCAAACACTAATCATCAAAAAGGGAGAATTGAAATGTGGTTTCAATTCACAATCGATAGTTAAGAGTAACATCGCCCACTGCCTCGCTAATTGGAACCTAATGGATCGCACACCAAATAAGGATATATGTGAAGCAATTAAATGAAATGGATAAGCAATTAAATGGTTTAATTGAAGAATGGTCAAGATTAATTAATTAGTTAATTAATTATACGAAATGTTCGTATTGGGCTTTTAAGTTGGTTTTAGGGCTTCGGGGCCCAAAAGTGTTTTGGTCCACAAGGCCCATTATGTTTAAGTTGTATGACAACTAAAACAAAATGGGCAATAAGCCCAATAACCATATAGGCCAACCATTTAGGGTGAGGGTATGCAAGTTTGCTTAATTGCAAGTTTGCCACTCACCTAAGAAATGAAGTATAAATTCATCTTTATAGCTTTGTTTTCAATTAGGGTTTTCTAAGCTACTTGGGGATAGTTATCTAGCAAATTTACTTCCCTAAGTGATCCATTTTCATCCTCACAAATTACATCCTTGGTGAAGAGACATAGAGACATCAAACTTTTGGTGTTTTGGAGAACTAATCCTCAAATCCTCAAAGAAGCAAAGGAGCACTAAAAGGAGGAAAATCACAAGGAAGATCCAAGGAGCAAGGAGGTGACTTGAAGGCCCTCCACTTGGGTGAATCCCTTGTGTAATCAAGGATGAGCTTCAAGGGTAAAGAATCTCTAAATTCTTAATTATCTTTAATGTTGTTAAAGAGTCTTTTGGTTCACCATATACTAGGCTTTGAAAGTCATGGGTTTCATGAATTGTTTTTGGATGCATGCCTACTTTAAAGAGTTAATTGTTAGCATATGTATTCAAATGTTCATACATGTTCTTAGCTAGGACAAAATTTTTCCTTCACTATAAGTATTGACGAGGCACTCGTTACTATGATGAGCATGAAACTTATGCCAAGAATTCATTTAACGCGATCGTTTACAAGCGACCTCCACTACTAATGAATATAAGTTTGTAACTATTAGGTGAAACTCCCTTATATTCTAGCATCATATTCATGCATGAAAACTAAGCGTGCACTCTTAACAAACATACACGAATAAGTTATCAATCAAGCAGTTAAACGAATTGAATTCACAACTTATGAAATCACAACCAAAAGTAATCAATTCATATTGCAAGCATGAACATGGTTTCGAATCACCCCCTAACTAAGGGGGTTTAGTTCCTCATAATCACAAAACAAAGGAAAACAGATTTATACATTGTAAACACAAGAAAGAGAACACCTAAATACTCCAACGATTCAATGTTGAACAGCTAGAACCTTTAAGCACTTCTTCTTCCTCTCCTTTGCTGCGGCACAAGGGTTGGTAGTGAGTTTTGGGGGTTATGAATGGTGTAAAAGTATGGAATGGTGTTTAGGATGGATGTATGGTGCGGCTAGAAGTGTTTTTGGGCAGAAACTATGGAGAATGGTGAAGGATGGGTGCGGCAAGGATGGGTGAATGATTTATGGCGTGAATGGGAGTGAATGCCTCTTTGTGGCTGCAACAAGGAAGTTTATTTAAAGGATTTAGGAAATTAAAACCCTAGGTTATTTAGGTAATCAGAAATTAAGTCAAAAGCTTCGAGAAATAGGAAATCAAATCAGAAAATTAAAGGAAAGGGCAAGGAATATGCGGCACATCCTTAAAACATATTAGGAATGTGTTTTAATGCATAAAATCAGGAAAGAACCCTCTCCCTTGCTTGGCAAGGAAGAGGAAAGGGTAAGGGGGTGCGGCAAGGGATCCTATTGTGCAAGGGATGTGTATTTTATGTCCTAGAATGCTTAGGAGGCCTTCAAAATTGCTAAAACTTAGGGACACTTAGGAAAGATCATACCAAAGTAGGAAACCTTGGCTTAACTTTCCTATTTCAATTAGGAATCCTTCTTGGAGTAGGAATCCTCATTCTTCTAGGAATCCTCATGTGAGTAAGAATCCACATGTGAGTAGGAATCCATCGTTGATTAGGAATCCTTCGTTGATTAGGAATCCTAACTTCTTCAAATCTTCAATTATGCCTATTCCTTTTGCTCCAAGCATGTGATAATCATTCCAAGTTCCATTTTGCTCCAAAAGGCTCCAAAAGGCATACTTGGCCCTTAGAATCTGAAAACACAAAAAAGTAACTTTAAACACTAAAATAACTAAAGAAACACAATGTAAATGCACAAGAATAAGCCAATTAAGTCGCATAAATATGCTCCTATCAAATTCCCCCACACTTAGCTTTTGCTAGTCCTCGAGCAAAACAAAGAAACTAAAGAAAACAAAACAAAACAAAACAAACAAAACACAACCTAAACCTTCCAACGTTTGCCTCAGGGATTTCCAATGCACATGACATGTTAAAAATCATTATCCCCACAGATTTGAGTCATCTTCACACTTGAGCACATACTTAATCATAGTCACCACTTACTAGTTCACATTTAATCAATTAAAACAATGTTTTGAATGTAGTAACATGCCTTAGAGAATTTGCTCAATTCCTTACAAGATATACACTCAATTTTCACTCAGATTTTCTAACTACACACCCTATACTAATTATATGTGAGAAGATTGATGTAGATATGAAAACAAATGCTCACATATATGTATCACAAAGAAAGCAATTTCTGGAGTTAATAAGCATGTTTAGATATGATCTCATGAATGGAATGCTACTACTTAGATGCGAGAACCAGTGACACCATATGCTCATACCAAATTCAAACTCCACAAATTGAAACACATAACACTCAAGATTGAAGTCAAGGGTTGTAACAGGGCTTAGGGTAGTGGTTAACAAAAGAAGGATAGGGATAACAAACGTTCTTAAAGCAATAGCAAGCAAAGTAATGAAATCGAAACTTAGAATTCACTTAGATTGCAGAAATCAACTTTTAAACACGAAGGGAAGATTCAAGCAATACTTAAGGCCAAATTCAATGTTTTGGACCCTTTCTTCAACAAACAACACTTTAGAACTCTTTTTCACATATTTTTCAACTATTTTTCATTCTTTTCACACTCTTCTTTCTTTCTTTCTTTCTTTTCACGAATTTTTTTCTTTTCTTTTCTTTATACCCGTGCCTATGGCACACTAACTCTCATGAGAACACTTCCCCCACACTTGTTTTCTGCCATACATTAATCAAAAGGAATTCAATTTGAATCATGCTTTACTATGCTTCAAGAACAAGGGTATGGATGGTCCTAATCTAGGCTAGGTGAGGATAGTGTGGGTTAACAAAGAACATAAGCTACACAAGGCTCAACGGGGTTAAACTTAAACATATAATGAAGTAGGATGCACGGCAATTTGGCTTTGGTGGTGGTCACTACACAACTTCATCTTGAATATGTGTTATGCAAATCAATAACATGCTTTGAATGAAATGGGCATGAGTTCTAGCATTTGGAACTAAATGATGAAACGCCTTCTAAGTAGTAACCAAGCAAAGAATAATGAGATCATGCAACGACTTTAGAAAACAATAATGCACAGATTTGAACTCTCCAAATAAACGTTTTAGGCTCAAGTCTCACAAGGTTGTAGCGTTAATTTGAGTTCCTTCCTTCAAGCATGTTACAAAAACTGATTTTTCCTTTATGATTGCATGTGAATTCATAAATTATAACCACAACCAAGCATAAACAAAGAGTAAATCAAACTTTCATCCATGTTAATCACTCTCTTCAACAGCCATATAATTACAAACCAAATCCTCATCATTGCGTTGGAAGGTATCCTAAGACACAAACAAACACACAAAAACAACTCTTTTTGGGTTTTTCAAAACAAATTTTCAAATTTTTATGATATTTTCGGATTTCTAAGTCAAAACAGCTTAAAACACACCAAAACAGCTTAAAACACCTAAAAACAGCAAAGAACAACATTAGAAGTTATGGGTGATAAAATCCCACGAATTTGCATCAAAACACTTTGGTTACCCCCCCCCCCCCCCAACACTTAAATCAAACATTGTCCTCAATGTTTCAAGCATTAATTCACACAAAACACAAGTAAACATGCAAACAGCAACTAAACAACTAAACAGGGCAGATTAGAAACAACAACAAAGAGAAGGGTTTTAGGAACGCAAATATGGAATTGGAGTGATTCATAGGGCTTCCTTTGTCGAATGCATGGGTTGCCTCCCAAGTAGCGCTTGCTTTAACGTCTTACAGCCGGACGACAAACATGTTCATTCCCCATTTGAGCCCACGGCATGCAGTGGGATCTCCTCCACGACATGCTCCACAAAGTTCTCATAGTAAGGCTTCAATCGATGTCCATTCACCTTGAATTCTTGTCCAGTTTTCAAACTTTGTATTTGGATTGCACCATGCACAAAAACATTAGTGATAACAAATGGACCAACCCACTTAGAACGTAACTTACCGGGGAATAACCGAAGACGGGAGTTAAATAGCAACACTTTCTGCCCAATTGAGAATGTTTTGCCTCTAATCATCTTGTCATGGAACGCCTTGGTCTTCTCTTTGTAAATCCGGGCATTCTCATAAGCATCATGCCTAATCTCGTCAAGCTCGTTTAATTGGAGCTTTCTATGAATTCCAGCCGTGTCCACGTCCATATTGAAGGTTTTGACCGCCCAATGTGCCTTGTGTTCAAGCTCCACGGGCATATGGCATGGCTTGCCATAGACTAGCCGAAATGGGGACATCCCTATGGGCGTTTTGTAAGCCGTTCTATATGCCCACAATGCATCCTCCAAACGCATGCTCCAATCTTTTCTATTTGGCCCAACGGTTTTTTCCAAGATTTGCTTGATTTCTCGATTCGAAACTTCGGCTTGGCCACTTGTTTGGGGGTGATAAGGTGTGGAAACCTTATGCATCACATTGTACTTTTTGAGCAACGCCGCAATGGTGCGATTGCAAAAGTGAGATCCCCCATCACTTATAAGCACTCTCGGCATTCCAAACCTAGAAAAGATGTTAGATTTCACAAAATCTGCAACAACTCTAGAATCGTTAGTTTGGGTGGCCTTGGCTTCCACCCACTTTGAAACATAATCAACGGCAAGTAAGATGTATGTAAAACCAGAAGAGGACGGAAAAGGACCCATAAAGTCAATACCCCAAACATCAAAGATTTCAACAACAAGGATTGGAGTTTGCGGCATTTGGTCTCTTTGGCCTAAATTTCCAGTTCGTTGGCAACGATCACATGTTATACAAAACGTTCTAACATCTCTAAACAAAGTAGGCCAATAAAAACCACTTTCAAGGACCTTAAACGATGTGCGTTGTGTGCCAAAGTGTCCACCACATGCATATGAATGGCAAAAGCTTAAAATGGAATTAAACTCAGATTCATGAACACATCTACGCACAATCTGATCCGGGCAGAATTTCCACAAGTATGGTTCATCCCAAACATAAAAACGTGCATCCTTTTTCAGTTTATCACGTTGGGACTTGCTTAGAGTGTTGGGAACTTGCTTAGACACCAAATAGTTAACCAAATCGGCATACCAAGGGGTACTTACCTTAATGGACAGCAATTGTTCATCCGGAAACATTTCTGAAATGGGGATTGACTCTTCTTCACGCACCATTCTACTTAGGTGGTCAGCCACCACGTTTTCACATCCCTTCTTGTCCCAATTTCAATGTCGAACTCTTGAAGTAAGAGCATCCAACGAATGAGCCTTGGTTTGGCCTTCTTTTTGGTGAGAAGATACTTCAAGGCTGCATGGTCAGTGAAAACAATTACTTTAGTACCAATTAGATATGATCTAAACTTATCTAATGCAAATACAACCGCCAAAAGTTCTTTTTTCAGTAGTAGAATAATTCAATTGGGCATCATTTAAGGTGCGTGAAGCATAATAAATAACATGTGGCTGCTTGTTTTTCCTTTGACCCAAAATAGCGCCAAGTGCATAATCCGATGCATCACACATTAGCTCAAGGGGAATGGACCAATCTGGTGGAGTGATGATTGGTGCCGTGGTAAGTAGGTCCTTGAGTTGGGTGAATGCTTACTCACACGCCTCGTTGAACTCAAAAAACACTTCCTTTTGTAGGAGACGGCATAGGGGCTGTGCAATCTTGGAAAAGTCCTTGATAAATCATCTATAGAATCCTGCATGACCAAGAAAATAACGAACCTCTCTCACCGAAGTAGGAGAGGGTAAGTAGCGTACAAGATCTATTTTAGACTTATCAACCTCAATTCCTTTTTCAGAGATTATATGACCCAAAACAATACCTTGTTTAGCCATAAAATGGCATTTCTCCCAATTTAACACAAGGTTCGTTTCAACACAACGTTTCAAGATTAAAGTGAGATTATCCAAGCATTTATCAAATAAATCACCAAACACACTAAAATCATCCATGAATATCTCAATAATCCTTTCAGCATAATCAGAAAATATGCTAACCATACACCTTTGAAAGATCTAGAAGATAAATACTTGTACTACAAGCAGTCTACTTTCTACCGCTTCAACCATTTTACTTTCTTTCAGCAACAAAACTAGTACTCTGTTCCTCCTAGATCAAATATTTACAGGCCTCGTCAAAAAACACAAACGTACGTTCGTCCCAAGTAGCTTTACAGGTGCACAAGCATTTTCATCCACAAATGGATTCTTACAATAAAAATAAGGGTTTCTGAATACGAAATAACCCTTGTATCACCTCTGCATTACATCTGACAACAAAAGTTTTATGTGAAAGTATCATCGCGATCTCCTTCCACCGTATCACCCTCCTCCAGATTGCTGAACTCAAGGTAATGGGTCGGCCGGTGGTCCTCATGATAGTACTCCCTGGGTGTTCCAAGCTTGATGCCGTACTTCATGCTCGGTGTATGCTTCACCCCCATGAAGTTGTAGTTCCATGGACCAGTGTCCGGAATCTTAAAACCAAACAGAAAATAAACAAATTAACCCGGTAAAAGTAGAGACCCTCCAAGAATATTAGATTTAATGGGAACATAAATAGGCCGAACAAAGTGTATTTACAAATCTCACCATATAGAAACCAAGGAAGCGGTCACTGAGAAGCATCTGCACCTTCTCGTAATGAGTGGGAAGGTATCCGTGAGGATTGCTTCCTGTGTCTTTATTGACACGTCCCCATTCATAACCAGATGGAGTAAGCTTGTACGCAGTTAAAGAGCAGGAACCTGGAGTGAAACTGCAGGTTAAAATGATGCATTTCTCCCCGTCCCATTGCTTAGTGTTCTCTAAAATCTTAGCATGAGAAGTGAGATCCTGCAAAGCAACAAAAGGAAAGGGTTATTTTCTTGTCCGCTTCATTCCTCTATAGAAAGCAAACCCCAAACAAGCATAACAATCAATCAAAGATCAGAGGGATTGATAGATCGATCATGTAAAATACCTGAGGAGAAAGCTGAGGAAGCTCATTCGGCTGTGTGTGCATCCATCCCAGAGGCTCCAAATCGTTGAGGAAATCATGATCAGGAAGAGCGGATGGAAGATGAACTTGCTGGTGGGTCCCCCATTGTGGAGGCATTGCAATGCAGCGGATTTCCTTGACCTGAGGGTTATCGGGTGGGCTTATGCCATACAAGTAACCAGCTATTTGCGTCCTCAGATCCGCAATGCAGATGAACTTTTTCAAAATGTTCTTTGGCATAATATAGGTGTAACCCGTTTCCTGTAACACCATTCATGCTCCCATGTCAATGAATTGAACAAACAAGGATAAGAAAAAGAAAAGATCAAAACACAAAAACTATAAAATATCATATTTATTAAAAATAGAACCCTACCTTAATATCTTCTGAATTCACATATATATGATTGACACGGAGATATAGATTTGTAGCTGATATTGCTCTCACACGCCAATCAGTTTTGGAGCCAAATGCACTTTGCTCATAGGGACTCGTAGTGGTGACAATGAGTTCATCACCATGCACATTTGTAGTCCTTGTCGTGACTGCTGTCAGCTGGCTGGCTTCTTTGGCCTGAAAATGCAAATTCAACAATATAAGTTAATTTGTGACAAGATCAAAAATGGCCCACATATTTAGTCAGGCAGAACAAGTCTACATATACACGTCCGTGTTGTGTGTATCAAAATGAAAACCAACCGAAGAGAAACATCACCTGTTTTTCTATTTCTGCAATTTGCTGCCTCTGTTGCGAAGGTGGGGTGATCTCAGCTCCAAGTATAATGTCACGGATCTCAGATTGTGTTAGGGCTGATGTATTCACATTGTTCTTTTTTGCGTAGTCTGACAATATGAGATCCCTAAGAGCAACCTCAACCTTTACCATGCATCATATTTAGAGACATTATTAGATTTACAGATGCACGTAGAAGTGTGAAAAGGTTAACAATATGATCAACCGTGGAAAATCTAGCAAAGTTCCATTCGGATACAAAAATCAAAATCATTTTCAGATTTCTGGACAGATCAATAAATGTAACAAACGATGACTAAAGGTTATCATAGCAACTCTGACTAGTGTGAGTGTCACAACAAAAAGCTGCTTGCAGAAAAAAATATTATTTAAAGGAATGCAATACAATGAGATTACCTTCATCCATTGATCATCAGAAAGAGAAGGCCAGATGTGATGTGGCTCAGTAACGACTGTCTTATCAGGCTTCAATAACATCTTTGCCTTCTCATTGTTCACATGAAGAGCACGAAGAATCAAAATTAGCCGAGAGAATGCAGTGTATGATGAAATACTCTTCAACCAATCATCATAAATATTGAAAAGAACCATCTGCGGTTCAGTAGCCTTCAATATCAGATCACCAAATTTCTCAATCTTCAAACAAGCTTGGAAAGGAAGCTGCAGCTCACTTCCTTTTATGACTATGTTGGGGAAATCGAGCAAATGAACCTCTAAGGGATCCAACATTCCCTTACGAGTCACAATAATTTGCTTTGGCTGTTCTTCCACTGGCAAAGAACGCACAAGTGCAGCAACTTCTTCTGCAGTTTTCCACTTTGCCAACTGACCAAGACGCTTCTGTCCTGCCCAGACACTAGTGTGGATAACCTGCAAAATATGAACTTATGACATGAAGTTCAAAACCTCCACAGAGGGGGGGTGGGGGAATATATCACAGAAACAAGACATACCTTCAGGAATAGCTGCCCCGTCCTTGGATTGAATATGAAGATAGCACCATTGATTGGTTTTGTAGTGAGATTTCCTTCAAATGTCTTATGGATTGTAACACGATACACATTGGTGTCATCAACAAACCAAATAATTTGATTGCTGAAGATCTCCCCATAGTTTTGGGATGATAAATATGGCTCTGTAGGCTCAGAAGAATATAGCTGCAATCCTTTCCTTATTCGCTCCCTCAGGACATATAAGGCTGGATTTGACTGCAAGCACATGAAGACCAATTAGTTAGCTGCTTCTGTACAAATTTTAATCTATTCAGAAAATATATCATAAAACTTCAATTGTAACAGTTGACATACTTTCATGATCTTGTTCATTGCCTGTTGAAGCAGGGGTTTTGAACCAGGAAACCAGTTACCAAATGCAGAATGCAAATTATAGGCCAAATCAAGACCAATCATCACCCCTGCATGGAACAAGGATGATTAAATACAGACACTGAAACAGTACGGCAACAAGAAAAACCACATACCTGTGGGAGAAGGATAGATGGACATGTTGTCAGTGGTATAGTCCATAAACTTAGCTCGGGTGTAACGCTCAATATCGTGAGAATCATAATCTCCCCAACGCAGTTGTACATCTATCCAGTACTTATTGCTCGCTTTCTGGTCAAAGACATCCTTGGGCTCAGCTACAAGACTAGGTTTTGACATTGGCCATCGATGGGCAGCAAACAGAAGAATGTCAGCACAAGAGCTGTTCATTTTGTAACTCTTCCTGGGATGTATCGTTTCTTTCTGCACAGTTTCAATTTCCAAAGCATCCAACTCTTGATCCAAAACCTGACAGAGATCCATGACAACACTTTCATGAATCTTCTGCCACAAGTGAGCACGGAATATCTGAATCAGTGATATCTTCAAGGTTGGAATCTTCCCGTGCATAAATATTCCAGTTAAATCTAGCTGCACTTGGAAACCGACATATACGTTGGCCCGATTTATGGTAGGTGACCACCAAAGAGTAAATCTACGATTAGGGATTTGATTGAGCCCAGATCTCTGTGCATTGGTCAACTTTTTATACTTCATCGACTCCTCAAAACCAGATGCCTTCTCCCAGAAGAGCCCCTCCCATGTAGGAAAGCTGAAATTGGAAAGAAAAAATGTTCAGTGATGTGCAATTAACTTTCAAAATCAACAGAAATACAGACACTTTACAGAACTTATTTGCCATCCATAACCTGATGTCACTTAAAGATGAAAGCATATGTTAAAACTTAAAACTGACATCTGTTTTCATACAACCATATATAAGTTTCACCTTTGATATACACATAAAGCACATGCTAGAATACAAAAAGCCCCATAAATATGCTAGGATGCATTTATGTTCCAATGTAATGATGGCTTCTGATTAGTTGTATAAGAAGTAATCTCAGCTACACTTGTGTAGGTCAATATCTTTCATACACAAGCCTAGCATCTGTATTTATGTAATAAAGCACAGTATAATGTTCTGTAGTTTATGGTTTAGGATAACAACAATAGATATTAACTTACTATGTTCCTTTGAATAATGTATGCTCAAGGATTCCTTCAACACCTCCAAGGGCTTGAATCACATCAGTTCGGTAGTTGTTTAAGTTCCATAACTTTCCATCATGCCTCTGGTGTGTCCACCAGAAAGGATTTTGTTTCAACACCTGGTACTGCTTAAAATCTGTCCGAACTCTCCATCCTTTGTCATATGCTAAAGTATGCCGGTCCTTCTGGAACAAAGTATTTATGCGTGGTATTCCCCTATCCCATGAATCCTGTCAACCAAACGAAAAAGTATTTAGAACAATGCAGCAGAAGGAAGAAACTAAAATAATGTACAACCCCAGACAAAAGCAAAGGAAGAAACTTTTTTGAAAAAAAAAAGGATACAACAGCAGAATGAACACTGGGCAAGAACAGTACTCACTTCCAAATCTTCAAGAGTCAGACGCCTATTTTGTGCCTGAGCTTCCTGCCTTTTCAGTGCATATTCTGCCCAAACACGTTGAGAATCTATAAATTCACTTTCCCATGGCTGTATGTAACGGTAAAGATTTGGGATCAGCTGGTCCTCTTCATGACTCATTCCACTCCTAAAATGAGTCACACCAACATCTGTCTGCTGACTGTAACGGAGGTCACTTTGTGGAATCAATATGTGACCCATAGATAACATGCCAAGTCCTCCAATTTCTTTTGGCGTGTAAAATATGACAGGTGGAAACCTGCTAGGCATCTTTGAATTCAACCCAATCTTAATACGGGTCTGAATTTTGTTTTCACATTTGACGAGCAAATCCAACAGTTCTTGTGTATGAACAGTTGCTTCACGGAAGTAAGTCATTAGACCAATAAGCGCTGTATTCCATTTGTTAACGATTTTTGTAAACGTTGTAGACCCTGAAGACATAAGAATCTGCCTCACACGATTCTCAAACACCTTCATGTGTTCATCATCAACACGTAAGAAGGCAACAGCAGTCCTCTCCTTTGTCTGCTCATTCTGCAAATTCCAAACCCCATCCCTTGTGTTACTAAATGCTTCTTGACTCATTCTTATCTTCGGAAGTATCCGAACTTCAAATCCAGACATACTGAAAAGAAAATTTGGATTATCCTTGCTGTAAACAGACACAAAGCTGTTCTCCCACTCCAAAGTTGTGATGCTTCGAGGGAGACGGTTCTTCATATCCCAAAAAACACTCCTCCCAAGATTGACATCATGTTTCATAAGCCTCATTCTAGCATCTCTTGGCCAGCATTTCTTATTATTATATCCAACCATATTTTCATTATTGGGGTCTGGATGCTCAGTAAGATATCGCTGAATAAGGTCCCGAGCCTCCTCGTGGGTGAAGCGGAACAAGATATGCACCCTGTCTATGTATCTAGAATACAGCCTGATAGGATGCCGAGTCTCAACCTTCGTATCCCAATAAGTGATGAACTCATTTGGCATCTGGGGTGGACCGGCAATCTCACTGGCCCGAGTCAGCCCGAGAAGTAACAGATCCAACACAAGCCCATAATATTGTACTACAAAAGATGCAAACTGAAGACCACGTATGAGACCATACGAATTTGTATGACTCATATCTTTGTAGGACAACACCACATTGTTCTTTGCAGTGACATAATCAGCAATATTATGGTCAAGAACAAGCCGCAGGAGCCTATTTAGCATTGTCAAGTCGATCTTCTCAAAGAACTTCTCAAACTTTGTTTGAAGCATCACCACACATTGCCCCTCACTTGTATCCCATATGCTCTGCAAATTATTGATTCCCTGACACCACTTATAAACCAAGAGTGGAGGTGGCTCTGAATCTGCAGGCTTGATCCAGTTGGGAAAGAGATGACGTTTGTCACCCTCATACCATAAATATTGATCAAGATATGCATCTGTAATCTTCTCAAGAGGTTCTATCTCATAAACTGGAATCAGATAGCTATACAAGTCCATGAACTCTATGCCAACTTCTTTGAATGCACGTTGAGTGAGCAAGTGACGCTTAATTCGTGACAATGCCTCATGAGGATTATCATAGGCTTGTTCAATGAGACCCAGCTCTTCTCTTTGAAGCTGGTTCAATCTTACAGCCACACTATAAGACTCCTTCAACCTCTCCAGAGCAAGGATCAGAAGCTTGGTATCATGCTTGTACGACAATGGAGGGAACGGAATGGGTGTAAACTTCCTTGACTCCAACCAGTGCACGGTTGTCGTGTAAATTGCAACTGCCTCTTCTGGTGTAACATACGGACCATCTTTCAAATAATTGTGCTGTCGTTCCTGCTCCGCCTTTAGCCAGAGACGAGTTAATCTTCCAAGATTCTTTCGACAAACTGTCTTATCAACAGTAGCACCTCTTCTTATACGTTCACGATTATAATGAGCAACATTTGTCCACCAGTCTGCCTTTGATTTGACATAACGAAGAATCATATTTTCAATGGGAACTGGCAAACCAGGAACCTTCCAAGGAATGTTTGCTTTCCAGCAACGCCATGCCTCACTGAGATGTTGCAAGATAGTTCTGGCCTTATTTTGCTTGATACCCTCGGGCATGGCATCAAGAACATCATGCATCACAGCAGCTCGAAGCTCCAAGTCAAAATGGCTTTCAACACGCTGCTTAGTAACAGTCTTTGCCACTCCTTTTGAATGGCGCCCCTCAAATTGACGTGCTAGTAAATTCCCCAGCCACCGTTCCAGAAGAGGAACTATGCCACGAAGGAAAAACAACCACACCCTCCACATTGGTGCCCAAAACCCACATCCCGGTCCTTTTCCCACTGGCCCAGTATTGAACCGGTAGTAAATCAAGTGCTTCAAATCTTTGCACATTCTAATCTGCCTCATCAACCTGTACTTGTAACGGTACATTCCAGTCAACTGACCAACATGAGAAAATGTATATTGTAAGCCATCAGCCAATTGAAAGGCATCAACATTACCCAAACGGAACTGGATATTGGCATCAACTACAAGCTTTGTCAACCGCAAGATTTCACGGCACAGATGAAAAGCATTACCAAACCTAGATTTCTTACGCTCCTTTGTTGTCAGGGTCTTCACAGGCTTCAGATTAAAATTGTAATCAAGGTGAAGGTAATTCAAATTTTTCCTGTGGATCAAGAGATTCAGCATGTTATAACCCTGCTTACAGACTTGAAGACCGGCTTCAGCCCAATCAAGTTCTGTAGTTTGGAAAAACTTGGTAGCTTGGAGAGATCGAAACAAATGTTTCTTCTTTTGAGCTTTGGGTGGTCTGTGATGCAGCTCGTTCAATACAAAACATTTCAGCAACTTCTGATAGCTGACTCGAACTTTAACTGGATATGAAGGAGGACAATGTTCCTTATACCACTCGGACACAAGGGGTATATCTTCTGCACGACGGGTCCGACCAGATCTCATGTTAAAAGGGCGCGGGGCAAACAAAAGGGAGATTCCGGCAGCTGTTGTGTCAGTATAAAGCTGAGTATCTTTCAGAAAAGGTTCCACAGCATCCGGCAACGTAAAGATATCATCTTCCTCCTCATCAGAAGCTTTCTTCTCACGCCGCTCCTTGTTAGTGCTGGGTATTGGGTGTATCAATGGATCATAATAAAACGCAGGTAGATCAGGATCCTCGGTCTTTATGTACATCACCATGGGTGTGTGATAAACACAGAGCTTGACCTTCCTTGGTCTATTGTTGTAGAGATGAGGGAATGCAATTCTGTACTCTGTTCTAAGAGGTGACCGAATAATGAGTTTGTTGATGTCATTAAACTCATTCCAGTCCTCATCCCCTTTCTCCATATCCCTATACAATGGTTCAAATTTAGGTCCACCTGCAAAAGGTGTTGCAAAACAAAAGAAAAGCATATTAGTTCAAAGCTGATATACCAAATTGAACAACAGGCAAAGATATAACCTAACAACGGCCTTTTTTAGTTACTCTGTAATTTAATATTTGTGAAAGGTCACGAAGAAAACAGCGAGCAGCAGAGCATTATCCAAAAACAGTAAACATAACCCTGGCCTAGCACTAACATCCAACATGGGTAGTAAAAAATTAAAAGGAACCACCACTGCACCAAAAATTTTAATGAGAAAGATTTAAAGTATAATAGTGATTGAGACACAACGATGTATATGCTGAATGAAGGAATCAATTGATACTATTATTTCCATAGACTGCACATTCACCTTCTTAAAATCATGCAAAGTGTGAAGATATAGTGTCAAGCAGGAATCCAGAATCACATCAATCCGCAAACAGACCCCTTTGGACCTGACAACTATTAATATTGCTAGACGAATGTATCAAGCAACAGTCCATTTATAGAAGGCTGACACCAGAAAGACACACCACAACCAAACATTGAAAAACAAAAACAATGAAACAAGAGTTATTTTCCTTTCAATAAGTGGCAAGACAAGAGAAAAAAAATATGGGTACCTGGAATGCACATGTTGAGTGCTTTGGCTGTAAAAAAAGACTCCATGTCGAACAGGTAGAAATAATTGCGGTCAATAAGATCAGAAAGCAGCTGTCCTGCTAGTCGATGAAGAGTTGCCATGATCGGAAGCGACAGATGCCACTTCCTATAACTTGGACCGTTTATGAGCTTTGTTTTGACAAGAGGTTTATGGTCATAAAACCATGTATACACAGCAGAATCTTCTTCTTCATCCAACTCCAATTGAATTGGCTCTAGAGGATCAACATCTAACAGATTATCAGCATAGTCTAATGGAGGTTCCTCATCATCAAATGGTGGAAACCGCATTCTTTTGAAATGCCGACGATCCCTCTTCTCCCTTCTCATCATAATCCACATCGTACCCCACTGTACAAATTCAATAAAACAAATCCACTAAATATCATTAAGGAGGAAGAAAAGACTATAAACTTCAAGAATTGGATAGCATACTATATAACTTAAGCAGCATATTAATGATATGAAAGAGAGATAAGCACCTGAGCCAAATAGATGGGTTCAACAACCCATGGTATTTCATTTACAAATGTAATTGCCCCAGTTATATGGTACAAAACCTTCACATCCCGGACCTGTTACAGAAGTAATTAATAAAATCAGTGCCACTTTGGTAGATATCACATAAAGGACAAATTTAAGCATCAAAAATGAAAATTTTGTAAGGATATGAGAGACATAGAACAAGTACCTGCTCCCATGGCATTGGCATATTCTCAAGGAGCTTGTAAACTGCATGGGGGACAAACTTAAGTGCTCCGAGATACACTCGTTTATCATGACGAAATTTCTTTGAGGACATGTCCCCATGGTCCCTGTCAAAGGACACACCAAATTAAATACTATTCAGGACAAGATCTACCTAATGCAGTAAAGTACAAGCACATTCATTACACGAAACCATGAACGAGTACACAGGACAACAGTAAGAAGCATGAAAAAAAATATATCATGCCGATTCTAAATAGTGATAACAGAAACGAAATCATACTTGTGAATTCGAAAAACTTTCTAATGAATCAATTTTTCATGAAAGATGAATATGTACAACAAAAAATAAAAAGATATCTCCAATGAAAAATTGAAGTTTTTCTATCTCACATATTCAACCAAAAACAAATCAATTTTCCACTGCTCTTTCTAGCAATACTTAACCCAACAACATTCAACAATAACCATAAATCTCAAACCCAAAATCGGTCTAACCTCTTCAATAACCTCACACTTACCTGCTTCGTGAACAATTTCAACACACTAATACTTAAGCAACCCTATTCTTCACAGCTCTTCTTCCTATGAATTTTCTAGTCAGTTCGTTGAAATATAAACACAAAAAACCCCAAAACAAATCCACTATCCGAAACCTACCCTACAGATCTTCGACGCCAAAATGTATATGAAAAATCAAATAAGCATAACAAAGATATACATCAAAGTGGAGCAGAAGCAAACTAACCTAATGATCTTCCTGACATGTTCAGGAGGCATATCCTCCTTCTGCGACTCGACGAACCCGAACTTGCGCTTATCGCTATACCGCTTGGAATTTAGTTGCTGCCATTTCCGGGCCTTCTCCTCAAGCTTGGCCTCGGCATCAGCTGGAGAAGGCAATACCGTGTAAGATGGCTGAGCCGCCGGCGGTGGCGGAATCGACGAACCGCCGGTGCCAGGCGGCGCAATCTGGCCGTTGTTCCACATACCGCGGAACAAGAAACCGAATCGAATGTGAAACCCTGCACAAGGCTTGCGAGAGAGAGATTTCCTGCTAGTGTTTCCGCTCGAAGAAGCTTTTGAGGAGCTTCGATGGCGGTTCGCGTTTTCTAGGGTTTTGCGGGGTTTGGCTCTGGTCCCTTCTCTCAGTGTGAAAGAGAGTGAGAGCCTGAGAGGTGAAAAACGCAGAGCGGGTTTTTGAGATGTTTTTTTTAGAAGGAGAGAGGATGCGGTCGTATCGCACGTGACGGTAATGAGGGGTGGTGAGGACCAGACCGCCTTTGGAATGGGCTTACTTCGATAGTTGGATTCTTGTGTGGGCTTTTGGACGACCCAAATTGAATTTAAGCCCACAAACATTAATCTAAATTTTTATTTTTCTCTATGTGAACCTAAATCCAATTATTTCAAAGGAAAACTAATGAAAAGGGATTGAAAACTTTGAGTTTTAATGATAAAGACAAAATAAAGGGTAAAATGAATAGTACCAGGTTTGACTTTTTAGTCTAAAAATGTGATTTTTCATTAAAGTGAACAGTACCGTGAGTTTTTCGTTAAAACTCCCTTATTTCAAAAGGTCTACTGTGTACGAAAGTTGAACTTAAAATATTTCGCACAAAAGTTAAGGGAGATGGAATTAGGACTTGTTTGGAAAGTTTTTAAAATGCCTAACAGCAATTTTAGTAAAAATACTTTTGAAATCAATCCTTTGTAAAAATCCAAGTCAAATTTTCCTTTGGTATGCAAGAGATCAAACTTATTTGTTTTTCTCTTGTTTTGCATCCGTTATATTCGTTTGAGCATGTTTCTGGTGAATGAAAATTGTCTTTATGATGAAGAAAATATTGTGGTATATTAGGAGTTGCTTATAAAATCATATGAAGAACGCAAGACAAAAATGAATGGTAGAATTATGAGAGTGCAACAAAACATAACATAGCACCCGATAAACACATAAACCATACTAAACATGTTGCATACACTTGCTTCAGGAATTACACAAGCGCTTATGTTACTACCTCTAACTAAAAAGCACTTTTGTTGTAATAAACGCTTTTAGAGTAAGTATTTGAGCAGAAGTAGCTAAATTTTAATTTTTTTTTCACAAAATTGTTATATAAATAAGCAAAAGTGAGATTGAGAGATAATCTTTGTTAGAGATAGAACTGGAACGATGCAGGTAAAGAGATAGGAGGATATTGGTATTTTTACTTTCACTCTTGATCTCGCGTGTTGTTTGTCTACAAGGGAAAAGAATGCATGTTGAAAATCATGTCATCCAACAATAACAAAATCTGGAGAAATTTTTCAATGTGACCAGAACACGGGTGGTACACCACGTGTTTTTATATAAGTGGTGGAAAATTTTATTTTTTAAGTTATTAACTTTTTAACACACATATCCCACAATTTGTATAGTGACACGTGGTGTATCATCCCGTGTTCCGATTGCACTGAAAACTCTCTCCAAAATATGACAATACTACTATTTTTAGTCAATTCTTACTTTTTCACTTTTGACTAAACCATGTGGGCATTCAATTCCCACAACTTTTACAACATAAATAAGTACATATTGAGAGTTGAAGAATGAGGTGAAAAGGGTTGACTAGAAAGAAATAAAATGCAAACTTGGTGGGACAAATGTATAACTGGAAGCTCTAAGCAAATGCTTGTTTAAGGGAAATTAGACATTTAGACTCAGTTTGGAAGCAAGGATTTGGATTTCACATCAAGTGCTTGGATATATTGTTTATAAAAAATATTCAGTAATACTGTAAAGGATGTTTGCTTTACAAAATTGAGTGTGGACCCTCTCCCAAGCCTGATGGTTGAGTGCGCTTGCACCTCACATCATGGTCTTGTGTTCGACGGTTAGTGCCCGGCTCCTGCCCCCTAAACAATAACAACCCAAAACAAAAATATGCCCTAAATGAGGTATTCTTAAATACCTTTGTTTTTATTTTTGAATCTACATGACCAGATACATTATTTTTTTGACAAACTTGAATTACAACAATTTCATTGGATGAGGCTGAAATACAATCAAAAGACACCGGCTAGTAGAAAGAGGGCAATGACCTAGAAACACACACTTACATAGAACGCTCGTTCCAATTCAATAATGTCATGCCAGTGGGGAGAAATTTACGTTACACGTTATTTCTTTTTCAAACACTATTGTGATATTATTAGACCGTAACGTCACGGTGAAGATGAACTCTCTCCATAAAAATTGCTCTCAAACCACCAGAGAGGCATGGAGAATGAAGAACTCTAGATTTTTGTAGGCTTTCACCTAACACACACTCCATGAACTACGTTTAGTTGACAAAGCATGAGATCTCTGTATGGGATTGCTTTCAACAAACTATTCCTTTTGGTATACTAATGCAAGTTGCTGCCCATCATGCAGCATATGGAGTTGTTTTTGCAATATTTTTTTGTTAACTTATCCAATCATATTATATTATTATTTTAATTAGTTTTTTATATTATAAAGTTTTTGCTACCCACACATGCTTTTTTATATTCCAACGGCTGAGGTCGAATATGATCAAATTTAATCGTAAAAAAAAATCTAACTTTCAAAATTAAATCCAAAGGAGATGAAAGTCCCAAATAAGCTCAATTTTTTTCTTTGGCGATGCTACACCAATTCACTTGCAAGGAGACAAAATCCTGCTCGTCAGTATGTGAATGTTGAAACAGAGGTAGAAAGATGTAGATCGAAGGGAGGAAATATTGCGCGAGTTTGTTTTTGCCTTTTGGAAAAGTAAAAACGAGATGATCTTTACAGGCTCTTAAGCGAATCCGATACAAGCTATTGAGGTATAGAGAAAACAGGTTAATTAATTCAAAGCTGCAATACATGGAAAGTTGTCCGTAAGGATGTTCAAGAAACAGCAAAGTCTTGGGTGTTTGCTGGTCAATGGTGAGATGGAAGCTGTTAGGATATAGTAGTGCCAGGTGTTACATGTATAGCTTATCATGTGTATGTGTATCATTGGTTTAAGTCTTGAGTTAGTTATAGCTGTGTATTGTATTTATTCATTATGTGGTAATGAAAAATTCAGTTTACAAGATTCTCTCTCTCTACTTTCCCTCTCTACATTTCTCAACTCTTACATTTCTTACAGTTATCATGGTATCTTCATCGATTAAGGCTAGCGCCATCGGTTGACAATCCTATTGCTTCGGCTTATTGATTCTTCTTGTTGATTGATCGAAGTGTTGCCTTTGTTGCTTTGCAGCAAATTGTAGTCGTCGGTTACTTTGGTGGTGTTTGTCAGTGGTGATTGTCGGTGTCGTCGTCGGAGTTCATCTTAAACCTTAGTTTTTTGGGATTTGTCGAGGTGTCGAGCCGTCGGAGTTCAAGAAGGTGATATTCTTCTATTTGTTTGCTGATTCTTGATAAATTGAATCTTGATTCTTGTTCGTATAAACCCTAACAATTGGGAATTGTTGTTCGAGTTCTCACTTGCTACTATATATTATGTTTCTGTGATTTGCTTATCTGTGTTCTGCTTGATCTGTCTTTGTATCTTGACGATGGTTACTCCTGCTCAATTAATGCTTACACAATCACCTATTTCTTCTCTAATTCCGAGTGTGGGCAATACTGTCACTCTAAAATTAGATGACTCTAACTATGTGACTTGGAATTTTCAAATGGAGTTATTGTTAGATGGTAATGGAATTCGTGGTTTTGTTGATGGATTCCATTCCGTGTCCTACCAAATTTGCTGACTCTGAATCAAAGGGAGAGGTTAATGATAATGTGCCCGTAATTTCTGATGCATATAAGGTGTGGAAAATTCATGATAAAGCATTGATGACTCTTCTTACTGCTACTTTGTCCACTGCTGATTTATCTTGTATGATTGGATGTCAGAGTTCTTGAGAAATATGGCTTAGTCTTAGAGAACGGTTTGCAAACATGACTAGGACTAGTATAGTACAAATGAAAATTGATTTGCAAAATATCCAGAAATGGCCTGAATCAATCGATGATTATCTTCAGAGAATTAAGGACACTAGAGATCAATTTGCTGCCGTTGAGGTCTTCATATCTGATGAGGATATTGTGATTGTGGTTCTTCGAGGCCTACCTTCTGAGTATAACACCATCAAGGATGTGATTCGAGGATGTGAAACTCTTGTATCCTTGAAAGAGTTGCGCTCGCAACTTAGAGCTGAGGAGTCCACTTTGCAAGAAGTTACAAAGCAAGTTCCTTTAATGTTTGCTATGCTAGCTCAATCTTCCAAGTCTGGAATAAATATGGGCAGTTCATCTGGTCCTTCACAGTTTCATGAATCACAGTCACTTCAACAAATGCCTTTTCCAACTTAGTTCTTTCAAATGCTTGTTTCTTGACCATTTGCTTTTATGTCTCAAACTGGTTTAGGGTCTTACAACAATTTCAGAGGAAACAATGGTAAGAACAAAGGCAAAGGCAAGAAGTTTTTCTCAAGATCTCAACCCCCTCAATCTCAATTCTCTGGAGATCATTCATATCAACAACAGTTTCAGTCTGCTTTTCATCCTTCAGGACAACAAACGTCATCTCCTTAGGCTTATCAACCTTTTCAGAAATGTCAAATTTGTGACAAGAAATGGCTTTCTGCTCTGAAGTGTTTTCAAAATGGATGTTAAATTTGTCATCGTGTTGGACATACAACTGCTACATGTTTGATAGAAACAACTTTAACTCTCAGTCTTTCATTCCTTCACAAGGGTATCAGCCATATACACAGGGTTATTCAGTTTCATAGGCATCTGGTTCTCAATTTGTTCAATCTCTGGCATTTCATCCTAATATTCACCTTCCATTAGTTTTTCTCTACAATAGTATCATTCATTAGGTGGTGTTCCTCAACCATTTTCTCCAGTTGCCATGAATGTTAGGACTACTGGTCATCTTCAACTCTACAACAAGAGTTTTGGTTTCTTGATTCTGGGGCTACCAATCATATGACATCTGAGCTTTCTAATCTTCAAATGGTTGCACCTTATCCTACTACGGAGACTATTATTGGTGCAAATGGTGAAGGTTTACCTATTACACATATTGGCAAATCTAATCTTCATAATGTCTCATACTTTTCGATTAAATTCAGTACTTCATGTTCCTCAATTATCACAACATTTGCTCTCAATGAATCAGTTGTGTCGAGATAATCATTGCAGATGTATCATTGATGAATCTTCTATTTGTATGCAGGACAAGGTCACCCAGAAGGTTATGTTCCAAGGGTTGAGTAACAATGCAGTTTACTCTATTCTTGTGATCAAACCTCCACTTCATTCTCCAGCAGCATACTTAGGTCAAAAAGTTTCTTCTACTTTGTGGCACTGTAGGTTGGGTCATCCAACTAATTCAGTTGTTAAAATAGCTCTTAGTAAGTCATCTATACCATTTCCCTATAATTCATCACCTCACACATGTACAGCTTACTTGGAAGGCAGGTTTACTCACCTACATTTTCCTTCCAATGCTTCCAAGTCTGTAATTCCATTTGAGGTCATTCATTCTGATGTATAGGGTCCTGCACCTCAAATGTCTATAAAAGGGTATAGGTACTATGTGTCTTTTATAGATGAATGTACTCGATAACTTGGATTTTTCCAATAATCAATAAAGCTACTATGTTTGGTGTTTTTGTGCAATTTCAAGCCTTTGTTCACAATTTTTTCAATTCCAATATTAAAATTCTTCAAAGTGATGGTGGTGGGGAATATATTAGTCATCAGTTTCAATCTTTTCTTAACACCAAAGGTATTATTCATAAAAAATCTTGTCCTTATACCCCAACTCAAAATGGTCTAGCTGAGAGAAAAAAGACATATGGTTAAGAGTGCTATTACTTTACTTCAAAAAGCCTCTTTGTCTTCTAAGTTTTGGTATCATGGGTGTTCTGCTGCTAATTAATTAACCGGATGCCAACACCTGTTTTGGGTATGAAATCTCCTTTTGAGTCTTTATATCATTCTCCACCTGGGCTAGATCACTTGAGGGTGTTTGGTTGTGCTTGTTACCCTTCCATAAAGCCTTACAGATCAAATAAACTTGAACCTAAGACCACTGAGTGTATCTTCTTGGGGTATGCCGCTCAATATAAGGGGTATATTTGTTATTCTGTCAAAGATCACAAAGTCATTGTCTCCAGATATGTTCTTTTTGATGAAGATGTTTTTCCCACTTTGAAACCATTTGTTACATCTGGACCTAAAGTACTTGTGTCTATTTCAGTTGTTCATCTAAATACTTATGTGCCTACCCCAGTAATTCCTATACCTTTACCGGTTGTTTTTTTTTATCATAGCACCACTGCATCTCCTTTTGTTACTCAAACCCATTTCTGCAATACTGGTGATCTTGTCCCCTTTGGTTCTTCTCCAACTTCAAGGGCAAGTTCTGAGTTCTCAGCTGATTTAGAATTATATCCATCTATTACTACTTCACAAGTGTCAGAGCTCTAACTTGTTATTATTCCAGCTCAGAATTCACATCCTATGCAGTCTAGGTCTAAGTTTGTGATTTTTAAGAAGAAAAAGGCTTTTCCTGCTCAGTTACATTCTGCCAGTGACACATAACCATCGTCTTTCAGTATTGCTTCTAAGTCTTCTCATTGGAAAAATGCTATGAATGAGGACTCTAACTACACAATGAAAATGCAAACTGAATTTAGATTTTTGTTTTGAAAGCTAAAGTAACTTAAAATGCAAAACAAGATAAAGATGAATGATATATTGATTCAGAAACGATGGGGACGGAGCTAGGGATACCAATTTCACCATTACAAGTGAATTCCATGAAAATTAAGTCAAAACAGATTCAACTCTCCAATCTGCAAGTAGGGTTCGTTTTGCTCATTTATGATCATCCATTTGATGTGTGGTTGTGATCAAGTACTCCTAATCTGCAACCTAGTTGTGATGTTCAACTTAGATTACCAAATAAGAATCCATTAAGAACAAGAAAACTTCAAAGAACCAAAGAAATCACATGGCAGGATGTATGCATAGCAGTTTCTTCATTCATTCACATGTCTACCAAGATTAAGCATGATGTGTACTATAACCTTGATCAAATAATCTGTAAGAAACCCTAATGGTGATCAAACATTAAGATAAACAAACAAATTGAACTATGAAATCAGTGAATGAAACAAGAAACAGATTGATGAATAGAATACTTTAACTTAATAACATAGAATAATTTTGCAAGGCTACATCGAAATCCCTAGCTATGAACTTAATTACACAACATGATTACAGAATATATAAATATCAAGAACAACATGAGTGAAATTAAAGTTCATAGAAGAAACCCCCTTGAAGCAATTCTGATGTTGAACTTCTCCAAGAACAGCGCGGCTACGTGGTTTCTTCGAGGCTGCGGATGGTGAATGGAGAAATGATTATGTAAAAGTGGCTGAAACTCTCAGTTTTATAAGGTTAAAGAGGCTGTTACAGATTGCCAATACATCCTAGTAATTGGGCATTTAATTCCCACGTTTTTTTGCTGTTATTGGTCTTATAAAGAGACATATTCATCACCATATTTAGTTTCCCCTTTGAATCTCTCTCTACATCAGAATCCTTATTCAATTCTCATCTTTCAGCACCATTTTGCCTTATTTACCCTTAAATGGCTCTAAAAGAGAGTAAAACACAACCAGTTTAACACAAAAGAGAGTAAAACATAACCAGTTTAACTCAAAAATATCACAAAAAGACTAGGAATGGATGGTATAAATCTATGAAATATATGAGTTATCACAAACCAACAACTCTTAGGTTAATGTTGTCTTTAGTTGCAACAAAAGGCTGGAAATTGAAGCAACTTGATATAAAAAATGTTTTTTACATGGGTTTCTTAAGGATGAGTTTATATGTCTCAGCCTCAAGGATATATTGACACGACACATCCAGACTATGTTTGTAAGCTGCAGAAATCTTTGTATGGTCTCAAACAAGCTCCAAGAGCTTGGAATGACAGGTTCACCAAGTTTTTATTTTCTTTGGGGATTTAAGTCTTCATATGCTGATCCATATCTTTTTGTCAAACATAATGGTCATTCCCCTGTCATCCTCCTCTTATATGTGGATGATATCATCCACACTGGTGATAGTGCTGATCAAATTCAGTTTGTTATCTCTCAACTAACTACAAAATTTGATATGAAAGATTTGGGAATTTTGCATTTTTTTCAGGGATTACAAATAGAGTATCAATCTCAGGGATATCTTTGTTCATCAGTCCAAATATATCAAAGAGTTGTTGCACAAGACTGATATGCTTAATTGCAAACCTTGTCTTACTCCTTGTCATCCCAATTAGAAACTATTGAATCATGGCAGTTCAGTTTACTCAAATCCTAAGACTTATAGAAGTATTGTGGGAGGTTTACAATACTTAACTTTCACTAGGCCTGACATTGCATATTCTATGAATCAAGTGTGTTAGTTTATGCACTCTCCTTTAGACTCTCACTTTGTTGTTGTCAAGAGAATACTGAGATATCTCAAAGGTACTTTGGATTGGGGTATTTGTTTTCGACCTGGATCTTTGTCTCTCAAAGCATACACTGATGCATATTGGGCTGGGGATCGCAATAATAGACGATCTACCACTGGTTTTGTTATATTTTTGGGTAACAATCCAATTTCTTGGAGTTCTAAGAAACAACACACTGTTAGCCGGTCATCTACAGAGGTTGAATACAGAGCAATGGCAACAATTACTACAGAACTGTTGTGGTTACATCAATTACTTAAAGACTTACACATTGATACTTCTCTACCTCATTTACTTCATTATGATAACAGCTCAGCTATGTATTGGTGCGAAAATAAATTAACGCATAAATTTAAACCCTATTTGTGACAGTTGTAGTAATGATGTAAGTAGGGATCGTTCTAGGCCGGGGATTAACTAGGGATGCTAACCAAAGTAAAATTAAATTAAAAACGTAAAAACGAAATTTAAAACACTAAACTAGACTCAAGACACTTAACTAGAATAACTCAAAATAAAACTAACAAATAATCTAAAACAAATCAAAAGACTCAAAATAATTCAAAACTCAAGAAAACACAAACTAAAATGATTTCTAATAAATCTAACACTTTAAAATAAACGGGGGGTTGATTTTTGATGAAAAGTAAATTCAACTAAAATAAATTACAGAATTGACAAAAACATAAAATTAAGGTAAAATGATAAATGACGGACTGGCTAGAGGGTTCTTCTCCACACATGACATATATGCAACCTAAATTGATTTTCAGTTGTTCTTTCAATAAATTGTAAATTCTCAACGCCCCAAGTTAATTAGGTCCGCTTAAATTAACCTTCAGATTTTCCTACTTTTATTAGGTTGGATGATTGCATACGACAACCCAAAACATTCCCTACAAGTTCCCTACATGAATTGCATAATAGAGATACAAGCAAGAATCATTAAGTTTTATGAAAATCATAAGCATTGACGAGGCACTTGTTACTATGAATTGCATGAAACTTATGCCAAAAATTTACTTAACACGATTGTGGTCCACAACCTTTACTACTTGTGAATATAAATTCATAACGATTAGGTGAAATTCACTTATATTCTAGCATCAAATTCATGCATGTAAATTAAGTATGCATCCTTAATCGACATACAAAAATAAGTTATCAATCAAGCAGTTAAGCAAATTAAATCACAACTTAGAAATCACAACTGAAGGTAATCAATTCATATTACAAATATATCCATGGTTTTGAATTAAACTCTAGCCAAAACAAAATTAGTTACACATTATTTATAAATTAAAACAAAAATTAAACTTGAGTTTGGAGGATTAAACCGAGAGATGTGCAAGGATATGTGCGAGCTGACTTTGCGTGTTACTGCCTTATTTGGCAGCTTGCTGCTGCCTTTGTTCCTTTCTGTCTGACGTGCTGACCTCCTGCCCTTCCATGTTGCTGCCCGAGGCAGCACTCAGTCCTCCTGACTGCCCTTCTTCCACAAAGCCCGCGTGTCCACGTCGCTGGCGTCTCCGCTGCTGACTCCCCGCTGCTGACCTGCTGCGCTCCTGCTGACTTCTTCCCCCGCGCAAGGCACGCTGCCTCACGTCTCTCTCCTGCACGTCCCAAGTCCCACGTTGTCGCTGGTTGACTGCGAGCTCCCCTTGTTTCCGTGCTGACCGCCAGCTGCCCAAGCAGCACCAGGTGGCTCTCACTGGTTGCGCTCCCTGCGCTGCCTTCGTCTGTTCCTTTCTTGTGCTCACTGCTCCCGCGTCCTTTTATTCACGCTGCCAACAAGGCAGCAACTCCACCTTTGTTTTCCCGCAAGACTGTCTCCCCGAAACCTTGTCAACCCTGCAGCTTCACTCGGCTTCTCTCCCTTCCTTCCTAGCTGCCAGGAAGGCAGCCCTGATTATTCTTTCTCTCTGCCCTCGCAAGCTGCACAAGCTTGCTGTCCTGCGTCCCTCCGTCAACTCGCGTCTCCCTTCTTTCCTTCAAGCTGCCAAAGGCAGCTTCTCCCCCCTCCTCATAAAATGCCGAGACTTGCCTTATATATATATTTTTTTTATCCTTTACACCCTTTTGCTTTCTGCCAGAGCTTTGTTTCCATGCAAGCTGTCCTCCCATTTCTGACTTACTTTTCCGCATCCAAAGTTCCACCCACACTCATCCTTTAATTATTCTTCTGCCCTTCTGCCCGCCAAGGCCTGAGCTCCCACTATATTACCCTTGTTATTTCTGCACGCTTCATGTATATTTTCTTTCTGTCAGCCCCCACTCAATTAACATCATATATATATATATATATTTATAATACTATCTTATTTTTATTAATCAAAAATAGTGGGCAATGCAGTTTTGACGATTTTATCACTTAAAATCTCACTTGTACAATATTTATTTTATTTACTAGATAAATACTATAAAACACAAAAACAAAGTAAATAGCTCAAAATATAAGAAACTAACTAAGAAAAGACGAGAGAATTTGATGTAAAATATGTATAAATATAATCCGATCAAATACCCCCACACTTAGCTTTTGCTAGTCCTCGAGCAAAACAGAGAAAACAGAAAAAGTAATAACATGAAAATTATTAGTTTTCCCCTATATGATCCTCATAGAACTTCATTCGAGAACATAAATTATCAAGAACCATAGCTAACACAATAAGCAATTCAAGTTCATTTTCCTTATTCAAATATTAGCAGTAATCTTTGAAACATCCTTGAAGTGTAGTGTGTGAGATAGTCATGCTAATGCAATTTCAAATTTTTATTTTTTAAAAACACCATATGCAAACTAGCGACCTTCTCACGGGATATGCACTCAATCACACATGTGTTTAGTTTTAATGTGTTTCGCTCAAAGAAACGAATGTGAAAGTTCTACCATAAGCTTGCATAAAGATCACTTCTCCACAGTCATAATTGCAAAACTTAAATCAAGAGGACTTTTATTGGATGTAATGAGGCTTAGGGATAGGGTTATTGAAACGAAAGAATAGGACAACACAAGTTCCAAGCTACATTGCAAGCAATTATTTTCTTTAGATTTATAAGAACTCAAGCTCTCCAACGATTCTTCAGACATCTCCAACCACACCCATAAACTGAAACTTTAAAAACTTTTTATTTTCTTTGTATACAATCTTTCTTTCTTTCTTTTTTTTTTTCTTTTTTTTTTTTTTTTTTTTTTTTTTTTTTTTTTTTTTTAGCAAATACAAACATGAAATACCCCCACACTTATTCTTTTTCCAAACACCCTCAAAGTACTTCACAAACATTCACATAAGACAATCTTGCATTGCTCACTAGCTCGCTTGGAAAGGGTAAGGAAAAATATTTATTTCAGGCATAAGGGTAGACATATCTGGTGATAAGAAATAAAAGGCTCACAAATACGGCTCAAATTGGCAATCTAATGATATCATTTTTCTTTGGGAAACAAGGTTATTTGGGCCATGGTGGTAAACCTAATGCCTCTATCATTTTCAAGTTCATGCAATCAAAGACAAATATTTCAAAAGATCGTTATGCAAGTTCTAGAGATATATCTCACATAAGTTCATCACACATGAAAGAATAGGAGTGTATGAAAAATGCACACACTTTCAATAGGCTCAAAAACTCACATAGGATGTATATGGTCACTAAATTCACATATGGAGCTTTAAATCATGCTTTAATTTCACATCAACAAGGCTATGTGCATTTGGTTTTTCAAAGATGATCAAATATGTACAAACTAACACGAGAATAAGGAATTTCACACAACACGTGTTAACTAAGTTCTTGATAATCATGATTCAAATTTGATCCAATTATATCATTGGGTCGGGAAACTAACAAAAATCTAATTCAAATCAATAAGGAAAACAAGGAAATATTTTTGGATTTTTTAAATTTTCCGATTTTTTTTTTTTTTTTTTTTTTTTTAAATAAAACAAAACTAATTAAGAAAACAAAGCAATAACATGGAAACAAATGAAACCAGTTCAAAGTCGAAGGTACAAAAATTTTCAATTTGGTCATTTTTCATACTCTTTACCCCCACACTTAAACTAGACATTGTCCCCAATGTCAGAAAATAAAATAAAAATAAAATAAATAAATATAAAGAAACAAAATAAAGCAATAGGACTGAAAACTTCCCTAATTTGCAGAAAATCAAGCGATGACCCCCAAGCTTCCATTTTGCAATCAACTTCAAGGGTGGAAATTGCCAAAAGTTCCTGCAAAGAAAAGAAATAAGTCAGTTAAGCACGCAAGAAAATATAAAATAAAAAAAAACAAACGAAAAATTGAAAATGAAAATAAAAGACAATAAATAAAACTAATAAGTGATCATTGGTCCTGTTTGGTGACTTTCCACAGCTTTGAACTTGAACTGGCCTCAGGAACTTCTTAGCAAGGAAAATAAGACTTGATTGGTGGTGGTGTTGAAGCTTCTCGAGCTCTTGGTTTCAACTCGGACTCCTTCTGCCGGGTTGATTGAGTCTGCAGGCTACATTCTTCTCTTTTTGTTCTTCTGCATGGCAGGTAGGCACGAGGTAGAGGTGGTGGTCTGCTTCTTTGTTCAATCTGTCCAAGTGCCGACCGATTTCCTTTCTTTCACCTTGACTCGCAGGCAAGAGCAAGGGTAAAGGAAAAGCATGCCATGAGAAATCTTTGCCTCTGACTCTGATGATATGGGATACTTTTGCTTTTGAAGAAGTATCGTTCCACAGGTGTATGCTTGAACTGGGCTGGGGAACTTCTTAGCAAGGAAAATGAGACTTGATCTTGAAGATGAAGCAGCACCTTGTCTCCACATGCTTCAAGTAACATTTTCACTTGCCTTGGCTGTTCTCCAGGCAGATGTGGCGTCTTATTCAGAAGTACATCAGCGGTTGAAGATGAGCACTCGAGAGCAATGCTAGGTAAGCAATCAGGAAGGATTTCCAGGCAGTCGGTTCTTAGATTGGAAGATTGACACCGAATGCTGGCTGATTGCCCGCTTTCTCCTTATCACAAAGACAAGGAAAAGGACAGGGAGAAAGCGTGATATGAGATACTCTTGCTTTCAACCTTCATGATATGAAATACTCTAGCTCTTGATGACTTATTTGCAAAGGTATCCCAGGGAATGAGAAACACAGAGTAACTCGAGAGGGTTTGTTGGAAAGGCATTTTCGGAGATGAAAAAAAATTTCGGAGATGAAGAAGTGTAGAAGGGATGTGCCTTTGCTGGATGGCGAAGGTAGACGTTTATAGAACTTTTCTTCATAACCGAAACTATTCCTTTACCCCTGTCGGCAGCCGGTGGATGGATGAACAGTACAGGTTACGCGCTTTCTGAAAAAGCAGCCCGTAATTTGCGCAAAGCTGACAGCGCGTGACGAGTGACGACAAAATTGGAAAAATCAGGGAGCGGCTCGTGGTTTCTGAGCAATCCCGACTTTTGAGAAAGGAATTGCATGTGACACGTCTGGACAAATCAGGGAGCGGCTCGCCTCGTGATTCCTGACTGCTCCGGCTTTTGAGAAAGGAGCCCGAGTTTTGAGAACGGCGTCCGACTTTTGAGAACTGCGACGCCGCTTTTGAGAAAAGAATCCGGCTTTTGAGAAAGGAGCCCGGCTCTTCGATTTGCGAGAGGACGCCTCTTCGACTGCTGAGTAGCGCCTCTTGATTTCTTCTTTTTATAGAGGCGCAATTTTGTTCCACAACACACTTGAGCTCCCTCCTGTAAACACTCACTCCTGCAAACACTCCATCTTGCACTTCTTTTAATCTTGATCATTCCGACTCTTCATTCTCAACACCTTCAGAAAATGTCTTGCCCTTCTGACCGTCGCCTTAACTTGAATGTTGGGGAAGATAGTGATATATCTTCTCCAACCAACATTTGGCAGCCGTCCTTCATATCCCCAAATGGTCCTCTTACAGTTGGGGATTCCATGATGATGAACGAAACAACCGCATCGGTGGTGGCCAGAAATCTGCTCACTCCTAGAGACACTAGGATACTTTCCAGGCGGTCCGACGAACTGGCTGTTCAGGACTCTATGGCCTACAACGTCCGATGCGCAGGCTCCGTATCAAACATGGGTCAGCGCCTTCTTGCACGAACTCGTCAGGTGGAGTCGTTGATGGCTGAAGTGGCTAGTCTTCGGCAAGAGGTCAGAGTGCTTAGGCATGAGAACAGGGATTTGCACATGCTCGCAACCAATTACTCCACAAGCATGAAGAGGAAGCTGGATCAGATGCAGGAGTCCGAAGTACGGATTCAGAGTGATCATCAACGGTTTATGGCGTTACTCCCGAGGTTTATGTTGCCTTCGTCCTCGGGAGCAGCACCAAGTATTGAGGCTCTGAATGATCCAACTCTGGCGCTTCGTCTTTCTAGGGCTCCGTCGACCTCCGAGGCACCACCTACCAACGACCAATGAAAGCTATTAGTTCAAATTTATTGTAAAATATTTATGTTTTAAAGTTTATTTAATTATATCTATAAATATAAGTATTTTTGTGTTTTTTGTTTTTTTTTTTTTTAAATTATGTGATGTTTATTATTATTATTATATATATATATTTTAAATAAATGTAAAATAAGTAAATCAAAGTAAAAAGACTATGTTTAACTGTCTAAACAAAAATCACAACTAAATAAACAAAACAAAAATCACAACTAAATAAACAAAACAAAATAAAATCAACGTAAAATAAAAAATAAAAAAAATCAACGTAAAATAAATTCACACAAGAGCAAACAAACAATGAAAGAACTAAACAAAGTAAAATAAATTCAGTAAAGAGAAGGGATTAGGAATGCAAATCTGATTGTGGGTGATTCCTAGGTCTCCCTTCATTATTCAAATGCATGGGCTTATCATTGAACGGACGGTGGTACTTGAAATGATCCGACAACGGTCTAAGTTCTAATGACGGTGCCTGAATCATCAAAATTAGATTGTTAGTATAACATAAAATTAAAAATGGAGAAGATGGCTTACTATCTTTTTCCGACACAAACTCAATGACAAACACCACATTTTTGAACATTTCCGGGACTTTGAACTTATCCAGGTTTACTATAATGGTTGTGGCTTGTCCCGTGTCATCAAACTCAACTGCTTTGGGCTTGATTGTCTCATTCACAGCCTCTTTGATATGTTCAACAAATTCTCCGGCCACCTCATTTTCTGGAATCCCTCTTCTCGGTGTAGAAATCTCTTTGAATGTTTCAACGTCATCGGGAACATGATTTGGTGCACCAAGAATTGGGATCTCATTTTGCACCTCTGGAAGAACTTCCACAACATTTTTTTCATTCACTTCTTCCTTGGGATTTAAAAACCTGCAAGAAAAAAGGACATTTGGTGGAACGATGTTAGAATGAATTGAACTTAGAACCTCCTCACCTGAGTTTGATGGCATAAGGACTTGAGGGGTTTGCGATAAGAATTCTTCTAAACTGCCCAAGTAGTCATCCTCATCTTCTTCTTGAAGCGGCAATTCATCCATGTCCGGGCTATGTTTGGATGGTTATGGAACAACTTCATCCTCCATGTCACCTTGATCTCGAATCTGTGCCATGAATTCCATAATCTGCCCAACTTGCTCCTCCAATGCATCCACCTTGTTGGCTTTATTTTGCATCTCCATGTTTCGATTTTCTACGTCCTGGGTCAAAGAGGTTAGTAACTTATTCAAAATGTCATTATCCGAGGACGTACCTGAATTTGGTTGGGGAGATTGTGGTGGAGGCTGTGGTGGTTCATATGGCCATTGATAGTACTCCTCCGATGGCTGCCAATATTCTGCTTGGTGAGTCACCTCAGCTTGATTTTGTGAACCCTGCGCCAAAGAAATTAATTCTTCAAGCATTTGATTATAATCCACGGGCATACTTTGATTCGATTGGAATTGTTGTGGGGGATGCTGTGGTGGCTGCATAGGTCTTGAATAGAACGCGTCTTCTTGCTGCCAATATCCACCTTGTTGGAATTGTTGAGGTTCTCCCCACATGTAATTTGAATAATCTCTCCAATCCGAATTGTAAGCGTTGGAAAACATGTTGCCCCTTGATTGGTTATGGCCCTAATATCCCCAAACATCTTCATTTGCAGAAAATTGAGGACCTTGATATCGTTGCCCATAGGGCACATCAAGTGTAGGGACACTTGGCATTGTGGTCCGTTCGGCATTATGAGTTAACTGAGCAGTGAGCTGTGCCAATAGATCTTGAATGCTAGTAGAATCCAGGTCTTGCTCCATTTGTACCTCAATTCAAAGAAAGAAAAATAAATCAAATATCAAAAGTAACATACACAAACACAAATAAACATAAGCAAAAACAAAAATAAAAGGATTAGTAAATTTGCTAATCCCCGGCAACGGCGCCAAAAATTTGGTGCGAAAATAAATTAACGCACAAATTTAAACCCTATTTGTGACAGTTGTAGTAATGATGTAAGTAGGGATCGTTCTAGGCCGGGGATTAACTAGGGATGCTAACCAAAGTAAAATTAAATTAAAAACGTAAAAACGAAATTTAAAACACTAAACTAGACTCAAGACACTTAACTAGAATAACTCAAAATAAAACTAACAAATAATCTAAAACAAATCAAAAGACTCAAAATAATTCAAAACTCAAGAAAACACAAACTAAAATGATTTCTAATAAATCTAACACTTTAAAATAAACGGGGGGTTGATTTTTGATGAAAAGTAAATTAAACTAAAATAAATTACAGAATTGACAAAAACATAAAATTAAGGTAAAATGATAAATGACGGACTGGCTAGAGGGTTCTTCTCCACACATGACATATATGCAACCTAAATTGATTTTCAGTTGTTCTTTCAATAAATTGTAAATTCTCAACGCCCCAAGTTAATTAGGTCCGCTTAAATTAACCTTCAGATTTTCCTACTTTTATTAGGTTGGATGATTGCATACGACAACCCAAAACATTCCCTACAAGTTCCCTACATGAATTGCATAATAGAGATACAAGCAAGAATCATTAAGTTTTATGAAAATCATAAGCATTGACGAAGCACTTGTTACTATGAATTGCATGAAACTTATGCCAAGAATTTACTTAACACGATTGTGGTCAACAACCTTTACTACTTGTGAATATAAATTCATAACGATTAGGTGAAATTCACTTATATTCTAGCATCAAATTCATGCATGTAAATTAAGTATGCATCCTTAATCGACATACAAAAATAAGTTATCAATCAAGCAGTTAAGCAAATTAAATCACAACTTAGAAATCACAACTGAAGGTAATCAATTCATATTACAAATATATCCATGGTTTTGAATTAAACTCTAGCCAAAACAAAATTAGTTACACATTATTTATAAATTAAAACAGAAATTAAACTTGAGTTTGGAGGATTAAACCGAGAGATGTGCAAGGATATGTGCGAGCTGACTTTGCGTGTTACTGCCTTATTTGGCAGCTTGCTGCTGCCTTTGTTCATTTCTGTCTGACGTGCTGACCTCCTGCCCTTCCATGTTGCTGCCCGAGGCAGTACTCAGTCCTCCTGACTGCCCTTCTTCCACAAAGCCCGCGTGTCCACGTCGCTGGCGTCTCCGCTGCTGACTCCCCGCTGCTGACCTGCTGCGCTCCTGCTGACTTCTTCCCCCGCGCAAGGCACGCTGCCTCACGTCTTTCTCCTGCACGTCCCAAGTCCCACGTTGTCGCTGGTTGACTGCGAGCTCCCCTTGTTTCCGTGCTGACCGCCAGCTGCCCAAGCAGCACCAGGTGGCTCTCACTGGTTGCGCTCCTTGCGCTGCCTTCGTCCGTTCCTTTCTTGTGCTCACTGCTCCCGCGTCCTTTTATTCACGCTGCCAACAAGGCAGCAACTCCACCTTTGTTTTCCCGCAAGACTGTCTCCCCGAAACCTTGTCAACCCTGCAGCTTCACTTGGCTTCTCTCCCTTCCTTCCTAGCTGCCAGGAAGGCAGCCCTGATTATTCTTTCTCTCTGCCCTCGCAAGCTGCACAAGCTTGCTGTCCTGCGTCCCTCCGTCAACTCGCGTCTCCCTTCTTTCCTTCAAGCTGCCAAAGGCAGCTTCTCCCCCTCCTCATAAAATGCCGAGACTTGCCTTATATATATATTTTTTTTATCCTTTACACCCTTTTGCTTTCTGCCAGAGCTTTGTTTCCATGCAAGCTGTCCTCCCATTTCTGACTTACTTTTCCGCATCCAAAGTTCCACCCACACTCATCCTTTAATTATTCTTCTGCCCTTCTGCCCGCCAAGGCCTGAGCTCCCACTATATTACCCTTGTTATTTCTGCACGCTTCATGTATATTTTCTTTCTGTCAGCCCCCACTCAATTAACATCATATATATATATATATATATTTATAATACTATCTTATTTTTATTAATAAAAAATAGTGGGCAATGCAGTTTTGACGATTTTATCACTTAAAATCTCACTTGTACAATATTTATTTTATTTACTAGATAAATACTATAAAACACAAAAACAAAGTAAATAGCTCAAAAATATAAGAAACTAACTAAGAAAAGACGAGAGAATTTGATGTAAAATATGTATAAATATAATCCGATCATGTATTTAACAACTAATCCTGTTTTGCATTCCAAAGCAAAACACATAGAGATTGATTGTCATTTCGTGAGGGAGCGTGTTCAGCATGGCACTATTTCTTTGCAGTTTGTGGGTTTTGTGGAACAATATGCAGACATACTAACCAAGGGTTTATGTTCACCATTGTTTTCTGCACATTGCTTCAATCTTATGCTTGGACAATCCCAACATAAGATTGAGGAGGAATGTTGGGATATAGTAGTGCCAGATGTTACATGTATAGCCTACCATGTATTTGTGTATCATTGGTTTAAGTCTTGAGTTAGTTATAGCTGTGTATTTAAAAGATAAGTCAATATATTGTATTCATTCATTATGTGGTAATGAAAAATTCATTTTACAAGATTCTCTCTCTCTACTATCCCTCTCTACATTTTTCAGCTCTTACATTTCTTACAGTTATCAGAAGTAACCTAACTTCGGTTTGATCAAATTCAATTGCGATGGTGCATGGAATGCAACTACAATGTATGGAGGGGTTGGGTGGGTGGCTAGAGACTTTTTCTTAGGATTTGCAGGTGGTGGGAGGTACGGGGAAACTGATCGATGTTCTTAAGCTCAATTGCAGCGGAGACTGCTGCAGTCAGAGTTGTAGTAATCCAAATGCTAAACCGAGAAATTGATTGTGATGTGGATATAAATTGCTCTCCACCTGATATGTCAAATTAAATTATTATTTTATTAATATTTTTTCCTTAATTTCTGTCTTATACTATAAAATTTACATATAAATAATTCATCATAAAAGTGATATTAATTAATACTAATACAAAGTCGTTGGAGGAGGACAACGATAGGCGGTGGTCGCAAGGGGATAGCTGATGCGACTGGTTCCCGTTTAGGGGGAATGAGGTCTTGGATGAGAATGCGATCCCGAATGTAAAGTCGTTGGACCTCTAAATCTTGGTGTCTACGCATGAGTTGTACATGTTGTTTGTGTTAGATGCTCCTACATTCACCACAATTGACGCCATCGGCAGGAAGTGAAGGAAATTTTGTGAAAAACATGTTCATTTGAATAACATCATATAGCATGCAATTAACAATTAAAGGCGGAATCATGCTTTCATGCATTCAAAAACAAAACATCTACCATGAAATTCAAAGCCTAGTAGATTGGTGAACCTTGACTCAACTTAAAACAACAATTTGTTAGTTGAGAAATATTTACCTTTGTAGATTCCTCTTTGCATATGCAAAGGATAATCACCCAAGAGATAGGGCCTTCATTCCTTGCTTCTTAGCTCCATGGATTTGGTTGGAAGAATAGGTTCTCCAAGTTCCCAAAATTGAGAACCTCTAAAGATTCTACACCAAGGTTGGATTGGAGAGGAAATGAGTGACCTTGAGGAAATAGAATTGCTAGACAATATCCCCCAAGGTGGTTGGCCTCTTAGAGAGAAATGGAAGCTTTGTGTTCTCACCAATTTTCTCTAAAATCAACAACTTATGAATTTTAGGTTATAAAGTTCTTTATATAGTCACTTCTTTAAATGACCTAAAGAACCAAAAACCCTAATTCAACACTAAATGGATATGGGCTTTTGGGCCTTTGTGAATCTTTATTCATTAAGTCAATGGGCTTTGACGTTCGAAGCCCATTGGGCCTTAAGGTCCAAAACTATCCCGAGGTCTTTAACGAACTTATTCGTTTGATTAATTAACATATTAATTAATCCTTGCCATAAATAATTAAACCATTTAATTATTCTTATTCATCTCCTTTGTTTCTTCAATCTCCACCTTACACGGTGTACGATACATTAGGTTCCTTTTAGCGAGTCAGTGGGCGATTAAAACCATTTTACATCGATTGTGAATTGAAACTTACTTTCAATTCTCCCTTTAGTGATTACACACGTTTAGGGCTTCCACAAACCATGAGTGACCCCTAGCAGCATATCATGGCTACCCAAGCTAATCAGAAGAGGTAGAGAACCTATTCAGTTTAGGATTACAAATGCAATACGGTCTTTCTCTAATCTAATACTCTTGACCACATTGTTTGGTTTGATAGTTTATTTATTCATGTCTACTATCCAATGTGAATCATTTGCATTTTATGATTACCTTGAATGTGATTTGGAACGCATTCCCAAATCTCATTCATACTCTGGCCAGAGATTTTAATCATATCATAGAGTATTCTCCCTCAAGCCAATTGAAGGTTAGAGATCTCTTGTTGCGCATTCACTTGTCTCCATGACTAAGTGGCTTAACCCCAATGATGTCGTGGACACCCCGATGGGGTGACTTTGGCATAATCAAAGATCAAGGACTTAACCACAAGACAACAACTGTGATGCCTCAGGTCAAAGCACTAATTTGCATTATCCCAAACATGAGTTCTCATGTGACATGAGTATGAGAACTCCTCGTTGATCGTGTTCAGTGAATTCATTCTCTATTGAGCACCTACGTACTTGTCTTGATGTCACACACACCAATGACTCGAGACTAGTCACTCTCCCTGAGAGAAGACATAGCACGTACTGATCTTATCGGACTGTCAATGCCCAATTGGCAATCCTATGATCAGGAACGTTTAGGATGTGTCTACGAAAGAATGGTCTCATTAATCTAACTTCATTAGATTGCATTCTTCCAATCACATATTCCTTGGACTTTATCGTTTAAGCATATAACATTTATATGAGACGTTTCAAACAATAATGTTTGCCTTTTATATGTAAACTAGATTAGTTTAACATGTGAAATGTCCGTAAAGTATCATCATATGATTGGCTTTAGGGCACATTTCCAACAATCTCCCACTTGCACTAGAGCCAATCAGCTTGGTCATCTGTTATGATTCCTCTTCTGTAGTCATTTCATAAATGGCTGAGTAGTAGGCCTAGGAAATGGATATCTATATGTTATCCATAGAAGCAACCTTGAGAATATCGACGTCACCATTATACATGATTCCCAATCATGTGGTTCAGTCTCTCATATGAGTTCGGATCTTGATGAGACCTTGATTCCCAGGCTTGAGCTATCGCCCCATTAGTGTCGTAGTGTCAGTACACTAGATACACTTTCTGGTTGGAACCGAATAGAGAGTTCATAAATGAACTTTCCCATCCAAACAACATTGTTGTAAACTTCTATATGGCAATATATTTTGCTTTCATAATGGAACACACTAAAGTCATTACTTTAATGTTTCCATCCAAATATCTCTTTAGTCATAATAAAGGGATACCTGTTAATCTCTTCATTCATAATGAAGAAACATCCAATGATGGATTAGATTCATAATCTAATACATTTACGCTTCCATTACGTTACTCTAATTCTTCCTCATTCTTCGAGGAACCTATCCTTTAGTATTTCTTAAATACTTAAGGATTTACTTGACAGTTGCCATGGTTCTGATCCTGGGCTTGCACTGATATCGCCTTGTACCTTTCTAGGTACAACTCATATCAATGTTTTTCATACAATATGAAATACATAAATCATCTTTCTGCGTATGCATAATGGATTCGATTTACGCATTATTTCTTTGGGAGTCAAAGGGTACGTTCCCTTTGAGAAGAGCTACCTCCTAGTCTCACTAGAGTTGTTATTCCTATTGAAGTTTATCATCATATGAGAAACTTCCTAGCATCCTTTTGTCTATTATTAGGGCATGATATAATCCAATTATATCCTAAAATCTATCATTATAGATTTCCATCCCATGTATATAGACTATGTCTCCTATATACATTCTATCGTTTATAGAAAGTTTAAAGTCATAACTTTAACAATGAAGTATTCTTTTCATTTCCAAAATTAATATATCATACATATATTCAAATTTAGGAATATGATTAACTCCCACTAATCTTTTGTAAACCTAGTAAACAAAAGATTCATTTACATCTATATGAGAAATCAAACAATTTTGATCTTTCTCTCATAAGACGCTTATGGCTCCCACTAGCTTGCTAAGATCCATGATGGTTGGATCTCTACAACTTACATGTTTTGTGATTCATAGTTTTAGACATATATTATTAGGACTATCTTAATAATGGTTTCGGAAACCTATATTATGTCCAAACATTGAATCAACATTTAGTTGTAGCTAGCTATCTTCGAATTAATTGAAACTAAGACTACGTCAAAAATGGTTCCTTCAAAGTCAACCATTCTCTTTGATTGTAGTCACCTTAAGCTACCAATTAGCTATGAAGGTTTCATTATTTCGGGTCAAATGGTACTTTACCATTTCCTTGAGTATATATTGTATATACACTCAATGTAGTCATAAAGTTCAAACCATTCAACTGAGACGGTTTAAAATTCTTCTTGACTACCTTGGAGCTTGTGGTATAGGAACTAGGTTGTTATATTTGTTGATTATCATCTTGTCTCTCAAAGAACCCATTCTTTTGAGTTCTATTCCTAGTTCATTTGATCTAAGGCAAATCACATTGTAGGATTACAATGAACTACTCAACAAACAACATTTGTTGGTTGGTTTATAGAAGTGATATCCAAAGGTTAATTTAAGGATATCAACAAGATAATTTTTAAACAAATATTGCTTATTAGCACACAACCCCAAATCTTAACATGATTAAGATTTGTCTTTCTTTCCAACTACATCCTATGGAGTTATGAAAATTTTGGAAGATCTTCTAATTGACAATCATATTGTCTTAGAAGCATATATATCCTATATATGGGTAATTGATAATATCCAACGAACTAAATCTTATTCAAGTTCGTTCTTCTCCTAATGGAGAAAATCATTATCTTATGATGCTAATTTCCTTGATATCTTTCAAGGAAACTCATCTAAAGTGTTACCTTTCCTTGGATCAAATCTAAGGAGGTAAGTACTTTAGACGTCTTACTCATCAACTTACATTTCTTGAATTCTTTGAAACCTTTTGCAAAGTATTCGGACTTGTGTTTATTCATAATAAACTATAGTCCAACCGAGAGTGATCTTCGGTGAATGTCAAACAACATGAGTAGTATTATGTTGTGGACAATTGCCACTATCTTGCAACCTTTTGGGTTTTAAGCATCATTATATTCTAAACAGTTAACGCTACCATATCATCTCTACTATAGAGACAATCAATTAGATTACTATAATCCAATCATTGATTAATAAAGAACAATGTTTTGTCAAACAAAACATTCATCCATCTCTACTATAGTGACGGAATTAAGTTCCTTAAAATTGGGATGTAAAGACAATCTTTGGTTTTTCCAATTTCTTTGGTAGTTCATATGAGGAAGTTAGTACCATCTTCTTTCGCAGAGATCTATATTTTATTCACGTTCCGAATGTGAAATACTTTCTCTTCTCTCATTAATCTTCTACTTCTTATTAGCCATACTTTTACAACGATTGTAAAACATAGTTACTAATACGGAATCATGTATTCAAGTAGAAGAACCAACTGTTTTGAACTTTTCAAGAACAATTTACAACACCTTCGAAAGGTGTGTTCTTGACACTTGCAAGACATTTCTTGCAAATACCCCTTCCAATGTCCATCCTTTCATAAAGAAAGTTTGTTCCCTTGGAGTTAATTTTATCTTCTTCATTTGACTTCTCCTTTGACTACAATAGTCATGGTCCCTAAACTCCCACTATCTCTCTTGAAACCTTTTTCAATTGTGTTTATACACATCAAACATTTTGGAGAGTGTGTGGTTATTGTTCACTACATAGTTTACAATAAACTTAGTGAACCATTAGGATAGGGACATAAATGTGAAGTCCTAGCTTAGTTTCCGTCTCGTTAAGTGGCTTATCACTTCAACACTCAATGATTCAAAATCATCATAAGTCCATGTTGATGGACTATTTTTGTCAACCAACCATTATGTTCTAAACATAATTACAAACTTTCAAGAGTTGTTCAAGGCAACTCTTATTTGTTCATAAGTTCCTTTGTTCATATAACGAAGGAATAAGCATTGGTTGTTTGTGTTGTCCTCTTCATGATAGACATTTCTAACATGTTCTTCCAATGATACATTATCAATAGGAAGATTGTGAGGATGAGACTTCTTAGGTACATGCACAATCCATTTAAGACAATCTTTGGGATTGTGTTACCAAGTCCGGAAACTAAAACATTCGGATTTTCTTTGTCAAGTTTTGGATAGCGTTTGCAAATATATTGGTAAACAAATACATAACGAATATAAATTGATTGATTTTAAGCCATTTGATTCGGGTCTTTAAATCAAATAGCATCACCCACTATTTTTGGCAAATTCCATATCCCTCATTGGAATTCGAGAGTTTTGGAGGAAACTCTTAGTAGGTTATGGGAGACTCACTATTACCAAGCCCACCTCACAATGATATGATATTGGCTAGCATTAATAATAATGAGAGAGTACACTTACTCATTTGCAACTAATGCAAGTACCCATCAATTTGGCCTCTAGAGAATGTTGCCTCACAATGATATGATATTGGCAACATTGCACTTAGTTAAGTCATTCCCACCATGCTTAGTTCGTGAAGGGGTTCAAGAATAGCCTCACGATAATACGATATTGGCCATCCTCGTTGCCTACACTCACCTCATCAAGTATGTATATAGACTCCTCCTGAGTATAAGCATGCACTTTGTACTCCCCCATGATAGGGTGAAGCCGGTGTACAAGTCATAAACGATTGGAGCTACCACGGTGGAAGGCCACGGAAGAGTGTTCTAAGCACTCTCACGCTTTTCAACTTAATAATGGTTTGGTTGAGGGTTTTAAGTCTCATCACATAAACATATTCATTTTAATCTTTATTAAAACAATTTTGGTCCTATTACAACTATTGGTCCATTTGTTTTTAGTTGTATATAATACTCCCACTATGCTTATAAAACGGTTTTTTTAAAGCAAGAGTATATGATACTACTAACATAAGGTTTGCATTCATTTGATGGACTATATAGTTGCCTTAGGGCCTTAGGATGACTATGAACCTTTGTTTAGATTCAACACGAGCCTAGTGTTGAATCTCGGACTAGGGATGGAGATTGATTTTAGTTACGCGTTTAATCACATTAAGGCGTGTTGTCTTAGGGGCGTTGGACCCAACTACTTCATTTTCATGCATATCAAATAAAGCAAGAAAGAAGTACTTCAAAGTAAAGGTGAGCTTATGCTCATTACAACATTTACATAATTAAAATTACTTTAAAGTAAAGAAGAGCTTATGCTCTTTTACAACATTTGATCAAATCAAATTACAACCAAAATTAATCTACACATTCCCATGGTTCAAACAAATTTGAAACGGCCTTTCACATAGCTCAATTATCGTAGGCTTAGGTTCATAATCACCCTTTAATTAATTAACATTTTAACTAATTAAATTGAATGCAACATTTTCATTTGGTTTTTGTATCCATAAAATTGATTTAAATGGAGCTAAATGAAATGAAAATCCAATTCTCATTTAAAGAGACAAAACAATTTTTGTTTCCTACTTAATTTGGGCCATCATGCAATAACCACAACTTTTTGGGCTATATTGCGAAACACAAACTTTTGGGGTCACTTTGTAAAAAACACAAAAGTCCACTACTTCATGTAATTACAACTAGAACCCAAAAATTTCAACAAATACAAAAAACTTCATTAAAGGAGCAAAACAATTTGTCCTTTAACGTTTTTGGGCCTTAACGTAAAAACGTAAACTTTTGGGCCAAAGTGCAAATACACAAAAGTATCAAAACTTTATGTAATTGAATAAAAGACCCAAAAATACCCTATTTAATTAGGGTGGCCGGCCATGATAGAAAAAAATAAGGTTTTTACAAAGTTTTTGTAAGTGGGTTTTGTTAGGTGAGGTAAAGATGAAATATTTTGAATTTATGTTAAACTTTTAAAAAAGTTTGTCTACCATTATAGCCATTAATTGAATTTATGTCAAACTTTTAAAAAAATTTGTCTACCATTAAAACCATTAATAATACTTTACAAATAATCATCACCCACTAAAATCACCCACTAAAATTAAACCAAAACTTTATGTAAAAACATAAAACATTTTGAATCAAAACTTCAAAACTTTTTGTTCTTGGCAATAACTTCAAGAACATTGAAGAACACTCATGAAAACTCATAATAGCTCCATGAATGTTTTCACTCACCAAAACTCAAATTTTCATCACTCAAAAGAGGGTTAACATCCTAGGGTACTTAGGGGTTCCAAAAGTCACTTTAAAACCATTTTAACAAGACAAACATGAACCCAAAAAATCACCCTTTGGATTTGGCCGAATTTCCCCAAAAACATGGCACCAAATTTTAGCTCCAATATTCATGCTCATATGAACTACATCTACAACATTTGAGATGACAAATTTTCTAACAAAATTTACATTCAAAGAAACAAGAATAAAGCTTGTAACATATTACAACTTTTAAATCAAAAAACTATGAACTACAAAACCCAAAATGATTCACCAACTACTAGACCTAGGCTCTTGATACCACTTGAAGGAAATTTTGTGAAAAACATGTTCATTTGAATAACATCATATAGCATGCAATTAACAATTAAAGGCGGAATCATGCTTTCATGCATTCAAAAACAAAACATCTACCATGAAATTCAAAGCCTAGTAGATTGGTGAACCTTGACTCAACTTAAAACAACAATTTGTTAGTTGAGAAATATTTACCTTTGTAGATTCCTCTTTGCATATGCAAAGGATAATCACCCAAGAGATAGGGCCTTCATTCCTTGCTTCTTAGCTCCATGGATTTGGTTGGAAGAATAGGTTCTCCAAGTTCCCAAAATTGAGAACCTCTAAAGATTCTACACCAAGGTTGGATTGGAGAGGAAATGAGTGACCTTGAGGAAATAGAATTGCTAGACAATATCCCCCAAGGTGGTTGGCCTCTTAGAGAGAAATGGAAGCTTGTGTTCTCACCAATTTTCTCTAAAATCAACAACTTATGAATTTTAGGTTATAAAGTTCTTTATATAGTCACTTCTTTAAATGACCTAAAGAACCAAAAACCCTAATTCAACACTAAATGGATATGGGCTTTTGGGCCTTTGTGAATCTTTATTCATTAAGTCAATGGGCTTTGACGTTCGAAGCCCATTGGGCCTTAAGGTCCAAAACTATCCCGAGGTCTTTAACGAACTTATTCGTTTGATTAATTAACATATTAATTAATCCTTGCCATAAATAATTAAACCATTTAATTATTCTTATTCATCTCCTTTGTTTCTTCAATCTCCACCTTACACGGTGTACGATACATTAGGTTCCTTTTAGCGAGGCAGTGGGCGATTAAAACCATTTTACATCGATTGTGAATTGAAACTTACTTTCAATTCTCCCTTTAGTGATTACACACGTTTAGGGCTTCCACAAACCATGAGTGACCCCTAGCAGCATATCATGGCTACCCAAGCTAATCAGAAGAGGTAGAGAACCTATTCAGTTTAGGATTACAAATGCAATACGGTCTTTCTCTAATCTAATACTCTTGACCACATTGTTTGGTTTGATAGTTTATTTATTCATGTCTACTATCCAATGTGATTCATTTGCATTTTATGATTACCTTGAATGTGATTTGGAACGCATTCCCCAATCTCATTCATACTCTGGCCAGAGATTTTAATCATATCATAGAGTATTCTCCCTCAAGCCAATTGAAGGTTAGAGATCCCTTGTTGCGCATTCACTTGTCTCCATGACTAAGTGGCTTAACCCCAATGATGTCGTGGACACCCCGATGGGGTGACTTTGGCATAATCAAAGATCAAGGACTTAACCACAAGACAACAACTGTGATGCCTCAGGTCAAATGACTAATTTGCATTATCCCAAACATGAGTTCTCATGTGACATGAGTATGAGAACTCCTCGTTGATCGTGTTCAGTGAACTCATTCTCTATTGAGCACCTACGTACTTGTCTTGATGTCACACACACCAATGACTCGAGACTAGTCACTCTCCCTGAGAGAAAACATAGCACGTACTGATCTTATCGGACTGTCAATGCCCAATTGGCAATCCTATGATCAGGAACGTTTAGGATGTGTCTACGAAAGAATGGTCTCATTAATCTAACTACATTAGATTGCATTCTTCCAATCACATATTCCTTGGACTTTATCGTTTAAGCATATAACATTTATATGAGACGTCTCAAACAATAATGTTTGCCCTTTATATGTAAACTAGATTAGTTTAACATGTGAAATATCCGTAAAGTATCATCATATGAATGGCTTTAGGGCACATTTCCAACAGGAAGAGCAGTAGCATTGCCGCCACCATTGTTGCCAGTGGTGATTGCATTTAGGTGGTTGTAAGGTAATGGGATGTATAATATTTGGTGGTGGTCGGTGGGTGGTGGTGGTTAAAGCTCAGAAGCCAAACCAACTCTACCGTTCAACAATCAAATAATAAATGACATTAAAATATTAATAAAAGACATTTAATAATTAGTAAAAAAAAATTTGAAGCTGCCCTTTGCTGCCATTCCATGTCATGCCACATAGGATTTGGCATTTCGGTTGGAAACAATTAGTGGCTGTCGTTTTTTACTGTTATAGCTTATGTGGACAATTTGGCATCTCATTTGGAGATGCTCTGACGCTATTGCAAACCATGCTTTTAGGTAGACCTGGAATTCGTGTCGTGTTTTCCGTGTTCGTTTCGTTTTCGTGTCATACCCGATATCTTAACGGGTCGTGTCGTGTAACACCCATTAAAATAAACGGGTAAAATGACCCGACCCGAAATCGACCCGATAATATTAACAGGTAATATGACCCGACCCGTTACCCATTAAGGAAAATATATTTTAAACCAATAAATAATCAAATGAAAAACATAATACTAAATAAGTATATACATACCATATTGTCACATCCAAAACATAAAAACGCATTTTTCTTTTAAGTATATTTTCACTTACCTAAAGTCTTTAATAGTTTTTTAATTAATGTAGAAGTGTAAAAAAAATATAGAAAAAAATATATAAACGCTCGTAATGACAAGCTTTACAACTTTCATGAAGAGCTTAACTTCGAAATTCGCCACTATAATCATATAAATCATAGATCAAAATTTAACCGTTGATTGTTGCTTACATTTACGCTTCATTGTTCTCATCAAATTTTGTTTTTTCAGATTTTCTTTTTTGAAAACTTGATCTATTAGAGAATGCAGAAAGATGAACGGTTTGGATCGTTGATATTATATTCAGAGTTTTACGGTTAGTGAAAATATTGCTTGATGTTTATAAAGTTTCTACAAACTATATGACATCGACTCATATTTCAGTTAACCGTAAATATCAAAACGTGATATCAAAGATCTGAACCGTTCATCTTCTTACATCCACCAAATGATCATGTTTTCAAAAAAGAAAATTTTAAAAATGAAATTCGGTAAGAAGAATAAAGCATAAATGGCAATCGACGGTTAAATATAAATTTAAGGTTTATGAATTATAGTGTTGGATTTCAAAGCTGACCCCTTCATGAAAGTTGTAGAGTTTGTCACTATGAGTGATTGTATTTATTTTTTTACATTTTTTACCCTTCTACAATAATTATTATTAATTTTTCCCTCAAATAAAAAACATTATTCACAAAGGTTTGGAGGATTTTAAAAATCTAAACGATAATGCAAGTGTAACCATTATCTACTCGTGGAGGAATAATGATGAATCACGAGTGTTTATATATTCTTTCACTTTTTTCATATGTGTATGTATGTCTTCTTAGTTCTTGCCTATACAAATACTATATTAGTTTATTGATGCGAAATATATAAGCACACAAATTAAACCCTCTTTTTATCAATTGTAGCAAAATACGTAAGTAGGGATCGTTCTAGGCCGGGGATTAGGAGGGATTGCAAAATCACTTGGAATTGACTCAAAAACGTAAAAACAAGTTTAAAACACTAAACTAGACTCAAAGAATGTAAAACTATAACTTAAAACACCAAAACAAACCAAAAGACTCAAAATAACACAAAAACACTCAAAACTGCCTTAAAACCACTTTCTGGGCAGTTTTGGACTCTAAACAAGATTTTGACGAAAATAGGTTTTAACTTGACTCAAAACACTTAAAAACACAAACTAACACACTTTCTAACTAATTTGACACTTGAAAACAAAGGGGGATTTGGTTTTGATGAAATTGAAAACAAAACATAAACTTGTAAATCAAAACAGATTTTAAAACGAATTTGGCTTAAAACAATGGATGGAAGGCTAGCTAAGGGGTTCATCTCCACACATGTTATACTTGCATATAAAACGATTTCCAATTGCTTTTCAATAAACCATGAATCCTCAACGCCCCAAGTTAATTAGGTCCGCTTAAATTAACCTTCAGATTTTCCTAACGTTATTGAATTGGATGATTGCATACGACAACCCAAAGCATTCCCCACAAGTCCCCTACATGATTGCATAATAGAGATACAAGCAAGAATCATTAAGTTCTATGAAAACCATAAGCATTGACGAAGCACTTGTTACTATGATTGCATGAAACTTATGCCAAGAATTTACTTAACGCGATTGAGATCATCAACCTTTACTACTTGTGAATATAAGTCCATAACGATTAGGTGAAATTTCCTTATATCCTAGCATTCAATTTATGCATGATAATTAAGCGTGCACTCTCAACCAACACACACAAATCAATGTAATTCACATAGATAAGTAAATTGAATTCACAACTTATGAAACGCAATTAGAAGTAATCAAATCATATCGCAAGCATAAACATGTATTTCGAATCCCCCCCTAGCCAAGGGGGGGTTTAGTTCCTCATACGCACAAAACAAAGAGAATTGAATTTAAACATTGAAAGCAAAGGAAAAGAAACACCTAGAATTTCCAGCGACGCGAACTTGAATTGCATGAACTTCCAAGCTTCCTTCTCCTCCTCCTTGGTGCGGCAAAGGGTCTAGGGACAGGTTTAGGGCCTTAGGTGTATGGATGAATGGTTATGGAGGGATGTAGTAGTGTTTAGGGGAAGGGAATGGTGCGGCAAAGGTGTGGAGAGAGTTTGGGCGAATTTCTGAATTTATGGAATAAATGAATGTGTATGAGAGGTGGTGATCTGATTTAGGGGTTAATATGAGTATATATAGGCACTTAAAACCCTAGGGGAATCAGATATGGACTTGAATAACCCAAATCCACAAGGAATTAGGTTAAAACTATCAGAAATTCTAAGGGATAAGGGAGAAGGGTGCGGCAGCTAAGGGATAAGGTGATAAGGTTTCTAGAATGCCTTGCAAGGCAAGGAATTAGGGTATCTAGAGCTAGGGTGCGGCACCAATGTAGGGATTTAGGGATAGGGCTTCTAGAAAGCCCCAAAACTGATAGGAATTGTAAGAAACCCACGGCAAGGATGGAGACTTTCTAGAAACTTCTCATTTGTGTCCTACAACACTTAGGAGTCCTCCTTGCATTAGGAAAACATGTCTCAATCCTCTCTTGACTTGGAATTCTTCTCCTTCTTCATCTTGGAAACCTTTCCTTCTTGGACTTGGAAATCTTCTTTGTAGCTGCAACTTGATGCCATTTGGATTTAACTTTCCTACTTCGAGTAGGAAACCTTGTTTGAGTAGGAATCTTCATTCTTCTAGGAATCCATCTCCAACTAGGAATCCCTTGTTGATTAGGAATCCTTCATCAATTAGGAATCCTTTGTTGACTAGGATTTCATCTTTTAATTAGGCGCTTTCCTACTTCGACTAGGAAACCTTGTTCAAGTAGGAAACATCATCTTCAAATCTTCAATTTCGTCCATCCTCTTGGCTCCAAGCATATGATGTCCATTCCAAGCTCTAATTTGCTCCAAAAGGCTCCAAAATGCATCCTTTTGCATACTTTGCCCTTAGAACCTGAAAACACATAAAACTAGCTTAAAAGACTACTTTAACTAAGGAAAAACAATGTAAATGCACAAGAACAAGCTAACTAAGGCGCATAAATATGCTCTTATCAAACCGTAAATATCAAAACGTGATATCAAAGATCTGAACCGTTCATCTTCTTACATCCACCAGATGATCATGTTTTCAAAAAAGAAAATTTTAAAAATGAAATTCGGTAAGAAGAATAAAGCATAAATGGCAATCGACGGTTAAATATAAATTTAAGGTTTATGAATTATAGTGTTGGATTTCAAAGCTGACCCCTTCATGAAAGTTGTAGAGTTTGTCACTATGAGTGATTGTATTTTTTTTTTACATTTTTTACACTTCTACAATAATTATTATTAATTTTGCCCTCAAATAAAAAACATTATTCACAAAGGTTTGGAGGATTTTAAAAATCTAAACGATAATGCAAGTGTAACCATTATCTACTCGTGGAGGAATAATGATGAATCACGAGTGTTTATATATTCTTTCACTTTTTTCATATGTGTATGTATGTCTTCTTAGTTCTTGCCTATACAAATACTATATTAGTTTATTTTAATTTTGGACAACAACATGTTAAGTAAAATTTATCCTAGTAATGATAATAAGGAACTCTCATAATAAAAATAAATAATGACAAAAACTTTTTTTTTAAACTTATATAGAATAATAATACAAAACTATATATTTAATATAGAATATATTGTATATATTAATATGGCTATTGTATTTTATAATAAATCTTTTAGTAATTAAACTTTAAAATTATCAAAATAAATTTTGTCTTAACTTGTCGAAACGGGTTACCCACGGGTTACCCGCGTGTATACCCGTTAATGACCCGATAAGTTATCGTGTTGACCCGAAACCCGTTATTTTCGTGTCGTGTCACCGTGTCGTGTTAGAAACTGCCGGGTCTACTTTCAGGCACGGAGGATCTTTCTTGTGGGATGTCTTTGGCCCTGAGTTTCTTTTTAACATTAAAGAAGATGTAAACATTTCAATTCGTATTTAATAAAATCTATCTCTTTGACAAAAAAAAAAAAAAAATTAAGTCCAACGGCTAAAACAATTAAAATAATATTTAATTCAAAATTCACTTAAAAACTCTATAAATACATGTTTTATGGAAGAAAAATTTGTGTGAGACTTAACTTGTCATGTGTAAAACCAAATTAATATATGATTCTCCTTATTAAATTTAATCTAAAAGTTGGAAAAAAAAATTCATAACCTAAAATCCAAAAAACATGTAAAAGATCTATTATAATTCTCAAGCTCACCCTCCTCCCTCTCTCCCTCCTTCCTATCCCCATAACCCAACCCCTTCATTTAGGGGGGGGGTGTAGTCAAACGAAGATTTTAAAGGATTTTAAAAGTGATAGATTTGATAGGATTTAGGACTCCTACAAAATTCATATGGATTTTAAAGAATTTGAATGGATTTAGTTTGTAGATTTTGGTGGATTGTGGTGGATTTTCATATAATTTTTTTATTGAAAAAAAAAGAAAAATATTTCCCCTTGCCCTACTGTACTCGATAGACACTTTATCCCCTCCCTTTTTGGGTCCCCTTTCACACAACCATGGCTTCATCTCTTTCTCAATTGATAGATCAACATAACTTTGGTGAGCTTTTGAGCACTACACCACCAACTGGCATTTTGCCACAGATGTATGATAGGAGCATATTTATGCGACTTAGTTAGCTTGTTCTTATGCATTTATGTTGTTATTTCTTAGTTGATTTAGTATTTCAAGCCATTTTCGTGTGGTTGTAGGTACAAAGGGTTAAAGAGGCAAAGAAGTGCATTTTGGTGCCTTTTGGAGCAGTTTTGGGCATGAAATGGATATCACATGCATGGAGCAAAGTGGTTGGATGAAATTTAAGATCTAAAGAAGCTAGGAATGTGCCAAGGAAAGGAAGAAAATAAATTGAGGACCAAGGAAGACAAGGAAACCATTAAGAATGAGGAAAAACTAGTCAAACTTGCCTTATCTTGTCGTTACCTTTCCTAATCCTAAATTACCAAAGATTTAGTCACACGAAGGGTTCCTAAATACTTTGGGACATTTCATTACATATTCTACAAGTCCTAAACCTGCTCTAAAAGTCCAAGCCATACCATCATTCACCATTTCTCTTCCTTGCAGTTCAAGGGAGCCATTCCTTTCCTATTTTCTGCCGTAAATCACTCCATTTTACCACCCATGCTGTGCACATTCATCCATGTTCCCTCCTTACACTCATTTGCTGCACCATTCCACTTCCTTTCCTTTGTCTACCATGTGCACCAGATTTCTTGCACTCATTTCATACACCATTACACTCATTATCCACCCATGTCGTGCACCACCATTGTCTCCTTCATTATTTCTGATTTAATGCATCAAAACATTGAATCTTTGCACTCAATTGCTGCACATTTCTTGTCCCCTTCACCCATCAGATTTCATACAACTTTTACCTCCACTACATGCACTCATTGATGCACCATCCACCATATTTGGAATCCTATGCCGTGCATCATGAGTCTTGCTGCACCTTTGACTCATTTCTTCACCATTCCACCTCCCTTTCCTTTCTCTACCATGTGCACAATCATTCATGTTCCCCACTTGCATTCATAGCTGCAACACCACTCCATTTTACCTCTCATGCTTTGCATCATTACTTCATTTTCACCCTTGAATCATTGCACACACCACCATTTTTCCCCTCCTTGCCGTCCACTTCCTCTATAAAAGGAAGTGTGTGTGGCAGCCATATAGTTCAGTTTTTGCTTGATCATTCATCCTCATTTCAATACAACCTTCATCCAAACACATCCATTCATCTTTACATCCATTCCTCCATACAAACAAACCTTCAAACACTCACCAACACCTTGTGCCGTAGCAAAGGAAGGGAAGGAAAGTGCTTGGATCGTTTAGGTGTTTTCTTTCTTTTGTTTACAATGTTTAAATTCATTTTCTTTCGTGTTGTTGTGAATATGAGTGGCTAAACCCCTCTTAGCTAGGGGTGATTTCAAAGCCATGATTATGTGTGTAATATGATTTGATAAATTCCAGTTATGAACTCTTGAATCGTGAATGCAATTGGCTTAACTATTTGATTGATAACTTATTTGTATTTGTTAATTAAGGGTCGACACTTAATTGGCATGCATAAATCCGTTGCTAGAATATAAGGAAGCTTCACATAATCGTTACAAACTTATATGCACATGTAGTGAAGGTCGCTTATAAACGATCGCGTTAAGTTCAATTCCTAGCATGAGTGACATGATGTCATAGTTGCAAGTGCTTTGTCAATGCTTATGATTTTCATTAAACGTAATGATCTTTTATTGTAACTCTATTATGATGTCATGTAGGGAACTTTTGAAGAATGTTTTGGGTTGTCAAATGATGTCATCCAATCCAATAAAACAATTAAAATTTGAGAGTTAACTAGTGATGTAACGGTTAATTTGGAGCATTGTCATTCATAATTCAATGAAGTAGTAACTGGAAATCGAGTTATTTGCATACATGTCATGTGTGGAGAAAAAGCCTCTAGCTATCCCATCCATCATCTTATTTCTCACATTCGTTTTACAATCTGTCTAGTTTTTCATACTTGTTTGTTTGTTACAACTTCATCCAAATCAAAACGCCCCTTTTAGTTTCTTGTTTCAAAGTGTTTCAAATCTGTGTTAGTTTGTGTTTTAAAGTGTTTTGATTCAAGTAAAAGTCAATTTTCGTCCAAAGTCATTCCTAGTGTCTAGTTTAAGTTTATTTAGTTGTTTTAAGCTGTTTTGAGTATTTGAAGTTTGCTTTGAGTCTTGTGAGTCTTGTTAAGTGTTTTTAAGTTTAGTTTTATGTTTTTGAGTCAGTTTAGAGGTTATTAGCAAGCCCTCCTAATCCCCGGTTCAGAACGATCCCTACTTATACTTATACTTATACTACAATTGTCAAAAGAGGGTTAAATTTGTGTGTTAAGTTAATTTTCGCATCAAGTTTTTGGCGCCGTTGCCAGGGATTAGCAACTTTGCTAATCCCTTGTTATTTCTTTTTGTTTATTTTCATGTGTTTTTGTTCCTAGTTACTGATTTTACTTGTTTTCTTGTTTTAGGTGGTTTATGACTCGAAGTTCTCAACCTGTTCATAAGAACATCTTTGACTTTGACGACGATTTTGAACGAACTTTGAGACGAGCGAGGAATCAACAAGAACCCCAACCATCTCAACCTGCACCAGATCTTGAAGAAGACAAAGTAGAAGAGCAAGAGGAGGCCACGACAAGGACTTTTGAAGAAGTCCAAGATATGGCAGTAGACAATCGAACAATCAAGGAGCTTTCCGCTTCGGGATTGGACAATGCTCTGCCTTTATGCATTCAATATCCAAGGGCGGCCCAAAACAAGACCAACGAGTTCGAATTAAAGTCCAGTTTATTGCACCATATTCCTAAGTTCCATGGGTTGTCCATGGAAGATCCTAATAAACATTTGAAGGAGTTCGAGGTTGTTTGTTCGAGCATAACCCCTGTGAATGTTGATGGGAGCATTCTGAAAATGAAGGCTTTTCCCTTTTCTCTCTTGGAAAAGGTTAAAGATTGGTTGTATGAGCTAGCCCCCGGAACTGTCACATCATGGGAGAGTATGAAATGGGCATTTTTGGAGAAGTTTTTCCCAACTTCTCGAGTCATTCTACTACGCAAAAGGATTAGTGGCATTCAACAAAACCAAGGTGAATCCTTTCTCACTTACTATGAGTGTTTTAAAACCCTTGTTGCTTCATGTCCACACCACCAGATGAATGAGGAGCTTCTTCTTCAATATTTCTACAAAGGGCTTCTACAAATTGAACGCCAAATGCTAGACGCCTCAGCGGGAGGAGCTTTTGTGGACAAAACACCCATGGCTGCCAAGACCTTAATTGCTAACCGAGCATTGAATGCTCAACACTATGAAGGCGTTGGTCAAAGAGACAACCCACGGCAGCAACAAATTAATGAGGTAAGTGCTATTTTCGAACTTCAAAATCAAATGGCTAATCTTACTACTCTTATTTCACAGGTGGTTGAAAAACCAAAAGAACAAAGTGTAGCTGCTTGTGGCATGTGCTCAATGAATGGACATCTCACGGATAAGTGCCCTCCATTGATCGAGAATGGAGGGTGGGAATCTGCCAACACCGTGGGTTTTGGGAGTCAAAACCAACCAAGGAATGATCCGTTCTCGAATACATACAATCTAGGCTGGAAAGATCATCCAAATTTCAAATGGAGGGAGCCCCAACAAACCCAACAACAAAGTGCATTCAGACAGCAACCTCCGGGTTTCTATCAAAGGCCGTATGCACCCGCACAACCCTAAACACAACCTTCCCAAAAAACTCAGGTTCGTGTTTTGATAATTCTCAAGTTATTCAGTTACTAACTACGTTGGCGAAGGGTCAGGAAAATCAAGCCAAAGATATGCACAATTACGCCAAGGAAGTGCAAAATCAAGCTCGAGAGGTGACTGCATTGAAGAGACAAATGGGACAAATGGCTGAGTTCATGAGGCAATTTAGTAGAGAACAAGGTAAGTTACCTAGTTCGACGGATGTGAATCCAAAGGGAGGCTTCGAATCTGCCAAAGCCATCACCTTGCGAAGTGGAAAAGAAGTTGGATCTGATCCCAGCCCATCTAAATCCAATCAAAAGGAGGACGGAAATATGCAATCTGAGGAGAAGGAACAAGGCCTGCCCTCAGCAAGGATTGAGCAATCTTTGCCGTAGCCACCTACACACCCTAATTCGACCACCAAAGGTAAGTTGGGTTCAAATTCCATGACTTCTAATTCCATTCCACCCAATGCACCATTTCCTCGCAAGTTTATGCAATCAAAGAAGGATGAGAGTGACAAAGACATCCTTGACACATTTAGAAAGGTGCAAGTCAACATTCCACTTCTAGATGCAATTAAACAAGTCCCCAAGTATGCTAAGTTCCTGAATGAGTTGTGCACTACAAGGAATAGGGCTTCGAACAAAGAGGTGGTAAGGGTAAGTGAGAATGTCTCAGCTGTGTTGCAACAAAAATTACCTCCTAAGTGCAAAGATCCCGGCAGTCTTACAATTCCTTGTGTTATAGGAAATACCCGCTTTGAATCTGCCATGTTAGATCTAGGTGCATCAATAAATGTCATGCCTTATTCAATATATGCATCTATGAACTTGGGAGAATTAAAAAATGATGGAGTGATCATTCAACTGGCCGATAGATCTAATGCGTATCCAAAAGGTGTTTTGGAGGATGTTTTAGTGCAGGTGAATCACCTAGTATTTCCGGCGGACTTCTACGTGCTTGAAATGGAAGACTCGAACCATTCCCCTCAATTACCAATATTACTTGGCCGACCATTCATGAAGACTGCCCGTACAAAGATAGATGTATTCAAGGGAACATTGACCATGGAATTTGATGAGGAAGTTATTGATTTCAATATTTCTGATGCTATGAGATATCCTCATGATGGTCACTTTTGTTTCTCTATTGATGTGATTGACTCTTGGGCGCATGAATTCCTTGATGATTTGAGTGAGGATGCACTTGAAAAAACTCTCACGCAAAGCATTGGACTAAAAAACGAAGGGTTAGCACTTAGGCATGCACACGGCAACAACAAAGAACATCTTGCCATGCCTATTCAAGAAGAATCGGTGGAGATGGTTGCTGCCCTAGAGTCAATTCCAAGGCATATTGGTAAGTCTCCTAACCTAATTTCAATTCCCATTTCGACTAACAAGTTGCTTCATTCTGTAATCCAGCCCCCTTCCCTAGAGCTTAAACCATTGCCTAGCCATTTGAAATATGTGTTTTTGGGAGAGCAAGAGATGCTACTCGTCATCATCTCTTCTTCACTCACTGCACAAGAGGAGGATAAGTTGGTGAGGGTGCTTCGGGAATACAAAACTGTCATTGGGTGGACATTGGCCGATATCAAGGGAATTAGCCCTACCACTTGCATGCATCGAATACTCATGGAAGAAGGAGCCAAACCATCTAGAGAAGCACAACGCCGACTCAATCCACCCATGATGGACGTTGTGAAGAAGGAAATCATCAAGCTATTAGATTGTGGAGTGATTTACCCAATTTCTGATAGTCATTGGGTCTCGCCTGTCCAAGTTGTTCCTAAGAAGTCCGGAGTCACTGTGGTAAAAAATGAAGATAATGAGCTTGTACCCACCCGAATCCAAACCGGTTGGAGAGTTTGTATTGACTATCGGAAGCTCAATGCTACGACAAGAAAAGATCACTTCTCGCTGCTCTTTATTGATCAAATGCTGGAAAGGTTAGCCCGATCATTCATTTTATTGTTTTCTTGATGGCTATTTGGGTTATAATCAGATTGTGATAGCTCCCGATGACCAAGAAAAGACTACCTTCACATGTCCCTTTGGTACCTTTGCTTATCGACGCATGCCATTTGGGCTATGCAACGCACCAGCCACATTCCAAAAGTGTGTGGTAAGTCTTTTCTCAGAATTTGTGGAAAAGATCATTGAAGTGTTTATGGATGACTTTAGTGTTTTTGGTGACTCATTTGATGCATGCTTGAATAATCTTACTTTGATCTTACAACGATGCATCGAAACTAATCTTGTCTTGAATTGGGAAAAGTGCCATTTTATGGTAAAACAAGGTATAGTTTTGGGGCATATCATATCAGAAAAAGGGATTGAGGTTGATAAATCTAAAATAGATCTTGTACGTCACTTACCCTCTCCCACTTCGGTGAGGGAGGTTCCTTCTTTTCTTGGCCATGCAGGATTTTATAGGAGATTCATCAATGATTTCTCAAAAATCGCCCAACCTCTTTACCATTTACTCCAAAATGAAGTAGCCTTCGAGTTCAACAAGGAGTGTGAGACCGCTTTCAAAACTCTCAAGGACATGTTGACTTCGGCCCCCATCATCATGCCACCAGATTGGAGCCTTCCATTTGAGCTAATGTGTGATGCATCCGATTATGCCATTGGTGCTGTTTTAGGCTAAAGGAGGAACAAACAGCCCCACGTCATCCACTACGCTTCCCGGACCCTAAATTATGCTCAATTGAATTATTCTACCACTGAGAAAGAACTTCTTGCAGTTGTATTTGCATTAGATAAATTTCGTTCATACTTACTTGGCACTAAAGTGATTGTATATTCTGACCATGCAACATTGAAGTATCTTCTCACCAAGAAAGAGGCCAAACCAAGGCTGATTCGTTGGATGCTCCTACTTCAAGAGTTCAACATTGAAATAAGAGACAAAACTGGGAGTGAAAACGTGGTGGCTGACCACCTCAGCCGTTTGGTGCACGAGGATGACTCCTTACCCATTCTAGAGACCTTCCCTGACGAGCAATTGCTGTCCCTAGAGGTAAGTGAGCCTTGATATGCTGATTTGGTCAATTATTTGGTCACAAAACAAGTTCCTAGCACTCTAGATAAATACAAGCGTGAGAAACTCAGAAATGATGCACGATTTTATGTGTGGGATGATCCATATGTGTGGAAGTATTGTCCTGACCAGATTATTCGTAGATGTGTGCACAATTCTGAGTTTAATTCAATTCTTGCATTTTGCCATAGTTATGCATGTGGGGGTCATTTTGGCACCTAAAGAACAGCCCTTAAGGTTTTAGAGAGTGGTTTCTATTGGCCTACATTTTTTAAGGATGCTAGAACATTTTGTATAACTTGTGATAGATGCCAAAGAACAGGTACAATAGGTGCCAAGGACCAAATGCCGCAAACCCCCATCTTTAATGTGGAGATTGATAGGAGCATATTTATGCAACTTAGTTAGCTTGTTTCTTGGCATTTACTTAGTTTAATTCTAGTTATTTTAGTACTTTAAGCTATTTTCGTGTGTTTGTAGGTTCAAATAACAAAGTTAGCAACAAAGTGCTATTTGGAGCATTTTTGGGCCAAGATTGGATAGTGCAAGCATGGAGACATGAGGATGGACGTTTTTAAAGATTAGAAGGCTAGAAATCAGCATGTGTGTGTGCAAGTGTGTTGACCTACAACCACAAACATCCATCCACTACACCCATTACATCCACTCATTACCAAACATCCACCCACTACACCCATTACATCCACTCATTACCAAACATCCATCCACTACACCCATTACATCCACTCATTACCACAACACTCACCCACTACACCCATTACATCCACTCATTACCAAACATTCACCCATTACACCCATTACATCCACTCATTACCACAACACTCACCACTACACCCATTACATCCACTCATTACCAAACATCCATCCACTCATTACCAAACACTCATCCTCTTCCTAGCCTATAAATACATCCATCCTTCACCATAACAAAAAAGGAGGATCAGAAAAAATCCATCCAAAGACACTACATTCACATCTCACAACTCCATACACTTACACTTTCATTCCTTGACCGTGAGCACCATCCATTCATCCATACACATCCTTAGACACTTGTGCTGCAACAAGGTGGTGAAAACGAAGGTCCTTGGCGTTTCAAGCTTGAAACTTTGGAGCGTTTTTAGGTGTACTTCGTTCTTGCTTTCAATGTCTGCTTTGTTATTTTCTGATTTTGTTGCAATTATGAGTAACTAAACCCCCCTTAGCTAGGGGGGAATTCGAAACCATGTTCATACTTGCAATATGATTTGATTACTTTCAGTTGTGATTTCATAAGTTGTGAATTCAATTTGTTTAACTGCTTGATTGATAACTTATTCATGTATGTTTATTAAGAGTGCACACTTAGTTTGCATGCATGAATATGATGCTAGAGTATAAGGGAGTTTCACCTAATAGTTACAAACTTATATTCACGAGTAGTGGAGGTCGCTTATAAACGATCGCGTTAAATGAATTCTTGGCAGGAGTTTCATGCTCATCGTAGTAACGAATGCCTCGTCAATACTTATAGTTTTCATGATGCTTAAAGATCTTTGATTGTATCTTTATTGTGTTGTTCATGTAAAGGACTTTTGAAGAATGCTTTGAATTGTTGTATGCGCTTTCCCATCCAATTCAATAACTTAAGGAGAACTTGAAGGTTAATTTAAGCGGACCTAATTAATCTGGGGTGTTGAGTTTCGTGATTTATCGAAAGAACAACTGAAAATTGGTTTATGTGCAAGTATGTCATGTGTGGAGAAGAACCCTCTAGCTAGCCCATCATCCATAGTTTAACCCCATCACCTATCAATTCACCTAAATTTGTCTAAGAATTTGTTTAAATTGTTCTTGCTTTGTTTTCCTTATTTTCGTCCAAAACCAAAATCCCCTTTATTTTATTAAGTCATATTAGTTAGTACTTGTTTTAGATTGTGTTTTTAAGTGTTTTAAGTCAAGATAAAATCAATTTTCGTCCAAACTTTGTGTTAGTGGCAGAAACTGCCTTAGAGTTGTTTTTAGGCAGTTTTGAGTCTTTATAATCTGTTTTGAGTCTTGTGACTTTGTTTTGAGTCTTGTAAGTTTAATTTCATGCTTTTAAGTTTGTTTACACATATTTAAGTCAGTTTCGAGTGTTTTAGCAATCCCTCCTAATCCCCGGCCTAGAACGATCCCTACTTACATTCTTTACTACAATTGACAACAAGAGGGTTTAATTTGTGTGTTAAGTTATTTTCGCATCAGAGATCTTTGATGTATGGGGTATGGATTTCATGGGACCTTTTCCGCCCTCATATGGTTTTACTTATATTTTGCTAGTCGTTGATTATGTGTCGAAATGGGTGGAAGCCAAAGCCACCCGTACTAACGATTCTATAGTGGTGGCAGATTTTATCAAGGCTAACATCTTTTCCAGATTTGGCATGCTGAGGGTGTTCATAAGCGATGGAGGCTCCCACTTTTGCAATCGCACCATTGAGGCGCTGTTTAAAAAGTACAATGTGAAGCATCAGGTTTCCACGCCATACCACCCTCAAACAAGTGGCCAAGCCGAAGTCTCGAATAGAGAAATCAAGCAAATCTTGGAGAAAACTGTTGGGCCAAACCGGAAGGATTGGAGCTTGCGTTTAGATGATGCATTGTGGGGATATCGCACTGCCTACAAAACACCTCTAGGGATGTCTCTATTTCGACTAATCTACGGCAAGCCGTGTCACCTACCTGTGGAACTGGAGCACAAAGCGCACTGGGCTGTGAAAACATTCAATTTGGACTTAGATGCTGCTGGAATGAATAGGAAGCTCCAACTGAATGAACTTGAGGAGATATGAAACGAAGCCTATGAGAATGCACGAATTTACAAGGAGAAAACAAAGGCGTTTCATGACAAAATGATTCGGGGAAAAACATTCTCAATTGGACAGAAAGTGCTACTATTCAATTCCCGTCTACGATTGTTCCCTGGTAAGTTACTGTCTAAGTGGATTAGGCCATTTGTTGTCACTAATGTTTTTCCCCATGGTGCAGTCCAAGTTAAAAGCTTAAGGAACGGCGACAAATTCAAAGTGAACGGGCATCGTCTGAAGCTATACTATGAGAGTGATGTGGGGCAGATTGTGGAAGAAATCCCACTCAATGTCGTGGGCCCTATCCAAGCTTAGAAGGAAGTTTAGTCTGGCTGCAAGACGTCAAAGCAAGCGATTCTTGGGAGGCAACCCATATTTTGCGTTCCTAAAAACCTTCCATTTTCTGCAGTTTTATTTTGCCATGATTATCATTTTTATTTGTTGCTTGTTTAATTGTTTTTGGTGTGGGTTTATTTTTGAAACATTGACAGATATGCAAGGTATTTTTACATTAAAATTCGTTGAAAATGAACAGGAGGCAGAAAAATACAAGAGAGAGCCTTCACAAAGGCTGCTTAGGAGAAGTCTCAGTAGTCGGTGAAGCTTCAGCAGTCGGCGGAGCCCCAGAAGGAGGAGGTATCGGAGGTTGACCATTTGGAGCTTCATTACGTGGTACAGCCCCAGAAGACGAAGGCAAATGTTGTTGGAACAAACCCACAAACCTTTGATGATCAAGTAAAATTTGACCATCAGATTCCTGCATCTGGTCAATCTTCCTCTTCATGTTTGTAGCATAGTTATGTTCAAGCCTGTGCAACTGTTTATTCTCATGCTTAATCCCTCTAATCTCATATTTGAGACTCGTCACTTCAGCCGCCAATGATTCAACTTGACGGGTTCGAGCAAATAGATGTTGGGCCATATTAGACACAGAGCCTGCACACTGCACACTGCACACTGAGAGCCAGAGAATCCTTAACAGCCAACTCATCAGACCATTTGGAAAGTAGTCTGTTATCTTTGGGAGTGACAAGGTTCTGGCCACCACTGCAGCGGTTATATCATTCTTCATCACCGAATCCCCATCGGTAAGAGGACCAGTAGAGGATATGAAGGATGGGCGCTATATGTTGTCTGGAGAAGGCATGGATGCCTCTTCACCAAGGTTCAAGTCAAAACGATGGTCGAATGGGCCAGACATTTTCAAAGGTGTTGAAGAAAGAAGAGGTCGGACAAATCAAGATCTTAGAAGTGCAATGAAGGGAGTTTTTACAGGCGGAAATTCAAGTGTGCTTTGAAACGAACTGAGTGCCTCTATAAAAATCAGCACTCGACAGGATTTCAAAGATCAAAGAGGCGAGCTTAGAAATCGAAGAGGCCAATTCAAAAATCGAAGAGGCGCTAGCTTTCTCAAAAGCTGGGCTTGCTCAGAAACCATGGGCCATCCTCTTTTCCAGATTTGTCCGCACTTGTCACAGGCAACCTCTGCACTCGATGGAGCTCAGAAATCGGAGAGGCATTTTCTTTTCCAGACGTGTCAGCATCTGTCACATGCACACTCAGCTTTGCGAAAATCACGGGCAATTTGTCGAAGCGCCGATGTCAGAAATCGAAGAGGCACTTGCTTTTCCAGACATGTCAGCACCTATCACATGCACACTTAGCCTTGCGGAAATTACGGGCAATCTGTCGAAGATTTCTGGTGACGTAGAAAGCACGTGAAGTTTACTGTTCAATCATCCAACGGTTGCCGACAAGAGTGAAAGAATAGTATCGATTATTAATTCATATAAATGTCGATCGTCACCCTCCATAGCAAGGCAGACATACATAACCCTTCTTCATCTCCGAGAATGCCTTCCCAACAAAGCCTCTCGAGTCACTCAGTGTTCCTTATTCCCTGGGATAGCTCTGCAAACAACCCATCAAAAGCAAAAGTATTTCATATCATGAAGGTTGAAAGCAAGAGTATCTAATATCATGCTTTCTCCTTGTCTTTCTCCTTGTCGTTGTTTTCACCTGCGGGACAATGAGAAATGGAGCAATCAGCCAGCACTTGGTATCAATCTTCCAATCTAGAACCGACTGCCTAGAACCCCTTCCTGATTGCTTACCTAGCCTTGCTCTCGAGTACTCATCTTCAACATCTTATGCTTCCTCAAAAGCTACCACATATGCTTGGAGAATAGATAAGGGAAGTGAAAATGATACCTCGAAGCATGTGGAAACAATGTGCCAATTCATCCTCAGCTAGTGACAAGGAGAAAGAAAGCAAATGGTCGGCACTTGGACATATTGAACAAAGAAACAAACCAACACCTCTACCTCGTGCCTGCCTGCCGTGCAGAAGAAACAAGCAGAGAAGAATGCAGACTGCATAATCAAATCGACCTAGCAGAAGGAGTCTGATTTGAAACCAATGAACTCTCATATTCCTCATTCAGAATTCCAAACCAGTTCGAGATCAAAGCTGTGGAAAGTCAACAAGATCATCTATCTTCAAAAACCAGATTTGCGTTCTTAAACTCTACTCTGTCTAGTTTTTACTTTGCCATACTTGTCATGTTTATTCGTTGTTTGTTTGTTTGCTTATTTTTGTGTGAGTTTATGCTTGAAACATTGAGGACAATGTTTGATTTAAGTGTGGGGGGTAACCATTGCATGAAATTCGTAGGAGTTTATCACCTATTACTTCTAGTGTTGTTCCTTGCTGTTTTAAAGTGTTTTAAGCTGTTTTGGAGTGTTTTAGTGTGTTCTGACATAAAAATCCGAAAATCTCATAAAAATTTGAAAAAAAAAATTGTTTTGAAAAACCCAAAAAGAGTTGTTTTTGTGTGTTTGTTTGTGTCTTAGTGTACCTTCCAACACAATGATGAGGATTTGGTTTTTAATTACATGACTGTTAAAGAGAGTTATAAACATGGATGAAAATTTGATTTACTCTTTGGTGTATGCTGGGTTGTGGTTATAATTTATGAATTCACATGCAATCATAAAGGAAAAATCAATTTTTGTAACATGCTTGAAGGAAGGAACTCAAATGAACGCTACAACCTTGTGAGACTTGAGCCTAAACGTTTATTTGGAGAGTTAATAATATGTGCACCATTGTGTTCTAAAGTCGTTGCATGATCTCATTATTCTTTGCTTGGTTGCTACTTAGAAGGCGTTTCATCATTTAGTTCCAAATGCTAGAACTCATGCCTATTTCATTCAAAGCATGCTATTGATTTGCATAACACATATTCAAGATGAAGTTGTATAGTGACCACCAAAGCCAAATTGCCGTGCCCATATTTCATTATGTGTTTAAGTTTAACCCCGTTGAGCCTTGTTAAGCCTATGTTCTTTGTTAACCCATACTATCCTTACCTAGCCTAGTTTTAGGACCATCCATACCCTTATTCTTGAATCATAGTAAAACGTGACTTAAAATGAACTCCTTTTTTATCAATGTATTGCAGAAAGCAAGTGTGGGGGAAGTGATTCTTGTGTGTGTGTGTGTGCCAAAGTCCTTAATAAGGCACAGGTAGAAAAGAAAAAAAAAGAAAGAGTGAAAAGAAAAAAAGAATTGAAAAGAGTATGAAAAAGAGCTCTAAAGTGTTGTTTGTCCAAAACATTGAATTCGGCCCTAAGTGTTGCATGAATCTTCCCTTTGTATTTAAAAGTTGATTCTGCATTCTAAAGTGAATTCCAAGTGTCTATTTCATTGCTTTGCTTGCTATCGCTTTAAGAACGTTTGTTATTCCTATCCTTTCTTTATTAGCCATTACCCCAAGCCCTGTTACAACCCTTGACTTCAATCTTGAGTGTTGTGTGTTTCAATTTGTAGAGTTCGAAATTGGTATGAGCATATGGTGTCACTGGTTCTCGCATCTAAGTAGTAGCATTCCATTCATGAGATCATATCTAAACATGCTTAATAACTCCAGAAAATTGCTTTCTTTGTTATAACATTTGTGAGTCCTAGTCTTTCGTGTTTACATTAATCTTCTCACATATACTAGTGTAGGGTGTGTAGTCAGAAAATGTGTGTGAAAATAGAGAGTATCTTGTAATAAATTGAGCAAATTCTCTAAGGCATGTTACTACATTCAAAACATCGTTTTAATTGGTTAATTGTGAACTAGTAAGTGGTGACTGTGATTAAGTATGTGCTCAAGTGTAAAGATGACCAAAATCTGTGGGAATGATGATTTTTAACATGTCATGTTTCATTAAAAATACCTAAGGCAAATGTTGGAAGGTCTAGGTTGTGTTTTGTTTGTTTTGTTTCGTTTTGTTTCTTTTGTTTTGCTCGAGGACTAGCAAAAGCTAAGTGTGGGGGAAATTGATAGGAGCATATTTATGCGACTTAGTTAGCTTGTTCTTGTGCATTTATGTTGTTATTTCTTAGTTGATTTAGTATTTCAAGCCATTTTCGTGTGGTTGTAGGTACAAAGGGTTAAAGAGGCAAAAAAGTGCATTTTGGTGCCTTTTGGAGCAGTTTTGGGCATGGAATGGATATCACATGCATGGAGCAAAGTGGTTGGACGAAATTAAAGATCTAAAGAAGCTAGGAATGTGCCAAGGAAAGGAAGAAAATAAATTAAGGACCAAGGAAGACAAGGAAACCATTAAGAATGAGGAAAAACTAGTCAAACTTGCCTTATCTTGTCGTTACCTTTCCTAATCCTAAATTACCAAAGATTTAGTCACACGAAGAGTTCCTAAATACTTTGGGACATTTCATTATATATTCTACAAGTCCTAAACTTGCCCTAAAAGTCCAAGCCATACCATGCTTCACCATTTCTCTTCCTTGCCATGTAAGGGAGCCATTCCTTTCCTATTTTCTGCAATAAATCACTCCATTTTACCACCCATGCCATGCACATTCATCCATGTTCCCTCCTTGCACTCATTTGCTGCACCATTCCACTTCCTTTCCTTTGTCTACCATGTGCACAATATCCTTTCACCTCCTTCCACTTATTGTTTCACCACTTACTCACCTTTCCACCCATGCCATGCATAATCACCCTTGTCCCCTTCATGCACCAGATTTCTTGCACTCATTTCATACACCATTACACTCATTATCCACCCATACCGTGCACCACCCTTGTCTCCTTGATTATTTCTGATTTCATGCATCAAAACATTGAATCATTGCACTCAATTGCTGCACATTTCTTGTCCCCTTCACCCATCAGATTTCATACAACTTTTACCTCCACTACATGCACTCATTGATGCACCATCCACCATATTTGGAATCCCATGTCGTGCATCATGAGTCTTGCTGCACATTTGACTCATTTCTTCACCATTCCACCTCCATTTCCTTTCTCCACCATGTGCACAATCATTCATGTTCCCCACTTGCATTCATAGCTGCAACACCACTCCATTTTACCCCCATGCTTTGCATCATTACTTCATTTTCACCATTGAATCATTGCACACACCACCATTTTCCCCCTTTTGTTTCCAATGTTTAAATTCATTTTCTTTCGTGTTGTTGTGAATATGAGTGGCTAAACCCCTCTTAGCTAGGGGTGATTTCAAAGCCATGATTATGTGTGTAATATGATTTGATAAATTCCAGTTATGAACTCTTGAATCGTGAATGCAATTGGCTTAACTATTTGATTGATAACTTATTTGTATTTGTTAATTAAGGGTCGACACTTAATTGGCATGCATAAATCTGTTGCTAGAATATAAGGAAGTTTCACATAATCGTTACAAACTTATATTCACATGTAGTGAAGGTCGCTTATAAACGATCGCGTTAAGTTCAATTCCTAGCATGAGTGACATGATGTCATAGTTGCAAGTGCTTTGTCAATGCTTATGATTTTCATTAAACGTAATGATCTTTGATTGTATCTCTATTATGATGTCATGTAAGGAACTTTTGAAGAATGTTTTGGGTTGTCGAATAATGTCATCCAATCCAATAAAACAAGGAAAATCTGAGAGTTAACTAGTGATGTCACGGTTAATTTGGAGCATTGTCATTCATAATTCAATGAAGTAGTAACTGGAAATCGAGTTATTTGCATACATGTCATGTGTGGAGAAAAAGCCTCTAGCTATCCCATCCATCATCTTATTTCTCACATTCGTTTTACAATCTGTCTAGTTTTTCATACTTGTTTGTTTGTTACAACTTCATCCAAATCAAAACCCCCCTTTTAGTTTCTTGTTTCAAAGTGTTTCAAATCTGTTTTAGTTTGTGTTTTTAAGTGTTTTGATTCAAGTAAAAGTCTATTTTCGTCCAAAGTCATTCCTAGTGTCTAGTTTAAGTTTATTTAGTTGTTTTAAGCTGTTTTGAGTATTTTAAGTTTGCTTTGAGTCTTGTGAGTCTTGTTAAGTGTTTTTAAGTTTAGTTTTATGTTTTTGAGTCAGTTTAGAGGTTATTAGCAAGCCCTCCTAATCCCCGGTCCAGAACGATCCCTACTTATACTTATACTACAATTCTCAAAAGAGGGTTAAATTTGTGTGTTACGTTAATTTTCGCATCAATGTACGCTGTGGTACTTTAGTAGTGCTTGTAGTACCACAAACATTAAAAAATCAGAATGGCGGGATAGTAGTATTAACCAAAATCCTAGATCGATTATGTCCTTCGATAATCATACATGCCTAATTAAGGTCTAAGGGTCATAAAAAGAGATTCCACCAAAGTATATGGTGGTTACCTATGTCTGGCTGGGGTTGGTAAAGATTTGAGGACTGTCCCGATGGAAAATGATTTGAAATCCTAGGGGGTGAGGTTGGATTCTTATCTTGGTTATATATACTTCTTGCTCCCAAATCTCACAAAATCCACAACTTATTGAAATCCTCCAAAATCTTAATTTTTTTAATACACTATTTAGATGGATTTTAAAATCCTTTAAAATCTTTTAATTGCCTACACCTAGATTTGAATGGATTCTAAAATCCTTTAAAATCTTTTAATTGACTACACTAGGATTTTAAAGTCTTTTAAAATACTCTCAAATCCGAGTTTGACTACACCCATGTTCAATGCATGCCCAGAAATACATATTTCTCGATTCATCAAACCTTTCTTATTTTCCTTTAATCATCAAACTCTTTTTTACAAAATGAGAATTATTAAGAAAGAAAGGGGGGAGTTTTATTTGGTCAGGGTTTGAATCTCACTGCTTTCTGTAAATTTATCAAAGTCCTTACCCAGAAACGCTAAAATGATCATACCAATAAAATTCATTCCAAATAATGAAGGGAAAACATTAGTGAATGGGGGGAGACCAAGCAAGGTCATTAGAGGGAATAAGAAGAAAAATTCACTAATGCAACTGATCTTTAATTGAGGGATTCCGATGAACTGATAAGGGGTGGGTAGTAGATATGTGACACACCTCGACCTAAATCAAGGCATGCTAGCCGCCACGCGAGGGTGACGTAGCCATGTGCACCGTGCGGAAGCAATAGAGATATAAGGAATTGTGAATAAACAAAAACCAAATCAACTAGAGTACTAGATAATATAAGGTGTAAGTGCAAGATGAAGTGTGAAATACACAATCAGAGCATAATAGCCTAAGTGTCGTCAAGCAGGACAAGTACTAATTATACAACACCCAAGGGTGATCCTACATTTATGATGTTCTGTCAGAACCACCATCGAAATCCTCGTGATCCACCAAAGCACTTCTACCTAAAACCTGGAGGGGCTCAAAACAGAAAGTGTGAGTGGGCAAAAACAAAACTTTTCAAAATCATTTAAATTCTCAAAAGTTCTAACCCCTCGTCGTAAAACATGTATAATTTCCCAGAAAATAATAATAATAATAAGCTGAATCAGAAATCATACTCAAGATGAAAATCCATTGAAGTATACCATGCCAAAGTATCTCAATGCAATGCTATAAGTAATCCAGGCAAAATATATCAATGTCAAATATCGCATCAGCCAAATCCCTCTAACTCAATCTGCACGGCTAAGTATATAGCTCATAATCAATCTTAATCATATCAAATTAAATCCTGCACACGAGTCGGAACCACCTAAAGTGGTCTGTATGACAAGACTAGGTGTAAAATAAATATGCTCTAGTGCTATGATCACGTGAAGGATGTGCGAATAATCGCGGGTCACCTACGAGTCGGAACCACCTAAAGTGGTATGTACGACAACCCTATGCACCTAACTTGGATCCAAGGTGAGCATATGGTGCGGGAGGTGAACATCACATGAATGATTGTGCCCTAACTCTGGGCGGGAGCATTAACACCGGAGTGCAGGTTTATGAGCTTTCAATACATCACATCATATCTTACATAACTGAAGCAATCTCCTATCTTTGATTTATGAACTTACCTGGTACTTACCTGTGCATCCGCAGCACCAATCATAAATATATGCAACTACTAATGCGTAATAAAATAGACAGATACTTTGCATGGCATTTCAAAACGCATAGTCATTCAAATTCATTTTTTAGGAAAAATCTCAAGTATATAGGTATATACGAAAAACCAAAAGCCCACTCACTAATATGTCAAAGGGTCGTAGCCCCTGAGCCTCGATTGATGGCGCTCGTCCTCAGGATAGGTCTCACCTATATGTGAAATAACTGAATAAACATTATTTAAAGCACATATACAAAACTAGGAAATAACTTCTCATACATTACTCAAATTGGGTATTTGAATATACCACCATGATCTACTCAACCTTAGGAACATCCCAATATTTTTAGAAAAATTTTCTGATCACCCACGCGCCGGCCAAGGCACGGCCAGAAGCGCCCTCACGCGCTGCCAAACCCTAACTGAAACTTAACTGCCGTTAGGAATATTCCGTTAAAACCTTAACAGAAATTAACGGCGTTACTTGACGCCGTTAGAATATTCCGTCAAACTTGATGGAATATTCCCTTCTCATTCCTTGGTTCCCTGGAGTTCGGCGCCGGTCGCCGCTGCACTCGCCGGTTTTTGGGAAATTTTAAAACTTCAATATCTCGCTCATTTTTCCACCAAAACTCATGAAATTTGTACCAAAATGAAGCTTAGGACTAGAAGAACAAAACCTTACCACTTTCAAGCCTTGAAATCCACGGGATTTCGTTGGAGGAACCTCGATAATCCAGCCAAACTTGAAACTTGCCAAACTCGACTTCCCGACGTCCAAAACACTTCGTTTTTCTTCTCTGAGCTTCATGAAGACGTCCTAAAGCTCACTAGCAGCTTAAAACCTCCTAAAAACTTCACATTCACGATCACATGAACAGTGCATTAAAACTGAGATTTCTGGTCCTCTGGAAAACAAGGTCTTCACGTCAAACTAAGGGCATGGATGACCACCTGGACTCACGAGGAACACAAAAGCAACCTCCTCGACATCGATCCGTGAAGATAGGGTCTGATTTGGGTACTGTCCGTACTAGTGTACGGAAATGGAAGAAAACCGAGAAAGAAGAGAGAGAAAGAGAGGGTCAAAGGGAGAGAGAGAGTATGTGTGTGGTCCTGATTCTCTTACAACCAACCAAAACAATTAGAACCTTTAGTTCTAATTGGGTCCAAAAAGTTAGGAAGAAAATAATATGTCCACAACACAACTTAAACCACACAACACCACAAACGTCTAAGGGTATTTTAGGCAATTCACACCATCGAAAGATTTATTTCGGGATGGGCTGTCACAGTATGTGTTTAGGTCTTATTTATTTTTATTTTTTTATCTTTTAGTTTTAAATAATCTTTTTAGTTTTTATACTTAAATATTTTGAAACTTATAAGTAGAAATTGTATTAATGTTTAACAAATGGCAAATTTTGAGTGGGCGGTAGTGCCACTGAGCAAAGTCCAGTGGCATGCTGAGGCCCACACAAGTTTTTCTCGTTACATGGGGTTAGTTTAGTGAATTTTCAACTTTTCTTGGAATCTAAATAATTTTAAGTTAAAATGTTCATCAAAATAAGTTATGATATTCTAAATTAATTTTATTTATCGAAAAAAATTTAGCCTAAAAAGGCTAAATTTTAATAAGGAACCATTAGAGCGAAAAAATATTGTGTGACATCCCGCCCTGAGATTTATTGTATTTTATTCTTAGTAGTAGTGAAATTATCAAAATACCCCTGAGATGCCATGTAGGCCTTCCATGTGGACCTCAATTTTCTTTTCACCTTTCTAGTCTTATTTTACTATTTTCGAATAGTACTCATTTTTACGAACACGTGGTCGTAGACGGAACTTAATTCAGAGTTGTAACGAATAAGTGACGTTCAAAGCAGGGTAAATTTACCTGAGATAAATTCAAATTCTAAAAACTAATCTCATGCAGTGTGCATCACTGCTTGGTCCGACCTATGATGTGAAAATTAACGTGACACACAAATTAAACCCTATTGTTGACAATTGTAGTATTAAGCAAGTAGGGATCGTTCTAGACCGGGGATTAACTAGGGATGCTAATCTACACAAATTAAACTTTAAACACTAAACTAGACTCAAAAACATAAAACTAGACACTTAAGACTTAAAACTGACTCAAAACACTCAAAACAGCACAACTAACAATAAAAAAGACTCAATTCTAGACCTAACAAGTGATTTTGACGAAAATAAGACTTAACTTGACTCAAAAGACTAAAAGAAAACAGATTATGACTCAACTAACAAGACTTAATGAAAGGGGGATTGTTTTTGACGAATTTAAAACTTAAAACAAGAAACTTTGCATAAAACACTTTATAAAAACGAATTTGGTGAATTGAAAAGGGTGAAAGGCTAGTTAGAGGATCCTTCTCCACACATGACATATGCAAACAAACCAATTTCCAGTATTGTTCCCTTAAACCATGAATGACAACACCCCAAGTTAACTGTGATAGCACAAATTAACCATCAGATTTTCCTTAATTCATTGAATTGGATGGAATATGCATCGCAACCAAATTATTCTTATCAAGTTCCCTAACTATGAAAAGCATGATAGAAAGACATATCAAAGGTCATTAAGTTCCTTGAAAACCATAAGCATTGACGAGGCATTCGTAACTATGAAAAGCATGATACTCATGCCTAGAATTTACTTAACACAATCATGACTAGTGACTTCCACTACTTGTGAATATAAGTTCATAACGATTAGGTGAAACTCCCTTATACTCTAGCATCAAATTCATGCATGCAAATTAAGTGTCGACCCTCAATCAACATACATAAATAAGTTTTGATAACTCAGATAAGCAAATCACATTCAAGACTCAAGAAACAATAACTGGACGTAATCAGTTCATATAAAACATATAATCATGGCTTCGACTTCACCTCTATCTAAATAGAAATTAGTGAAAACATAAAACCAAATTAAAACAAACATTGAACTAAAACTAAGGATAGAATACACCTAGAAATGCTCCAGCACTCCAAAGATTGAATGGCATGCACGACTCCAAGGGTCTCCTCTCCTTCCTTCCTTTCAAATCTGCGCACAAGTATGTATTTTCGGATGTTTTGGCTCTTGTATGTGTGGTACAGAATGAATATGGGGGTGGTAGTATGAGTTATACGGCATAATGATGTATTTATAGGCTAGGATACACCGCACAAATTCCTGAAAGGAGAGGATAAGTTTGACCTAATTCACAAGGGAAAAGGACTAGGGTTGGCATAAATTCAGAAGGAAAAGGATTGCAGGTTCTAGAGCTTCTAGAACAGGGGGAGGCGCCAGATTTGTAGGGACTTCTAGAAAGAGTTTTATGTGGCTGATTTCTAGAAGAATAAGGCCTAAAACATGCGGCACCAATGTAGAAACAAATAAGGCTTCTAGAAATTAGGTTTTTAGGTCCCCTTACAACTGGATTTAAGTCATGTTAAGATTAGGATAGGATAAGATAAGATAAGGTTTGTTTTGATAAGATAAGGTTGGATAAGATTTTGGATAATGTTCCTTCTTTTAAGCTGATTCTTTATCTTCTTTGTCTTGGATTTATTCTTCAACTCTTTAGCACATTCCTAGACATCTTTGGTCTTCAAATTCGTCCATCCATCTTGCTCCACTCATAAGATATCCATTTGATATCCAAAACTGCTTCAAAATGCTCCAAATTACACTTTCTTGCCAACTTTGTCATTTGAACCTACAAACACACGAAAATAGCTTAAAACACTATAATAAACACAAACTAACAAACAAGCTAACTAAGTCACATAAATATGCTCCTATCAACCTGGTAAAACAATAAAAAAAAATTAGCCTTAAAATAGGCTTAATGATGAGGGATGGCTATGCAAGTTGCTTAAACAAATATTTTTATGGGTTTTGAAACCCACACTTTTGCCCCATCATCCATCAGACATCATTCTTTTTTTCTTTTTTTTTAAATATATTTTCTTTCTCTCCCTCTATCTCATGTCTCTCTCGCTCCGTCTTTCTTTTACACACATGCCATATCCCATCACTTTTCCTTCACATCTCTCTCCCTCACAGTCCCATTTTCCCCTATTTTCCCTCATTTCAGCTGATTCTCTCTCTACCCACTCAACCTTCTCTCATCTTTCAAACTCTCTCTTGGGTTCTAGTGCGTTTTTTTCTACCATGCATGCATGTTTCTATGTGTTTAAAGAACAAATATCTAACTCACCATGTTTTTTGGCAAGCTGTAGAATTTTCCATGCCAAACCTGGCCAAACCTTGTTGGTTTAGTCGAGTTTGAAGGTGTAGGATGACTTCCCACAATCTCTAGGCCATAGACTTGAGTTTGCATGCTCGAATCCCTTCTGTTTAGAAGGTTCCAAGTCAGGCAATAGCTTTTAGGCCATATTTCGAGCAGCTCCGGCCAACTTTTGGCCTTAAAATGGGTATAATCTTATTCATCTTGTTCTAAGCTTAGTTTTGGTATATTATGGGTCAAATTTGGTTGTGTAACGGCTCCGAACAGGGTATTTGATTTTCTTCCCAAAATTCTGATGAAAATCCCGTTCTTGTGCAAATTGGGAGAAATTAGGTTTACTACATTAATTATTATCAGTTTAGTGATTAGTGTAGTAATTTTTTCGTTTAGGAGTAGACCACCCAGAGGAGTACTGCGGGCAGAATAGTTGAACGATTACGACCTACATTTGCTTTGGATCCAGAGTTAGGTACCAGTCTTTCTTTTTGTGTGATGTTTTGGACTCGTATGTGATGCGACTAGCGCAGCTCACATGATGTAGTACCAGAATGTAAAACCTACACCCAGCCTGCTCCATTGTCTGAATATCTCTACAATGGACTTGTGTGCCTAAATAAATTAATGAGCATTGATTTCTTGTAATAACGTTTTGAGATTTAATGTTGAGATACCTTGTTGGTGTACCCTACATCTTTTCACTCACTTATGTTGCAAGGTAATGTATGACATACTAGTATTATAATATTTTTGGGAAAGCATATACTTGTTTTATAGCGAGGGGTTATATTTTTCGAAAAGGTTTTACAAATTTTATTTTCAAGCCCATTCACCCTTGCTTTTCGCCCCTTCAGGATTTTAGTGGCAGAGGTTTCCTGGCGATGAGGATTGTTGGTAAAAGCTATTATGTAGGAGACTTCTCCTTTTGGTATAAATGTCCTTACTCTTCTTTTACTGCAATTTATATATACTCTGACATCACTTGAGCGATATAGGCTCAATCTTGCTCACATAAGCACTCTAAATTAGTTACTTTTAGGTTTTTAATTTATTCACATTTTTCCACATCACTACGCTTTATGGCTTCATTCCTTTTGGGTGTCAGCCAGCACATCGCAATTTGGGTGTCTACGTGGACATTTCAGGTTGGGGTGTGTCAGTTTGGTATCAAAGCCTAGGTTAGGCAGTATCACAATCATCACCCACGTAATGTAGGCATTCTCGGTTCTTGAATTCTAACATCATAATTATACCACCTCGTCGAACATGAAATATGCCAACTTTTCATGAGTTTTGGGCAACTTGGCATGACTATCAATGACACTTTTCTACGACTTACCGACATTTTGTTGACCCTAAAGCAGGGTAGCCGTATCGATAATTGTGTACCACCTGAAATTTACAGATCAATCCTAACTACAATGCAGCCATTGTTACCAACCTTTTTTGTTAGGAAACTGCAAGCATTTTCATCCTTGGCAATCTTTATTTTTTGTGCCGCCTCCCAAAATTTCCTCAAGGTTTTGCTTCACCTCGAAGTTTCGAAAATGTCTCGAGTAACTATGTTAGTGCTGATGTGGTTGTAGTTAACGGAAGAACATCTGGGGACAATCACATTTGGTCCCCAACAACGTCAATGTTTTAAACATATGAGTTATGATTTCGAATCTTCAGGAGGAAGATCGAATTTCGATAATTCTCATTCTCAAGCTTAGAGCAGTTTCACAAACACTAGTTTCCATAATTACATACCAAAGGCAGTAGTTAGTGTTCCCAAAAGCGATAAAATCACCTCATATGAGCAACCTTCCTAGAAATTTACCTACTTTTCCGACCATGTCTTAGTTAGTAGCCAACCTTGGTGATGCACCAAAACAAGACCATCCTATATCTAGGAGCTACAAACCAGTATCTAAGCGATATGGTTTCTTTATATTGAAGGTGCAATGCGGTATATAGATATCATAGCATTGCCAGGACACCAGTTCACTATTCCATGGAAATAGACATTACTAGAATACCATAGAGACATTAGGTAATGGCATGGCCAACATACACACTTAATAAGACAATTAGGACCATCGAAATCACAATTGTAGAAATTTAGGAGCAAGCCGTGCAAGTGAATATCAAACATGTAGTCATGTTAACGACATAAACCACCAGTCAGTCATCTTACCCTTGTTTGTTCAAATACTTCAATCACATGGTACCTCAATCGGGTAGAATCCCAACGCCACAAGGCAAATATATTATGTCATGTGTGAGTGCAGTGATTGCACTGTTTCCATTACCAATCCAATAATGCCAGTTAATCTTATTTCGTTGGATTTCATGGATTTCCACGTAATCCACGAGATGGATCGACTGTATCATTATTATTCTTTTAGTCATCTTCTGACGACCTGTTATCCCTGTGGTCACCTTCACAGGCAAACATAAAAAATTCAAGCACGAATTAATTCCCACTGTGAAGGCGAAACTTTTTTTAAGAAAATATGGTGAAGGCTTTTTAGCATGTGTTGTAGAGGAAGACGACAATTCGGTACAGCTGGAAATTATGAACCTAGTCAAACTAAATTCTTGACGTCATACATAAATATCTATCTTTGATACCACTAGATTGAGATGTGTGAGGCACCATTGATCTATGTCCAAGTATAACACCTATTTTCCTTGAATCTTCATCGTAGAGTCCTCTGCTTCAATTTATGAAAAGCAAAGACTGAACCTTAAAATTTTACATTGTTTACTAGCAATTCAATAGGGTGATGATTAAAAACCGTTAATCCATGTCTTGAATTGAAGATCTCTCCGACCAACTCTATAGAACCCGAGCTTTCTTAGAGATTAATTTGAAGTTTGGTTACGACCAGCTGAAGATCGGAAATAATGATGTTCCAAAGACTGCGTTCAGGACTCGATATGTTCATTATGAGTTCTTTGTGATGTCATGCGGGTTGGCGAATGCTCCAATATCGTTCATGAACCTGACGGACCGCGTATTCTGCCCATATCCCGAGACATTAGTGATAACCTTATTGAGAACTTCCTTGTTCACTACCAATAATGAAGTCAAACTTTCTAAACCCCGATGATTTGATTTGAGCAATTTCAAAGCCAATCAACATTACACTAATTTTCCAAATGCCAGTTTTGTTTAGATCATGTGCCTTTTTGGGAGACGTGATCTTAGTAGACGACATTTTTGTCAATCCCCAAAAATTGTTGCAATTAAAAAAAAAATCAATCAATGTCTACGATTGCACCATCATGTACTACCCTGGTTATGTAAACGTAGTTGCTGATGACTTCAACAGAAAAACACATGAATGATCGAATACCTTTCAGCCTGTCCTATCCCATTTTAGTTACAACTCACGAGTATTGATGTGACGTTATTGTTATAGTCACCCCTTATATCCAGATGAATATAAGAGAATATCACTATGGACTTCGTGTACGAGGAGCCTCGTACGCGTGGAGACAATGATGATTTTTCGATGATTGTCGACCGACTTACTAATGTGCCCATCTTCTGTCAGTCCATGAGGACACCCTTTAGAGCACTTGGCAAAATCCTGTCCCACATTCATTCTTATTTTTTTCCTTAACGCTGACATTTTTTGAAACGCCCATGGTCAACTAAGTGGAAATCCTACGTGGATTTCATGCGTGGACATCTGAGTCCTTATCACTTCCTATTCCTTTTTACATCTTTCTAGATAGTACGTGTTTTTACGAACACGTGAGTGCGAACAATGCATAAATCGAACGATTTATGCACTTTTCCCAATGAGGGGCAAAATAATAATTTTATACCCTCGGGATTCCATTACTTATTTATCAAGACAACAATCGGTTGTTGGTATTGCAGGTTGCAGACTATAATATCGATAACCTATTTGTTGGGTTCGTTAAGCAAGTGGGCAAGTAGGCCTGTCTCCAGTAGTATTTTATTAATTAGGTCTCGTGCCTAATTAATTATTGTTTGGGCTCGACCCAAAGACACACACACCCTTACTTTCATAGTGCTTGTCACTACGATCGCGTGGACGCAAGCAATACAAAATTCAAAGAAACCACTCTACTAAAAATGCTACATAGGAAACGGAAAAATGTGTAAGAGACTTGTATCCATATTTCTTCCTTGATTAAATCATGTTGCTTCTAATTTCGAGGACGAAATTTTCTTAAGGGAGGTAGATTGTGATATCCCGCCTCGAGATTTATTGTATTTTATTCTCAGTTGTAGTGAAATTATCAAAATACCCCTGAGATGCCACGTATGCCTTCCACATGGACCTCAATTTTTCTTTCACTTTTCCAGTCTTATTTTACTATTATCAAATATTACTCATTTTTACAAACACGTGGCCTCAGACAGAACTCAATTCGGAGTTGTACGAAGAAGTTATGTTCGAAATAGTGTAAATTTACATGAGATAAATTCAAATTCTAAAAACTGACCTAGTGCAGTGTATCACTGCTTGGTCCGGCCTGGGAAAAAAAAAACATCAACCTTAAAAGAGGCTTAATGAAACCCACACTTTTGTGCCATCATCCATCAGACATCATTTCTTTTCTTTTAAAAAAAAATATATATTTTCTTTCTCTCCCTCTATCTCACATCTTTCTCTTTCTCTCTCTTACACACACACGCCATATCCCATCACTTTTCCCTCACATCTCTCTCCCTCATGGTCCCATTTTCCCTCATTTCCCTCATTTCAGCCGATTCTTACCCACTCAACCTTATCTGATATTTCAAACTTTCTCCCGTAGATCCCTCTTTACTCTCTCACTTTCGGTGAACATCACCACCATCACTCCAAAGCTCCATCAACACCTCCCAAATTCTCCCAAAAATTATCTAGGACCATATGCAACTCCTTAGGGGTGCCACACTAGGACGAAACAAGGTTTCCGTTTCGGCGTTTGATGAACTTTGGTGAATTGAAACTTCTCGGGCCATGGTAAGCTTAGGATGTCTACCATTAAAATCTCTCTTGGGTTCCAGTGCATTTTTCTACCATGCATGCAGGTTTCTATGTGTTTAAAGGACAAATATCTAACCTACCATGTTTTCTAGCAAGTTGTAGGATTTTCCATGCCAAACCTAGCCAAACCTTGTTGACTTGGTCGAGTTTGAAGGTGTAGGACGACTTCCTACAATCTCTAAGCCACAGATTTGAGCTTACATGCTTGAATCCCCTCTGTTCAGAAAGTTCCAAGTCAGGCAGTAGCTTTTAGGCTGTTTTTTGAGCAGCTCCGACCAACTTTTGGACTTAAAATGGTTATAATCTTATTCATCTCGTCCTAAGCTTCGTTTTGGTATATTATGGGTCAAATTTGGTTATGTAATGGCTCCGAACGGGCATTTGAATTTCTTCCCAAAATTCCGATGAAAATGCCGTTCTTGTGCAAATTGGGAGAAATTAGGTTTATTACATTTATTATTATTAGTTTAGTGATTAGTGTAGTAATTTTTCCGTTTAAGAGTAGACCACCCGGAGGAGTACTGTGGGCAGAATAGTTAGACGGTTACGACCTACATGAATCTGTGAGTGGGTCTTTTCGTTTTACGTGTGTGTGTAGATATATATATATATATATATATATATATATATGTATGTATATGTTATTTTTTTCCCAACAACTGCTTTTATATACTATGATATGACATGTTATGTTTAGCCTTACAAATAGACTTTCCGTACACTTTATGTTTTTAATATTATTTGTGAGCATAAACTTGTGGCATGACATCCTTACAATGGACTAGCGCAGCACATGTGATGTAGTAACAGAGAGTAAAACCTACACCCAGCATGTTCCATTGTCTGAATATCTCTACAATGGACTTGCGTGCCTACATAAATTAATGAGCATTGATTTCTTGTAATAACGTTTTGAGATTTAATGTTGAGATACCTTGTTGGTGTACCCTACATCTTTTCACTCACTTCTGCTACAGGGTACTGTATTACATACTAGTATTATAATATTTTTGGGAAAGCATATACTTTGTTTACAGAGAGGGGTTACACTTTTCGAAAAGGTTTTACAAACTTTATTTTCAGGCCCACTTACCTTTGTTTTTCGCCCCTCCAAGATTTTAGTGGCAGAGGTTTCTTAACGACGAGAATTGTTGGTAAAAACTATTATGTAGGAGACTCCTCCTTTCGGTATAAATGTCCTTACTTTTCTTTTACTGCAATTTATCTATGCTCTAACATTACTTGTGTGATATGGGTTCAATCCCACTCACATGCGCACTCTAAATTAGTTACTTTTAGGTTTTTAATTTATTCACATTTTTCCACATCACTACGCTTTATGGCTTCGTCACTTTGTGGGTGTCGGCCAACACATCATGATTTGGGTGTCTACGTGGACATTTCGGATCGGGGTGTGTCAAATTGTTTCTAGATTAAATCCTAAATTTTCTAAATTAAATATTGTAAGTTTTAACGCAAGGGTTTGAAAAGGTCTTACCATTTGTATTTATTAATAATTTTATTAATTGTTTAAATTTTCGCCATTTTTCTCATATTTACTACAACAGTGACAACTAATTTTGTAACCAGAACTAAAATGATGAGTAGAATTTCAAGTATGGATTATTTATGTGCGTTTTGGCAAGTGAGAATTCAAACACAAGTGCGACCAACAAAAAATAAGAAATTCAATTCACAGTTTTGGACGAATTGGATTTTTTGAGGATGAAGTATTTTGATTCTTGAAGAAACAAGTCATTAGTAACAGGCTCTTTAGCCAAAATGGTCTCTGAGATTTGCATAACACATCACTTTGGTCCCTGAGATTGAAAATCAATAGAAATGGTCCCTGAGATTGTCCACCATCCATTATTTTGGTCATTCCGTTAAAAACTCCCTTAAGTGTCCCGGAGCTCTTGGCCGAAAGTTTGGGCAATTTTCAAAGCTTCGTAACTCAATCGTTTCTTAACCAAATTTGACCCATAATATATCAAAATGAAGATAGGAAAGCTTAGAATAAGATTATACCTATTTAGAAGCCCAATGGTTGGTTGCGGAAAAATTGGAAAACTCGCCAGAAACTGGGTAAACTTTAAACTTTCATAACTTCTTCAATACTCAACGACATCGAGTGATTCAAAAATGAAAATCATACTTCTCAACGAGACGAAGAGAATGGTACCTTTCTAGACGGCTAAATCTTCATGGTTTGGCTCATAAATGGCTTGAAAGTGGATAACTCAAGACCAAGGCAGCCACTTTCGATCCGTTTTTCGGCCAAACCACGACAATTTAGCCATCGAGAAAGGTATCAGTCTCTTCGTCTCATCAAGAAGTATGATTTTCATTTTTGAATCACTCGATTTAGTTCAGTATTGAAGAAGTTATGAACGTTTAAAGTTTACCCAGTTTCTGGCGAGTTTTCCAGTTTTCCTGCGGACCAGTCACCTTTCAAGCTATTTTTCAGCCATCTCCGGAAACCATGGGGCTTCCAAATAGGTATAATCTTGTTCTACACTTTCCTATCTTCATTTTGATATATTATGGGTTGAATTTGGTTAAGAAACGATTGAGTTACGAAGCTTTGAAAATTGCCCAAACTTTCGGCCAAGAGCTCCGGGACACTTAATGAAGTTTTAACGGAATGACCAAAATAATTGATGGTGGACATGATAGGAGCATATTTATGCAACTTAGTTAGCTTGTTTCCTTGCATTTACATAGTTAGTTTCTATTTTTTTAGAGTGTTTTAAGCCATTTTTGTGTGTTTGTAGGTTTAAATGGCAAAAGTGGCAAGAAAAGGCGATTTGGAGCATTTTAGAGCAGTTTTGGGCTTGGAATAGACAACATATGAATGGAGCAAGGTGGATGGACGTTTTTGAAGATCAAAAGAGGCTAGGAATGTGCTAAAGAGTTGAAGAAATTAATTCAAGACATAGAAGATGATAAGCTCATATTTATACATATTTTACATCAAATTCTCTTGTCTTTTCTTAGTTATTTTCTCATATTTTTGTACTATTTACTTTGTTTTGGTGTTTTATCGAATTTATCTAGCTAAGAAAATAAAATTAGCATAAGTGTGATTTTTAGTAATAAAATCGTAAAAACTGCTTTGCCCACTATTTTTGGTTAATAAAAATAAGATAGTATTATAAATATATATATATATATATAAATAAATATATATATATATATATATATATATATATATATATATAAAAGATGTGAACGTGAATGTGCAGCAGTGGGATGGCAGAAATAATATAATAGGGCACGCGTGGGAGACAACGAGGAAAGGCAGACAAAAAGAAGGAAGGCAGCTAGGCTGCCATATTGTAGAAAAGAATAAGAAGTCAGTACGTGCAGGAGGTGAAGGGGGAAGGTGAGCTGCCATTAGGCAGCGGGACTGGAGAGACAACGGGGAATAACGCAGCGCTTCCTGGCAGCTTGCCAGAAGAGGTGCTGCCTTGTGCAGCTGGAGAAAAACAGCAAGGAAATGGGACCTTCCTGGCGAGGGAGGAACAGAAAGCGGAAACACGGGGGAGGTCCTCACGGTTTAAAACAGGAGAAGCGAGCAACGCGCAGGCGAGAGACGCGAGACGCGAGAGGTCAGAGAGCAGGCACGCTGCCTTGGCAGCGACTGACGCAGTGAGCTGGGCAGCTTGCGAGCCGCGGGAAAGGAAAGAGTCAGCTCGGTTGGAGGAAGCAGCAAGGCTGCACGTGGAGATTAAAGGCGCTGCATTTGGGAACTTGTGAGATAGGGAGAGACGCAAGGAGCTGTGAAGCAGGAGGCTTGTGGAGAAACTGTGCAGTGCATGCACAGAGGGCAAGGCTGCGCAGAAATGAGGAGGAACTTGAGGGCAATGCACAGATTCACTGCAATCTCTCTCTCTCGGTTAATTCGTTCCTAAACTCACGTTTTATTTCTGTTTTAATTTTAATAATGTGTAACTAATTTTATTTTGGCTAGAGTTTAATTCAAAACCATGAATATATTTGTAATTTGAATTGATTACCTTCAGTTGTGATTTCTGTGTTGTGAATTTAATTTGCTTAACTGCTTGATTGATAACTTATTTTTGTATGTCGATTAAGGATGCATACTTAATTTACATGCATGAATTTGATGCTAGATTATGAGGGAGTTTCACCTAATAGTTACAATCTTATAATCACAAGTAGTGAAGGTCGCTTATAAACGATCGCGTTGAATGAATTCTTGGCATTGGTTTCATGCTCATCATAGTAACGAATGCCTCGTCAACACTTATAGTTCTCATTGTGCTTCATGATTCTTGATTGTTTCCTTATTGTGCTCATCACGTAAGGAACCTTTGAGGAATGCTTTGAATTGTTGTATGCGCTTTCCCATCCAATTCATTAACTTAAGGAGAACTTGAAGGTTAATTTAAGCGTATCTAATTAACTTGGGGTGTTGAGTTTCATAATTTATTGGAAGAACAACTGAAAATCAATTTAGGTTGCATATGTGTCATGTGTGGAGAATAATCCTCTAGCTAGTCCGTCATTTATCATTTTACCTTAATTTTATGTTTTTGTCAATTCTGTAATTTAATTAAGTTTAATTTACTTTTCGTAAAAATCAATCCCCCATTTATTTTAAAGTTTTAGGTTTGTTAGAAATTAATTTAGTTTGTGTTTTCTTGAGTTTTGAAGTATTTTGAGTCTTTTGATTTATTTTAGTTTATTTGTTAGTTTTATTTTGAGTGATTCTAATTAAGTGTTTTGATTTTAGTTTAGAGTTTTAAATTTTGTTTTTACGTTTTTAATTTAATTTTACTTGGGTTAGCATCCCTAGTTAATCCCCGGCCTAGAACGATCCCTACTTATCCATATACTACAACTGTCACAAATAGGGTTTAAATTTGTGCGTTAATTTATTTTCGCATCAAATTTTTGGCGCCGTTGCCGGGGATTAGCAAATTTGCTAATCCTTTTATTTTTGTTTTTGCTTATGTTTATTTGTGTTTGTGTATGTTACTTTTGATATTTGATTTATTTTTCTTTCTTTGAATTGAGGTACAAATGGAGCAAGACCTGGATTCTACTAGCATTCAAGATCTATTGGCACAGCTCACTGCTCAATTAACTCATAATGCCGAACGGACCACAATGCCAAGTGTCCCTACATTTGATATGCCCTATGAGCAAGGATTTCAAACTCATCAATATCCCCAATTTTCTGCAAATGAAGATGTTTGGGGATATCAAGGCTATAACCAATCAAGGGGCAACATGTTTTCCAACACTTATAATTCGGATTGGAGAAGTAATTCAGAGTATATGTGGGATGAACCTCAACAATTTCAACAAGGTGGATATTGGCAGCAAGACGAGTTCTATTCAAGACCTATGCAGCCACCACAGCATCCCCCACAACAATTCCAATCGAATCAAAGTATGCCCGTGGATTATAATCAAATGCTTGAAGAATTAATTTCTTCGGTACAGGGTTCACAAAAAGAAGAACAATTGCCGCCATCGGAGGAGTACTATCAATGGCCATATGAATCACCACAGCCTCCACCACAATCTCCCCAACCAAATTCAGGTACGTCCTCGGATAATGACATTTTGAATAAGTTACTAACCTCTTTGACCCAGGACGTAGAAAATCGAAACATGGAGATGCAAAATAAAGCCAACAAGGTGGATGCTTTGGAGGAGCAAGTTGGGCAGATTATGGAGTTCATGGCACAGATTCGAGAGCAAAGTGAGGTCTCCAACTCAACTCTTGAAAATTCAAAGGCAGAAAGTGAAATCGATGAAGCCATCACTTTGGGAAGTGATATGGAGGATGAAGTTGTCCCAGAACCATCCAAACAGAGCCCGAACATGGATGAATTGCCGATTCAAGAAGAAGATGAGGATGACGACTTGGGCAGTTTAGAAGAATTCTTATCGCAAACCCCTCAAGTCCTTATGCCATCCAACTCAGGTGAGGAGGTTCTAAGTTCAATTCATTCTGACATCGTTCCACCAAATGTCCCTTTTCCTTGCAGGTTTTTAAATCCCAAGGAAGAAGTGAATGAAAAATACGTTGTGGAAGATCTTCCCAAGGTGCAAAGTGATATCCAAATTCTTGGTGTACCAAATCAAGTTCCCGATGGTATTGAAACGTTCAAAGAGACGTGTACACCAAGAAGAATTATTCCAGAAAATGAGGTGGCCGGAGAATTTGTTGAATACATCCAAGAGGCTGTGCATGAGACAAATGCCAAGGAAGTTGAGTTTGATAACAGAGGCCATGTCACAATCATCACATGCAATCTGGCTAAGTGCAAATTCCCTGAAACATTCCAAGATGTGGTGTTTGTGATTGAGTTTGATCGAGATTTTAAGCCATCTTCTCCAATTTTAATTTTAAGTTATACTAACAATCTAATTTTGATGATTCAGGCACCGTCACTAGAACTTAGACCGTTGTCGGATCATTTCAAGTACCACCGTCCGTTCAAGGATAAACCCATGCATGTGAATAATGAAGGGAGGCCTAGGAATCACCCACAATCAGATTTGCATTTCCTAATCCCTTCTCTTTACTGCTTTCATTTTGTTTTGTTTATTTAGTTGTGATTTTTGTTTTGTTTATTTAGTTGTGATTTTTGTTTAGAAAGTTAAACATAGTCTTTTTACTTTGATTTACTTATTTTACATTGATAAAAAAAAAAAAAAAGTAAAAAAAAAAAAAAAACATAAACATTCATATAAATAAAATAAAAAAGTAAAAAAATAAAAAAAATAAAAAAATAAAAAAACAACACAAAAATACTTATATTTATATATATAATTAAATAAACTGAAAATGCATAAATATTTTACAATAAATTAAACTAATAGCTTTCATTGGTCGTTGGTTGGTGGTGCCTCGGAGGTCGACGGAGCCCTAGAAAGACGAAGCGCCAGAGTTGGATCATTCAGAGCCTCAATACTTGGTGCTGCACCCGAGGACGAAGGCAACATAAACCTCGGGAGTAACGCCATAAACCGTTGATGATCACTCTGAATCCGCACTTCGGACTCCTGCATCTGATCCAGCTTCCTCTTCATGCTGGTTGAGTAATTGGTTGCAAGCATGTGCAAATCCCTGTTCTCATGCCTAAGCACTCTGACCTCCTGCCGAAGACTAGCCACTTCAGCCATCAACGACTCCACCTGACGAGTTCGTGCAAGAAGGCGCTGGCCCATGTTTGATACTGAGCCTGCGCATCGGACGCTGTAGGCCATAGAGTCCTGAACAGCTAGTTCGTCGGACCGCCTTGAAAGTATCCTAGTGTCTCTAGGAGTGAGCAGATTTCTGGCCACCACCGATGCGGTTGTTTCGTTCATCATCATGGAATCCCCAACTGTAAGAGGACCATTTGGGGATATGAAGGATGGCTGCCAAATGTTGGTTGGAGAAGATATATCACTATCTTCCCCAACATTCAAGTTAAGGCGACGGTCAGAAGGGCAAAACATATTTGAAGGTGTTGAGAATGAAGAGTCGAACTGATCAAGATTAAAAGAAGTGCAAGAGGGAGTGTTTACAGGAGGGAACGTTTACCAGATGAAGTGTTTACAGGGGGAGTTTAAGTGTGTTGTGGAACAAAAATGAGCGTTCTTATAAGAAAAAGAAATCGTTGAGGCATCACTCAGCAGTCGAAGAGGCGCCCTCTCGCAAATCAAAGAGCCGGGCTCCTTTCTCAAAAGCCGGATTCTTTTCTCAAAAGCGGCGTCTCCGTCTCAAAAGTCGGACTCCGTCTCAAAAGTCGGTTCCTTTCTCAAAAGTCGGACGCCGTTCTCTCAAAAGTCGGGCGTCTCTCTCAAAAGTCGGAGCGGTCAGGAATCACGAGGCGAACAGCTTTTCCAATTTTGTCGTCACTCGTCACGCGCGCTGTCAGCTTTGCGCAAATTACGGGTGGCTTTTTCAGAAAGCGCGTAACCTGTACTGTTCATCCATCCACCGGCTGCCGACAGGGGTAAAGGAACAGTTTCGGTTATGAAGAAAAGTCCTATAAACGTCTACCTTCGCCTTCAACAGCAAAGGCAAACTCTCTCAACACTTCTTCATCTCCGAAATTTTTCATCTCCGAAAATGCCTTTCCATCAAACCTTCTCGAGTTTCTCTGTGTTTCTCATTCCCTGGGATACCTTTACAAACAAGTCATCTAGAGCTAGAGTATTTCATATCATGAAGGTTGAAAGCAAGAGTATCTCATATCATGCTTTCTCCCTGTCCTTGTCCTTGTCTTTGTGATAAGGAGAAAGCGGGCAATCAGCCAACAATCGGTGTCAATCTTCCAATCTAAGAACCGACTACCTGGAAATCCTTCCTGATTGCTTACCTAGCATTGCTTACCTAGCATTGCTCTCGAGTGCTCATCTTCAACCACTGATGTACTTCCGAAGAAGTCACCACATCTGCCTGGAGAACAGAGAAGGCAAGTGAAAATGATACTTGAAGCATGTGGAGACAAGGTGCTGTTTCATCTTCAAGATCAAGTCTCATTTTCCTTGCTAAGAAGTTCCCCAGCCCAGTTCAAGCATACACCTGTGGAACGATACTTCTTCAAAAGCAAAAGTATCTCATATCATCAGAGTCAGAGGCAAAGATATCTCATGGCATGCTTTTCCTTTACCCTTGCTCTTGGCTACGAGTCAAGGTGAAAGAAAGGAAATCGGTCGGCACTTGGACAGATTGAACAAAGAAGCAGACCACCACCTCTGCCTCGTGCCTACCTGCCATGCAGAAGAACAAAAAGAGAAGAATGTAGCCTGCAGACTCAATCAACCCGGCAGAAGGAGTCTGAGTTGAAACCAAGAGCTCGAGAAGCTTCAACAACACCACCAATCAAGTCTCATTTTCCTTGCTAAGAAGTTCCTGAGGCCAGTTCAAGTTCAAAGCTGTGGAAAGTCACCAAACAGGACCAATGATCACTTTTTAGTTTTATTATTATCTTTTATTTTCATTTTCAATTTTTCGTTTGTTTGTTTTTTCTTGCGTGCTTAACTGACTTATTTCTTTTCTTTGCAGGAACTTTTGGTTATTTCCACCCTTGAAGTTGATTGCAAAATTTTAGCTTGGGGGGTCATCGCTTGATTTTCTGCAAATTAGGGAAGTTTTCAGTCCTATTGCTTTATTTTGTTTCTTTATATTTATCTTTTTCATTTTTATTTGCATTTTATTATATTTTCTGACATTGGGGACAATGTCTAGTTTAAGTGTGGGGGTAAAGAGTATAAAAATGACCAAATTGAAAATTTTTGTACCTTCAACTTTGAACTGGTTTCATTTGTTTCCATGTTATTGCTTTGTGTTTTCTTAATTAAGTTGTTGTTTTTTTTAAAAAAATAAAAAAAAATAAAAAAAAATAAAAAAAAATAAAAAAAAAATCCAAAAATTTAAAAAATCCAAAAATATTTCCTTGTTTTCCTTATTGTTTTGAATTAGATTTTTGTTAGTTCCCCGACCCAATGATATAATCGGATAAAGTTTGAACCATGATCATCAAGAACTTAGTTAACATGTGTTTTGTGAAATTCCTTATTCTTGTGTTAGTTTTGTACATATTTGATTATCCTTGAAAAACTAAATGCACATAGCCTTGTTAATGTGAAACTAAAGCATGATTTAAAGCTCCATATGTGAATTTAGTGACCATATACATCCTATGTGAGTTTTTGAGCCTATTGAAAGTGTGTGCATTTTTCATACACTCCTATTCTTTCATGTGTGATGAACTTATGTGAGATACTTCTCTAGAACTTGCATAACGATCTTTCGAAATTTTTGTCATTGATTGCATGAACTTGAAAATGATAGAGGCATTAGGTTTACCACCATGGCCCAAATAACCTTGTTTCCCAAAGAAAAATGATATCATTAGATTGCCAATTTGTGCCGTATATGTGAACCTTTTATTTCTTATCACCAGATATGTCTACCCTTATGCCTGAAATAAATATTTTTCCTTACCCTTTCCAAGCGAGCAATGCAAGAAAGGGGACCTTCCTGGCGAGGGAGGAACAGAAAGCGGAAACACGGGGGAGGTCCTCACGGTTTAAAACAGGAGAAGCGAGCAACGCGCAGGCGAGAGACGCGAGACGCGAGAGGTCAGAGAGCAGGCACGCTGCCTTGGCAGCGACTGACGCAGTGAGCTGGGCAGCTTGCGAGCCGCGGGAAAGGAAAGAGTCAGCTCGGTTGGAGGAAGCAGCAAGGCTGCACGTGGAGATTAAAGGCGCTGCATTTGGGAACTTGTGAGATAGGGAGAGACGCAAGGAGCTGTGAAGCAGGAGGCTTGTGGAGAAACTGTGCAGTGCATGCACAGAGGGCAAGGCTGCGCAGAAATGAGGAGGAACTTGAGGGCAATGCACAGATTCACTGCAATCTCTCTCTCTCGGTTAATTCGTTCCTAAACTCACGTTTTATTTCTGTTTTAATTTTAATAATGTGTAACTAATTTTATTTTGGCTAGAGTTTAATTCAAAACCATGAATATATTTGTAATTTGAATTGATTACCTTCAGTTGTGATTTCTGTGTTGTGAATTTAATTTGCTTAACTGCTTGATTGATAACTTATTTTTGTATGTCGATTAAGGATGCATACTTAATTTACATGCATGAATTTGATGCTAGATTATGAGGGAGTTTCACCTAATAGTTACAATCTTATAATCACAAGTAGTGAAGGTCGCTTATAAACGATCGCGTTGAATGAATTCTTGGCATTGGTTTCATGCTCATCATAGTAACGAATGCCTCGTCAACACTTATAGTTCTCATTGTGCTTCATGATTCTTGATTGTTTCCTTATTGTGCTCATCACGTAAGGAACCTTTGAGGAATGCTTTGAATTGTTGTATGCGCTTTCCCATCCAATTCATTAACTTAAGGAGAACTTGAAGGTTAATTTAAGCGTATCTAATTAACTTGGGGTGTTGAGTTTCATAATTTATTGGAAGAACAACTGAAAATCAATTTAGGTTGCATATGTGTCATGTGTGGAGAATAATCCTCTAGCTAGTCCGTCATTTATCATTTTACCTTAATTTTATGTTTTTGTCAATTCTGTAATTTAATTAAGTTTAATTTACTTTTCGTAAAAATCAATCCCCCATTTATTTTAAAGTTTTAGGTTTGTTAGAAATTAATTTAGTTTGTGTTTTCTTGAGTTTTGAAGTATTTTGAGTCTTTTGATTTATTTTAGTTTATTTGTTAGTTTTATTTTGAGTGATTCTAATTAAGTGTTTTGATTTTAGTTTAGAGTTTTAAATTTTGTTTTTACGTTTTTAATTTAATTTTACTTGGGTTAGCATCCCTAGTTAATCCCCGGCCTAGAACGATCCCTACTTATCCATATACTACAACTGTCACAAATAGGGTTTAAATTTGTGCGTTAATTTATTTTCGCATCAGAAGATAAGGAATCGGCTAAAGAGAATGAACATTATCCAAAACCTTATCTTATCTTATTCTAACCTTATCCTAATCCTATTCTAACTAAATTCTAGCTGCAATGGGGAGTTATTTTCATATTATGACATCTAAAAACCTGATTTCTAGAAGGCCTTACCTTTTCCTAAAAGGGTGTCGCATACCTTATCCCTTGTCCTTCTAGAAACCTACCACAACACCCCTTTTCTAGAAGCCTAGAAATCTGCCGCACCCTAAATCCTTGTCCCTGTTGGTTTGTGATGTGCAATCCCTTTCCAACACAACCTTTGGAGTGCCAAATCCTTCTCCAAAACTACCTCGTGCCGTGTGCCTTCAGCCTATAAATACACCACAATGCCACACCATTGAGAACACACATAAGAGCCTAAAATCAGAAAAACACACTTTTGCTACAGCTTTGCAAGGAAGGAGAAGAAGAAGCTTAGAGTCGTGCCTGCCATTCAAGACCTTTGGATTGTTGGAGCGTTTCTAGGTGTATTCTATCTTTTGTTTTCAATGTTTAATTTTAACTGTCTTTGTTTAATTGCAAACATGAGGAACTAATTTCGTTTTAGTTGGAGGTGGATTCAAAGCCATGAACATATATGTGATATGAATTGATTACATCCAGTTATTATTTCATAAATCGTGAGTGCAATTTACTTAATTGTTTGATTGATAACTTATTCTTATGTGTTGATTAAGGGGGCCCACTTAGTTTGCATGCATAAGTTTGATGCTAAAATATAAGGGAGTTTCACCTAATAGTTATGAACTTATATTTACAAGTAGTGGAGGTTGCTAGTCATAATCGCGTTAAGTAAATTCCTGGCAGGAGTATCATGCAGTTCATAGTTATGAATGTCATGTCGATGCTTATGATTTTCACAGAACTTAATGATCTTTGATATGTATCTCTATTGTGCAGTTCATGTAGGGAACTTGATAAGAATAATTTGGTTGCATCGCTGAGTCCAATTCAATGAAGTTAGGAAAATCTGATGGTTAATTTGTGCAGTTCACGGTTAACTTGGGGCATTGTCTTCATGGTTTATAGGAAGAATAATTGGAAATCGATTTGTATGCATATGTGTCATGTGTGGAAAAGGACCCTCTAGCTAGCCTTTCACCCCCCTTAATTCACCCAATTTCGTACCCTTTTGTTTGTTTCTGCAAGTTTGTTTGTTTGTTAAATCTTAAATTCGTCAAAACAACCCCCCATTTAGTATTCTGAGTCTTTTTAGTTTAATTTTCGTCCAAACTTCCCTTTAGTTCCTGTTTCGAGTCAATTTAACTTAGTTTGTGTGTTTTGAATCAGTTAGCTTATTTTGAGTAGTTTAAGTTTAGTTTTCTGTTTTTTAGTCTAGTTTAGTGATTTAGAGTTTAATTTGTGTAGATTAGCAGCCCTCCTAATCCCCGACCTAGAACGATCCCTACTTACACATACTACAACTATCAAAAAGAGGGTTTAAGTTTGTGTGCTATTTTATATCACATCAGGACAATCTTAGGGACCATTTCTATTGATTTTCAATCTCAGAGACCAAAGTGATGTGTTATGCAAATCTTATGGACTATTTTCGCTAAAAGCCTTAGTAACGCATTAGTTACCTATTGGCTGGCACATAATTTATAGAGGCGTTTTAATATAGATGCTTAGCTTCTAAAATTGTGAGATTAAACATTTACATCTTTTTTTTTGGTAGTTTTATTAGCACCCCACAATATTATGAATACACACCACTTTCTTTTATTTGGTTTGGACTTCCTTTTTTACGCTTATTTAAATTAAATAAAAAGCAAACAAACAAAATCAGCACCACCCTCTTCGCCATACTACTCCTCAACAGCCACCCACCATGGCGGCACCTCCATTAACAAAATGATCTCAAGTATGCCAAAACATATGATGACTTACAATTAAACTCATAGAAAGTCAATTCCTAGTCACTTACAATTAAACTCATAGAAATTCCATTCCTAGTTGACTACGAAAGGATCGATTCTCTGCAAGTAGCATTTTTCCAAATTTTGCCAGCCCATCATGTAGGTATCCCTGATTAGGCTGATTTCGACATTAAAATTTTCAATTTTATGGTATTCCATGTCTTGCAGAATATTAGCAGAAGTGAGAATTCTAGAGAGAGAGATCGGTGGGAAGGAGGTGGTTATCATTGATCGACGACACTGACGAAGAAAGTGGCGGTGGGTGAGCGGTTGATATAGGGTGTTGGAATGTTTTCGTTTGTTAACTATTGTAAAAAGGCGGGGTGTCTTCAACAAATAAAAGGGCTGAAATTGGAATTTTAGAAAATAATTTTGAACCTGGGGTGTATTCATAAGATCGTGGGGTGTTAATATAAGCACTTTTTTTTTTTTTTACCAAACAATATTTATATACTAAGGAGTTAGAGGGGGAGTGGGCCAAGCCTCACAATAGGCCAACAATAATAATGTGAGTTTAAATTCGTTTTTTGTGAGAATCAAATCTAAGACCTCTCACTTACAAGTGGAGATAAATATTACTAGATTGTAGTACTAAGTTGCAACATTCATGTCTTTTAGACTTTTGATTGAACATCTTTCTATAATTTAGGTGCCACATATATTCGAAGTAGCCTTTCTCATAATGAAAAATTACCAAATTTGCCATTATATTTAATATACCTATCAGTTTTTGGATGACATGTCAAACAAGATTCATAGATGAAAATCGTAGGATTCAATTTCAATAAAAATTCTTTCAAACTACACATGGGACGTGATATATGCTCTTACTTGCACCAATGCTTACAAATGAATTTTCTATCGTACCATCATTGAAATTTCAATCATACCACCATTGAAATTTAACTCTATTTTTCTTCGAGTTTTTATCACAAATGGTCCCTGAAACCCTCACTTTCAACATCAATCAATGTTGTCCCTGACATTCACTATCGCACATCAATTTGGTCATTCCGTTAAGATTTCGTCAACTATTCTGTTAGTTTTTATGTGGGACCCACAAATTCAATGAAATGGTGACACGTGGATTACTCAAAATAAGAGTTTTTATCGCAAATGGTCCCTAACATTGATCAAACTCCTCATTTTGGTCCCTAAGTTTCAAAAATCAATAAATTTGGTCCTAACTTTCACTACCGCACATGAATTTAGTCATTCCTTTAAAATTTCATCAATATTTTTCGTTTGTGAGCTGATGTGGTCCCACTAATCCAATCATATGACTCCACTTGGATTAACTATAAGAAACTATTTTTTTAAAAGTGAACCAACGAACGAGTATTCTGGGCTGGCATTTCTTGCATCCCAATTGATAATAATAAAAAAAAAACTCAATCTAAATTCAATAAAATCAAATCCAAATCCAATTCAAATTTGATAGGATTATAACCAACTGAGGAGCGAGTTCAGGGGGCCAAGTACTTTATGTCATATCCCGGCCCGGGTCCACCACATCCCGGGCCTATTCCACCATCGTAGCACGATATTGTCCGCTTTGGGCTTACCATTCCCTCACGGTTTTGTTTTTGGGAACTCACGAGCAACTTCCCAGTGGTTACCCATCTTGGGAGTGCTCTGGCCTCCTTCTCGCTTAACTTCGGAGTTCTGATGGAACCCGAAGCCAGTGAGTTCCCAAAAGGCCTCGTGCTAGGTAGGGTGAGAATATACATTTAAGGATCACTCCTCTGGGCGATGTGGGATGTTACACTTTAGTAGTGTCATATTGCCTTCCTTTTCTTTTTGAGATACCCTGATGATGAAGACGACGATGACGATTTTCTTTCTTTTAGTTTTGGTTTTTAGTTTCTTACTTTACTTTTAGTTTTAAATCTTAAAAATTAGTTTCTTATAGTTAATCTATGTGGAGCCATATGATTGGATTAGTGGGACAAAAAATATTGACGAAACTTCAATGGAAGGATTAAATTGACGTGTGGTATTGAAAGTAAGGGACCAAATTTATTGATTTTTGAAACTCAGGGACAAAAATGAGGAGTTGGATCAATGTTAGGGACTATTTGTGATAAAAATCCTTATTTTGTGTAATCTACATGTCGCCATTTCATTGGATTTGTAGGTTCCACATACAAACTAACAGAATAGTTAAAGGAAACTTAACAGAATAACCAAATTGATGTGCGGTAGTGAATGTCAGGGACGACATTGATTGATTTTGAAAGTGAGGGAACAAAATGACGAGTTTGATCAACCTTAGGGACCATTTGTGATAAAAACCCTTTTCCTTCTATATTGGCTAGTGATTTAGCGTTTTTCAATGTGTATTTCAGATATGTGCACTTGAATTCATTCATATTTATCAATAGAAGAAATTGTACATCTATTTGTTTAGATGCCTGTTGGAAATGTGCCCTAAAACCAATCATATGATGATACTTTACGGACATTTCACATGTTAAACTAATCTAGTTTAATGTCAAGGGCAAAGATTATTGTTTTAAGCCGTCTCATATAAATGTTATATGCTTAAACGATAAGTTCAAGGAATATGTAATTAGGAGAATGTAATTTAAACAAGTTAGATTTATGAGACCATTCTCTTTCGTATACATATCCTAAACGTTCCTGATCATAGGATTGCCAATTGGGCATTGACAGTCCGTTAAGATTAGTACGTGCTGTGTCTTTTCCCAGGGAGAGTGACTGGTCTCGAGTCATTGGTTTGATTGACACCAAGACAAGCATGTAGGTGCTCAATAGCGAATGAGTCCACTGAACACGATCAACGAGGAGTTCTCATACTTATGTCACATGAGAACTCATGGTTGGGATAATGCAAAGTAGTCCTTTGACCTGATGCATGATAGTTGTCTTGTGGTTAGGTCATTGATCTTTGACTATGTCAAAGTCACTCCGTCAAAGGGTGTCCACGGCATAGTTGGGGTTAAACCACTTAGCCATGGAGGCAAGTAAATGTGCAACAAGGGATCTCTAACCTTCAAACCGTTTGAGGGAGAATACTCTATGATATGATTAAGAATCTCTGGCCAGAGTATGAATGAGATTTAGGAAGTCGTTCCAAATCACATTCAAGGTAATCATATAAGTAAATGAATCTCATTGGATAGTAGACATGAATAAACTATCAAACCAAACAATGTCGTCAAGAGTATTGTATTAGAGAAAGACCGTATTGCATTGTAATCCTAAACTGAATAGGTTCTCCACCTTTTCTGATTAGCTTGGGTAACCATGACATACTGCTAGGTGTCACTCATGGTTTGTGGAAGCCCTAAACGTGTATAATCACTAAAGGGAGAATTGAAAGTAAGTTTCAATTCACAATCGATTTGAAAGAGTTATAATCGCCCACTGCCTCGCTAAAAGGAACCTAATGGATCGTACACCGTGTAAGGCAGAGATTGAAGAAACAACGGAGATGAGTAAGGATAAATAAATGGTTTAATTATTTATGGCAAGGATTAATTAATATGTTAATTAATCAAACGAATAAAGTTCGTTAAAGACCTAGGGTTAGTTTTGGGCCTTAAGGCCCAATGGGCTTCGAACGTCAAGCCCATTGACTTAAGTTGTATGACAACTTAATGACTAAATATTCACAAAGGCCCAAACAACCCAATAACACCCTATGGCCGGCCATATTGATAATGGAGTGGGTTTTGGACTTATTACAAGTTTGCCACTCCAATGAAGGTAGGTATAAATATTACTTTATAGCCTTTTCTTCATTAGGGTTTCTTTTGGGAGAAAATATGAGAAGAAAAAGCTCTCTTTGCTCTCTAAGAGGCCGGCCACCCTAGAGGAACATAGCTAGCAATCTTACTTCCTCTAGGTCACTCATTTCTTGATCAATCCTTCCTTGGTGTGGAGACTTAGAGGTTCTCAACTTTGAGAACTTGGAGAAACCAATTCTTCCATCCAAATCCATGGAGCTAAGAAGCAAGGAATGAAGGCCCTATCTCTTGGGTGATTATCCTTTGCTTATGCAAAGAGGAATCAACAAAGGTATAAATTTCTCAACTCACTTTGTTTTGAGTTGAGTCTTGGTTCACCTAACTACTAGGCTTTGAATTTCATGGGTAATTTTTTTGTTTTGAGTGCATACAAGCATGATTCCGCCTTTAATTTGTTAATTGCATGCTATAGATGTTGCTCAAATGAACATGTTTTTCACAAAATTTCCTTCAATGCCTTCCTATATGTTCTTGGTACATGTTTGGTGCTTTTGATTAACCATATATTTCTTCTTGGTAAGTATTTGGCACATCACCTTATACTTCTTCTTGCTACATATTTAATATGTTACTTTATATTTCTTCTTGGTACGTATTTGGTACTTTCTTATTTTTTTGTATGTAATTGGTATGTTTATATTTTTTTTTAAGAAACAAAATCCAAGAACAAACCGAAAGATATCTTGAAGAACAAAATTTTGTATACTCAACTCATGAAATTAATATAGATCTAAGAACAAACTCTGATATATTGATTTTTCGGTTGCAAACATTCATTCACCAAAATTTAAGTGTCTACAAAGACCCCCACTTTAAGGCGCTGCGCATACATGTGCTTGTCACATGTAGAAAGTGCGTTTTAAAGTCCCTCGGCATAGTGAATGTACTTTGACCATTGTGCTTTGAAGTTCATCTACATAGGACTTAATTCGAGGGTGATGAACACTTGATCTTGAGTTGGGCTGGAAGTTTTGTTCAAGGGCCATCGAGGTTTAATCTTGAACGAAACTAGATCACGAGTAGCTTCACATGGTGGTGAAGCTTTGACTTTGGTGGTGGATATATCAATACGTTTTTCTTGTGCATGTTGATTCTTCACAAGTTTGATGAAGAACATGATTGGTTGGTGTTTGCTTTGCCAAAGAGCTTTTTGGTTTTCTCCAAAGTTTTGGACTACTTCCCTTCTTTGAACTCGAATTTGATTCAAGAGTGGTGAACACTATCTTGAACCAGGCTTATGTGTGGATGAATCGGCATGAGTGTAAGCCTGAAACCTGGTTCGTGAATTTGTGATTTGAAGTCACCCTTAAAGTAAGAGGTTTTGTGCTTACTTAGGGTACCGCCATTAATGTGAAATGAATGGAGGGGTCAATTGAGATGGATAATCACGGCGGTTGGCCACCACCTAATCTCTTTCTCAATTTTCCTCCCACCCATGGCTTAATCCCAATGGCTGACCACCGTCTAGCCGATTTTAGAACACTAGCTTGTAGTGGTAGGTGGTGGCAATCAATTTGTTCCCCCAGGGATAAAATTTGTGTAAGAGGATAATAATGTCATTTAAAAAAAAAACTAATGAGGGCATTACAGGAAATGAAGATATTCCTTAAAGGCTTAACTCCGCTTTTTATCAAATCAGCTTTAAAAGTAACCTATAGTTTACTTTTTAAGAGCCGTTGTCTAGATGTCATTACTTTTAAAATAAGTAGGATATTTTATTTTTACCAAACATTTTTTTTATTGCTAACATTAAAATGAAACAACTTTTGATGAAACAAAAGTAATACCAAACGGGACCTAAAATTGGAAAATTAAAAAAATTTAGACATGAAATTCGGAATTTTTGAAATTTCTATATGCATCCAAATCCTTTTTTTTTTCAAAATATTCAAATTTTGAAGATAATCTTTAATGACGTTATTAAAATTTTTGCTCCAACTTGCATTCCTAGTCAACAGTCAATAAAGTTGGTCAGAATGCGAATGTGACACGAAAGGATATATTTAGCAAAAGAATATAAGTGGACCAAGTTTTTAGACTAAATTTAAAATCATGTGATGTGTCATTAATAGGAAATAAGCAAGGTAATTAGGATTTAAGTGATAATTTAATCATCAACAATCACGTCATATAGTTTACAAAATATAATTTAAATAAATGGTCTCTCTAGCATTAGCCTTGACAAAATAAACATGATAAAACATTTGCTACCTGCAAGGCCATTACATTGAAAGTAGGGCTGGGCACGGGCCGGGCCGGGCCCAAATTTGGAGGGACCGGACCGGACCCGTATGAAAACACAACGGGGCGGGTCAGGGCGGGTAATGGGATTTCAAATTTTGGAACCGGACCTAACTCGACCCGTTTCAAACGGGTCGATTCGGGCCGGGTCCACGGGTCCTAACACAGAAAGGAACGAATTGAAGCCTGAAGGTTGTGTTCCTCAGCAAATAAAAGAAAACCATACCAACGCGTAGATCAAGATCCAAAGTATCAGATAAATCAACAACACATAGATTCCAAACACATCATTCAACCAAATTAAGCATGGGTAATCTATGAATTATTGAAAAAATGGGCTTAAGATCTTCTCTGATGATGAGTTCTTCGTTGGGATTGAAGAAATGGGTGTGGACAGAGATAGTAGTAGTAGGTGAAACAAGAACCTTGAGCGCTTCTTTGAGGATGGGTTCTTTGTTGGGATTGAAGAAAAACGCCTTAATTCCATTGTCTTTCCCCAAACGCAATTTTCTGCAGCTGCTGCTTTGGGGATGTCGGTGGTTTAATAAACCCAGGCATGCCACTGTTACCCAATTGTCATTACTCATCAAAATTGATTAGCAGAAGAGTAAGAATAGGAAAAAGAAAAGTTCAGGCCGTCAGATTATTCGCTCACGAACTTGTACCTGGACATGAATAATGCAGAAAACGATGCTAGCAATGGGCAGCCAGCTCTCCTCAGGTGACAACGACAAATTCGTCCTAACAAATCATGGGCAAGTCACATTAGTGTCCAGAATCACAGATACAGATAACCAGAACAGAAGCATAAGCTCAACAGTTTGTTGATCATTGGTATGACAGATTTTCCTCATTTGTCGAAAACTGAAAACGATAAGCACACAAGTATGCAATGCAACTGCCCAATTAATCAACACACAAGTATGCAATGCACACAAGTATGAGAGTCAAACCTCAGGTAGGGAACCAAGTACACAAGCGCATACACCGCATACCGCCGTTTTCCGGTATCCAACCAAGCAAAAATCCAACTCTACAATTATTCAGTCCAACCCAACAAAAATTAAAACAAACCCAACAAACAAATTCATATAAATACTCAAAAAGTTCAAGAATTTGAAAGAAAAATGGGTTTTTTGTTTGTTTGTTCTACCAGCCAATTGAAGTAGGGAATGAAGCTGATGACGCCCATGACGGCGAACCTGGCATCGGTGGAATCCATCGCCGAACCGCCTTCGGCATCGTCATCGGGAGTGCTGGCGGGAAGCACCAGCGACGAGAGCATGCAGGCGCCAATGGCGGCGACGAACGGCGCGTCGTTTGAGAACTCCGCTCTGCAGGGTCTGTATCCAGTGAGCTTTTTGTTCTTCTTGCTGTTTGGGTGTTTGCTGGCGGAGAGGAGAGAGGGTCTGAGGCTGGAGAGCTGAGGAGGAAGCGGCGGCGGCGGTTTAAGAGAGTGGAGAGTGGAGGAGCAGTGGATTGCGGCCATGGCTTGGCTTTAGCATGCGCCACTATACTCCACTGTGATTCACAATAAACAGAGACATGTTGACCAACTTGAACTCCTGATGCTGTCTTCTCGTGTTGATGGTTCATAATTCTCGACGCCGATGGACTTGTCGTCAGCCATGGCAGTCCAGTCTTGGATCGTGGCGATGGGGTCGTCGACTGAGTCAAGAGTGATGCGTAACTGGCCGAGTCAGACCAGATTGGGTGGTCAGCAGCCGAGTTAAGCCTATCGTATTCTCCGATCTGGAGCTTCTGTGATGTTAACACAGTCGAGGGGTGGGAGGGAGAAGAGAACAAGAACAGAGAAAAAAGTGAGGGGAATCTGGGAGTGGGGGAAGATGGCTGAAAAAGTAAAGCAATTGCTTTGTTATGGTAGAACGGGTCGGTTCGGGGCCCCAGCATTCTCAAATTCTGGAACCGCCCCGCCCCTGAAGATACCCTTTCCCCGCCCCGCCCCGAACCATCCCCGAATCGACAATACCCGCCCCTACTCGCTGGTCCTGTACCCGTTTGCCCAGCCCTAATTGAAAGTAAAATACACCCCGACCCGGAATGTCCACTAGGACTCCGAATCGAGCTGTGTTGGCCGACACCTAGAAGGTGACGAAGCCCTAAAGTGTGATGATGTGAAATTTTTTTGAATAAATTTAAACCTAAGAGTGCCTAAATACCAGAGTGCACTGGTGAGCGGGAATGAACCCACTTCACACGTGACGTTAGATCATAAGCAAGTACAGAAGAGTGAATTAAGAATCGTACCCTCGAAATAATCTCCAATACTAAGAATCGCTACAAATCTTCGACGATAAGAAAGCTCAGCTAATAAAACCTGGAGGGTGAAGACAAGACAAGGGTGAGTGGCACTGTAAGTAAAATTTTAATAGAAATCATGTAAAATATTATAACCCCTCGCTGCAACACCTGTATAATTTCCAGAAAAATCATAATAAACCACAACACAGCATCTCATCAGCAATATCAAATAATCATGTGATTAATAACTCATACTAGTACTCAAGTCGGAGTCACCTATGGTGACCTGTACGACTTACCCATATCTCATCACATATTTCATCTCATATGCTAGCTTATCATCACATATCTCATCATAAATATATGCTAGCATCTCATCATATATGCTAGCTTCTCATTACATATCTCATCATAAATATATACTAGCATTTCATCATATATCATCACATATATGCTAGTATCTCATCACATATCTCATCATAAATATATGCTAGCATTTCATCACATATCTCATCATAAATATATGCTAGCATCTCATCATATATCATCACATATATACTAGCATCTCATCATAAATATATGCTAGCATTTCATCACATATCACATCATAAATATATGCTAGCATCTCATCATATATCATCATATATATGCTAGCATCTCATCACATATCTCATCATATATATATGCTAGCATTTCATCACATATCTCATTATAAATATATGCTAGCATCTCATCATATATCATTACATATATGCTAGCATCTCATCACATATCTCATCATATATATATGCTAGCATTTCAGTCGGAGTCACCTATAGTGACATGTACGACATATTCATATCTCATCGCATATGCAAATGATATGTCAGCCGGATCCACCTCTTGTGGCCTATATGGCTAAGTCTATAGCTCATATCTCAATCTAGCCAGAGTCACCTCTAATGACCTATACGGCACTACGCCTGCACACGAGTCGGAACCACTGTAGTGGTCTGTACAACAGGACTGAGTTTAAATGAATACGCTCAAGTGCTACGATCACATGAAGAGTCGCCTACGAGTCGGAACCACTTATAGTGGTCTGTACGACAGGCCTGTGTACCTACCTTGAATTCAAGGTGAGCGTATGGTGTAGGAGGTGAACATTACGTGAAGGACTGTGCCCTGGCCACGGGCGGGAGCACTAACACCGGGGTGCAGGTTTATGAGCTTTAAATGCATCTAATACCACATGTACGACTCATAAGCAACCTGTACGACAATGCCGGAGTTGCCTACTATTGCAACATGTACGACCGTGTCGGAGTTACTTAAAACATAATGTAGTCATACCATAACCCCATCAGTTCAACTAATACCGTATACTTACCTGAACTTACATGTGTGTCCTGCGTTCATTCTTGCACTCCAGAGCGTTCACAATAATTATGTGCAAGGAATATACATATGGATATATCAAGATGTAAATCTGAATATCAACCACATCATAATATTTCCCGATATATAAACACCTAAACAAATGGCTTAAAATGCAATAATTGTAACGCCCCACTATCAGACCATTTACTTTTGGGAATAATTATCGGTGATAAGCCCAATTAGACACTAGTTTAATTAACTAACATTACTTACGTATCCTTGATTCTTCACACATTGATTTATGAACAACAATCAACTACCAAATCATAAGGTTAATTCTCACATTTTCCACCAATGTCCCTCACATTGTTCAATTCCCCAAACAAGGCTATTGTCCCAATTATTTAGTCTCATTTGTTATATGGCTGCATTTAACGTCTTGTTAGACTGCCTACGTACCCTAAAGAGGGATCAAGCCATTCGTAGTTCACAATAGTATTTCAAAGCATTCGTAATAATTATAAGCAATAATCAATTTATAAACATTTATGGAATTGTCAATCATATATATATATATATATATATATATATATAATATACAGTAGAAAGGAAAAGACCCACTCATCTGAGGTCCGCGCTATGACTCCCTAGCATGCATATCGAGACATCACGAACCATCGTCGCCTATAACCAATTATCGAATCACATCTCAGAGTTTTGACCGATAAAATACATAATTTACATAAAACGCATCCCTATGTAATTCAATTCGGAAGATCTACATCACGGATTTCTGATCCGTTGCTTCCAAAGATCCACATTATACTTCTAGAATAACATCCTAAGGTTTCATTATGATCCAACGGTCAGATCTCCGCCAATTACCCAAAATCAAGTGGCGGTCAACATTTTATTTTATGAACTTACAAATCCAATTCGGGAAGATCCGTACCTCAGATTCCCGATCCGTAAGTTCCTATGGTCCTCAAATATTACATACTACGACATACTAAAGTTTGGTGACGATCCAACGGTCGGATCGTCGATTCATATAATGACCTATTAATGTAACGTAGAGAATATAGATTCCAGCAATCAACCTACGCCATACAACCACGCGTTGCCGCACCAGCCGCCGCGGGTGGCGGTCGGCCGCCCCGGCTCGCCGAAAAATTCAACTATTTCTAAAAATTCTCAAAAATTACAGAAATCAAGATCTCAAAGAGTAGAGCAAACTTTATACCTGTGGCCAAGGTCAATTTGGCCGGGAAAAGCTCCAATTTTGCTCAAACCCACCAAAACCCTATAAAATGGTGTGCTTCAATTCGACCTCCATACTCACTTCGACACCTCTACCATCACTTGGGTTTTGTTCCTGGGTTCTAGGGGAGTGTTTTGGTAGTGGTAATTGAAGGAAAACGTTTCACAATTGATGGATTTCGAGCAATGTTCCCTGCGGCACCCATGAGGTGTTCTTCGTGAAATCTCCACTATTTCATGCAAATTTTGGCTAGAATCGAATGTTGGGATATGGTGATGAGGTTTGGTGGTGTTAATGGGCTTCAATCCGAAGAACCGACGGAAATGGCATCCGAAAGCATGAAACGGGTCGAACATTGGGTTCCGGGTTTCAGGGATCCGATGTCCCTCTCTTCTTCCTCCTTTCTCTCCTGGAACTCATCTCTCCTCATCCCATTGGGCAGTTCTTTCATCTCCCTCTCCTGATTGGGCAAAAGCCCTTTCTTTCTTCTCCTTCAATTGGGCAGCAGCCCTCTTTTTTTATTATTATTTTTTTCTTCTCTGGTTCTCCCCTCTTCTTCCTCCCCTTTCTTACTCTTAAACAAAAATAACTAAATGATAAAAATTATAAACATTATAAAAATTAACAAAAATGTAAAATTTGGGACGGGATGTCACAAAAATATGATAAGAGAGAGAATAATTAAAGCCCGCAAAATCCGATGTAACTAAAAAACTCAAAAACGGATTTATGCGATGATTAGTGTCGTGACTGAAAACTTCTTAACACACACCTGTATGAATAAAAAAGCTAATAAATAATTCGAAAATTTGGTAAATTAATAATTTTGAAATACCACATAAGGGTAGGCACCAACGATATTGAAAGAGAAGAAATGTGGCCTGACCCGCTTCTTACACGAGTAGGATTCTTTCTTCTTATTCGCATTTCTTTTCCTTATTTTCTTTCACACTTTTTGTTTGTCTTTTTGTCATTATAAAAGAAATCAACATAAGGTTGTTAATTACAATCGTTCAAGTAGGACGAGAGAAAGAAGACAGATTACGAGAGGATTCTTACATGACCTTTTTACGTATAAAATGCAATAGAGGACAAAAACGCAAAACCCCACACACACGCCTACAAAACCCCCAAACCCCAACCCTTCATAAACCTTCCTTTTTTCTCTCTCCTCCTTCTCCCCCCTCTCCTTCTCTCACTAGGATTGATCTGCAACTCTTCCGGAAGAAGGAACGTACGCACAGCCACTCACTAATGTATGTATATATGTGTGTGTATATATTTGAGTGCGTGTTTGGATATTGTGTGTGTCTCTCTGTTAACTTATATGTGTGTTAGTGATTCTTGAGACGGTGGTCGGTGGAACTGAGAATTATTTGAGGAATTGAATTGGGGACTAGAATTTCTTGGGGAGGATTAGAATTTAGAACCCTAATTTTGGTTGTGTTGTTTTGTTTTGGTGGTAATTAGTTGATTGGGGTGGGGACGACAACCATGGCGGCAAGGAGAGAGCTCGTTTTTCTAATTCTTCAGTATTTGGAGGAAGACAAATACATGGAGACTGTTCACAGGTCAGTGATCTTCTTCTTTAGCTTCTTCGTTTTCAATTTTTGTACATATGATTGTTTATTTGTTCGTTGGTGGTCGGGTTTTGGCTTTTGCTTGGTTGCCAAGAAAATTGAGAAAATTTAAAGGGGGTTAGAAAAGAAGGTTTTTGAACCTTTTCTTTTTGTTACTTCGGAAAATCAGAGAAAACAGAACTTGAATTGTTTGGTTTGTACTGAATGAGGTGCTTTTGGTTGTGTGTGAATGAAGGTTCGAGAAAGAGTCCGGGTTTTTCTTCAATATGAAGTATCTTGAGGAAATTGTGACAAATGGTGATTGGGAGGAGGTGGAGAACTACTTGTCAGGATTTACTAAGGTTGAGGACAATAGACACTCATTGAAGATTTTCTTTGAGATTCGGAAACAAAGATACCTTGAGGCTCTTGACAGGTAAGCTCTTTTTTATTTTATTATATATATATTTTTTTATCTCTTTGGATGCAGTACTTGTATAGACTGAAGCGTCTTGGTAATAACGTTGTCTTTAATGCAGTCATGATAATGATAAAGCTGTTGAGATTCTTCAGAAGGATTTGAAAGCATTCTCGTCTATCAATCCAGAGATTTTCAAGGAAATAACGATGCTTCTAACGTTGGAGAATTTCAGGTGATTTGAGTTTTTTTTGTGTGTGATTAATTTGGTGTTTGGCATCCAATTAATGTTCATTGTTAAATACATGCTCTTGTAAAACAAGTCACGAACATGAAAATGTTGCTATTGTTAGATTCATGATTGATTTGGTTTGTGGCGCCAATGTGGCAATTGCTTGTTACTGAATATGAGCCATGGGCAATCAAGGAGTGTTGAAAGTTAATTTCATACTTTGGAGTACAATGTGACAGGGTTTACACATTCATAATATGTTTGTTGCATGGTTATAGATGGATTAATTTTGTAACAATTTTCTTCGTATTTTTAAGAAAATGGGGCTATTGTGTAGTGTTTGCCTTTGCAAAAAAAATGAAGTCCTGACAGGAAGTATCTTTCATACTCTTAAATTTCATCATTTGCAAATTGTAATCTGTTTCCTTAAAAAAATGACATGCACTCCTATTTGTACCTTGAATTTTTTCATTCACAGCATGTGCACCCCTATTATCAAGAAATAATTGTAGTTGAATCATTGAAATTGACTGTTAAAGATAATTGAGAATCAGTGATTTCAGTTACAGATTGCGGGCTCCAGTTTTGATGAAACACCTATGCCAAATCTGGGTTACTGACCTGAGACAGTTAGCAATAAGATTCTAAAGTTGTGAATGTAGTAGTTTAAGTTGTCTGTTTATCTCAATATGCTGTATGTGCCAAATTTAATTTGCTAGACACCGTAGAGCAATGAGTGTATAGAACAATGAAGAAAGCAACCAGTGCCATGGACTACTTTGACGTATGCTTGCTCTAAAAGTTCTCTTTTGTGTTTGTTTGCCTAGTTGTTTGTCCAATGGGTATTTTATATATTTTCTTGTTTTTCACAGTAGCCTCATTTTTTTTAAATGCAGGGAGAATGAGCAACTATCAAGCTATGGTGATGCTAAGACTGGCAGGGCTATAATGCTTGCTGAACTGAAAAAGGTAATTGAGGCAAATCCAATTTTCCATGATAAGCTTGAATTCCCCAACTTTAAGAAGTCAAGGCTGAGGACATTGATCAATCAGAGGTAATTTGAACAATATTTATCTATCTTTGCTATTTCTTTAATTAATTCATGGAATGTGATTTCTTTGTCTTCTGTTTTTTGTCTTTATATTGTTTTTTTGTTTTTATATTGTTTTTGTTATGCTTGTCGCAGTTTAAACTGGCAGCACCATCTTTGTAATAATCCAAGGCAAAACCCTGACATAAAAACTCTATTTTGGGACCATAGTTGTGGACCAGGTGCTTGTGCTACTTCCCCTGCAATTAACCCTTTAATGGGATCCCTTCCAAAAGTAGGTGGCTTTCTACCAATAGGTGCTCATGGTGTAAGTTTGTAAACATATTATATCTTTGGTTTTGGAAGTAGGTTTTGTAGGAATTCTTACTTGTATGTGTATCTAACATACTGTGATTTCGGCCATTTCAGCCTGCAGCACCTCCTTCGGCGTCTCTGCCTGGCTGGATGGCTAACCCATACTCGGCTCCACACCAAACAGTTTCTTCTGGACCAATCGGTTTAACAGTTCCCAATAATACATGTATGATTGCTTTTGATTTTCTTATTTCCGTATAATATTCTATGTTTGTGGCTTAATTACTGATATTGCTGTATCACGAGGAGACATTACAAATTATGGATGCAGTATGATTAATTAAAAGAACCAGTTTTGCAGTGGTAAATAAGATAAAATGGAAGGGAGTATTCTATATGCTTTTGTTTTTATTTCCCTTTGTGTCACCTTTTTAACCGAAGAAATTCCAAATGAATAAAAATATTTACAAACTATAGTTTACATCTACACAAGCAATATAGTATTTGACATTGAAGATAATTAAGAATTTTTTTTTGTATACTGGTGCGATGGCAAGTGCCTTCGCCCATGAGCGGTAGGTCTCGGGTTCGAGACTTGGGAGCAGCCTCTCCATAAATGGGGGTAAGGCTAGCCGACATTCACCTCTCCCAGACCCTGCGTAAAGCCGGAGCCTTGTGCACTGGGTACGACCTTTATACTTATTGAAGGAATGATTGGTATGAATTACAGATAATTCGATATTTACGCTGTATTTCTGTTAGAACAAGGCAACAAGTAGGCATGACTTTGCAAATGTCAAACATATACAGTTTTCTCTTAATTTAGTAAATGGAAACCGTAATGATTTGGCAACACTAGATGGAGTTTACTTAATATGGCCTCACTAGAAATTCAAGCTCTTCTTGATGATAAGAAAAAAACACCATTAATGGTGACTCTATGGGATCCAATGTTTTAAAAGGTGAAGCCAAGGCATTTCGTGGATAGCCTCGCCTAGGCAATAGCCTCATGGCGCCTAAAATTATTATAATACTTAATATTATATATAATAATACTTTGTAAAATAATCAAGCAAGCATGCCGAGCAATCAAATGTTTGAACTATTATTATTTCTGAAATTCAAATCATAAAGTCATAATAACCTAATAGAAACTAAGTCAGAAACACAAAATTAGCATGAATTTTATAAAAACCCTGCCCAAAACAAGTTTGGTTTGGGTTTGGGCTGTTTTTTATCAAAACAATTCAAATGCCCAGGTTGCCTAGGCGCCTGAGGCGATAGCCTAGGCATTAGGCTAGTCTCTAGTCCACTCCCATTGGGTAGAGGCATTTTTTTCATAGCCCCACCCCATAAACCGCGTATGCGAGTCTTAAAACTAGTTTTTTAAAACACTTGGGATCTGAATTTAAATGTTTTGATTCTGTCTGTTAAATGCTTACAGTACCCGTTTGTAAAAGTATTAGAAGTCATGGGGGAAAACATGAAGGACTCAAAACTCTTTATGGCATTGTGTTGGTCTTGGTTCTAGTGTTGCTGAACTAACAACCAGTGCATGAGGATGGGTGAAAACCGTGGGAAGTAAGATTGACGCAGAGAGGTTTTCCAGCAAACAATCTTCTAAGTGGAATTCATGGGTTAAGAGTGAAACTGATTGGTGGCCCATATTTGGCTTAGTTTTGTTGGTGACATTTAGTAACCTTGAATTTTACTTGGGATTTGTTGATTATTTCGGTGTTGAGATAGTTTGTACTTTGTTGTTGTTGAGATAGTTGTACAGCCTATTACCGCCATTCATATTGCTTTTTCTGTCAGTTGAATTTCTTTAAGAGGAAGAAGAAGAGGAATAGGAAGACCAATTTTGTATGGGTGGAGAATCTGGAGATAATTAAGAAAGATACGATAGTGACTTGTATAAAAATATGCCCATGATAAGTCGGAATATGGAGGATTGTGATTGATGTAGTCACCCCAAATGGTTGGAAAAGGCCTTGTTCTTGGTAGTTGAACTTCTTTAAGAGGATTATAAGATGTTCATTATGCGTGTTTGCCTGACTTATATTTTAGCCTGTAAGAAGTTTCTTTTACATGTTAAGACTTGTTACTGAATACTAAATAGTGCTTGCATGAATTACACTCATGAGATATATGCCAATCATTCTTGTTTTGTCTTGTTTCTGAATCAGAACTTACATCACATCGTTTGGTTTTGTTTATTTTTATTCATCCAAATTTCACTTCTCCAACTAAGTTTTACTATTCTTTTTGCATTTATTTCATATGGCAGCATCTTTGCTAAAGCGCCCAAGGACTCCTCCTAATAACCCGGCAATGGACTATCAAACTGCAGATTCTGGACATGTGTCCAAGAGATTAAGAGCGTTGGGAACATCAGATGAGGTATTTTATCAGGATGTTTATGTGCTTATAATTCTTATACTTTACACACATTTTCGGTCAGTCTATAGTACATTATGATTAATTTGGCAGTCTCTTTTAATTTTTTTATTTTTTTTTTGCGAGAATATTGTTGTCTTACAGTTTGATTTTCATTTTCTTTCTTTCCACACTTATTCTTACTGAAATAAGATTCTGGAACTAGCTTAACTGTGACCATGCCTTTTCTCTGTGCAGTATAGTTGGTGATACTTAAAATTGTTGCTATGTCCTTTGCGCCTTAGCTGTTTTACTTTATTTTTGTTACATCTTTTTGAACCAAATAATCTGGCTTTCTCCAAACCTGACCTCCCTTTTGCCTTTGCAGATCAATAATAGGTCTCTTAACGTCTTTCCACACACATATCCGGGCCACATCCATGCCCACACCCCTTACTCTTCTGAGGACTTGCCAAAGACTGTTGTTGTCAATTTGACTCTAGGTTCAGCTGCCAAGAGCTTGGAATTTCATCCCCTGCAACACACTCTGCTTCTTGGTTTGCTCTTGCTGCTTAATGAATTTATTCTCTTTGATCTTATCCTTTTCAGTCAGTGTCTAATTGTTGTATGGTTTCTGATTTAAATTTTATTATCTGTTCTACCTTTCAGTTGGAACAAATATTGGTGACATAATGATTTGGGAAGTAGGCAGAAGGGAGAGGCTTGTTTCTCGGAATTTCAAAATTTGGGATCTTTCTGTGTGTTCAATGGCTTTGCAGGTGTAATTCGCTTGTTTTTTTTTGTTCTTTTCCCACTCTTTATTGGGGCAAAACTTCTTAATGGTTCTTAGGTCCAACCATAAGACTAATATGATACTGGTTTTCATGTCTTTGTGATAGGCGTCTTTGGCAAATGAATACACTGCATCAGTAAATCGTGTGATCTGGAGTCCTGATGGTTCCCACGTTGGCATGTCTTCTCATTACCATTTTATTTTTCATATTGACAGAATACTTGTGTATATTTGCTATTCATGAGAAAATAACTTTGTGTTTTTGGTAATGGGTAAAATTTTTCTTAATGAATTAGTCGAAAATGGTTGAAGTTCGCTGATCAGGTTAATACAAGTAGTTTTTGTTTCTTATTCCCCAACTTCTGTTTCAGGTATTGCATATTCGAAGCATGTAGTGCACATATATTCCTATCATGGTGGTGATGATTTACGGAACCACCTAGAGGTTGCAATTCTCCTTTTTTCTTTTTAGTTTGTAGTGACTCATCAATTCCAAATTGATGGCTGCTATGTTTCTTGGCATTGTACGGCTATCAGTTTTTTGTTAAGACTGTAATTACTTATGTGCTCATTTGATTTTCCTTTTAATTGCAATTCTTCCAGATTGATGCTCATGCTGGTAATGTTAGTGATCTTGCTTTCACTCACCTAAACAAACAATTATGCATCATAAGTTGCGGAGAGGACAAGACTACTAAGGTTTGTTTATATTGCTTTTTCCTTCACTGCTATTGGTAAGGCTAGGGCCTGCGGTCATCAAGGTTCCTTTCTATGCAGGTCTGGGATGCTGTCACTGGCAATAAACTGTATAACTTTGAAGGTCATGAAGCACCAGTTTATTCTGTGTGTGCACACATAAAGGACAACGTTCAGGTGCTTATTATTAGTTATTAGCACTGCTTTTACTCTTGGAAGTTATTGCTTTTAGTTTTGACTTGCTTTATTTTACCTTTAGAATTAGAAGTATCAAAAACTTAGTTTTATTGAACAAGTCTTGTTTTTAAGGTAAATGGTATTTATTTGGTTAACCTTACAACTCGAAGTTGGAGGGAAACTTGTATGTGTAGGGAAATTTTTAAAGCAAGTAAATCATTTTTGTGGTTTCTATAAACTGTCTGTTCTCATATCTTTGTTCCATACCAAAAAAAGATCTTTTAATGAACATATAGCTTCTTGATGCTTATTACATTCATTACTGTACCATTATAGCGTCTTTTTCATACTGTTGTTGACAGTTCGGAAACTGTTATTTACCCTAACATAACTGTTATCTTTTTATTTTAGTAAATACTCAGTGAATGTTAATTTTTTATTTTTTTCCTGCATCAGTTCATCTTCGCAACAGCTATTGATGGGAAAATTAAGGCATGGCTGTATGATAACGTTGGTTCTAGAGTTGATTACCATGCTCCAGGCCATTCTTGCACAAGAATGGTGTATAGTATTGATGGTACAAGGTAATTTATCATCTTTGTTTTTTTCATCAAGTGTTTGAATTCTCTTATCTTTTAAATTCTTCAACTTGAGTACTTTATTTCTTAATTATTCCCATTATTTATTTTTGTCATAGGCTCTTCTCGTGTGGGACTAATAAGGAAGGGGAATCATACATTGTGGAATGGAATGAAAACGAGGGGACTGTAAAGCGAACATATAATGGGCTTGGGAAGCAAGCTCATGGTGTTGTGCAGTTTGATACGACGAAGAACCGATTCTTGGCTGCTGGTGATGAGTTCCAAATCAAATATTGGGACATGGACAATGTGAACCTTTTGAATGCCACTGATGCGGAGGGTGGATTACTGGTAATGGCCACATAGGCTATCTTCATGTGTTGCTGTCATATTTCAAGGTTATTGTTAATGTTGAAACAACACTTACCTTTAACATCTGTTAGGCTTCTCCTTGTCTACGATTTAACAAGGAAGGAACTATGCTAGCTGTTTCAACAAGTGAGAATGGTGTTAAAGTACTTGCAAATGCCGACGGCATTCGAATTTTACGTGCAATTGAGAATTGTGCAGTTGATGCCTCCCGGATGGCTTCAGGAACTGCTATGGAGGTATGCTGTTCTATCAGATTTATTAAGTGACAAAAAATGTGACACCCTTAAAATGAATAGCCTATGCTGCAGGGACCCATAATTGGAACATCTGGTGCTTCCAGTTCTGCTCATGGAACAAACAATGCGGTTGCAGATAGAAGTCTGGTAAAGTTTGATTGCTCTTTCATGTGTGTAACTGAGATATAAGTTGTTAAGATAGAACAATTTGTCCTTTTGAAAAGCTGCATTCTTTTAGTTATTCAAAGAGCACTGTTGTTAGTTGTTACAGGACATTCTCCACATACCTTAATGTTTTGAGCATTTTTTAGATTCTAATATGGGCTAAACTGTAATCCTTTTTGGAAGTTTGCAAATATTGACTTCTTAACATTTTTAGAACGGAGATGGCCGGAGTTTTGCAAACATCAAAGTAAGGGTTGCTGAGGAGCTAGAGAAACCAAAAACTTGGAAGCTAACTGAAGTTAATGAACCGTCTCTTCTTCGCTTCATATGGCTGCCTGATAGCCTGTTGGTAAATAGAGTGAGTATCATTTGATAACCAAGCTTTCATGACGGTCTCAATTCCTTTAAAGTATGGTAGGTCGGTAATTGTCTGATGGGTATGCAAGTTTAAGTGCATTGGTAAGACTAACTTTTGGCTGTAGAATACTCATCTGTGTGTGCAAGTTTAAGTGCATTGGTAAGAGTAACTTTTGGTTGTAGAATACTCATCTGTGTGGCTATTCTAAACATGGAATCACAAGTTGTGGTTTCCTGCAGGGCTGCCACCTGGTTGTTTAGTACTTACTGTCATAGAATTTGTAAAGCACGTCCTATAAGTTTTATTAATTCGCTTCTTTTTTAATGTTCTGCATGATACAGCATGTTCTTTTTCTTTTTTTTTTGTGCAAAACATACAAATTCGAGTTTAAATTTAATTAGATTTGAAAATTTTCGAACCATAGCACTTAAAGAAAATTAGCAGCTTGTGATTTTCGGGTCATGGTAACTCTGTAATGCTTAATTGGTTTTATATTGGATTGATGTGTATCTATTTTACCCTTTTGATTATCATGATCTGAAATATTGTATCCTGCCCCCTTTTATGCTTTGAACTTGTTCCCTGAGAAGTAAAGAAATTATGGACCCGTACACTTCCATTCATATCCCTGTAAATTCTATTTGTGTTGTAGTACTTAAAAATCATCTCTAGATGGGTTTCAACATCAGCCTAGGCACTAAGGCTTTTATGGGTTACATTATTGCAAAACATGTATATTGTACTTTAAGACTGGCGAGATGGAATAATGTGGTACTTGTTTTATGTTTTTGTAACCCATCTTTAAATGGTTTTGTTCTCCATTTCAGATTGTTCGGTTAGTATATGCAAATTCAGGAGCATCTATATTGGCATTGACGAGTACTGGGGTACATAAACTTTGGAAATGGCAGAAGGATGAGAAGAATGTTTCGGGCAAAGTATGGTTTGTTTTTAAGGCAGCATTTCAATCAGTCGCTTTGTCCTTTGAACATTTCTCTATAATCTTTTCTGGTATAAAATGCTTTTGTTTTTGTAGGCAACTACCACTGTGCCACCACTGTTATGGCAACCTGCCAGTGGTATAGTGATGACCAATCAAGTACCCGAGACAACTCTTGAAGATCCTATCCATTGCCTTGCTATTTCAAAGAATGATTCTTATGCGCTATCCGCATCTGGAGGGAAGGTTTCGCTTTATAATATGATGAACTTTAAGGTAACGGTGTATTTGGATTGTTAATTAGGTGCAATTGGTTGGAATGCATATTGTAATCCTTCGCCTGATCATTTTGCATCATGTTTTCATTTTATTAACACCCATGTTTTCATCCTAAAATTGCAGACAATGATGACCTTTATTACCTCACCACCTGCAGCAACATTTCTTGCCTTCCATCCGCAGGACAACAACATTATTGCAGTGGGCATGGATGATTCTACAATTCAAATCTACAATGTCCGAACTGACGAGGTACTGAGGGTGAACTGAGACTTGTTAGTACATTCAGTGTTAAGATAGTAATTTTGTTTCTATTGTTGCACAGGTCAAGAACAAGCTCAAAGGTCATCAAAGGAGAGTTACTGGCCTAGCATTTTCCAATGTTCTAAATGTTCTTGTATCAGCAGGAGCTGATTCTCAGGTATGCTTATACCACTACGATAGGAGGAATGTGCCTTACCTCTGCATGCGCGTGTCATGGCAATAAAATATATAACTTTAAGGGATGTGATATCCACACACCCCTTTTTACTTCTCACACACCCTTCTAATTTTGTGTCATCGGATCTGATGAATTGAAGAAGATCAAATGACAGAATTTAACAAGAGGTGTGTGAGAAGTAAAAAGGGGTGTGTGGATAGCACACCCCAACTTTAATATGGCAGGTTGTGCTGGAAAGCTTCATTTTCATTTTTTTTCTTTGGTTGCATACAGTTCAACTTGTTGGGGTGGAGTCACATGAACTATTTTTTTTTTCCTACTTCAGCTGTGTACATGGAGCATTGACGGATGGAGAAAGCAGGCTGCTAAGTTCTTGCAGATTCCAACTGGTCGCGTGCCTACGCCTAATGCTCAGACCCGTGTTCAGTTTCACCAAGATCAGATACATATGTTAGCTGCTCATGCAACTCAAATAGCCATATATGAAGCACCGAAGTTGGAGTGCCTTAAACAGGTCTCTTGGGCATTCTTTTCTGTGTTAATTAGCTGGAGCTTGGTTTGTAGCAGTTGTTTATGAAGTGACTAATTTGTTCATTTTTTGGCTGCGACAGTGGGTGCCACGAGAATCGATTGGTCCTCTCGCCGATGCTACCTATTCATGTGATAGCCAGTCAATTTATGCAAGCTTTGAGGATGGAAGTGTATGCATTCTAACTGCCTCTACACTCCGAATCAGATATCGGATAAGCACTCCTGCATATGTGAAGTCTAGTCCCAGGCATGTCATATGGTTACCAATGGTTTTATACGCACAAATACACTCGCTCGCTCGAATACACATACACATACTATTTGCTTCACCATCATATTACTAATTATTCTGTTATGTGACAGCACGAAGGTCTACCCAGCTGTGGTTGCTGCTCATCCATCCGACCCTAATCAATTCGCCCTTGGACTCACCAATGGGGGAGTTGTGGTGATGGAGCCACCGGAATCAGAGGGGATGTGGGGTACTATGCCTCCAGTTGAGAATGCAGGCCCTAATGCCAGCTCCGTGGTGGTTTGAATCAACAGCCAAGGTGACAGTGACTCTTTGGTTTTCGCAGCGGGTAGGGTTTAGGCTTGGCGGACGAGTCTTAGCTAACGCTGATTATTATTTTGGGGGATTCCCTTCATACACATAGAAAAGAGAAGAAAGTAGACATAGAAGAGAGAGGGGTCGTTAGGGCTGACTTTGACGCCTTGCTACACAAGTAATGAATATGGGTATGACAAGGCTTTGACGTTTGTACAGGTTTTTTTTTATCTTTCTTTTTAATTTATGCATTTCAATATTGTTTTTATCCGTATTTATTAGAATAGGTAACTCAATTTTATTAACAAAATGGGAGCAATAGTGAAGAATTTATGTTCCTCCTACAATTAGTTAATGAGCGACTTGAATTTTGAGCGGAGAGCTAAGCTCTAGGTCATAAGCGATTAATCATATGTCATTATCTTTTATTATTATTATTATTATTTTTTAAAAGTGTGGGACCTACAATTGAAACATCATCATTTAATGGTCATATTAACAGATTGATTAGCGGAGGTATGATATTGTAACGAATTTGTAAGTTGGTATATAACATTGCAATGTTTAAAAGATGAGGTACAAGTTTGTCATATGCCTCAAAAGTAAGGTGGTAAGTTGTTGAAGGTTGAGGGGCTTAGTACTTAAGGTTCCTTTTTCTCCTCCTGCTGCATGTTGTTATTGAGCAACTTTTAATATATGAATGGAAGTTGTATGACAATTGTGAAGTCACAGTCGGACATTTATTTCGCCTCAATATTATCCTCGCGCGTATTGAAAACATTTTATGGCAAAGTCAAATTACCAACACTTTGTTTATTCTAGGATTTCATAGGGATAAAATGCATATTTGATCACAACCGCATGTCCTCAACTCATCCACAACAAGTAGGTCTAGTTTTCGACTGAATCGGGTCAAAAATATCATGTTTTTAATTTTGATTTAAAAAGTTTTGATATATTGAAATTTTCAGAATTTCAAAACTATTGGAAGCTTTATTTATCCCAAACTTGAAAGTATCTCATTTATGCAGCGGAATCCCCATTTTAGCTTATAATGGATTTGGTTTTATATTTTTCCTTATAATTTTCTGGAAAAATGGGTTCAAGGAATTGGGATTGTTGGTTTTTCCAGTTCGACATTTTCTGCTTGATTCAAATTGCACAACACCTTTTCCTGAATTTTTTAAATTCCCATTTTGGAGAATGGGTTCAATTATTTGGGATATTTTTTTCCCAATTTCTGGGCGCGGCTCCTCAAGGACTGAAATCAGATCGTGTGGTTGCAATTAAACACGACTTTTACATTTCTTTTCTCTCTTTCTCCGTTGCTAAAAGTAAAACAGCCCAAGTCCAATCGAACCCAAATCTTCTTCCCACTTGATCAGTTTTGGGATCTGGAGATTGCCTTCAGTTATTCGGCCTTGGGTATCTATCTTCCTACCTTGGTTCTAATTCTACCTCTCCTTTCTAGATTTTTTAGGGTTTCAACGTGTAAATTTCGTTGCATACAAATGATACATCATAAAGCTCCATGTGGCATATGACTCATCAGAAATGGACAAATCATCAATAACATGTGGCACAAATCAAGCAAAGGAAGCTCAAAAGCATTCCTAAAATTTGGCAAAGGGGAAGAAATCTCCTTACAATCAGCAAGAGGCCCAAATTGCTCCCAAAACCGGTAAGAAAGCTAAAACATTTTTCACAAAACAAGCAAGAATTGAAGATTGTTCACGAAATACGCAACAAGCCCTATAGATTTCGGCCAAGTAAGGGAAAATGACTGAAAACAAGACACAAATTATGCCTAAAATCTCCCATGGATGAATTAAAACACAAATCAAAGCCAAATCAAAGGCATGACTTTGGAAGTCTATAAATACAAGGTCCAAGGCAAGCATAAGAGTGGACAATTTCTACATTTAAGGCAGAAATTCTCACATTGAGAAGAACCTCTGCAAAATCTTTGAAGGCTGCCAAAGCTCTCTTCGAAGAACGCACAACCAAAGCCGAAGCGCTTGCTTGAACAATTAACAAGCACTCGTGCTAATTCCTTTAAGACTTTGTTGCAAACTCAAAACTTGTAACGATGTTTGTTTCAAGATCAAGTCGACAAGACCCTTGAATCAATGAAATCCTACATCAACACTACCTTTGCTGCAGCTTTGAGGTGAAGGCCATCCAAGCGTTGTTTCAAGCTCGAAACTTGAAGTAATCGTTCAATCGTTCGTCCGAGATCAAGTCATCTCGACCATTTGATCAACAACCTACGCATCTACATCAAATTTGAAGACTGAATAAGAGGAAAGTTGTAAACAAAGATTGTAACCCTACAAATTCATCAATACAAATCTACTTTGTACACGTGTTTTCGTTTCATTCGTTACAGAATTTTCGTGTTTACATGAACGATTTGCTTATTTTTTTCATTCAAATACTAAGGATTAAAACTTATTGAGTTCTGATTCAAAGGTTCTGTGTTTAGAACTTGGAAGAGAAGAAAAAGAGTAACAAATTCACAACCCATAATTATATAGGGGTGTGCTATCCACACACCTCTTTTTACTTTTCTCACACCTCTTGTTAATTTCTGTCATTTGATATTCTTTAATTCATCCGATCCGACGGTCGAAAATTAAAAGGGTGTGAGAGAAGTAAAAATGGGTGTGTGGATATCACACCCTATTATATATACTAAAACTCAAGCTCCCCTGGTAGAGCAGTAAAATGGCGAAACGGCCCCTCAAAAATTTTCGTCCTCTCCATTTTGGTGCTGCCTTTCTACCGTAATAAGACCGTTTTGCCCATATGGTTCTACGTCTTTCATCGTTGGGTGCTTTTTGGCTTCGGTTGTTCCAGATATTTCTTTCCGTTTTCCTCTCTTGGATACCTCGAGTTCGTTCGTTTTTCGCCGCCTGTTTCTCTTCGCCTGGGATTCTTTTTTCTGTCGCTGTGCTGCTTCGTTGGTTTTGTTGTTCAAAATGTTGAGCCTTTTGCTTTGTTATTCTTCGATTACTTATCAGAATTGTTAATTTCTGCCCCTTTTTGGTTCGATTGGAATTATTTTTTGGCTGATTTGATCACTGTTTGCAAGTAAGTTTTGTATGTTTCTCACCGAACAAGGTTTCGATTTTCTATGTTTTCTTAGATGGTTTTTGAGAATATCTGATGTGGTTTGGTTTTTGGTTTCAGAAATTTGTACCAATTTGGTTTCGATTGGAATTTCTGGGCTCATCTAATCCAACAACATTTCCAGGTAAGAAGGTTGCTTAAATTTCGATTTTTATTGAACTCAGGTAAGCTTCTTCAGTATTTCAGATTGATTTGAAGGAATTTTTTTGCCCAGAAAAGCTAGGGTTTTCTGGTAAGTTTTTCGAGTCTTACATCTTGGGGGTTTTGTTTTGTTCAAATATGGGGTTCTGTGATTTTGGATTTACAAATGGATTGAAATTTTTTATTTTTTTTATTTCACCTCCCACTCAGAACCTGATAGTCGGTGACCTTTAGAGCAGTTTCATTCTCTCTTCTTCTCCGACAATGGTTGCTGATCCACAGGGCATCAAGGTGAGTTTGATATTGGCCATATTTTTTAGCTTTGTCAGTGCATCTAATTTATTTTTTTGGATTGGTTGTTTTCAATTTAGGGATGAATATTGTGTTTAAAGCACAGATCGTTCTGGCCTTTTCGTTTATAAAGAACAAACAAGCTTGCTTATTTAAGAGCCAAACTTTTTAAGTTGCTGACCAAGTGGTGTTAAAAAGGTCTTCCATTATAATTCCCGCCTGATTAATCTTATTCCATCTTGAGATTGGATGTCCTGTGTTGGTAATGTCCATGAGATTGAGTCAAAAGCTCCACCATTTCAAATTATTTCCCATGTAAATATTGAGAAGAAAAGAAAACAAGTTTGAAATTTTGTTGTAATAATTGGTGAGAAAATGATATTAGAAAGTGTGTAATTTGGGAGAGAGGTCGCAGTTGGTAAGAATAAAAGGAGATAAAAAGAGGTCGCAGTTGGTAGGAATAAAAGGGGATAAAAAGATTAAACTTGATGGTATTTACAGTGGAAAAAAGAATTGGTTTTGCTTACAAATTAGGAACTTAGTCCACTGGTGTCAAATGCAGTAAAAAAAGTTTTGGATGGGAATTAGCAAAATGGTTAGGCTAAATCTTGAGAAAATTTGAATTCTTTTTGGTATTTGGCAGACTTTTTAAAGTGATTTGTATGGATTTTTTTTATTGTTGTTGCAATTACAGATCATTTGATGAGTATGAAGGGATAGAAGTTGCTTAGAACCAGTTCAAGCTCTAATCATTTAGCAATCAAAGATCCTCAGTCATAGGTTTCGGCCTTACCTTCTGTATTTTAATGTTTGTTTTATACCATTTCCTACATTGTTTTGTTGTTTTAGGTTGTAGATGAAATGTAAATGTTATTTATTCCAAGTAAAATTAAAAAGTAAACTAGGTCCCCTTCAAAATGCATGGAATAAGCCTATGGGTTTTTGACACACCCCGACCGAGATCAAGGCATGCTGGCCGTCACGTGAGAGTGACGTAGCCATGTGCACAGTGCGGAAGCAATAAAGATATGAATTATACGAATAATTAAAAACCGAAATACTAGAGTGCACTACTAAACAGGAAGTGATAGGAGTTAGTTACAACAGTAAACACTCCTAATCAGAGCATAATAAGTCTAGGTGCAGTCCAGTAGGACAAGTACTAGTTATACAGTACCAGGGATGTCCTACTATATTTAGATAAGTTAGAATTGCCGATGTCCTTAAGCCACCAACATCGAGCTTACTTAAAACCTGGAGGGGCGCAAAACAGAAAACGTGAGTGGGCAAAAACAAATGTTTTACAAAACCATTTCATTTATCAATATACTAACCTCTCGCTGTAAAACATGTATAATTTTTCTCAGAATCAAGATATAAGCATATACATAATATATATATATATATATATATATATATATATATATATATCAATTTAATTCATGCTTCACATAATAATATTCAAATGTATGTCATGCCAAGATATAACAGTATAAGCAATTCAAGTAAGAATAAATTCATAGAAATATGATATGTTAGCCGGAACCCCTGTGGTAATTTGTACGGCTGAATTCATAGCTCAAAAGTCAATCTAGCCGGAGTCACTACAATGACCTATACGGCAATATACTGCACATAAGTCGGAACCACTAAAAAGGGGTATGTACGACAAGATTGGGTGTAATATAATTATGCTCAATTTTACTCTCTCATAATAGCCGGGCGATAAATCGCTAGTCACCTATGAGTCGGAACCATAAATAAGGTATGTACGACAAGATTATGCACTTAAGTTGGATCCAATATGAGCATATAGTGCGGGAGGTGACGTAAATAAACAGGCATGTACTTCATATCTCTGGCTAAATCACAATCACCCTAGGTGCAGTTTTGTGAGCTCAACATTATTCAATCACATGTCGTATCATTGATGATTCACATAACCAAACATAACTTACCTGAACTTACCTGTGCCTCCACAACACCACATTTATATATATATGCAACCATGAAATGCATATTCAGAATATAAAAGCATTTGGCATATTATTTCAAAGCATACTTTCCTTAAAAATGCATTTCTGGGAAATATATCAAGTATATAAATATATACTGAAAACAAAAGCCCACTCACTGATATGTCGACGGGTCGTAACCCCCGAGTCGCCCTTGGATACGCTCGTCCTCGGGATAAGTCTCACCAGGGCCGGCCCAGGCCCAGTGCAAGCAAGGCAACTGTCCGGGGCCTAAAAATATTGGGGGCACCAAAATTATTAGGGTGATATATTTATATATGTTTTCATAAGAGTATAAATTTATAAAATTTGGTTCAATGACACAGAAATTTAAGTAGAAGAGGTGGTTTGGTCATTTGAAAATAATGAGAGGTCTTGAGTTCAAAACACCACATGTGTTTATTTACTTTCTAATTTTTACAAATTTCTTTTCATAAGAGTATAAATTTATAAAATTTGGTTAAAGGATCAAGAAGTTTAATTAGAAGCAATGATTTTTGTTGTTTAAAATTAGCAAGAGGTCCTAAGTTCGAAAAGCTATGGGCATGTTTATTTTTTTCAATTTTAACAAATTTTTGTTTGGTTGTTAATTTATTTTTAGTTACTAGCTAGTAGCTATGTAGGTTGTTATTTTTAAATATTCGTTTCAATTCAAGTCTAATCTTCAACAATGAGTAATACGTAGACCAAATTTGTAGCGCAAATTTGTAAATTATATGACGTGTTATCAAAATATTTAATTTAATGCTCATTCATTATTAATACATATCAATTAAAGACTCGAAAACATCATTATTTTTTTAGTCCCATATTGACAAGGTTAGTAAATAAGAAAAAACACCTCATGATTTATACAAAAACACTTTCAAAGTTCAAATGGAAAACAAAACTCATCATCTATCTACGTATAAGCCCAGAGTTGTTTGGTTTTCTTCTTTCAATACAAAATAAATTAGTCATTTTGTGTTTCTAAATTATTGAGTTTGAAGTGCTTTTCTAAGTATAATTTTATCAATGTCTTACGTGTGAAAATAAATAATTTTCTTATATGAAGTTAGGACACTTTTTTTGGCTTCGCCCCGGGCCTCAAAAATCTCTGGACCGGCCCTGAGTCTCACCTATATGCGAATTAACTATAAAAACGTTATTTTAAAGCACATAGGCAAAACTAGTTAATAACTTCTCATACACTGCTCAATTTTGGTATTTGAATATACCAACGTGACCTACACAACCTCACAAACATCGTGATATTTTTAAAATATTTTTTTGAGCTCCTATGCGCTGCCACGCGCTGGCAAGGGCACGGCAAAACGCTCCGGTCACGTGCAGCCACGTGCCTGGCACGTGTAACGGAATAGAAACAGCGTTAGGAATATTCCGCGGAATATTCCGTTAAAACCCAAAGGTAACCGTCCAAACTAACTGACGGCGTCAACATATTCCGTCCAAACTGACGGAATATTCCGTCTTCGTCCCCGGCGAGTCGCCGGTCGCCGGAAAACTGGGTAAAACTTTAAACTCACTATTCTCACTCGTTTTTCAACCATTTTTCATGAAATTTGAACCATATGAAAGTTTAGAGTGAGAAGAATGGCGTTATACCTATTTGAAGCTTTCAATCTCACGAAATCACGTCGGGGAAGCTTCGAAATTCCGACCAAAACTGCAACTCGACGTTTCTCGTGATCCCGACTTCCAAATTCCTCGAACGAACTACCTCGAGACTCGTGAGGACCTCATTAAGCTTCCTATGAGCTTAGATTTCCCTAAAACACAAGGTTTTACGTGAGTATGAACAGTGCATGAAAATTGGGTTACGGGTTCACGAGTTTTCGAAGGATTCCTTACCTGAAATTGGTGTCAAACGATTTGTAGCATCACAAGGAACACAATGGTGACAATTACACCCTCGATCTGCAAGGTTTGGGGTGAGTTGAAGCTTGTCCGTACGAAAGAGGGAAGAGAGAGAGTGAAAACCGAGAGAGAGAGAGTACGGGAGTGAGAGAGAGAAGGGATGAGTAATGTGTGTGGTCCAAAACTAGCCAACAACCCAATCACAACCAAAGCTTTTTAGTTCCTAAGTGGTTCCAAAAACTTAGGAGAAGCTTAATTAATCCATCTCAAAACAAATCACACACCACACATTTTAACGTCTAAGGGTAAACTAGTCATTTCACGTCATCGAAACTAATCTTCCGGGTCAGGCTGTGATAGTTTTAACTTGGTTCTTAAATTGTTTTTTCAGTGATAAAATCAATTATGAATGTTTACCTCATTTGTAAAGTGATGAATAAGTTGACATTTTAAACTTATTACTTGACTTTTGTTATTAAATTGTGAGTTTGACTGTACACATCCTTCATTAATCTTTCTTTTATGTGGAGGCCAAATTGCAGGAAGTTTTACTCTTTTTTATGGATAATTTGAAGTCTTTTATGCAAATTGCAAGTTATTTTTACTTTATTTGATATTTAACATTCTAAATTACATTTAAACACAGGTACAATGTAACCTTCTTTCTTGAAGATGAAACCGATGATGAGGCAACTACAATGTCACAAAAAAAAAATTAAAAAAAAAAAATCGGAAGACCTCTTTTTATCGGTGGCAAAAAAAGGTTACACCCTAATAAATAATATTTTTTCCTATATTTAATCTTTTGTAACAGTCTTTTATACTTTTGAAACATAATTTTTCATATGATTCTTAATTCCGCAGCAACGCCCGGGCAATGTTTTCTAGTTAGATCTAAAATTACAAATTATTACCGTACCTTCTATTACCGTACCTTCTCCATTAACTTGCAACCCAGAATCAGAACTTGAAAAATAAAATCCTGCTCTCTAGAACGTCCAAAATGGTCAAGGGAGGGACGAAAAGAAAGGGACGAAAAGAAAGAACAAGAAATATAAATGCATCTTTAAAGCCGAGCCGCACGATCTCATTAAAAGAGATTAGACGGCTTTCACCGTGCCTTCTCCATTTTTTAGCCAAAATGGGGATCTTGCTTCATAAAGCAAGCGCGCTGATGCGAAAATAAATTAACGCACAAATTTAAACCCTATTTGTGACAGTTGTAGTAATGATGTAAGTAGGGATCGTTCTAGGCCGGGGATTAACTAGGGATGCTAATCAAAGTAAAATTAAATTAAAAACGTAAAAACAAAATTTAAAATACTAAACTAGACTCAAAACACTTAAATAGAATAACTCAAAATAAAACTAACAAATAAACTAAAATAAATCAAAAGACTCAAAACAACTCAAGACTTAAGAAAACACAAACTAAAATGATTTCTAATAAATCTAACACTTTAAAATAAAATGGGGGATTGATTTTGATGAAAAGTAAATTAAACTTAAATAAATTACAAAATTGACAAAAACATAAAATTAAGGTAAAATGATAAATGACGGACTGGCTAGAGGATTATTCTCCACACATGCCACATATGCAACCTAAATTGATTTTCAGTTGTTCTTTCAATAAATTGTAAATTCTCAACGCCCCAAATTAATTAGGTCCGCTTAAATTAATTCTCAGATTTTCCTTAAGTTAATGGATTGGATGATTGCATACGACAACCCAAAACATTCCCCACAAGTTCCCTACATGAATTGCATAATAGAGATACAAGCAAGAATCATTAAGTTCTATGAAAATCATAAGCATTGACGAGGCACTTGTTACTATGAATTGCATGAAACTTATGCCAAGAATTTACCTAACGCGATCGTTTATAAGCGACCTTCACTACTTGTGAATATAAGTTCATAAAGATTAGGTGAAATTCACTTATATTCTAGCATCAAATTCATGCATGTAAATTAAGTATGCATCCTTAATCGACATACAAAAATAAGTTATCAATCAAGCAGTTAAGCAAATTAAATCACAACTCAGAAATCACAACTGAAGGTAATCAATTCAAATTACAAATATATCCATGGTTTTGAATTAAACTCTAGCCAAAATAAAATTAGTTATACATTATTTAAATTAAAACAGAAATTAAACTTGAGTTTGGGAACGAATTAACCGAGAGATTGACAGCTTGCTGTCCACTGTGCTTCTGCTGTGTTGACTGCCCGTGCTGACCCAAGTCAGCACTGCTGCCGTGCTGACCTCTGCTCGTGCTGCCCCTCTCGCTGCAACTGTCTCGCGTCTGACCTCCTCCGCAGCTCAGTCCTCTCCCGTTGGCTTCCTGCGTGCGCCACCTGTCTTCGTTTCCTGCTTCCTCGCGCGCACGTCTCCTCCCGTGTCCTCCACCTTACTGACCTCGCTGTCCCGCGTCACTCCAAGCTGCCAGCTCTCGTGCGCGCTGCCTGCTGCGCGAACTGCTCCTTCTCGTGCACTGACTGCTCGAGAGCTCCTTCCTGCCAGCTGCCAAAGGCAGCTCTCGGCTCGCTGGTTCCGCGCGCAGCTCTGGTTCGCTGGTTCCTCGCTGCTCCTATGCGCTGCCTAAGGCAGCTTGCCAATTCTGCGTGCGTTGCTGCCAAGCAGCAAGCCTTCCCGAGGGTTCTCGCGTTCCTTAGCTGCACCAGGCCGACAGTTCTCCACGCTGCTAAGGCAGCTGCCCACGCAACTTCCTCCACGTCCCGAGCTGCCTGTTCTCTGTGCAGCTGCTGCAAGGCAGCAACCTCTCCTCACCTCTATCCTCTGCGAACTTCTTTCCTTCTCCCCCCCTCTGTGTTTTCGCTGCTCAAGGCAGCCCTCCTTTTATTTATTTTCTGATTTTCTTCTTTCCAGCTAAGGCAGCGTGCCTTCGCTTCTTTCCCGCTGTCCTTCCACTTTATTCTTTTTTTATATTTCCTCCTGCACACACATGCACCCACTTTTCATTATTTTGCTGCACCCATTCCTTAGTGTTCCTGCTGTCTCCATTAATATCATAAATATATATATATATATATATATAAATAGATATATATATATATAAATAGATATATATATATATATTACTTTCTTATTTTATTAACCAATTACAGTGGGCAAGACAGTTTTGACGATTTTATCACTTAAAATCTCACTTGTGCAATATTTATTTTATTTACTAGATAAATACTATAAAACACAAAAACAAAGTAAATAGCTCAAAAATATAAGAAACTGACTAAGAAAAGACGAGAGAATTTGATGTAAAATATGTATAAATATAATCCGATCAAATACCCCCACACTTAGCTTTTGCTAGTCCTCGAGCAAAACAGAGAAAACAGAAAAAGTAATAACATGAAAATTATTAGTTTTCCCCTATATTACCCTCATAGAATTTCATTTGAGAACATAATCATCAAGAACCATAGCTAACAACAACAAGCAATTCAAGTTCATTTTCCTTATTCAAATATTAGCAGTAATCTTTGAAACATACTTGAAGTGTAGTGTGTGAGATAGCCATGTTAATGCAATTTCAAATTTTTATTTTTAAAAAAACACCATATGCAAACTAACAACCTTCTCACTGGATATACTCTCAATCACACATGTGTTTAGTTTAAATGTGTTTCGCTCAAAGAAACAAATGTGAAAGTTCTACCATAAGCTTGCATAAAGATCACTTCTCCACAGTCATAATTGCAAAACTTAAATCAAGAGGACTTTTATTGGATGTAATGAGGCTTAGGGCGAGAGTTATTGAAACGAAAGAATAGGAAAACACAAGTTCCAAGCTACATTGCAAGCGATTCTTTTTTGTTTAGATTTATAAGAACTCAAACTTTCCAGCTATTCTTCAAGTCACCAACCACACCCATAAACTGAAACTTTAAAAACTTTTTATTTTCTTTGTATACAATCTTTCTTTTTCTTTTCCTTTTCTTTTCTTTTCTTTTCTTTTTTTTTTTTTTTTCTTTTTTTTTCAAACAGACACAAATATGAAAAACCCCCACACTTATTCTTTTGCCAAACACCCTCAAAGTACTTCACAAACATTCACATAAGATAATCTTGCATTGCTCGCTTGGAAAGGGTAAGGAAAAATATTTATTTCAGGCATAAGGGTAGACATATCTGGTGATAAGAAATAAAAGGCTCACAAATACGGCTCAAATTGGCAATCTAATGATATCATTTTTCTTTGGGAAACAAGGTTATTTGGGCCATGGTGGTAAACCTAATGCCTCTATCATTTTCAAGTTCATGCAATTAAAGACAAATATTTCGAAAGATCGTTATGCAAGTTCTAGAGAAGTATCTCACATAAGTTCATCACACATGAAAAAATAGGAGTGTATGAAAAATGCACACACTTTCAATAGGCTCAAAAACTCACATAGGATGTATATGGTCACTAAATTCACATATGGAGCTTTAAATCATGCTTTAGTTTCACATCAACAAGGCTATGTGCATTTGGTTTTTCAAAGATGATCAAATATGTACAAACTAACACGAGAATTAGGAATTTCACACAACACATGTTAACTAAGTTCTTGATGATCATGGTTCAAATTTTATCCAATTATATCATTGGGTCGGGAAACTAACAAAAATCTAATTCAAAACAATAAGGAAAACAAGGAAATATTTTTGGATTTTTTTAAATTTTCCGATTTTTTTTTTTTTTTTTTTTTTGTTTTTGTTTTTTTTTTTTTTTTTTTTTTTTTTTTATAAAACAAAACTAATTAAGAAAACAAAGCAATAACATGGAAACAAATGAAACCAGTTCAAAGTCGAAGGTATAAAAATTTTCAATTTGGTCATTTTTATACTCTTTACCCCCACACTACCCCCACACTTAAACTAGACATTGTCCCCAATGTCAGAAAATATAATAAAATGCAAATAAAAATAAAATAAATAAATATAAAGAAACAAACTAAAGCAATAGGACTGAAAACTTCCCTAATTTGCAGAAAAATCAAGCGATGACCCCCAAGCTAAAATTTTGCAATCAACTTCAAGGGTGGAAATAACCAAAAGTTCCTGCAAAGAAAAGAAATAAATCAGTTAAGCACGCAAGAAAATATAAAAAAAAACAAACAAACGAAAAATTGAAAATGAAAATAAAAGATAATAATAAAACTAATAAGTGAACATTGGTCCTGTTTGGTGACTTTCCACAGCTTTGAACTTGAACTGGCCTCGGAACTTCTTAGCAAGGAAAATGAGACTTGATTGGTGGTGTTGTTGAGGCTTCTCGAGCTCTTGGTTTCAACTCAGACTCCTTCTGCCGGGTTGATTGAGTCTGCAGGCTACATTCTTCTCTTTTTGTTCTTCTGCATGGCAGGTAGGCACGAGGAATAGGTGGTGGTCTGCTTCTTTGTTCAATCTGTCCAAGTGCCGACCGATGTCCTTTCTTTCACCTTGACTCGTAGCCAAGAGCAAGGGTAAAGGAAAAGCATGCCATGAGAAATCTTTGCCTCTGACTCTGATGATATGGGATACTTTTGCTTTTGAAGAAGTATCGTTCCACAGGTGTATGCTTGAACTGGGCTGGGGAACTTCTTAGCAAGGAAAATGAGACTTGATCTTGAAGATGAAGCAGCACCTTGTCTCCACATGCTTCAAGTATCATTTTCACTTGCCATATCTGTTCTCCAGGCAGATGTGGCGACTTCTTCGGAAGTACATCAGTGGTTGAAGAAGAGTACTCGAGAGCAATGCTAGGTAAGCAATCAGGAAGGATTTCCAGGCAGTCGGTTCTTAGATTGGAAGATTGACACCGAGTGCTGGCTGATTGCCCGCTTTCTCCTTGCCACAAAGACAAGGACAAGGACAGGAAGAAAGCGTGATATGAGATACTCTTGCTTTCAACCTTCATGATATGAAATACTCTAGCTCTTGATGACTTAATTGGAAAGGTATCCCAAGGAATGAGAAACACAGAGAAACTCGAGAGGGTTTGTTGGAAAGGCATTTTCGGAGAAAAATTTCGGAGATGAAGAAGTGCAAATGGGGTGTGCCTCTGCTCTGGAAGGCGAAGGTAAAAACTTATAGTTCTTCACTTCACAACCGAAACTGTTCTTTTACCCCTGTCGGCAGCCGGTGGATGGATGAACAGTACAGGTCACGCGCTTTCTGAAAAAGCAGCCCGTAATTTGCGCAAAGCTGACAGCGCGTGACGAGTGACGACAAAATTGGAAAAAATCAGGGAGCGGCTCGTGGTTTCTGAGCAATCCCGAGTTTTGAGAAAGGAATTGCATGTGACACGTCTGGACAAATCAGGGAGCGGCTCGCCTCGTGATTCCTGACTGCTCCGGCTTTTGAGAGAGACGCCCGACTTTTGAGAGAACGGCGTCCGACTTTTGAGAAAGGAACCGACTTTTGAGACGGAGACGCCGCTTTTGAGAAAAGAATCCGGCTTTTGAGAAAGGAGCCCGGCTCTTCGATTTGCGAGAGGGCGTCTCTTCGACTGCTGAGTGATGCCTCTTGATTTCTTCTTCTTATAAGAACGCTCATTTTTGTTCCACAACAAACTTAAGCTCCCCTGTAAACACTCCCTCCTGTAAACACTCACACTTGCACTTCTTTTAATCTTGATCAGTCCGACTCTTCATTCTCAACACCTTCAAATATGTCTTGCCCCTCTGACCGTCGCCTTAACTTGAATGTTGGGGAAGATAGTGATATATCTTCTCCAACCAACATTTGGCAGCCATCCTTCATATCCCCAAATGGTCCTCTTACAGTTGGGGATTCCATGATGATGAACGAAACAACCGCATCGGTGGTGGCCAGAAATCTGCTCACTCCTAGAGACACTAGGATACTTTCAAGGCGGTCCGACGAACTAGCTGTTCAGGACTCTATGGCCTACAGCGTCCGATGCGCAGGTTCAGTATCAAACATGGGCCAGCGCCTTCTTGCACGAACCCGTCAGGTGGAGTCGTTGATGGCTGAAGTGGCTAGTCTTCGGCAGGAGGTCAGAGTGCTTAGGCATGAGAACAGGGATTTGCACATGCTTGCAACCAATTACTCAACCAGCATGAAGAGGAAGCTGGATCAGATGCAGGAGTCCGAAGTGCGGATTCAGAGTGATCATCAACGGTTTATGGCGTTACTCCCGAGGTTTGTGTTGCCTTCGTCCTCGGGAGCAGCACCAAGTATTGAGGCTCCGAATGATCCAGCTCTGGCGCTTCGTCTTTCAGGGGCTCCGACGACCTCCGAGGCACCACCAACCAATGACCAATGAACGAAATTAAATTACAAGTTATTGTAAAAAAATTTATGCATTTAAGTTTTTTTATTTTATTTTATTTTTTTTATTTTTTTTTATTTTTTATTTATATGAATGTTTATGTTTTTAAGTTTTTTATTATTTTTTTATTTTTTTTTATTTTTATTTTTTATTTTTTATTATTTTTATTTTTTATGTATTTTTAACAACTTAATTAAGAAAACACAACAATAAGTAAAACAAAGTAAAAAGACTAAGTTTAACTTTCTAAACAAAAATCACAACTAACTAAACAAAACAAAATGAAATCAACGTAAAAAGAAATCAACGTAAAATAAATTCATACAAGAGCCAACAAACAATGAAAGAACTAAATACAGTAAAATAAATTCAGTAGAGAGAAGGGATTAGGAATGCGAATCTGATTGTGGGTGATTCCTAGGCCTCCCTTCATTATTCAAATGCATGGGCTTATCATTAAACGGACGGTGGTACTTGAAATGATCCGGCAATGGTTTAAATTCAAGAGTGGGTGCCTGAATCATCAAAATCAGAAAAATGTTAGTATAAATTAAAATTAAAAATGGAGAAGATGGCTTACTATCTTTTCCCGACACAAACTCAATGACAAACACCACATTTTTGAACATTTCCGGGACTTTGAACTTAGCCAGGTTTACTATGATGGTTGTGGCTTGTCCCGTGTCCTCAGTCTTAACTCCTTTGGACTTGTTTGTCTCATGCACAGCCTCTTTGATATGTTCAACAAATTCTCCGGCCACCTCATTTTCTGGAATATCTTCCACAACGTCTTTTTCATTCACTTCTTCCTTGAGATTTAAAAACCTGCAAGGAAAAAGGACATTTGGTGGAACGATGTTAGAATGAATTGAATTTTGAACCTCCTCACCTGAGTTGGATGACATAAGGACTTGGGGGGTTTGCGATAAGAATTCTTCTAAACTGCCCAAGTAGTCATCCTCATCTTCTTCTTGAATCGGCAATTCATCCATGTCCGGGCTATGTGTGGAAGGTTCTGGGACAACTTCATACTCCATGTCACCTTCCAAAGTGATGGCTTCATCGATTTCCATTTCTCCCCTTGAATTTGCAAATGTGGAGTTGGAGAGTTCTCTTTGATCTTGAATTTGTGCCATGATTTCCAAAATCTGCCCAACTTGCTCCTCCAATTCGTCCACTCTTCTGACTCGGTCTTGCATCTCCTGGTTTTGATTTTCTACTCCCTGATTCAAAGAGGTGAGTAAATTATTAAGTGTATCATTATCCAAGGATGTACCTGAATTGAATTGGGTTGATTGTTGTGGTGGATGTGACGGTTCATATGGCCACTGATAGAACTCTTCCGATGGCGGCAATTGTTCTTCTTTTTGTGAACCCTGTACTGAAGAAATTAATTCTTCAAGCATTTGATTATAATCCACGGGCATACTTTGATTCGATTGGAATTGTTGTGGGGGATGCTGTGGTGGCTGCATAGATCTTGAATAGAACGCGTCTTCTTGCTGCCAATATCCACCTTGTTGGAATTGTTGAGGTTCTCCCCACATGTAATCTGAATAATCTCTCCAATCTGAATTGTAAGCATTGGAAAACATGTTGCCCCTTGAATGATTATGGCCCTGATATCCCCAAACATCTTCATTTGCAGAAAATTGAGGACCTTGATATCGTTGTCCATAAGGCACATCAAGTGTAGGGACACTTGGCATTGTGGTCCGTTCGGCATTATGAGTTAATTGAGCAGTGAGCTGTGCCAATAGATCTTGAATGCTAGTAGAATCCAGATCTTGCTCCATTTGTAACTAAAATCAAAGAAAGAAAAATAAATCAAATATCAAAAGTAACATACACAAACACAAATAAACATAAGCAAAAACAAAAATAAAAGGATTAGCAAATTTGCTAATCCCCGGCAACGGCGCCAAAAATTTGGTTCGAAAATAAATTAACGCACAAATTTAAACCCTATTTGTGACAGTTGTAGTAATGATGTAAGTAGGGATCGTTCTAGGCCGGAGATTAACTAGGGATGCTAATCAAAGTAAAATTAAATTAAAAACGTAAAAACAAAATTTAAAATACTAAACTAGACTCAAAACACTTAAATAGAATAACTCAAAATAAAACTAACAAATAAACTAAAATAAATCAAAAGACTCAAAACAACTCAAGACTTAAGAAAACACAAACTAAAATGATTTCTAATAAATCTAACACTTTAAAATAAAATGGGGGATTGATTTTGATGAAAAGTAAATTAAACTTAAATAAATTACAAAATTGACAAAAACATAAAATTAAGGTAAAATGATAAATGACGGACTGGCTAGAGGATTATTCTCCACACATGCCACATATGCAACCTAAATTGATTTTCAGTTGTTCTTTCAATAAATTGTAAATTCTCAACGCCCCAAATTAATTAGGTCCGCTTAAATTAATTCTCAGATTTTCCTTAAGTTAATGGATTGGATGATTGCATACGACAACCCAAAACATTCCCCACAAGTTCCCTACATGAATTGCATAATAGAGATACAAGCAAGAATCATTAAGTTCTATGAAAATCATAAGCATTGACGAGGCACTTGTTACTATGAATTGCATGAAACTTATGCCAAGAATTTACCTAACGCGATCGTTTATAAGCGACCTTCACTACTTGTGAATATAAGTTCATAACGATTAGGTGAAATTCACTTATATTCTAGCATCAAATTCATGCATGTAAATTAAGTATGCATCCTTAATCGACATACAAAAATAAGTTATCAATCAAGCAGTTAAGCAAATTAAATCACAACTCAGAAATCACAACTGAAGGTAATCAATTCAAATTACAAATATATCCATGGTTTTGAATTAAACTCTAGCCAAAATAAAATTAGTTATACATTATTTAAATTAAAACAGAAATTAAACTTGAGTTTGGGAACGAATTAACCGAGAGATTGACAGCTTGCTGTCCACTGTGCTTCTGCTGTGTTGACTGCCCGTGCTGACCCAAGTCAGCACTGCTGCCGTGCTGCCCCTCTCGCTGCAACTGTCTCGCGTCTGACCTCCTCCGCAGCTCAGTCCTCTCCCGTTGGCTTCCTGCGTGCGCCACCTGTCTTCGTTTCCTGCTTCCTCGCGCGCACGTCTCCTCCCGTGTCCTCCACCTTACTGACCTCGCTGTCCCGCGTCACTCCAAGCTGCCAGCTCTCGTGCGCGCTGCCTGCTGCGCGAACTGCTCCTTCTCGTGCACTGACTGCTCGAGAGCTCCTTCCTGCCAGCTGCCAAAGGCAGCTCTCGGCTCGCTGGTTCCGCGCGCAGCTCTGGTTCGCTGGTTCCTCGCTGCTCCTATGCGCTGCCTAAGGCAGCTTGCCAATTCTGCGTGCGTTGCTGCCAAGCAGCAAGCCTTCCCGAGGGTTCTCGCGTTCCTTAGCTGCACCAGGCCGACAGTTCTCCACGCTGCTAAGGCAGCTGCCCACGCAACTTCCTCCACGTCCCGAGCTGCCTGTTCTCTGTGCAGCTGCTGCAAGGCAGCAACCTCTCCTCACCTCTATCCTCTGCGAACTTCTTTCCTTCTCCCCCCCTCTGTGTTTTCGCTGCTCAAGGCAGCCCTCCTTTTATTTATTTTCTGATTTTCTTCTTTCCAGCTAAGGCAGCGTGCCTTCGCTTCTTTCCCGCTGTCCTTCCACTTTATTCTTTTTTTATATTTCCTCCTGCACACACATGCACCCACTTTTCATTATTTTGCTGCACCCATTCCTTAGTGTTCCTGCTGTCTCCATTAATATCATAAATATATATATATATATATATAAATAGATATATATATATATATAAATAGATATATATATATATATTACTTTCTTATTTTATTAACCAATTACAGTGGGCAAGACAGTTTTGACGATTTTATCACTTAAAATCTCACTTGTGCAATATTTATTTTATTTACTAGATAAATACTATAAAACACAAAAACAAAGTAAATAGCTCAAAAATATAAGAAACTGACTAAGAAAAGACGAGAGAATTTGATGTAAAATATGTATAAATATAATCCGATCACGCGCGCGCGAGCGCACACACACACATACATACATACATATATATATATATATATATATATATATATATATTTATATATAGAGAGGAAATTGTAGCAATGATTTTTCAACTTTATCTCAATTGGAGCAATGATCTCTCAATGAAAATTCTATGACCATTGATCCCTTAACTCCCCAAAACGTGCAGCTATGGTTCTTTTCGTCTACTCCGTTAGAACTTCCGTCATAATGAGGCATGTTGGAAGAATTATTGCTACAATTGGGTTAAAGTTATGAGTCATTGCTTCAATTAGGTTAAAGTTGAGGGACAATTTCTCCAATTAGGTTAAGGTTGAAGGACAATTCCTTCTCATTAATTTAGTTTTCCATATTTGCCCCTTGATTCGACCTCATGTGGGCTGCATGTGACTCATTTAGACGGAAGTTCTAACAGAGATCACGAAAATGACTATAGCTGCACATTTTGATGAATTAAAGGACTAATGATCATGAATTTTTAGTTGAGGGAGTATTGATCCAATTGAAATTAAGTTGACGGACCACTACTACAATTTTTTCTATATATATTGTAGTCCTCATTTCGCGGATGTAATAAAAAATTGAAACATATCGGAAATCAATAAGTACATAATTAAGTGTATGTAACAGAGTTAAGCAAATTTCAGAATTTTTCCATATAGATGTAGACATGTAAATTTTGTTGCATGCAAATGATGCATCACAAAGCTCAACGTGGCATATGACCCATCACAAATGGACAAGTCATCAATGACATGTTGCATAAATCAAGTAAAGGAAGCTCAAAACTTCCCCAAAATTCGGCCAAAAGGAAGAAATCTCCTTAAAATCGGCAAGGGGCCCAAATTGATCCCAAAACCGGAAAGAAAGCTAAAACATCTTCACAAAACATGCAAAAATTGAAGATTGCTCGCAAAATAGGCAAGAAAGCTTTATAGATTTCGACCAAGCAAGGGAAAGTGGCTGAAATTAAGACACAAAACATGCCTAAATTCTCCCATGGACGAATCAAAACACAAATCAAAGCCAAATCCATCCAAAGGCAAACTTTGAGAAGTCTATAAATACAAGGTCCCCAGACAAACATAAAGGTCGACAATTTCTACATTGAAGGGCCGAAATTCTCACAAAAGGAGAATCTTTGCCAAATCTTTGAAGACTAATACACCGCTAAAGCTCTCTTCGAAGAACATACAACCTAAGTCGAAGCTTTCTTCGACCAAAGTCGAAGTATTTCTTTGAAGAATCAACAAGCACTTGTGCCGATTCCTTCAAGACTTTGTTGCAAGCTTAAAACTTGTAACGACATTCGATTCAAGATCAAGTTACAAAGACCCTTGAATCAACGAAATCCTACATCAACACTACGTTTGCCGCAACTTTGAGGTGAAGACTATCCACGCATTGTTTCAAGCTCAAAACCTGAAGCAATCGTTCAATCGTTCGTTTAAGATCAAGTCATCGCGACCCTTGGATCAACAACCTACGCATCTACATCAAAATTGAAGATTGAATAAGAGGAAAATTGTAAACAGAGATTGTAACCCTACAAATTCATCAATACAAATCTACTTTGTATACATGTTCTTGTTTCATTCGTTACAGAATTTTTGTGTTCACAAATTTGGCATGCCCAGTGAGACCTCTCTGCCTCTCATCTATGTCTTCAAATCCATAAGAAACACACATGGCATCAAGCTGTTCCCGCAACCAATGCGAAGAACAAGAACATCATTGCCGCAAGTGGTGGCACTTTGGGCATCACAACCCGAAGCAAGGCAAGAACTCTCTCTGCCATGCCTTCCACCCTTACATCAACTCTGCCGAAGGAGCAAGAGCACCCAAGGAACGAGCCCGTGATCACCCTGGCCTCGCTAAGGGCACCAATGGAAGAAAACCCTAGGAAGTACTTCGAGTCGTTGACTTCCGATGCCGAATCAAGCAGCAACCCATATGCCGCAGCCATGCAAGTCATGACTACTAGTGCGACTTTAATCGAAGAGCAGCTAGCACAAATGAGCGAAGTAATCGCAAGGTTGACAATGACCGTGGAGGAAAATGATTTGCAGATTACTACACTTGTCAACTGTCTGGAGGCGTAGCACGACGAGAAAGCTGACCCAGAAGTTGATCTACTAAAGAAAGAAACCAACGAAGAAGAGGAGCCTCTGGTGGAGAAAGCCTAAGAGAAGCTGGAGGTGGACCGAGTCGCCACGCCCATGGGATATCTCTCTATCCATGCTGGGATAGAGGGAGACTACCTTGTCAAACAGTTCGTGCGCTCGCTAAAAGGTAATGCCTTTGACTGGTACATCGAACTCGAGCCCGAGTTTATTAACAGCTGGGATCAGCTTGAAAGCGAATTCCTCAACTGCTTCTACAGCACCCGCCGCATCGTAAGCATGCTAAAGCTAACAAGTACAAGGCAGTGGAATGATGAACTTGTCGTTGACTACATCAATAGGTGGCATTCATTAAGTTTGGATTGCAAAGATCGACTTTCTAAAACCTCCTCCATTGAGATGTGAGTTCAAGGCATGCACTGGGGGTTACATTATGATGCGAAATTCTAACGCACAAAATTAAACCCTCTTTTTGACAATTGTAGTATAGATGTAAGTAGGGTATCGTTCTAGGCCGGGGATTAGGAGGGATTGCTAATCAAAGTAAAATTTAAATTAAAAAAACGTAAAAACAAAATTTAAAACACTAAACTAGACTCAAAACACTTAACTAGAATCACTCAAAATAAAACTAACAAATAAACTAAAACAAATCAAAAGACTCAAAATAATTCAAAACTCAAGAAAACACAAACTAAATTAATTTCTAACAAACCTAACACTTTAAATTAAATGGGGGAATGATTTTTGATGAAAAGTAAATTTAAAACAGAAACTTAAAACAAACTTTAAAGAAAATATATTTTATTGAAATAAAATGATGAGACGTTACTTAGAGGGGTCCTTATCCACACATGGACAAATGCATATAATTTGATTCCCAGTTATGACTTCAACAAACGAATAAATGACAATGCTCCAAGTTAATTAGGTCCGCTTAAATTAACCTTCAGATTTCCCTAGATTCATTGAATTGGACGGGATACGCATCACAACCAAATTATTCTTATCAAGTTCCCTAACTATGGAATACGCATGATAGAGAGACATATCAAAGATCATTAAGTTCAATGGAAATCATAAGCATTGACTAGGCATTCATAACTATGGAATACGCATGTTAATCCAACCTAGGGTTTACTAAACACAATCGTGACTAGCGATTTTTACTACTCATGGATATAAGTTCATAACGATTAGGTGAAATTCCCTTATATCCTAGCATCAAGTCTAAACATGCAAATTAAGTGTCGACCCTTAACCCACATACATAAACAAGTTATTAATCAACACAGAAAAATAAACCACATCCAACGTTCAAGAATTCATAACTGGAGTAAATCAAATCATAATAAACATTTATCCATGGTTTCAAATTCACGTCTAACTAAACAGAAATTAAGTACACATGTTTAACATAATTTAAAAGTAAATTAAATTAAATTAAACATGTAAATAAAAATAAAAGGAATAAAACCAAATGGAGAGAGTTTGCTTCTCTCTGTTCCGTGCACACTGCCCAAATAGGTGCTGCTTCTGCGCCACTGTGCTTCTGCACGGTTCCTGTTTTTCTCCAGCTGCCCAAAGGCAGCGACCTCACCTTGCTGACCCGCGTGCTGACCTTCCTCCTTCCTCGCACTGACCTTCCGCGCACTGACCTTCCTCGCAGCTTCACACGCTGCCAAGTGGGCAGCCCAAACAGCCTTTCTTTCCTGCTGCCGTCAGTCTCTCAGCTGCCAAGGCAGCTTCCTGCTCCCCGTGAGCCTGCTCCCTCATTCCGCGTGCGACAGCTGCCCACGTGCAGCCTTGTTTCTCCCTCGAGCTGCCCAAGGGCAGCCCTCCTTCTTTCCTTATCCCCCCCATTTTTCCTTGTCTTGCCCGTGCTGCCTTATAGCAGCCTCCCTCCTTTGTTGCGTTTTTTTTTTCTTATTTTATTTCTGTCTTCTCCCTTCCTTACGCAGTGCTTTCCCCACCTGCCAAGGGCAGCTGCTTATTCTATTTATTCTTTGCGCCAGCCCCACTCTCCCTTATTTCTGCATGCCATCACCCCTTGCTTTCTTTATGCTTTGCGCACCATCACACTTTGCTGCCTTCTGCTTTTCTGACTTGTTGTCCTCTAATTAATTCTTTATTCCCACTGATGCTCTGCTTCTTTCCTTTTTTCTGTTTTTCGTTCCTCATTCCCACTGCTTTTGAATCCCACTAACCTATCATGCACTCCCACTTATTTATTATATTTCTTCTTATTTTCTTATTTTATATAAAACAAACCATGATATGAATTATTATTATATATATATATATATATATAGATATTTTATTTAATTTAAAAGCTAAACAGTTTTGACACGAATTTATTACATAAAATCACACTTATGCTATTTTTATTTTCTTAGCTAGATAAATTCGATAAAACACAAAAACAAAGTAAATAACTCAAAAATATAAGAAACTAACTAAGAAAAGACGAGAGAATTTGATGTAAAATATGTATAAATATGATCCGATCAAATACCCCCACACTTAACTTTTGCTAGTCCTCGAGCAAAACAAACGAAAACAGAAAAAGTACTAACATGAAAATTATTAGTTTCCCCTTATATGACCCTCATAGAATTTCATTCGAGAACACAAATTATCAAGAACCATAGCTAAAACCAACAAGCAATTCAAGTTCATTTTCCTTACTCAAATATTAGCAGTAATCTTTGAAACATCCTTGAAGTGTAGTGTGTGAGATAGCCATGCTAATGCAATTTCAAATTTTTATTTTAAAAATCACCATATGCAAACTAGCGACCTTCTCACTGGATTTGCACTCAATCACACATGTGTTTAGTTTTAATGTGTTTCTCTCAAAGAATCAAATGTGAAAGTTCTACCATAAGCTTGCATAAAGATCACTTCTCCACAATCATAATTACAAAACTTAAATCAAGAGGACTTTTATTGGATGTAATGAGGCTTAGGGATAGGGTTATTGAAACGAAAGAATAGGAAAACAAAAGTTCCAAGCTACATTACAAGCAATTCTTTTCTTTAGATTTATAAGAACTCAAGCTCTCCAACGATTCTTCTGACATTTCCAACCACACCCAAAAACTGAAACTTTAAAAACTTTTTATTTTCTTTTTAAACAATCTTTCTTTTTTTTTTTTTTTTTTTTATTTTTTTTTATCAACAAATATGAAAAACCCCCACACTTATTCTTTTGCCAAACACCCTCCGAATACTTCACAAACATTTTTCGTAAGACAATCTCGCACTGCTCATTAGCTTGCTTGGAAAGGGTAAGGAAAAAAATATTTCAGGCATAAGGGTAGACATATCTGGTGGTAAGAAATAAAAGGCTCAACAAATACGGCTCAAATTGGCAATCTAATGATATCATTTTTCTTTGGGAAACAAGGTTATTTGGGCCATGGTGGTAAACCTAATGCCTCTATCATTTTCAAGTTCATGCAATCAATGACAAATATTTCGAAAGATCGTTATGCAAGTTCTAGAGAATTATCTCACATAAGTTCATCACACATGAAAGAATAGGAGTGTATGAAAAATGCACACACTTTCAATAGGCTCAAAAACTCACATATGATGTATATGGTCACTAAATTCACATATGGAGCTTTAAATCATGCTTTAGTTTCACATCAACAAGGCTATGTGCGTTTAGTTTTTCAAAGATGATCAAATATGTACAAACTAACACGAGAATTAGGAATTTCACACAACACATGTTAACTAAGTTCTTGATCATCATGGTTCAAATTTTATCCAATTATATCATTGGGTCGGGAAACTAACAAAAATCTAATTCAAAACAATAAGGAAAACAAGGAAATATTTTTGGATTTTTAAAATTTCCGATTTTTTTATTTATTTATTTATTTATTATTTATTATTTTTTTAATAAAAACAACAACTTAATTAAGAAAACACAAAGCAATAACATGGAAACAAATGAAACCAGTTCAAAGTCGAAGGTACACAAAATTTTCAATTTGGTCATTTTTATACTCTATACCCCCACACTTAAACTAGACATTGTCCCCAATGTCAGAAAATATAATAAACTGCAAATAAAAATAAAATAAATAAATATAAAGAAACAAAATAAAGCAATAGGACTGAAAACTTCCCTAATTTGCAGAAAAAATCAAGCGATGACCCCAAGCTAAAATTCTGCAATCAACCTCAAGGGTGGAAATAACCAAAAGTTCCTGCAAATAAAAGAAATAATTCAGTTAAGCACACAAGAAAATATAACAAAAAAAAAAAATAAACGAAAAATTGAAAATGAAAATAAAAGCCAATAAATAAAACTAATAAGTGATCATTGGTCCTGTTTGGTGACTTTCCACAGCTTTGAACTTGAACTGGCCTCGGAACTTCTTAGCAAGGAAAATGAGACTTGATTGGTGGTGGTGTTGAAGCTTCTCGAGCTCTTGGTTTCAACTCGGACTCCTTCTGCCGGGTTGATTGAGTCTGCAGGCTACATTCTTCTCTTTTTGTTCTTCTACATGGCAGGTAGGCACGAGGTAGAGGTGGTGGTCTGCTTCTTTGTTCAATCTGTCCAAGTGCCGACCGATTTCCTTTCTTTCACCTTGACTCGTAGCCAAGAGCAAGGGTAAAGGAAAAGCGTGCCATGAGATATCTTTGCCTCTGACTCTGATGATATGGGATACTTTTGCTTTTGAAGAAGTATCGTTCCACAGGTGTATGCTTGAACTGGGCTGGGGAACTTCTTAGCAAGGAAAATGAGACTTGATTGGTGGTGGTGTTGAAACTTCTCGAGCTCTTGGTTTCAACTCGGACTCCTTCTGCCGGGTTGATTGAGTCTGCAGGCTACATTCTTCTCTTTTTGTTTCTTCTGCATGGCAGGTAGGCACGAGGTAGAGGTGGTGGTCTGATTCTTTGTTCAATCTGTCCAAGTGCCGACCGATTGCCTTCTTTCTCCTTGTCCCGTAGCCAAGAGCAAGGGTAAAGGAAAAGCATGCCATGAGAAATCTTTGCCTCTGACTCTGATGATATGGGATACTTTTGCTTTTGAAGAAGTATCGTTCCACAGGTGTATGCGTGAACTGGGCTGGGGAACTTCTTAGCAAGGAAAATGAGACTTGATCTTGAAGATGAAGCAGAACCTTGTCTCCACATGCTTCAAGTATCATTTTCACTTGCCATGTCTGTTCTCCAGGCAGATGTGGCGACTTCTTCGGAAGTACATCAGTGGTTGAAGAAGAGTACCCGAGAGCAATGCTAGGTAAGCAATCAGGAAGGATTTCCAGGCAGTCGGTTCTTAGATTGGAAGATTGACACCGAATGCTGGCTGATTGCCCGCTTTCTCCTTATTACAAAGACAAGGACAAGGACAGGGAGAAAGCGTGATATGAGATACTCTTGCTTTCAACCTTCATGATATGAAATACTCTAGCTCTAGATGACTTGTTTGCAAAGGTATCCCAGGGAATGAGAAACACAGAGAAACTCGAGAGGGTTTGATGGAAAGGCATTTTCGGAGATGAAAAATTTCGGAGATGAAGAAGTGTTGAGAGAGTTTGCCTTTGCTGTTGAAGGCGAAGGTAGACGTTTATAGAACTTTTCTTCATAACCGAAACTATTCCTTTACCCCTGTCGGCAGCCGGTGGATGGATGAACAGTACAGGTCACGCGCTTTCTGAAAAAGCCACCCGTAATTTGCGCAAAGCTGACAGCGCGCGTGACGAGTGACGACAAAATTGGAAAAACAGCTCACCTCGTGATTCCTGACCGCTCCGACTTTTGAGAAAGGCGCCCGACTTTTGAGAACGGCGACGCCGCTTTTGAGAAAAGAATCCGGCTTTTGAGAAAGGAGCCCGTCTCTTCGATTTGCGAGAGGGCGCCACTTCGACTTCTGAGGAACGCCTCTTGATTCATTCTTTTTATAGAGGCGCTAAGTTTGTTCCACAACACACTTGAGCTCCCTCCTGTAAACACTCCCTCCTGCAAACACTTCATCTTCCACTTCTTTTAATCTTGATCAGTCCGACTCTTCATTCTCAACACCTTCAGAAAATGTCTTGCCCTTCTGACCGTCGCCTTAACTTGAATGTTGGGGAAGACAGTGATATGTCTTCTCCAACCAACATTTGGCAGCCGTCCTTCATATCCCCAAATGGTCCTCTTACAGTTGGGGATTCCATGATGATGAACGAAACAACCGCATCGGTGGTGGCCAGAAATCTGCTCACTCCTAGAGACACTAGGATACTTTCCAGGCGGTCCGACGAACTAGCTGTCCAGGACTCTTTGGCTTACAGCGTCCGATGCGCAGGCTCAGTATCAAACATGGGCCAGCGCCTTCTTGCACGAACTCGTCAGGTGGAGTCGTTGATGGCTGAAGTGGCTAGTCTTCGGCAAGAGGTCAGAGTGCTTAGGCATGAGAACAGGGATTTGCACATGCTTGCAACCAATTACTCCACAAGCATGAAGAGGAAGCTTGATCAGCTGCAGGAGTCCGAAGTGCGGATTCAGAGTGATCATCAACGGTTTATGACGTTACTCCCGAGGTTTGTGTTGCCTTCGTCCTCGGGAGCAGCACCAAGTATTGAGGCTCTGAATGATCCAGCTCTGGCGCTTCGTCTTTCAGGGGCTCCGTCGACCTCCGAGGCACCACCTACCAACGACCAATGAAAGCTTTTAGTTTACAAGTTATTGTAAAATATTTATGCATTTAAGTTTATTTAATTATAAATATAAGTATTTTTGTTTTTTTTTTTTGTTTTTTTTTAATAATAATTTTTTTTTAAATTATGTAATGTTTATTATTATTATATTTTTTATTTATTTATTTTTTATATTTTTTTTTCATTTTCAATTTTTTTTTTTAAATATCAATGTAAAATAAGTAAATCAAAGTAAAAAGACTATGTTTAACTTCTAAACAAAAATCACAACTAAATAAACAAAACAAAATGAAAGCAGTAAAGAGAAGGGATTAGGAATGCAAATCTGATTGTGGGTGATTCCTAGGCCTCCCTTCATTATTCAAATGCATGGGCTTATCATTGAACGGACGGTGGTACTTGAAATGATCCGACAACGGTCTAAGTTCTAATGACGGTGCCTGAATCATCAAAATTAGAAACAAGTTAGTATAAATTAAAATTAAAAATGGAGAAGATGGCTTACAATCACGTTCAAACTCAATCACAAACACCACGTCCTTGAACGTTTCAGGAACTTTGCATTTAGCCAGATTGCATGTGATGATTGTGACATGGCCCTTGTTATCAAACTCAATTTCTTTGGCATTGGTTGTCTCAACTACATCCTCTTTGATAAGTTCAACAAATTCTTCGACCACCTCCTTTTCTGGAATATCTTCCACAACGTCTTTTTCATTCACTTCTTCCTTGGGATTTAAAAACCTGCAAGGAAAAAGGACATTTGGTGGAACGATGTTAGAATGAAATGAACTTAGAACCTCCTCACCTGAATTGGATGGCATAAGGACTTGAGGGGTTTGCGATAAGAATTCTTCTAAACTGCCCAAGTCGTCATCCTCATCTTCTTCTTGAAGCGGCAATTCATCCATGTTCGCGCTATGTTTGGATGGTTCTGGGACAGCTTCATCCTCCCGGTCACCTTCCAAGGTGATGGCTTCATCGATTTCAACTTCTGCCGTTGAATTTTCAAGAGTTGAGTTGGAGACCTCACTTTGCTCTTGAATCTGTGCCATGAATTCCATAATCTGCCCAACTTGCTCCTCCAAAGCATCCACCTTGTTGGCTTTATTTTGCATCTCCATGTTTCAATTTTCTACGTCCTGGGTCAAAGAGGTTAGTAACTTATTCAAAATGTCATTATCCGAGGACGTACCTGAATTTGGTTGGGGAGATTGTGGTGGTTCATATGGCCATTGATAGTACTCCTCCGATGGCTGCCAATATTCTGCTTGGTGAGTCTCCTCAGCTTGATTTTGTGAACCCTGCGCCAAAGAAATGAGTCCATTAAGAATTTCATTATAATTAATGGGCATACTTGAATTCGATTGAAATTGCTGTGGGGGATGCTGTGGTGGCTGCATAGGTCTTGAATAGAACTCGTCTTGCTGCCAATATCCACCTTGTTGAAATTGTTGAGGTTCATCCCACATATACTCTGAATTACTTCTCCAATCCGAATTATAAGCGTTGGAAAACATGTTGCCCCTTGATTGGTTATAGCCTTGATATCCCCAAACATCTTCATTTGCAGAAAATTGGGGATATTGATGATTTTGAAATCCTTGCTCATAGGGCATATCAAAAGTAGGGCCACTTGGCATTGTGGTCCTTCTGGCATTCTGAGTTAATTGAGCAGTGAGCTGTGCCAATAGATCTTGAATGCTAGTAGAATCCAGGTCTTGCTCCATTTGTACCTCAATTCAAAGAAAGAAAAATAAATCAAGTATCAAAAGTAACATACACAAACACAAATAAACATAAGCAAAAACAAAAATAAAAGGATTAACAAATTTAAACCCTATTTGTGACAGTTGTAGTATATGGATAAGTAGGGATCGTTCTAGGCCGGGGATTAGGAGGGATTGCTAATCAAAGTAAAATTTAAATTAAAAAAACGTAAAAACAAAATTTAAAACACTAAACTAGACTCAAAACACTTAACTAGAATCACTCAAAATAAAACTAACAAATAAACTAAAACAAATCAAAAGACTCAAAATAATTCAAAACTCAAGAAAACACAAACTAAATTAATTTCTAACAAACCTAACACTTTAAATTAAATGGGGGAATGATTTTTGATGAAAAGTAAATTTAAAACAGAAACTTAAAACAAACTTTAAAGAAAATATATTTTATTGAAATAAAATGATGAGACGTTACTTAGAGGGGTCCTTATCCACACATGGACAAATGCATATAATTTGATTCCCAGTTATGACTTCAACAAACGAATAAATGACAATGCTCCAAGTTAATTAGGTCCGCTTAAATTAACCTTCAGATTTCCCTAGATTCATTGAATTGGACGGGATACGCATCACAACCAAATTATTCTTATCAAGTTCCCTAACTATGGAATACGCATGATAGAGAGACATATCAAAGATCATTAAGTTCAATGGAAATCATAAGCATTGACTAGGCATTCATAACTATGGAATACGCATGTTAATCCAACCTAGGGTTTACTAAACACAATCGTGACTAGCGATTTTTACTACTCATGGATATAAGTTCATAACGATTAGGTGAAATTCCCTTATATCCTAGCATCAAGTCTAAGCATGCAAATTAAGTGTCGACCCTTAACCCACATACATAAACAAGTTATTAATCAACACAGAAAAATAAACCACATCCAACGTTCAAGAATTCATAACTGGAGTAAATCAAATCATAATAAACATTTATCCATGGTTTCAAATTCACGTCTAACTAAACAGAAATTAAGTACACATGTTTAACATAATTTAAAAGTAAATTAAATTAAATTAAACATGTAAATAAAAATTAAGTACACATGTTTCCGCGCACTGACCTTCCTCGCAGCTTCACACGCTGCCAAGTGGGCAGCCCAAACAGCCTTTCTTTCCTGCTGCCGTCAGTCTCTCAGCTGCCAAGGCAGCTTCCTGCTCCCCGTGAGCCTGCTCCCTCCTTCCGCGTGCGACAGCTGCCCACGTGCAGCCTTGTTTCTCCCTCGAGCTGCCCAAGGGCAGCCCTCCTTCTTTCCTTATCCCCCCCATTTTTCCTTGTCTTGCCCGTGCTGCCTTATAGCAGCCTCCCTCCTTTGTTGCGTTTTTTTTTTCTTATTTTATTTCTGTCTTCTCCCTTCCTTACGCAGTGCTTTCCCCACCTGCCAAGGGCAGCTGCTTATTCTATTTATTCTTTGCGCCAGCCCCACTCTCCCTTATTTCTGCATGCCATCACCCCTTGCTTTCTTTATGCTTTGCGCACCATCACACTTTGCTGCCTTCTGCTTTTCTGACTTGTTGTCCTCTAATTAATTCTTTATTCCCACTGATGCTCTGCTTCTTTCCTTTTTTCTGTTTTTCGTTCCTCATTCCCACTGCTTTTGAATCCCACTAACCTATCATGCACTCCCACTTATTTATTATATTTCTTCTTATTTTCTTATTTTATATAAAACAAACCATGATATGAATTATTATTATATATATATATATAGATATTTTATTTAATTTAAAAGCTAAACAGTTTTGACACGAATTTATTACATAAAATCACACTTATGCTATTTTTATTTTCTTAGCTAGATAAATTCGATAAAACACAAAAACAAAGTAAATAACTCAAAAATATAAGAAACTAACTAAGAAAAGACGAGAGAATTTGATGTAAAATATGTATAAATATGATCCGATCACATTACATCCTCCAAGGCATAAAACCGAGAACATTTGAAGAGTTGGCAACTCGTTCCCATGATAGAGAGCTAAGTATCGCCAATCATGGGAAGAAAGAGCCGATCACCGACTTCAAAAAGGATAAGGTGTTCGCTCTAAAGGTAGACAAGACTGGGAAAAATCCCACCAAGAAAGCTTTTGCCTTTTATACTACCCCCATCAAGACCTCCGCCGCGCCTTTCAAGATCTTCTCTAAGAACAAAACGAAAGAGATGAAGAGAGGTGAGCCTTCTCTCACCCAAGACAGGTACAAAAACACCTTGAGGGAACTGAAGTAGTAGACGTACCCTTTTCCTAACTCTGACGTGGCGACAATGCTAGACGGCTTGTTGGAAAAGAAGGTAATTGAGTTACCTGAATGCAAGCGCCCCGAAGAGATGAATCGCGTTAATGATCCTAGGTACTACAAGTATCATCGTATCGTGAGTTATCCTGTTGGCAAGTGCTTCATCCTCAAGGAGCTCATCATGAAGCTAGCACAACAAGGGCAAATTGAGCTTGACCTGGAAGACACAGCGACAACACACTACCACGATTGTGTTTGGATCATTCGATAAGCGACCAAAATGTGTCTACCGATGATGAAGAAGGATGGACATTGGTGACCTACAAAAGGACAAGGAAGCCAATACCACAAGCCACAAAGCAAAAGGTGGAACAAGGGGGCCGCAACAGTAGGAATCCCAAAAGAAATGTAAGAGCTGCTAGGCCAACGTACACTAGGGAACTTATGAAGCAAGAGCCACGCATTCTCATCTCCTTGCACTAGTGCTTCCCGAATGACTTCTTCCAACAGTGCACTACCATTGCCTGTCACATGGTTGAAGTAGAGATAGAAGAGTCCTCAAAAAGCAAAGTTATCACCATCGAGGAAGAGAAGACCCTCACACCCAATGAAGGCCTATCAACATACTTTAGCATGGAGGAAGCACTACTATTGCCCGAGGAGATGCGAAAAGCACTAGTAGTGGTCTTGGCAAGTCCCGACGACCATGAAGTGCAAGAAAACAAGAACGAAGGCTTGAAACTTCGGCCACATGAGTATGCCACATGTTGTGCTGCCCATGATGCAATCAACTTCATTGACGAAGACTTGCTGATGTGATCAAGGCCTCAGAACCGTCATCTCTTCGTCTCTGGGTACGTGAGAGAAAACAAAATCAACCGCATGCTTGTGATGGCGGGTCGGCCATAAACATCATGCCAAAGTCAACAATGACCACAATCGGCATCAAGGTGGATGAATTATCTTGAAGCCGTCTGCTAATTCAAGGTTTTAACCAAGGAGGACAAAGAGCGATGGGCATGATCCGAGTCGAGATGACCATTGGCGAACTCAAGTCAAGCATGTTATTCCACGTGATTGATGCAATAACTTCCTATAGCTTGCTTTTAGGAAGGCCTTGGTTCCACGAGAATGGAATAGTCCACCCTCCACCAATGCCTAAAGTTCTACCGAGAAGGGGTGAAGGTGATACAAGGTGACACCAAGCCATTCATCGAAGCCGAATCACACTTCGCGGACGCCAAGTTCTACATGGATGAAGACACGGTGCCTGAAGCCATTCCAAAAGAAATCAAATCCACAGGAAAAGCCGCACCTAAGAAACAAGAGTGGCAAGCCGTGCCCAAGAAACAAGAAGGGGAAGTCGTGCCATCTTCACGAGAAAACGATGATAAGCCTGCTAAGCCCACAAAAATTAAAGGGAGTGTGACGCCCTCAAAAGGACCAAACACACTCGTCTTCCAGTACATCTCAATGTCGAGAAGAAAGAATGGGCAACCCCCATTCGAAACTGGAACAAGCAAAACCGACACACAACTACACAAGGACGATATAAAAGTGCTCAAGAAAAATGCAGTTTTACCTCTGACACAGCTAGGCAACACTAAAGTTTCAAAACCACCACAAGGTTTCGTAAAACCCTTGCCAAAGGGGGCAGAACCAAGCTCTTTTTGAACCTAGAGGACCGAAGAAGGTTTCGACCCAAACGCCTACAAACTCATGTCAAAGGCTATGATTTCACCTACTATTCAAATCTTGGAAAGAAGAATGCAAACACCGTCAATGAAAAAGAACGTAACCTCACCCGTGACTCAAAAGAAGTTAAAGGAGCATGGTTACAAAGTTGACAACAACAAAACTGGACTTGGCTTCACACCAAATACACCCATGAAGATTTCAAGCAAAGCGAAAAACGTTAGCGCTCAACACATCAACGTGAGTGTTAAACAAAATCAAGAGGAGCCTAAACCCACCCCTCGAGCATCAGTCTTTGATAGGCTGAATCATTCAAAACCTAGAATTTTGGCACTTATCGCATTAGTGGTTAAGTCGGAACTTTTGTCTTCAAGCGGCTTAACACACCAACGCCCTAAAGCTCTGTTTTTGAAAGGTTGTCAAAACCTAAGAAACAAAGCAACATGGCTAGCTCTCGTCCACGACGGTCATCCTTGGAAAGACTTGAAGAAACCAAGCAGCCTTCTAGAAAGAGGAAGACAACGCCAAAAGAAGAAAAGCTTGACGGTCTAGCAGCAAAGGACGACGTTTGAAGCTTGATTCTTTCAAGGATGAAGCACCAAGCAACCTTGGAAGTTGACACAAAAGGACAATTGATGGTAAATAGGCCCATCATCGTACACACTGGCCAATCTTCACGCCAACAAGCCCAAGAGGACGACACTGAAGAAGGGGTCCAAGACATCTTCCACATCACAATCCAAGAAGACAAAGAAGACGAGATCCCAGAGGAAGACGTCATTGCTGCGCCACCACAGCTCAAGGATGAGGGGCAAGCCACGGTTGATGATCTCAAGGAGCTCAACTTAGGTACAAGCAAAGAACCAAAGCCTATCTTCATAAGTGCACTACTAAGTGCGAACGACATCGAGGAGTACTGCTAATGGAGTACAAAGACGTCTTTGCTTGGACCTACGAAGAAATACTCGGCCTTGACCTTACCATCGCTGTGCATCGTTTTGCAGTCAAGCCTGGAACGCAATCGATTAAGCAAACTCAAAGACGCTATCGATTCGAGCTCATCCCATAAATTAAGGCTGAGACTGACAAGCTAATCGAAGCAGGCTTCATTCGAGACGTGCAATACCCTAAATGATATCCAACATCGTCATTGTTGATGTGGTAGAAACTAACACACAAATTAAATCCTATAAATTATGCAATCGTAGTATGAGTAAGTAGGGATCGTTCTATTCCGGGGATTAGAATGGATGCTAATCAACACAAATTAAACTTGTAAAAGTGAAAACTAAGTTAAACTAACTACAAAATAATGACTGGGGAGATTTTGGACGAATTTGATTAAAACAAAAGTAAATTGCAGCAAGTAAATTAAGTTGTGAATGAAATATGGATGAAATGAGAGCTAAAGGATTCTTCTCCACACATGAAACATATGCATACAAATCGATTTCCAGTTATTCTTCCTATAAACCATGAATGACAATGCCCCAAATTAACTGTTAACATCACTAATTAATTCTCAGATTTTCCTAAGTTCATTGAATTGGACTCAGCGATGCAACCAAATTATTCTTCTTAAGTTCCCTAACTATGAAAAGCATGATAAAGATACATCTCAAAGATCATTAAGTTCTGTGACAATCATAAGCATTGACAAATCATTTGTAATTATGAAAAGCATGATACTCCTGCCAAGAATTTACTTAACTCAATCATGACTAGTGACTTTTACCACTTACAAATATAAGTTCATAACGATTAGGTGAAATTCCCTTATATTCTAGCATCAAATCCCTGCATGCAAACTAAGTATGCATCATTAATAAACATACAAGAATAATTTCTCTATAAAGCAGATAAGTAAATCGCATTCATGTTTTATGAAACAATAACTGGATGTAATCAATTTATATAAAACATATGATCATGGCTTCGAATTCACCTCTAGCTAAAAAGAAACTTAGTTACACATGTTCATCATAACTGAAAAGCAATCTAAAATAAACATTGAAACTTAAAAACAAAGATAGAAAGAACTCTGAAAATTCCAGCAACTTCAATGGATGAATGGTAGGCATGGCACACCCTAAATCTCTGCAGAAATTCCATATATATAGGGGAAAATGGCTGAATCCAAGGAGGAAAGGGTTTTGGCATTTTTGAGTTATTTTAGGACTCTTAAAATTAGGTAAAAAGTGTTGGAATGTGATTAGGATTCCTCCTTGCAGCTGGAGATAAGATAAGATAATGTGGGATAAGATAGGATAGGATAAGATAATGTTCCTCTCCAATTAAGATTCCTCTTTCTTGTGTAATTCCTTGCCTTGCAGGCCTCAACTTTAATTTCTCCAGATTTTAGCACATGTCTAGCACCATTTAAACATCAAAAACGTTCAGCCCATATGCTATCCACACATGCTTTCCAATCCAAGTCCAAAACTGCTCCAAATTGCTCCATTTAGCTATTTATTGTCATCTTTACGAACTGGACCTACAATAATACGAAAATAACATAAATTACCCAAATAAATGGAAATTAACGAAGTAAATGCAAAGAAATAAGATAATAAAGTCGCATAAATATGCTCCTAACAAATTCCCCCACACTTAGCTTTTGCTAGTCCCCTAGCAAAACAAAGAAAACAAAACAAAGCCTAAACCTTCCAACAATTACCTCAAGGATTTCCAATGAAACATGACATGTTAAAAATCACTACTCACATATATTCTAGCCATCCTTACTCTTGAGCTTATACTCAACCGCATTAACAACTCACTAGCTCACATTTAATCAATTAAAACAACATTTGAATGTAGTAACATGCCTTAGATAATTTACTCAATTCCTCACCGGATATACTCTTTATTTTCACACAGATTTTCTGACTACACTCCCTAAACTAAGTATATGTGAGAAGATTGATGTAAACATTTAGACTAGCACTCACATATGTTATAACAAAGATAACACTTTCTGGAATTATTAATACAAACATGTATATAATCTCATGAACGGAATGCCACTACTTAGAAGCGAGAACCAGGGATTCCATATGCTCGTACCCATTTCAAACTCCACATATTGAATTGATGCGAAAATAAATTAACGCACAAATTTAAACCCTATTTGTGACAGTTGTAGTAATGATGTAAGTAGGGATCGTTCTAGGCCGGGGATTAACTAGGGATGCTAACCAAAGTAAAATTAAATTAAAAACGTAAAAACAAAATTTAAAACACTAAACTAGACTCAAAACACTTAAATAGAAACACTCAAAATAAAACTAACAAATAAACTAAAACAAATCAAAAGACTCAAAATACTTCAAAACTCAAGAAAACACAAACTAAATTAATTTCTAACAAATCTAACACTTTAAAATAAATGGGGGATTGATTTTTATGAAAAGTAAATTAAACTTAAATAAATTACAGAATTGACAAAAACATGAAATTAAGGTGAATGGATGGACGACGGACTGGCTAGAGGATTCTTCTCCACACATGACACATATGCAACCTAAATTGATTTTCAGTTGTTCTTTCAATAAATTGTAAATTCTCAACGCCCCAAATTAATTAGGTCCGCTTAAATTAACCTTCAGATTTTCCTACTTTTATTAGGTTGGATGATTGCATACGACAACCCAAAACATTCCCTACAAGTTCCCTACATGAATTGCATAATAGAGATACAAGCAAGAATCATTAAGTTTTATGAAAATCATAAGCATTGACGAGGCACTTGTTACTATGAATTGCATGAAACTTATGCCAAGAATTTACTTAACACGATTGTGGTCAACAACCTTTACTACTTCTGAATATAAATTCATAACGATTAGGTGAAATTCATTTATATTCTAGCATCAAATTTATGCATGTAAATTAAGTATGCATCCTTAATCGACATACAAAAATAAGTTATCAATCAAGCAGTTAAGCAAATTAAATTCACAACTCAGAAATCACAACTGAAGGTAATCAATTCATATTACAAATATATTCATGGTTTTGAATTAAACTCTAGCCAAAATAAAATTAGTTACACATTATTAAAATTAAAACAGAAATAAAACGTGAGTTGGAGGATTAAACCGAATTGAGAAATAGAGTGATGCGCCACTGTGCTCAAGCTTTGCACTCCTGCCTTTTTCCTATCCCGCATGCTGACCTCCGTGCTGACCCAAGTCAGCACTGATGTTTGTCTGACCTCCCTGCTGCCTTGCGTCTTCGTGCCTTGGTCTCCCAACTGATCAGGCAGATTTGCTGCCTTCGCTTCCTCTCTCGCGCTCCTTCCGTCTTCTTCGCAAGCTTCACGTCAGGCTCGCTGCCACGTCTCTGCTGCCCGAGGCAAAACTTCCTTGCTGACTTCCCCAAGGCAGCACGTCCCGCGTCAAGCTTCTGTTCCGCCCTCGCCAGGAAGGTCCCCTTTCCTTGCTGTTTTTCTCGCTTCTCTGTCTTTCTCCAGCTGCACAAGGCAGCACCTCTTCTCGCAAGCTGCCAGGAAGCGCTGCGTTATTCCCCGTTGTCTCTCCAGTCCCGCTGCCTAATGGCAGCTCACCTTCCCCCCCGCACCGAAACCTTTCTTTCCTCTCCCCCCTCAGTTCTCTCAGCTGCCTAATGCATCCTTTTATTTCTCCTTGTTTCTGACCTTCTATTTCTTCCCTTATGCCGAGACTTCGAACTCCACTCGCACTGCCTTGTTTTTTATTATTTCCCCCAAATGCCCACTGCACAAGGCCTCCTTTATTTTCTTTATTTCTTATTGTTTCTTCCTAACTTTTGTCCAAGCCGCCCTCTATCTTCTTTTCACCTGCCAGCACCATCCACCTTTCTTTATTCCCTTCTCTTTATTTATTTGCTTCTGGTTCCCCACTTCACTGACTTAGGCACACCATTCCCACTCACGTCTAACCCTCCTTTTTCTTATGCTTTTCTCCTAGGCAGCTGCCTAATGCAGCTCTTCTTTTATTTATTTCTTTCTTTACAGCTGCCACTTTCTTTTCACACGCTGGCAGCATTCCCACTTGGTTGCACAGCTTCTTTTCCTTTATTTCTTTTTCTGTCCGCTCCATTTTGTCTGCCAAAATGTTTTCTTAAGTTAATGAAATAAGTGAGCAAGGTAGAAATAACGAATTTATTACTTAAAATCACACTTGTGCTATTTTTATTTTCTTAGCTAGATAAATTCGATAAAACACAAAAACAAAGTAAATAACTCAAAAATATAAGAAACTAACTAAGAAAAGACGAGAGAATTTGATGTAAAATATGTATAAATATGAGCTTATCAAATACCCCCACACTTAGCTTTTGCTAGTCCTAGAGCAAAACAGAGAAAATAAAAAAAATAATAACATGAAAATTATTAGTTTCCCCCTATGTGACCCTCATAGAACTTCATTCGAGAACACAAACCAACAAGAACCATAGTTAACACCAAACAAGTTAATCCAAGTTCATTTTCCTTATTCAAATATTAGCAGTAATCTTTGAATCATCCTTGAAGTGTAGTGTGTGAGATAGCCATGCTAATGCAATTTCAAGTTTTTATTTTTAAAATCATCATATGCAAACTAGCGACCTTCTCACGGGATATGCACTCAATCACACATGTGTTTAGTTTTAATGTGTTTCGCTCAAAGAATCAAATGTGAAAGTTCTACCATAAGCTTGCATAAAGATCACTTCTCCACAATCATAACTGCAAAACTTAAATCAAGAGGACTTTTATTGGACGTAATGAGGTTTAGGGCGAGAGTTATTGAAATGAAAGAATAGGAAAACACAAGTTCCAAGCTACATTGCAAGCAATTCTTTCGTTTAGATTTATAAGAACTCAAGCTTTCCAGCTATTCTTCTAGTCACCTCCAACCACAACCTTAAACTGGAACTTAAAACATTTTTTTTTTTTTTTATTTTCGTATACCATCTTTCTTTTTCTTTTTCTTTTCTTCTCTTCTTTTTTTTTTTTTTTTTTTTTTTTTTTTTAAATACAAACATGAAATACCCCCACACTTATTCTTTTGCCAAACACCTTCAAAGTACTTCACAAACATTTCTCATAAGACAATCTCGCATTGCTCGCTTGGAAAGGGTAAGGAAAAAATGTTTCAGGTATAAGGGTAGACATATCTGGTGATAAGAAATAAAAGGCTCAACAAACACGGCTCAAATTGGCAATCTAATGATATCATTTTTCTTTGGGAAACAAAGTTATTTGGGCCATGGTGGTAAACCTAATGCCTCTATCATTTTCAAGTTCATGCAATCAATGACAAATATTTCGAAAGATCGTTATGCAAGTTCTAGAGAAATATCTCACATAAGTTCATCACACATGAAAGAATAGGAGTGTATGAAAAATGCACACACTTTCAATAGGCTCAAAAACTCACATAGGATGTATATGGTCACTAAATTCACATATGGAGCTTTAAATCATGCTTTAGTTTCACATCAACAAGGCTATGTGCATTTGGTTTTTCAAAGATGAACAAATATGTACAAACTAACACGAGAATTAGGAATTTCACACAACACATGTTAACTAAGTTCTTGATCATCATGGTTCAAATTTTATCCAATTATATCATTGGGTCGGGAAACTAACAAAAATCTAATTCAAAACAATAAGGAAAACAAGGAAATATTTTTGGATTTTTAAAATTTTCCGATTTTTTATTTTTTATTTTTTATTTTTTTATTATTTTTTTAATAAAAACAACAACTTAATTAAGAAAACACAAAGCAATAACATGGAAACAAATGAAACAAGTTCAAAGTCGAAGGTACAAAAAATTTTCAATTTGGTCATTTTTATACTCTATACCCCCACACTTAAACTAGACATTGTCCCCAATGTCAGAAAATATAATAAAATGCAAATAAAAATAAAGTAGATAAATATAACGAAATAAAATAAAGCAATATGACTGAAAACTTCCCTAATTTGCAGAAAAATCAAGCGATGACCCCCAAGCTAAAATTCTGCAATCAACTTCAAGGGTGGAAATAACCAAAAGTTCCTGCAAAGAAAAGAAATAATTCAGTTAAGCACACAAGAAAATGTAGAAAATGCAAACGAAAAATTGAAAATGAAAATAAAAGACAATGAATAAAACTAAAAGTGATCATTGGTCCTGTTTGGTGACTTTCCACAGCTTTGAACTTGAACTGGCCTCGAAACTTCTTAGCAAGGAAAATGAGACTTGATTGGTGGTGTTGTTGAGGCTTCTCGAGCTCTTGGTTTCAACTCGGACTCCTTCTGCCGGGTTGGTTGAGTCTCAGGCTACATTCTTCTCTTTTTGTTCTTCTGCATGGCAGGTAGGCACGAAAAAGAGGTGGTGGTCTGCTTCTTTGTTCAATCTGTCCAAGTGCCGACCGATTGCCTTTCTTTCACCTTGTCCCGTAGCCACGAGCAAGGGTAAAGGAAAATCATGCCATGAGATATCTTTGCCTCTGACTCTGATGATATGGGATACTTTTGCTTTTGAAGAAGTATCGTTCCACAGGTGTATGCTTGAATTGGGCTAGGGAACTTCTTAGCAAGGAAAATGAGACTTGATCTTGAAGATGAAGCAGCACCTTGTCTCCACATGCTTCAAGTATCATTTTCACTTGCCATGTCTGTTCTCCAGGCAGATGTGGCGACTTCTTCGGAAGTACATCAGTGGTTGAAGAAGAGCATTCGAGAGCAATGCTAGGTAAGCAATCAGGAAGGATTTCCAGGCAGTCGGTTCTTAGATTGGAAGATTGACACCGAGTGCTGGCTGATTGCCCGCTTTCTCCTTGCCCCAAAGACAAGGAAAAGGACAGGGAGAAAGCGTGATATGAGATACTCTTGCTTTCAACCTTCATGATATGAAATACTCTAGCTCTAGATGACTTATTTGCAAAGGTATCCCAGGGAATGAGAAACACAGAGAAACTCGAGAGGGTTTGTTGGAAAGGCATTTTAGATGAAAAATTTCGGAGATGAAGAAGTGTTGAGAGAGTTTGCCTTTGCTGTTGAAGGTGAAGGTAGACGTTTATAGAAATGATTCTTCACAACCGAAACTGTTCCTTTACCCCTGTCGGCAGCCGGTGGATGGATGAACAGTACAGGTTACGCGCTTTCTGAAAAAGCCACCCGTAATTTGCGCAAAGCTGACAGCGCGCGTGACGAGTGACGACAAAACTGGAAAAGCTTTTCGCCTCGTGATTCCTGACCGCTCCGGCTTTTGAGAAAGGCGCCCGACTTTTGAGAACGGCGTCCGACTTTTGAGACGGAGATGCCGCTTTTGAGAAAAGAATCCGGCTTTTGAGAAAGGCGCCCGGCTCTTCGACTGCTGAGTGATGCCTCAACGATTTCTTCTTCTTATAAGAACGCTCATTTTTGTTCCACAACACACTTAAGCTCCCCCTGTAAACACTTCCTCCTGTAAACACTTCCTCCTTGCATTTCTTTTAATCTTGATCAGTTCGACTCTTCATTCTCAACACCTTCAAATATGTCTTGCCCCTCTGACCGTCGCCTTAACTTGAATGTTGGGGAAGATAGTGATACGTCTTCTCCAACCAACATTTGGCAGCCGTCCTTCATATCCCCAAATGGTCCTCTTACAGTTGGGGATTCCATGATGATGAATGAAACAACCGCATCGGTGGTGGCCAGAAATCTGCTCACTCCTAGAGACACTAGGATACTTTCTAGGCGGTCCGACGAACTAGCTGTCCAGGACTCTATGGCCTACAGCGTCCGATGCGCAGGCTCAGTATCAAACATGGGTCAGCGCCTTCTTGCACGAACTCGTCAGGTGGAGTCGTTGATGGCTGAAGTGGCTAGTCTTCAGCAAGAGGTCAGAGTGCTTAGGCATGAGAATAAGGAGTTGCACATGCTCGCAACTAATTACTCAACAAGCATGAAGAGGAAGCTGGATCAGATGCAGGAGTCCGAAGTGCGGATTCAGAGTGATCATCAACGATTTATGGCGTTACTCCCGAGGTTTATGTTGTCTTCGTCCTCGGGAGCTGCACCAAGTATTGAGGCACCGAATGATCCAACTCTGGCGCTTCGTCTTTCTAGGGCTCCGTCGACCTCCGAGGCACCACCTACCAACGACCAATGAACGAAATTAGTTTACAAGTTATTGTAAAATATTTATGCATTTAAGTTTTTTTTTTTTTTTTTTTTTTTTTAATTATATATATCTATATATGTAAATATTTTTGTGTTTTATTTATATGAATGTTTATGTTTTTTTTTTTATTTTTTTATTTTTTTTTATTTTATTTTTATTTTTATTTTATTTAAAGAAAACTAAATCAAATATCAAAAGTAAAAGACATAACAAACCAAAAATAAAATAAAATAAAATAAACACAAATAAAAGAAAATAAAATAACATAAAACACAAACAAAAACATAAACAAGGGATTAGCAAATTTGCTAATCCCCGGCAACGGCGCCAAAAATTTGATGCGAAAATAAATTAACGCACAAATTTAAACCCTATTTGTGACAGTTGTAGTAATCATGTAAGTAGGGATCGTTCTAGGCCGGGGATTAACTAGGGATGCTAACCAAAGTAAAATTAAATTAAAAACGTAAAAACAAAATTTAAAACACTAAACTAGACTCAAAACACTTAAATAGAAACACTCAAAATAAAACTAACAAATAAACTAAAACAAATCAAAAGACTCAAAATACTTCAAAACTCAAGAAAACACAAACTAAATTAATTTCTAACAAATCTAACACTTTAAAATAAATGGGGGATTGATTTTTATGAAAAGTAAATTAAACTTAAATAAATTACAGAATTGACAAAAACATGAAATTAAGGTGAATGGATGGACGACGGACTGGCTAGAGGATTCTTCTCCACACATGACACATATGCAACCTAAATTGATTTTCAGTTGTTCTTTCAATAAATTGTAAATTCTCAACGCCCCAAATTAATTAGGTCCGCTTAAATTAACCTTCAGATTTTCCTACTTTTATTAGGTTGGATGATTGCATACGACAACCCAAAACATTCCCTACAAGTTCCCTACATGAATTGCATAATAGAGATACAAGCAAGAATCATTAAGTTTTATGAAAATCATAAGCATTGACGAGGCACTTGTTACTATGAATTGCATGAAACTTATGCCAAGAATTTACTTAACACGATTGTGGTCAACAACCTTTACTACTTCTGAATATAAATTCATAACGATTAGGTGAAATTCATTTATATTCTAGCATCAAATTTATGCATGTAAATTAAGTATGCATCCTTAATCGACATACAAAAATAAGTTATCAATCAAGCAGTTAAGCAAATTAAATTCACAACTCAGAAATCACAACTGAAGGTAATCAATTCATATTACAAATATATTCATGGTTTTGAATTAAACTCTAGCCAAAATAAAATTAGTTACACATTATTAAAATTAAAACAGAAATAAAACGTGAGTTGGAGGATTAAACCGAATTGAGAAATAGAGTGATGCGCCACTGTGCTCAAGCTTTGCACTCCTGCCTTTTTCCTATCCCGCATGCTGACCTCCGTGCTGACCCAAGTCAGCACTGATGTTTGTCTGACCTCCCTGCTGCCTTGCGTCTTCGTGCCTTGGTCTCCCAACTGATCAGGCAGATTTGGTGCCTTCGCTTCCTCTCTCGCGCTCCTTCCGTCTTCTTCGCAAGCTTCACGTTAGGCTCGCTGCCACGTCTCTGCTGCCCGAGGCAAAACTTCCTTACTGACTTCCCCAAGGCAGCACGTCCCGCGTCAAGCTTCTGTTCCGCCCTCGCCAGGAAGGTCCCCTTTCCTTGCTGTTTTTCTCGCTTCTCTGTCTTTCTCCAGCTGCACAAGGCAGCACCTCTTCTTGCAAGCTGCCAGGAAGCGCTGCGTTATTCCCCGTTGTCTCTCCAGTCCCGCTGCCTAATGGCAGCTCACCTTCCCCCCCGCACCGAAACCTTTCTTTCCTCTCCCCCCTCAGTTCTCTCAGCTGCCTAATGCATCCTTTTATTTCTCCTTGTTTCTGACCTTCTATTTCTTCCCTTATGCCGAGACTTCGAACTCCACTCGCACTGCCTTGTTTTTTATTATTTCCCCCAAATGCCCACTGCACAAGGCCTCCTTTATTTTCTTTATTTCTTATTGTTTCTTCCTAACTTCTGTCCAAGCCGCCCTCTATCTTCTTTTCACCTGCCAGCACCATCCACCTTTCTTTATTTCCTTCTCTTTATTTATTTGCTTCTGGTTCCCCACTTCACTGACTTAGGCGCACCATTCCCACTCACGTCTAACCCTCTTTTTTCTTATGCTTTTCTCCTAGGCAGCTGCCTAATGCAGCTCTTCTTTTATTTATTTTTTTCTTTACAGCTGCCACTTTCTTTTCACACGCTGGCAGCATTCCCACTTGGTTGCACAGCTTCTTTTCCTTTATTTCTTTTTCTGTCCGCTCCATTTTGTCTGCCAAAATGTTTTCTTAAGTTAATGAAATAAGTGAGCAAGGTAGAAATAACGAATTTATTACTTAAAATCACACTTGTGCTATTTTTATTTTCTTAGCTAGATAAATTCGATAAAACACAAAAACAAAGTAAATAACTCAAAAATATAAGAAACTAACTAAGAAAAGACGAGAGAATTTGATGTAAAATATGTATAAATATGAGCTTATCATGAATCACATAACAATCAAGATAAAAGTCTAAGGGTTGTAATGGGGCTAAGGTATTGGCTAACAAAGAAAGGTTAAGGATAAACAAAGGTTCTTAAAGTGATAGTAAGCAAAGTAATGAAATCAACACTTAGAATTCAATTTTTGATTGCAGCACCAAACTATAAACACAAAGGGAAGATTCGTACAACTTTAGGGTCAGATTCACATTTTTGGACCCTTCTTCAACAACCAACACTTATGAACTCATTCTAACTTCTTTTCCACCTCTTTTTTTATTCGTTTTCTTTTCTCCTTTTTTTTCAACGTTTTTCTTCTTCTTTTTTTCTTAATTTTTTTAATTTTTTTAATTTTTTACTGGATTCAAAAGAACAAATCATTCCCCCACACTTATTTTTCTGCAAATCGTAAATCAAAACGAATTCCCAACAAGTCATGCTTCACTATTCTTTAAGAACAAGGGTATGGATATTCCTATGCTAGGCTAGGTAGGGATAATGCAGGCTAACAAAGAAAATTGGCTAAATAAGGCTCAAAGGGGTTAAACCTACAATACATAAGCAAGGGGATAAGGCTTTTTGGCTCTGGTGGTAACTAAGAAACTTCATCTTGTTATTTGTTATGCAATCAATTTTATGCTTTGAATGAAATCAGCATGAGTTCTAGTATTTGGAACTAAAATGATGAAAAATCATTCTAAGTAGCAACCAAGCAAAGAAATAATGAGATCATGCAACAACTTTAGAAAACAAGAATATCACAGATTAATAACTCTCCAAACAAAGAATAGGCTCAAGTCTCACAGGGTTGTAGCGTTAGTTTGAGTTTCTTCCTTCAAGCATGTTACAAAAACTTATTTTTTCTCTCTTTGTGATTACATGTGAATTCGTAAATGACAACTACAACTAAGTATTAACCAAAGAGCATATCAAACTTCTACCCATGTTTGTAACTTTCTTTAACAGTCGTGCAATTAAAATCAAATCGTCATCATTGTGTTGGAAGGTATCCTAAGACACAAACAAGCAACAAAAACGACTCTTTTTGGTATTTTCTCAAGCTTTTTTTATTTTGTTTTCAAATTTTTTTATATGACACACAAGAAAACACTTTAAAAAAGTGAATAACAACATTAGTAGTGATAAGTGGTGAAATTTGAAGAGAAATCATGAAAAACAATCTATTTAACCCCCCCCCCCCCACACACACACACTTAAACCAAACATTGTCCTCAATGTTTCAAAAATAAACTTAAACAAGAAAGCAACAAAAGATAACTAGCAAACAAGACAATCATAGCAAAGTAAAAACAATAAAGAGAAGGGTAAAAGAAAGCAAATCTGGTTGTAGGAGCCAGAAATTCTAATGTCTCTTTGTTTGAATACATGGGTTGCCTCCCAAGAAGCGCTTTCTTTAACGTCTTCCAGCCTGACAACACCTCCATTTAATCCTCACTAGGACCAGCAACATAGAGTTGATCTTTGAATGGAAGGTGATACTTGAAATGATCCGGTAATGGTTTAAATTCTAGAGTAGGTTCCTGAATCATTGAAATCAACATGTTAGTAGAAAACTAATTTGAAATTTGAGAAGGTGGCTCACCTGTGTCCTGGGACAAGAACTCAAAGACAAACACTACTTCGAAATTTTTAGGAATGTTGCTCTTGGCCAGGTTTGGTGTGAGGGCAGTGATTTGTCTTGTGTTGGAAATATGCCCTGAAAGTCAATCTTTGGAAGAAACCTTTCAGGACAAATAAATCGATGTATAGATGACTCTTATACATCAAATGGCAAAGATACTAATTAGGACTATCTCAATAAACGATATATGTCCTAAATAGTGAATCCATGGACAATGGATCGATTGAAGAAGTAATCTAATGATGTTAGACTACAGAGACCTTCTTCACATAACCATTATGTCCAAAAGGTTCCTGGTCGTTGGATTGTCGGAGGGATACTGACAATGCTTAGACCGGTACATACTGTGTCCGCTTCAAATAGAAGGATGGAAAGTCTCATCCCATTTGTGTAGTGACACTAAGACAAGTATGTAGGTGCTCATTAAGGGAATGAGTTCACTGAACACAATCGAACGAGAGTACTTGCATGGAGGTCTACTCACATGTCAAGCAAGTAACTCTAATGGTTGGAATAATGTAAGTAGTCCTTTGACCTGAGGCATCGTCGTTGTCTTGTGGTTAAGTACTTGATCTTTGATTATGTCAAAAGTCACTCTATCAGAATGTCAACGGCATAGTTGGGGTTAAGCCACTTAGTCATGAAGGCAAGTGTATGCGCAACAAGGAATCTCTAATCCTCGATAAGAGAGGAAGAATACTCTAAGATATGATTCGAGAATCTTCGGCCGAAGTATCGAGCGTAATAAAGTAAAGTGTTCCTATACGACTCAATTGAATCATATAAGAAGGAATAATCACATTAGGGGTTTGACATAATATATCCATACCCTAGTAATGTGATTGAGAGTATTGTTTTAGAGAAGGATCGAATTACATTGTAATTCCAACTGAATAGGTTCTCCGAACAACTTCTACATTAGCTTGGGTAGCCATGATATATGGTTAGATGTCACTCATGGCTTGTGAGTTCTTCTAGATGATTAAATGTAGTCGTCGAAGAAGAAAGGTGAATTAAAAGGAAGTTTTAATTCACTAAGTGATTGAATTAAATATAATCAATTGGATTGATGCCAATCACCTCACTGCCTTGCTAATTAGAACCTAAAATGATTGTACACCGATACACTATTGTAGTGAGTAATTACTGGATGAAGGAAATAATTAATTGGATTAATTAAGTGTTTTGATTAATTTAGAAAGTCTAAAGAAATCATAAAAGCGATAAAAGATCGTTTTGGGCTTAAAGAAACGTTCGGGTTTAATTGGGCCCATTGGGCCTATTGGGCCTAAACCCATTGGGCCTATTGGGCCTAAACCCATTGGGCCTAAACCCATTGGGCTTTTATTCAAGCATAGGATGACTTGAAATAATAAAAGCCCAAAGCCCAAACCAAACACTAAAGGGCCGGCCACTTAAAGGGTTTGGGAGAGATAGGAAGTCAATTTGTTGACTAGGTTTCTTTTTGTCTATATAAGGAACTTTATAGAGATTTATTCCTTAGGGTTTTTGTGTGTTTAAAACAACAAAGAGGCAAAAGAAACATCTCTCTAAAACACAACAAAGGCCGGCCACCTTGGGGGTGATTTTACTAACAAATCTTTCACCCTTTTGGTTATTCCTCCATCCATCTCACTACACTAGTGGGTGTGGATCTTTAGAGGTTTTCTACTTTGGAAACTTAAGGAGAACCTTGGAGCACTCTTACTAACAAAGTGGAGGAGGCAAGGAGGGAGGCTAGGCTCAAGGACTTCAAGGAGCAAAGGGCTTGGAGGTGGTCCATCCTTGGTCTAAAATCAAGATCAAGAGGTATAGATCTATTCCTTGACTTTGTTCTTAAGTTAAATGTTTTTGATGCATTATATATAAACCTATGAACCTTGAAGGGGATTTGCATGACTATAGCTCTGATATTATGTATTAAATGCTTCCGCTGCTTTCGCATATAAAATTTGATTTGTATATGCATGATAGTCATTTTCGAAATCCCATACATGAAACTAATAATTTTCCCTTCAAGTGGTATCAGAGCCAAAAGTTTATGTATAATGTGTCCTTTTAGATTTTATGCATATGGGTATTAATATTATGTATGACATAATTATTGCTTCATTCAAAATATGTTTATCTTTTGTTTTTCAATAGTTGAAAAATGTTAGTCAATAGTTGAGAAAGATATGTATGCAAAAAGTGTTTTGTATGCATGAATGAAAAATGAGTTTAGAACTAGTTTGACATATTATTTCTTCATTTAAAGTATGTTTATCTTTTGTTTTTCAATGGTTGAAAAATATGAATCAAGAGTTGAAAAAGATGTGCATGTAAAAGTTGTTTTGTATGCATGAATGAAGAATAAGTCATGAACAAAATTTTGGGGTTTTGAACCAAAAGGGAGGGCACGGTTTTGGGGGTGGTTTTGGGTTGTGTTTATGTTTTATTGTAAACCACTCACACATCCTTTTAAAGTTAGAAAAAAGAGTTCTTGTCACTTTTGTTTTTGGGTTTGAAAAATCACCAAGAATATACAAATCCTGAAAATGTGTTCATGGTTTTGTTCTTGGTGTTCATGATTTGGTTTTTGGTGAAAATGGTTTTATTTGGTTTTTATGCATTGTTTTGTGGTTTTGGATGATGTTCATACCATCCATAACCATATCATAAATTTATAAAACCCTAGACTTGACTAGGAGGATTTCCATCACCCTTTTCACTAAAGTCTTCAAAGCAAAACCAAGTGACAAGCAAAATTTAATTTTTTTCTACATAATGTGGTTTTTGATGCATGTTGTGTAAGAGTGTGTAAGAGTGTGTAAGAAACCTCCCATCCCCTTAATGTGGCCGGCCTCCCTAGTGGATTTATCCACTTGTGGGGCTATTTTGTAATATTTGAAAAGTTGATATTTATACTTTCAAGTATTTACGTTTTTACCCCTAACTTTTGATATTTGCATAATAGGCCCCATCCAACTAGAAAGTTAAAATATTTGATTTTAATTTTGTTAGTTGTTTAAACTCATAATTCTATTATGCCCACATGCACTAAATCTAAATGTTTATATTGCATTCCATTTAATTATTTAAATGTGTTTAAGTAGTTGGAAAATGGGTGACTATGGACTTATGCCTTAAACGATAATTGAGCTATGAGATAAGGCGCTAAAATCAAATTGTTTGAACCTTGGGAATGTGTTTTAATTACTGTTTAATTGGACCTTGTCACGTTTGACAATAATCTATCTCTCCCCTTTTAGTATATGTAATTTATAGGAATTTGTACAAATCGGTTTGTAATTCTTATTACTTCTTAATCTGTATTCGTTAGTTGATTCCCTCTAGTGCTAGACTAGAGTTTCTTTAACTATTGGTAAGGAGACATAACTAAAAGAGGGTTTGGACATGAGATTAAAGATTAAATGGGTCCAATGCCCTAATTAGCAATGAATGATTGTCTTTCATTTCTAATGGCTCAATGAAAATGTTTTAATTGGATTGAAAAGCACGTAATTAAATTGACACAACCTCCCCGAGTTTATATTCAACAATGTTGGCTCGTTGTTGCAATAACCTAATAAGTCCATGGTCATCCAAGAGCCTAAGATAGCTATAAAGTCCAATTTCAAAGGAATGCAAAAACCTTAGTAGTAGTAGTTACTTCCAATATTTGAAAAATTCGTTTTTGATATTGATTTGTTTTTCTTAAAACAAATAGTGGGAGTATCATACGCTACTAAACTATAATGAATACAATTAGTAGTTATATATATCTCCAATATTTTGAAAAATGTTTTGATATTGATTTGTTTTATGAAAACGAATAGTGGGGATATCATATGCTACTAATTTCATTAACTTTGGACTAGTAGTTATAATAGGACAATTTATTTGAATATGATTAAATAAATAAAATTGATGAGACCTTAAAATCCCTCAAACAAACAATATTAAGTTGTAAGCGTAAGAGTGCTTAGAACACTTTTTCGTGGCCTTCCACCATGGTAGGCTCCAAGCGTTTATGACTTGTACACCGCCTTCACCCTATCATGGGGAAGTTCAAAGTGCATGCTTATATTCAGGAGGAGTTTATTTAAAACATTTGATGAGGTTAAGGTAGGCAACGAGTGTGGCCAACATCGTATCATCGTGAGGTCATACTTGAACCCCTAGCTAAACCGGCATGGTGGGAAAAACTTAACTAAGAGAAATGATGCCAACATCGTATCATCGTGAGACATTGTTTTCTAGAGGCCAAAAAGATGGGTAATCACAAGAGGTTGTTGTGAATGGGTAAGTGTACCCTCTCATTATTATTGTTGCTAGCCGACATCGTATCATCGTGAGGTGGGCTTGGTTAATAGTGAGCCTCCCATAACCCGCTAGGAGCTTTCTTTGAAATCTCCCGGATTCCATCTTGAGGGATATGGAATTTGCCAAAAATGGTGGGTGGTTTCATTCGGTTTAAAGACCCGAATCGTTTGACTTAATCAACAATCAATCTAATTATTTTATTGTTTATGTATATAGATATGGTTGGAAGCACACTCGCGAAAATACTCGACAAGCATTGCCTAGAGGATCGTGGTATCGTAATGTCAAGATTCTCCTAACATTGGAGAAAATTGTTTACGTACTAGACAAGGCTCCACCTCACATACCTCTCGGCCCTGAGGCTACTGAGGATGAACGTGCTAAGTATGACAAGCACGTTGAGGATGACACACAAGCCAAGTGCTATCTGTTGGCTTCCATGAATGAGGAGCTACAAAGACAGCATGAGGGCATGGACAGTGCATCTTCCATTATACTCCATCTTACGGAGTTATATGGTGAAGGGACGCGCAACCGTCGCTTTAGCACTGTCTGTGAACTTGTGAAGACCAAGATGGTCAAGGGGGCTCCAGTACATCAACATGTACTGAAGATGATAGGATTCATTAAACAATTGGAGAACCTAGGTACTCCACTTGACGGGGAATTGGCCCAGGACTTTATATTGGCTTCTCTTTCTGATTCGTTTTCGCAGTTTGTAATGAACTACAATATGAATAAGATGGATAGTACTCTCTCTGAGTTACTAAACATGTTAGTAACTGCCGAGAAGACTATGAAGAAAGAGAACGTTGTAGGGACTGCTGCAGTAGCCTACAACAAGCCATCATCTTCCAAGGCCAAGCCGCAAGGCAAAGGCAAAGGGAAGGAGAAGAAGTCACCCACTCCTAAGCCGAAAGGAGGAGTGAAGAAAAAGAAGGCAATGGAGCCCAAAGGGACTTGCCACCACTGTGGAAAGGAGGGGCATTGGAAGAGGAATTGCAGGTTATACCTTGCAACTCTTAAGGACAAGCCACAAGGTATGGTTTATGTTCTTATCTTCAATTCTAAATGTTAGATCTTCTAAAATATTTATATTTGATATAAAGGGCTAATCACTTGTATAATTGTATATAGGTGGAGGAGCCAAGTAGAAGAGGGACAAGCAAGGAAGAAGTGGAGAAGTGTTCGGCCACTATGATTTTTTGCTTACTACTTAGGAAGTTTGTTAGGCATTTAAAGATTGTCTTTAAACTTTCTTATTTTGTTAAGAACTTATTAAGTGGATTCATATGATGGAAGACCACTATTAGTGCCTAAATGTATAAAGGTATTTAAATTAGTCTCTAAATGTATAGAGCTAATTCTTTTTGTATTAAACATTATGAATGTTTGAATTATCATATTAATGTAATGTGAAGAATGCCTTTTAATATACTATTTCCTTAAAGTAGTGTTATGAATTGAAAATTGTCTTGTTGTATCCTAGATGAGATACATGAGTTATATCCCTTATTGTAATGTGATAACCAAAGTTTAGATTTATCAATTATGGATAGATCTCACATGTAGGACATAAAAGGATACAATGAATCTTTAGATTTGGTTCCATTTGTCTACCTATGAGTTCTATAATGAATTGACAAAAGTCTAGAGAATCCTTTCTTGAAGAAAAGGAAGATCACATTATAATGATATAAGTAATAAGAAAAAAGTTTCTTATATGGTTATCACTTGAAACACAATGATCAAGATCACTCTTGATTCAATTAGTAGTTTTGAACAACTAATTGGGCATTCGTTAAAAGGTTTTAAAATGTCAATTGTGTTAGTGATTAAACCAAGAAAGAAGTGTCTAAATCTATAAAATGTTTAAAGACTTTAGTCACTTAAATAACAAGACATCAACTTAGTGAAGATTGAAACAAATAAGCTTGAAATGTTTTAAAGCTATTACACAATGTCTTCTACCAATATACTCCACTTTTATACATTCTGAATGTATGAAATTATTTCTCATTAAAGTCATGAGAAATAGTGGGAGGTGTGAAAATGGATATAAACTTGAATATGATTGGTTTATAGTTGTCTAAAGAATAATAGTACTTGACTATTATTAAGAGTTTGTAATTTTAATTGTTAAAAGACTCAAGCTCTTCAAACGTTAAAATTCTATGTTGTGTGACATTCTAAAGAATAGTCTTTGAATGTTGGTTTCGTCAACCTAGCATAAAATGGTTATATGTTGGGAGTTGTCCATCATTCTCTTTTATGAGAACAAGCTAAATAACAAAGCATATGGACAAGTTGATGAAATAAAAGGGGAATAGTTTCAGAATGAGTCACAACATATAGTTTAACAAAAAGACAAACCAAATTCAACATCTTATGTAACTATAACGCTCCATGTAGTTTTGATAAAGAATTATATCAACCACCTAGAAGGAATGGTTGAGTTTCTATATCCTTAGTAGGAGCGATGCTTCCACTATAGACTTGGATAATTCTTATATGACTACATTAAAGGTCTTAGTATGATTAAAACTTGAAGTATGGTGTATGACACCATATAATTTAAATGAATAGACTTTGTAAAGCAAGTCACACATTTCATGGAATTACTTGAGAAGGAATTCTTTTGTGTATGATTCGTTTAAATAACTTGTGTTAGCTACAGTTGTTGATATTCTCAAAATAGTTGAGACATCATCAATAAGCTAATGAATCTCAACGATTGTCAATGGATCCAAGACAAGTTAATGGGAGCAATATGCATTCAAATCAAGAAAATATAAGTGTTAAGTTTTTGAATGAATGCTAAGTTACAACAAGGCCAGTGGGAGTGATGTCATAATTTGAGCAACACGATATGAATAAAGTCTATTTGATAGGCTTGATAAAACATAGATGTTACTCGAAAATTTGACAAAACATGACACGGTCAATTTTAAAGTATAGACTTGAAATTGGACTTATTGATATAGCAAGGCTATCTCAAGGATGTTATTTGGGGAATTTAAATCTCAAATGTTGAAGATTTAAGAAAGCATTTTCTTATATGATAGAAAGTCACTTTCATGACCCTTATAATGAATGTGTCATAAAATCACAAAAGGGACACATGTATTGACTTGTGAAATAGATATCCAAAAGTGAAGAACCACAGGGGTTGTCACTTTAAGATATTACTATATCCCAGGATCAGAACCAAAGCAACTGATAGAGTATTATTGCCTTTATGAAAGAAACATCAGAGTGGGACTCTGGAAGCGTGCATTCACTTAGGTTATAAACCAAAGTGAAAATAAGCCATTTTAACAAATGGAACTTCATAATGGATGAAGTACTAATCATATGAATGAATTGTTAGTATTGTACTACAATGGTCTCAAGGTTGGAGCAAAGTTTGTATAAAGTATACAAACGAAATATATGACGATATATTGTTTTAGAAACTGCTTCAAAAGGTGTTTTGAATGAAATGGTTCTTATAGAACCAATGATTGAATCCAAACCATAAGGTCGTTAGTAGGATACTACGACGTAATGGGGCGATAGCTCAAGCCATGGAATCAAGGTCTCATCAAAGTAATCGAACACAAGAAAGAGACATCATCACATGTTTTGGAAACATTTAATAAGTAAATCCCTTTTAAATAATAAAAGGGATTAATACATAACCAAGTTAACCTACGAGCATAAGCTCTCTCGACAAGATGTATAAGATACACTAGTGATTGACTTTAGTGCAAGTGGGAGATTGTTGGAAATATGCCCTGAAAGTCAATCTTTGGAAGAAACCTTTCAGGACAAATAAATCGATGTATAGATGACTCTTATACATCAAATGGCAAAGATACTAATTAGGACTATCTCAATAAACGATATATGTCCTAAATAGTGAATCCATGGACAATGGATCGATTGAAGAAGTAATCTAATGATGTTAGACTACAGAGACCTTCTTCACATAACCATTATGTCCAAAAGGTTCCTGGTCGTTGGATTGTCGGAGGGATACTGACAATGCTTAGACCGGTACATACTGTGTCCGCTTCAAATAGAAGGATGGAAAGTCTCATCCCATTTGTGTAGTGACACTAAGACAAGTATGTAGGTGCTCATTAAGGGAACGAGTTCACTGAACACAATCGAACGAGAGTACTTGCATGGAGGTCTACTCACATGTCAAGCAAGTAACTCTAATGGTTGGAATAATGTAAGTAGTCCTTTAACCTGAGGCATCGTCGTTGTCTTGTGGTTAAGTACTTAATCTTTGATTATGTCAAAAGTCACTCTATCAGAATGTCAACGGCATAGTTGGGGTTAAGCCACTTAGTCATGAAGGCAAGTGTATGCGCAACAAGGAATATCTAATCCTCGATAAGAGAGGAAGAATACTCTAAGATATGATTCGAGAATCTTCGGCCGAAGTATCGAGCGTAATAAAGGAAAGTGTTCCTATACGACTCAATTGAATCATATAAGAAGGAATAATCACATTAGGGGTTTGACATAATATATCCATACCCTAGTAATGTGATTGAGAGTATTGTTTTAGAGAAGGATCGAATTACATTGTAATTCCAACTGAATAGGTTCTCCGAACAACTTCTACATTAGCTTGGGTAGCCATGATATATGGTTAGATGTCACTCATGGCTTGTGAGTTCTTCTAGATGATTAAATGTAGTCGTCGAAGAAGAAAGGTGAATTAAAAGGAAGTTTTAATTCACCAAGTGATTGAATTAAATATAATCAATTGGATTGATGCCAATCACCTCACTGCCTTGCTAATTAGAACCTAAAATGATTGTACACCGATACACTATTGTAGTGAGTAATTACTGGATGAAGGAAATAATTAATTGGATTAATTAAGTGTTTTGATTAATTTAGAAAGTCTAAAGAAATCATAAAAGCGATAAAAGATCGTTTTGGGCTTAAAGAAACGTTCGGGTTTAATTGGGCCCATTGGGCCTAAACCCATTGGGCTTTTATTCAAGCATAGGATGACTTGAAATAATAAAAGCCCAAAGCCCAAACCAAACACTAAAGGGCCGGCCACTTAAAGGGTTTGGGAGAGATAGGAAGTCAATTTGTTGACTAGGTTTCTTTTTGTCTATATAAGGAACTTTATAGAGATTTATTCCTTAGGGTTTTTGTGTGTTTAAAACAACAAAGAGGCAAAAGAAACATCTCTCTAAAACACAACAAAGGCCGGCCACCTTGGGGGTGATTTTACTAACAAATCTTTCACCCTTTTGGTTATTCCTCCATCCATCTCACTACACTAGTGGGTGTGGATCTTTAGAGGTTTTCTACTTTGGAAACTTAAGGAGAACCTTGGAGCACTCTTACTAACAAAGTGGAGGAGGCAAGGAGGGAGGCTAGGCTCAAGGACTTCAAGGAGCAAAGGGCTTGGAGGTGGTCCATCCTTGGTCTAAAATCAAGATCAAGAGGTATAGATCTATTCCTTGACTTTGTTCTTAAGTTAAATGTTTTTGATGCATTATATATAAACCTATGAACCTTGAAGGGGATTTGCATGACTATAGCTCTGATATTATGTATTAAATGCTTCCGCTGCTTTCGCATATAAAATTTGATTTGTATATGCATGATAGTCATTTTTGAAATCCCATACATGAAACTAATAATTTTCCCTTCATCTTGTGTTAGAAAATCCAACTTCTTTGGGGATGGTTGTCTCAAGTACATCTTCTTTGATGAATTCTAGATAGTCCTTAGCCACTTTTTTCTCTTGAATCTTTGGAAAGGTTTTGAAGATGTCCTTTTTTCTCTCTTCTTTCTTGGATTGCAAAAACCTGCAAGGAAAAGGTACATTTGCTGGAATGGGGTTAGAAAGATTTGAATTTGGAACAACCTTACCTGAATTGGGTGGTGGTGGAGCTATGGTAGTTGCCGCAATAGGATTAGAGATGATTAGGTGCTGCGGCAAGGCTTCTTCTAAGCTTGCTGTGGCTGAGTCTTCCTCCTCCTCTTTGGACAACAACTCTTTGTCCACTTCTAGGCTATGTTTGGACATCTTTGGTTTAGCTCAAACCTCCATACCACTTCCCAAAGTGATAGCTTCAGCGATTTCAAAATCTCCCATTAATTTGACAATAGTTGAGCTGGAAAGTTCGCTTTGTTCTCGAATTTGTCCCATGAATTATGTGATCTGTCCAAGTTGATTTTTCAATTCGACCATCTCTTTAGCTTGGTTTTCTAGATCCTGAGTCAAAGAAGCATAAGAAGTATGTAGTATTTGAAGAATTTGAACATGATCCATGGACATACTTGAATTTGGTTGGAATAGTTGTGAAGGAATTTGTGGTGGTTGAATAGGTCTTGAATAAAACTCTTGAGGTTGCTGCCAATATCCTTCTTGTTGAACATGTTGAGGTTCTCTCCACATAAAATTTGAATGATCTCTCCCACCTGGATTGTAAGTGTTGGAAAACAATTCGTGCTTTGATTGATTATGTCCTTGATAACCCCCATCGTTGACACTCTCCCAACCTCCATTCTCAATTAATTGAGGATGTTGATTAGTTTGATATCCTTGCCTATAGGACACACCAAACGTAGCCACACTTTGCATTGTAGACCTATATCTATTGCGACATAAGAGAAGTAAGATTCGCCATTTGGGCTTGAGGATTAGCGATTGCCATATCTTGCTTCTCTAGTACCTGAAATCAAAGAAATAAAACTAAATCAAATATCAAAAGAAAAATAAACAAAAAACAGAGGGATTAGCAATTTTACTAATCCCCGGCAACAACGCCAAAATTTGATGTGGTAGAAACTAACACACAAATTAAACCCTATAAATTATGCAATCGTAGTACGAGTAAGTAGGGATCGTTCTATACCGGGGATTAGAAGGGATGCTAATCAACACAAATTAAACTTGTAAAAATGAAAACTATGTTAAACTAACGACAAAACAATGACTGGGGGGATTTTGGACGAATTTGATTAAAACAAAAGTAAATTGCAACAAGTAAATTAAGTTGTGAATGAAATATGGATGAAACGATAGCTAAAGGATTTTTCTCCACACATGAAACATATGCATACAAATCGATTTCTAGTTATTCTTCCTATAAACCATGAATGACAATGCCCCAAATTAACTATGAGCAGCACTAATTAATTCTCAAATTTTCCTAAGTTCATTGAATTGGACTCAGCAACGCAATCAAATTATTCTTCTCAAGTTCCCTAACTATGAAAAGCATGATAGAGGTACATCTTAAAGATCATCAAGTTCTGTGAAAATCATAAGCATTGACAAAGCATTCGTAATTATGAAAAACATGATACTCCTGCCAAGAATTTACTTAACTCAATCATGACTAGTGACTTTTACCACTTACAAATATAAGTTCGTAACGATTAGGTGAAATTCTCTTATATTCTAGCATCAAATCCCTGCATGCAAACTAAGTATGCATCATTAATAAACATACAAGAATAAGTTCTCTATAAAGCAGATAAGTAAATCGCATTCATGTTTTATGAAACAATAACTGGATGTAATCAATTTATATAAAACATATGATCATGGCTTCGAATTCACCTCTAGCTAAAAAGAAACTTAGTTACACATGTTCATCATAACTGAAAAGCAATCTAAAATAAATATTGAAACTTAAAACAAAGATAGAAAGAACTCTGAAAATTCCAGCAACTTCAATGGATGAATGGTAGGCATGGCACACCCTAAATCTATGCAGGAATTTCATATATATAGGGGAAAATGGCTGAATCCAAGGAGGAAAGGGTTTTGGCGTTTTTGAGTTATTTTAGGACTCTAAAAATCAGGTAGAAAGTGTTGGAATGTGATTAGGATTCCTCCTTGCAGCTGCAGATAAGACAAGATAGGATAAGATAAGATAGGATAAGATACGATAATGTTCCTCTCCAATTAGGATTCTTTTTTTCTTGTGTAATTCCTTGCCTTGCAAGCCTCAACTTTTATTTCTCCAGATTTTAGCACACGTCTATCACCATTGAAACACCAAAAACGTTCTACCCATATGCTATCCACGCATGCTATCCAATCCAAGTCTAAAACTGCTCCAAATTGCTCCATTTAGCTATTTATTGTCATCTTTACCAACTGGACCTACAATAATACGGAAATAACATAAATTACCAAAATAAATTGAAATTAACGAAGTAAATGCAAAGAAATAAGATAACAAAGCCGCATAAATATGCTTCTATTAATTATCCTTAAGAAATCTGGATAAATACGTGTTTCCGCAGATTTCCTCGACCTCAACGATGCTTGCCTGGAGTATGACTTTCCCTTGACAATCATCGACATCATGGTGGACTCAACCACTGGCCACGAGGCACTATTATTCATGGATGGCTTCTCTTGATACAAACAAATCCCCATGGCTCCCGAAGACGAGGAACTAACAGCCTTCTGCACTCCAAAATGTATCTACTGCTACAAGGTAATGCCCTTTGTCTTGAAGAACACTGGGGCTACATATCAACGTGCAATGCAAAATATCTTCAACGACATGCTACATAAAAATGTAGAATGTTACGTAGACGACGTAGTTGTCAAGACCAAAAAGAGATCCGGTCACTTGAAGGATTTATGAATGGTGTTCAACAAGCTATGGTACCACAACCTCAAAATGAACCCGTTGAAGTGTGCATTTAACGTCACTTTTGGGAAGTTCCTCGACTTCATTGTCAAGCACCGTGGCATTGAAGTAAACCAATCGAAGATCAAGGCCATCCAAAGCATACTCGAACCAAGGAACTTACACGAGCTGAAAAGTTACAATGGCGGCTAGCCTTCATCAGGCGCTTAATCTCTAACCTTACTGGACGTTGTCAACCCTTCAGTCGACTCATGAAGAATGACGCTCCATTCATATGGGATGACGTCTGTCACAATGCATTCGAAAACATAAAAAGGTACCTGGTAAGGCCACCTGTCTTAAGAGCACCCGTGCCTGGAAAGCCGCTCATCCTATACATTACCGCACAAGAGGGTTCCATTGGAGCATTCTTGGCACAAGAAAATGAAGACCAAAAGGAAAGAGCACTATACTACCTAAGTAGAACTCTCACTAGTGCCTAGCTCAACTACTCACCAATTGAGAAGATATGGCTTGCCCTAGTCTTCACCGTCCAAAAGCTAAGACACTACATGTATGCTGACACCATCCACTTGGTTGCTAAAGCCAACCCAGTCAAGTACGTTATGTCCAAACTCGTTTTGACAGGGCGACTAGCTAAATGGGCGTTGCTTCTCAATCAATACGAGATCATCTATGTCCCAGCTAAAGTCGTCAAGGGACAAGCACTAGCAGACTTCCTTGCCGATCATCCAATCCCAGTCAATTGGAAAATATCAGAGGACTTGTGATAACTCATATATTTCATACATTTATACCATCCATTCCTAGTCTCTTTCTGATAGTTTTGAGTTAAACTAGTTGCGTTTTACTCTTTTGTGTTAATGTGCAGTTAATTGTATTTTATAGAGCCATTTGAGTGTAAATAAGGCAAAATGATGCTGAAAGTGGAGAATTGAATAAGGATTCTGATGTAGAAAGAGATTCAAAATGTACAATTGAATATGGAGATGAATATGCTTTAAGAGACCTATAACAGCAAAAAACGTTTGAAATAAATGCTCCATTACTGGGATGTCTTGGCATTCTATAACAACCTCTTTAACCTTATAAAACAGAGTTTCAACCACTTTTACATAAACTTCCCCTTGGGGTCGCCCATAGCTATCTCTCTTCTCTTTCTTTGGCCTTTCTTCTAGAAACAAAATCCTTTCTCCATTCACCATCCGCATCCACCAAAGAAACCACGCAGCTGCGCTGTTCTTGGAGAAGTTCAACATCAGAATTGCTTCAAGGGGTTTTCTTCTATGAACTTTAATTTCACTCATGTTAATCTTGAAATTTATATATTCTGTAATCATGTTGTGTAATTAAGTTCATAGCTGGGAATTTCAATGTAGCCTTGCAAACCTACTCTATGTTATTAAGTTAAAGTATTGAAATTACCAATCTATGTTCTTGTTTCATTCACTGATTTTATAGTATAATTTGTTTGTTAATCTTAATGTTTGATCACCATTAGGGTTGCTTTTGAATTATTTGATCAAGGTTATAGTACACATCATGCTTAATCTTGGTGGACATGTGAATGAATGAAGAAACTGCTATGCATACATCCTGCCATGTGATTTCTTTGGTTCCTTGAAGTTTTCTTGTTCTTAATGGATTCTTATTTGGTAATCTATGTTGAACATCATAACTAGGTTGCAAATTAGGAGTACTTGATCACAACCACACATCAAATGGATGATCATAAATAAGTAAAATGAACCTTAGTTGCAGATTGGAGAGTCGAATATGTTTTGATTTTCATTGAATTGGGTTGTAATGGTGAAATCAATATTCCTAGTTCCATTCCCATCATTTCTGAATCAATCTATCATTCATCGTTATCTTGTCTTGCATTTTAAGTTACTTTAGCTTTCAAAACAAAAATCTAAATGCAGTTTTCATTTGCATTTTCTTTAGCGTTCACATAAAGCTAGTAATTGTAGAGGTCTAATTAGTCCCTATGGTTCGACACCCTTACTTGTGCCATTATACTATGCTTATATTTGCACTTGAAAGGAACACAACAACTTGCCTAATGAGGAGGTGTTCTACATCGACATCTTCCCGACATGGACAATGTTCTTTAACGGATCCGCACGAATGGACGGAGTGGGGACATGAGTAGTATTAATGTCGTCACAAGACAAGTAATGCCCTATTCTTTCCGACTAAGTGAGCTATGCTCCAACAACATTGCTGAGTACCAAGCGCTGATCATTGGACTCCAAATGGCGAATGACATAGAAATCACAACGCTAGAAGTGTATGGCGACTCCAAGCTCATAATCAATAAACTCTTGACTGAATATGAAGTAAGGAAAGATGATCTTATCCCATACTTTCGGCTAGCAACTTAACTGTTACAAAAGTTCAAGGTCGTGATGCTATAACATGTGCCAAGAAAAGAAAATCAAATAACGGACACTCTCGCTAACCTAGCCTTAAGTATGGTGCTAGGAGAAGACAAAGCTGTGGATGTGCTAGTTTGCCAAAGATGGGTGATCCCGCTCATCACTGAAATGCTACTGGATGATACAAATGTTATCCCGCTCATCACTGAAATGCTACTGGATGATACAAATGTTATCTCAGTACTTCCAGTCGACACTGAAGAGTGGAGACAACTGCTGATCGATTACTTGGAGCATGGAAAACGTCCAGACAATCCTAGACACCTCACTTAAGTACGTCGATGAGCACCTCGCTTCCTCTACTACAAAGGAACACTCTACCGATGCTATTTTGAAGAAGTACTTCTAAGATGCCTAGGTGAGGAAGAAGCCAATCAAGCCATGGAAGAATCACACTCAGGCGTATGCGGGGTGCATCAGTCTAGACCAAAGCTACCCTTTCAACTCAAAAGAATAGATTACTACTGGCCAAGCATGGTGAAGGATTGCCTGAAGTATGCCCAAAGGTGCCAAGCTTGCCAATTCCACGCTAACTTTATACATTAACCGCCTGAGCCATTACACCATACGGTTGCTTCATTGCCATTTGATGCATGGGGATTGGACGTCGTATGACCAATCACACCGAAATCATCTGCAAGAGAAGCCTACATCCTAGTTGCAACTGACTACTTCTCCAAGTGGGCTGAAGCCATACCCCTAATGGAAGTCAAGAAGGAAACTGTCGTCCGTTTCATCAAAGTGCATATCATACATCGATATTGTGTCCCTCGATACATCATCACCAACAATGGAAAATAGTTCTCCAATGGACTCATGGATGAGCTCTACGAGATATACAAATTCAAGCAGCACAAGTCTTCCATGTATTATGCTCCGGCCAACGGTCTTGCGAAAACATTCAACAAAACGCCGTGTAACCTTCTAAAGAAGGTAATTGGATGAACAAAGAGAGACTGGCACAAAAGAATAAGTGAAGCACTTTAGGCATATAGGACGACACGTAGAACTCCTACCCAAGCTACGCCTTATTCTCTCGTATATGGCGTCGAAGTTATTCTGCTACCCGAAAGTCAAATCCCCTTACTAAGGATGGCTATACAAGAAGGCTTGATTGAAGAGAAAAATGCAAAGCTACGACTTCAAGAGTTGGAAGCACTCGACGAAAGGAGGCTCGAAGCTCAACAAGACTTGAAATGCTACCAAACACGACTATCCAAGGCATTCAACAAGAAGGTTCGCCCAAGGTCTTTCCAAACTGGAGATCTTGTCTTGGCATTATGAAGGCATATCATCATAACTCACAAGACAAAAAGCAAGTTCACATCAAAGTGGGATGGACCTTACGTAATGCAAAAGGTCTACCCCAACGGTGCCTACTTAATCATGGGGGAAGACGGCTTGAAGATCAGCCCCATCAATGGCAGATTCTTGAAGCATTACTACCCTTAAACCAAACAAACAATGCTCCTCGCCTGCATAAGCCTAAGCTGCATAAGACATAATGCTCCTTATCTACATAAGCCTAAACTGCATACGGCACACTGATCCTCGCCTTCATGAGCCTAAACTGCACACAACACAATGCTCCTTGTTCGCATAAAAGGTGACACAATGCTCCTTGTTCACATGAGCATAAAAGGTGACACTCAAAGCTCTTTTTTCGCACGAGCATAAAAGGCGGCACAATGCTCCTTGTTCACACGAGCATAAAAGGCGACACCCAATGCTCCTTGTTCGCTCGAGCTTAAAAGGTGACACCTAACGCTCTTGGCCCATAAAAGCATAAACTGTGTAAGGCAAAAAAAAAAAAAAGGAATCAAAATCACCATCAAAACCGTCAAAACCATAAAAAATAATCCATCACTCCTTTGAACTACGTCATGACTTGATCCCTCGTCAACTGAGGGTACGTAGGCAACTTGAAACTTCAAAACTTCAAGTACAGTCACATCATCAACAAAAACACAAAGACTTTGAAGAACAAAGAGCAAATTCAAAATGTGAATACTTTATTTCTTTAAAGGAAGAATTTGGCTACAAAACCTTATTACAAAAAGAGCAAAAACTAAGAAGGCTTAAAATGGAAGACACTACTTGAAAGCTATATCTCTACATCGGTGGGAGACAAGGTGGGCACTTCCATGGCCGCACCTTTCTCTTGCTTTAGGCGTAAAATCTCATTTTGATACTAAGAAAATGTAGCTTCCTGCTCCGAGAGAACACCTTGAAGTTGTGATGCTTCGATTTTCAACTGCTCTCGCTCTCGCGCCAATGCTTCTAGGCGCACCTGGACAGAAGCTAAAGAAGTCCCTGTGACTTGATAACCTTCCGAAACAGCTTGCTGAGAAGACTGAACTTGGGAATTGATAAGTCTATTGTCGTAAATTGTTGAGCTCTAACATTTGGACTCAACTTCTTCGAGGAAATAGCATGCAAGGAAGAATACTTAGTTGAGGCAGCCATAAGTTCGGCAATCTTGACTCTCAAGAGCGAGGAATCAATGTTAAGGTTGTCAATCGCAGAAACAAGGTTCTACAAGTCCTCATTGAGCAACGCAAGGTCCTCCAATGGGTACTTTGAAATTATCTTCTCAATATGGCTCTTGATATCCATGGCCGTGCGAAGGTTGATACGATGGATAAGCTGCTCAGTGCCACTAAAGTTTGGCCCTCTAAGAGAGATCTCGAAGCTAGCTGGTAAATGTGTTGGATGCATAACGAGCTCTTGCATACCTTCACCTACACACGACAAACTTAGGCAACTTGACGGATTTGGAACAAGCTCTGCACCGGGCGGATCCCCAATCTCCTCATTTGTAGGTAGATTGGCTCCAAATAACATCTCTGTGAAGGAATGAAAGCTCGTGTTCGCCAAATCAAAAGAATAAAAGGCCCTGCCTAAAGAAGACAAAGAAAGGTGTTAGAAACAAAAGCTAAACCAATGAAAGCAGAAAAATCAAAAGAAAAATGGAAACACATACATCTTTCTTAAGTAACACATGGCCATCAAACTAAGGAGGCCTAAACACTTTCTTCTTCTTTTGACAAAAATTAACGTCACTGTCATCCAGAGCAGCTTCATGTGGTCACTTGTTCAAAACTTGTGGATGCTGCCGCAAAACAAGTTCATCTTCGTGCGAATCAACTTCGTCACCCGCCTCTTCAGAAGCATTCGAATGTTGAGAAGACAAGCACGGGCATTGATGAGCTAAAGTCGCAGGTCCATCTTGCAAATGAGCTGTACTCGCACAATCAAAAGGTGCCAGGTGCGTAGGAATCGCAGAACAACCCTCTCTCGATGCATCATTGCGTGAATGAGAAGAATTGGTGTCACTTACCGTCCCTAAGTCTTCACGATGTACCTTTGACCACCAACCTACATAGGCATGGGTCATGGGATTACTCTTGGACTCGTCCTTGGCCGGCAGGGTGATAGAAGCATTTTTGCATGAACTAGTACAAGACTCTCAATGCATATACATGGGTTGTAAGGATTCCAACTGTGTGTTTTCCTTCAGCTTGCCTAGCACATGTTGTACAAAACCAAATTGCCTGCTGAAACGATAAGGGCTATACGGCTGAACAATATATCGGTTTCCTTGCTGCAAAGAAACATACCCGAGTGAAGACTCGTAAGATAAGACAAGTCTGAGAAACAAAGGTGCGAATCATCTATGAGGCATTGCTGCCTCGAGCCAACCCTTGCTAGATGGTCCATTCTCAAACCTTCACAACTTCTAAACAATGCCTACGCCTGCAAATCATCAAAGCTCTTTGCAGAAAGCACGCCAGAGTACTTTGTCATCAAAGGCCCCAGCTTGGCCAAAGTTGATGAAGAAGGCCCTAACTTGTCTACAGTCGACGAAGAAAAATGAGTACCAAAGTACTCACATAACCGACCGTACACATAGTAGTAGGGAAGTATTGCAACATAATCTTCGGTGCTCGTCGAGTTCGAAACAACACTCAAGCCATCATAAATATTGGCTAAGACCATAATAGCGAGGCTAAAAGATTCACCTGCAACCATCTTGCTAGCCACTTTGTGAAGGAAATTTTGTGAAAAACATGTTCATTTGAGCAACATCTATGGCATGCAATTAACATTTAAAGGCGGAATCATGCTTGTATGCACTCAAAACAAAACATTACCCATGAAATTCAAAGCCTAGTAGAAGGGTGAACCATGACTCAACTCAAAACAAAGTGAGTTGAGAAACTTTATACCTTTGAAGCACCTCTTTGCTTAGCAAAGGTTAATCACCCATGTGAGGGCCTTCTTTCCTTTGTCACCTTACTCCTTGGCTCTATGGATGTGGATGGAGGAACTTTGCTTCTTGGCTCCATGCCTTCTTGGATATGGATGGAAGAATTGGTTTCTCCAAAAGTCCCCAAAGTTGGAGACTTCTAAGTTCCGACACCAAGGATGGTTGAGGACGAATATGAGTGGCCATGGAAGAGTTAGATGCTAGTAAACTCTCCCATGGTGGCCGGCTATTCTAGAGAGAAAAGAGAGAGAGTTTTTCTCACTTTTCATCCTTAGAAAACCCTAATGAGGATGGAGCAAAGATACCCCTTCTATGCTTTCAACTTTTGTATGCACTTTGGACCAAAAGGCCCTTCCTCTCTCTATGGCCGGTTTTCCCAAGCCTTTGGGCTGTTTTGGGCTTCTTGAATTTTGTTTGTAAAGTTGTCATACAACTTGAGCTCATGGGCTTGACGATTCGAAGCCCAATTTGGGCTTTAAGGCCCAAAACTAACTCAAGGTTTAAAACAAACTTATTCGTTTGATTAATTAATATATTAATTAATTCTTGCCATAAACAATTAAACCATTTAATTGTCCTTACTCATCTCCGTCAAATCCTTCAAGCATTACCTTACACGGTGTGCGATCCATTAGGTTCCTTTTAGTGAGGCAGTGGGCGATTAGAACTCTTTCAAATCGATTGTGAATTGAAACTTACTTTCAATTCTCCCTTTAGTGATTATACACGTTTAGGGCTTCCACAAACCATGAGTGACACCTAGCAGTATGTCATGGTTACCCAAGCTAATCAGAAGAGGTGGAGAACCTATTCAGTTTAGGATTACAATGCAATACGGTCTTTCTCTAATACAATACTCTTGACCACATTGTTTGGATTGATAGTTTATTCATGTCTACTGTCCAATGTGATTCATTTACTTATATGATTACCTTGAATGTGATTTGGAACGACTTCCTAAATCTCATTCATACTCTGGCCAGAGATTCTTAATCATATCATAGAGTATTCTCCCTTAAACAGTTTGAAGGTTAGAGATCCCTTGTTGCGCATTCACTTGCCTCCATGGCTAAGTGGCTTAACCCCAACTATGTCGTGGACACCCTCGGATGGAGTAACTTTGACATAGTCAAAGATCAAGGACCTAACCACAAGACAACTATGATGCCTCAGGTCAAAGGACTATTTTGCATTATCCCAACCATGAGTTCTCATGTGACATGGTATGAGAACTTCTTGTTGATCGCGTTCAGTGAACTCATTCTCTATTGAGTACCTACGTACTTGTCTTGGTGTCAGTCACACCAATGACTAGAGACCAGTCACTCTCCCTAAGAGAAGACATAACACGTACTGATCTTAATGGACTGTCAATGCCCAATTGGCAATCCTATGATCAGGAACGTTTAGGATATGTATACGAAAAAGAATTGTCTCATGAATCTAACTTATTTAGATCGCATTCTCCTAAGTACATATTCCTTGGACTTATCGTTTAAGCGTATAACATTTATATGAGATGGCTTCAAACAATAATCTTTGCCCTTTATATTGAACTATATTAGTTTAACATGTGAAATGTCCGTAAAGTATCATCATATGATTGGTTTTAGGGCACATTTCCAACAATCTCCCACTTGCACTAGAGCCAATCAGCTTGGTCATCAATGATGATACCTCTTCTGTAGTCATTTCAAAAATGGCTAAGTAGTAGGCCTAGACAATGGATATCAATATGTTATCCATAGAAGCAACCTTAAGAATAACGACGTCACCATTATACATGATTCTTAATCATGTGGTTTAGTCTCTCATTTGAGTTCGGATCTTGATGAGACCTTGATTCCCTGGCTTGAGCTATCGCCCCATTAGTGTCATAGTGTCGGTACACTGGAGACACTTTCTGGTTGGAACCGAATAGAGAGTTCATAAATGAACTTTCCCATCCAAACAACATTGTTGTAAGCTTCTATATGGCAATATATTTTGCATTCACAATGGAACACACTAAAGTCATTACTTTTAATGTTTCCATCCAAATATCTCTTTAGTCATAATAAAAAGATATATGATTATCTCTTCATTCATAATGAAGAAACATCCAATGATGGATTAGATTCATAATCTAATACATTTACGCTTCCATTACGTTACTCTAATTCTTCCTCATTCTTTGAGGAATATATCCTTTAGTATTTCTTAAATACTTAAGGACTCACTTGACAGTTGCCATGGTTCTGATCCTGGGCTTGCACTGATATCATCTTGTACCGTTCTAGGTACAACTCATATCAATGTTTTTCATACAATATGAAATACGTAATGAAGGATGATTTGTGAAAACATGTTCATTTAAGCAACATCAATAGCATGCTATTAACAATTAAAAGGCGGAATCATGCTTGCATGCACTTAAAAACAAAACATTAACCATGAAATTCAAAGCCTAGTAGATTGGTGAATCAAGACTCAACTCAAATCAAAGTGAGTTGAGAAATATATACCTTTGTAGATTCCTCTTTGCAAAAGAAAAGGCTAATCACCCAAAGAGAGGGCCTTCATTCCTTGCATCTAAAAATCTATGGATTTGGATGGAAGAATAGGTTTCTCCAAGTTCCCAAAATTGAGAACCTCTAAGTATCTTCACCAAGGTTAGATTGGAGAAGAAACGAGTGACCTTGGAGTAGTAGGATTGCTAGATCCACCCTCCAAGGGGGCCGGCCTCCTAGAGAGAAAAGGAGAGACATGTTCTCTCCAATTTTCTCCAAAAGAACCCATAATGAATTTTAGGCTATAAAGTTCTTTATATAGTCACTTCTTTAAATGACCTAAAGAACCAAAAAACCCTAATTCAATACACATGGCCGGCCATATAAGGGATATGGGCTTTTGGGCCTTTGTGAATCTTTATTCATTAAATTGTCATACAACTTAAGTCAATGGGCTTGACGTTCGAAGCCCATTGGGCCTTAAGGTCCAAAACTATCCCGAGGTCTTTAACGAACTTATTCGTTTGATTAATTAACATATTAATTAATCCTTGCCATAAATAATTAAACCATTTAATTATTCTTACTCATCTCCATTGTTTCTTCAATCTTTACCTTACAATGTGTACGATCCATTAGGTTCCTTTTAGCGAGGCAGTGGGCGATTCCGAACTCTTTCAAATCGATTGTGAATTGAAACTTACTTTCAATTCTCCCTTTAGCGTTTATACACGTTTAGGGCTTCCACAAACCATGAGTGACACCTAGCAGCATATCATGGTTACCCAAGCTAATCAGAAGAGGTGGAAAACCTATTCAGTTTAGGATTACAAATGCAATACGGTATTTCTCTAATACAATACTCTTGACCACATTGTTTGAGAACGAATTCGTCTTCTAGAAACTTAGCAGTTCTGGCGACAAAGACTTTCTGGTCGTCAGGATGGTAAAACTCATATCCCATAGTTTCTCTAGGATATCCCACAAAATAGCATCTTACTGATCTAGCTTCAAGCTTAGTAGCCTCAAGCTTCTTGACATATGCTTCACAACCCCAAATCTTAATGTGATTAAGACTTGGCTTTCTTCCATGCCATATCTCATAGGGCGTTTGTGAAACTGATTTGGAAGGTACTCTATTGAGCAAGTAAGCTGCTGTATATAGAGCGTATCCCCAGAATGTTACTGGTAGATCAGCAGAACTCATCATAGAACGAACCATGTTCATCAAGGTTCGATTTCTCCTTTCAGAAACTCCATTAAGTTGTGGAGTTCCCGGTGGAGTCCACTGTGATATTATTCCACACTCTTTGAGATAATCTAGGAACTCATTACTCAGATATTCACCCCCTCGATCCGATCTTAGGATCTTTATCTGTTTCCCAGTTTGCTTCTCAACTTCATTCTTGAATTCTTTGAACCTTTCAAAGGATTCGGACTTGTACTTCATAAGATACACATAGCCAAACCGAGAGTGATCGTCGGTGAATGTGATATAGTAAGAGAAGCCTCCTCTCGATGTGGTAGACATAGGTCCACATACGTCAGTGTGGATTAACCCTAGAATTTCAGTGGCACGCTCTCCTTTTCCAGTAAATGGAGATTTGGTCATCGTCCCTTTCAAGCAACATTCACAAGTACCCATCTGGTCATTACCTAATGGGTGGATATATCCGTCTTTCAACATCTTGTGAATCTTTTCAAGGTTCACATGTCCAAGTTTAAGACGCCACATCTTTTCTTGGTTAACTTATTCTCTAGCCCTTTTGGGTTTTGAGGTATTCCTGCTTGTAATACAGTACATCCCACTATTCGTCTCTAGGTGAAAAAGTCCCTCTATCATATTACCATGAGAGATAATACGACCGTTCAAGTATAAAGTGCAACTCATTTTGTCAAACAATACTGAGTGCCCATCTCGTAAAAGCTTAGAGATGGAAATCAAATTCTTTATACATGAAGGAAAATATAAACAATTTTTAAGTTCCAGGACTTCCCCAGAGGGTAGGTTAAGCATGTAGGTGCCTGTTGCTTTTGCAGAGATTTTAGTGCCGTTCCCAACTCGCACAACCATCTCCCCATTGCTCAGTGGCTTGCTTCCCACTAGTCCCTGCATCGTATTACAGATATGTTGACTAGCGCCTGAATCAAATATCCAGGAACTGGAGCTCACTGTAAAAGAACTCTCTATGACAGAAATAGTCTCTTCAAAAGTTCGTGTCATAAGGCTCGCAATGCGCACCCTGTATTTCTTCTTCCAACGTTCATCCTTTCCACAATGAAAGCATGTTCCTTTGGATTTCTTTGCCTTCTTCTTATGCAACCTTTTCCTTGTGTTTGCATTCTCACTCCCACTGTCCATTTTGAAACCTTTTTCAAATTTACAGCACATGTCAATCATCTCGTCTAAAGAATGATCGAATCTATTCACTTTATAGTTTACAATAAACTTAGTGAAATCATCCGAGAGAGATGCAAGGAAAAAGTCTTGGGCCATTTTCCCATCGATGGAAGTTCCTAAACTTTTAAGATCTTTAAATATCTTTTCCATCTTTTGTCCATGTTTATGGACCGATGTCCCTTTTGCCATTTTGGCATTCATTAGACTACAAACATTTGAGAATCGTACATTACTAGTCTCAATGTCATGCATCTTATGCAAACTTTCAACCATGGCACAAGAAGTGTCCATGTGCTTATGTAGCTTCATAAGCTCCTCACTAAGTGAAGTGAGGATTAAGCATTTGGCTTGTAAGTCATCCTCATAGTGTCTAACATAATTTTGACACTCCTCATTTGAAGCTAGTTTCGTAGGAGGTACATGAGGAGGGGATTGCTTGAGCACATACAATATGTCTTTCACCTTTGAGACATTCTCAATGTGGCGATACCAAGCAAGGAAACGTTGGCCCCTAAGGCCCTTTTTGTCAAGTATAATGGTGGGTATAATTTTAGGCATGTCGTTCACTACATAACATAACAGAAATCGTATTAGATTGTTTGTTTAAAACTATTTGATTGGGTCTTTGAACCAAATAGCACCACCCACTATTTTTGGCAAATTCCACATCCCTCAATAGAATTCGAGAGTTATATTGAACTCTTAGCGGGGTATGGGAGACTCACTATTACCAAGCTCACCTCACGATGATACGATGTTGGTTAGCAAAAATAATGATGAGAGAATAACGCTTTATTCATTTACAACTCTTGTAATTACCCATCCGTTTGGCCTCTAGAGAATGTTGCCTCACGATGATACGATGTCGGCTCCATTGCACTTAGTTAAGTTATTCCCACCATGCTTAGTTTGTGAAGGGGTTCAAGAATAGCCTCACGATGATACGATGTCGGCTATCCTCGTTGCCTACACTCACCTCATCATATGTATATGGATTCCTCCTGGATGTAAGCACATGCTTTGTACTTCCCCATGATAGGGTGAAGCCGGTGCATGAGTCACAAACGCTTGGAACCCACCACGGTGGAAGGCCTACGAAGAGATGTTCAAAACATCTCTCGCTTATCAACGTAATATTTATTTTGAGGGAGTAGTTTTGGGCTACATCAAAATCATTTTAATCTTATTAAAAGAACTTGGGCCTATCATAACCATTGGTCCAAGTTAATATGAATTAGTAGCATATAATACTCCCACTGTTTCGTTGAAACAAGCGAGACTATATGGAACTACTAACGAACGCATTGCATCCTCATATGGACTATATAGTCATATTAGGTCTTAGGATGATTATGAACCGTTTAATTTGATCCAACACGAGCCTTGTGTTGGACCTTGGGTTTAAGGTAGATAGTTGTTGATTTTAGTTACGCGTTTAATCCAATTAAACCGTTATTTCCTATTGGGCGTTGGACCCAACTATTCCATTTTGCATACAAATAAACAAAAGGAATACATGAAATAATAATGAGGGCTTATGCCCTTTTACAACACAAATGATGGACTTATGTCCATTTACAACAAATTGAATTAATCAAATTACATTCAATTCTACACTATTAAAACCCAAACATTCATAATGTAAAGCGGCCAATCACATAGCTCAATTATCGTGGCCTTTGGTTCATAATCACCCTTTTCTTAATCAATCACATTAACTAAGAAAGCAACTTAAACAATTGGTTTTTGGATCCATAGAATTGATTTAAATGGAACTAAATGAAATGAAAATCAAATTCTCATTAAAGAGACAAAACAATTTTGTTCTCATTTTATTTGGGCCAAAAGGAAACTATGACCACAACAATTGGGCCATAATGCAAATACACAAAACTTTTGAGGTCACTTTGAAAAACACAAAAGTCCACAACTTCATGTAATTTCAACTAGAACCCAAAATTTTATTAATGTAAAAACATCATTAAAGGATCAAAACAATTTGTCCTTTAGAGTTTTTAAGCCTAAACGTAAAAACGTAAACTTTTGGGCCAAAATACAAAAACACAAAATTATCAAAACTTTATGTAATTGCACAAAAGGCCCCAAAAGTACCCCCACTAGGGGGTGGCCGGTTTTTACAAGTGTGAATGAGTGTGAAAGGGTTTTATGCAAGTTGTGAATGCATGTGCAAATGCAAGTGGATTTTGGTGGGTGAGTTATTGGTGAAATTGAAGGTTTGTAAGAAAATGTTTTGTAAAACATTAAAGAGTTTTGTCAAACATTAAATCCAATTTTAATGCTTCACCAATAACTATCACCCATCAAATAATAAACCAAAACTTTATGAAAAAACATAAAACTTTTGAATCATAACTTCTAAACTTTATGTTCTTGGCAAGAACTTCAAGAACATTGAAGAACACCATGAAAACTCATAATAGCTCCATGAATGTTTTTCACTCACCAAAACTCAATGTTTCACCACTCAAAAGAGGGCTAATATCCTTAGGTACTTAGGGGTTCCAAAAGTCACTTTAAAACCATTTTAACAAGACAAACATGAACCCAAAAAATCACCCTATGGATTTGGCCGAATTTCCCAAAACACATGGCACCAAATTTTAGTCCCAATATTCATGCTTAAATGAAATACATCTACAACATTTGAGATGCTAAATTTTCTAGTAAAATTTATATATTCAAAAGCAAGAACAAAGCTTGTAACATTTACAACATTTAAATCACAAAATATGAAAGTCACAAAACCCAAAAGGATTCACCATAAACTAGGCCTAGGCTCTGATACCACTTGAAGGAAAAAAATTGTCCTAGCTAAGAACATGTAAGAACATTTGAATACATATGCATACTATTAACACTCTAAAGTAGGCATGCATTCAAAAACAATTCATAAAACCCATGACTTTCAAAGCCTAGTATATGGTGAACCAATAAACTCTTTAACAACATTAAAGAGAAATAAAGATTTAGAGTTTCTTTACCCTTGAAGCTCATCCTTGTTTACACAAGGGATTCACCCAAGTGGAGGGCCTTCAAGTCACCTCCAAGTTCCTTGGATATTGCTTGTGAATTCCTTCTCCTTTTGTGCTCCTTTGGTCCTTGAGGAAGTAAGGAAAGGATCTCCAAAAACACCAAATATTTAGTGTCTCTAAGTCTCCACACCAAGGGTTAAGTGTGAAGATGAAATGGATGACTTAGAGAAGAAAAGATTGCTAGATTAATCTTCCCTAAGGGCCTGCCTCTTTGTAGAGAGAAAGAGAGAAAAATGTTTTACCTCTTTGCCTCAAAGAAAACCCTTAATAAGAAAATTGCTATAAAGTTGCTTTTATAACATTTTTCTTAGGTGAGTGGCAAACTTGCAATTAAGCAAACTTTCACCATCTCCTCACCATGGCCGGCCTATATGTTGTGATTGGGCTTATTGCCCATTTTGTTTTAGTTGTCATACAACTTAAACATAATGGGCCTTGTGGACCAAAACACTTTTGGGCCCCGAAACCCAAAACCAACTTAAAAGCCCAATACGAACCTTTCGTAAAATTAATTAACTAATTAATTAATCTTGACCATTATTCAATTAAACAATTTAATTGCATATCCATTTCATTTAATTTCTTCACTATCGCCCTTACTCGGTGTACGATCCATTAGGTTCCAATTAGCGAGGCAGTGGGCGATTGTTACTCTTAACGATCGATTGTGAATTGAAACCACATTTCAATTCTCCCTTTAATGATTAGTGTTTGCTAATCATTAGGGCTTCCACAAACCATGAGTGACACCTAGCAGCATATCATGGTTACCCAAGCTAAGTAGAATTGGTTGGAGAACCTATCCAGTTACAACTACAATGCAATACGGTCCTTCCCTAATACAATACTCTTAATCACATTGTTTAAATGATAGTTTGTTTCATGTCTACTATCCAATGCGATACTTCTCTATATGATTCCTTTGAATATGATTTGGAACAAACTTCCTAAGTCATATTCATTTGCTTTGGCCAAAGACTTTAGAATCATATCTTAGAGTATTCTCCTTCCACCATGGAAGGTTAGAGATCCCTTGTTATGCATTCATATGCCTACACGACTAGATAGCTTGACCCCAACAATGCCGTGGACACTCCGAGGGAATGCCGTTGACATAATCAAAGATCAAGGACCTAACCATTAGACATCTATGATGCCTCAGGTCAAAGGACAACTTTGCATATTGCAACTTTAGAGTTCTTACATGACATGTATGTTCGAACTCTCTTTTGATCGTTGTTCAGTGTACTTGATTACTCTTTCGAGCACCTATGTGTTTGTCTTAGTGTCCAACACCAAATGACTTGAGACTAGTCATACTCAAGCTTGAGTTGACATAACACATACTAACCTTAGCGGATTGTCGATACCCAATTGGCAATCCTATGGCTAGGAACGTTTTAGGAATGAACATAAGAGAATGGTCTCGATAATCTAACTTACTTAGATCACTTGTCTCTTAGATCAAATACATCCCTTGGATTCCCTTATTGCATAAACACATGATACAATAAATAGCGTTTGACAATAAGCTTTGCCCTTCATTAAACATATAAAAGTTTAATACATTAAGTATTCCAAAAAGTTATTACATCAAATGAGTGACTTTGTGGGCATACTTCCAACAATATGATTACCTTGAATGTGATTTGGAACGACTTCCTAAATCTCATTCATACTCTGGCCAGAGATTCTTAATCATATCATAGAGTATTCTCCCTCAATCAGTTTGAAGGTTAGAGATCCATTGTTGCGCATTCACTTGCCTCCATGGCTAAGTGGCTTAACCCCAACTATGCCGTGGACACCCACGAATGGAGTGACGTTTGACATAATCAAAGATCAAGGACCTAACCACAAGACAACTATGATGCCTCAGGTCAAATGACTACTTTGCATTATCCCAACCATGAGTTCTCATGTGACATGAGTATGAGAACTCTTCGTTGATCGTGTTCAGTGGACTCATTCTCTATTGAACACCTACGTACTTGTCTTGATGTCACACACACCAATGACTCGAGACTAGTCACTCTCCCTGAGAGAAGACACAGTACGTACTGATCTTAACGGACTGTCAATGCCTAATTGGCAATCCTATGATCAGGAACGTTTAGGATGTGTCTACGAAAGAATGGTCTCATGAATCTAACTTCTTTAGATTGCATTCTCCCAATCACATATTCCTTGGACTTTATCGTTTAAGCATATAACATTTATATGAGACGGCTTAAAACAATAATCTTTGCCCTTTATATTAAACTAGATTAGTTTAACATGTGAAATGTCCGTAAAGTATCATCACATGATTGGTTTTAGGGCACATTTCCAACAATCTCCCACTTGCACTAGAGCCAATCAGCTTGTTCATCTATGATGATTCATCTTCTGTAGTCATTTCATAAATGGCTGAGTAGTAGGCCTAGACAATGGATATCTATATGTTATCCATAGAAGCAACCTTGAGAATAACGAGGTTACCATTATACATGATTCTCAATCATGTGGTTCAGTCTCTCATATGAGTTCGGATCTTGATGAGACCTTGATTCCCTGGCTTGAGCTATCGCCCCTTTAGTGTCATAGTGTCAGTACACTAGATACACTTTCTGGTTGGAACCGAATAGAGAGTTCATAAATGAACTTTCCCATCCAAACAACATTGTTGTAAGCTTCTATATGGCAATATATTTTGCATTCATAATGGAACACACTAAAGTCATTACTTTAATGTTTCCATCCAAATATCTCTTTAGTCATAATAAAGAGATATCTGTTTATCTCTTCATTAATAATGAAGAAACATCCAATGATGGATTAGATTCATAATCTAATACATTTACGCTTCCTTTACGTTACTCTAATTCTTCCTCATTCTTTGAAGAATCTATCCTTTAGTATTTCTTAAATACTTAAGGACTTACTTGACAATTGCCATGGTTCTGATCCTGGGCTTGCATTGATATTGTCTTGTACCGTTCTAGGTACAATTCATATCAATGTTTTTCATACAATATGAAATACATAAATCACCTTTCTGCGTATGCATAAAGGATTCTATTTATGCATTATTTCTTTGGGAGTCAAAGGGTACGTTCCCTTTGAGAAGAGCAACTACTTAGTCTAACTAGAGTTGTCCTCCTAATTGAAATTTATCATCATATGAGAAACTTCCTAGCACATTTTGTCTATTATTAGGGCATGATATAATCCAAGTATATCCTAAAATCTATCATTATAGATTTCCATCCCATGTATATAGACTATGTCTCCCATATACATTCTATCGTTATAGAACGTTTAAAGTCATAACTTTAACGAAGAAGTACTCATTCCATTTCCAAAATTAATATATCATATATATATATTTATATATATATATTTATATATATATATATATATATACAATTTTAGGAATATGATTAACTCCCACTAATCTTTTGTAAACCTAGTAAACAAAAGATTCATTTACATCTATATGAGAAATCAAACAATTTGATCTTTCTCTCATAAGACGCTTATGGCTCCCACTAGCTTGCTAAGATCCACGATGGTTGGATCTCTACAACTTACATGTTTTGTGATTCATAGTTTTAGACATATATTATTAGGACTATCTTAATAATGGTTTCGGAAACCTATATTATGTCCAAACATTGAATCAACATTTAGTTGTAGCTAGCTATCTTCGAATTAATTGAAACTAAGACTACGTCAAAAATGGTTCCTTCAAAGTCAACCATTCTTTTTTATTGTAGCCACCTTAAGCTACCAATTAGCTATGAAGGTTTCATTATTTCGTGTCAAATGGTACTTTACCATTTCCTTGAGTATATATCGTATATACACTCAACGTAGTCATAAGGATTTTCATTCTTATTTCTTTCGAATTATGAGGTGCAACTCTACGACATAGTCATAAAGCTCAAACCATTCAACTGAGACGGCTTATAAATCCTTCTTGACTACCTTGGAGCTTGTGGTATAGGAACTAGGTTGTTATATTTGTTGATTATCATCTTGTCTCTCAAAGAACCCATTCTTTGAGTTCTATCTTTCGTTCATTGCTCTATCTTAGGCAAATCATATTGTAGGATTACAATGAACTACCCAACAAAACAACATTTGTTAGTTGGTTTATAGAAGTGATATCCAAAGGTTAATTTGAGGATATCCTTAAGATAATTTTCAAACAAATATTGCTTATTGGCACACAACCCCAAATCTTAACATGATTAAGATTTGTCTTTCTTTCTAACTACATCCTATGGAGTCATGAAAACTTTGGAAGATCTTCTAATTGACAATCATATTGTTTGAGAAGTATATATCCTATATATGGGTAATTGATAATATCCAACGAACCAAATCTTATTCAAGTTCGTTCTTCTCCTTATGGAGAAATCCATTATCATATGATGCTTCTTTCCTTGATATCTTTCAAGAAAACTATTCTAAAGTGTTACCATTCCTTGGATCAAATCTAAGGATGTAAATACTTTGGACGTCTTACTCATCAACTTACATTTCTTGAATTCTTTGAAACCTTTTGCAAAGTATTCGGACTTGTGTTTATTTAAAATAAACTATAGTCCAACCGAGGGTAATCTTCGGTGAATGTCATACAACATGAGTAGTATTATGTTGTGGACAAGTGCCACTAACATCTAAGTGAATTAACCTCAACAACTTTGTGATTCTTTGTTCTTTCCAAAAGAATAAAGATTCGAACATTTCGCCTCTATACAATTTTAACAAGAAGGCATTGAATCCGGATCTAATGATCCAAAGCATCCATCTATTACCAACTCGTAATTTATGTTTTAGAGGTATCACAACTTTAGTTGGGATTAGTCACTACCTTGCAACCTTTTGGGTTTTAAGCATCGTTATATTCTAAACAGTTAACACTACCATATCATCTCTACTATAGAGATAATCAATTAGATTACTATAATCCAATCATTGATTAATAAAGAACAATGTTTTGTCAAACAAAACATTCATCCATCTCTACTATAGTGACGGAATTAAGTTCCTTAAAATTGGAATGTAAAGACAATCTTTGTTTTTCCATTTCTTTGGTAGTTCATATGAGAAGGTAAGTACGCTGCTTTCGCAGAAATCTATATTTTATTCACGTTTTGTATGTGAAGTACTTTATCTTCTCTCATATATCTTCTACTTCTTATTAGTCATATTTTTACAACGATTTGTAAAACGTAGTTACTAATACGGAATCAAACATTCAAGTAGAAGAACCAACTGTTTTGAACTATTCAAGAACAATTTACAACACCTTCGAAAGGTGTGTTCTTGACACTTGCAAGACATTTCTTGCAAATACCCCTTCCAATGTCCATCCTTTCATAAAGAAAGTTTGTTCCCTTGGAGTTATTTCGCTTTCTTCATTTGACTTCTCCTTTGACTACCATAGTCATAGTCCCTAAACTCCCACTATCTCTCTTGAAACTTATTTCAATTGTGTTATACACATCAAACAATTTGGAGAGCATGTGTTTATTGTTCACTACATAGTTTACAATAAACTTAGTGAACCATTAGGTTAGGGACATAAAGGTGAAGTCCTAGCCTTAGTTTCCGTCTCGTTAAGTGGTTTATCACATCAACACTCAATGATTCAAAATCATTATAAGTCCATGTCGATGGACTATTTTTTTTTTGTCAACCAACCATTATGTTCTCAACATAATTACAAACTTTCAAGAGTTGTTCAAGGCAACTCTCATTTCTTCATACAACAATTTGTAAGTGAAGAATCATGGTACATTAAGTGTCCATGGCTTTGTGCTTTCTTCTCAAGTTCCTTGTTCATGTAACAAAGAAATAAGCACTAAGTGTTTGCATTGACTAAGGGTTGTTCAAAACAACTCATTATTTCTTCATACAACGATTTGTGAGTGAAGAACTAATAACACTAAAAGTGTCCTTTTCTTTATGCTAATCTTCGTAAGTTCCTTTGTTCATTTAACAAAGGATTAAGCATTGGTTGTTTGTGTTGTCCTCTTCATGATAGACATTTCTAACATGTTCTTCCAATGATACATTATCATTAGGAAGATTGTGAGGATGAGACTACTTAGGTGCATATCCAATCCTTTTAAGACATTCTTTGGGATTGTGGTACCAAGTCCGGAAACTAAAACATTCGGTTTTTATTTGTCAAGTGTTGGATAGCGTTTGCAAATATATTGGTAAACAAATACATAACGTATATAAATTGATTGATTTTAAGCCATTTGATCCGGGTCTTTAAATCAAATAGCACCACCCACTATTTTTGGCAAATTCCATATCCCTCATTGGAATTCGAGAGTTTTGGATGAAACTCTTAGTAGGGTATGGCAGACTCACTATTACCAAGCCCACCTCACAATGATATGATGTTGGCTAGCATTAATAATAATGAGAGAGTACACTTACTCATTTGCATCTCTTGCAAGTACCCATCAATTTGGCCTCTAGAAAATGTCACCTCACAATGATATGATGTTGGCTCCATTTCTCTTAGTTAAGTCATTCCCACCATGCTTAGTGCGTGAAGGGGTTCAAGAATAGCCTCACGATGATACGATGTCGGCCATCCTCGTTGCCTACACTCACCTCATCAAGTATGTATATAGTCTCCTCCTGAGTATAAGCATGCACTTTGAACTTCCCCATGATAGGGTGAAGGCGGTGTACAAGTCATAAACGATTGGAGCTACCACGGTGGAAGGCCACGAAAGAGTGTTCAAAGCACTCTCACGCTTATCAACTTAATAATGGTTTGGTTTGAGGGTTTTAGGTCTCATCACATAAACATATTTATTTTAATCTTTATTAAAACAATTTTTGTCCTATTACAACTATTGGTCCATTGGATTGAATTTAGTTGTATATAATACTCCCACTATGCTTATAAAACGGTTTTTAAAGCAAGAGTATATGATACTACTAACATAAACTTTGCATTCATTTGATGGACTATATAGTTGCCTTAGGGCCTTAGGATGACTATGAACCTTTGTTTAGATTCAACACGAGACTAGTGTTGAATCTCGGACTAGGGATGGTGATTGATTTTAGTTACGCGTTTAATCACATTAAGGCGTGTTGTTCCTAGGGGCGTTGGACCCAACTACTCCATTTTCATGCATATCAAATCAAACAAGAATGTAGTACTTTAAAGTAAAGAAGAGCTTATGCTCTTTTACAACAATTGATCAAAATAAATTACTTTAAAGTAAAGAAGAGCTTATGCTCTTTTACAACATTTGATCAAATCAAATTACAACCAAAATTAATCTACACATTCCCATGGTTCAAACAAATTTGAAACAGCCTTTCACATAGCTCAATTATCGTAGGCTTAGGTTCATAATCACCCTTTAATTAATTAACACTTTAACTAATTAAATTGAATGCAACATTTTCATTTGGTTTTTGTATCCATAAAATTGATTTAAATGGAGCTAAATGAAATGAAAATCCAATTCTCATTTAAAGAGACAAAACAATTTTGTTCTCAACCTAATTTGGGCCATCATGCAATAACCACAACTTTTTGTGCTATATTGCGAAAACACAAACTTTTGGGGTCACTTTGTAAAAACACAAAAGTCCACTACTTCATGTAAATACAACTAGAACCCAAAATTTAAACAATGCAAAAGCTTCATTAAAGGAACAAAACAATTTGTCCTTTAGCGTTTTTGGACCTAAACGTAAAAACGTAAACTTTTGGGCCAAAGTGTGATAAGCGCATATTTATACATATTTTACATCAAATTTTCTTGTCTTTTCTTGGTTAGTTTCTTATATTTTTGAGTTATTTACTTTGTTTTTTGTGTTTTATCGAATTTATCTAGCTAAGAAAATAAAAATAGCATAAGTATGATTTTATGTAATAATTTCGTCAAAACTGTTTAGCTGTTAAATTAAATAAAATATATACATATATACATATATATATATATATATATATAATAATAAAACATGATGATGTTTGAAACATCATCATGTTTGTTTTATATAAAATATAAGAAAGGGGGAATAAAGAAGGACAGCTAGTGCACTGGGGTTTTGAAGAGGAGGTTAACGTGAGGGAAATAAAATAGGGGGAAACAGTGGGGGACAGAAGAGATATAAAAGGAAAGGATTGAAAGGAGTGCGATGGCAGCATGAATAAATAATTGGAGGGAGCTCCTCGGGGGAGTGGGCACGAAAGGAGGAGCTGTTTTGAGTTAAAATAAAAGGTGAGGATGTGGCAGCAACTAGCTGCTTTGCATGGAGAGACAAAAGGAAGTGGGACGGCAGCTGTAAAGGGAATAGCTGGCATGAATAAAAGGTGAAGAATAAACGGAGAGAGGGGGGGAATAAGGAAAGTGGGGGTGTAAGTATTGGGCAGGTTGGCTGCGGGAGAGAACTTCAAGTCTCGGTCTTGGGGGTGGTGAGCGCTGCCTTCCTGGCAGCTAGGAAAGAGAGAAAGGCGCAGAAAGCCTCGGTCTTGGGCTTTGAAGCAGGAAGGCGGAGCTGAAGCACGGAAAAGAAAGGAAGGCAGCAAGCTGCCTGCCTTAGGCAGCTAGAATAGACGCGGAGAGGACAGAGAGCAGAAACAGAAACAGCAGCGGGAAGGAGGTCAGTCGCAGGGCAGCTGGGACGTGAGGAAAGGAGACACGCGGAACAAAGGCTGGTGAAGCACAACGCCAATAGCAAAGAAGGCTGCCCTTGGCAGCGAGAGTGTGCGAGACAGCCCTTGGTTGCAGCGAGAGACGGGAGGCACGGAGCAGCAAGCAAGAGCTGCCTTTGATGCGGTTTGCGAGAAGTCAGCTGCGAGAGAAAGGAGCAGTGCTGACTTGGGTCAGCACAGAAGTCAGCACCTTTGGACAGTCAGCACGGAAACTTGGCAGCTCAGTGGCACTAAAGCAATCTCTCTCTCTCTCGGTTAATTCGTTCCTAAACTCAAGTTTTATTCCTGTTTAATTTTAATAATGTGTAACTAATTTTATTTTGGCTAGAGTTTAATTCAAAACCATGGTTATATTTGTAATTTGAATTGATTACCTTCAGTTGTGATTTCTGAGTTGTGATTTAATTTGCTTAACTGCTTGATTGATAACTTATTTTTGTATGTCGATTAAGGATGCATACTTAATTTACATGCATGAATTTGATGCTAGAATATAAGTGAATTTCACCTAATCGTTATGAACTTATATTCACAAGTAGTGAAGGTCGCTTATAAACGATCGCGTTAGGTAAATTCTTGGCATAAGTTTCATGCAATTCATAGTAACAAGTGCCTCGTCAATGCTTATGATTTTCATAAAACTTAATGATTCTTGCTTGTATCTCTATTATGCAATTCATGTAGGGAACTTGTAGGGAATGTTTTGGGTTGTCGTATGCAATCATCCAACCTAATAAAAGTAGGAAAATCTGAAGGTTAATTTAAGCGGACCTAATTAACTTGGGGCGTTGAGAATTTACAATTTATTGAAAGAACAACTGAAAATCAATTTAGGTTGCATATGTGGCATGTGTGGAGAATAATCCTCTAGCCAGTCCGTCATTTATCATTTTACCTTAATTTTATGTTTTTGTCAATTTTGTAATTTATTTAAGTTTAATTTACTTTTCATCAAAAAATCAATCCCCCGTTTATTTTAAGGTGTTAGATTTATTAGAAATCAATTTAGTTTGTATTTTCTTGAGTCTTGAATTATTTTGTCTTTTTAGATTATTTGTTAGTTTTATTTTGAGTTATTCTAGTTAAGTGTTTTGAGTCTAGTTTAGTGTTTTAAATTTTGTTTTTACGTTTTTAATTTAATTTTACTTTGGTTATCATCCCTAGTTAATCCCCGGCCTAGAACGATCCCTACTTACATCATTACTACAACTGTCACAAATAGGGTTTAAATTTGTGCGTTAATTTATTTTCGCATCAAAGTGCAAATACACAAAAGTATCAAAACTTTATGTAATTGTATAAAAGCCCCAAAAGTACCCTACATGTAGGGTGGCCGGTTTTGGAGAGGGAAATGAGTGATGTGTGTGTTGATTTGTGAGTTTTGACATAAAGCATGCAAGTGGTGCAAATGGTGTGTGTGAAAGGGAATTAATCCTTTCACACCCACCAATAATTCTATCACCATTTAAACAAATATCTAATGCATTAAAACATTTGAAAAAACATAAAACATACACTTTATGAAATAAATCAAAACTTTGAATCAAAACACCAAACTTTTTGTTATTGGCAAAAATGTCAAGAACAATGAAGAACACTCATGAAAAAACTCAAAATTTTCCATGAACATTTTTCATCCAAAAACATCCCAAAACCATTTAAACTTTAGGGAAATAACATATAACCAAACTAGGGTACATAGGGGTTCCAAAAGTCACTTGAAAACACTTTTAACAAGTCAAACAAGAACCCAAAAATCCACCCTTTGGATTTGGCCGAAAATTCCCAAAAACATGGCACCAAATTTTAGCTCCAATATTCATGCTCATATGAACTACATCTAGAACATTTGAGATGGAAAATTTTCTAGAAAAATTTACATTCAAAGAAACAAGAATAAAGCTTGTAACATATTACAACTTTTAAATCAAAACTATGAACTACAAAACCCAAAAGGATTCACCAACTACTAGACCTAGGCTCTGATACCACTTGAAGGATGATTTGTGAAAAACATGTTCATTTAAGCAACATCAATAGCATGCTATTAACAATTAAAAGGCGGAATCATGCTTGCATGCACTTAAAAACAAAACATTAACCATGAAATTCAAAGCCTAGTAGATTGGTGAACCAAGACTCAACTCAAATCAAAGTGAGTTGAGAAATATATACCTTTGTAGATTCCTCTTTGCAAAAGCAAAGGCTAATCACCCAAAGAGAGGGCCTTCATTCCTTGCATCTAAAAATCTATGGATTTGGATGGAAGAATAGGTTTCTCCAAGTTCCCAAAATTGAGAACCTCTAAGTATCTTCACCAAGGTTAGATTGGAGAAGAAACGAGTGACCTTGGAGTAGTAGGATTGCTAGATCCACCCTCCAAGGGGCCCGGCCTCCTAGAGAGAAAAGGAGAGACATGTTCTCTCCAATTTTCTCCAAAAGAACCCATAATGAATTTTAAGCTATAAAGTTCTTTATATAGTCACTTCTTTAAATGACCTAAAGAACCAAAAAACCCTAATTCAATACACATGGCCGGCCATATAAGGGATATGGGCTTTTGGGCCTTTGTGAATCTTTATTCATTAAATTGTCATACAACTTAAGTCAATGGGCTTGACGTTCGAAGCCCATTGGGCCTTAAGGTCAAAAACTATCCCGAGGTCTTTAACGAACTTATTCGTTTGATTAATTAACATATTAATTAATCCTTGCCATAAATAATTAAACCATTTAATTATTCTTACTCATCTCCATTGTTTCTTCAATCTTTACCTTACACGGTGTACGATCCATTAGGTTCCTTTTAGCGAGGCAGTGGGCGATTCCGAACTCTTTCAAATCGATTGTGAATTGAAACTTACTTTCAATTCTCCCTTTAGTGTTTATACACGTTTAGGGCTTCCACAAACCATGAGTGACACCTAGCAGCATATCATGGTTACCCAAGCTAATCAGAAGAGGTGGTGAACCTATTCAGTTTAGGATTACAAATGCAATACGGTCTTTCTCTAATACAATACTCTTGACCACATTGTTTGGTTTGATAGTTTATTCATGTCTACTATCCAATGTGATTCGTGTGCTTATATGATTACCTTGAATGTGATTTGGAACGACTTCCTAAATCTCATTCATACTCTGGCCAGAGATTCTTAATCATATCATAGAGTATTCTCCCTCAATCAGTTTGAAGGTTAGAGATCCATTGTTGCGCATTCACTTGCCTCCATGGCTAAGTGGCTTAACCCCAACTATGCCGTGGACACCCACGAATGGAGTGACGTTTGACATAATCAAAGATCAAGAACCTAACCACAAGACAACTATGATGCCTCAGGTCAAAGGACTACTTTGCATTATCCCAACCATGAGTTCTCATGTGACATGAGTATGAGAACTCTTCGTTGATCGTGTTCAGTGGACTCATTCTCTATTGAGCACCTACGTACTTGTCTTGATGTCACACACACCAATGACTCAAGACTAGTCACTCTCCCTGAGAGAAGACACAGTACGTACTGATCTTAACGGACTGTCAATGCCCAATTGGCAATCCTATGATCAGGAACGTTTAGGACGTGTCTACGAAAGAATGGTCTCATGAATCTAACTTCTTTAGATTGCATTCTCCCAATCACATATTCCTTGGACTTTATCGTTTAAGCATATAACATTTATATGAGACGGCTTAAAACAATAATCTTTGCCCTTGATATTAAACTAGATTAGTTTAACATGTGAAATGTCCGTAAAGTATCATCACATGATTGGTTTTAGGGCACATTTCCAACACGTAAATCACCTTTCTGCGTATGCATAAAGGATTCTATTTATGCATTATGTTTCTTTAGGAGTCAAAAGGGTACGTTCCTTTTGAGAAGAGCAACTTCCTAGTCTCACTAGAGTTGTCCTTCTGATTTGAAGTTTATCATCATATGAGAAACTTCCTAGCATCTTTTGTCAATCATTAGGGCTTGATATAATCCAATTATATCCTGAAATCTATCATTATAGATTTCCATCCCATGTTTATAGACTATGTCTCCCATATACATTCTATCGTTATAGAATGTTTAAAGTCATAACTTTAACGAAGAAGTATTCTTTTCATTTCCAAAATTAATATATATCATATATGTAGATATATATATATATATATATATTCAAATTTAGGAACATGATTAACTCCCACTAATCTTTTGTAAACCTAGTAAACAAAAGATTCATTTACATCTTTATGAGAAATCAAACGATTTAATCTTTCTCTCATAAGACGCTTATAGCTCCCACTAGCTTGCTAAGATTCATGATGGATGGATCTCTACAACTTACATGTCTTGTGATTCATAGTTTCAGACATATATTATCAAGACTATCTTAATAATGGTTTCGGAAACCCATATTATGTCCAAACATTGAATCACCATTTAGTTGTAGCTAGCAATCTTTGAATTAATTGAAACCAAGACTATGTCGAAGATGGTTTCTTCCAAGTCAACCATTCTCTTTGATTGTAGTCACCTTAAGCTACCAATTAGCTATGAAGGTTTCATTATTTCGGGTCAAATGGTACTTTACCATTTCCTTGAGTATATGTCGTATATACACTCAATGTAGTCATAAGGATTTTCATTCTTATTTCTTTCGAATTAAGAGGTGTAACTCTATGACATAGTCATAAAGTTCAGACCATTCAACTGAGACAGTTTATAAATCCTTCTCGACTACCTTGGAGCTTGTGGTGTAGGAACTAGGTTGTTATATTTGTTGATTATCATCTTGTTTCTCAAAGAACCCATTCTTTGAGTTCTATCTCTCTCGTTCATTTGCGCTTAGGCAAATCATATTGTAGGATTACAATGAACTACCCAACAAAACAACATTTGATAGTTGGTTTATAGAAGTGATATCCAAAGGTTAATTTAAGGATATCCACAAGATAATTCTCAAACAAATATTGCTTATTAGCACACAACCCCAAATCTTAACACGATTAAGACTTATCTTTCTTTCCAACTACATCCTATGGAGTCATGAAAATTTTGGAAGATCTTCTAATTGACAATCATATTGTCTTAGAAGTATATATCCTATATATGGGTAATTGATAACATCCAACAAATTAAATCTTATTCAAGTTCGTTCTTCTCCTAATGGAGAAATCCATTATCATATGATGCTTCTTTCCTTGATATCTTTCAAGGAAACTGTTCTAAAGTGTTACCTTTCCTTGGATCAAATCTAAGGAGGTAAATACTTTAGACGTCTTACTCATCAACTTACATTCTTGAATTCTTTGAAACCTTTTGCAAAGTATTCGGACTTGTGTTTATTCAAAATAAACGATAGTCCAACCGAGAGCGATCTTCGGTGAATGTCATACAACATGAGTAGTATTATGTTGTGGACAAGTGCCACTAACATCTAAGTGAATTAACCTCAACAACTTTGTGATTCTTTCTTCCTTTCCAAAAGAATAAAGATTCAAACATTTTGCCTCTATACAATTTTAACAAGAAGGCATTGAATCCGGATCTAATGATCCAAAGCATCCATCTATGACCAACTCGTAATTTATGTTTTAGAGGTATCACAACTCAGTTGGGATTAGTCACTACCTTGCAACCTTTTGGGTTTTAAGCATCGTTATATTCTAAACAGTTAACACTACCATATCATCTCTACTATAGAGATAATCAATTAGATTACAATAATCTAATCATTCATTAATAAAGAACAATGTTTTTTCAAACAAAACATTTATCCATTTCTCATACGGGATTAAGTTCCTTTATTCAATTGGAATGTAAAGACAATCTTTATTTTTCCATTTTCTTTGGTAGTTCATATGAGGAAGTACGTACTACCTGCTTTCGCAGAGATCTACATTTGATTCACGTTCCGAATGTGAAGTACTTTCTCTTCTCTCATTAATCTTCTACTGCTTATTAGCCACACTTTTACAACGATTGTAAAACATAGTTACTAATACGGAATCAAGCATTCAAGTAGAAGAACCAACTGTTTTGAAGTTTTCAAGAACAATTTACAACACCTTCGAAAGGTGTGTTCTTGACACTTGCAAGACATTTCTTGCCAATACCCCTTCCAATGTCCATCCTTTCATAAAGAAAGTTTGTTCCCTTGGAGTTATTTCGCCTTCTTCATTTGACTTCTCCTTTGACTACAATAGTCATGGTCCCTAAACTCCCACTATCTCTCTTGAAACTCATTTCAATTGTGTTATACACATCAAACAATTTGGAGAGCGTGTAGTTATTGTTCACTATATAGTTTACAATAAACTTAGTGAACCATTTGGATAGGGACACAAAAGTGAAGTCCTTGCCTAGTTTCCGTCTCGTGAAGTGGTTTAACACTTCAACACTCAATGATTCAAAATCATCATAAGTCCATGTTGATGGACTATTATTGTCAACCAACCATTATGTTCTAAACATAATTACAAACTTTCAAGAGTTGTTCAAGGCAACTCTCATTTCTTCATACAACAATTTGTAAGTGAAGAATCATGGCACATAAAGTGTCCATGCCCTTGTGCTTACTTCTCAAGTTCTTTGTTCATTTAACAAAGAAACAAGCACTAGTGTTTGCATTAACTAAGGGTTGTTCAAAGAAACTCTTATTTCTTCATACAACGATTTGTAAGTGAAGAACTATGACACTAAAAGTGCCCTTGTCTTTATGCTAATCTTCATAAGTTCCTTTGTTCATATAACAAAGAAATAAGCATTGGTTGTTTGTGTTGTCCTCTCTATGATAGACTTATCTAACATGTTCTTCCAATGATACATTATCAATAGGAAGATTGTGAGGATGAGACTACTTAGGTACATATACAATCCATTTAAGACAATCTATGGGATTGTGGTACCAAGTCCGGAAACTAAAGCATTCAGCTTTTCTTTGTCAAGTTTTGGATAGCGTTTGCAAATATATCGGTAAACAAATACATAACGAATATAAATTGATTGATTTTAAGCCATTTGATCTGGGTCTTTAAATCAAATAGCACCACCCACTATTTTTGGCAAATTCCATATCCCTCATCGGAATTCGAGAGTTTTGAAGGAAACTCTTAGTAGGGTATGGGAGACTCACTATTACCAAGCCCACCTCACAATGATATGATGTTGGCTAGCATCAATAATAATGAGAGAGTACGCTTACTCATTTGCATCTCTTGCAAGTACCCATCTTATTTGGCCTCTAGAGAATGAAGCCTCACAATGATATGATGTTGGCTCCATTGCACTTAGTTAAGTCATTCCCACCATGCAAGTTCGAGTAGGGGTTCAAGAACAACCTCACAATGATATGATGTTGATCATTCTCGTTGCCTACCTTCACAACATCATGTATGCATATAGAACTCCTCCTGAGTGTAAGCACGCACTTTGTACTCCCCCAAGATAGGGTGAAGTCGGTGTACGAGTCACAAACGATCGGAGCCTATCACGGTGGAAGGCCACGAAAGAGTGTTCAAAGCACTCTCACGCTTATCAACTTAATAATGGTTTGGTTGAGGGTTTTAGGTCTCATCACATATAAGCATGCATTTTAATCTTATTAAAACAATTTGGTCCTATTACAACTATTGGTCCATTTGATTGATTTAGTTGTATATGATACTCCCACTACGCTTGTAAAACGGTTTTTAAAGTAAGAGTATATGGTACTACTAACATAAGGTTTGCATTCATTGATGGACTATATAGTTGCCTTAGGGCCTTAGGATGACTATGAACCTTTGATTCAATCCAACACGAGCCTAGTGTTGAATCTCGATCTAGGTATGGTGATTGACTTTAGTTACACATTTAATCACATTAAGGCGTGTTTTCTTATTGGGCGTTGGACCCTCTACTTCATTTTCATGCATATCAAATAAAGCAAGAAAGAAGTACTTCAAAGTAAAGAAGAGCTTATGCTCTTTTACAACATTTGATCAAAACAAATTACTTTAAAGTAAAGAAGAGCTTATGCTCTTTTACAATATTTGATCATATCAAATTACAACCAAAATCTAATCTACACATTCCCATGATTCAAACAAATTTGAGACGGCCTTTCACATAGCTCAATTATCGTAGGCTTAGGTTCATAATCACCCTTTCTTTAATTAATTAACGCTTTAACTAATTAAACTTGAATGCAACATTTTTCATTTGGTTTTTGTATCCATATAATTGATTTAAATGGAGCTAAATGAAATGAAAATCCAATTCTCATTTAAAGATACAAAACTATTTTGTTCTCAACTAATTTGGGCCGAAAAACAATAACCTCAACCATTGGGCTATATAGCAAAACACAAACTTTTGAGGTCATTTTGTAAAAACACAAAACTCCACTACTTCATGTAATTACAACTAGAACCCAAAAATTTCAACAAATGCAAAAACTTCATTAAAGGAGCAAAACAATTTGTCCTTTAGTGATTTTGGGCCTTTACGTAAAAAAGTAAACTTTCGGGTCAAAGTACAAATACACAAAAGTATCAAAACTTTATGTAATTGCATAAAAGCCCCAAAAGTACCCCACTTGTAGGGTTGTCCGGTTTTGGTAGGTGAGAGGTGTCATAAAACTTTTGAATTTTTCAACAAAAGTGAAAGGTGACGGGTAGGTTTGAAAAAAGTAGGTATGAGTGTGTAAGAGAAGTACCAATCATTCATTAATAACAAGAAAGACTTTATGTAAACAACAAAAAACTTTGAATCAAAATACCCAACATTTTAGTTCTTGGTTAGAACATAACAAGAACAATGAAGAACATCCATGAAAACCCATTAGAGCTCCATGAACATTTTCTACCCAAAGACACCCCAAAAACTCTCAAACTTAAGGGAAAAAACATATTACCATACTAGGGTACTTAGGGGTTCCTAATGTCACTTTAAAACACTTTTAACAAGACAAACATGAACCCAAAAATCCACCCTTTGGATTTGGCCGAATTTCCCCAAAAACATGGCACCAAATTTTAGCTCCAAAATTCATGCTCATATGAACTACATCTACAACATTTGAGATGGCAAATTTTCTAATAAAATTTACATTCAAAGAAGCAAGAATAAAGCTTGTAACAATTACAGCATTCAAATCATAAACTATGAAAATACAAAACCCAAAAGGATTCACCAACTATTAGACCTAGGCTCTGATACCACTTGAAGGAAATTTTGTGAAAAACATGTTCATTTGAGCAACATCTATGGTATGCAATTAACATTTAAAGGCGGAATCATGCTTGTATGCACTCAAAACAAAACATTACCCATGAAATTCAAAGCCTAGTAGATGGGTGAACCATGACTCAACTCAAAACAAAGTGAGTTGAGAAACTTTATACCTTTGAAGCACCTCTTTGCTTAGCAAAGGTTAATCACCCATGTGAGGGCCTTCTTTCCTTTGTCACCTTACTCCTTGGCTCCATGGATGTGGATGGAGGAACTTTGCTTCTTGGCTCCATGCCTTCTTGGATATGGATGGAAGAATTGGTTTCTCCAAAAGTCCCCAAAGTTGGAGACCTCTAAGTTCCGACACCAAGGATGGTTGAGGAAGAAGATGAGTGGCCATGGAAGAGTTAGATGCTAGTAAACTCTCCCATGGTGGCCGGCTATTCTAGAGAGAAAAGAGAGAGAGTTTTTCTCACTTTTCATCCTTAGAAAACCCTAATGAGGATGGATCAAAGATACCCCTTCTATGCTTTCAACTTTTGTATGCATTTTGGACCAAAAGGCCCTTCCTCTCTCTATGGCCGGTTTTCCCAAGCCTTTGGGCTGTTTTGGGCTTCTTGAATTTTGTTTGTTAAGTTGTCATACAACTTGAGCTAATGGGCTTGACGATTCGAAGCCCAATTTGGGCTTGAAGGCCCAATATGGATGATGGGCTAGCTAGAGGGTTCTTCTCCACACATGATACACTTGCACATAAACCAATTTTCAGTTGTTCTTTCGATAAATCATGAAACTCAACACCCCAGGTTAATTAGGTCCGCTTAAATTAACCTTCAAGTTATCCTTAAGTTATTGAATTGGATGGGAAAGCGCATACAACAATTCAAAGCATTCTTCAAAAGTCCTTTACGTGAATAACACAATAAAGATACAATCAAAGATCATTAAGCATCATGAAAACTATAAGTATTGACGAGGCATTCGTTACTATGATGAGCATGAAACTCCTGCCAAGAATTCATTTAACGCGATCGTTTATAATCGACCTCCACTACTTGTGAATATAAGTTTGTAACTATTAGGTGAAACTCCCTTATACTTTAGCATCATATTCATGCATGCAAACTAAGTGTGCACTCTTAATAAACATACACGAATAAGTTATCAATCAAGCAGTTAAACAAATTGAATTCATAACTTATGAAATCACAACTGAAGGTAATCAATTCATATTGCAAGTATGTTCATCGCTTTGAATCTCCCCCTGGCCAAAAGGGGTTTAGTTCCTCATAATTGCAAAGCAAAGAATAACAAGTTTATACATTGAAAACAAAAGAAAGAAAACACCTAAATGCTCCAGCGATCCAAACTGAACAGCAAGCACGTCCAAGAACTTTCCTTCCCTTCCTTGATTGCGGCACAAAGTTTGATGGTGGGTTTTGGGGATTATGGATGGTGTAGAAGGATGGGATTATGGTTAGGATGGATGTATGGTGCGACAAGGGTTGATTAAGGTCAGAAACTATGGAGAATGGTGAAGGAAGGGTGAGGCAAAAAGTGGGAATCTGTTTTAGGCGTGAATGGGTGAATGAATGGTTAAGGAGAAAAGACTTTGCCTTGCGGCAAAATGTGTCTTCTGATGGATCTCCTAGTTATGGTGAAGGGTCGATGTATTTATAGGCTAGGGAGATGAGTGTATGGAGTTGTGGTAATGAGTGGATGTGTGGTAATGAGTGGATGTAATGGGTGTAGTGGGTGAGTGTTGTGGTAATGAGTGGATGTAATGGGTGTAGTGGGTGAATGTTGTGGTAATGAGTGGATGTAATGGGTGTAGTGGATGAGTGTTGTGGTAATGAGTGTCTTTGCATGTGTGTGTTCCTCTTTGCATTTGCACACACATGCTCTTTACCATTTCAGCCCAAATTCAACACATTTGCACACAGACATGCTGATTTCCAGCCTTCTAATCTTCAAAAACGTGCATCCTCATGTCTCCATGTGCATGCAATCCAATCTTGGCCCAAAAATGCTTCAAAATGCTCCAAAATGCACTTTCTTGCCAACTTTGTTATTAGGACCTACAAACACACGAAAATAGCTTAAAATACATAATTAACTAAGACATAACAACATAAATGCACAAGAACAAGCTAACTAAGTCGCATAAATATGCTCCTATCAGTGTGCGATCCATTAGGTTCCTTTTAGCGAGGCAGTGGGCGATTAGAACTCTTTCAAATCGATTGTGAATTGAAACTTACTTTCAATTCTCCCTTTAGTGATTATACACGTTTAGGGCTTCCACAAACCATGAGTGACACCTAGCAGTATGTCATGGTTACCCAAGCTAATCACAAGAGGTGGAGAACCTATTCAGTTTAGGATTACAATGCAATACGGTCTTTCTCTAATACAATACTCTTGACCACATTGTTTGGATTGATATTTTATTCATGTCTAATATCCAATGTGATTCATTTACTTATATGATTACCTTGAATGTGATTTGGAACGACTTCCTATATCTCATTCATACTCTGGCCAGAGATTCTTAATCATATCATAGAGTATTCTCCCTCAAACAGTTTGAAGGTTAGAGATCCCTTGTTGCGCATTCACTTGCCTCCATGGCTAAGTGGCTTAACCCCAACTATGTCATGGACACCCTCGGATGGAGTGACTTTGACATAGTCAAAGATCAAGGACCTAACCACAAGACAACTATGATGCCTTAGGTCAAATGACTACTTTGCATTATCCCAACCATGAGTTCTCATGTGACATGAGTATGAGAACTTCTTGTTGATCGCGTTCAGTGAACTCATTCTCTATTGAGCACCTACGTACTTGTCTTGGTGTCAGTCACACCAATGACTCGAGACCAGTCACTCTCCCTAAGAGAAGACATATCATGTACTGATCTTAACGGACTGTCAATGCCCAATTGGCAATCCTATGATCAGGAACGTTTATGATATGTATACGAAAAAGAATGGTCTCATGAATCTAACTTCTTTAGATCGCATTCTCCCAATTACATATTCCTTGGACTTATCGTTTAAGCGTATAACATTTATATGAGACGGCTTCAAACAATAATCTTTGCCCTTTATATTGAACTATATTAGTTTAACATGTGAAATGTCCGTAAAGTATCATCATATGATTGGTTTTAGGGCACATTTCCAACACTTTGAAGACTCCGAGGCGGATAAAGTTAACGTCGTCTTTGGGGAAAACAAACTTACAATGCCAACAAGCTAAGAAAGTGGCTAGGTAAGATTCTTCCATGTGCTTTGACGCTACACCAAAATCCTCAAATGCTTTCAACTCAGCAAGGGCACGATGCCTAGCCGAACCAATGGCACCTGACGGGTCTGAGTTTTCATTTGGCTTAGTGGTCTTGTTGCGGCCACTTTTCTTCAAAGGCTTATTGCTCATGGCACCCCAATACAAAAATAGAATCCATGAAGAAATTTTCATGCCTGACTTACCCTGAGCCTCCTGGGAAAGCTTGTGATACGCCCAAAACAAGAAGCGACAACTCACAAGCAATCCTCAGCTAATGCGATGAGAAAATTCCTCCACGATAGGAACAACCTCGTTGTAAAACTTACCCTAGATCGGCAAGCCTCCTACCTTGTGGATATCCAAAAGTGAAATCAACATATCCCCTTTTGATGTGTGAAGTGTGTTAGTCGCTGAACACCAATGCTAAAAAAACGCACGAAGGACGGAAAGATGGCGATCATAACTAAACAAAGATGCGTACACGACGTGATAAAGGCCCACGTTGTGATGTGGTAGAAACTAACACACAAATTAAACCCTATAAATTATGCAATCGTAGTACAAGTTTGTAGGGATCGTTCTAATCTGGGGATTAGAAGGGATGCTAATTAATACAAATCAAACTTATAAAACTGAAAACTAAGTTGAACTAACATCAAAACAATGACTGGGGGGATTTAGGACGAATTTAATTAAAACAAAAGTAAAGGGCAACAAGTAAATTAAGTTGTTAATGAAATATGGATGAAAGGATAGCTAAAGTATTCTTCTCCACACATGAATCATATGTATACAAATCGATTTCCAGTTATTCTTCCTATAAACCTGATAAGCTCATATTTATACATATTTTACATCAAATTCTCTCGTCTTTTCTTAGTTAGTTTCTTATATTTTTGAGTTATTTACTTTGTTTTTGTGTTTTTTCGAATTTATCTAGCTAAGAAAATAAAATTAGCACAAGTGTGATTTTAAGTAATAAATTCGTAAAAATTATCTTTCTCACTTATTTGATTTCAATTTCCAGTATTTTGTTTTCACAAAAATATAAAAGTTAAAAATTGAAATGATTATCATATAGTACAAAGGATTTGATGCCATCTCCTCATAATCCATTACAGGTTGCATCAAGCTGGCAGCTTGGAAAGGAATAAAAACTGAAAAGAATAATAAGAGAAGGCAGCGTGGGCTGCTGATGAGTGGAAAACAAAAGAAATAATAAGAAAGAATAAAGGAAAGAAAAGAGGAAGTCAGCGTGGAGAGCACTGCAGTCATCAGTGGGCTGCATTGGAGTGGGCAGCGTAAGAAAAGCAGAAAAAAATAAAAGGGAATCAAAGCTGGCAGTGTCGGCATAAAGAAGAAAGTGCAGCGTGCTAGATATATAATAGAGAGATATAGAGGGATTAAGCCTCGGGGGGGAGGATTGGAAAGAAAGGGCAAGCTGCCCTTGGCAGCTTGCGAGGGAGACACGGGGGCTTGAAGCTGCAAACGGAGGGGGAGCTGCCCTTGGCAGGACGCGGGAGGACAGCTGGTCAGCGCTGCTTGGGCAGAAGGAGAAGCCAGCTGAAGCGCGGAAAGGAGGAGACGCGAGGAGTGAAGCGCAGGAAAAGGAGCTCTCGGGGACTGACTTGAGGACACTGACGCGGGGCAGTTGACTGACGCAAGCAAGTCAGCACAGCACAGTTGGCAGCTGGCAGCTGGCGAGAGGCTTGAGGGCTTTGTGAGGGAAACCAGGCAGCAGAAACCGAGGTGACGTGGGGAGCTGGCGAGCTGCCTTAGGGCAGTGAGTCACAATGCACGGAAAGACAGACGCGGACGCAGGAAGACAGAGATGCGGACGCAGGAAAGAAATAGAAGAAATCAGGCAGTCTCACTTCGGAAATTCCTCATTTGGTTTTATATTTCTAAAACTCATGTTTAATTTAATTTGCTTTTCAATTATATTAAACATGTGTACTTAATTTCTAGTTAGTTAGAGTCGAATTTGAAACCATGAATAAATGTTTATTATGATTTGATTTACTCCAGTTATGAATTTATAAATGTTGGATGTGGTTTACTTTTCTGTGTTGATTAATAACTTGTTTATGTATGTGGGTTAAGGGTCGACACTTAATTTGCATGCTTAGACTTGATGCTAGGATATAAGGGAATTTCACCTAATCGTTATGAACTTATATCCATGAGTAGTAAAAATCGCTAGTCACGATTGTGTTTAGTAAACCCTAGGTTGGATTAACATGCGTATTCCATAGTTATGAATGCCTAGTCAATGCTTATGATTTCCATTAAACTTAATGATCTTTGATATGTCTCTCTATCATGCGTATTCCATAGTTAGGGAACTTGATAAGAATAATTTGGTTGTGATGCGTATCCCGTCTAATTCAATGAATATAGGGAAATCTGAAAGTTAATTTAAGCGGACCTAATTAACTTGGAGCGTTGTCATTTATTCGTTTGTTGAATTCATAACTGGGAATCAAATTGTATGCATTTATTCATGTGTGGATAAGGAACCCTCTAACTAACGTCTCATCATTTTATTTCTATAAAATATATTTTCTTTGAAGTTTGTTTTTAAAGTTTCTGTTTTAAATTAAATTTCGTCAAAAATCAATTCCCCAATTATTTTAAAGTGTTAGATTTGTTAGAAATAAATTTAGTTTGTGTTTTCTTGAGTCTTGAATTATTTTGAGTCTTTGGATTTGTTTTGGTTTATTTGTTAGTTTTATTTTGAGTGATTCTAGTTAAGTGTTTTGATTTTAGTTTAGTGTTTTAAATTTTGTTTTTACGTTTTTAATTTAATTTTACTTTGGTTAGCATCCCTAGTTAATCCCCGGCCTAGAACGATCCCTACTTATCCATATACTACAATTGTCACAAATAGGGTTTAAATTTGTGCGTTAGTTAATTTTCGCATCAAATTTTTGGCGCCGTTGCCGGTGATTAGCAAATTTGCTAATCCTTTGTTTGTGTTTTATGTTTTTGTTTGTGTTTATTTTTGTGTTTTGTCTTTTACTTTTGATTTTTGATTTAGTTTTATTTCTTTGAAAAAAAAAAAAAAAAAAAAAAAACTTAAATACATAAATATTTTACAATAACTTGTAAACTAATTTTGTTCATTGGTCGTTGGTAGGTGGTGCCTCGGAGGTCGACGGAGCCCCAGAAAGACGAAGCGCCAGAGTTGGATCATTCGGAGCCTCAATACTTGGTGCAGCTCCAGAGGACGAAGACAACATAAACCTCGGGAGTAACGCCATAAACCGTTGATGATCACTCTGAATCCGCACTTCGGACTCCTGCATCTGATCCAGCTTCCTCTTCATGCTTGTGGAGTAATTGGTTGCGAGCATGTGCAACTCCCTATTCTCATGCCTAAGCACTCTGACCTCTTGCCGAAGACTAGCCACTTCAGCCATCAACGACTCCACCTGACGAGTTCGTGCAAGAAGGCGCTGACCCATGTTTGATACTGAGCCTGCACATCGGACGCTGTAGGCCATAGAGTCCTGAACAGCCAGTTCGTCGGACCGCCTGGAAAGTATCCTAGTGTCTCTAGGAGTGAGCAGATTTCTGGCCACCACCGAAGCGGTTGTTTCATTCATCATCATGGAATCCCCAACTGTAAGAGGACCATTTGGGGATATGAAGGACGGCTGCCAAATGTTGGTTGGAGAAGACATATCACTATCTTCCCCAACATTCAAGTTAAGGCGACGGTCAGAAGGGCAAGACATATTTGAAGGTGTTGAGAATGAAGAGGTCGAACTGATCGAGATTAAAAAAGTGCAAGGATGGAGTGTTTACTGAAGGGAGTGTTTACAGGAGGGAGCTCAAGTGTGTTGTGGAACAAATTCAGCGCCTCTATAAAAAGAAGAAATCAAAGAGGCGCTCATCAGAAATCAAAGTGGCGTCCTCTCGCAAATCGAAGAGCCGGGCTCCTTTCTCAAAAGCCGGATTCTTTTCTCAAAAGCGGCGTCTCTTTCTCAAAAGTCGGACGCCGTTCTCAAAAGTCGGGCGCCTCTCTCAAAAGTCGGAGCGGTCAGGAATCACGAGGCGAGCAGCTTTTCCAATTTTGTCGTCACTCGTCACGCGCGCTGTCAGCTTTGCGCAAATTACGGGTTGCTTTTTCAGAAAGCGCGTAACCTGTACTGTTCATCCATCCACCGGCTGCCGACAGGGGTAAAGGAACAGTTTCGGTTATGAAGAAAAGTCCTATAAACGTCTACCTTCGCCTTCAACAGCAAAGGCAAACTCTCTCAACACTTCTTCATCTCCGAAATTTTTCATCTCCGAAAATGCCTTTCCAACAAACCCTCTCGAGTTTCTCTGTGTTTCTCATTCCTTGGGATACCTTTCCAAACAAGTCATCTAGAGCTAGAGTATTTCATATCATGAAGGTTGAAAGCAAGAGTATCTCATATCACGCTTTCTCCCTGTCCTTTTCCTTGTCTTTGTGATAAGGAGAAAGCGAGCAATCAGCCAGCACTCGGTGTCAATCTTCCGATCTAAGAACCGACTGCCTGGAAATCCTTCCTGATTGCTTACCTAGCATTGCTTACCTAGCATTGCTCTCGAGTGCTCATCTTCAACCGCTGATGTACTTCCGAAGAAGACGCCACATCTGCCTGGAGAACAGATAAGGCAAGTGAAAATGATACTTGAAGCATGTGGAGACAAGGTGCTGCTTCATCTTCAAGATCAAGTCTCATTTTCCTTGCTAAGAAGTTCCCCAGCCCAGTTCAATGATAAACCTGTGGAACGATACTTCTTCAAAAGCAAAAGTATCCCATATCATCAGAGTCAAAGGCAAAGATATCTCATGGCATGCTTTTCCTTTACCCTTGCTCTTGGCTACGGGACAAGGTGAAAGAAGGCAAACGGTCGGTACTTGGACAGATTGAACAAAGAATCAGACCACCACCTCTACCTCGTGCCTACCTGCCATGCAGAAGAACAAAAAGAGAAAAATGTAGCCTGCAGACTCAATCAACCCGGCAGAAGGAGTCCGAGTTGAAACCAAGAGCTCGAGAAGCTTCAACACCACCACCAATCAAGTCTCATTTTCCTTGCTAAGAAGTTCCTGAGGCCAGTTCAAGTTCAAAGCTGTGGAAAGTCACCAAACAGGACCAATGATCACTTATTAGTTTTATTTATTGTCTTTTATTTTCATTTTCAATTTTTCGTTTATTTTTTTTTGGTTATATTTTCTTGCGTGCTTAACTGATTTATTTCTTTTCTTTGCAGGAACTTTTGGCTATTTCCACCCTTGAAGTTGATTGCAGAATTTTAGCTTGGGGGGTCATCGCTTGATTTTTTCTGCAAATTAGGGAAGTTTTCAGTCCTATTGCTTTATTTTGTTTCTTTATATTTATTTATTTTATTTTTATTTGCATTTTATTATATTTTCGGACATTGGGGACAATGTCTAGTTTAAGTGTGGGGGTAAAGTATAAAAATGACCAAATTGAAACTTTTTATACCTTCGACTTTGAACTGGTTTCATTTGTTTCCATGTTATTCCATGTTATTGCTTTGTGTTTTCTTAATTAAGTTGTTGTTTTAAAAAAAAAAAAAAAAAAAAAAAAAATCGGAAAATCTAAAAAAATCCAAAAATATTTCTTTGTTTTCCTTATTGTTTTGAATTAGATTTTTGTTAGTTTCCCGACCCAATGATATAATTGGATAAAATTTGAACCATGATCATCAAGAACTTAGTTAACATGTGTTTTGTGAAATTCCTAATTCTCGTGTTAGTTTTGTACATATTTGATCATCTTTGAAAAACCAAATGCACATAGCCTTGTTGATGTGAAACTAAAGCATGATTTAAAGCTCCATATGTGAATTTAGTGACCATATACATCCTATGTGAGTTTTTGAGCCTATTGAAAGTGTGTGCATTTTTCATACACTCCTATTCTTTCATGTGTGATGAACTTATGTGAGATATTTCTCTAGAACTTGCATAACGATCTTTCGAAATATTTGTCATTGATTGCATGAACTTGAAAATGATAGAGGCATTAGGTTTACCACCATGGCCCAAATAACTTTGTTTCCCAAAGAAAAATGATATCATTAGATTGCCAATTTGAGCCGTGTTTGTTGAGCCTTTTATTTCTTATCACCAGATATGTCTACCCTTATACCTGAAACATTTTTTCCTTACCCTTTCCAAGCAAGCTAATGAGTAATGGGAAATTATCTTATGACAAATGTTTGTGAAGTACTTTGAAGGTGTTTGGCAAAAGAATAAGTGTGGGGGTTTTTCATATTTGTTTCTGAAAAAAAAAAAAAAAAAAAAAAGAAAAAAAAAGGAAAAGAAAAAAAGAAAGAAAGAAAGTTTATTTACGAAGAAAAAAAAAGTGTTTAAAGTTTCAATTTAAGGTTGTGGTTGGAGGTGATTAGAAGAATAGCTGGAAAGCTTGAGTTCTTATAAATCTAAACAAAAGAATTGCTTGCAATGTAGCTTGGAACTTGTGTTTTCCTATTCTTTCGTTTCAATAACTGTCGCCCTAAACCTCATTACATCCAATAAAAGTCCTTTTGATTTAAGTTTTGCAATTATGATTGTGGAGAAGTGATTTTTATGCAAGCTTATGGTAGAACTTTCACATTTGATTCTTTGAGAGAAACACATTAAAACTAAACACATGTGTGATTGAGTGTAAATCCAGTGAGAAGGTCGCTAGTTTGCATATGGTGATTTTAAAAATAAAAATTTTGAAATTGCATTAACATGGCTATCTCACACACTACACTTCAAGGATGATTCAAAGATTACTGCTAATACTTAAATAAGGAAAATGAACTTGGATTAGCTTGTTGGTGTTAGCTATGGTTCTTGATAATTGTGTTCTCAAATGAAGTTCTATGAGGGTCACATAGGGGGAAGCTAATAATTTTCATGTTATTACTTTTTTCTATTTTCTCTGTTTTGCTCGAGGACTAGCAAAAGTTAAGTGTGGGGGTATTTGATAAGCTCATATTTATACATATTTTACATCAAATTCTCTCGTCTTTTCTTAGTTAGTTTCTTATATTTTTGAGTTATTTACTTTGTTTTTGTGTTTTTTCGAATTTATCTAGCTAAGAAAATAAAATTAGCACAAGTGTGATTTTAAGTAATAAATTCGTAAAAATTATCTTTCTCACTTATTTGATTTCAATTTCCAGTATTTTGTTTTCACAAAAATATAAAAGTTAAAAATTGAAATGATTATCATATAGTACAAAGGATTTGATGCCATCTCCTCATAATCCATTACAGGTTGCATCAAGCTGGCAGCTTGGAAAGGAATAAAAACTGAAAAGAATAATAAGAGAAGGCAGCGTGGGCTGCTGATGAGTGGAAAACAAAAGAAATAATAAGAAAGAATAAAGGAAAGAAAAGAGGAAGTCAGCGTGGAGAGCACTGCAGTCATCAGTGGGCTGCATTGGAGTGGGCAGCGTAAGAAAAGCAGAAAAAAATAAAAGGGAATCAAAGCTGGCAGTGTCGGCATAAAGAAGAAAGTGCAGCGTGCTAGATATATAATAGAGAGATATAGAGGGATTAAGCCTCGGGGGGGAGGATTGGAAAGAAAGGGCAAGCTGCCCTTGGCAGCTTGCGAGGGAGACACGGGGGCTTGAAGCTGCAAACGGAGGGGGAGCTGGAAGCTGCAAACGGAGGGGGAGCTGCCCTTGGCAGGACGCGGGAGGACAGCTGGTCAGCGCTGCTTGGGCAGAAGGAGAAGCCAGCTGAAGCGCGGAAAGGAGGAGACGCGAGGAGTGAAGCGCAGGAAAATGAGCTCTCGGGGACTGACTTGAGGACACTGACGCGGGGCAGTTGACTGACGCAAGCAAGTCAGCACAGCACCGCTGGCAGCTGGCAGCTGGCGAGAGGCTTGAGGGCTTTGCGAGGGAAACCAGGCAGCAGAAACCGAGGTGACGTGGGGAGCTGGCGAGCTGCCTTAGGGCAGTGAGTCACAATGCACGGAAAGACAGACGCGGACGCAGGAAGACAGAGATGCGGACGCAGGAAAGAAATAGAAGAAATCAGGCAGTCTCACTTCGGAAATTCCTCATTTGGTTTTATATTTCTAAAACTCATGTTTAATTTAATTTGCTTTTCAATTATATTAAACATGTGTACTTAATTTCTAGTTAGTTAGAGGCGAATTTGAAACCATGAATAAATGTTTATTATGATTTGATTTACTCCAGTTATGAATTTATAAATGTTGGATGTGGTTTACTTTTCTGTGTTGATTAATAACTTGTTTATGTATGTGGGTTAAGGGTCGACACTTAATTTGCATGCTTAGACTTGATGCTAGGATATAAGGGAATTTCACCTAATCGTTATGAACTTATATCCATGAGTAGTAAAAATCGCTAGGCACGATTGTGTTTAGTAAACCCTAGGTTGGATTAACATGCGTATTCCATAGTTATGAATGCCTAGTCAATGCTTATGATTTCCATTAAACTTAATGATCTTTGATATGTCTCTCTATCATGCGTATTCCATAGTTAGGGAACTTGATAAGAATAATTTGGTTGTGATGCGTATCCCGTCTAATTCAATGAATATAGGGAAATCTGAAAGTTAATTTAAGCGGACCTAATTAACTTGGAGCGTTGTCATTTATTCGTTTGTTGAATTCATAACTGGGAATCAAATTGTATGCATTTATTCATGTGTGGATAAGGAATCCTCTAACTAACGTCTCATCATTTTATTTCTATAAAATATATTTTCTTTGAAGTTTGTTTTTAAAGTTTCTGTTTTAAATTAAATTTCGTCAAAAATCAATTCCCCAATTATTTTAAAGTGTTAGATTTGTTAGAAATAAATTTAGTTTGTGTTTTCTTGAGTCTTGAATTATTTTGAGTCTTTGGATTTGTTTTGGTTTATTTGTTAGTTTTATTTTGAGTGATTCTAGTTAAGTGTTTTGATTTTAGTTTAGTGTTTTAAATTTTGTTTTTACGTTTTTAATTTAATTTTACTTTGGTTAGCATCCCTAGTTAATCCCCGGCCTAGAACGATCCCTACTTATCCATATACTACAATTGTCACAAATAGGGTTTAAATTTGTGCGTTAGTTAATTTTCGCATCAAAACCATGAATGACAATGCCCCAAATTAAGTGTGTACAAAACTAATTAACTCTCAGATTTTCCTATGTTCATTGAATTGGGCTTAGCGACGCAACCAAATTATTCTTCTCAAGTTCCCTAACTATGAAAGACATGATAGAGATACATCTTGAAGATCATTAAGTTATGCGAAAATCATAAGCATTGACAAATCATTCAGAACTATGAAAAACATGATACTCCTGCCAAGAATTTACTTAACTCAATCATGACTAGTGACTTTTACTACTTACAAATATAAGTTCATAACGATTAGGTGGAATTCCCTTATATTCTAGCATCAAATCCCTGCATGCAAACTAGGTATGCATCCTTAATAAACATACAAGAATAAGTTTTCTATAAGTAGATAAGTAAATCACATTCATGTTTTATGAAACAATAACTGGATGTAATCAATTTATATAAAACATATGATCATGGCTTTGAATTCACCTCTAGCTAAAAAGAAACTTAGTTACACATGTTCATCACAACTAAAAAGCAATCTAAAATAAACATTGAAACTTAAAACAAAGAGAGAAAGAACTCTGAAAATTTCAGCAACTTCAATGGATGAATGGTAGGCGCGGCAGGAATTTCAAGATGGGAAATAACTAGGGTTTTTGGCAGATTTTTAGGGTTTCTAGAAGGGTTTGGGGCGCCACTTTTGTAGAGTTTCTAGAAAGAGTGTGTAGTGGCTGATTTCTGACCTTCTAGAAGAGTTTGGGGTGCCACCTTTCTAGGGCTTCTAGAAAGGTGGGTGCGGCACATGTATAAGAGAAGATATGGGCCTTCTAGAAAGGTTTTAGGTCCCCTTCCGGCTGATTACTCATCTTCCAAGTCTTGAATTAATTTCTCCATCTCTTTAGCACATTCCTTGCTTCATTTGATCTTCAAAAACGTCCATTCCTTGTGCTCCACATGCATGCAATCCATTCCAGCCCAAAATTGCTCTAAAATGCTTCAAAATGCACTTTCTTGCCAACTTTGCCAATTAGACCTACAAACAAACGAAAATAGCTTAAATCACTATAATAAACGCAAACTAACTATGAAAATACAAGAAAACAAGCTAACTAAGTCACATAAATATGCTCCTATCAAATTCCCCCACACTTAGCTTTTGCTAGTCCTCGAGCAAAACAAAGGAAACAAAACCTAAACCTTCCAATGTTTGCCTCAGGGATTTCCAATGAAACATGACATATTAAAAATCACTACTCACATAGATTTTAGTTATCCTTACCCTCGAGCACACACTTAATCACAGTCACCACTTACTAGCTCGCATCTAATCAATTTAAAACATGGTTTTGATGGTAGTAACATGCCTTAGAGAATTCCCTCAATTCCTCACCGGATATACACTCTATTTTCACACAGATTTTCTAACTACACTCCCTATACTACGTATATGTGAGAAGATTGATGTAAACATGTAGACTAGCCACTCACATATATTTTATACAAAGAAAACACTTTCTGGAATTATTAATGCATGTATATAGATATGATCTCATGAATGGAATGCTACTACTTAGGCGCGAGAACCAGGGATACCATATGCTCATACCAATCCCAAACTCAACATATTGAAACAAACAACACCCAAGATAAAACTCTAAGGGTTGTAACGGGGCTAAGGGTATTGGCTAACAAAGAAAGGTAAGGATAAACAAAGGTTCTTAAAGCAATAGTAAGCAAAGTAATGAAATCAACTTAGAATTCACTCTTGAATGCAGCAAATAACTCGAAACACTAAGGGGATTTCGTACAACTTAGCGTCGTATTCAAACTTTTTGGACCCTTTCTTCAACAACCAATACTTGTGAGTTCTTTCTCACTTATTTCACAACTTTTTTCTCTTTCTTTTTCTTCTTCTTTTTCCATGTTTTTTTTTTCTTTGTTTTTTCTTTTATTTTCTTTTTCTCATGTACATAACCTTCCCCCACACTTGATTTCTGCAATATGTTTGATCAAAAGGAATTCCCTCTAAGTCATGTTCCACTATACTTTAAGAACAAGGGTATGGATAGTCCTATTCTAGGCTAGGTGGGGATAATGTGGCTAACAACGAAAATAGGCTAAATAAGGCTCAAAGGGGTTAAACCTACAAAACAAATGCATGGGATGAAGGCTTTTTGGCTCTGGTGGTAACTACTAAACAACTTCACCTTGTTATATGCTATGCATTCTAAGTAGCAACCAACCAAAGAATAATGAGATCATGCAACGACTTAAGAAAACAAGAAATCACAGATTAATAACTCTCCAAATAAAGTTTAGGCTCAAGTCTCTCAGGGTTGTAGCGTTAGTTTGAGTTCCTTCCTTCAAGCATGTTACAAAAACTGATTTTTTTTTCCTTTGTGATTACATCTGAATTCGTAAACGACAACTATAACCAAGCATAAACCAAAGAGCATATCAAACTTCCATCTATGTTTGTAATTTTCTTCAACTGTCATGCAATTAAAAACCAAATCCTCATCATTGTGTTGGAAGGTACCCTAAGACACAAACACACAAAAACGACACTTTTTGGGTTTTTCAAAACATTTTCTATTTTGTTTTCAAATTTTCGTATTTTTCTTTCAAGACACACTAAAACACTTCAAAACATACTAAAAACACAGAAACAGTGAAAACAACTCTAGTTATGCTAGGTGGTAAAAATCCTACGAATTTGCAATAAAAACACTTGTTTACCCCCCCACACTTAAACCAAACATTCTCCTCAATGTTTCAAACATAGACTCACACATAAACAAGCAAACAACACAACTAACTAACATGACAAGCATGGCAAAGTAAAAGCAAGAAAGAGTAGAGTTTAGGAACGCAAATCTGGTTATGGAGTTAGAATTCCATCAAGCCCTCGTTTGAACACATGGGTTGCCTCCCAAGAAGCGCTTGCTTTAACGTCTTCCAGCAGGACGATGCCTCCATTTAAGCTCCATTGTAGTCCACGGCATGAAGGGGTACATCCTCCATGACATGCTCCTCACAATTTTCGTGCATTGGATCTACGAATGGCAATGGGTAGTGATCCTTCCTGATTGTGGCGTTGAGCTTCTTAAAGTCAATGTAAAGTGTCCCACCACCAAAAATTGGGATTCCCGAAAATTTGGTTTGGGATCGGTCTTGAAATTGGGAATACCAAAAATTTCGGTTTGGGAATCGAGACTAAGGTTTTGGTTCGGTATCCCATACCAAACCACCCCTAAGGGAAATTACATACCAAATAGCAAAAGGAAAATCAAAAGAAGGAAGTACATTCCAATCAAAAGAAGGAAGCAAATTCCAAAACAAAAAGGACAATGCTCTAAAGGCAACAAGGGAAAAATGTTGTTTTTTACTGCAACAGAAAAAAAATAAAAAATTCAGCAAAAGAAAAGAAAAGGAAAAATGAAATAAGGAAAGGGCTTCAAATTTTTCAAAACATCAAAGGAAAGTACCTTTCCTTGCCAAAATACAAAAGGGAATCCCTCCAAAGCAAGGACAAGTCTTCAAGTTTCCCAAACCAAGAGGGGGAACACCCCCTTCGCCGAAAAAATTGAAAGGGAAAGAAAACAAAAATGCAAATCCTACTTACCCAAGGACAATACTTTCCAATACCTTGAAGGAAATCACCAAAGCTTTCCAATACTTTGAAGGAAAACACCCTCATTACTAAAATTGAAGGAGGTTCCTACCTAAGGAAGAAAAAACATTTTTTTTCCTACAACCACAAGGAAAAAATTCAAAAATACACCAAATGTATTTTGTCAAAATTATGGAAAATCAATACGCACAATAAGTATGTGCCGATTTATCCATTTCCAAAATTTCTTTCAAGATCAAGCCTCTACGGCCCTTGAAGAAAAAAATATCATTTCTTTCAAGATCAAGCCTCTATGGCCCTTGAAGAAAAAAAAAATTCATTTCTTTAAAGATCAAGCCTCTACGGCCCTTGAAGAAGAAAAAAATTTAATTTCTTTCAAGATCAAGCCTCTACGGCCCTTGAAGAAAAAAAAAATTCATTTCTTTCAAGATCAAGCCTCTACGGCCCTTGAAGATTTTTTTTTCATTTCTTTCAAGATCAAGCCCCTATAGCCCTTGAAGAAAAAAATTTAATTTCTTTCAAGATCAAGCCTCTATGGCCCTTGAAGAAATTTTTTTTTTCATTTCTTTCAAGATCAAGCTTCTATGTGTTAGATCCCACATTGTTCAAGGGAGTGGATCCTCTATGCCTTATATGTGCATGCTCACCTCTTTTAGCACGACGCCTTTTGGGAGCTTACTGGCTTCAGGTTCCGTAGGAACTCCGAAGTTAAGCGAGAAAGAGGCCAGAGCATTATCAGGATGGGTGACCCAGTGGGAAGTTCTGCTTGCATGAGTTCCCAGAAACAAAACCTTGAGGGCGTGGTTGGGGCCCAAAGCGGAAAATATCGTGCTACGGCGAAGTCGAACTCGGGGTGTGGTAGAGCCCGGGTCGGGATGTGACACTATGGCCCTTGAAGAAAAATTTCATTTCATTCAAGATCAAGCCTCTACAACCCTCAAAGACAATTTCCTTTCATTAAAGATCAAGCTTCTACAGCCCTTGAAGAAATGTTTCGTCAAAGAAGTACGCCTTGATACATTCCACATCGACCAACGGAGATGGGGTGATTTGCCTTATATGTATATATGTACATGCCCACCTCCTATGGCACGAGGCCTTTTAGGGACTTACTGGCTTCGAATTCCATCGGAACTCTGAAGTTAAGCGAGTTCGGGCTAGAGCATTCCCAGGATGGGTGACCCACTGGGAAGTTCTCATGTGGGTTCCAAGAAACAAAACTGTGAAGGCATGGCCGGGGCCCAAAGCGGACAATATCGTGCTACAACGGAGTCGAGTCTGGGATGTCAGAAAATGGTATTAGAGCCACTCTGCCATGTGGTGTGAGTATGCCGACAAAGACATTGGGCCCCTAAGGAGGGTGGATTGTAACATCGCACATCGACCAACGGAGAGGGGGTGATAAGCTTATATGTACATGCCTACCTCCTTATGGCATGAGGCCTTTTGGGGACTTACTAGATTCGGATTCCATCGGAACTCCAAAGTTAAGCAAGTTTGGGCAAGAGCATTACCAGGATGGGTGACCCACTGGGAAGTTCTCGTGTGAGTTCCCAGAAACAAAATATTGAGGGCGTGGCCAGGGCCTAAAATGGACAATATCATGCTACGGCTGAGTTGAGTCTGAAATATGACACGCCTCAATGGCACTTGATGAAATTCATCACTTCAATTCAAGACCAAGCCTCAATGGTCCTTGAAGAAATGTTTCGTTCAAGAAATACTCTTCTACGACCCTTGAAGAAGCAAACTAATTCAAGTTCAAGTCTCAATGACCCCTTAGAACATTCACATTGCAGGTCAAAACATGTTTCCTACTGTGACAAGCACATGCCTACAACGTGCCTTCAAGTGGGGGCATTTGTAAACATGTAAATTTTGTTGCATGCAAATAATGCATTATAAAGCTCCACGTGACATATGACTCATCACAAATAGACAAGTCATCAATGAGATGTGGCACAAATTAAGCAAAGGAAGAAGTCTACTTAAAATGTGCAAGGGGCCCAAATTGCTCCCAAAACTGGAAAGAAAGCTAAAGCATCTTTACAAAACAAGCAAGAATTGAAGATTGCTCACAAAATAAGCTAGAAAGCCTTATAGATATCGGCCAAGTAAGGGAAAGTGGCTGAAATTAAGACACAAAACATGCCTAAATTCTCCCATGGACGAATCAAGACACAAATCAAATGTAAATCCATCCAAAGGCAAGCTTTGAGAAGTCTATAAATACAAGGTCCTTATACAAGCATAAAGGTCGACAATTTCAACATTGAAGGGCCGAAATTCTCACAAAAGGAGAACTTCTACCAAATCTTTGAAGACTAATATGCTGCCAAAGCTCTCTTCAAAAAATGTACAACCAAAGCCGAAGCTTTCTTTCGACCAAAGTCGAAGCATTTCCTTGAAGAATCAACAAGCACTTGTGCTGATTTCTTCAAGACTTTGTTGCAAGCTTCAAACTTGTAACGACGTTCGATTCAAGATCAAGTCACCAAGACCCTTGAATCAATGAAATCCTACATCAACACTACCTTTGCCACAACTTTAAGGCGAAGACTATCCATGCATTGTTTCAAGCTCAAAACTTTAAGCGATCATTCAATCGTTCATCCGAGATTAAGTCATCGCGACCCTTGGATAACCAACTTATGCATCTACATAAAAATTGAAGATTGAATCATTGGAAAATTGTAAACAGAGGTTATAACCCTACAAATTCATTAATACAAATCTACTTTGAACATATCTTCTCGTTTCATTCATTATAGAATTTTCGTGTTTACAATAGAATTCAAAATTTTCCATGACACACCCTTCTGAAATGTCCACCTGGACACCCGAATTGCAATGTGTTGGCCGACACCTGGAAGGTGACGAAGCCAAAAAGTGTAGTGATGTGGAAAATGTGAATAAATTAAAACCTAAAAGTGACTAATTTAGAGTGCGCATGTGAGCAGGATTGAACCCATATCACACAAGTGATGTTAGAGCATGGATAAATTGCAGTAAAATGAGAGTAAAGACGTTTATGCCGAAAGGAGAAGTCTCCTACATAATAGCTTTTACCAACAATCCTCATCGTCACGAAACCTCTGCCACTAAAATCCTAGAGGGGCAAAAAACAAGGGCGAGTAGGCCTGAAAAATAAAATTTTGTAAAACCTTTCAGAGAAGTGTCCCCTCGCTGTAAAACAAGTATATGGTTTCCTAAAAATATTATAATAATAGTATCTAATAGGTAACCTGCAGCAGAAGTGAGTAAGAAATGTAGGGTACAACAACAAGGTATCTCAACATTAAATCTTAAACCGTTATTACAAGAAATCAATGCCCATTAATTTATGTAGGCACACAAGTCCATTGCAGAGATATTCAGACAATGGAACAAGCTGGTGTAGGTTTTACATTCTAGTATTACATCACGTGAGCTATGCTAGTCGCATCATATATGAGTCCAAAACATCACACAAAAGGACAAGCCAGCACCTAACTCTGGATCCAAAGCGAATGTAAATGGAGCATGGGAACTACACGTGAAGCTGGTCCTTGGCCCAGGACAGTATAAATAACTAAGAGATACCGTGCAAACATATAATAATGAGCAGATAAAACACAAGGATGTTATGCCACAACTTTATGCTCACAAATAATATTAAAAACATAGCGTACAAAAAGTCTATGTGTAAAGCTAAACATGGCATGTCACATCATAACATATAAAAGCAGTTGTTGGGAAAATCACATATATATATATATACACACACGTAAAAATGAAAAGACCCACTCACAGGTACTTGCGATGTCATAACCTCCGAGCTAAGAAAGTTGGAGTCTCGGATAGTAATCGCACCTAAGCATAATATTGGGACCCATTAGTAAAACTCAACTTAAACAATCAATTTGAGAAAACAGAGTGCATATTTGGAATCAGATATTCGAAATACGCTAAATAGGGTCCCAGGAGAATTTTGTAAAAAAAAAGTCAACGAAAAAGTCAACGGTCAACCCTGAAGTCAACCGAGACGCCCCAATGGTCAACTATGTTAAAACTTCAGAATTTTCCTAAATGGATGTCAAAAATAGACTTGGAACATCGAAATTAGCCAAGGAGGGTTTCTGAGAAAATTTCGTAAAGTCAACACAAAGAATATTCCATATGCATTTTAGAACCGGGCCAGGCCGGATCCCGGGTTGGGATCCGGATCTGGCTTTCCTCTTCTTTTTATTTATTTTTATTCTTTTTTATTTTATTTTGTTTCCTTCTTCTTATCTAGCCGGTTGCTGCTGCAACTGTCGAAAACTAGCGATTCAGTTAGGAAACTTTAAATGGTCATAACAGGTTCATTTGTCAACCAAATTCAAAGATTCAAAAGCCAAAATGAAGCTCAAGCGGTAAGGAACAAAAATATAGCTAAGTGGGACATGATTTATGGCCGGAATGAACCAGGAATGGCCTGCAATTCCGCTGTCCTTGGCCGAAAAATCTGGAAAAATGAACCCGAGTTGATTTCTCAACCATTTTTCACACAAGAAGTATCAACATGAAGCTTAGGATGAGGGGAACGTTTTTATACCTCTTTGGGGAAAAAAACTTGGTTGAAGGTGACCGAATATTGGCTTAAAAGCCACGGCCAAAATCGAGTTTTGAATGAACTTGATGGATTTGAGCATGCAAGCTCGAATTCTGCTCCTTATGAAGATGGTGGTTAGAAACCAGGGCCGAGCTTCGCTTGAAACGACGAGGTTTCACCGAATAAATCGCCAAGAACCCGAGTTGGGTAATGGTGTCCCGTAGGAAAAATCATCGGAGAAGACATGTATGCATAGTTTCATAATATGGTTTAAACCCTTGAGATTTCTACATAGAAACATAGCTCAAAAAAGATTATAACCCATGAAAACCATGTTCAGGATTAGAACCTTACCTAAGGTGGAGTTTGAGAGAGCTCAAGCTCTCGGTGTTAATGGCAGAGTACACGAGGGTACTCTGATGGCGCATGCAAAGCCACAGATGAATTCCTTATGTCCTAGAGGTTCAAATTATGAAGTTTTGGGATTGTGTTTGGTCAGAATAAAGGAATGGTGGTGGTGGTTCTCTCTCGGTGCAATAGAGAGTGTAGAGGTAGTTAGAGATAGAGTGGTTTTTCAGGAATTGTGAGGGTGAGAAGGAAGAGAGAGAGAGAGAGAGAGAGAGAGAGAGAAAGAAAGAAAATATATTTTTAAAAAAGGAAAAGAATGATGTTTGATGGATGTGTGTTGACAAGAGTGGGTTTTAAAACCCCAAAATACTTATTTGTTTAATGCAAGGCCAACCCAAGCAGTGATGCACACTGCACGAGGTCAGTTTTTTAGGATTTGAATTTATCTCAGGTAAATTTACACTGTTTCAAACTTAACTTCTTCATTATAACTCTGAATTAAGTTCCGTCTACGGCCACATGTCCGTAAAAATGAGTATTATTCGAAATTAGTAAAATAAGACTGGAAAAGCGAAATGAAAATTGAGGTCCACTTGGAAGGCCTACATGGCATCTTAAGGGTATTTTGATAATTTCACTACTAGTGAGAATAAAATACAATAAATTTCGGGTCAGACTTGGAAATTAGTTAATAAAGTTTCCTGATAATCTATATGTAACATCACATCAGTACTGGTGAGTGTTAACTGAAATGGGATTTAACGGCAAAGTCATCCATGTGTTTTCCCGCTGAGGTCGTCAGTAACTACGTTTACACAACCGGGGTAGTACACGACGCTGCAATGGTAGACGTTGATTGATTTCTTCTATCTTCATCGTCTATAATCAAGCTCCTTCCAAATGAAGATGTATTTGAGGGGTTTAAAGGAGTTAATGAAGATTTTGGCATGTTTCTTCATAAAGAAACGACCATAAAGTTTTAGTCTAAATGTAGCAATTGTCAACTCTATGTCGTAATTAACAAAGTTCACTTCATGTGGTTCCAATTGTTGGAAGGCATAAACGGTTACCCTACCATGCTGCATAAGCATGCATCCAGATCATTCGGTGAAGTATCACTGTAGATTTCTAAATTATTGGTGTTATCGAGAAGTGTAAGAACAACAGTTGGAAAGAGACAATACCTTAATTGTCAGAAACTTAATCACATTCAAATCTCGAACGAAACTAACTTCTTTCTTGGTCAACTTGTAAGGAATAAGGCTAAGGTGGAGAAAAAACACTTTCGGATTATGTGAAAATGGAGTTTCGTATGCATGCATTATCAGTTTCACGAAAAATAATTTCAGTGTTTTGGATGCTCAGTTTTGCTTGTTTAGTTTATGTGTAAACTGATTCTTCAACTACATATGGATATAAATGATTATGCATCTACCTTTTGTGAGTAAAAGCATTATCAGTCTAGCTTTTGTGTGTAAAATTATTTTGCTTATACATTTTAGCGTTTTCAAGATCCTTTTATGTCAAAGTGATTCTGCATCTACATGTTGTTTATAAAGTGATTTAGCACTTACCTGTTGTGTGTAAATTGATTATGCACCTACCTTTTGTGTGTAAATTGATTTTACACATAAATCTGTTGTGTTAAAAATAATTTTGTATCTACCTTCTGTATTAAAAACAGTTCTGCATTTACCTTGTATGCTAAGTGATTCTGCATGTACCTTGTGTGCTAAGTAATTCTGCATCTACCTTGTGTGTTAAATGGTTATGCATCTACCTTTTGTATTAAATGATTCTACATCTGCCTTTTGATAGCCTGTTTGTCATTCAATGGCTTCATATTATTTGATTAAAAATTACTACTTATCGTTTCATTTTTTACGAAGATGCCTCTAAAAGAGAAACATTTAGCAACAGAAAATAAAACATCTCAAAAACCACCTGCTATAAAGCGTTGAACAACTGATGATAGCTATGTTCAAATAAGATTGAATCTCATGGCTTTTGTAGAAAAAGTGCAAGAGCTCAAGACAAAATTTGAGGAAAATCCAGAAATTCTGACATTTATATATAAGTGTTGAGTGCATAAAGTTATACTTTTATGCCCTCTTTTACTTAGATTTTTGACTTAAAATCTCTATGCATCACAAGGTATTTTGTTGTTTATATTGTATTTCAGGATGAAAGTAAGGGTTTGAAGAAATCATCTTATTTTGAATATTTTAAGAGCCTAGAATGCATAGTTTGAATCCCAACTCGCCCAAGACCAGACCATAGCCCACAAATGACCCAAGATCCGAGAGAAAAGGCCCTTGCAGAACAGCCAACTTGTGAGCTTTTCCCCGAAGTGCTTAGAACGAATTTGAAATGGGCCATATATGGTTGGAAAGCCCTGGAAGTCTTCTTTTCGATGGTCTTTACAACTTGTGATTTGGAGGTTTCGACAAGAAATTATGACAGAATAAAGAGGAGCTATTCATTTACAAATTCTGATAACAACTAGGTTTTAGTTACTCCTACACTAAAAGTTGATTGTAATGAGCTATAAATGAGAGTCAATTAAGGATGTAAATGTGTCAGATGTTAGAAAACTCCTAAGCCTTTTTAATAGGAGAAAAAATAAACATAATCTGAAGAGGAAAAGGAGGAGATACACAACATCAAAGAGGAGGAAGAGTCCTCCACCTTAAGCTATTTCTAGGTTCTAGCTTTCCTAACTTTTTATGTATTTTGTTATGTTTTGAATTTAGGCTATGGATACTTAGGGCTGCTTTGAAGCCCTAGACATGATTGAATTAATGTTATGATGCAGTTTTAGTTTATCAATTTCATTTCCAAGCTAGAATCAGTTTTCTATCTCAATTGTTTCAACCACATATTTGCAAGAGTCAAAGGTTTTACTAAGTTGTTTATCAGTCCCTGTGGTTCGACACCCTTACTTGTGCCACTATACTATCCTTATATTTGCACTAGAAAGAAACTTCAACAATAAGTTAGATTTTGCTAAGCTTGTCAACATATATGTAACAGGTGAATTGCAAATTAAGAAATCAAATTGGGATGTCATACATATAGTGAACTGGTATGACACTGAAAAAACAATGTTTAAATTCAAGAATGGATATAGTCAAGTACATGTTGATGATGTCCATGCATATTTGGGATCCCAAACTGAGGGAAACAAGCCTCTCAGTCAACAAGAGACACAAGAATTCTGAAGCCAGAAGAAAACAGATTTGTTGAAAAATACTTCTCAGATATGAAAAGAATCGGCAAAAAAGAAATTTCATACGCGATTGAAGTTGCATTTGCTATTGGGACAAAGGAAAGAAATGAAGATGCAGCTTGCCTCATCATTCTATTTTTGCTCCACACAATGCTTCTTGGGAGTTTGGCAGGGGAACTACCTTGGAGTTTGGCCAGATGTACAACTGGGCGAAAGAAATAGCGAAATACTTAATGGAAGCAGTTGATAGAGCACAAAGGAGGAAAAAAGATAAACAACCAACTACCAGTGGAGTTGTTATATTTTTAATGGTAAGCAAACAAAAACTCATAAAAGTCAGTTTATGTGTTATTTTTCAAGATATGCAAATTCTAATCAAAATCTTTTCTTTTGTCTACAGTAGTGGCTTTGTGATCGCACCCAAATCATCAAATCAAAAGCAGGAAAGGAGAAAAGCTTACCAACAACAGTTAAGTTGGGATTTGTCTGTTCTGCATAGTAAAATCCTTAAAGACGCAAATGAAAATTTGGAGGTAAAAATAGTCATGCATGTACTTTGTGTGTAAAAATGATTTTGCATGTACTTTGTGTGAAAAATGAGTCTCCTTGCGTAATTTGTGTGTAAAATGATTCTGCATATTTATTCCTAAGCAAAAGTATCAAACACTAATTCTTATTTTTCACAAATGGACAATGCAAAAAAAAGCAAATTGATTTATATTGTGTGTAAAACCATGGTCCGAAATGCCGATAATATCGGCGATATATCGCCGATATTATCGGTTTTTAGGGAACCGATTTTTTTTTCAATATCCAAATGGTTTTCGGGATATCGATAATATCGAAATTATCGATAATATCGGAACTGGCCTGCTCGGAGAAGAACGCCGAAGCTGTAGAAGCTCCGGCCGACTGTAAAACAGGACCCTAGACTCCGATCTAGGTATGAAAATGAAATAGAAGACGAGATGAACGTTTTTATATATGAAGTTTGCCGTGAAACCGTCGGAGGTGTTCAGAAAGTGAGTCGACACCCACGGCCTCGCCGGAGTTCGCCGAGTTGCAGAGACGAGAAGGAGAGGGAGAAAGACGAGGTTGCTGATGATGATGGGTGTGTGTGTGTGTATGTGGGTCTCGGACCCTCGGTGCAGAGAGAAAGGAGAGAGACGGCGGCGACGAGGGAGAAGCAGAAGCCCACGGCCTCGCCGGAGTTCGCCGAGTTGCAGAGACAAGAAGGAGAGGGAGAAAGACGAGGTTGCTGATGATGATGGGTGTGCGTGTGTGTATGTGGGTCTTGGACCCTCGGTGCAGAGAGAAAGGAGAGAGACGACGACATCGACGAGGGAGAAGCAGAAGTCGATCTACCGATGTGGGTCTCTGTGCGTGTGTGTGGGAGTGGGAGAAGGATCGAGAGACCTTGGGTCTCTGTGCGCGCGTGTGTGTGTGTATGGGAGAAGGATCGAGAGACGTGGGAGATCTGTGTTTGTTGTGGCCCGTGGGAGAATGGAGAAGGGGGATGATGGAGCTTAGAGTCAGAGAAGAGAAGAGAGAAGGTTCGAGAGTCTGAGAGAGAGACTGTATGCGTGTGAGGTGAGTGTGCGTGTGTTGTGTGCGTGTGTGGTGTCATGTCTGTGTGTGTGTGTGGTTGGGTCATCTCATCTGAGATGCCTGACTGATTTCACAATATGTCAATAACTTTTTGCAGTTTCAGACCATGGACATCAAATAATACTGATTATGGTGTGTTTAGACTTCTTTCATTAATTACTACATATTTTCTACACTCACAATGTTTGTCAGCTCGCTATATAATCAACTTGATAATGTTAAATCCATCATGCAATGCATTTCCTTCCAATTTTTTGTGATAAACTAATAGATAATTGACTAAATAAACATCCTGCAAAGTTTCAATAAAAATTTCCAAGTTTTTCTTACAATTTCCGTGGTTTCCATGTAATTTTTATCGATATTGATATTATCCCGATATTTCCATCGATATTTCCCTGTTTTCGGACTACCGATATTTCCGATATTACCGATATTTAATACCTTGTGTAAAACTGATTCTGCATTACCTTTGTGTGGGATATGATTATGCATGCACCTTTTTGTGTGATGTGATTTTGCATGTACATTGTGTGTGAACTAATTCTACATGCACATTGTGTGTGAACGGATTCTGCATGTACAGTGTTTGTGAACTGTTTCTGTAGAGTTGTTCCAAATCCTCACTCCGGGTTGTTAAATTAACTTCTAGGAATGAGATAACACATTAGTTCAGTTCATGACCTGAATCAATGAAATATGTAAGTATGCATATTATTTAGGGTGAAAGTGAGTTGCTTACTTTAATCACATACCTAGTATGCATCATCAATATACCTGCAAATGGAAAGAAGAAAATGAGTCTAATTGTTGGAAAATTTTGAGAAATAGAGTATTCACAAATGTGCAACTAAACATGGCATTGACCTGCATATGAAATCTCACTCAAAGTCAACTGATTATTTCTAGTCAGGTAGTTTTTGTTTGTCCATGGTTCATCACTTCTAGCTTCCTAGAGATTTGGAAAGGATCATTAGTTCATCTAGACTATAAACCAATAGACTTCTGAATATATATCAAGAATAATGTCCCAGTATGCCTAAGTCCCAGTCTAAGCCAAAACTTCTAAGAACAAAATTCTGGTATATTTAACATATAACAGCAAGCTAGCTTCAAAAAAGTTAAACTGTATTGAGCATCGCAGTGTAAAACATCATCAAACCTTATATTAATCTGAAAGCGCAAAGCTTTTTATAATACCCAGGCCTGCAATGGAAAGTAAGCACAAACCATGTAAGCACCATGAAAGCACATATCAAGAAAATTCCAAACTTTAGAAATCTACAAAAAGATAGTATAAGATCTTTAATTTGGGAACTCAACATAACAAAGTCAAATATAATTGAGGAAATAAAGATATGCAGAGATTTGCTTACACTGAGAGAGCGGAGCAATTGCAGACCTAGAAAACCATAAACGCTTAAAAATGTTAAAACTACATATGCAGAAATCTCCTCTTCTTAGAATTAACATGCATTGTACCCTCAAAAATGTTAAAACTACATATTCAGAAATAGAATAAAACAAATTTGGAATTTGGAATTGCAAAAACCATAAACGCTTAACCCATCTTCCTTTCAAAGTTCTACAAATTTCTCTTAGACCCTGCTTCCTATAACACCACAAACACGCCAAATAAGTACTCTACTTAAAAATTCAATTCTCATCATTATTTATTTAACCCATTAAAAATAAAACTCAAATTAAGGAAACAAATGAATGGATCTTATATCAACACCCTTAGCAAGAGTAAGGTAATAAGAATTTCATAAGTCACAACAATGAATTGTAGCTGGATTCTTACAGTTGCTAAATACTAGCTTTCTTATAGCTTACATACAATTTGCCCAAGCTGAAAGCTAGTTGGAAATTAACAGCATCATACCAAGCAATTTGACAAGAGCATACAAAAGCTAGTTGGAAATAAAATTAACTATAAAGGGAAAATTAGGAGAAAATTTGGAAAAGACTTGAACAAATAAATTATTTGCCACTTCCAGTACCAGAGCAATTTGACAACAACATATCAAAGTACTATCAGTGTCAGTTCATTTGCTTTCTAAGAAATACATTATACATACTACTACCAGTACTGATTCATGCTTTATTTCCTAAACTAAATTACTCTACCAGTTCAACTTCCTTAAAGAATCATTGCCTATTGTACAAATATGAAAAACCACTCGTTGCACAATCAACCTGAATTGTACAAATGCGTTCATAGTGACAAATCACAAATATGAACAATCAACCTGAATTGTACAGTCAAAGAGAAATATGAACAAAGTTGAGCAAAAAGGAATAACAGCCTTCCAATTAATTATTGTGCCATGAAAAAGCTGAATAAGAGCTTTCCAAAGCCAAATATACCATTGGCTAATACATTAATTAGTACGTATACAACCCAATATTTGTTAATTCATAAAAATAGCCAATCACCTTCCAGTCTAAACCTATTCAAAGTGACAGTTGATAGGAGCATATTTATGCGACTTAGTTAACTTGTTTTCTTGCATTTATGTTGTTAGTTTGTAGTTATTTTAGTATTTTAAGCTATTTTCGTGTGTTTGTAGGTCCAAAGGGCTAAAGTAGCAAGAAAGTGCATTTTGGAGCTTTTTGGAGCAGTTTTGGGCTTGGAATGAATAGCACATGTATGGAGCAAGGTGGATGGACGAATTTGAAGATCAAAAGAGGCTAGGATTATGCTGAAGTTATGAATAAATTAATTATTGTGCCATGAAAAAGCTGAATAAGAGCTTTCCAAAGCCAAATATACCATTGGCTAATACATTAATTAGTACGTATACAACCCAATATTTGTTAATTCATAAAAAGAGCCAATCACCTTCCAGTACAAACCTATTCAAAGTGACAGCTGATAGGAGCATATTTATGCGACTTAGTTAGCTTGTTTTCTTGCATTTATGTTGTTAGTTCATAGTTATTTTAGTATTTTAAGCTATTTTCGTGTGTTTGTAGGTCCAAAGGGCTAAAGTAGCAAGAAAGTGCATTTTGGAGCATTTCAGAGCAGTTTTGGGCTTGGAATGAATAGCACATGTATGGAGCAAGGTGGATGGACGAATTTGAAGATCAAAAGAGGCTAGGATTATGCTGAAGTTATGAATAAATTAATTCAAGAAAAGGAAGTAAAGGATGCAAGCAAGAAAGAAGGAATGTTAGCCAAGTTTCCTTATTTTGTCCTAAACTTTCCTAATCCTAATTCACCTATCTTCCAGCTGCAAAGAGATGTCTTAATTATTTTAGGACACTTAAATAAATGTTCTAGAAACCCTAATCCCAGTCAAAGAGGGATGCCGCACCTTTCCTCCACCTTTCTTCCCTTGCCGTGCAAGGGATCCTTGTTTCCCTTTCCTTGTGCGCATATCCCTTTCCCTTATCCCTCTAGGACCCTTTCCCGCACCCTATTTCCTTTTCCCTTTGGATTTTGACTTTGACTTAGCCTTTTCCTAGCAGATTTAGAGTTAAAATCCTTATAAAAATAATTAAAACTTTCCTTTCTCTTTCCCTTTATTTCTGCCGCACCTTAGCCTTTATTCCCTAGGATTTTTACATACTCTATTATATATATTACCCCTTGCCGCACCATTCTACATCATCCATCAACACATCCCATTCTAAATACATAACCTTTCATACAATACACCATCGAAACCTTCACCCACACCTTGTGCCGCAGCAAAGAAGAAGAAGGAGGACCTTGGACTTGCTTGCCATTCAAGTTGGATTGCTGGAACGTTTTTAGGTGTTCTCAATCTTTTGTTTTCAATATCTAAGTTTATTTATCTTTGTTTTGCGAACATGGGGAGCTAAACTCGTTTTAGCTAGGGGGAAATTCAAAGCCATGAACATATTTGCAATATGAATTGATTACTTCCAGTTGTGATTCTATAAATCGTGAATGCAATTTACTTAACTGTTTGATTCAAAACTTATTCCTGTTTGTGGATTAAGGATGCATACTTAGTTTTCATGCATGAATTTGATGCTAGAATATAAGGGAGTTTCACCTAATCATTATGAACTTATATTCATAAGGTTGCTAGTCACAATCGCGTTAAGTGAGTTCCTGGCAGGAGTATCATGCTCATCATAGTTACGAATGCTTTGTCAATGCTTATGATTTTCACAAAGCTTAATGATCTTTGATTGTATGTTTATTATGATGTTCATGTAGGGAACTTTTGAAGAATAATTTGAGTTGCCGATGCGTTATCCATCCAATTCAATGACTTAAGGAAAATCTGAGGGTTAATTAGTGCTGTTCACGGTTAATCTAGGGCGCTGAGGTTCATGGTTTATTGGAAAAGCAACTGGAAATCATTTTGTATGCAAGTGTGTCATGTGTAGAGAAGAACCCTCTAGCTAGCTTATCACCCATCCATTTATCCCAATTTCATGCCAAAATCTATTTAAGTCTTTAGTTTACTTGTTTTACTTCAAATTCGTCCAAAACCCAATCCCCTTTACTTTATTGTGTCAAATTAGTTAGAATCTGTCCAAACTTGTCTTTTAAAGTGTTTTGAGTCAAGTAAAATCAATTTTCGTCCAAATCACCTCTTATTGTCTAGTTTGAGTCTATTTGATTGTTTTATGCTGTTTCGAGTCTTTTTAGTTTGTTTTGAGTTCTTTGAGTCTAGTTAAGAGTTTTCAAGCCTAGTTTTATATTCTTAAGTTTGTTTTGAGTAGATTAGCAATCCCTCCTAATCCCTGGTCTAGAACGATCCCTACTTACATCATTACTACAATTGTCAATAAGAGGGTTTAATTTGAGTGTTGTTTTATACCACATCAAATTTTGGCACCGTTGCCGGCGATTAGCAACGCTAATCCCTCATTGTTTCTTTTTGTTTATTTCATGTGTTTTTGTTTTTAGTTTCTGACCTTGTTTTGTTTTCTTGTTTTTAGGTACTAGGTTATGACTCGGAGTTCTCAACCGGTTCATGAGAATATCTTTGACTTTGACGACGATTTTGAGCGGAGTTTGAGAAGGAAAATGAATCATCAAGAATCTAATCCACCTAGCCCTGACCCCGTGCTTGAAGAAGAAGAAGTAGCAAAGGAAGAAGAGCCCACGACTCAGGTGTTGGAGGAAGCACAAGTCATGGCAGCGGACAATCGAACAATCAAAGAACTTTCCGCCTCGGGATTGGACAATGTCATGCCTATATGCATTCAATATCCCACGGAAGCTCAAGGAAATACCGAAGAATTTGAATTGAAGTCAAGCTTGCTACACCATATTCCCAAATACCATGGGCTGTCCATGGAGGATCCAAACAAGCATCTCAAGGAATTTGAAGTGGTTTGTTCAAGCACGAACCCAATCAACGTCGATGGAAGCTTATTGAAGATGAAGGAATTTCTATTCTCACTTATGGACAAGGCTAAAGATTGGTTGTACGAATTAGCACCTGGAACAGTTACTTCTTGGGAAAACATGAAGAGAGCATTCTTAGAGAAGTTTTTCCCAACCTCACGAGTCATTCACTTGAGGAAGAGAATTAGTGGCATCCAACAAAACCAAGGAGAGTCGTTTCCAGTCTATTATGAGCGTTTCAAGACATTAGTTGCTTTTTGTCCACAACACCAAATGAAGGAGGAACTTTTACTTCAATATTTCTATGAAGAACTTCTTCCTATTGAAAGACAAATGCTTGATGCTTCAGCGGGATGAGCTTTGGTGGACAAAACCACGACAGCTGCAAAGATCATAATTGCAAATAGAGCGTTGAATGCACAACAATATGAAGGCGTTGGAGGAAGAGACACTCCACGGCAACAACCCCAAGTTAATGAGGTAAGTGCAATTTCTGAAATTCAATCTCAATTAGCTAACCTCACTACCCTTGCGTCACAGATTGTGGATGGATCTAAAATGAAAAATGCAGCCATATGTGGAGTGTGTTCTATGCAAGGACATCTCAATGACCAATGCCCTAAATTGATTGAGAATGGATGATGGGAAACCCTCAATGCCGTGGGTTTTCAAGGCCATAGTCAGCAACGTAATGACCCCTACTCCAACACTTACAATCCGGGGTGGAGAGATCATCTAAATTTCAAGTGGAGAGAACCACAACAACCTGCCCAACAAGGAGGATTTCGGACACCACCCATTCGGATATATCAAAGGCCATATGCACCACCACAACCTCCACCACAATCTGCCCAAACCAACTTAGGTTCGTCCTTAGATAATGATAAACTTCTTCAATTACTAACTTCATTAACGCATGGCCAACAAAATCAAGCCAAGGAGATAAATGAAGTGAAGAAGCAAATTGGGCAGATGGCGGAGTTTATGGGGCAGTTTAGAGAAGAAGGAAAACTACCTAGCTTCACCATTGTCAATCCAAAATGAGGCTTTGAATTTGCCAGGGCAATCACATTGAAAAGTGGAAAAGAGGTAGGAACTGATCCCCAACCATCCAAATCAAGTCAAAAAGAGGACGAGAAGTTGCAATTCGAAGAGGAGAACCATGACAAGGCCACGACAAGGAAGGAAGCAACCTTGCCGCATCCTCCTACACTCCCTAATCCATTCAATCCGTCCACCACAGGTAAGACAGGTTCAAATTCTATTAATTCTAACCCTATTCCACCCAATGTACCCTTCCCTCGCAGATTCATGTAATCAAAGAAGGAAGAAAGTGACAAAGACATTCTTGAGACATTTAGGAAGGTTCAAGTCAATATCCCACTCTTGGATGCAATCAAACAAGTCCCAAAGTACGCCAAATTCTTGAAAGAACTTTGCACAACAAGGAAGAGGATTTCGAACAAGGAGGTGGTAAGGGTAGGTAAGAATGTTTCAGCCGTCTTGCAACGAAAACTGCCCCCTAAATGCAAAGATCCGGGTAGTTTTACAATTCCTTGTGTTATAAGCAATACTCGTTTTGAACATGCCATGTTAGACTTGTTGGAAATGTGCCCTAAAGCCATTCATATGATGATACTTTACGGATATTTCACATGTTAAACTAATCTAGTTTACATATAAAGGGCAAACATTATTGTTTGAGACGTCTCATATAAATGTTATATGCTTAAACGATAAAGTCCAAGGAATATGTGATTGGAAGAATGCAATCTAATGTAGTTAGATTAATGAGACCATTCTTTCGTAGACACATCCTAAATGTTCCTGATCATAGGATTGCCAATTGGGCATTGACAGTCCGATAAGATCAGTACGTGCTATGTTTTCTCTCAGGGAGAGTGACTAGTCTCGAGTCATTGGTGTGTGTGACATCAAGACAAGTACGTAGGTGCTCAATAGAGAATGAGTTCACTGAACACGATCAACGAGGAGTTCTCATACTCATGTCACATGAGAACTCATGTTTGGGATAATGCAAATTAGTCCTTTGACCTGAGGCATCACAGTTGTTGTCTTGTGGTTAAGTCCTTGATCTTTGATTATGCCAAAGTCACCCCATCGGGGTGTCCACGACATCATTGGGGTTAAGCCACTTAGTCATGGAGACAAGTGAATGCGCAACAAGGGATCTCTAACCTTCAATTGGCTTGAGGGAGAATACTCTATGATATGATTAAAATCTCTGGCCAGAGTATGAATGAGATTGGGGAATGCGTTCCAAATCACATTCAAGGTAATCATAAAATGCAAATGAATCACATTGGATAGTAGACATGAATAAATAAACTATCAAACCAAACAATGTGGTCAAGAGTATTAGATTAGAGAAAGACCGTATTGCATTTGTAATCCTAAACTGAATAGGTTCTCTACCTCTTCTGATTAGCTTGGGTAGCCATGATATGCTGCTAGGGGTCACTCATGGTTTGTGGAAGCCCTAAACGTGTGTAATCACTAAAGGGAGAATTGAAAGTAAGTTTCAATTCACAATCGATGTAAAATGGTTTTAATCGCCCACTGCCTCGCTAAAAGGAACCTAATGTATCGTACACCAAATAAGGTGGAGATTGAAGAAACAAAGGAGATGAATTAAATGGTTTAATTATTTATGGCAAGGATTAATTAATATGTTAATTAATCAAACGAATAAGTTCGTTAAAGACCTCGGGATAGTTTTGGACCTTAAGGCCCAATGGGCTTCGAACGTCAAAGCCCATTGACTTAAGTTGTATGACAACTTAATGAATAAAGATTCACAAAGGCCCAAAAGCCCATATCCATTTAGTGTTGAATTAGGGTTTTTGGTTCTTTAGGTCATTTAAAGAAGTGACTATATAAAGAACTTTATAACCTAAAATTCATAAGTTGTTGATTTTAGAGAAAATTGGTGAGAACACAAAGCTTCCATTTCTCTCTAAGAGGCCAACCACCTTGGGGGATATTGTCTAGCAATTCTATTTCCTCAAGGTCACTCATTTCCTCTCCAATCCAACCTTGGTGTAGAATCTTTAGAGGTTCTCAATTTTGGGAACTTGGAGAACCTATTCTTCTAACCAAATCCATGGAGCTAAGAAGCAAGGAATGAAGGCCCTATCTCTTGGGTGATTATCCTTTGCATATGCAAAGAGGAATCTACAAAGGTAAATATTTCTCAACTAACAAATTGTTGTTTTTAAGTTGAGTCAAGGTTCACCAATCTACTAGGCTTTGAATTTCATGGTAGATGTTTTGTTTTTGAATGCATGAAAGCATGATTCCGCCTTTAATTGTTAATTGCATGCTATATGATGTTATTCAAATGAACATGTTTTTCACAAAATTTCCTTCAAGACTTAGGTGCATCCATTAATGTCATGCCCTATTCAATTTATGCATCTATGAACTTAGGTGAGCTGAAAAATGATGGAGTGATTCAATTAGCCGATCAATCTAATGTTTATCCAAAAGGAGTTTTGGAGGATGTTTTGGTACAAGTTAATCACTTAATCTTTCCGGCCGATTTCTATGTGCTTGAGATGGAAGATTCGGCCCATTCTTCCTCATTGCCAATCCTACTTGGGAGGCCATTCATGAAAATAGCCTGCACCAAGATAGATGTGTTCAAAGGGATGTTATCCATGGAATTTGATGGGGAAGTTATTGATTTCAATCTTTCTGAAACTATAAAGTATCCTAGTGATGATCATTCTTGTTTTTCTATTGATATCATTGATTCTTTGGCGTAACAATACTTTGAAGATTTGAATGAGGATGCACTTGAAACAGTCATTACAAATGGAATGGGACTCAAAAACCAAGGAGCAACAATAAAGCACACCCACGGCATGCATGAAAACTCCCTTGCCGTGCACCCTACCGAATATGTGGTCGAGATGGTGGCTGCCCTAGAGTCATTGCCACTACAAAATGGTAAGCTTTTGCTGCCAATTTCAAGTTCAGTTTTGACTAATAAGATGCTACCTTCAGTTGTGCATCCACCTTCCCTTGAACTTAAACCATTACCAAGCCATTTGAAGTATGTTTTCTTGGGAGAACAAGAGACTTTGCCCATCATAGTGTCTTCCACACTCACGACACAAGAGCATGAGAAGTTAGTGACGATGTTGAAGGAATACAAAACAGCCATTGGGTGGACCTTGGCCGACATCAAGGGTATAAGTCCTACAACTTGAATGCATCGTATACTCTTGGAGGAATGAGCTAAACCATCACGAGAAGCTCAAAGCCGACTCAACCCTCCAATGATGGAAGTAGTAAAAAGGAGATTATCAAGCTACTTGATTGTGGAGTGATCTATCCCATCTCTGATAGTCGTTGGGTTTCGCATGTCTAAGTGGTTCCAAAGAAATCTGGAGTCACTGTGGTGAAGAATGAAGAGAATGAGCTTGTGCCTACCCGTATCCAAACCGGTTGGAGAGTTTGCATTGATTATAGGAAGCTCAACGCCACCACAAGGAATGATCACTTCCCTTTACCGTTCATTGACCAAATGCTTGAAAGGTTAGCTGGTTATGCATTTTATTGTTTTCTTGATGGTTATTCCGGTTATAATCAGATTGTCATAGCCCCGGAAGATCAAGAAAAGACCACTTTCACTTGACCATTTGGTACATTTGCTTATTGTCGCATGCCATTTGGTTTATGCAATGCACCAGCCACTTTTCAAAGATGCATGGTAAGTATATTTTCAGATTATGTTGAGAAGATCATTGAAGTCTTTATGGATGATTTTAGTGTTTTTGGTAAGTCATTTGATGATTGTTTATCTAATCTGACCTTAGTCTTGAAACGATGTGTTGAAACTAACCTTGTTTTAAATTGGGAAAAATGTCATTTCATGGTAAAACATGTCATTGAGGTTGATAAGTTGGGTCACATAATCTCTGAAAAAGGAATTGAGGTTGATAAGTCAAAGATAGATCTTGTACGCTACTTACCCTCTCCCACTTTGGTAAGAGAGGTTCGTTCTTTTCTTGGTCATGCAGGATTCTATAGGCGATTTATCAAGGATTTTTCAAAGATTGCACAGCCCCTATGCCGTGTCCTCCAAAAAGAAGTGGCCTTTGAGTTCAACGAGGAATGTGAGAAGGCTTTCAAACATCTCAAGGACATGCTTACTTCGGCCCTCATCATCATTCCACTAGATTGGAGCCTTCATTTTGATCTAATGTGTGATGCATCAAATTATGCAATTGGAGTTGTTTTAGGCCAAAGGAAGAACAAGCAGCCACATGTCATCTATTATGCATCCCGAACCTTGAATGATGCTCAATTGAACTACTCCACCACTGAAAAAGAACTTATTGTTGCTTTGTTTGCATTAGATAAGTTTCGTTCTTATTTAATTGGCACTAAAGTTATTGTTTTCACTGATCATGCAGCTTTGAAGTATTTGCTTACAAAGAAAGAAGCTAAACCAAGGCTTATTCGATGGATGCTTCTTCTCCAAGAGTTCGATATTGAAATTAGGGACAAGAAAGGGAGTGAAAACGTGGTAGCTGACCACTTGAGCCGTTTGGTGCATGATGAGGAGTCAATACCGATCCAAGACACATTCCCTGATGAGCAATTGTTGTCCATTGAGGTAAGTGAACCATGGTATGCATATTTGGTGAATTATTTGGTGTCTAAACAAATTCCAAGCAACCTAAACAAGCACCAACGTGATAAACTTATAAAGGATGCACGATTTTATGTTTGGGATGACCCATATTTGTGGAAATATTGCTCTGATCAGATTGTGCGTAGGTGTGCGCATGAGTCCGAATTTCATTCAATTTTAACTTTTTGTCACACATATGCATGTGGTGGTCATTTTGGCACACAACGAACATCACATAAGGTTTTAGAATGTGGATTTTATTGGCCTAATGTCTTTAAGGATGCTAGAACTTTTTGTATGACTTGTGCTCATTGCCAAAGAACAGGAAATATAGGTCAAAGAGACCAAATGCCGCAAACATCCATTCTTGATGTTGAAATTTTTTATGTTTGGGGTATTGATTTCATGGGTCATTTTCCTTCCTCACATGGTTTCCTTTATATTTTTCTTACTGTGCATTATGTGTCGAAATGGGTGGAAGCAAAAACCACCCGTACTAATGATTCTAAAGTGGTTGCAAATTTCATTAAAACTAACATCTTTGCAAGGTTCGGCATGCCAAGAGTTCTCCTAAGTGATGGAGGTTCTCATTTTTGCAATCGAATCATCGAGGCGCTACTCAAGAAATATAATGTCACACATAAGGTTGCAACACCTTATCACCCCCAAACAAGTGGCTAAGCCGAGGTTTCGAATAGGGAAATCAAGCAAATTTTGGAGAAGACTGTGGGACCACCTAGGAAAGATTGGAGCTTGCGTTTGGATGATGCACTGTGGGCATATCGTACGGCCTACAAAACACCCATTGGCATGTCCCCATTTCGGCTCATCTATGGCAAACCATGCCATCTTCCCGTTGAATTAGAGCACAAGGCACATTGGGCTGTCAAGACATTCAATTTGGACATAGATGCTGCTGGAATTTATAGGAAGTGTCAATTGAATGAATTTGAGGAGATAGGCATGAGGCTTATGAGAATGCTCGAATTTACAAAGAGAAGACAAAGGCATTCCATGACAAGATAGGGCAGAAAGTGTTGCTTTTGAATTCCCGCCTACGTTTGTTTCCCGGTAAGTTACGTTCTAAATGGATTGGCCCGTTTGTTATTACTAATGTCTTTCCTTATGGTGCAGTCGAAATCCAAAGTTTCAAGACCGGCCAAGAATTCAAGGTGAAAGGGCATCATTTGAAGCCTTACTACGACCTTTTTGAGGAGCATGTGGTGGAGGAACTACCCCTCCATGCCTGGGGTCCAATCAAGTTTAAGAGGAGTTTTCGTCTGGCTGCAAGACGTTAAAGCAAGCGCTTCTTGGGAGGCAACCCATGCATTCAACTAGGGAACGTTGGAATTTTCACTCCAAAACCAGATTTGCGTCCCTAAACCCTTCTCTTTACTGCATTTATTTTACCATGATTGTCATGATTGTTAGTTGTTTGTTTGTTTGTTTATGTGTGAGTCTTTGTTTGAAACATTGAGGACAATGTTTGGTTTAAGTGTGGGGGGGGGGGGTAAACAAGTTGTTTTTGCATGATTTTCGTGGGATTTTACCACCTATCACTTCTACGGTTGTTTCTTACTGTTTTTAAGTATTTTTAGTGTGTTTTGAATTGTTTTAGTGTGTTTTGAAAGAAAAATACGAAAATTTGAAAAAAAAATTAGAAAAAGTTTTGAAAAACAAACCAAAAAGAGTCGTTTTTGTGTGTTTGTGTCTTAGGGTACCTTCCAACACAATGATGAGGATTTGGTTTTTAATTGCATGACTGTTAAAGAGAGTTACAAACATGGATGGAAGTTTGATATGCTCTTTGGTTAATACTTGGTTATAGTTGACGTTTACGAATTCACATGTAATCACAAAGAAAAAATCAGTTTTTGTAACATGCTTGAAGGAAGGAACTTAAACTAACGCTACATCCCTGAGAGACTTGAGCTTAAACTTTGTTTGGAGAGTTATTAATCTGTGATGTTTTTGTTTTCTAAAGTCGTTGCATAATCTCATTATTCTTTGCTTGATTCTTACTTAGAATGCGTTTTCATCATTTTTAGTTCCAAATACTAGAACTCATGCCCGTTCCATTCAAAGCTTTAAAATTGAATGCATAAAACATAACAAGGTGAAGTTGTTTAGTAGTTACCACCAGAGCCAAAAAGCCTTCATCCCATTCATTTGTTTTGTAGGTTTAACCCCTTTGAGCCTTGTTTAGCCTAATTTCTTTGTTAGCCACATTATCCCTACCTAGCCTAGAATAAGACTATCCATATCCTTGTTCTTAAAGTGTAGTGGAGCATAACTTAGAAGGAATTCCTTTTGATAAACATTTTGCAGAAAAAACAAGTGTGGGGGAAGGGTTTTCAAAGTGTGTTTTGTGTGCCAAAGAAATAGGGCACGGGTTTGAAAAAAAAAGAAAAAGAAAAGAAAAAAGTGTGTTGAAAAGAAAGAAAAGAGTTCTAAATAATTAAGAATGAGCTCACAAGTGTTGATTGTTGAAGAAAGGGTCCAAAAGATTGAATCTGACCCTAAGTGTTTTGTGAATCTTCCCTTTGTATTTAAAGTGGATTTTTGCATTCAAAAGTGAATTCTAAGTGTCAATTTCATTACTTTGCTTACTATTGCTTTAAGAACGTTTGTCTACCCTTACCTTTCTTTGTTAGCCAATACCTTAGCCCCGTTACAACCCTTTGACTTTTATCTTGGGTGTTATGTGTTTCAATTTGTGGAGTTTGAAATTGGTATGAGCATATGGAATCCCTGGTTCTCGCTTCTAAGTAGTGGCATTCTGTTCATGAGATAATATATATACATGCATTAATAATTCCAGAAATTTCTTTCTTTGTTTAAAACATATGTGAGTGCTAGTCTACATGTTTACATCAATCTTCTGACATATACATAGTATAGGGAGTGTAGTCAGAAAATCTGTGTAAAAATAAAGAGTATATCCGGTGAGGAATTGAGGGAATTCTCTAAGGCATGTTACTACATTCAAAATGTTGTTTTAATTGATTAATTGCGAGCTAGTGAATGATGACTATGATTAAGTGTGCTCGAGGGTAAGGATTGCTAAAATCTATGTAAGTGGTGATCTTTGGCATGTCATGTTTCATTGGAAATCCTTGAGGCAAATGTTGGAAGGTCTAGGTTATGTTTTGTTTGTTTTGTTTTGCTCGAGGACTAGCAAAAGCTAAGTGTAGGGGAATTTGATAGGAGCATATTTATGTGACTCAATTAGCTTATTTTCTTGCATTTATGTTGTTAGTTCGTAGTTATTTTAGTATTTTAAGCTATTTTCGTGTGTTTGTAGGTCCAAAGGGCTAAAGTAGCAAGAAAGTGCATTATGGAGCTTTCTGGAGTAGTTTTGGGCTTGGAATGAATAGCACATGTATGGAGAAAGGTGGATGGACGAATTTGAAGATCAAAAGAGGCTAGGATTATGCTGAAGTTATGAAGAAATTAATTCAAGAAAAGGAAGTAAAGGATGCAAGAAAGAAAGAAGGAATGTTAGCCAAGTTTCCTTATTTTGTCCTAAACTTTCCTAATCCTAATTCACCTATGTTCCAGCTGCAAAGAGATGTCCTAATTATTTAAGGACACTTCAATAAATGTTCTAGAAACCCTAATCCCAGTCAAAGAGGGATGCCGCACCTTTCCTCCAACTTTCTTCCCTTGCCGTGCAAGGGATCCTTGTTTCCCTTCCTTGTGCGCATATCCCTTTCCCTTATCCCTCTAGGACCCTTTCCCGCACCCTATTTCCTTTTCCCTTTGGATTTTGACTTTGACTTAGCCTTTTCCTAGCAGATTTAGAGTTAAAATCCTTATAAAAATAATTAAAACTTTCCTTTCTCTTTCCCTTTATTTCTGCCGCACCTTAGCCTTTATTCCCGAGGGTTTTTACATACTCTACTATATATATTACCCCTTGCCGCACCATTCTACATCATCCATCAACACATCCCATTCTAAATACACAACCTTTCATACAATACACCATCGAAACCTTCACCCACACCTTGTGCCGCATCAAAGAAGAAGAAGGAGGACCTTGGACTTGCTTACCATTCTAGTTGGATTGCTGGAACGTTTTTAGGTGTTTTCAATCTTTTGTTTTCAATGTCCAAGTTTATTTATCTTTGTTTTGCAAACATGAGGAGCTAAACTCGTTTTAGCTAGGGGGAAATTCAAAGCCATGAACATATTTGCAATATGAATTGATTACTTCCAGTTGTGATTCTATAAATCGTGAATGCAATTTACTTAACTGTTTGATTCAAAACTTATTCTTGTTTGTGGTAAGGATGCATACTTAGTTTGCATGCATGAATTTGATGCTAGAATATAAGGGAGTTTCACCTAATCGTTATGAACTTATATTCATAAGTAGTGGAGGTTGCTAGTCACAATCGCGTTAAGTGAATTCCTGGCAGGAGTATCATGCTCATCATAGTTAGGAATGCTTTGTCAATGCTTATGATTTTCACAAAGTATAATGATCTTTGATTGTATCTTTATTATGTTGTTCATGTAGGGAACTTTTGAAGAATAATTTGAGTTGCCGATGCGTTATCCATCCAATTCAATGACTTAAGGAAAATCTGAGGGTTAATTAGTGTTGTTGACTGTTAATCTGGGGCATTGAGGTTCATGGATTATTGGAAAAGCAACTGGAAATCGTTTTGTATGCAAGTGTGTCATGTGTACATGTGTAGAGAAGAACCCTCTAGCTAGTTTATCACCCATCCATTTATCCCAATTTCGTGCCAAAATCTGTTTAAGTTTTTAGTTTACTTGGTTTACTTCAAATTCATCCAAAACGCAATCCCCTTTACTTTATTGTGTCAAATTAGTTAAAGTCTGTCCAAACTTGTGTTTTAAAGTGTTTTGAGTCAAGTAAAATCAATTTTCGTCCAAATCACCTCCTAGTGTCTAGTTTGAGTCTATTTGATTGTTTTATGTTGTTTCGAGTCTTTTTAGTTTTTTTTGAGTTCTTTGAGTCTAGTTAAGAGTTTTCAAGCCTAGTTTTATGTTTTTAAGTCAGTTTTAAGTAGATTAGCAATCCCTCATAATCCCCGGTCTAGAACGATCACTACTTACATCTTTACTACTATTGTCAATAAGAGGGTTTAATTTGAGTGTTGTTTTATACCACATCAACAGCATGTCACTTTCCATTCAAAGCAAAAATGGGTCTGTTTGAATCTGAACCAGATCAAATTCTCTTTTGATTATAACCCAAAAGAGAAAAAAGCTCAGTTCCCTTGTGTTTCAAACGAACCCTAACCCTAAAATTAATCACAAATTATTAACTAAATTAACCAATAGAAGTTCTAAATTGTTACCATTTTACCTAGAACAAAGTGGAGAGGAAGGAATCGCATTATGCAGGCACTGAACTAAAGGGGAACTGGGGATGAGATGAGAGTTGAGGCTGACTAATTTGCAGATTCTGTGTGAAGGAGAAGGATTTGCAGTCTGTGAGAATGTGTGAACTGGACTGAAGACTTGAGTTGAGACCCACTGATTCGCAGTGTGTGTGAAATTTAAAGGGGAAGGATTTGCAAATTATGTTTCTGCGTTAGATGTGAACTCGACTTGAGAATTAAGATGAAAGGCGAGAGAGACACAGAGAGAGGGAAATAGAAAAAATTGGGGAAAATATAGAGAGAGATAGCTGATCGGATTATATTTATACATATTTTACATCAAATTCTCTCGTCTTTTCTTAGTTAGTTTCTTATATTTTTGAGCTATTTACTTTGTTTTTGTGTTTTTTAGTATTTATCTAGTAAATAAAATAAATATTGCACAAGTGAGATTTTAAGTGATAAAATCGTCAAAACTGTCTTGCCCACTATTTTTTACTAATAAAAATAAGATAGTATTATAAATATATATATATATATTTATATATATTTATATATTTATATATATTTATATATATATATATAAAAGGTATGATGTTAATTGAGTGGGGTTTTTGGCAGAAAGCAACGCGTGGGAGACAAAAAGAAGGAAGGCAGCTAGGCTGCCATATTTTAGAAAAGAATGAGAAGTCAGAGAAGGGCAGCAGACAACCAGGGATGAAGGAGAAATAATTAAGAAAAGGTTAGAGGACGGGGGACACGGGAGTGGAGCTCCCATCGTGAAGTGGAGGAACTAAATAAATAAGGAGGAATAAGGAGCACGCAGGTAGGGGGGAATAGGAAAGAAACCAAGAAAGCTGCTAAGGCAGCTGGTGCCGTGACTGGGCAGAGAGCTGGGAGGGAGCTCTCGGTGAGGCTTAGCAAGTTCGCAGAGGGAGACGTGAGGCTGCTTGGCAGCCTGCGAGAGGCTTGAAGCTTGCGAGAAGCTGCCTTGGGGCAGCAGGGAAGGCTTGCGGGAACCGGAAGCGTGACTGACGAAGGCAGCAGCGCAGGAGAAACGCGCAGGAGAGAAGCAGAAGTTAGAGGCGCTGCCTTGAGGCAGCGAGAGGAAGGAGGGCTCGGGATTTGAAAGAAAGGAAAGAATAAGCAGTAGGGAGCTGCTGAGCAGCAGGCGCGGGAGAGAGAGCACGCTGCCTTAGTGCAGCGAGAAGGCAGCGAGGAGACGGGAGTCAGCAGGTCAGCTGGCAGTGCAAGAGAGGAAGGAGTGGACTTGGCAGCTAACGTGGAGGGCAGCCACTGGCGCACGCAGCAGATCAGCAAAGAAACGTGGAGCTTGCGAGGAAAGACAGGCGAAGGAAACCAGCTTGCTGCCTTGGCAGCTTGCGAGGGGAAGGCACGGAAAGGAGGAAAGACGTGCGAAGTCAGGAGGGAGAGAGAGGTCAGCACGAGCAGGGGGTCAGCACGGCAGCAGTGCTGACTTGGGGCAGCACGGGCAGTCAACACAGCTTATGCACAGATCCTTGCACATCCTCAATTCGGTTAATTCGTTCCAAACTCACGTTTTATTTTTGTTTTAATTTATAAATAATGTGTAACTAATTTTGTTTTGGCTAGAGTTTAATTCAAAACCATGAATATATTTGTAATTTGAATTGATTACCTTCAGTTGTGATTTCTGAGTTGTGATTTAATTTGCTTAACTGCTTGATTGATAACTTATTTTTGTATGTCGATTAAGGATGCATACTTAATTTACATGCATGAATTTGATGCTAGAATATAAGTGAATTTCACCTAATCGTTATGAATTTATATTCACAAGTAGTGAAGGTCGCTAATAAACGATCGCGTTAAGTAAATTCTTGGCATAAGTTTCATGCAATTCATAGTAACAAGTGCCTCGTCAATGCTTATGATTTTCATAAAACTTAATGATTCTTGCTTGTATCTCTATTATGCAATTCATGTAGGGAACTTGTAGGGAATGTTTTGGGTTGTCGTATGCAATCATCCAACCTAATAAAAGTAGGAAAATCTGAAGGTTAATTTAAGCGGACCTAATTAACTTGGGGCGTTGAGAATTTACAATTTATTGAAAGAACAACTGAAAATCAATTTAGGTTGCATATGTGGCATGTGTGGAGAATAATCCTCTAGCCAGTCCGTCATTTATCATTTTACCTTAATTTTATGTTTTTGTCAATTTTGTAATTTATTTAAGTTTAATTTACTTTTCATCAAAATCAATCCCCCATTTTATTTTAAAGTGTTAGATTTATTAGAAATCATTTTAGTTTGTGTTTTCTTAAGTCTTGAGTTGTTTTGAGTCTTTTGATTTATTTTAGTTTATTTGTTAGTTTTATTTTGAGTTATTCTATTTAAGTGTTTTGAGTCTAGTTTAGTATTTTAAATTTTGTTTTTACGTTTTTAATTTAATTTTACTTTGGTTAGCATCCCTAGTTAATCCCCGGCCTAGAACGATCCCTACTTACATCATTACTACAACTGTCACAAATAGGGTTTAAATTTGTGCGTGAATTTATTTTTGCATCAAATTTTTGGCGCCGTTGCCGGGGATTAGCAAATTTGCTAATCCTTTTATTTTTGTTTTTTGCTTATGTTTATTTGTGTTTATGTCTTTTACTTTTGATATTTGATTTAGTTTTCTTTGATTTTAGGTACAAATGGAGCAAGACCTGGATTCTACTAGCATTCAAGATCTATTGGCACAGCTCACTGCTCAATTAACTCATAATGCCGAACGGACCACAATGCCAAGTGTCCCTACATTTGATGTGCCCTATGAGCAAGGATTTCAAACTCATCAATATCCCCAATTTTCTGCAAATGAAGATGTTTGGGGATATCAAGGCTATAACCAATCAAGGGGCAACATGTTTTCCAACGCTTATAATTCGGATTGGAGAAGTAATTCAGAGTACATGTGGGGAGAACCTCAACAATTCCAACAAGGTGGATACTGGCAGCAAGATGACGTGTTCTATTCAAGATCTATGCAGCCACCACAGCATCCCCCACAACAATTCCAATTGAATCAAAGTATGCCCGTGGATTATAATCAAATGCTTGAAGAATTAATTTCTTGGGTACAGGGTTCACAAAAAGAAGAACAATTGCCGCCATCGGAAGAGTTCTATCAGTGGCCATATGAACCGTCACATCCACCACAACAATCAACCCAATTCAATTCAGGTACATCCTTGCATAATGATACACTTAATAATTTACTCACCTCTTTGAATCAGGGAATAGAAAATCAAAACCAGGAGATGCAAGACCGAGTCAGAAGAGTGGACGAATTGGATATGCATGTTGGGCAGATTATGGAATTCATGGCACAGATTCAAGAGCAAAGTGAGGTCTCCAACTCAACTCTTGAAAATTCAACGGCAGAAGTTGAAATCGATGAAGCCATCACCTTGGAAGGTGACCGGGAGGATGAAGCTGTCCCAGAACCATCCAAACATAGCGCGAACATGGATGAATTGCCGCTTCAAGAAAAAGATGAGGATGACGACTTGGGCACTTTAGAAGAATTCTTATCGCAAACCCCTCAAGTCCTTATGCCATCCAACTCAGGTGAGGAGGTTCTAAGTTCATTTCATTCTAACATCGTTCCACCAAATGTCCTTTTTCCTTGCAGGTTTTTAAATCCCAAGGAAGAAGTGAATGAAAAAGACGTTGTGGAAGATATTCCAGAAAAGGAGGTGGTCGAAGAATTTGTTGAACTTATCAAAGAGGATGTAGTTGAGACAAACAAGTCCAAAGGAGTTAAGACTGAGGACACGGGACAAGCCACAACCATCATAGTAAACCTGGCTAAGTTCAAAGTCCCGGAAATGTTCAAAAATGTGGTGTTTGTCATTGAGTTTGTGTCGGGAAAAGATAGTAAGCCATCTTCTCCATTTTTAATTTTAATTTATACTAACATTTTTCTGATTTTGATGATTCAGGCACCCACTCTTGAATTTAAACCATTGCCGGATCATTTCAAGTACCACCGTCCGTTCAAGGATAAACCCATGCATTTGAATAATGAAGGGAGGCCTAGGAATCACCCACAATCAGATTTGCATTCCTAATCCCTTCTCTTTACTGAATTTATTTTACTTTGTTTAGTTCTTTCATTGTTTGGTTGCTCTTGTGTGAATTTATTTTACGTTGATTTCATTTTGTTTTGTTTAGTTAGTTGTGATTTTTGTTTAGAAAGTTAAACTTAGTCTTTTTACTTTGTTTTACTTATTGTTGTGTTTTCTTAATTAAGTTGTTAAAAATACATAAAAAATAAAAAATAAAAATAAATAAAAAAAAAATAAAAAAAAAATAAAAAACTTAAAAACATAAACATTCATATAAATAAAAATAAAAAAAAATAAAAAAATTGCATAAATATTTTACAATAACTTGTAAACTAATTTCGTTCATTGGTCGTTGGTTGGTGGTGCCTCGGAGGTCGACGGAGCCCCTGAAAGACGAAGCGCCAGAGCTGGATCATTCAGAGCCTCAATACTTGGTGCTGCTCCCGAGGACGAAGGCAATACAAACCTCGGGAGTAACGCCATAAACCGTTGATGATCACTCTGAATCCGCATTTCGGACTCCTGCATCTGATCCAGCTTCCTCTTCATGCTTGTGGAGTAATTGGTTGCAAGCATGTGCAAATCCCTGTTCTCATGCCTAAGCACTCTGACCTCCTGCCGAAGACTAGCCACTTCAGCCATCAACGACTCCACCTGACGAGTTCGTGCAAGAAGGCGCTGGCCCATGTTTGATACGGAGCCTGCGCATCGGACGCTGTAGGCCATAGAGTCCTGAACAGCCAGTTCGTCGGACCGCCTGGAAAGTATCCTAGTGTCTCTAGGAGTGAGCAGATTTCTGGCCACCACCGATGCGGTTGTTTCGTTCATCATCATGGAATCCCCAACTGTAAGAGGACCATTCGGGGATATGAAGGACGGCTGCCAAATGTTGGTTGCAGAAGATATATCACTATCTTCCCCAACATTCAAGTTAAGGCGACGGTCAGAAGGGCAAGACATTTTCTGAAGGTGTTGAGAATGAAGAGTCGGACTGATCAAGATTAAAAGAAATGCAAGGATGAAGTGTTTACAGGAGGGAGTGTTTACAGGGGGAGCTTAAGTGTGTTGTGGAACAAAAAAATGAGCGTTCTTATAAGAAGAAGAAATCAAGAGGCATCACTCAGCAGTCGAAGAGACGCCCTCTCGCAAATCGAAGAGCCGGGCTCCTTTCTCAAAAGCCGGATTCTTTTCTCAAAAGCGGCGTCTCCGTCTCAAAAGCCGGATTCTTTTCTCAAAAGCGGCGTCTCCGTCTCAAAAGTCGGTTCCTTTCTCAAAAGTCGGACGCCGTTCTCTCAAAAGTCGGGCGTCTCTCTCAAAAGCCGGAGCAGTCAGGAATCACGAGGCGAGCCGCTCCCTGATTTGTCCAGACGTGTCACATGCAATTCCTTTCTCAAAAGTCGGGATTGCTCAGAAACCACGAGCCGCTCCCTGATTTTTTCCAATTTTGTCGTCACTCGTCACGCGTTGTCAGCTTTGCGCAAATTACGGGCTGCTTTTTTTCAGAAAGCGCGTGACCTGTACTGTTCATCCATCCACCGGCTGCCGACAGGGGTAAAGGAACAGTTTCGGTTGTGAAGAAAAATTCTATAAACGTCTACCTTCGCCTTCAACAGCAAAGGCAAACTCTCTCAACACTTCTTCATCTCCGAAATTTTTCATCTCCCAAAATGCCTTTCCAACAAACCCTCTCGAGTTTCTCTGTGTTTCTCATTCCCTGGGATACCTTTGCAAATAAATCATCTAGAGCTAGAGTATTTCATATCATGAAGGTTGAAAGCAAGAGTATCTCATATCACGCTTTCTTCCTGTCCTTGTCCTTGTCTTTATGGCAAGGAGAAAGCGGGCAATCAGCCAGCACTCGGTGTCAATCTTCCAATCTAAGAACCGACTGCCTGGAAATCCTTCCTGATTGCTTACCTAGCATTGCTCTCGAGTGCTCTTCATCAACCACTGATGTACTTCCGAAGAAGTCGCCACATCTGCCTGGAGAACAGACATGGCAAGTGAAAATGATACTTGAAGCATGTGGAGACAAGGTGCTGCTTCATCTTCAAGATCAAGTCTCATTTTCCTTGCTAAGAAGTTCCACAGCCCAGTTCAAGCATACACCTGTGGAACGATACTTCTTCAAAAGCAAAAGTATCCCATATCATCAGAGTCAGAGGCAAAGATTTCTCATGGCATGCTTTTCCTTTACCCTTGCTCTTGGCTACGGGGCAAGGTGAAAGAAAGGCAATCGGTCGGCACTTGGACAGATTGAACAAAGAAGCAGACCACTACCTCTGCCTCGTGCCTACTTGCCATGCAGAAGAACAAAAAGAGAATAATGTAGCCTGCAGACTCAATCAACCCAGCAGAAGGAGTCTGAGTTGAAACCAAGAGCTCGAGAAGCCTCAACAACACCACCAATCAAGTCTCATTTTCCTTGCTAAGAAGTTCCGAGGCCAGTTCAAGTTCAAAGCTGTGGAAAGTCACCAAACAGGACCAATGTTCTTTTATTAGTTTTATTCATTATCTTTTATTTTCATTTTCAATTTTTCGTTTGTTTTCTTTTATATTTTCTTGCGTGCGTAACTGATTTATTTCTTTTCTTTACAGGAACTTTTGGCAATTTCCACCCTTGAAGTTGATTGCAAAATGGAAGCTTGGGGGTCATCGCTTGATTTTCTGCAAATTAGGGAAGTTTTCAGTCCTATTGCTTTATTTTGTTTCTTTGTATTTATTTATTTTATTTTTATTTGCATTTTATTATATTTTCTGACATTGGGGACAATGTCTAGTTTAAGTGTGGGGGTAAAGAGTATGAAAAATGACCAAATTGAAAATTTTGTACCTTCGACTTTGAACTGGTTTCATTTGTTTCCATGTTATTGCTTTGTTTTCTTAATTAGTTTTGTTTTATTTAAAAAAAAAAAAAAAAAAAATTCGAAAAATTTAAAAATCCAAAAATATTGTCTTGTTTTCCTTATTGTTTTGAATTAGTTTTTTGTTAGTTTCCCGACCCAATGATATAATTGGATAAAATTTGAACCATGATCATCAAGAACTTAGTTAACATGTGTTTTGTGAAATTCCTAATTCTCGTGTTAGTTTGTACATATTTGATCATCTTTGAAAAACCAAATGCACATAGCCTTGTTGATGTGAAATTAAAGCATGATTTTAAGCTCCATATGTGAATTTAGTGACCATATACATCCTATGTGAGTTTTTGAGCCTATTGAAAGTGTGTGCATTTTTCATATACTCCTATTTTTTCATGTGTGATGAACTTATGTGAGATACTTCTCTAGAACTTGCATAACGATCTTTCGAAATTTTTGTCATTAATTGCATGAACTTGAAAATGATAGAGGCATTAGGTTTACCACCATGGCCCAAATAACCTTGTTTCCCAAAGAAAAATGATATCATTAGATTGCCAATTTGAGCCGTATTTGTGAGCCTTTTATTTCTTATCACCAGATATGTCTACCCTTATGCCTGAAATAAATATTTTTCCTTACCCTTTCCAAGCGAGCTAGTGAGCAATGTGAGATTGTCTTATGAGAAATGTTTGTGAAGTACTTTGGAGGGTGTTTGGCAAAAGAATAAGTGTGGGGGTTTTTCATATTTGTTTCTGTTTGAAAAGAAAAAAAAAAAAAAAAAAAAAAAAAAAAAAAAAAGAAAAGAAAAAAAAAGAAAAGAAAAAGAAAAGAAAACGAAAGATTGTATACAAAGAAAATAAAAAGTTTTTAAAGTTTCAGTTTATGGGTGTGGTTAGAGATGTCTGAAGAATCGTTGGAGAGTTTGAGTTCTTATAAATCTAAAGAAAATAATTGCTTGCATTGTAGCTTGGAACTTGTGTTTTCCTATTCTTTCGTTTCAATAACCCTATCCCTAAGCCTCATTACATCCAATAAAAGTCCTCTTGATTTAAGTTTTGCAATTATGACTGTGGAGAAGTGATCTTTATGCAAGCTTATGGTAGAACTTTCACATTCGTTTCTTTGAGCGAAACACATTAAAACTAAACACATGTGCGATTGAGTGTACATCCAGTGAGAAGGTCGCTAGTTTGCATATGGTGATTTTTAAAATAAAAACTTGAAATTGCATTAGCATGGCTATCTCACACACTACACTTCAAGGATGTTTCAAAGATTACTGCTAATATTTGAATAAGGAAAATGAACTTGAATTGCTTGTTGTTGTTAGCTATGGTTCTTGATGATTTATGTTCTCAAATGAAATTCTATGAGGGTAATATAGGGGAAAACTAATAATTTTCATGTTATTACTTTTTCTGTTTTCTCTGTTTTGCTCGAGGACTAGCAAAAGCTAAGTGTGGGGGTATTTGATCGGATTATATTTATACATATTTTACATCAAATTCTCTCGTCTTTTCTTAGTTAGTTTCTTATATTTTTGAGCTATTTACTTTGTTTTTGTGTTTTTTAGTATTTATCTAGTAAATAAAATAAATATTGCACAAGTGAGATTTTAAGTGATAAAATCGTCAAAACTGTCTTGCCCACTATTTTTTACTAATAAAAATAAGATAGTATTATAAATATATATATATATATATTTATATATATTTATATATTTATATATATTTATATATATATATATAAAAGGTATGATGTTAATTGAGTGGGGTTTTTGGCAGAAAGCAACGCGTGGGAGACAAAAAGAAGGAAGGCAGCTAGGCTGCCATATTTTAGAAAAGAATGAGAAGTCAGAGAAGGGCAGCAGACAACCAGGGATGAAGGAGAAATAATTAAGAAAAGGTTAGAGGACGGGGGACACGGGAGTGGAGCTCCCATCGTGAAGTGGAGGAACTAAATAAATAAGGAGGAATAAGGAGCACGCAGGTAGGGGGGAATAGGAAAGAAACCAAGAAAGCTGCTAAGGCAGCTGGTGCCGTGACTGGGCAGAGAGCTGGGAGGGAGCTCTCGGTGAGGCTTAGCAAGTTCGCAGAGGGAGACGTGAGGCTGCTTGGCAGCCTGCGAGAGGCGTGAAGCTTGCGAGAAGCTGCCTTGGGGCAGCAGGGAAGGCTTGCGGGAACAGGAAGCGTGACTGACGAAGGCAGCAGCGCAGGAGAAACGCGCAGGAGAGAAGCAGAAGTTAGAGGCGCTGCCTTGAGGCAGCGAGAGGAAGGAGGGCTCGGGATTTGAAAGAAAGGAAAGAATAAGCAGTAGGGAGCTGCTGAGCAGCAGGCGCGGGAGAGAGAGCACGCTGCCTTAGTGCAGCGAGAAGGCAGCGAGGAGACGGGAGTCAGCAGGTCAGCTGGCAGTGCAAGAGAGGAAGGAGTGGACTTGGCAGCTAACGTGGAGGGCAGCCACTGGCGCACGCAGCAGATCAGCAAAGAAACGTGGAGCTTGCGAGGAAAGACAGGCGAAGGAAACCAGCTTGCTGCCTTGGCAGCTTGCGAGGGGAAGGCACGGAAAGGAGGAAAGACGTGCGAAGTCAGGAGGGAGAGAGAGGTCAGCACGAGCAGGGGGTCAGCACGGCAGCAGTGCTGACTTGGGGCAGCACGGGCAGTCAACACAGCTTATGCACAGATCCTTGCACATCCTCAATTCGGTTAATTCGTTCCAAACTCACGTTTTATTTTTGTTTTAATTTATAAATAATGTGTAACTAATTTTGTTTTGGCTAGAGTTTAATTCAAAACCATGAATATATTTGTAATTTGAATTGATTACCTTCAGTTGTGATTTCTGAGTTGTGATTTAATTTGCTTAACTGCTTGATTGATAACTTATTTTTGTATGTCGATTAAGGATGCATACTTAATTTACATGCATGAATTTGATGCTAGAATATAAGTGAATTTCACCTAATCGTTATGAATTTATATTCACAAGTAGTGAAGGTCGCTAATAAACGATCGCGTTAAGTAAATTCTTGGCATAAGTTTCATGCAATTCATAGTAACAAGTGCCTCGTCAATGCTTATGATTTTCATAAAACTTAATGATTCTTGCTTGTATCTCTATTATGCAATTCATGTAGGGAACTTGTAGGGAATGTTTTGGGTTGTCGTATGCAATCATCCAACCTAATAAAAGTAGGAAAATCTGAAGGTTAATTTAAGCGGACCTAATTAACTTGGGGCGTTGAGAATTTACAATTTATTGAAAGAACAACTGAAAATCAATTTAGGTTGCATATGTGGCATGTGTGGAGAATAATCCTCTAGCCAGTCCGTCATTTATCATTTTACCTTAATTTTATGTTTTTGTCAATTTTGTAATTTATTTAAGTTTAATTTACTTTTCATCAAAATCAATCCCCCATTTTATTTTAAAGTGTTAGATTTATTAGAAATCATTTTAGTTTGTGTTTTCTTAAGTCTTGAGTTGTTTTGAGTCTTTTGATTTATTTTAGTTTATTTGTTAGTTTTATTTTGAGTTATTCTATTTAAGTGTTTTGAGTCTAGTTTAGTATTTTAAATTTTGTTTTTACGTTTTTAATTTAATTTTACTTTGGTTAGCATCCCTAGTTAATCCCCGGCCTAGAACGATCCCTACTTACATCATTACTACAACTGTCACAAATAGGGTTTAAATTTGTGCGTGAATTTATTTTTGCATCAATAGCCTAGGGTTGAAGAGAAGCTCGATTCAATTGGGAAATGGAAAACCAGAGAGATAGGAGAGGCGGAGGAATTGAGGAGAGGCTGGGTTTGAATGGGGAAACACAGAGAGGCTCGGTTCGATTGGGAAAGGGAGAGCCAATGAGAGAGGAGAGGCAGAGGAATTGATGGGAGACTGGGTTTGAATGGGGAAACAGAGAGAGGCTCGGTTCGATTGGGAAAGGGAGAGCCAATGAGAGATGAGAGGCAGAGGAATTGAGGAGAGGCTGGGTTTGAATGGGAAACACAGAGGCGTAATGAAGGAAATGAGGAGGGCCATAGGTCTGCTGTCCCCAAAATATATGTCTCCTTCACGACGACACCTATCCAACACTTAACAGATAATTACCACTGTTAAATTTTTTTTTTCTTGGTTTGAACGTTTAAGTCCTCTCTTATGAAGGCATCCACTGGTACCAGAACCATTCCGATGGACTCATCCTCCCTATATTCTGATCGCATTGTTCTTCATATCATCAACAAAATAGTGTTGTGTTTATATACCTATGTGACCCTACCTACTCCACACCTCACCGTCGCCAACGAGAGCCCAAAATTCAAAACAATGATTTCGATTCAGATAGCTTGACCACCAGTTGCGAGCACAAGCCATCAGGAACGTCCACTCTGCTAATCTCAACGAATTTGTCAAAACAAGTCATTGTAAATTTCAATATTTTTATTTCAAACTCATTTTATCTTTCCATCAATCAATTTTTCGGTTATCGTTAATCTCTTTGACATAAAATTAAGATGCAATAAGTCAAGCAACTCAGGATGGGTTGGGTCAACTGGAAAGATTGGGAAACATTATGTTTGAATCCGAAATTGTGGAATTTGAGGTTCCAATATATATCAATTTATGAAGGAGACAGCAAGAATGAAAACTGAAAAAGTGGTTTTGCTCTAACCCGTGGTTGCAAAGCAAGAAATAATAGAGGAGGAGGTTTGTTAAGAGGACTTAACGGTGTTAATTCTCTGTTAAGTGTTGGACAGGTGTCGCAAAATTACCGAAAAGACACGAAGGAGACATTTATTTTGGGGACAACAAACCTGTGGCCAATGAGGAGAGAGTGAGGCATGAAAATTGAGGAAAGTGTATTGTTTAAAGCATTATTTTAAACAAAGGGCACAAAAAATCTACCTTTATTTTATATATATTAAATTATAGGACACAATAATATTTATTGTGTCATTGCAAATTAATAAAAAATTTCCATTGCTGACATTAAAGGACCAAGATTGTTTGCCCTTCTTTGCTTCCAAAAAATAATGGGTTTTTCACTAATCTGTTGATTGTTCAAGTGGGAATCTTCCTCTCACTTTCACTTGTGGAACCCATCAACCATAAGAAGAAGATTCTCAAAATTTTCCTCTCCCACTTGAACAATGAGCAGATTAGTTAAAAACCCATTATTTTTTGGAAGCAAACAAGGAAACCCATGATTTAGAATCCGAAAAGCAACTCGGAAATTGTATTGTAATTCAATGGCATTCTTGGTGGAGGATGTTGTTGTGCAGTTGAAAATGTTTCTTGGTCTGTGAATGCAGCAGCATAAGCAAAGAGGAAGAAAGTAGAGTGAAAATGTGTGAGGTGGCAAAATCTGGAGCATTAAATTAACTCAACATGAAATCAATGGCTAAAAAAATAGGAAGGGATGGAAGGGGATGGAAAATGGGAGGGCAGACAATCTTGGTCCAACATTAAAGGCACACAAGTCATGGCTCTGTGCCCAATAATGTGTTTGTGTCCACTTTTCTTAACATTGCTCACAATTCATGGTGCCCATTACGAAATAAATATTGTTCTGCCCTATTGGTGATTAAACAGACACAAACACCTCATTTGTGTCCCTAATTTTGTGCCCAAAGGCCATTTTTCTTGTAGTGATTGGAGGTGGTTCAATGCACGACTAGCTAGCTCCAAGAGTTTCAGGAGGCTAACCATTAACCTAGTCAGGTGAGCAAGCCCATGTCACTGCGATGGGCACCGCCAAGTGATGGCTAGTTTAAATTGAATGTGGATGGAGCAGTGAAGGTGCAGGACGGGATAGGGGGAGTGAGAAGAGTGGTACGAGGTGCTAGTGGAGTGTTCAGGGCAGCGGTGGTGTTGCGGTTTCAAGGGACTAATTCGGTAAAGCAAGTGGAGCTCTTTCCTATCTTGGTTGGGTTACAGTTGGCGAAGTTCCTTGGTGTCACGTACGTTGTAATAGAGTCTGACTCCATGGAGTCTGACTCCATAGAGTCTTGGAATTATAGTAATGGATATTTAAGAGTTGATGTCTCAGTTTCCAGAGTGTACGGTTTCATATATTCCTCGTAGTTGTAATGAAGTAGCTCATTGTTTAGCTATATCCAATTTGTTTGTATGGTTCGAGGAACCCTCAGATTTCCTTGGGGATGTACTCAACCATGATTTAGCCATTTGAGGGTGATTCTGAATAAATATATCGTATTTCCTTAAAAAAAAGGTACCGTTCATACGTAAAAACTTAAAATTCAAATGTCCTTATTTAATAAGCAATAAAATTTTTTAAAAAAAATCTACTTAGCCGTTTGTCACATCCCTGCCTGAGCCCCCACTACATCCAGGGCTCGACTCCGCCATAGCATGATGTTGTCCGCTTTGGGCCTCGACTACGCCGTCACGGTTTTGTTTCTAGGAGCTCACGCGAGCAGAACTTCCCAGTGGGTCACCCATCCTGGGAATGCTCTGGCCCCTTTCTCGCTTAACTTAGGAGTTCCTACGGAATCCGAAGCTAGTGAGCTCCCAAAAAGCCTCGTGCTAGGTAAAGATGTGAATATACATATAAGGCTTACATGATCCACTCCCCTGGGCGATGTGGGATGTTACAATCCACCCCCCTTAGGGGCCTGACGTCCTCGTCGACACACTTCTGACCAGGGATTGGCTTTGATACCAAATTGTCACATCCCAGCCAGGGCCCCCACCACATCCCGAGCTCAACTCCGCCGTAACACGTTATTGTCCGCTTTGGGCCCCGACCACGCCCTCACGGTTTTGTTTCTAGGAGCTCACACGAGCAGAACTTCCTAGTGGGTCACCCATCCTGGGAATGCTCTGGCCCCTTTCTCGCTTAACTTCGAAGTTCCTACGAAATCCGAAGCCAGTGAGCTCTCAAAAGGCCTCATGCTAGGTAGAGATGGGAATATACATATAAGGCTTACAGGATCCACTCCCATGGGCGATGTGGGATGTTACACCGCTTATGGTTTAGGTTTTCTGTAATGACCCGTCCCTAAAAATTATGATTTTTATAATTTTTAAATGTGAATTTACAGAAATGCCCTTTGAGACAAAGATGTTGACTTTTGTGGACCATCTTGTCATGTCATGTAAGGTTTTTTTCTTGGCGTATTCTCATAGTACTCGTCGCTACAAACGCGTGGGTGCAAACATAATGTAATTTGGAGTTATAACGAAGCTTTAAACGTCGAGGATATTTTGGTAAATTGATAATTAATTGAACATGTGATATTTTGTCGGACCGTTGGATGAGTTCCATGTGGGGCCACCCCCACTTTTCTGGGACACTCACTCTTTGTTTTTCTTCTTTCTTCCGTAGCTCTTCTCTCTACTCTCTTAACTCTCTCTCTCAGCTCTTCCTTTCTCCCGTGAAACAAACCACCATCATCACCAAATCTTTCGGCTTGTTGAACAACAAAACCACCATTATCTGCATGTCTTCACCACCATAAACCCAGTTTTGAGTTTTGTTTCATTGAAAACGAACCCGAAACACGAGTTCGAAGAACAAGGTTTTGGGCCAAGACTTCTAGGCGTGATTCAGATAATTTCCAGCCATATTTTGAACTCTAAATAGGTATAAATCAATTCCTCTTGTCGATTAGATAAAGTTTCATGTTTGGATCGTTTAATTTGGTGAAGAAACGAGAAAGTTATAACGATTTAAAGTTTGCACAGTTTTCGGCGACCTCCGCCACTTTCGAGTCATTTTCTAGTCAAATCATAATGATATATCTATCGTTTACGGTACCAATCTCTTCATCTCATCGAGAACTATGATTTTCGTTTTTGAATCACTTGATTTCATTGAGGATTGACAAAGTTATGGATGTTGAAAGGTTGCCCATAAATTCTGGCAAATTTCCCTGTTTTCCCGCGAATAGCCGTCTTTCAGGCCATTTTTTGGCCATCTCTGGCGACCATTTGGACTCCAAGCAAGTATAATTTTGTTCTATACATCTCTAGCTTCGATTTGGTATATTATGAATCGAATTTGGTTGAGAAACAAGTGAGATATGGAGCTCTAGCCTGATTTGGAGGAGCCAAATAAGGAAAAACGTTCAAAACTTTGGCTTAATGGTTGGGATCACCTTGTAATTAGCTGCATCCCCATTTAGCATATAAATACTAAGGTTTCATATCACTTTTACACAAGCCTCCCTTGGGGGTCGCCCAGAGCTCTCTCTCTATCTTCTCTTTCTTTGGCCTTTCTTCGAGAAACAAAACCCTATTTTTCTTTGCCATCCACTGCCACCGAAGAAACCACGCAACCGCGCTGTTCTTGAAGGTTTTCCACATCATAATTGCTTCAAGGGGGTTTCTTCTATGAACTTTAATTTCGCTCATGTTGTTCTTGATATTTATATATTTTGTAATCATGTTGTGTAATTAAGTTCATAGTTGGGGATTTCGATGTAGCCTTGCAAAACTATTCTATGTTATTAAGTTGAAGTATTCAAACTACCAATATGTGTTCTTGTTTCATTCACTGGTTTTATAGTTTAATTTGTTTGTTAATCTTAATGTTTGATCACCATTAGGGCTGCTTATGAATTATTTGATCAAGGTTATAGTACACATCATGCTTAATCTTGGTAGACATGTGAATGAATGAAGAAACTGCTATACATACATCCTGCCATGTGATTTCTTTGCTACTTTGAAGTATTCTTGTTCTTAATGGATTCTTATTTGGTAATCTAAGTTGAACATCACAACTAGGTTGCAGATTAGGAGTACTTGATCATAACCACACATCAAATGGATGATCATAAATGAGTAAAACGAACTATAGTTGCAAATTGCAGAGTTGAATGCGTTTTGACTTAATTTTCATGGAATTGACTTGTAATGGTGAAATCGGTATCCCTAGTTCCATTCTCATCGTTTCTGAATCAATCTATCATTCATCTTTATCTTGTCTTGCATTTAAGTTACTTTAGCTTTCAAGACAAAAATCTAAATTCAGTTTGCATTTTCATTGGTTAGTTAGGGTTCACATAAAGCTAGTAATTTGTAGAGGTCTAATCAGTCCCTGTGGTTCGACACCCTTACTTGTGCCATTATACTATCCTTATATTTGCACTTGAAAAGAACACAACAGGACAGTCACTTATGGTTCCCGATAGCACTAGCCTTCTTAAATGCACTAATTATCATTTCGGATCTTCAGGAGAAAGATCGACTAGTTTAAGCCGTTCTAAAGTAGATTATTAGTAAATTCCTCTTTCCGACTTTGGGACATCTTAACCAAAACTAGTTTCCAAATTTCTTTTGGTGATGTACTCATCATTTTGATGAGTATTCCCTCTAGAATTATGGAACACCCACACAGGACCAGTTCCTTATTAGTCGTCCAAAACCACCCACCAGAGCGGGCTACAGTGTGACATCCCATCCCAAATTTTACCTTTTTATAAATTTTAAAAGCGTGAATTGACAAAAATGCCCTAGAGGCAAGGACTTTGACTTCCGTTGACCCTCATTTAGAGAAACGTATAACCTATTCTTTTAGCGTATTTAAGTAGTACTCGTCACTACGAACGCATAGGCGAAAGCCGTTTAAGAGTCCAGATTATAACGGTATAGTTATGGACGTTCGAAATTGGTTATTTAAAGTTTAGTTATAAATTAATTCAAACTCCCACCATGTGGTAACCAATCAGATTTAAGTAAGAAAATAAGGGACCAATCAGAAAAAGAAAGGGAGGACCAATCAGAAATTGAGGAGAGGAGAGAGAGAGAAGCTCCCAGCTCCCCCACCCACACCCATTGCGACCACCCATCTTCCAAGGTAGATTCCGGCTAACTCCGATGGAGTTTTTCGATGCCACCACCGCCATCTTGAAGCTCTCATTCCCCTCTACAAAACCCACCTAAGAACCACCTTGATTAACCACGGTATGTGGCGGTTTAAGGCCACGAAAGTCGACAAAAAATCAACGGTGCTCCGGCTACTCTTTCCAATATTCTGGCGAATCGGCAAAGCGATGGCCGATACCACCACTTGGGCTTTGTAGCCCATCATCCCAGGAGAAAATCCCAACCAACCTTGACCCTGTTGGACCACCGTAGATGACGAATCAACGCCGGGAAGCTTTAGGCACCCGCTGTCTTTGTGGACAAAATTAACCACCTTCCGTCCACTTTTGGACTTCGTGGCAGGTATCAAAGTTGCTATACTCATTGAGATCTTCATTTTTGTGAAGTCAGAGCGGCCGACAGACACCCGCGGCAGCGCGTGACCCGGGGACCGTCAATGTTATTCTTAGGCTAAATTATATGCCTTGAGTTCAGTTTTGGTAATTGTATAACGTAGGTTGATCGTTTGGACCTAAATTCATTAAGATATGTTACTTGGTAAAAACATGAATCGACGATCCGACCGTTGGATTGTAACCAAACTTTAATATGTCATAATACGTAATATTTGAGGACCATAGGAACTTATGGATCGGGAATCTGATATACGGTTCTTCCTGAATTGGATTCGTAAGTTGATAAAATAAAAGGTTAACCGTCACTTGGTTTTGGCAATTGGCGGAAATCCGACCGTTGGAAATGATGAGCTAGCATATGTGATGAGATATGTGATGAGCTATGGATAAGTCGTACAGGTCACTATAGGTGACTCCAACTTATATGTTAGCGTTGATTGACGAGATATGGATAAGTCGTACAGGTCACGTGCGGTGACTCCAGCTAGTATGATTGATGAGCTATTGATTCTGCCGTATAGGTCACATGAGGTGACTTCGGCTGGCATACCATTTCATATTGATTTATTTCACATGGATTACTTATTCTTGTTGAGATATTTGACACGGCATAACCGTGAGACTGCTATTTTGGTTATGGTTTTGAGTTATAGTCACGCCTGTTATTTTCTGGGAAATTATATAGGTGTTACGGTGAGGGGCTACTGCCTTTGGTAATTGAAATTGGTTTGAAAAGTTTTGTTTCACTCACTCACATTTTCTATTTTTGCACCCCTCCAGGTTCTAGCAGCAGAGTTCCATATCGACGAGGATTCGTGACACTTTTTAGTACATATGTCTTCTTATGATGGTATAACCATTATCTTACTTTACTGTACTATACCTATGCTTTGTATCACGCGTGAAATGGGTTCATTTCCGCTCATGGTGCACTCTGGTATTTAGGCACTCTTAGGTTCAAATTTATTCATATTTTTCCACATCATCACACTTTATGGCTTCGTCACCTTCCAAGTGTCGGCCAACACAGTTCGATTCGGAGTCTTTATGGACATTCCAGGTCGGGGTGTGTCATCTAGTCTGTAATCAGGCTATGGTGGCGCTACTAATTAACGATATTGTCCGATATCCAGAAACTATCAACTAGTATTCAATCGGTATGATTTCTGATACCGGACACAGGTGTTGGTATCTGGGAGTGATACCTTTATACATAATGTCAGTTCACAGTTTCGGGGTAACGAATAATATCAAAACGTCATAAATCCATTAATTAGAATGCGACTAATAGACTGATTAACAGTGACTGCTGAAGCTGAAGAAATTAAATCTCGGAACGTCAGGAGCAAGCTTTGTATTAGGACAATAAACTCATCGTTGTTTTTACCTTATCACCTATCTAGATAACCATAATCTCTTCGACTAGCCACCTTTTCGATCACTTCCATAGGCAGACAATAAAATCGAAGTACGAGTTAATTTCTCACTGTTAGAGTGAATGGAATATCGAGGAAGCTATGAAGACCTATTAGCACGTGGCGTAGTGAAATGAACTATTATTGTACATTTTGAGGACGTACATTTAGACGTCATATTCCAAAGTCTTACCTGAGATATTATCGTCGATTCACTTTCTCATACTACACTAATTTCCTTGCATCCTTTCGAGCAACTCCTACTGCTTGGAAGAACTTAGTTACTAAAGCTTACCGATTAGGGATTTATTCATCTAAGCCCCTTATCTAGGGAACTACAAACCTTAGGATCATACCTAGATTTTAACAACTTCCTCGGATGACGATTAAAAATCGTTATCCCTTACGTTGAGTTGATGATCTAGCCGATTTACCCTTTGTAACTCGAGTTTCTTCCATAACCTAACGACTTCGTAGTAGTCTTTTCGACGACTTTCTCATCTGCTTCGGTAGTAAGTAGGGGATGGGCAACGGTTATGGCGGGCGGGTAACCGCGATTATTTATCCATAACCGTTTATTCTCGTACCCGTATAACTGTTTACCCGTTGGGTAATTGCCTAAATGATTATACCTATACCCATAACCGTTTTTAAATGGTTAACCATACCCATAACCGCGTACCCATTTAACCATAACCGTTTAGTACCAGTTTACCCATTTATCATTTTTTTAACCCGTTTATCCTTTCTTTTTTACCATTTACACTTTTTTCACCTGTCTACGTGTTTTTTTCAACAACTTGAAAATTTAAAAAGAAAAATTTGTCATAATTTTTTTTTCTGACAATTAAACACCGTTAAAGGTACATTCATAATCAAGGTCTAAAATATCGATGATATCGGAAATATTGGTAGTCCGAAAACACGGAAATTTAGATGGAAATATCGGGATAATATTGATATTTTAGACCTTGTTCATAATACATTTCCGCATTTTAATTTTTGAAGTCTTTATACCATTCTAATAATTGAAATAATACTTTACAAACAATATTTTTAATCGTTATCAATGAAGGTAATATAAAATTTGCTAAGTATTCTTGGGTTACAAAAATTGTTAAAAGACAATATTCTTGGGTTATTTAACTCGGAATGTAAAGTATTAACATAATATATATAATGGGCCATAAAATTTAAAGTCGTTAAGGAAAACTATCTTATATTAGCTACAGAAACCATGCACTATAGTCAAAAGCATTGATCTAAGTTTTGTCCGATAGGAAACATGGTTTGTGTTAATTTTACATATATAAAATAAACGGGTAAATGGTTACGTTTATAACCGCGGTTAATACCCATAACTGCCCATTTAAATTTCGCGGGTAAACGGTTATACCCATAACTGTTTATTTATCTAAACGGTTACCTATAACCGTAACCATGAAATTTAAATGGGCGGGTAACCGCGGTTACCCATAACCGATGGGTATTTGCCCATCCCTAGTTGTAAGACCAAATGTCTCAAACATTAGTTTTGTTTAGATTGGTACATATCTCGAGAGATGTGATAGTAGCATATTTATTCGACTTAGTTAGCTTGTTTTCTTGCATTTTCGTAGTTAGTTTGTGTTTATTATAGTGATTTAAGCTATTCTCGTATGTTTGTAGGTCCAAATGACAAAGTTGGCAACAAAGTGCAATTTGGAGCATTTTGGAGCAGTTTTGGGCCAAGAATGGATAACACATGCATGGAGCAAGGTGGATGGACGTTTTTGAAGTTCAAGAGGCTAGGAATGTGCTAAAAAGATGAAGAAAATAAATTCAAGACAAAGAAGATAAGGATTCAGCTAAAAAGAAGGAACATTATCCAAAACCTTATCCAACCTTATCTTATCCAAACAAACATTATCTTATCTTATCCTATCCTAATCTTATCCTACCTTAATTCCAGCTGCAAGGGGGAGTTCTTTTCAGACTTGGACACATAAAAACCTATTTCTAGAAGGCCTAATCCCTCTCCTAAAAACCTGCTGCACCTAGTCTTCTAGAAGCTCTATTTCCTATTGCAAGAACTACTCTTTTTCCTCCCTGAAATCTGATTAGAAGTATCCTTATTCCTTGTTGATTTGGAGTCCTAATTCTCCTCCTTTTCAGCCTATGACGTGCATCCTCATCTCCCTATAAATATAAAGTGTCGCAGCACTCAGAAACCACCCACCTTTCATATAAGGGAGTTTCACCTTAGTAGCCATTCTAATCCTCGGCCTAAAACGATCCCTACTTTCATATACTACAATCATAGGGTTTTAATTTGAGTGTTAGAATATTTCACATCAAGACGTGATCTTTGTAGACGATATTCTTTCCTTTTTCTAAGAGAGTTTAGAGGAAGAAGGTTGAAATTCTCACAAAGTGTTGTGAGATTTGAGATATCCTTAGTCTTGTCGAGTTTATCGACAATTGGTTAGCGATTTTCGGCTATAGTGTTTTTCCTCACTTATCGGCCAAGGAAAGTTAGTCGAGCTTGGGGTGTTGATTATGAATAAAGTTTCTGACAACCGAACTATTGTTCTCACCTCACCATTGCTTTACACTTTTCGATGATGTTGATCATTTTGGAAGTCTATGATGACGTGTTCCTTGGAAGTCTGATGGAGTATCATTTACATTTCCCAATGGTAGAACCGTTCAAAATGAGTCATCATAAATATGACCTAGAGTCAACAGTTGTCATTTTCATTTGAAAACCGATTGGTACTCTTATGTGGAGAAATATGTCCAAAATCTTATTTAACCTTAGAACTTTCAATTTCACTTAGGGGTGGGTTGGAAAAACCGAAAACCGAAAAAAACCGACAACCAAACCGAACCGAAGCCGAAAAAACCGAACCGAAAAAAAAACCGAACCGAATCTGTTGAACCAAACCGAACCGAATTTAGTTGGTTCGGTTTCGGTTTTTGATATTTGAAAACCGGAGCGGAACGAACCGAACCGAACCGAAATATGAAAATTAAATATAAATACTTAAAACCTGCTGCTGTGAGGAATCGAACCCCTTCCGTCCAGGGGGGATAATTCCTTCTAATCGCTAATGCTTTATAAAATTTGTTAAGTTTACAAACCCTAGCAGCCGTCACTCATTTTTGAGCTTTCATTCTCAAACACTCTCGCTCCTTCCTCAGTCTCTCTCTCTCCCTCATTCCTCTCTCCCTCATTCGCTGCTCTCTCTCCCTCATTCCTCAATCTCTCTCTCCCTCCTTCCTCTCTTCCTCTCTTCCTCTCTTCAACTCTCCTTCCTCTCTTCCTCTTTCCAACGTGCCAAGTCCATGGTTGTAACATGGATCTTCAGCTCTCCTTCCTCCGGATTTCTTTAACAGTAAGTATTCAATTTCTTCCTTTTTTTTCATTTTCTTGTTTAATTCTTTGAGTGCTGAAAATGGTAGTTTTTTTATTTATTGATTAATAGTTTTTATTTCTTTAGTTTGTTGAATATGCTTTGTGAATTTATTTGTTGACTTTGTGAATTTTTGAAGAAAAATTGGCTGATGTTGTTCTTGGATTTGTCTTTGTGGAGCCCTATGTGGTAAATATATTTGATTTAAGGGTTTGTAACCATTGGAGAAAAATGTTGTTTCTTGGATTGCCGTGATTTGTGGGTACATTAAAGGGTTGTTTGTGTATGGTTCTTCTCTTTTAAAGGTTTAATCTCTTCACTTATTATTGAGATTTGGTTCTTCTCTTTTAAAGATTTAATCTTCACTTATTATGGTACATCAAAGGGCTGTCTGATTTATTCATATCTAAACCTTCTAGCGGTGAATTATGCATTTACTAATCCGGCTGTTAACTTGCTTTCATCTTCCCAGGTCAGCTTGTATGCAAATAATAACTTGATGTGTTTTTCTTAATGCGAATTTACATCTCCACTGCCTGAAGGGGAATTTAAAACCCGATTGCTATGCCATCGTGAAGGCATGGTGAATGCTTTACCTTACAATTGAACTGATCTTCTTTCTCGATTTGATTGCTAACCATTCATCTATTCAAATGGTCCTGCATCAGTTCTGTATCTTCCAACTAACCCATTGGATGTTATGCTCTGTTCTTTACAGGTATATGTTATGTAATTGGTGTTTGGGAAAGCTTTGAGTTTGAGGACTTGAAGAGAAGAAGTGTGTGCAAAGGCATGAAGTGATGAAACCTTGAAGGTTTATTTGATTTTTTTGTGTTGGAAGACTTGAAGTGTGATTGTGTTAGAGATGTTAAAATTTCAAGTTTCAAAATTTTTAATTTTTTTGGGAAAAAAAAAACCGAAAACAAACCGAAACCGAACCGAAAAAAATGGGCCGAACCGAAATTTCGGTTTGGTTTCGGTTTTGTCAAAAAACCGAACCGATTTGAACCGAACCCAGCCCTAATTTCACTTACTTTTGGAAAGAGCTAAGTTTCTGACAGTAGCATTAGAAGAACTAAATCAACAGCTATGATTGCACTATCGTGGATCATCCCGCTTGTGCAAACATAATTATTAAGCACAGTAGTAGGAATTGTTTCGACCACTAAACATTTTCAGTCGTCCTTATCCTATTCCGGTTGAAGTTCACGAGTATCAATATGACGTTACCTCTAACCCATCAAGAAATTGTTTGAATGATTATAATCACTTTTTGTATCCAAATGCCAATGGTAAATATCACCATAAGCTCTTGGTACGAGGTATCTTGTACATGTGAATGATAAATATCACTTTTTATAGATCGATTTGCCAAAACAACCCATTTTTCATTGGTCCATAGGGACTATATTTTTTACTACTTGGTAAAATTACCCATTCTTGAATTTATCAGATTTTATGGCATTTCGATCAGCATCTTTTCTGACTGTGACCCTATATTCATTCCCTTGTGCTGGAAAGACATTCTAGTCAACTTTGGGTACGTGTCTACTCTACTGTAGTTCCTATTATTTCAAAGATAGGTAGACTGTTTAGAAGAATTGCTTGGATATTGAAATCTAGTTGTGATCATTAATTCTTCAATCACCTGTTAAATAGTACGTTGGATGAATCGCTACCGTTTGTGATTGAATATTCTGGAAGTAGTTTTTGTAGTGGGATGGCAGACAATCAATCTAGATATCTTGAACTTAAAATTTGATGAACTTGTTTTGACTCTCAAATTTTTTAGTGTTCTTTTAGCCTTCTCAACATGGTTTCTCGCCCAATCAGTGAGGAATTCATGATAGGTCAACTCGGCGGATACGTGCGCTAGTTTCATATCGGTGCTAGCAGGAACCATTGGAGTATAATCTTCTTATGAGTTTAACAAACTTACCAAGGAAAATTTTCAAGCGGCTTTAGGGATTAAGCAATATTATAGCATGATATTGGTGAAGATATGAACGTAGGTTATGAGCTTGGCGATTGTGGCGTTAATTTTCAAGTGTGGCTCGAAACTGCAACTGTCATTCGAAGAAAGTCGTTAGAGATATGGTTTCTCTAATTTAAGCTTTCAGATCTTATACCCTTCGATTTGGAGAGCAACTCTAGTGATTAGTCACAAAGGAAGCTTTCCGTAATATGTGTTCATCTCTACGTATATTTCCACTGTTTCACTCTAGAGCGTTATTGTTGTGGTAACATGGACATCGAAACATTTTTACCAGCTGGATTGGGGCGCTCTAGGATAGTACGACATCGCGATGATTTATATATACACTTTGGATTTTAGGTATTTTTCTGAACAGGATTATTGTAATTAAATGGAAATTAGATTAAGTTAAATGGGAGGGTTGAGGTCCTCAACTTGAGGACTCAATTCTCAAGGTTGGTGGAGTTCGGAGCTTCCAAAGAGAAAGTGGGTTCAAGGTTGGAAACTTTCAAGTTGAGAGAAAGTGAGATCTCTGAATTTGTGGGTGGCAAAGAAAAGGAAAGGGTATATCAAAATGACGCGGTATTGTCACGTGAATCTGTTTGTGCGGTATTGTTCTCACGAAATAGGTGACAAATTTATACCATACGAGTAAACTCATTTCATATAAGTCATTCTTATTAAATAAGACATTTTTTAGTTGGGTATATGCATCATTTTACTTAACTTAGTTGTTTTCATGATTTAGGGTGTTTGGTTTTAAATTTATGAGGCGTCATTAGATTTTTAATTTCTATATATGGAAGTAAATTCACCTATGATAAATTTACATTTTTTCTTACTAATTAATTAAATAGATATTAGATGTCAAGTTTACTTACTAATGAATTGCACAGAGGTTGGATTTGGAATTTTCAAACAAGTGCATGAGATAATCCTCTGCTGCCTGCGAAAGAATAAAATACCAATGGGCATGACTAATTTGCCTCAAATAACTCATAGAAACTACTTCAATGGACTTCAATTTAGCAGCTTATAGTTATATGGCATGCTTGGGTTGGGATAACAAGACAAAATTCCTGCAACCAAATCCAAGCAATGCCATTGAGTGATCAAAGAATAACAAAGATGTTAATGATACCTAAATCATTCAATGCAAAAACAAGCAACAACACTATCAACAACCAATATGATGAGGTTCCACAACATGGGAAGTAGCACAACCTTTTATAAACTCTTGCAAAGTTTCTCCTTTTACCGATATGTGATTCTTTTACCTTCACATTCTCACACGCCCTCTCACGTGTGACGAATTTTCAAGCCAAACATGTGGACAACACAAACTGGATCACGTGGAGCATGTGTGAACAATAGTTTCGGTAATCCTAGCGTGGAATCGTAATGCCGAAGCTTGAATATATGGCACTTTTGTTTATTTTCTCCACTTGCTTGTATGTATACATCGGCTTGAAATTTCCAAGCAATTTGATGCATTCCAATATTAATTGAATCAATATATGAAATTAGGGTAATTAAATTAATTTATTTTGCGTAAGGGCTATAGATATGTCTATCATATATAAACGATGATTTTTCAAATTATTTGTAACTTCAATTTGAAACTGTTTTTATTGCCTTTATTATAGAGCTTCTAGGTCATGGACTCCAACTCTGATTAGAAATTCGTCTCCACCTTTAGGGATGTCGGTGTGGTACACATTACAAACTGAATTTACATATATAGTAGTTGTCTTATAACTTTACAAAATGTGTGTGAATGATTAGTCCAAAAGTAGCCTTTTGGATGGGTAGTTACGGCTTGGATTAACCAATCTGATCTGATCAATGACATTGTGAAGTGGCACAAATGGCTTCTTACCATGACACCAGTCTTCAAATTATCCAATCAACCCAAAGGTATAGCATTATGTTCAAGTTACAAACTGTATTTGGGGGTGGGGTGTTAAAATACAGCCATCGAGGTGCCAAATCTTCCTGTCGATGTGAACTTTTGAGGAAGATCAACCTCTCATCCCTAGAGTAACTTTTATCAGTTGAGCGAAGCCCCTTTCACTTAACACCGTCGGATCACTAAGGCCGAGTTTCGTCCATGCTTGACTTTGCCCACTGCATGAAAGGCTTAATACAAGTTTTCGGACACTCAACTATACGGCAAGCCAATTTTGCCCCTTTACGAAACCAAATGCTTGCACTATTATCTATACTCACTAGTAGAAAAAACCATTTGTGCAACCCAACTTTATGCGACGACATAAAACTTGTTGCGCAAAACAGGTTAGTGCAACGAAGGTAACATTTTGTCTCTCAAATCAGTCGGAAATAATTTAATTGGACAAACATGTTGAGCGACGCCATGTTTCATCACGCAAAAGTAGCTTAAGCGACAAAAAAAACTCGTCGTCGCGCAAAGGTTTGCAGAAAAATGCGCGAATGCCTGTATTTTTTGCGCCAAAAAAGCGCGACCAATTTTTCGTCGTGCAAAGGTTCAGTCAGTTGTTTGGTCAAAGTGTTTAATGCAATATATACTCCATGGTTTTACGCGACTAAGGCTTCGTTGCACAAAGTAGTCTGAATTCCTTTAAAGTAGTCTGAATTACTTTCACCGAATTATTATTCCAATTATTGTTTGTTTTTCCATACGCCATGGCGGACTCTGGTGGTCCTTCGTCAAAGAGAGTTCAGGGCGAGGGTTTTGAGAAAGGTAATACGTACTAAATTTTGTTGGCTGTTTAATTAATTAAATATATAAGTAGACTAATATAAATTTTTATTTGGTTGGTAGACAAGAAAAAGAAGAGAGTTGCGACATGCGTTCGATACACTTATTTAGCTAAGAGCCGCTACCGAATCACTTACGCATAATTAGTAGGATATGGTGAACAAGTTTAGGGGCGATGTTGGGGTATTGGTGCGTGACATATGCGGAGTGAATTGGGAGTCTTGGAGAGACGTCCCCAAGGAGATAAAGACGATAATGATCGTGCATTAGCAGTACGTGTAAATTATTAATTAGTTAAATAATAATTTAGTTCTTTAGATAAAATATAATAGTGATATGTATAATTTATTTATTTTTGCATATCAGCATGATTGGGACATTGACAAAAGTGACGCAAATATGATGAAGTGCATCAATGTCGTGTTCAAGTATCATTTTTTAGAGTTGAAGTTTGATGTTGAATGTGACGCAGAGTGGCACGGAGTGGCTGGACCAGCTGACGATTAGAATTGTTTTTTTAGTCTATTTATGGTTTATTAAATAATGACATTGAATTATTATTAATTTGGAAGAATAAATTTATATGGACTGTATTTATTTTGCTTCGTTTCAAGAACAGATTTCCAAAATATTTTAATATTGACATTATTTTATTTAGAAATTGTTTTCAAGAAGGAATAAAATAAATATTTTCAGTTAATCGTGCAAGGCTTTACGCGACAAAACTTTTGTCGCTAAAACCTTTGCGGGACGAGATTTTGTTGTGTAAAAACACTGTGAAACAGTGTTGGAAGTATGCCCACAAAGCCACTCATTTGACGTAATGGCTTTTGGAATACTTATTGTGTTAAACTATTATATGTTTAATGAAGGGCAAATCTTATTGTTAATCACAATTTATTGTATTATGTGTTAAAGCAATAAAGGAATCCAAAGAATGTATTTACTCTAAGAGAGAAGTGATCTAAGTAAGTTAGATTAACGAGACCTTTCCCTTATGTTCATTCCTAAAACGTTCCTAGCCATAGGATTGCCAATTGGGCATTGACAATCCGCTAAGGTTATGAAGGATGATTTGTGAAAAACATGTTCATTTAAGCAACATCAATAGCATGCTATTAACAATTAAAAGGCGGAATCATGCTTGCATGCACTTAAAAACAAAACATTAACCATGAAATTCAAAGCCTAGTAAATTGGTGAACCAAGACTCAACTCAAATCAAAGTGAGTTGAGAAATATATACCTTTGTAGATTCCTCTTTGCAAAAGCAAAGGCTAATCACCCAAAGAGAGGGCCTTCATTCCTTGCATCTAAGTATCTTCAAGTTCCCAAAATTGAGAACCTCTAAGTATCTTCACCAAGGTTAGATTGGAGAAGAAATGAGTGACCTTGGAGTAGTAGGATTGCTAGATCCACCCTCCAAGGGGGCCGGCCTCCTAGAGAGAAAAGGAGAGACATGTTCTCTCCAATTTTCTCCAAAAGAACCCATAATGAATTTTAGGCTATAAAGTTCTTTATATAGTCACTTCTTTAAATGACCTAAAGAACCAAAAAACCCTAATTCAATACACATAGCCGGCCATATAAGGGATATGGGCTTTTGGGCCTTTGTGAATCTTTATTCATTAAATTGTCATACAACTTAAGTGAATGGGCTTGACGTTCGAAGCCCATTGGGCCTTAAGGTCCAAAACTATCCCGAGGTCTTTAACGAACTTATTCATTTGATTAATTAACATATTAATTAATCTTTGCCATAAATAATTAAACCATTTAATTATTCTTACTCATCTCCATTGTTTCTTCAATCTTTACCTTACATGGTGTACGATCCATTAGGTTCCTTTTAGCGAGGCAGTGGGCGATTCCGAACTCTTTCAAATCGATTGTGAATTGAAACTTACTTTCAATTCTCCCTTTAGTGTTTATACACGTTTAAGGCTTCCACAAACCATGAGTGACACCTAGCAGCATATCATGGTTACCCAAGCTAATCAGAAGAGGTGGAGAACCTATTCAGTTTAGGATTACAAATGCAATACGGTCTTTCTCTAATACAATACTCTTGACCACATTGTTTGGTTTGATAGTTTATTCATGTCTACTATCCAATGTGATTCGTGTGCTTATATGATTACCTTGAATGTGATTTGGAACGACTTCCTAAATCTCATTCATACTCTGGCCAGAGATTCTTAATCATATCATAGAGTATTCTCCCTCAATCAGTTTGAAGGTTAGAGATCCCTTGTTGCGCATTCACTTGCCTCCATGGCTAAGTGGCTTAACCCCAACTATGCCGTGGACACCCACGAATGGAGTGACGTTTGACATAATCAAAGATCAAGGACCTAACCACAAGACAACTATGATGCCTCATGTCAAATGACTACTTTGCATTATCCCAACCATGAGTTCTCATGTGACATGAGTATGAGAACTCTTCGTTGATCGTGTTCAGTGGACTCATTCTCTATTGAGCACCTACGTACTTGTCTTGATGTCACACACACCAATGATTCGAGACTAGTCACTCTCCCTGAGAGAAGACACAATACGTACTGATCCTAACGGACTGTCAATGCCCAATTGGCAATCCTATGATCAGGAACGTTTAGGATGTGTCTACGAAAGAATGGTCTCATGAATCTAACTTCTTTAGATTGCATTCTCCCAATCACATATTCCTTGGACTTTATCGTTTAAGCATATAACATTTATATGAGACGGCTTAAAACAATAATCTTTGCCCTTGATATTAAACTAGATTAGTTTAACATGTGAAATGTCCGTAAAGTATCATCACATGATTGGTTTTAGGGTACATTTCCAACAATCTCCCACTTGCACTAGAGCCAATCAGCTTGTTCATCTGTGATGATTCCTCTTCTGTAGTCATTTCATAAATGGCTGAGTAGGAGGCCTAGACAATGGATATCTATATGTTATCCATAGAAGCAACCTTGAGAATATCGACGTCACCATTATACATGATTCTCAATCATGTGGTTCAGTCTCTCATATGAGTTCGGATCTTGATGAGACCTTGATTCCCTGGCTTGAGCTATCCCCTCAAACAACATTGTTGTAAACTTCTATATGGCAATATATTTTGCATTCATAATGGAACACACTAAAGTCATTACTTTAATGTTTCCATCCAAATATCTCTTTAGTCATAATAAAGAGATATTTGTTAATCTCTTCATTCATAATGAAGAAACATTCAATGATGGATTAGATTCATAATCTAATACATTTACGCTTCCTTTACGTTACTCTAATTCTTCCTCAATCTTTGAGGAATCTATCCTTTAGTATTTCTTAAATACTTAAGGATTCACTTGACAGTTGCCGTGGTTCTGATCCTGGGCTTGCACTGATATCGTCTTGTACCATTCTCGGTACAATTCATATCAACGTTTTTCATACAATATGAAATACGTAAATCACCTTTCTGCGTATGCATAAAGGATTCTATTTATGCATTATTTCTTTGGGAGTCAAAGAGTACGTTCTCTTTGAGAAGAGCAACTTCTTAGTCTTACTAGAGTTGTCCTCCTAATTGAAGTTTATCATCATATGAGAAACTTCCTAGCACATTTTGTCTATTATTAGGGCATGATATAATCCAATTATATCCTAAAATCTATCATTATAGATTTCCATCCCATGTATATAGACTATGTCTCCCATATACATTCTATCGTTATAGAATGTTTAAAGTCATAACTTTAATGAAGAAGTACTCATTCCATTTCCAAAATTAATATATCATATATATATATATATATACAATTTTAGGAATATGATTAACTCCCACTAATCTTTTGTAAACCTAGTAAACAAAAGATTCATTTACATCTATATGAGAAATCAAACAATTTGATCTTTCTCTCATAAGACGCTTATGGCTCCCACTAGCTTGCTAAGATCCATGATGGTTGGATCTCTACAACTTACATGTTTTGTGATTCATAATTTTAGACATATATTATTAGGACTATCTTAATAATGGTTTCGGAAACCTATATTATGTCCAAACATTGAATCAACATTTAGTTGTAGCTAGCTATCTTCGAATTAATTGAAACTAAGACTACGTCAAAAATGGTTCCTTCAAAGTCAACCATTCTCTTTGATTGTAGCCACCTTAAGCTACCAATTAGCTATGACGGTTTCATTATTTCGTGTCAAATGGTACTTTACCATTTCCTTGAGTATATATCGTATATACACTCAATGTAGTCATAAGGATTTTCATTCTTATTTCTTTCGAATTAAGAGGTGCAACTCTACGACATAGTCATAAAGTTCAAACCATTCAACTGAGACAGTTTATAAATCCTTCTTGACTACCTTGGAGCTTGTGGTATAGGAACTAGGTTGTTATATTTGTTGATTATCATCTTGTCTCTCAAAGAACCCATTCTTTGAGTTCTATCTTTCGTTCATTGCTCTATCTTAGGCAAATCATATTGTAGGATTACAATGAACTACCCAACAAAACAACATTTGTTAGTTGGTTTATAGAAGTGATATCCAAAGGTTAATTTGAGGATATCCTTAAGATAATTTTCAAACAAATATTGCTTATTGGCACACAACCCCAAATCTTAACATGATTAAGATTTGTCTTTCTTTCTAACTACATCCTATGGAGTCATGAAAACTTTGGAAGATCTTCTAATTGACAATCATATTGTTTTAGAAGTATATATCCTATATATGGGTAATTGATAATATCCAACGAACCAAATCTTATTCAAGTTCGTTCTTCTCCTTATGGAGAAATCCATTATCATATGATGCTTCTTTCCTTGATATCTTTCAAGAAAACTATTCTAAAGTGTTACCATTCCTTGGATCAAATCTAAGGATGTAAATACTTTGGACGTCTTACTCATCAACTTACATTTCTTGAATTCTTTGAAACCTTTTGCAAAGTATTCGGACTTGTGTTTATTTAAAATAAACTATAGTCCAACCGAGGGTGATCTTCGGTGAATGTCATACAACATGAGTAGTATTATGTTGTGGACAAGTGCCACTAACATCTAAGTGAATTAACCTCAACAACTTTGTGATTCTTTGTTCTTTCCAAAAGAATAAAGATTCGAACATTTCGCCTCTATACAATTTTAATAAGAAGGCATTGGATCCGGATCTAACGATCCATAGCATCCATCTATTACCAACTCGTAATTTATGTTTTAGAGGTATCACAACTTTAGTTGGGATTAGTCACTACCTTGCAACCTTTTGGGTTTTAAGCATCGTTATATTCTAAACAGTTAACACTACCATATCATCTCTACTATAGAGATAATCAATTAGATTACTATAATCCAATCATTGATTAATAAAGAACAATGTTTTGTCAAACAAAACATTCATCCATCTCTACTATAGTGACGGAATTAAGTTCCTTAAAATTGGAATGTAAAGACAATCTTTGTTTTTCCATTTCTTTGGTAGTTCATATGAGGAGGTAAGTACTAACTGCTTTCGCAGAAATCTATATTTTATTCACGTTTTGTATGTGAAGTACTTTCTCTTCTCTCATATATCTTCTACTTCTTATTAGTCATACTTTTACAACGATTTGTAAAACATAGTTACTAATACGGAATCAAACATTCAAGTAGAAGAACCAACTGTTTTGAACTATTCAAGAACAATTTACAACACCTTCGAAAGGTGTGTTCTTGACACTTGCAAGACATTTCTTGCAAATACCCCTTCCAATGTCCATCATTTCATAAAGAAAGTTTGTTCCCTTGGAGTTATTTCGCTTTCTTCATTTGACTTCTCCTTTGACTACCATAGTCATAGTCCCTAAACTCCCACTATCTCTCTTGAAACTTATTTCAATTGTGTTATACACATCAAACAATTTGGAGAGCATGTGTTTATTGTTCACTACATAGTTTACAATAAACTTAGTGAACCATTAGGTTAGGGACATAAAGGTGAAGTCCTAGCCTTAGTTTCCGTCTCGTTAAGTGGTTTATCACTTCAACACTCAATGATTCAAAATCATTATAAGTCCATGTCGATGGACTATTTTTTTTTTTTTTTTTTTTTTTGTCAACCAACCATTATGTTCTCAACATAATTACAAACTTTCAAGAGTTGTTCAAGGCAACTCTCATTTCTTCATACAACAATTTGTAAGTGAAGAATCATGACACATTAAGTGTCCATGCCTTTGTGCTTTCTTCTCAAGTTCCTTGTTCATGTAACAAAGAAATAAGCACTAAGTGTTTGCATTGACTAAGGGTTGTTCAAAACAACTCATTATTTCTTCATACAACGATTTGTGAGTGAAGAACTAATAACACTAAAAGTGTCCTTTTCTTTATGCTAATCTTCGTAAGTTCCTTTGTTCATTTAACAAAGGATTAAGCATTGGTTGTTTGTGTTGTCCTCTTCATGATAGACCTTTCTAATATGTTCTTCCAATGATACATTATCATTAGGAAGATTGTGAGGATGAGACTACTTAGGTACATATCCAATCCTTTTAAGACATTCTTTGGGATTGTGGTACCAAGTCCGGAAACTAAAACATTCGGTTTTTATTTGTCAAGTGTTGGATAGCGTTTGCAAATATATTGGTAAACAAATACATAACGAATATAAATTGATTGATTTTAAGCCATTTGATCCAGGTCTTTAAATCAAATAGTACCACCCACTATTTTTGGCAAATTCCATATCCCTCATTGGAATTCGAGAGTTTTGGATGAAACTCTTAGTAGGGTATGGGAGACTCACTATTACCAAGCCCACCTCACAATGACATGATGTTGGCTAGCATTAATAATAATGAGAGAGTACACTTACTCATTTGCATCTCTTGCAAGTACCCATCAATTTGGCCTCTAGAAAATGTCACCTCGCAATGATATGATGTTGGCTCCATTTCTCTTAGTTAAGTCATTCCCACCATGCTTAGTGCGTGAAGGGGTTCAAGAATAGCCTCACGATGATACGATGTCGGCCATCCTCGTTGCCTACACTCACCTTATCAAGTATGTATATAGTCTCCTCCTGAGTATAAGCATGCACTTTGAACTTCCCCATGATAGGGTGAAGGCGGTGTACAAGTCATAAACGATTGGAGCTACCACGGTGGAAGGCCACGAAAGAGTGTTCAAAGCACTCTCACGCTTATCAACTTAATAATGGTTTGGTTTGAGGGTTTTAGGTCTCATCACATAAACATATTTATTTTAATCTTTATTAAAACAATTTTGGTCCTATTACAACTATTGGTCCATTGGATTGAATTTAGTTGTATATAATACTCCCACTATGCTTATAAAACGGTTTTTAAAGCAAGAGTATATGATACTACTAACATAAACTTTGCATTCATTTGATGGACTATATAGTTGCCTTAGGGCCTTAGGATGACTATGAACCTTTGTTTAGATTCAACACGAGCCTAGTGTTGAATCTCGGACTAGGGATGGTGATTGATTTTAGTTACGCGTTTAATCACATTAAGGCGTGTTGTTCCTAGGGGCGTTGGACCCAACTACTCCATTTTCATGCATATCAAATAAAACAAGAATGGAGTACTTTAAAGTAAAGAAGAGCTTATGCTCTTTTACAACAATTGATCAAAATAAATTACTTTAAAGTAAAGAAGAGCTTATGCTCTTTTACAACATTTGATCAAATCAAATTACAACCAAAATTAATCTACACATTCCCATGGTTCAAACAAATTTGAAACGGCCTTTCACATAGCTCAATTATCGTAGGCTTAGGTTCATAATCACCCTTTAATTAATTAACACTTTAACTAATTAAATTGAATGCAACATTTTCATTTGGTTTTTGTATCCATAAAATTGATTTAAATGGAGCTAAATGAAATGAAAATCCAATTCTCATTTAAAGAGACAAAACAATTTTGTTCTCAACCTAATTTGGGCCATCATGCAATAACCTCAACTTTTTGGGATATATTGCGAAAACACAAACTTTTGGGGTCACTTTGTAAAAATACAAAAGTCCACTACTTCATGTAAATACAACTAGAACCCAAAATTTAAACAATGCAAAAGCTTCATTAAAGGAACAAAACAATTTGTCCTTTAGCATTTTTGGACCTAAACGTAAAAACGTAAACTTTTGGGCCAAAGTGCAAATACACAAAAGTATCACAACTTTATGTAATTGCATAAAAGCCCCAAAAGTACTCCCATTGAGGGAGTGGCCGGTTTTGGAGAGGAGTGTGAGTGATGTGTGTGTTGATTTGTGAGTTTTGACATAAAGCATGCAAGTGGTGCAAGTGGTGTGTGTGAAAGGGAATTAATCCTTTCACACCCACCAATAATTCTATCACCATTTAAACAAATATCTAATGCATTAAAACATTTGAAAAAACATAAAACATAAACTTTATGAAATAAATCAAAACACCAAACTTTTTGTTCTTGGCAAAAATGTCAAGAACAATGAAGAACACTCATGAAAAAACTCAAAATTTTCCATGAACATTTTTCATCCAAAAACATCCCAAAACCATTTAAACTTTAGGGAAATAACATATAACCAAACTAGGGTACATAGGGGTTCCAAAAGTCACTTGAAAACACTTTTAACAAGTCAAACAAGAACCCAAAAATCCACCCTTCGGTTTTGGCCGAAAATTCCCAAAAACATGGCACCAAATTTTAGCTCCAATATTCATGCTCATATGAACTACATCTACAACATTTGAGATGGCAAATTTTCTAGCAAAATTTACATTCAAAGAAACAAGAATAAAGCTTGTAACATATTACAACTTTTAAATCAAAACTATGAACTACAAAACCCAAAAGGATTCACCAACTACTAGACCTAGGCTCTGATACCACTTGAAGGATGATTTGTGAAAAACATGTTCATTTAAGCAACATCAATAGCATGCTATTAACAATTAAAAGGCGGAATCATGCTTGCATGCACTTAAAAACAAAACATTAACCATGAAATTCAAAGCCTAGTAGATTGGTGAACCAAGACTCAACTCAAATCAAAGTGAGTTGAGAAATATATACCTTTGTAGATTCCTCTTTGCAAAAGCAAAGGCTAATCACCCAAAGAGAGGGCCTTCATTCCTTGCATCTAAAAATCTATGGATTTGGATGGAAGAATAGGTTTCTCCAAGTTCCCAAAATTGAGAACCTCTAAGTATCTTCACCAAGGTTAGATTGGAGAAGAAATGAGTGACCTTGGAGTAGTAGGATTGCTAGATCCACCCTCCAAGGGGGCCGGCCTCCTAGAGAGAAAAGGAGAGACATGTTCTCTCCAATTTTCTCCAAAAAAACCCATAATGAATTTTAGGCTATAAAGTTCTTTATATAGTCACTTCTTTAAATGACCTAAAGAACCAAAAAAACCCTAATTCAATACACATGGCCGGCCATATAAGGGATATGGGCTTTTGGGCCTTTGTGAATCTTTATTCATTAAATTGTCATACAACTTAAGTCAATGGGCTTGACGTTCGAAGCCCATTGGGCCTTAAGGTCCAAAACTATCCCAAGGTCTTTAACGAACTTATTCGTTTGATTAATTAACATATTAATTAATCCTTGCCATAAATAATTAAACCATTTAATTATTCTTACTCATCTCCATTGTTTCTTCAATCTTTACCTTACACGGTGTACGATCCATTAGGTTCCTTTTAGCGAGGCAGTGGGCGATTCTGAACTCTTTCAAATCGATTGTGAATTGAAACTTACTTTCAATTCTCCCTTTAGTGTTTATACACGTTTAGGGCTTCCACAAACCATGAGTGACACCTAGCAGCATATCATGGTTACCCAAGCTTATCAGAAGAGGTGGAGAACCTATTCAGTTTAGGATTACAAATGCAATACGGTCTTTCTCTAATACAATACTCTTGACCACATTGTTTGGTTTGATAGTTTATTCATGTCTACTATCCAATGTGATTCGTGTGCTTATATGATTACCTTGAATGTGATTTGCAACGACTTCCTAAATCTCATTCATACTCTGGCCAGAGATTCTTAATCATATCATAGAGTATTCTCCCTCAATCAGTTTGAAGGTTAGAGATCCCTTGTTGCGCATTCACTTGCCTCCATGGCTAAATGGCTTAACCCCAACTATGCCGTGGACACCCACGAATGGAGTGACGTTTGACATAATCAAAGATCAAGGACCTAACCACAAGACAACTATGATGCCTCAGGTCAAAGGACTACTTTGCATTATCCCAACCATGAGTTCTCATGTGACATGAGTATGAGAACTCTTCGTTGATCGTGTTCAGTGGACTCATTCTCTATTGAGCACCTACGTACTTGTCTTGATGTCACACACACCAATGACTCGAGACTAGTCACTCTCCCTGAGAGAAGACACAGTACGTACTGATCTTAACGGACTGTCAATGCCCAATTGGCAATCCTATGATCAGGAACGTTTAGGATGTGTCTATGAAAGAATGGTCTCATGAATCTAACTTCTTTAGATTGCATTCTCCCAATCACATATTCCTTGGACTTTATCGTTTAAGCATATAACATTTATATGAGACGGCTTAAAACAATAATCTTTGCCCTTGATATTAAACTAGATTAGTTTAACATGTGAAATGTCCGTAAAGTATCATCACATGATTGGTTTTAGGGCACATTTCCAACACTGGGCAAGTCTATCGATGTTTATTTGCGATCGTTGGTCGATGAGCTGAAAGATTTGTGGGAAAACGGAGTTCTGACGTATGATAAATCAACTGGGTAGATGTGCACCTTACGAGCAGTAGTGATGTAGACTATAATTGATATTCCTGCATATTCTATGATGTCCAGGTGGAGTACTAAGGGTTATTTGGCATGCCTAGTTTGCAAGGAGGACATGTTTTCTTAGTACACCGAGAAAGTTTGTTGCCTAGGGCATCGTAGATGGTTGCCGTAGGACCATGAATGGTGTTAGAATGAGACAGTATTCTTCGATGGAACTGATAGGAGCATATTTATGGGATTTAGTTAGCTTGTTTTCTTGCAATTATGTTGTTAGTCCTTAGTCATTCATGTATTTTAAGCCATTTTCGTGTGTTTATAGGTCCAAAGGATTAATGAAGCAAAGAAGTGCATTTTGGAGCTTTTTGGAGCAATTTTGGGCTTGGAATAAATATCACATGCTTGGAACTAAGGGAATGGAGGAAATTGAAGACCTAAAGATGAGGATTCCTACTTGAAGTAGGAAAGTTAAGCCAAGGTTTCCTATTTTGGTTTGATCTTTCCTAAATCCTAAATGTCCCTAAGTTCCAGCAACATTAAACGTTTCCTATGCATTTTAGGACACAAATTAAGGATTCCTTGTACCATAACAAACCTTTGTCGTGCACTCCATCCATGTTTAATTCTTGCATCAATCATCACTTCACTTTCACCTTTGAATCATTTCAACACCACTCCATTTTACCCATGCTTTGCATCATTACTTCACTTTCACCTTTGAATCATTTCAACACCACTCCATTTTACCCATGCTTTGCCTTGCACTTCCTCTATAAAAGGAAGTGTGTGTAACATAAATTGAGTTCATATTTTGTTAGAGAATTCACCACCATTTCAATACAACCTTCATCCAAACACATCCATTCATCTTCACATCCATTCTTCCATACAAACAAACCTTCAAACACTCACCAACACCTTGTGCTGTAGCAAAGGAAGGGAAGGAAAGTGCTTGGACGTGCTTGCTATCCAACTTGGATCGTTGGAGCATTTAGGTGTTTTCTTTCTTTTGTTTCCAATGTTTAAATTCATTTTCTTTCGTTTGGTTGTAAATGTGAGTGGCTAAACCCCTCTTGGCTAGGGGTGATTTTCAAAGCCATGATTATGTGTGCAATATAATTTGATAAATTCCAGTTATGAACTCTTGAATCGTGAATGCAATTGGCTTAACTATTTGATTGATAACTTATTTGTATTTGTTAATTAAGGGTCGACACTTAATTGGCATGCATAAATTCGTTGCTAGAATATAAGGAAGTTTCACATAATCGTTACAAACTTATATTCACAAGTAGTGAAGGTCGCTTATAAACGATCGCGTTAAGTTCAATTCCTAGCATGAGTGACATGATGTCATAGTTGCTAGTGCTTTGTCAATGCTTTTGATTTTCATTAAACGTAGAGATCTTTGATTGTATCTCTATTATGATGTCATGTAGGGAACGGTAGAAGAATGTTTTAGGTTGTCGAATGATGTCATCCAATCCAATAAAACAAGGAAAATCTGAGAGTTAACTAGTGATGTCACGGTTAATTTGGAGCATTGTCGTTCATAATTCAATGAAGTAGTAACTGGAAATCAAGTTATTTGCATACATGTCATGTGTGGAGAAAAAGTGTCTAGCTATCCCATCCATCATCTTATTTCTCACATTTGTTTTACAATCTGTCTAGTTTTTCATACTTGTTTGTTTGTTACAACTTCATCCAAATCAAAACCCCCCTTTTAGTTTCTTGTTTCAAAGTGTTTCAAATCTGTTTTAGTTTGTGCTTTTAAGTGTTTTGATTCAAGTAGAAGTAAATTTTCGTCCAAAGTCATTCCTAGTGTCTAGTTTAATTTTATTTAGTTGTTTTAAGCTGTTTTGATTATTTTGAGTTTGCTTTGAGTCTTGTGAGTCTTGTTAAGTGTTTTTAAGTTTAGTTTCATGCTTTTGAGTCCGTTTAGAGGTTATTAGCAAGCCCTCCTGATCCCCGTTCATAATTCAATGAAGTAGTGATAGGAGCATATTTATGCGACTTAGTTAGCTTGTTCTTGTGCATTTATGTTGTTATGTCTTAGTTAATTATGTATTTTAAGGTATTTTCGTGTGTTTGTAGGTCCTAATAACAAAGTTGGCAAGAAAATGCATTTTGGAGCATTTTGAAGCATTTTTGGGCCAAGATTGGACTGCATGCACATGGAGACATGAGGATGGACGCTTTTGAAGATTAGAAGGCTGGAAATCAGCATGTGTGTGTGCAAATGTGTTGATTTTGGGCTGAAATGGTGAAGAGCATGTGTGTGCAAATGCAAAGAGGAACACACACATGCAAAGACACTCCTTACCACAACATCCATCCACTACACCCATTACATCCACTCATTACCACAACACTCATCCACTACACCCATTACATTCACTCATTACCACAACATTCACCCACTACACTCATTACCACAACACTCACACACTACACCCATTACATCCACTCATTACCACAACACTCACCCACTACACCCATTACATCCACTCATTACCACAACTCCATACACACCTCTCCCTAGCCTATAAATACATCCACCCTTCACCATAGCTAGGAGATCCATGAGAAGACACATTCTGCCGCAAGGCAAAGTCTTTTCTCCTTAACCATTCATTCATCCATTCACGCCTAAAACAGATTCCCACTTTTTGCCGCACCCTTCCTTCACCATTCTCCATAGTTTCTGACCTTAATCAACCCTTGTCGCACCATACATCCATCCTAACCATAATCCCATCCTTCTACACCATCCATAATCCCCAAAACCCACCACCAAACCTTGTGCCGCAATCAAGGAAGGGAAGGAAAGTACTTGGACGTGCTTGCTGTTCAGTTTGGATCGCTGGAGAGTTTAGGTGTTTTCTTTCTTTTGTTTTCAATGTATAAACTTGTTATTCTTTTCTTTGCTATTATGAGGAACTAAACCCCTTTTGGCTAGGGGGAGATTCAAAGCCATGAACATACTTGCAATATGAATTGATTACCTTCAGTTGTGATTTCATAAGTTGTGAATTCAATTTGTTTAACTGCTTGATTGATAACTTATTCGTGTATGTTTATTAAGAGTGCACACTTAGTTTGTATGCATGAATATGATGCTAGAGTATAAGGGAGTTTCACCAAATAGTTACAAACTTATATTCACAAGTAGTGGAGGTCGCTTATAAACGATCTCATTAAATGAATTCTTGGCAGGAGTTTCATGCTCATGATAGTAACGAATGCCTCGTCAATACTTATAGTTTTCATGATGCTTAAAGATCTTTGATTGTATCTTTATTGTGCTGTTCACGTAAAGGACTTTTGAAGAATGCTTTGAATTGTTGTATGCGTTTTCCCATCCAATTCAATAACTTAAGGAGAACTTGAAGGTTAATTTAAGCGGACCTAATTAATCTGGGGTGTTGAGTTTCATGATTTATCGAAAGAACAACTGAAAATTGGTTTATGTGCAAGTGTGTCATGTGTGAAGAAGAACCCTCTAGCTAGCCCATCATCCATAGTTTACCAAAATTCGTCCAAAATCTGTTTTAGTTTACAATCGATTTGTTTTGTTTTCAAATTCGTCAAAATAAAATCCCCCTTTACTTTAAAGTGTTTTATTAGTCAAAATTTGTTTTGATTTGTGTTTTTAAGTGTCTTGAGTCAAGTTAGAACCTAATTTCGTCCAAAACCATCCTTAGAGTCAGTTTAGAGTCTAATTCATTGTTTTAAGCTATTTTGAGTCTTTTTAGTTTGTATTGCATCTTTTGAGTCTAGTTTGGTGTTTTAAACTTAATTTTACGTTTTTAAGTCAGTTTCAAGTGTTTTAGCAATCCCTCCTAATCCCCGGCCTAGAACGATCCCTACTTACATTCTTGACTACAATTGACAACAAGAGGGTTTAATTTGTGTGTTAAGTTAATTTTCGCAGCAAATTTTTGGCGACATTGCCGGGGATTAGCAACTTTGCTAATCCCTCGTTATTTCTTTTTCGTGTATTTTCTTTTAGTTACTGACTTTGTTTCTGTTTGTGTCTTTTATTTTTACTTTTGATATTTGATTTAGTTTTGTTTCCTTGATTTCATATACTAGAGAAGTAAGACATGGATTTTGCTACCATTCAAGCTCAATTGGCGAAACTTACTTCTCAATTGTCACAAAATGCCAAAAGGACCACAATGCAAAGTGTCACTACATGTGGTGTGTCTTATGGGCAAGGATATCCAACTCATCAATGTTCTCAATTCGCTGCGAATGAAGATGCTTGGGGTTATCAAGGCCATAGCCAATCATGGGACAACATGTTTTCCAATGCTTACGATTCAGATTGGAGAGATTATTCAGATTACATGTGGGGAGAACCTCAACAATTCCAACAAGATGGATATTGGCAGCAAGAAGAGGAGTTCTATTCAAGACCTATGCAATCACCACAACAATCTGCCCAATTCAATTCAGGTACGTCTTTGGATAATGATATGTTTAATAAGTTACTCGCCTCTTTGAACCAGGAAGTAGAAAATCGAAACACAGAGGTGCAAAATCAAGCCAAGAAGACGGGCGAATTAGAGAAGCAAATTGGGCAGATTATGGAGTTCACGGCACAAATTCAAGAGTAAAGTGAACTCTCCAACTCAACTATTGAAAATTTGAAGGAAGATTTTGAAATCAATGATGTTATCACTTTGGGAAGTGCTACGGAGGTTGGAGGTGAACCCAAGACATCCAAACCAAGCCAAAACATGGATGAACAGCTGCTGCTCGAAGAAGAGGGGAATAACAAGGCCATGGCAAGGGAAGAACCACCCTTGCCGCAACCTCATATCCCCTCTATGTCGTCCACTACAACCAAGGTAAGCCTAAATTCAATTTGTCATGACCCCGTTTCACCAAATGTCCTTATTCCTTGCAGGATCATGCAATCCAAGGAAGAAAAGGGTGAGAAAGGCATCTTCGAAACCTTTCCAAAGGATCAAAAGCAAGAAGTGGATGGGGAATGTCTAGAATTCATCAAAAAAGATACACTTGAGACGAAAATTCCCAAAGAAGTTGGATTTTATGACACGGGAAAAGTCATAACTCTCAAAACACCAAATCTGGCCAAGTCCCATATCCCTGCAACCTTCAAAGATGTGGTGTTCGTAATTGAGTTTGTGTTGGAGCAAGCAAGTAAGCCATCTTCTCCAACTTCGATTTTATTACATACTAACTTGCTGATTTTGATGATTCAGGCACCTACACTAGAATTTAAACCATTGTCGGATCACGTCAAGTATCACCTTCCATTCAATGATCAATTCCATGTTATGGGCCTTATCCAAGTTTAAAAGGAAGTTTCGTCTGGCTGGAAGACGTTAAAGCAAGCGCTTCTTGGGAGGCATCCCATGTATTCAAATAAGGAAGATCAATGAATCGCTTCACAATTAGTTTTGCGTTTCTAAAAACCTTCCCTTCACAATTAGTTTTGCGTTTCTAAAAACCTTCCCTTTACTGCGTTTCTAACAAAATTTACATTCAAAGAAACAAGAATAAAGCTTGTAACATATTACAACTTTTAAATCAAAAAACTATGAACTACAAAACCCAAAATGATTCACCAACTACTAGACCTAGGCTCTGATACCACTTGAAGGAAATTTTGTGAAAAACATGTTTATTTGAGCAACATCAATAGCATGCAATTAACAAATTAAAGGCGGAATCATGCTTACATGCACTCAAAAACAAAACATCAACCATGAAATTCAAAGCCTAGTAGATTGGTGAACCTTGACTCAACTTTTAAATCAACATTTATTAGTTGAGAAATATTTACCTTTGTAGATTCCTCTTTGCATATGCAAAGGATAATCACCCAAGAGATAGGGCCTTCATTCCTTGCTTCTTAGCTCCATGGATTTGGTTGAATGAAATAGATTCTCCAAGTTCCCAAAATAGAGAACCTCTAAAGATTCTACACCAAGGTTGGATTGGAGAGGAAATGAGTGACCTTGAGGAAGTAGAATTGCTAGACAATATCCCCCAAGGTGGTTGGCCTTTTAGAGAGAAATGGAAGCTTTGTGTTCTCACCAATTTTCTCTAAAATCAACAACTTATGAATTTTAGGTTATAAAGTTCTTTATATAGTCACTTCTTTAAATGACCTAAAGAACCAAAAACCCTAATTCAACACTAAATGGATATGGGCTTTTGGGCCTTTGTGAATCTTTATTCATTAAGTTGTCATACAACTTAAGTCAATGGGCTTTGACGTTCGAAGCCCATTGGGCCTTAAGGTCCAAAACTATCCCGAGGTCTTTAACGAACTTATTCGTTTGATTAATTAACATATTAATTAATCCTTGCCATAAATAATTAAACCATTTAATTATTCTTATTCATCTCCTTTGTTTCTTCAATCTCCACCTTACACGGTGTACGATACATTAGGTTCCTTTTAGCGAGGCAGTGGGCGATTAAAACCATTTTACATCGATTGTGAATTGAAACTTACTTTCAATTCTCCCTTTAGTGATTACACACGTTTAGGGCTTCCACAAACCATGAGTGACACCTAGCAGCATATCATGGCTACCCAAGCTAATCAGAAGAGGTAGAGAACCTATTCAGTTTAGGATTACAAATGCAATACGGTCTTTCTCTAATCTAATACTCTTGACCACATTGTTTGGTTTGATAGTTTATTTATTCATGTCTACTATCCAATGTGATTCGTTTGCTTATATGATTACCTTGAATGTGAATTGGAACGCATTCCCAAATCTCATTCATACTCTGGCCAGAGATTTTAATCATATCATAGAGTATTCTCCCTCAAACCATTTTGAAGGTTAGAGATCCCTTGTTGCACATTCACTTGTCTCCATGACTAAGTGGCTTAACCCCAATGATGTCGTGGACACCCCGATGGGGTGACTTTGACATAATCAAAGATCAAGGACTTAACCACAAGACAACAACTGTGATGCCTCAGGTCAAAGGACTAATTTGCATTATCCCAACCATGAGTTCTCATGTGACTTGAGTATGAGAACTCCTCGTTGATCGTGTTCAGTGGACTCATTCTCTATTGAGCACCTACGTACTTGTCTTGATGTCACACACACCAATGACTCGAGACTAGTCACTCTCCCTGAGAGAAGACATAGCACGTACTGATCTTATCGGACTGTCAATGCCCAATTGGCAATCCTATGACCAGGAACGTTTAGGATGTGTCTACGAAAGAATGGTCTCATTAATCTAACTTCATTAGATTGCATTCTCCCAATCACATATTCCTTGGACTTTATCGTTTAAGCATATAACATTTATATGAGACGCCTCAAACAATAATGTTTGCCTTTTATATGTAAACTAGATTAGTTTAACATGTGAAATGTCCGTAAAGTATCATCATATGATTGGATTTAGCGCACATTTCCAACAGTCAGCACCTGTCACACACAAACTCAGCTTTGCGAAAATCAGGGGCAGTTTGTCGAATCGCAGATTCCAGATATCGAAGAGGCATCTGCTTTTTCAGACGTGTCATCACCTGTCACATGCACACTCAGCCTTGCAGAAATTACGGGCAATCTGTCGAAGATTTCTGGTGAAGTAGAAAGCACGTGAAGTTTACTGTTTAATCATCCAACGGGTGCCGACAATAGTGAAAGAATAGTACCGGTTATTAATTCCTATAAATGTCGTCCTTCACCCTCCATAGCAAGGCAGACATACATAATCCTTCTTCATCTCCAAAAATGCATTCCCAACGAAGCCTCTCGAGTTACTCTGTGTTTCTCATCCCTTGGGGTACCTTTACAAACAAGTCATCAAGAGCAAGAGTATTTCATATCATGCTTTCTCCCTGTCATTTTCCTTGTCTTTGTGACAAGGAGAAAGAGAGCAATCAGCCAGCACTTGGTGTCAATCTTCCGATCTAAGAACCGACTGCCTGGAACTCCTTCCTGATTGCTTACCTAAGATTGCTCTCGAGTGCTCATCTTCAACTGCTGATGTACTTCCGAAGAAGATGCCACATCTGCCTGGAGAACAGATAAGGCAAGTGAAAATGATACCTTGAAGCATGTGGAGACAACGTGCTAATTCATCTTCAAGATCAAGTCTCATTTTCCTTGTTAAGAAGTTCCCCAGCCCAGTTCAAGAATAAACCTATGGAAAGATACTTCTTCAAAAGCAAAAGTATCTCATATCATCAGAGTCGCAGGCAAAGATATCTCATGGCATGCTTTTCCTTTACCCTTGCTCTTGCCTGCAGGACAAGGAGAAAGTGTTGGAAATGTGCCCTAAAGCCAATCATATGATGATACTTTACGGACATTTCATATGTTAAACTAATCTAGTTTAATATCAAGGGCAAAGATTATTGTTTAAGCCGTCTCATATAAATGTTATATGCTTAAACGATAAGTCCAAGGAATATGTGATTGAGAGAATACGATCTAAAGAAGTTAGATTCATGAGACCATTCTTTCGTAGACACATCCTAAACGTTCCTGATCATAGGATTGCCAATTGGGCATTGACAGTCCGTTAAGGTCAGTACGTGTGAGTCTTCTCTCCAGGAGAGTGACTAGTCTCGAGTCATTGGTGTGTGTGACATCAAGACAAGTACGTAGGTGCTCAATAGAGAAACACGACCAACGAAGACTTCTCATATTCATGTCACATGAGAACTCATGGTTGGGAGAATGCAAAGTAGTCATTTGACCTGAGGCATCATAGTTGTCTTGTGGTTAGGTACTTGATCTTTGATTATGTCAAATGTCACCCATACACGGGTGTCCACGGCATAGTTGGGGTTAGGCCACTTAGCCATGGAGGCAAGTGAATGCACAACAAGGGATCTCTAACCTTCAAACTGTTTGAGGGAGAATACTCTATGATATGATTAAGAATCTCTAGCCAGAGTATGAATGAGATTTAGGAAGTCGTTCCAAATCACATTCAAGGTAATCATATAAGCACACGAATCACATTGGATAGTAGACATGAATAAACTATCAAACCAAACAATGTGGTCAAGAGTATTGTATTAGAGAAAGGCCGTATTGCATTTGTAATCCTAAACTGAATAGGTTCTCCACCTCTTCTGATTAGCTTGGGTAACCATGATATGCTGCTAGGTGTCACTCATGGTTTGTGGAAGCCCTAAATGTGTATAAACACTAAGGGGAGAATTGAAAGTAAGTTTCAATTCACAATCGATTTGAAAGAGTTCGGAATCGCCCACTGCCTCGCTAAAAAGAACCTAATGGATCGTACACCGTGTAAGGTAAAGATTGAAGAAACAATGGAGATGAGTAAGAATAATTAAATGGTTTAATTATTTATGGCAAGGATTAATTAATATGTTAATTAATCAAACGAATAAGTTCGTTAAAGACCTCGGGATAGTTTTGGACCTTAAGGCCCAATGGGCTTCGAACGTCAAGCCCATTGACTTAAGTTGTATGACAATTTAATGAATAAAGATTCACAAAGGCCCAAAAGCCCATATCCCTTATATGGCCGGCCATGTGTATTGAATTAGGGTTTTTGGTTCTTTAGGTCATTTAAAGAAGTGACTATATAAAGAACTTTATAGCCTAAAATTCATTATGGGTTCTTTTGGAGAAAATTGGAGAGAACTTGTCTCTCCTTTTCTCTCTAGGAGGCCGGCCCCCTTGGAGGGTGGATCTAGCAATTCTACTACTCCAAGGTCACTCATTTCTTCTCCAATCTAACCTTGGTGAAGATACTTAGAGGTTCTCAATTTTGGGAACTTGGAGAAACCTCTCTTTGGGTGATTAGCCTTTGCTTTTGCAAAGAGGAATCTACAAAGGTATATATTTCTCAACTCACTTTGATTTGAGTTGAGTCTTGGTTCACCAATCTACTAGGCTTTGAATTTCATGGTTAATGTTTTGTTTTTAAGTGCATGCAAGCATGATTCCGCCTTTTAATTGTTAATAGCATGCTATGTTGCTTAAATGAACATGTTTTCCATAAATTTTCCTTCAGAAAGAAAGCAATCGGTCGGCACTTGGACAGATTGAACAAAGAAACAGACCATCATCTCTACCTCGTGCCTACCTGCCGTGCAGAAGAAACAAGCAGAGAAGAATGCTGCCTGCACACTCAATCAACCCAGCAGAAGGAGTCTGAGTTGAAACCAAGAGCTCGAGAAGCTTCAACAACATATGGACGCATCAGTCGCCAAAGAGCAAAGCTTTGCCGTACAAGGCCATCAAATCACCACCACCAATCAAGTCTCATTTTCCTTGCTAAGAAGTTCCCTAGCCCAGTTCGAGATCAAAGTTGTGGAAAGTCAACAAGATCATCTCTCCATAACCAGATTTGCGTTCTTAAACTCTACTCTGTATGGTTTTTACTTTGCCATACTTGTCATGTTTATTCGTTGTTTGTTTGTTTGCTTGTTTTTGTGTGAATTTATGCCTGAAACATTGAGGACAATGTTTATTTGGAGAGTTAATAATCTGTGCATTGTTGTTTTCTAAAGTCGTTGCATGATCTCATTATTCTTTGCTTGGTTGCTACTTAGAAGTGTTGGAAATATGCCCTGAAAGTCAATCTTTGGAAGAAACCTTTCAGGACAAATGAATGGATGTATAGATGATTCTTATACATCAAATGGCAAAGACACGAATTAGGACTATCTCAATGAACGATATATGTCTTAAATAGTGTATCCATGGACAATGGATCGATTGAAGAAGTAATCTAATGATGTTAGACTACAGAGACCTTCTTCACATAACCAAATGTCCAAAAAGGTTCCTGGTCATTGGATTGTCGGAGGGATACTGACAATGCATAGATCGGTACATACTGTGTCTACTTCAAATGGAAGGATGGAAAGTCTCATCCCATTCGTGTTGTGACACTAAGACAAGTATGTAGGTGCTCATTAAGGGAATGAGTTCACTGAACACAATCGAACGAGAGTACTTGTATGGAGGTCTACTCACATGTCAAGCAAGTAACTCAAATGGTTAGAATAATGTAAGTAGTCCTTAAACCTGAGGCATCGTCGTCGTCTTGTGGTTAAGTACTTAATCTTTGATTATGTCAAACGTCACTCTATCAGAGCGTCAACGGCATAGTCGGGGTTAAGCCACTTAGTCATGAAGGCAAGTGTATGCGCAACAAGGAATCTCTAATCCTCGATAAGAGAGGAAGAATACTCTAAGATATGATTCGGGAATCTTCGGCCGAAGTATCGAGCGTATTAAAAGGAAAGTGTTCCTATACGACTCAAAAGAATCATATAAGAAGAAATAATCACATTAGGGGGTTGACATAATATATCCATACCCTAGTAATGTGATTGAGAGTATTGTATTAGAGAAGGATCGAATTACATTGTAATTCCAACGGAATAGGTTCTCCGAATAAACTTCTACATTAGCTTGGGTAGCTATGACATATGGTTAGATGTCACTCATAGCTTGTGAGTTCTTCTAGATGATTAAATGTAGTCATCAAAGAAGAAGGTGAATTAAAATGAAGTTTCAATTCACCAAGTGATTGAATTAAATATAATCAAATTGGATTGATGCCAATCACCTCACTGCCTTGCTAATTAGAACCTAAAAGATTGTTCACCAATACACTATGGTAGTGAGTAATTAATGGGTGATGGAAACAATTAATTGGATTAATTATGTGTTGTTATTAATTTAGAAAGTCTAAAGAAATAATAAAGCAATAAAGATCGTTCTGGGCTTAAAGAAACGTTCGGGTTTAATTGGGCCTATTGGGCCTAAACCCATTGGGCTTTTATTCAAGCATTGGATGACTTGAAATAATAAAAGCCCAAAGCCCAAACAACACAAAGAGGGCCGGCCACTTTAGGTAAGAAAGGGTGAGATATTTAGTCAAGTTGTTGACTAGGTTTCTTTTGTCTATTTAAGGAACTTTATAAAGATATTGTTCATTAGGGTTTTTGTGAGTTTTTGAACAACAAAGAGGCAAAAGAAAAAAGCTCTCTTGAACCACAAAGGCTGGCCACCTTAGGGGTGTTTTTACTAACATATCTTACACCCTTTTGGTTATTCCTTCATCCTTCTCACTACACTAGTGGGTGAGGATCTTTAGAGGTTTCCTACTTTGGAAACTTGAAGAGAACCTAGGAGCACTCATTCTAACAAAGTGGAGGAGGCAAGGAGGGAAGCTAGGCTCAAGGAGTTCAAGGAACAAAGGGCTTGGAGGTGGTCCATCCTTGGTCTCAAGTCTAGATCAAGAGGTATAAGACTAAACCTTCACTTTGTCCTTCTTTATAAAATTGTTTTTGATGCATCATATATAAACCTATGAACCTTGAAGGGGATTTGCATGACTATAGCTTTGATAATATGTTATAAATGCTTCCGCTGCTTTCGTATATGAAATATGATTTGTATATGCATGATAGTCATATTGAAATCCCATACATGAATCTCATTAATTTCCCTTCAAGTGGTATCAGAGCCAAAGGTTTATGTATAATGTGTCCTTTTGGATTTTATGCATATGGGTATTAATGTTATGTATGACATATTATTGTTTCATTCAAAATATGTTTATCTTTTGTTTTTCAATAGTTGAAAAATGTTAGTCAATAGTTGAGAAAGGTATGGATGCAAAAGTTGTTTTGTATGCATGAATGAAAATTGAGTTTTAAACTAATTTGACATATTATTTCTTCATTTAAAGTATGTTTATCTTTTTTTTTTCAATGGTTGAAAAATATAAATCAATAGTTGAAAAGATATGCATGTGAAAGTTGTTTTGTATGCATGAATGAAGAATAAGTCATGAATAAAATTTTGGGATTTTGTTCTTTGTGGTTGGCACGGTTTTGGGGATTTTTGGGCATGTGTTTGTGTTTTATTGTAAGACACTCACACATCATTTTAAAGCTAGAAAATAAAAAACTTGTCACTTAAGTTTTTGGGTTTGAAAAATCACCAAGAATACACAAATCTTGAAAAAAGTTGTTCATGGTTTTGTTCTTGGTGTTCAAAGTTTGGTTTTGGGTGAAAATGTTTTTAGTTGGTTTTCATGCATGGTTTCATGGTTTTGGATGATGTTCTTACCATCCATAACCATATTAAAACCCTAGACTTGTCTAGGATATTTCCATCACTTTTTCATTAAAACCATTTAATGCCAAAACCAAGTGACAAGCAAATTTGGATTTTTTCTTCTTTGCATTGAATTCTTGCATGTGGGTGAGACTTCCCACCCCCCCCCCCATTAAGTGGCCGGCCATCCTAGTGGGTTTATCCACTTGGGGGGTCTTTTGTAATCTTTGAAAAGTTGATATTTTATACTTTTAAGTATTTACGGTTTTACCCCTAACTTTTCTTATTTACATTTAGGCCCCTACTAACTAGAAAGTTAAAATATTTGATTTTAATTTTGTTAGTTGTTTAAACTCATAATTATATTATGCCCATATGCACTAAATCTAAATGTTTATGTTGCATTCCATTTTAATTATTTAAATGTGTTTAAGTAGTTAGAAAATGGGTGACTATGGACTTATGCCTTAAACGATAATTGAGCTATGAGATAAGGCGCTACAATCAAATTGTTTGAACCTTGGGAATGTGTTTAATTACTGTTTAATTGGACCTTGTCACGTTTGACATTAATCTATCTCTCCCCTTTTAGTATATGTAATTTATAGGAATTTGTACAAATCGGTTTGTAATTCTTATTACTTCTTGATCTCTATTCGTTAGTTGATTCCCTCTAGTGCTAGACTAGATTTTCTTTAACTAATGGTAAGGAGACATAATTAAAAGAGGGTTTTGACATGAGATTAAAGATTAAATGGGTCCAATGCCCTAATTAGCAATGAATGATTGTCTTTAATTTCTAATGGCTCAATGAAAATGTTTTAATTGGATTGAAAAGCACGTAATTAAATTGTCACAACCTCCCCGAGTTTATATTCAACAATGTTGGCTCGTTGTTGCAATAACCTAATAATTCCATGGTCATCCAAGAGCCTAATATAACTATAAAGTCCAATTTCAAAGGAATGCAAAAACCTTAGTAGTAGTAGTTACTTCCAATATTTGAAATATTCCTTTTTGATATTGATTTGTTTTTTTCTTAAAACAAATAGTGGGAGTATCATACGCTACTAAACTATAATGAATACAATTAATAGCTATATATATCTCCAATATTTTGAAAAATGTTTTAATATTGATTTGTTTTATGAAAACGAATAGTGGGGATATCATATGCTACTAATTTCATTAACTCTGGACTAGTAGTTATAATAGGACTATTTATTTGAATGTGATTAAATAAATAAAATGATGAGACCTTAAAATCCCTCAAACAATAATCATATTAAGTTGTAAACGTAAGAGTGCTTAGAACACGTTTTCGTGGCCTTCCACCATGGTAGGCTCCAAGCGTTTATGACTTGTACACCGCCTTCACCCTATCATGGGGAAGTGACAAAGTGCATGCTTATATTCAGGAGGAGTTTATTTAAAACATTTGATGAGGTTAAGGTAGGCAACGAGTGTGGCCAACATCGTATCATCGTGAGGTCATGCTTGAACCCCTAGCTAAACCGGCATGGTGGGAAAGAACTTAACTAAGAGAGATGATGCCAACATCGTATCATCGTGAGGCATTATTTTCTAGAGGCCAAAAAGATGGGTAATCACAAGAGGTTGTTGTGAATGGGTAATTGTACCCTCTCATTATTATTGTTGCTAGCCGACATCGTATCATCGTAAGGTGGGCTTGGTAATAGTGAGCCTCCCATAACCCGCTAGGAGCTTTCTTTGAAATCTCCCTGATTCCATTATGGGGGATATGGAATTTGCCAAAAATGGTGGGTGGTGTCATTTGGTTTAAAGACCCGAATCGTTTGACTTAATCAACAATCAATCTAATTATTTTATTGTTTATGTATATAGATATGGTTGGAAGCACACTCGCGAAAATACTTGACAAGCATTGCCTAGAGGGGCACAATTTCCCATCATGGTATCGTAATGTCAAGGTTCTCCTAACATTGGAGAAGATTGTTTACGTACTAGACAAGGCTCCACCTCACATACCCCTTAGCCCTGAGGCTACTGAGGATGAACGTGCTAAGTATGACAAGCACGTTGAGGATGATATACAAGCCAAGTGCTATCTGTTGGCTTCCATGAATGAGGAGCTACAGAGACAGCACGAGGGCATGGAAAGTGCATTTTCCATAATACTCCATCTTACGGAGTTATATGGTGAAGGGACGCGCAACCGTCGCTTTAGCACTGTCTGTGAACTTGTAAAGACCAAGATGGTCAATGGGGCTCCAGTACATCAACATGTACTGAAGATGATAGGATTCATTGAACAATTGGAGAACCTTGGTACTCCACTTGACGGGGAATTGGCCCAGGACTTCATATTGGCTTCTCTTTCTGATTCATTCGCACAGTTCGTAATGAACTACAATATGAATAAGATGGATAGTACTCTCTCCGAGTTACTAAATATGTTAGTAACTGCCGAGAAGACTATGAAGAAAGAGAATGTTGTAGGGACTGCAGCAGTAGCCTACAACAAGCCATCCTCTTCCAAGGCCAAGCCGCAAGGCAAAGGCAAAGGGAAGGAGAAGAAGCCACCCACTCCTAAGCCGAAAGGAGGAGTGAGGAAAAAGAAGGCAAAAGAGCCCAAAGGGACTTGCCACCACTGTGGAAAGGAAGGGCATTGGAGGAGGAATTGCAGGTTATACCTTGCAAGCCTGAAGGACAAGCCACAAGGTATGGTTTATGTTCTTATCTTCAATTCTAAATGTTAGATCTTCTAAATATTTATATTTGATATAAAGTGCTAATCACTTGTATAATTGTATATAGGTGGAGAAGCCAAGTAGAAGATGAACAAGCAAGGAAAATGTGGTGAAGGGTTCGGCCACTATATTTTTTGCTTACTACTTAGAAAGTTTGTTAGGCATTAAAGATTGTCTTTAAACTTTCTTATTTTGTTAAGAACTTTTTATGTGGCTTCATATGATGGAAGACCACTAATAGTGCCTAAATGTATAAAGGTATTTATATTAGTCTCTAAATGTTTAGAGCTAATACTTTTTGTATTAAACATTATGAATGTTTGAAATATCATGTGATGAATGCCTTATAATATTTCATTTCCTTAAAAGTAGTGTTATGAATTGAAAATTGTCTTGTTGTATCCTAGATGAGATACAAGAGTTATATCACTTATTGTAATGTGATAACCAAACTTTAGATTTATCAATTATGGATAGATCTCACATGTAGGACATAAAAGGATACAATGAATCTTTAGATTTGGTTCCAATTGTCTACCTATGAGTTCTATATGAATTGACAAAAATTTAGAGTTCCTTTCTTGAAGAAAAGGAAGATCACATTATAATGATATAAATGATAAGAAAAACGTTTCTTATATGGTTGTCACTTGAAATACAATGATCAAGATCACTCTTGATTAAATTAGTAGTTTTGAACAACTATGGCATTGTTTAAAAGGTTTTAAAATGTCAATTGTATTAGTGATTAAACCAAGAAAGAAGTGTCTAAGTCTATAAAATGTTTAAAGACTTTAGTCACTTGATAACAAGACATTAACTTAGTGAAGATTGAAACAAATAAGCTTGAAATGTTTTAAAGCTACTACACAATGTCTTATACCAAAATAATCCACTTTTATACATTTTGTATGTATGAAATGATTTCTCATTTAAAGTCATGAGAAATAGTGGGAGGTGTGAAAAACGATATAAACTTGAATATGATTGGTTTATAGTTGTCTAAAGAATAATAGTACTTGACTATTATTAAACAGTTTGCAATTTTAATTGTTAAAGGACTCAAGCTCTTCAAACGTTAAAATTCTATGTTGTGTGACATTCTAAAGAATAGTCTTTGAATGTTGGTTTCGTCAACCTAGCATAAAATGGTTATATGTTGAGAGTTGTCCATCATTCTCTTTTATGAGAACAAGCTAATAAGAAAGCATTTGGACAAGTTGATAAAACAAAAGGGAATTATTCTCAAAATGAGTCACAACATATGGTTTAACAAAGAGACAATCCAAATTCAACATCTCATGTAACGATATTGCTCTATGTAGTTTTGATAATGAATTATATCAACCACCTAGAAGGAATGGTTGAATTTCTATATCCTTAGTAGGAGCCATGCTTCCACTAAAGACTTGGATAATTCTTATATGACTACATTCAAGGTCTTAGTATGACTAAAACTTGAAATATGGTGTATGACACCATATAATGAATAGACTTAATAAAGTAAGTCACATATTTCATGGAATTACTTGAGAAGAAATTCTTTTGTGTATGATTCGTTTAAATAAACTTGTGTTAGCTAGAGTTGTTGATATTCTCAAAATAGTTAAGACATCATCAATAAGCTAAATGGATCTTAATGAGTGTCAATAGATCCAAGACAAGTTAAAGGGAGCAATATGCATTCAAATCAAGAAAATATAATTGTTAATTTTTGAATGAATGCTAAGTTACGACAAGGCCAGTGGGAGTGATGTTATAATTTGAGCAACATGATGTAGATAAAGTCTATTTGATAGACTTGACTAAACATAGATATTACTCATGACACGATCAATTTTGAAGTATGGACTTGAAATTGGACTTATTGATATAGCAAGGCTATCTCAATAATGTTATATGGGAATTAAATCTCAAATGTTGAAGATTTAAGAAAGCATTTTCCTATGTGATATGAAGTCACTTTCATAACCCTTATAATGAATGTGTCATAAAATCACAAAAGGGACACATGTATTGACTTGTGAAGTAGGTATCCAAAGGTGAAGAAACCACTGAGTTTATCACTTTAAGATATTACTATATCCCAGGATCAGAACCAAAGCAACTGATAGAGTATTATTCTCTTTAAGAAAGAAACATCAGAGTGGGACTCTGGAAGCGTGCATTCACTTAGGTTGTTAACCAAAGTGAAAATAAACCATTTTAACAAATGGAACTTCATAATGGATGAAGTACTAATCATATGAATGAATTGTTAGTATTGTACTACAATGGTCTCAAGGTTGGAGCAAAGTTTGTATAAAGTATACAAACGAAATATATGTCGATATATAGTTTTAGAAACTGCTTCAAAAGGTGTTTTGAATGGAAGGGGTTCTTTTAGAACCAATGATTGAATCCAAACCATAAGGTCGTTAGTAGGGTACTACGACGTAATGGGGCGATAGCTCAAGCCATGGAATCAAGGTCTCATCAAAATATTCGAACACAATAAAGAGACATCATCAAATGTTTTGGAAACATTTGATAAGAAAATCCCTTTTAAATAAAAAGGGGATTAATACATAACCAAGTTAACCTACGAGCATTAGCTCTCTCGACTCGATGTATAAGATACACTAGTGATTGACTTTAGTGCAAGTGGGAGATTGTTGGAAATATGCCCTGAAAGTCAATCTTTGGAAGAAACCTTTCAGGACAAATGAATGGATGTATAGATGATTCTTATACATCAAATGGCAAAGACACGAATTAGGACTATCTCAATGAACGATATATGTCTTAAATAGTGTATCCATGGACAATGGATCGATTGAAGAAGTAATCTAATGATGTTAGACTACAGAGACCTTCTTCACATAACCAAATGTCCAAAAAGGTTCCTGGTCATTGGATTGTCGGAGGGATACTGACAATGCATAGATCGGTACATACTGTGTCTACTTCAAATGGAAGGATGGAAAGTCTCATCCCATTCGTGTTGTGACACTAAGACAAGTATGTAGGTGCTCATTAAGGGAATGAGTTCACTGAACACAATCGAACGAGAGTACTTGTATGGAGGTCTATTCACATGTCAAGCAAGTAACTCAAATGGTTGGAATAATGTAAGTAGTCCTTAGACCTGAGGCATCGTCGTCGTCTTGTGGTTAAGTACTTAATCTTTGATTATGTCAAACGTCACTCTATCAGAGCGTCAACGGCATAGTCGGGGTTAAGCCACTTAGTCATGAAGGCAAGTGTATGCGCAACAAGGAATCTCTAATCCTCGATAAGAGAGGAAGAATACTCTAAGATATGATTCGGGAATCTTCGGCCGAAGTATCGAGCGTATTAAAAGGAAAGCGTTCCTATACGACTCAAAAGAATCATATAAGAAGAAATAATCACATTAGGGGTTTGACATAATATATCCATACCCTAGTAATGTGATTGAGAATATTGTATTAGAGAAGGATCGAATTACATTGTAATTCCAACGGAATAGGTTCTCCGAATAAACTTCTACATTAGCTTGGGTAGCTATGACATATGGTTAGATGTCACTCATAGCTTGTGAGTTCTTCTAGATGATTAAATGTAGTCATCAAAGAAGAAGGTGAATTAAAATGAAGTTTCAATTCACCAAGTGATTGAATTAAATATAATCAAATTGGATTGATGCCAATCACCTCACTGCCTTGCTAATTAGAACCTAAAAGATTGTTCACCAATACACTATGGTAGTGAGTAATTAATGGGTGATGGAAACAATTAATTGGATTAATTATGTGTTGTTATTAATTTAGAAAGTCTAAAGAAATAATAAAGCGATAAAGATCGTTCTGGGCTTAAGGAAACGTTCGGGTTTAATTGGGCCTATTGGGCCTAAACCCATTGGGCTTTTATTCAAGCATTGGATGACTTGAAATAATAAAAGCCCAAAGCCCAAACAACACAAAGAGGGCCGGCCACTTTAGGTAAGAAAGGGTGAGATATTTAGTCAAGTTGTTGACTAGGTTTCTTTTGTCTATTTAAGGAACTTTATAAAGATATTGTTCATTAGGGTTTTTGTGAGTTTTTGAACAACAAAGAGGCAAAAGAAAAAAGCTCTCTTGAACCACAAAGGCCGGCCACTTAGGGGTGTTTTTACTAACATATCTTACACCCTTTTGGTTATTCCTTCATCCTTCTCACTACACTAGTGGGTGAGGATCTTTAGAGGTTTCCTACTTTGGAAACTTGAAGAGAACCTAGGAGCACTCATTCTAACAAAGTGGAGGAGGCAAGGAGGGAAGCTAGGCTCAAGGAGTTCAAGGAACAAAGGGCTTGGAGGTGGTCCATCCTTGGTCTCAAGTCTAGATCAAGAGGTATAAGACTAAACCTTCACTTTGTTCTTCTTTATAAAATTGTTTTTGATGCATCATATATAAACCTATGAACCTTGAAGGGGATTTGCATGACTATAGCTTTGATAATATGTTATAAATGCTTCCGCTGCTTTCGTATATGAAATATGATTTGTATATGCATGATAGTCATATTGAAATCCCATACATGAATCTCATTAATTTCCCTTCAAGAAGGCGTTTCATCATTTAGTTCGAAATGCTAGAACTGATGCCCATTTCATTCAAAGCATGCTATTGATTTGCATAACACATATTCAAGATGAAGTTGTGTAGTGACCACGACCAAAGCCAAATTGCCGTGTATCCTACTTCATTATATGTTTAAGTTTAACCTCGTTGAGCCTTGTGTAACCTATGTTCTTTGTTAACCCACACTATCCTTACCTAGCCTAGTTTTAGGACCATCCATACCCTTGTTCTTGAAGCATAGTAAAGCATGACTTAAAATGAACTCCTTTTTTATCAATGTATTACATAAACCAAGTGTGGGGGAAGTGATTCTTGTGTGTGTGTGTGTGTGCCAAAATCCGTAATAAGGCACGGGTAGAAAAGAAAAAAAAAAGAAAAAGAAAAGTTGTGAAAAGAGTGAAAAAGAGTTGAAAAATATATGAGAAAGAGCTCTAAAGTGTTGATTGTTGAAGAAAGGGTCCAAGGCATTGAATTCGACTGTAAGTGTTGCATGAATCTTCCCTTTGTGTTTAAAAGTTGATTTTTGCATTCTAAAGTGAATTCCAAGTGTCAATTTCATTACTTTGCTTACTATCGCTTGAAGAACGTTTGTTATCCCTATCCTTTCTTTGTTAGCCATTACCCCCAAGCCCCATTACAACCCTTAACTTCATCTTGAGTGTTGTGTGTTTCAATTTGTGGAGTTTGAAATTGGTATGAGCATATGGTGTCACTAGTTCTCGCATCTAAGTAGTAGCATTCCATTCATGAGATCATATTTAAACATGCTTATTAACTCCAGAAATTGCTTTCTTTGTTGTAACATATGTGAGTACTAGTCTTTCATGTTTACATCAATCTTCTCACATATAACTAGTGTAAGGTGTGTAGTCAGAAAATGTGCGTGAAAATAGAGAGTATCTAGTAAGGAATTGAGGGAATTCTCTAAGGCATGTTACTACATTCAAAATGTTGTTTTAATTGATTAAATGTGAACTAGTGAATGGTAATTATGATTAAGTATGCTCGAGGGTAAGGATTGCTTAAATCTATGTAAGTGATGATCTTTGGCATGTCATGTTTCATTAAAAATCCCTTAGGCAAATGTTGAAAGGCTAGGTTGTGTTTTGTTTGTTTTGATTCGTTTTGTTTTGCTCGAGGACTAGCAAAAGCTAAGTGTGGGGGAATTTGATAGGAGCATATTTATGCGACTTAGTTAGCTTGTTCTTGTGCATTTATGTTGTTATGTCTTAGTTAATTATGTATTTTAAGCTATTTTCGTGTGTTTGTAGGTCCTAATAACAAAGTTGGCAAGAAAGTGCATTTTGGAGCATTTTGAAACATTTTTGGGCCAAGATTGGATTGCATGCACATGGAGACATGAGGATGGACGTTTTTGAAGATTAGAAGGCTGGAAATCAGCATGTGTGTGTGCAAATGTGTTGATTTTGGGCTGAAATGGTGAAGAGCATGTGTGTGCAAATGCAAAGAGGAACACACACATGCAAAGACACTCATTACCACAACATCCATCCACTACACCCATTACATCCACTCATTACCACAACACTCATCCACTACACCCATTACATCCACTCATTACCACAACATTCACCCACTACACCCATTACATCCACTCATTACCACAACATTCACCCACTACACCCATTACATCCACTCATTACCACAACACTTACCCACTACACCCATTACATCCACTCATTACCACAACTCCATACACACCTCTCCCTAGCCTATAAATACATCCACCCTTCACCATAACTAGGAGATCCATGAGAAGACACATTATGCCGCAAGGCAGAGTCTTTTCTCCTTAACCATTCATTCACCCATTCACGCCTAAAACAGATTCCCACTTTTTGCCGCACCCTTCCTTCACCATTCTCCATAGTTTCTGACCTTAATCAACCCTTGTCGCACCATACATCCATCCTAACCATAATTCCATCCTTCTAGACCATCCATAATCCCCAAAACCCACCACCAAAACTTGTGCCGCAATCAAGGAAGGGAAGGAAAGTTTTAGGTGTTTTCTTTCTTTTGTTTTCAATGTATAAACTTGTTATTCTTTGCTTTGCGATTATGAGGAACTAAACCCCTTTTGGCTAGGGGGAGATTCAAAGCCATGAACATACTTGCAATATGAATTGATTACCTTCAGTTGTGATTTCATAAGTTGTGAATTCAATTTGTTTAACTGCTTGATTGATAACTTATTCGTGTATATTTATTAAGAGTGCACACTTAGTTTGCATGCATGAATATGATGCTAGAGTATAAGGGAGTTTCACCTAATAGTTACAAACTTATATTCACAAGTAGTGGATGTCGCTTATAAACGATCCCGTTAAATGAATTCTTGGCAGGAGTTTCATGCTCATCATAGTAACGAATGCCTCGTCAATACTTATAGTTTTCATGATGCTTAAAGATCTTTGATTGTATCTTTATTGTGCTGTTCACGTAAAGAACTTTTGAAGAATGCTTTGAATTGTTGTATGCGCTTTCCCATCCAATTCAATAACTTAAGGAGAACTTGAAGGTTAATTTAAGCAGACCTAATTAATCTGGGGTGTTGAGTTTCATGATTTATCGAAAGAACAACTGAAAATTGGTTTATGTGCAAGTGTGTCATGTGTGGAGAAGAACCCTCTAGCTAGCCCATCATCCATAGTTTACCCAAATTCGTCCAAAATCTGTTTTAGTTTACAATTTGTTTGTTTTGTTTTCAAATTCGTCAAAATCAAATCCCCTTTTACTTTAAAGTGTTTTATTAGTCAAAATCTGTTTTGATTTGTGTTTTTAAGTGTCTTGAGTCAAGTTAGAACCTAATTTCGTCCAAAACCATCCCTAGAGTCAGTTTAGAGTCTAATTCATTATTTTAAGCTGTTTTGAGTCTTTTAAACTAGTTTTGAATCTTTTTAGTTTGTATTGCATCTTTTGAGTCTAGTTTGGTGTTTTAAACTTAATTTTACGTTTTTAAGTCAGTTTCAAGTGTTTTAGCAATCCCTCATAATCCTCGGCCTAGAACGATCCCTACTTACATTCTTTACTACAATTGACAACAAGAGGGTTTAATTTGTGTGTTAAGTTAATTTTTGCAGCAAGTAGTAACTGGAAATCAAGTTATTTGCATACATGTCATGTGTGGAGAAAAAGCATCTAGCTATCCCATCCATCATCTTATTTCTCACATTTGTTTTACAATCTATCTAGTTTTTCATACTTGTTTGTTTGTTACAAGTTCATCCAAATCAAAACCCCCCTTTTAGTTTCTTGTTTCAAAGTGTTTCAAATCTGTTTTAGTTTGTGCTTTTAAGTGTTTTGATTCGAGTAGAAGTAAATTTTCGTCCAAAGTCATTCCTAGTGTCTAGTTTAATTTTATTCAGTTGTTTTAAGTTGTTTTGATTATTTTAAGTTTGCTTTGAGTCTTGTGAGTCTTGTTAAGTGTTTTTAATTTTTGTTTCATGCTTTTGAGTCAGTTTAGAGGTTATTAGCAAGCCCTCCTAATCCCCGGTCCAGAACGATCCCTACTTGTACTTATACTACAATTGTCAAAAGAGGGTTAAATTTGTGTGTAAAGTTAATTTTCGCATCAGGAACAGAGATTCATCCAAGGCCTAGAGAATGGTCCGGAAAAAATATTTTAGCACACTTGAATCGTTTGGATTTTGGTTCGTTTAGCAAATCGGTAAATAAGACCCGACCAGACACCCATCTAAAATGGACACACAAAAGTATGTTGTTTGAGCTGCCGTACTGGTCCAAATTGAAACCACGCCACATCCTTGATGTTATGCATGTTGAGAAGAACGTGTTTGATACGCTGATTGGAACTATGTTAGACATTGAGGGAAAGACGAAGGACATAATCAAAGCTCGCATCGATTTGGAGCGAATGGGAATAAGGCCATGTTTATAGATGACGAGCAAGGGTGAGATACCCTAAAAAGTGCTAGCTTCTTTTTCAGTAAAATCGGAGAAGATGAAAGAGTTTTTAAAGTTCTATCATCCATAAAGTTTCCAGATGGGTATGCTTCAAATATCGAATGATGTGCAAACTTAGATGGGGGCAAATTTCTGGGCTTCAGACTCACAATTGTCATGTTGTACTACAACGCCTGCTCCCGATTGGTATTCGACGCCTATTGCTAGAAGATGTGGTGAAGCCGATTCTATTGTTGGGGAGATTTTTTTCTCAATTATCTACTAAGACGTTGCAAAAATCTGATGTACAATAGTTACGCACTGACATTGTCGAAGTCCTATGCAAGTTTGATCAAATATTTCCTCCTTCTTTCTTCCCAAGCATGATCTACATGATGATTCACTTGCCAGATGAGGCATTACTTGCCGAACCCATCAACTATCAATGGATCTATCAATCAAAAGGTATAAAGTCCTTTCTCATTAATTAATTTGTGATCAATTGATGATTTAACTTATTTGAATCATCACAATTTTATTTTTGCAGATTATTAGGTGAGTTAAAAGAAGAGTGTAGGGAACAGGGTGAAGCCCGAAGGATCAATTGTGGGGGCTTGGGTGGCATTTGAGATGAACACATTTTGGCTATGTACTTACAAGATGTTGAGACGGCGTTCAATCAACCACACTATAAGGCGATTCGGTCACCGAAAGGGACATGCAAGTAAGTTGTTTAGGTTTTTATTGTTGGGAGTTGATCGTGATGACAAGCTTTGTACTCAAAACAGCGGTGTACATGTCCCAGGAGTGGGAGATATTGCAGACATTGATTTCTATGGCAAACTAACAAGTGTGGTTCAATTGATTTACAAAGACCTTTGCCAAATCATCATTTTTAAGTGTCATTCGTTCGATACAGACCCTAGTAGGAATGGGAGTGTTAAACAGGACGATGGTTTACTATCGGTGAACACTACCCGATGTTGGTACAGTGAAGACCTGTACATTTTGGCAACTATGGCCAAATAAATTTTCTACATGATCTAAAGGTCGGGAGGGGATGGAAAGTTGTTCAGAGGATTGATCATAGAGAGGTGTATGATATTCTGAACCGAGATCTTGAAGACCATGGCGATGACAACAACTTTGCCAACTAACTCCCCGAAACTTCGACACAAATTGGTGCAGAAACACTTTAGGATACCAATATTGTCCAAGAACCATTTCAGGTAGTTGGAGGTCCTCATCAAAATTCATATAGACTTAATTACACTTGATCTTTGAAGTCTCCCAAGATACAATCCACCTAAGGGCGGATGATGTTGTTGATGTACCAACGGATGAGGATGAATGGGATATTGAAAGTGATCAAAGTGAAGATAGTGATATTTATTGTACTGAGGATGAGGATTAAGGACTTTTGACTTATATGCAATGCAATTAAGTGTATTTAATTTTTTGTGTATAAACAAATTTTAATGTTTAAATTTGTAATTGGATAAAGGATTTAAAAAAAAACAAATTAAAGTCAATTCAAAGCGACGAACACTAGAAAGTCGTCGCTCATAACGTAATAGCGCGACGAAAACAAGAAAATTCGTTGCTCAATGTAGGTTTACGCGACGCAAGGGACACATTCATCGCATTTGGTGGTTTGCATGATGCAACAAGTTCAGTTTGTCACGCAAGGTCTTCAGAATTTCCCAAAATCAAAATATGGGGGCCTTTTTTTTTAAAATGTTCATTAAACATTGGGCAATGAATGAGGGTAAATCGTCGTGCAATACCGTATTGCGCGACAAATAAGATAACTTCGTAGCTACAGGTCCTTCAAAATTCCCAAATGAAAATGTAGGCGCCTTTTTTAAAAAATGTTCATTAAATATTGCGCGACGAAATGTGCTATATTTGTCACACTTTTTACTTATATGCGACGAATGTTTTCCTTTTGTCGTGCATTGATCTCAAATTAACCAAAAATAGGGCGGGTTTTTTTAAAAGTTCATTAAAACTGAGCGACGAATGTGTTCATCGCACAAAGTCCTTCGCATTATTAGTTCTAGAGAGCCTTTGTTTCTCATTTTCTAGAACCTCTATCTCACTCGAACTTTCTCACTCCAACCTCCAACCTTCTCTCCGTACAACTCTCTCTCTCCCCCTCGAACTTTCTCTCTCCCTACAACTCTCTCTCTCCCCCTCGAACTTTCTCTCTCCCTACAACTCTCTCTTTCTCTCGAGCTTTCTCTCCCTACAACTCTCTCTCTCTCTCTCTCTCAACTCTCATGCAATTCGTTTTTTTTCTTCATTTGTTAATTATTTTTGATGCATGGTTTTTGTGGATTGATTACATATTATGTTTGAAATGTGCCCTAAAACCAATCATATGATGATACTTTACGAACATTTCACATGTTAAACTAATCTAGTTTAATATAAAGGACAAAGATTATTGTTTAAAGCCGTCTCATTTAAATGTTATATGCTTAAACAATAAGTCCAAGGAATATGCAATTAGCAAAAATGTGATCTAAAGAAGTTAGATTCATGAGACCATTCTCTTTCATATACATATCCCAAATGTTCTTGATCATAGGATTGCCAATTGGGCATTGACAGTTCGTTAAGATCAGTGCGTGCTATGTCTTCTCTCAGGGAGGGTGACTGATCTTGAGTCGTTGGTGTGACTAACACCAAGAGAAGTACGTAGGTGCTTAATAGAGAATGAGTCCATTGAATGCGATCAACAAGGAGTTCTCATACTCATGTCACATGAGAACTCATGGTTAGGATAATGCAAAGTAGCCATTTGACCTGAGGCATCATAGTTGTCTTGTGGTTAGGTCCTTGATCTTTGACTATGTCAAAGTCACTCGATCAAAGGGTGTCCACGGTATGGTTGGGGTTAAGCTACTAAGCCATGGAGGCAAGTGAATGCGCAACAAGGGATCTCTAACCTTCGAACTGTTTGAGGGAGAATACTCTATGATATGATTAAGAATCTCTGGCCAGAGTATGAATGAGATTTAGGAAGTCGTTCCAAATCACATTCAAGGTAATCATATAAGTAAATGAATCACATTGGATAATAGACATGAATAAACTATCAAACCAAACAATGTGGTCAAGAGTATTGTATTAGACAAAGACCGTTTTGCATTGGAATCCTAAACTGAATAGGTTCTCCACGTATTCTGATTAGCTTGGGTAGCCATGACATACTGCTAGGTGTCACTCATGGTTTGTGGAAGTCCTAAAGGTGTATAATCACTAAAGGGAGAATTGAAAGTAAGTTTCAATTCACAATCGATTTGAAGAGTTCGAATCGCCCATTGCCTCGCTAAAAGGAACCTAATGGATCGCACACCATGTAAGGTAATGATTGAAGGATATAACGAAGATGAATAAGGACAATTAAATAGTTTAATTGTATATGGCAAGGATTAATTAAACGTTAATTAATCTAGAACGAAAGGTTCGTTTGAGGCCTTAAGTTAGTTTTGGGTTTCGGGGCACAAAAGGGTTTTGGTCCACAAGGCACATAAGGTTTAAGTTGTGTGACAACTAAAACAAAATGGGCAATTAACCCACTAAAAATAGGGAAGCCGGTCATGCTTAGAGAGGGAGTGGGTTTTGGAGTTATTACAAGTTTGCCACTCCATTGAATGTATGTATAAATGTGACTTTATAGCCTTTTCTTCATTAGGGTTTTCTTGAGGAAATTGGAGAGAACAAAAGCTCTCCTTTTTTCTCTCTAGGAGGCCGGCCACCATGGGGGATTTACTGGCATCTAATTCTTCCATGGTCACTCATCTTCTTCCTTAACCATCCTTGGTGTCGAAACTTAGAGGTCTCCAACTTTGGGGACTTTTGGAGAACCCAATCCTTCCATCCATATCCAAGAAGACATGGAGCCAAGAAGCAAAGTTCCTCCATCCAAATCCATGGAGCCAAGGAGCAAGGTGACAAAGGAAAGAAGGCCCACACATGGGTGATTAACCTTTGCTAAGCAAAGAGGTGCTTCAAAGGTATAAAGTTTCTCAACTCACTTTGTTTTGAGTTGAGTCTTGGTTCACCATAACTATTAGGCTTTGAATTTCATGGCTTAAGTTGTGTTTTTGAGTGCATACAAGCATGATTCCGCCTTTTAATTGTTAATAGCATGCATAGATGTTGCTCAAATGAACTTGTTTTCACAAATATTTCCTTCATATTAGGGTATTAGGCATTAGGGGTTACGGATTTAGGGATTTTGTCAATTTGGGGATTTAGGGTCTATCTAATTTTGGAGATTTAGGGTTTATCTCAATTTGGGGGATTCAAGGATTTCAAAATTGATGATTTAGGGATTTTAGAAATAGGGAATTTAGGGATTTCAAAATTTGGGGAGTAGGCTCGGGTGGGTGTTGGGGATAGGTGGTGGGGGGTAGAGGTTGGGTTGGAGTGGCGGGGTCTGAGTCATCGAGGGTTGGGTAAGGGTGGCGCGGGGCGGGGTGGGGGTTGCGTAGGGTTAAAATTTTAAATTTCATAACTTTTTACGTAAAGGTGGGGCTAAGAAACGGAAGATCATATGCGGGACATATACCCACGTATGTTCTTTGATTATTGATTTGTTATGTGAAATTTCAGGGACGAAATTTTCTTAAGGGGGGTAGATTGTGACCACCTATCCCAATTTATTATATAATTTCTCCTCGAGCGTGTAAAGTGACGAATATGCCCTCGTTGGCTAAGTGACGTGGATGTGTATATGCAATTTTAAATTATTATTTTCGCTGCCGTAATTAAATCGTACTCGACATCTCGAGTGTGTTGAAGCGAGTTAATATCGAATTGGAGCCATAACAAAAAAGTTACGATTATTTAGGTGCGTAAATGGGAAAATTGTGGACCAATTATATAGGCTTCTATTTCTTTAAGCCCAATCAGATAATTTGTTTTTCTTCTTTTGGGCCAATTAAAATTAGCTCTCTCTCTCTCTCTTAGCCAATCAGAACACACACACACATATACTCACTCTTCCTTTTCTATCTCTCCTTCTTGACTCTTCTCCCTCCGTACACCCGAGACACCCCATATACACAATCATCATCAAACTCACACGTATCGAACTTTTGGAAACCACCAACATCCTCCTCTCGACCACACGATCACCTTTTTCGTTTTGGTGAGTTTTAGCTCGGAAACTAGAAGCTCCAACGAGGAGTTAGTTTGCTCCGGCACGATCACAGATGATTTACAAGGTTTTGAGGCTCGGGATGGTCTCTATGCAACTTCCCTAGCACTTTAGAGTAGATTTGGAGTGGAGTGGACATCAGAATAGGTGAGTTTGAAGAGTTGCGGAGTTGGCCAGATTTTCCAAGGAATTCTCTGATTGTTTTTCGTTGGATTTTGGACTTCTAATAGGTACGAACGTGTTCTACTCTTCGAGAACTTCAAATCCATATAAAATTCATGGATTTTGGTCAAGAAATGAAATAGATATAAAGCTTTGAAAATTTTCCAAAAACCGACGTGTGCAGGTGGCGGAGACTGGCGGGTGATCGGAGAAGAAGAAGGTATATTCCGTTAACTTTCACAAAAAATTCTAATGGCATTAGGTAACGCATTTACCATTTAACATAATATTCCGCCTATTTTGACGGAATATTCCTAATGTTGTTAGGGTTTCCGTTAGAGTGCCGTGCACGTGCCTACGCGTGCCTGGTGCGTGTGGTTGTGCCTTGGCCAGCTCGTAAGGGTGCGTCCGGTGTCCAAAAATCTTTCTAAAAATTTGTGTGGGTTCGTATCATCGAGTAGATCACGTTCGTATATTCAAACCTTACATTTGAGCAAACTATGAGGAGTTATTTCTGGATTTCGTATATGTGCTAATTAATTAACGTAAAAATAGTTGTATTGCATATAGGTGAGACGTACCCCGAGGATGAGCGTGGACAAGCGAAGCCAGGGGGCTACGATCCTACTACTTATCAGTGAGTGGGCATTTGTTTTCTATATATATGCAGTTTCCAGAAACGTTTTTATATGGAACTATGCTTGCTTGCCATGTTGTAAATAAGTTACATTTTAAATATTGCATTGTTACACTTGTGAATTGTATTGTGTGATGCTGCGGAGACTCAGGTAAGCTTCAAGTGAGTATTATGTGATTGAATAGGTTGTATCGCATTGGTATGCACACATTTATTTAGAGCTCATCATGGCTGCACCCCGATATTAGTGCTTCCGCTTGGGGCTAGGGCAGCCTTCATGTGATAGTTCACCTCCCGCACAACACGCTCACCTTAGATCCAAGTCTGGTGCCAGCCTGTCGTACAGACCACAATAGGTGGTTTCGACTCGTAGGGGACCCATGAATTATCACACAGCCTTCACGTGATCGTAGCACTTGAGCTTACATATTTATACCCAGCTTGTCGTACAAGTCACACTAGATGACTCTAATTCATGTGCTAGCCTAGATTGATGGGCTAGAGGTCCAGTCGTACAGGTCACGTTAGGTGACTTTGACTGGCATACTATTTTATATTGGTTTCACACCTGGCTTACATTTATTATTGCTGAGATATTATGACATGGCATACTTCAGTTTTCGCTGCTCTTGTGCATTCATTTTCATACCTACGTAGTAGTATTTTTTGGAAACTATATGGGTTTTACGAAGAGGGGTTATTATATTCATAAAGATAAATACGTTTTTAAACACTTTGTTTTTGCCCACTCACCCTTCTGTTTTGCGCCCCTCCAGGTTCTAGGTAGCTATTCATCTTTGGTGGCTCACAAGGACTACTTGGCGGTTCTGAAGTTCTACTAAATAAAAGTAGGGATCTTTTCCCTGTTTGTATAATTAGTACTTAGTTAGTTCGACTGCACTTTCGTTTTACCTATGCTATGATATGTATGTATCTTATACTTGATCACTTTCACACACTTACATATTATATCTAGTTAAATAAGTATAGTTTTGGTTTTTATTTATTCGTATTTTCTTATTATTATCACTTCTATTGCGCACTTGGCCACGTCACCCTCACGTGACGGCCAGAACATCTCGACTCCAGTCGGGGTGTGTCAGTTTGGTATCAGAGCCTAGGCTTGGGAGTCATGCGTTCTTCGTTTGTGTTATAGGTCTTAATCATTTTTTATCTCTTATGTTAGAACCATGCCACCTCGTAAAAAGCCACGTACTTCTTTTGAGTTTGATTTTCCAGATATTGGAAAACTTGGTGAAGCTATTGCTAGTGCTATTCAGTCCTCACTACACCCTCCCTAGAGGAGCCCCTTGGAGATTGTATATAAATTGAAGATAAATGATTTCTTGGGCAATGAACGGTCCAAATGAGCTGAGCTTTGGCTCAACCATGTTGAGAAAACCTTTCTGGTGATGCAACGACAAGGAAATCGTTCAGATGACAGATGGGTCGAGACAACCACTTGGTTGTTGTGTTTGGAGGCTGCATCATGGTGGAAACAGGAATCCTATCCATTGTCAGCTGAAGATGCCACAAATTAGGAGATTTTCAAGCATCTATTTCATAAGAGATTTATACCTTCGGAGTATTTGGATCATAAGAGGGATGAATTCTCATAACTGAAGCAAGGGAAAATGTCAACCACTGAGTATCATCGAAAGTTCACTAATTTGTCCCGATATTGTCCAGAGATTGCAGCAAATCCTGCTGAGATGCTCTGACGTTTTAAGAAGAGTACTCGCAAGAAGTTGCGTTCTATGGCGACTTCGACTTCCTGTTCTACATATCAATAATTCTTCGAGGTTTTACTCCAGGTTGAGGATTCCGAGAATGTTCTGGATGATAGTGATGAGGAGGAAGAAAAATGTAATGCTCAGAAAAATAATACTAATAAAGATAAAGGGCAGTCCTCATATGGTCTTCGTAAAACACAGAATTTTAAGCGAAGTGGCAATAATTTTGGTTCATCCAGTGGTGGTTCGAATTCTGCTATGCTGCGGAGGGGCGACAAGTTCACAGGTGGTTCCCAATTCCAGAGGCAAAGAAATCCTAACAGTTCTAGTGCTTCACTTTGTTGTAGGTGTAATAATCATCATTTTAGGGAGTGTAAACAAGGTGGTAGTGGTAGATGTTTCACTTGTGGTCAGACAGGGCATCAAGCTAATCAGTGTCCACAGAATTAGCAGAAACCTTAGCCCCCTGCATTACCGCCTGCAGTCTCTATTCAGCAGATTCAAGGACCTAGTGGCTATACTCCGATAGGTTATGGTGGTGCTTACCACTATCAGGGAGATGTAGCTCTGTATTCCGGGGGAGCATACCAGTATCCAACTGATCCATATTATCAGAGTAGTTATCCATAGTACCAGGGAGGCTATACGCCGTTTGTGCCGTATCAAGGCGGTGGACCACAGTGGTATAGTGGAGGAGAGTCCCAGAACCTTGATGTTGCTTCTAACATTGCTGGTTCGATGAGGCAGCCTAATCAGCCTAGTCAGGGACGAGGTAATCAAGGAAATAGAGGTCATGGAGGTTGGCAGCAGAGGTAGGGTCGTGTTCACCACATCACTCTGCAAGGCGTTCATAGTAACCCTAATTTGATTATGGGTACATTGAATATTCTTGGTCATTTTGCTAGAGTATTAATTGATTCAGGTGCAACGCATTCTGTTATTTCTCATATGTTTGCTCAAAAGAATCAACCACACCCTACTCCCCTCGGTGAAGGGAAATTTATGAGATTTCATATGGGATTTCAAATGACTAGCATGCATATACAATTCAAAATTTATATACGAAAGCAACGGAAGCATGTTAACACATAATATCAAAGCTATAGTCATGCAAATCCCCTTCAAGATTCATAGGTTTATATAAGATGCATCAAAACATTTAAGTTAAGAACAAAGTGTAGGAATAGATCTATACCTCTTGATCTAGATTTTAGACCAAGGATGGACCACCTTCAAGCCCTTTATTCCTTGAACTCCTTGAGCCTAGCCTCTCTCCTTGCCTCCTCCACTTTGTTAGTATGAGTGCTCCTTGGTTCTCCTTTAGTCTCCAAAATAGAAGACCTCTAAAGATCCACACCCACTAGTGTAGTGAGATGGATGGAGGAATAACCAAAAGGGAGAGAAGATGATTAGTTCAAACTCCCTTATGGTGGCCGGCCTTTGGGTGTTAAGAGAGAGATATTTTCTTTTTCTCTTTTGTTGTTTTGAACACACAAAACCCTTATGAACAATATCTCTATAAAGTTCCTTTTATAGAACAAAGAAACCTAGTCAACTACTTGACTTCCTCTCTCTCCCTTTCCCTTTATGTGGCCGGCCCCCTTTGTGTTGTTTGGGCTTTGGGCTTTTATTTATTTCAAGTCATCCAATGCTTGAATAAAAGCCCAATGGGTTTAAGCCCAATGGGCCCAATTAAACCCGAACGTTTCTTTAAGCCCAAAACGATCTTATATCGCTTTTATGATTTCTTTAGACTTTCTAATTAATCACAACACTTAATTAATCCAATTAATTATTTCCATCATCCATTAAATACTCACTACAAGATTGTATCGGTGTACAATCATTTTAGGTTCTAACTAGCAAGGCAGTGAGGTGATTGACATCAATCCAATTGATTATATTTAATCCAATCACTTAGTGAATTAAAACTTCCTTTTAATTCACCTTCTTCTTTAACGACTACATTTAATCATCTAGAAGAACTCACAAGCTATGAGTGACATCTAACCATATATCATGGCTACCCAAGCTAATGTAGAATTTATTCGGAGAACCTATTCAGTTGGAATTACAATGTAATTCGATCCTTCTCTAAAACAATACTCTCAATCACATTACTAGGGTATGGATTTATTATGTCAAACCCCTAATGTGATTATTCCCTTTTTATATGATTCTATTGAGTCGTATAGGGACCGCTTTCCTTTATTACGCTCAATACTTCGGCCGAAGATTCCCGAATCATATCTTAGAGTATTCTTCCCCTCTTAACGAGGATTAGAGATTCCTTGTTGCGCATTCACTTTCCTTCATGACTAAGTGGCTTAACCCCAACTATGCCATGGACACCCGCGAATGGGGTGACTTTGACATAATCAAAGATCAAGTACTTAACCACATGATAACGACGATGCCTCAGGTCAAAGGACTACTTACATTATTCCAACCATTAGAGTTACTTGCTTGACATGTGAGTAGACCTCCATGCAAGTATTCTCGTTCGATTGTGTTCAGTGAACTCATTCCCTTAATGAGCACCTACATACTTGTCTTAGTGTCACTACACGAATGGGATGAGATTTTCCATCCTTCCAATTGAAGCGGACATAATATGTACCGGTCTTTGCATTGTCAGTATCCCTCCGACAATCCTATGATCAGGAACCTTTTTGGACATGATGGTTATGTGAAGAAGGTCTCTGTAGTCTAACATCATTAGATTACTTCTTCAATCAATCCATTGTCCATGGATTCACTATTTAGGACATATATCGTTTATTGAGATAGTCCTAATTAGTATCTTTGCCATTTGATGTATAAGAGTCATCTATACATCCATTCATTTGTCCTGAAAGGTTTCTTCCAAAGATTGACTTTCAGGGCATATTTCCAACAATCTCCCACTTGCACTAAAGTCAATCACTAGTGTATCTCATACATAATAGTTGAGAGAGCTTATGCTCGTAGGTTAACTTGGTTATGTATTAATCCTTTTTATTTAAAAGGGATTTACTTATCAAATGTTTCCAAAACATTTGATGATGTCTCTTTTGAAGGAAATTTTGTGAAAAACATGTTCATTTGAATAACATCATATAGCATGCAATTAACAAATTAAAGGCGGAATCATGCTTTCATGCATTCAAAAACAAAACATCAACCATGAAATTCAAAGCCTAGTAGATTGGTGAACCTTGACTCAACTTTTAAATCAACATTTATTAGTTGAGAAATATTTACCTTTGTAGATTCCTCTTTGCATATGCAAAGGATAATCACCCAAGAGATAGGGCCTTCATTCCTTGCTTCTTAGCTCCATGGATTTGGTTGAAAGAATAGGATTCTCCAAGTTCCCAAAATAGAGAACCTCTAAAGATTCTACACCAAGGTTGGATTGGAGAGGAAATGAGTGACCTTGAGGAAATAGAATTGCTAGACAATATCCCCCAAGGTGGTTGGCCTCTTAGAGAGAAATGGAAGCTTTGTGTTCTCACCAATTTTCTCTAAAATCAACAACTTATGAATTTTAGGTTATAAAGTTCTTTATATAGTCACTTCTTTAAATGACCTAAAGAACCAAAAACCCTAATTCAACACTAAAGGGATTTGGGCTTTTGGGCCTTTGTGAATCTTTATTCATTAAGTTGTCATACAACTTAAGTCAATGGGCTTTGACGTTCGAAGCCCATTGGGCCTTAAGGTCCAAAACTATCCCGAGGTCTTTTAACGAACTTATTCGTTTGATTAATTAACATATTAATTAATCCTTGCCATAAATAATTAAACCATTTAATTCATCTCCTTTGTTTCTTCAATCTCCACCTTACTCGGTGTACGATACATTAGGTTCCTTTTAGCGAGGCAGTGGGCGATTAAAACAATTTTACATCGATTGTGAATTGAAACTTACTTTCAATTCTCCCTTTAGTGATTACACACGTTTAGGGCTTCCACAAACCATGAGTGACACCTAGCAGCATATCATGGCTACCCAAGCTAATCAGAAGAGGTAGAGAACATATTCAGTTTAGGATTACAAATGCAATACGGTCTTTCTCTAATCTAATACTCTTGACCACATTGTTTGGTTTGATAGTTTATTTATTCATGTCTACTATCCAATGTGATTCATTTGCATTTTATGATTACCTTGATGTGATTTGGAACGCATTCCCCAATCTCATTCATACTCTGGCCAGAGATTTTAATCATATCATAGAGTATTCTCCCTCAAGCCAATTGAAGGTTAGAGATCCCTTGTTGCGCATTCACTTGTCTCCATGACTAAGTGGCTTAACCCCAATGATGTCGTGGACACCCCGATGGGGTGACTTTGACATAATCAAAGATCAAGGACTTAACCACAAGACAACAACTGTGATGCCTCAGGTCAAAGGACTAATTTGCATTATCCCAAACATGAGTTCTCATGTGACATGAGTATGAGAACTCCTCGTTGATCGTGTTCAGTGGACTCATTCTCTATTGAGCACCTACGTACTTGTCTTGATGTCACACACACCAATGACTCGAGACTAGTCACTCTCCCTGAGAGAAGGCATAGTACATACTGATCTTATCGGACTGTCAATGCCCAATTGGCAATCCTATGATCAGGAACGTTTAGGATGTGTCTACGAAAGAATGATCTCATTAATCTAACTTCATTAGATTGCATTCTCCCAATCACATATTCCTTGGACTTTATCGTTTAAGCATATAACATTTATATGAGACGTCTCAAACAATAATGTTTGCCCTTTATATGTAAACTAGATTAGTTTAACATGTGAAATATCCGTAAAGTATCATCATATGAATGGCTTTAGGGCACATTTCCAACAATCTCCCACTTGCACTAGAGCCAATCAGCTTGGTCATCTGTTATGATTCCTCTTCTGTAGTCATTTCCTAAATGGCTGAATAGTAGGCCTAGGAAATGAATATCTATATGTTATCCATAGAAGCAACCTTGAGAATATCGACGTCACCATTATACATGATTCCCAATCATGTGGTTCAGTCTCTCATATGAGTTCGGATCTTGATGAGACCTTGATTCCCAGGCTTGAGCTATCGCCCCATTAGTGTCATACACTTTCTGGTTGGAACCGAATAGAGAGTTCATAAATGAACTTTCCCATCCAAACAACATTGTTGTAAACTTCTATATATGGCAATATATTTTGCATTTATAATGGAACACACTAAAGTCATTACTTTAATGTTTCCATCCAAATATCTCTTTAGTCATAATAAAGAGGTATCTGTTAATCTCTTCATTCATAATGAAGAAACATTCAACGATGGATTAGATTCATAATCTAACACATTTACGCTTCCTTTACGTTACTCTAATTCTTCCTCATTCTTCGAGGAACCTATCCTTTAGTATTTCTTAAATACTTAAGGATTCACTTGACAGTTGCCATGGTTCTGATCCTGGGCTTGCATTGATATCGCCTTGTACCTTTCTTGGTACAACTTATATTAACGTTTTTCATACAATATGAAATACGTAAATCACCTTTCTGCGTATGCATAAAGGATTCTCTTTATGCAATATTTCTTTGGGAGTCAAAGGGTACGTTCCCTTTGAGAAGAGCTACCTCCTAGTCTCACTAGAGTTGTTCTTCTGATTGAAGTTTATCATCATATGAGAAACTTCCTAGCATATTTTGTCTATTATTAGGGCATGATATAATCCAATTATATCCTAAAATCTATCATTATAGATTTCCATCCCATGTATATAGACTATGTCTCCCATATACATTCTATCGTTATAGAAAGTTTAAAGTCATAACTTTAACGAAAAAGTATTCTTTTCATTTCCAAAATTAATATATCATATATATATTCTAAATTTTAGGAACATGATTAACTCCCACTAATCTTTTGTAAACCTAGTAAACAAAAGATTCATTTACATCTTTATGAGAATTCAAACGTTTTGATCTTTCTCTCATAAGACGCTTATGGCTCCCACTAGCTTGCTAAGATCCATTATGGTTGGATCTCTACAACTTACATGTCTTTGTGATTCATAGTTTTAGACATAAATTATCAAGACTATCTTAATAATGGTTTCGGAAACCTATATCATGTCCAAAAATTGAATCACCATTTAGTTGTAGCTAGCAATCTTCGAATTAATTGAAACTAAGACTACATCAAAGATGGTTCCTTCAAAGTCAACCATTCTCTTTGATTGTAGTCACCTTAAGCTACCAATTAGCTATGAAGGTTTCATTATTTCTGGTCAAATGGTACTTTACCATTTCCTTGAGTATATGTTGTATATACACTCAATGTAGTCATAAAGTTCAAACCATTCAACTGAGACGGTTTAAAATTCTTTTTGACTACCTTGGAGCTTGTGGTATAGGAACTAGGTTGTTATATTTGTTGATTATCATCTTGTCTCTCAAAGAACCCATTCTTTTGAGTTCTATTCCTAGTTCATTTGCTCTAAGGCAAATCACATTGTAGGATTACAATGAACTACTCAACAAACAACATTTGTTGGTTGGTTTATAGAAGTGATATCCAAAGGTTAATTTAAGGATATCCACAAGATAATTTTTAAACAAATATTGCTCATTAGCACACAACCCCAAATCTTAACATGATTAAGATTTGTCTTTCTTTCCAACTACATCCTATGGAGTTATGAAAATTTTGGAAGATCTTCTAATTGACAATCATATTGTTTTAGAAGTATATATATCCTATATATATGGGTAATTGATAACATCCAACGAACTAAATCTTATTCGAGTTCGTTCTTCTCCTAATGGAGAAAATCATTATCTTATGATGCTAATTTCCTTGATATCTTTCAAGGAAACTCATCTAAAGTGTTACCTTTCCTTGAATCAAATCTAAGGAGGTAAGTACTTTAGACGTCTTACTCATCAACTTACATTTCTTGAATTCTTTGAAACCTTTTGCAAAGTATTCGGACTTGTGTTCATTCATAATAAACTATAGTCCAACGGAGAGTGATCTTCGGTGAATGTCAAACAACATGAGTAGTATTATGTTGTGGACAAGTGCCACTAACATCTAAGTGAATTAACCTCAATAACTTTGTGATTCTTTCTTCTTTCCAAAAGAATAAAGATTCGAACATTTCGCCTCTATACAATTTTGACAAGAAGGTATTGGATCCGGATCTAACGATCCAAAGCATCCATCTATGACCAACTCGTAATTTATGTTTTAGAGGTATCACAACTCAGTTGGGATTAGTCACTATCTTGCAACCTTTTGGGTTTTAAGCATCATTATATTCTAAACAGTTAACGCTACCATATCATCTCTACTATAGAGACAATCAATTAGATTACTATAATCCAATCAGTGATTAATAAAGAACAATGTTTTGTCAAACAAAACATTCATCCATCTCTACTATAGTGATGGAATTGAGTTCCTTAAAATTGGAATGTAAAGACAATCTTTGGTTTTTCCAATTTCTTTGGTAGTTCATATGAGGAAGTTAGTACCATCTGCTTTCGCAGAGATCTATATTTTATTCACGTTCCGAATGTGAAGTACTTTCTCTTCTCTCATTAATCTTCTACTTCTTATTAGCCACACTTTTACAACGATTGTAAAACATAGTTACTAATACGGAATCAAGCATTCAAGTAGAAGAACCAACTGTTTTGAACTATTCAAGAACAATTTACAACACCTTCGAAAGGTGTGTTCTTGACACTTGCAAGACATTTCTTGCAAATACCCCTTCCAATGTCCATCCTTTCATAAAGAAAGTTTGTTCCCTTGGAGTTAATTTTATCTTCTTCATTTGACTTCTCCTTTGACTACAACAGTCATGGTCCCTAAACTCCCACTATCTCTCTTGAAACCTTTTTCAATTGTGTTATACACATCAAACATTTTGGAGAGTGTTTGGTTATTGTTCACTACATAGTTTACAATAAACTTAGTGAACCATTAGGATAGGGACATAAAGGTGAAGTCCTAGCCTAGTTTCCGTCTCGTTAAGTGGTTTATCACTTCAACACTCAATGATTCAAAATCATCATAAGTCCATGTTGATGGACTATTTTTGTCAACCAACCATTATGTTCTAAACATAATTACAAACTTTCAAGAGTTGTTCAAGGCAACTCTTATTTCTTCATACAACAATTTGTAAGTGAAGAATTATGGCACTAAAAGTGTCCTTGTCTTTATGCCAATCTTCTTAAGTTCCTTTGTTCATATAACGAAGGAATAAGCATTGGTTGTTTGTGTTGTCCTCTTCATGATAGACATTTCTAACATGTTCTTCCAATGATACATTATCAATAGGAAGATTGTGAGGATGAGACTTCTTAGGTACATGCACAATCCATTTAAGACAATCTTTGGGATTGTGTTACCAAGTCCGGAAACTAAAACATTCTGATTTTCTTTGTCAAGTTTTGGATAGCGTTTGCAAATATATTGGTAAACAAATACATAACGAATATAAATTGATTGATTTTAAGCCATTTGATTCGGGTCTTTAAATCAAATAGCACCACCCACTATTTTTGGCAAATTCCATATCCCTCATTGGAATTCGAGAGTTTTGGAGGAAACTCTTAGTAGGTTATGGGAGACTCACTATTACCAAGCCCACCTCACAATGATATGATGTTGGCTAGCATTAATAATAATGAGAGAGTACGCTTACTCATTTGCAACTAATGCAAGTACCCATCAATTTGGCCTCTAGAGAATGTTGCCTCACGATGATACGATGTCGGCGCCATTGCACTTAGTTAAGTCATTCCCACCATGCTTAGTGCGTGAAGGGGTTCAAGAATAGCCTCACGATGATACGATGTCGGCCATCCTCGTTGCCTACACTCACCTCATCAAGTATGTATATAGACTCCTCCTGAGTATAAGCATGCACTTTGTACTCCCCCATGATAGGGTGAAGCCGGTGTACAAGTCATAAACGATTGGAGCCTACCACGGTGGAAGGCCACGAAAGAGTGTTCTAAGCACTCTCACGCTTTTCAACTTAATAATGGTTTGGTTGAGGGTTTTAGGTCTCATCACATATAAGTATTCATTTTAATCTACATTAAAACAATTTTGATCCTATTACAACTATTGGTCCATTTGATTCAATTTAGTTGTATATAATACTCCCACTATACTTATAAAACGGTTTTTAAAGTAAGAGTATATGATACTACTAACATAAGGTTTGCATTCATTTGATGGACTATATAGTTGCCTTAGGGCCTTAGGATGACCATGAACCTTTGTTTAGATTCAACACGAGCCTAGTGTTGAATCTCGGACTAGGGATGGAGATTGATTTTAGTTACGCGTTTAATCACATTAAGGCGTGTTGTCTTAGGGGCGTTGGACCCAACTACTTCATTTTCATGCATATCAAATAAAGCAAGAAAGAAGTACTTCAAAGTAAAGGTGAGCTTATGCTCATTACAACATTTGCATAAAACAAATTACTTTAAAGTAAAGAAGAGCTTATGCTCTTTTACAACATTTGATCAAATCAAATTACAACCAAAATTAATCTACACATTCCCATGGTTCAAACAAATTTGAAACGGCCTTTCACATAGCTCAATTATCGTAGGCTTAGGTTCATAATCACCCTTTAATTAATTAACATTTTAACTAATTAAATTGAATGCAACATTTTCATTTGGTTTTTGTATCCATAAAATTGATTTAAATGGAGCTAAATGAAATGAAAATCCAATTCTCATTTAAAGAGACAAAACAATTTTTGTTTCCTACTTAATTTGGGCCATCATGCAATAACCACAACTTTTTGGGCTATATTGCGAAACACAAACTTTTGGGGTCACTTTTTAAAAAACACAAAAGTCCACTACTTCATGTAATTACAATTAGAACCCAAAAATTTCAACAAATACAAAAAAAAACCTTCATTAAAGGAGCAAAACAATTTGTCCTTTAACGTTTTTGGGCCTTAACGTAAAAACGTAAACTTTTGGGCCAAAGTGCAAATACACAAAAGTATCAAAACTTTATGTAATTGAATAAAAGACCCAAAAATACCCTATTTAATTAGGGTGGCCAGCCATGATAGAAAAAATATGATTTTTACAAAGTTTTTGTAAGTGGGTTTTATTAGGTGAGGTAAAGATGAAATATTTTGAATTTATGTTAAACTTTTAAAAAAGTTTGTCTACCATTATAACCATTAATTGAATTTATGTCAAACTTTTAAAAAAGTTTGTCTACCATTAAAACCATTAATAATACTTTACAAATAATCATCACCCACTAAAATCACCCACTAAAATTAAACCAAAACTTTATGTAAAAACATAAAACATTTTGAATCAAAACTTCAAAACTTTTTGTTCTTGGCAAGAACTTCAAGAACATTGAAGAACACTCATGAAAACTCATAATAGCTCCATGAATGTTTTCACTCACCAAAACTCAAATTTTCATCACTCAAAAGAGGGTTAACATCCTAGGGTACTTAGGGGTTCCAAAAGTCACTTTAAAACCATTTTAACAAGACAAACATGAACCCAAAAAATCACCCCTTGGATTTGGCCGAATTTCCCAAAAAAAAAAAAAATATGGCACCAAATTTTAGCTCCAAAATTCATGCTCATATGAACTACATCTACAACATTTGAGATGGCAAATTTTCTAACAAAATTTACATTCAAAGAAACAAGAATAAAGCTTGTAACATATTACAACTTTTAAATCAAAAACTATGAACTACAAAACCCAAACTGATTCACCAACTACTAGACCTAGGCTCTGATACCACTTGAAGGAAATTTTGTGAAAAACATGTTCATTTGAATAACATCATATAGCATGCAATTAACAAATTAAAGGCGGAATCATGCTTTCATGCATTCAAAAACAAAACATCAACCATGAAATTCAAAGCCTAGTAGATTGGTGAACCTTGACTCAACTTTTAAATCAACATTTATTAGTTGAGAAATATTTACCTTTGTAGATTCCTCTTTGCATATGCAAAGGATAATCACCCAAGAGATAGGGCCTTCATTCCTTGCTTCTTAGCTCCATGGATTTGGTTGAAAGAATAGGATTCTCCAAGTTCCCAAAATAGAGAACCTCTAAAGATTCTACACCAAGGTTGGATTGGAGAGGAAATGAGTGACCTTGAGGAAATAGAATTGCTAGACAATATCCCCCAAGGTGGTTGGCCTCTTAGAGAGAAATGGAAGCTTTGTGTTCTCACCAATTTTCTCTAAAATCAACAACTTATGAATTTTAGGTTATAAAGTTCTTTATATAGTCACTTCTTTAAATGACCTAAAGAACCAAAAACCCTAATTCAACACTAAATGGATTTGGGCTTTTGGGTCTTTGTGAATCTTTATTCATTAAGTTGTCATACAACTTAAGTCAATGGGCTTTGACGTTCGAAGCCCATTGGGCCTTAAGGTCCAAAACTATCCCGAGGTCTTTTAACGAACTTATTCGTTTGATTAATTAACATATTAATTAATCCTTGCCATAAATAATTAAACCATTTAATTCATCTCCTTTGTTTCTTCAATCTCCACCTTACTCGGTGTACGATACATTAGGTTCCTTTTAGCGAGGCAGTGGGCGATTAAAACCATTTTACATCGATTGTGAATTGAAACTTACTTTCAATTCTCCCTTTAGTGATTACACACGTTTAGGGCTTCCACAAACCATGAGTGACACCTAGCAGCATATCATGGCAACCCAAGCTAATCAGAAGAGGTAGAGAACCTATTCAGTTTAGGATTACAAATGCAATACGGTCTTTCTCTAATCTAATACTCTTGACCACATTGTTTGGTTTGATAGTTTATTTATTCATGTCTACTATCCAATGTGATTCATTTGCATTTTATGATTACCTTGAATGTGATTTGGAACGCATTCCCCAATCTCATTCATACTCTGGCCAGAGATTTTAATCATATCATAGAGTATTCTCCCTCAAGCCAATTGAAGGTTAGAGATCCCTTGTTGCGCATTCACTTGTCTCCATGACTAAGTGGCTTAACCCCAATGATGTCGTGGACACCCCGATGGGGTGACTTTGACATAATCAAAGATCAAGGACTTAACCACAAGACAACAACTGTGATGCCTCAGGTCAAAAGACTAATTTGCATTATCCCAAACATGAGTTCTCATGTGACATGAGTATGAGAACTCCTCGTTGATCGTGTTCAGTGGACTCATTCTCTATTGAGCACCTACGTACTTGTCTTGATGTCACACACACCAATGACTCGAGACTAGTCACTCTCCCTGAGAGAAGGCATAGTACGTACTGATCTTATCGGACTGTCAATGCCCAATTGGCAATCCTATGATCAGGAACGTTTAGGATGTGTCTACGAAAGAATGGTCTCATTAATCTAACTTCATTAGATTGCATTCTCCCAATCACATATTCCTTGGACTTTATCGTTTAAGCATATAACATTTATATGAGACGTCTCAAACAATAATGTTTGCCCTTTATATGTAAACTAGATTAGTTTAACATGTGAAATATCCGTAAAGTATCATCATATGAATGGCTTTAGGGCACATTTCCAACATCTTTGACGTGTTCGAATACTTTGATGAGACCTTGATTCCATGGCTTGAGCTATCGCCCCATTACGTCGTAGTGTCCCACTAACGACCTTATGGTTTGGATTCAATCATTGGTTCTAAAAGAACCTCTTTCATTCAAAACACCTTTTGAAGCAGTTTCTAAAACAATATATCGTCATATATTTCGTTTGTATACTTTATACAAACTTTGCTCCAACCTTGAGACCATTGTAGTACAATACTTACAATACATTCATATGATTAGTATTTCATCCACTATGAAGTTCCATTTGTTAAAATGGGTTATTTTCACTTTGGTTAATAACCTAAGTGAATGCACGCTTCCAGAGTCCCACTCTGATGTTCCTTTCTTAAGGGCCATAATACTCTATCAGTTGCTTTGGTTCTGATCCTGGGATATAGTAATATCTTAAAGTGACAACCCCTGTGGTTCTTCACTTTTGGATATCTACTTCACAAGTCCATACATGTGTCCCTTTTGTGATTTTGTGACACATTCATTATAAGGGTTATGAAAGTGATTTTCTATCATATAGGAAAATGCTTTCTTAAATCTTCAACATTTGAGATTTAATTTCCCCATTTAACATTCTTGAGATAGCCTTGCTATATCAATAAGTCCAATTTCAAGTCTATACTTCAAAATTGACCGTGTCATGTTTTGTCATTTTTCGAGTAACATCTATGTCTTATCAAGTCTATCAGATAGACTTTATTCACATCTTGTTGCTCAAATTATGATATCACTCCCATTGGCCTTGTTGTAACTTAGCATTCATTCAAAAATTTAACAATTATCGTTTTCTTGATTTGAATGCATTTTGCTCCCACTAACTTGTCTTGGATCTATTGACAATCATTGAGATCCATTAGCTTATTGATGATGTCTCAACACTTTTGAGACTATCAACAATACTAGCTAACACAAGTTTATTTAAACGAATCATACACAAAAGAATTCTTTCTCAAGTAATTCTATTTGAAATGTGTGACTTGCTTTATCAAGTCTATTCATTTAAATTATATGGTGTCATACACCATACTTCAAGTTTTAGTCATACTAAGACCTTTAATGTAGTCATATAAGAATTATCCAAGTCTTTAGTGGAAGGATGGCTTCTACTAAGGATATAGAAACTCAACCATTCCTTCTAGGTGGTTGATATAATTCTTTATCAAAAACTACATAGAGCGTTATAGTTACATGAGATGTTGAATTTGGTTGTCTTGTTGTTAAACCATATGTTGTGACTCATTTTGAAACTATTCCCTTTTGTTTCATCAACTTGTCCATATGCTTGGATATTTAGCTTGTTCTCATAAAAGAGAATAATGGACAACTCCCAACATATAACAATTTTATGCTAGGTTGACGAAACCAACATTCAAAGACTATTCTTTAGAATGTCACACAACATAGAATTTTAACGTTTGAAGAGCTTGAGTCCTTTAACAATTAAAATTACAAACTCTTAATAATAGTAAAGTACTATTATTCTTTAGACAACTATAAACCAATCATATTCAAGTTTATATCCATTTTCACACCTCCCACTATTTCTCATGACTTTAATGAGAAATCATTTCATACATTCAAAATGTATAAACGTGGAGTATACGGGTAGAAGACATTGTGTAGTAGCTTTAAAACCTTTCAAGCTCGTTTGTTTCAATCTTCACTAAGTTAATGTCTCGTTATTAAGTGACTAAAGTCTTTAAACATTTTATAGATTTAGACACTTCTTTCTTGGCTTAATCACTAACACAATTGACATTTTAAAACAATTTAAAGAATGCCCAATTAGTTGTTCAAAACTACTAATTGAATCAAGAGTGATCTTGATTTATTGTGGTTTGAGTGATAACCTTATAAGAAACGTTTTTCTTACATTATAATGTAATCTTCCTTTTCTTCAAGAAAGGAATCTTTTAGACCTTTGTCAATTCATATAGAACTCATAGGTAGACAATTGGAACCAAATCTAAAGATTCATTGTATCCTTCTATGTCCTACATGTGAGATCTATCCATAATTGACAAGTCTAATGTTTGGTTTATCACATTATAATAAGTGATATAAATCTTGTATCTCATCTAGGATACAACAAGACAATATTCAATTCATAACACTACTTTAAGGAAATAATATATTAGAAGGTATTCATCACATTACATTAATATGATAATTCAAACATTCATAATGTTTAATACAAAAAGTATTAGCTCTATACATTTAGAGACTAATATAAATACCTTTATACATTTAGGCACTAATAGTGGTCTTCCATCATATGTAGCCACATAATAAGTTCTTAACAAAATAAGAAAGTTTAAAGACTATCTTTAAATGCCTAACAAACTTCCTAAGTAGTAAGCAAAAAACATAGTAGCCGAACCCTTCTCCACATTTTCCTTGCTTGTTCCTCTTCTACTTGGCTCCTCCACCTATATACAATTATACAAGTGATTAGCCCTTTATATCAAATATAAATATTTAGAAGATCTAACAATTAGAATTGAAGATAAGAACATAAACCATACCTTGTGGCTTGTCCTTAAGAGTTGCAAGGTATAACCTGTAATTCCTCTTCCAATGCCCCTCCTTTCCACAGTGGTGGCAAGTCCCTTTGGGCTCATTTGCCTTTTTTTTCCTCACTCCTCCTTACGGCTTAGGAGTGGGGAACTTCTTCTCCTTCCCTTTGCCTTTGCCTTGCGACTTGGCCTTGGAAGATGATGGCTTGTTGTAGGCTACTGCAGCAGTCCCTACAACGTTCTCTTTCTTCATAGTCTTCTCGGCAGTTACTAACATGTTTAGTAACTCAGAGAGAGTACTATCCATCTTATTCATATTGTAGTTCATAACGAACTGCGAGAATGAATCAGAAAGAGAAGCCAATACGAAGTCCTGGGCCAATTCCCCGTCAAGTGGAGTACTTTGGTTCTCCAATTGTTCAATGAATCCTATCATCTTTAGTACATGTTGATGCACTGGAGCCCCTTTAACCATCTTGGTCTTCACAAGTTCACTGACAGTGCTAAAGCGACGGTTGCGCGTCCCTTCACCATATAACTCCGTAAGATGGAGTATTATGGAAGATGCACTGTCCATGCCCTCGTGCTGTCTCTGTAGCTCCTCATTCATGGAAGCCAACAGATAGAACTTGGCTTGTGTGTCATCCTCAACGTGCTTGTCATACTTAGCACGTTCATCCTCAGTAGCCTCAGGGCCGAGAGGTATGTGAGGTGGAGCCTTGTCTAGTACGTAAACAATCTTCTTCAATGTTAGGAGAATCTTGACATTACGATACCATGATTGGAAATTGTGCCCCTCAAGGCAATGTTTGTCGAGTATTTTCGCGAGTGTGCTTCCAACCATATCTAAATACATAAACAATAAAATAATTAGTTTGATTGTTGATTAAGTCAAACGATTCGGGTCTTTAAACCGAATGACACCACCCACCATTTTTGGAAAATTCCATATCCCTCAAGATGGAATCCGGGAGATTTCAAAGAAAGCTCCTAGCGGGTTATGGGAGGCTCACTATTACCAAGCCCACTTCACGATGATACGATGTCGGCTAGCAAAAATAATAATGAGAGGGTACACTTACCCATTCACAACAACCTCTTGTGATTACCCATCTTTTTGGCCTCTAGAAAATAATGCCTCACGATGATACGATGTTGGCATCATTTCTCTTAGTTAAGTTCTTTCCCACCATGCCGGTTTAGATAGGGGTTCAAGTATGACCTCACGATGATACGATGTTGGCCACACTCGTTGCCTACCTTAACCTCATCAAATGTTTTAAATAAACTCCTCCTAAGTATAAGCATGCACTTTGTACTCCCCCATGATAGGGTGAAGGCGGTGTACAAGTCATAAACGATTGGAGCCTACCATGGTGGAAGGCCACGAAAAAGTGTTCAAAGCACTCTTACGCTTTCAACTTAATATTGTATGTTGGTTGAGGGATTTTAAGGTCTCATCATTTTTATTTATTTAATCACATTCAAATAAATAATGTCCTATTACAACTACTAGTCCAAAGTTAATGAAATTAGTAGCATATAATATCCCCACTATTCGTTTTCATAAAACAAATCAATATCAAAACATTTTTCAAAATATTGGAGATATATATAACTACTAATTGTATTCATTATTGTTTAGTAGCGTATGATACTCCCACTATTTGTTTTAAGAAAACAAATCAATATCAAAAATGAACTTTTCAAATATTGGAAGTAACTACTACTACTACGGTTTTTGCATTCCTTTGAAATTGGACTTTACAGTTATCTTAGGCTCTTGGATGACCATGGACTTATTAGGTTATTGAAACAACGAGCCAACATTGTTGAATATAAACTCGGGGAGGTTGTGTCAATTTAATTACGTGCTTTTCAATCCAATTAAAACATTTTCCTTAAGCCATTAGAAATGAAAGACAATCATTCATTGCTAATTAGGGATTTAATCTTTAATCTCATGTCAAAACCCTCTTTTAGTTATGTCTCCTTACCAATAGTTAAAGAAATTCTAGTCTAGCACTAGAGGGAATCAACTAACTAAAAGAGATTAAGAAGTAATAAGAATTACAAACCGATTTGTACAAATTCCTACAAATTACACATACTAAGAGGGAGATATAGATTAATGTCAAACGTGACAAGGTCCAATTAAAACAGTAATTAAAACACATTCCCAAGGTTCAAACAATTTGAGTTTAGCGCCTTATCACATAGCTCAATTATCGTTTAAGGCATAAGTCCATAGTCACCCATTTTTCTAACTACTTAATCACATTAAATAATCAAATGGAACGCAACATAAACATTTAGATTTAGTGCATATGGGCATAATAGTATTATGAATTTAAACAACAAACAAAATTAAAATCAAATATTTTAACTTTCTAGTTAGTAAGGGCCTAAATGCAAATACGAAAAAGTTAGGGGTAAAACCGTAAATACTCAAAAGTAAAAACAACTTTTTTTTTTTCAAATTACAAAAAACCCCACAAGTGGGTAATCCACTAGGGGAGGCCGGCCACTATGAGGTGAGATGGGAAGTCTCACCCATAATGCATTAAAACATGTTAAAGTAGAAAAAATTAAATTTTGCTTGTCACTTGGTTTTGGCTTTAAAGACTTAGGTGAAAAGGGGTGATAGAAATCTCCTAGTCAAGTCCAGGATTTAATAAGTTTTTGATATGGCTATGGATGGTATGAACATCATCCAAAACCACAAAACAATGCATGAAAACCAAATAAAACCATTTTCACCAAAAACCAAACCATGAACACCAAGAACAAAACCATGAACACTTTTTCAAGATTTGTATATTCTTGGTGATTTTCCAAACCCAAAAAAAAAAAAAACAAAAGTGACAAGGTTTCTACTTTCTAGCTTTAAAGTGTGTGTGTGATTCAAAATAAAAACACAAACACATAGCCAAAACACATCATTTTTGCCGTGCCCTCCCTAAGAATCAAAACCCCAAAATTTGTTCTAAACTCATTCTTCATTCATGCATACAAAACACTTTTTGCATACATATCTTTCTCAACTATTGATTCACATTTTTCAACTATTGAAAAACAAAAGATAAACATATTTTAAATGAAGCAATAACATGTCATACATAATATTAAAACCCATATGCATAAAATCCAAAAGGACACATCATACATAAACCTTTGGCTCTGATACCACTTGAAGGGAAATTTATGAGATTTCATATGGGATTTCAAATGACTAGCATGCATATACAATTCAAAATTTATATACGAAAGCAACGGAAGCATGTTAACACATAATATCAAAGCTATAGTCATGCAAATCCCCTTCAAGATTCATAGGTTTATATAAGATGCATCAAAACATTTAAGTTAAGAACAAAGTGTAGGAATAGATCTATACCTCTTGATCTAGATTTTAGACCAAGGATGGACCACCTCCAAGCCCTTTGTTCCTTGAACTCCTTGAGCCTAGCCTCCCTCCTTGCCTCCTCCACTTTGTTAGTATGAGTGCTCCTTGGTTCTCCTTTAGTCTCCAAAATAGAAGACCTCTAAAGATCCACACCCACTAGTGTAGTGAGATGGATGGAGGAATAACCAAAAGGGAGAGAAGATGATTAGTTCAAACTCCCTTATGGTGGCCGGCCTTTGGGTGTTAAGAGATAGATATTTTCTTTTTCTCTTTTGTTGTTTTGAACACACAAAAACCCTTATGAACAATATCTCTATAAAGTTCCTTTTATAGAACAAAGAAACCTAGTCAACTACTTGACTTCCTCTCTCTCCCTTTCCCTTTATGTGGCCGGCCCCCTTTGTGTTGTTTGGGCTTTGGGCTTTTATTTATTTCAAGTCATCCAATGCTTGAATAAAAGCCCAATGGGCCCAATTAAACCCGAACGTTTCTTTAAGCCCAAAACGATCTTATATCGCTTTTATGATTTCTTTAGACTTTCTAATTAATCACAACACTTAATTAATCCAATTAATCATTTCCATCATCCATTAAATACTCACTACAAGAGTGTATCGGTGTACAATCATTTTAGGTTCTAACTAGCAAGGCAGTGAGGTGATTGACATCAATCCAATTGATTATATTTAATCCAATCACTTAGTGAATTAAAACTTCCTTTTAATTCACCTTCTTCTTTGACGACTACTTTTAATCATCTAGAAGAACTCACAAGCTATGAGTGACATCTAACCATATATCATGGCTACCCAAGCTAATGCAGAATTTATTCGGAGTACCTATTCAGTTGGAATTACAATGTAATTCGATCCTTCTCTAAAACAATACTCTCAATCACATTACTAGGGTATGGATTTATTATGTCAAACCCCTAATGTGATTATTCCCTTTTTATATGATTCTATTGAGTCGTATAGGAACGCTTTCCTTTATTACGCTCAATACTTCATTTGAATAACATCATATAGCATGCAATTAACAATTAAAGGCGGAATCATGCTTTCATGCATTCAAAAACAAAACATCAACCATGAAATTCAAAGCCTAGTAGATTGGTGAACCTTGACTCAACTTAAAACAACAATTTGTTAGTTGAGAAATATTTACCTTTGTAGATTCCTCTTTGCATATGCAAAGGATAATCACCCAAGAGATAGGGCCTTCATTCCTTGCTTCTTAGCTCCATGGATTTGGTTGAAAGAATTAGATTCTCCAAGTTCCCAAAATAGAGAACCTCTAAAGATTCTACACCAAGGTTAGATTGAAGAAGAAATGAGTGACCTTGAGGAAGTAAAATTGCTAGATAATTTCCTCTAGGGTGGCTGAATTTTAGAGAGCAAAGAGAGCTTTTGTTCTCATCTTTTCTCCACGAAAAACCCTAAGGATGAAATGGCTATAAAGTTGCCTTTATACCACCTCCCAATGGAGTGGCAAACTTGCAATTAAGCCAAGTTCACTACCCTCCTTAATTATGGCCGGCCTTAGGGTATTTATTGGGCTATTTGGGCCTTTGTGAATCATTATTCATTAAGTTGTCATACAACTTAAGTCAATGGGCTTTGACGTTCGAAGCCCATTGGGCCTTAAGGTCCAAAACTATCCCGAGGTCTTTAACGAACTTATTCGTTTGATTAATTAACATATTAATTAATCCTTGCCATAAATAATTAAACCATTTAATTATTCTTACTCATCTCCTTTGTTTCTTCAATCTCCACCTTACACGGTGTACGATACATTAGGTTCCTTTTAGCGAGGCAGTGGGCGATTAAAACCATTTTACATCGATTGTGAATTGAAACTTATTTTCAATTCTCCCTTTAGTGATTATACACGTTTAGGGCTTCCACAAACCATGAGTGAAACCTAGCAGCATATCATGGCTACCCAAGCTAATCAGAAGAGGTAGAGAACCTATTCAGTTTAGGATTACAAATGCAATACGGTCTTTCTCTAATCTAATACTCTTGACCACATTGTTTGGTTTGATAGTTTATTTATTCATGTCTACTATCCAATGTGATTCGTTTGCTTATATGATCACCTTGAATGTGAATTGGAACGCATTCCCAAATCTCATTCATACTCTGGCCAGAGATTTAATCATATCATAGAGTATTCTCCCTCAAACCATTTGAAGGTTAGAGATCCCTTGTTGCACATTCACTTGTCTCCATAACTAAGTGGCTTAACACCAATGATGTCGTGGACACCCCGATGGGGTGACTTTGACATAATCAAAGATCAAGGACTTAACCACAAGACAACTGTGATGCCTCAGGTCAAAAGACTATTTTGCATTATCCCAACCATGAGTTCTCATGTGACATGAGTATGAGAACTCCTCGTTGATCGTGTTCAGTGGACTCATTCTCTATTGAGCACCAACGTACTTGTCTTGATGTCACACACACCAATGACTCGAGACTAGTCACTCTCCCTGAGAGAAGGCACAGTACGTACTGATCTTATCGGACTGTCAATGCCCAATTGGCAATCCTATGATCATGAACGTTTAGGATGTGTCTACGAAAGAATGGTCTCATTAATCTAACTTCATTAGATTGCATTCTCCCAATCAAATATTCCTTGGACTTTTTCGTTTAAGCATATAACATTTATATGAGACGGCTCAAACAATAATGTTTGCCCTTTATATGTAAACTAGATTAGTTTAACATGTGAAATGTCCGTAAAGTATCATCATATGATTGGCTTTAGGGCACATTTCCAACAATCTCCCACTTGCACTAGAGCCAATCAGCTTGTTCATCTGTGATGATTCCTCTTCTGTAGTCATTTCATAAATGGCTGAGTAGTAGGCCTAGACAATGGATATCTATATGTTATCCATAGAAGCAACCTTGAGAATATCGACGTCACCATTATACATGATTCCCAATCATGTGGTTCAGTCTCTCATATGAGTTCGGATCTTGATGAGACCTTGATTCCCAGGCTTGAGCTATCGCCCCATTAGTGTCATAGTGTCAGTACACTAGATACACTTTCTGGTTGGAACCGAATAGAGAGTTCATAAATGAACTTTCTCATCCAAACAACATTGTTGTAAACTTCTATATGGCAATATATTTTGCATTCATAATGGAACACACTAAAGTCATTACTTTAATTTTTCCATCCAAATATCTCTTTAGTCATAATAAAGAGATATCTGTTTATCTCTTCATTCATAATGAAGAAACATCCAATGATGGATTAGATTCATAATCTAATACATTTACGCTTCCATTACGTTACTCTAATTCTTCCTCATTCTTCGAGGAACCTATCCTTTAGTATTTCTTAAATACTTAAGGACTCCCTTGACAGTTGCCATGGTTCTGATCCTGGGCTTGCATTGATATCGCCTTGTACCTTTCTAGGTACAACTCATATCAATGTTTTTCATACAATATGAAATACATAAATCACCTTTCTGCGTATGCATAAAGGATTCGATTTACGCATTATTTCTTTGGGAGTCAAAGGGTACGTTCCCTTTGAGAAGAGCTACCTCCTAGTCTCACTAGAGTTGTTCTTCTGATTGAAGTTTATCATCATATGAGAAACTTCCTAGCATCCTTTTGTCTATTATTAGGGCATGATATAATCCAATTATATCCTAAAATCTATCATTATAGATTTCCATCCCATGTATATAGACTATGTCTCCCATATACATTCTATCGTTATAGAAAGTTTAAAGTCATAACTTTAACAATGAAGTATTCGTTTCATTTCCAAATTTAATATATCATACATATATTTAAATTTAGGAATATGATTAACTCCCACTAATCTTTTGTAAACCTAGTAAACAAAAGATTCATTTACATCTTTATGAGAAATCAAACGTTTTGATCTTTCTCTCATAAGACGCTTATGGCTCCCACTAGCTTGCTTAGATCCATGATGGTTGGATCTCTACAACTTACATGTTTTGTGATTCATAGTTTTAGACATATATTATTAGGACTATCTTAATAATGGTTTCGGAAACCTATATTATGTCCAAACATTGAATCAACATTTAGTTGTAGCTAGCTATCTTCGAATTAATTGAAACTAAGACTACGTCAAAAATGGTTCCTTCAAAGTCAACCATTCTCTTTGATTGTAGCCACCTTAAGCTACCAATTAGCTATGAAGGTTTCATTATTTCGGGTCAAATGGTACTTTACCATTTCCTTGAGTATATATTGTATATACACTCAATGTAGTCATAAAGTTCAAACCATTCAACTGAGACGGTTTAAAATTCTTTTTGACTACTTTGGAGCTTGTGGTATAGGATCTAGGTTGTTATGTTTGTTGATTATCATCTTGTCTCTCAAAGAACCCATTCTTTTGAGTTCTATTCCTAGTTCATTTGCTCTAATGCAAATCACATTGTAGGATTACAATGAACTACTCAACAAACAACATTTGTTGGTTGGTTTATAGAAGTGATATCCAAAGGTTAATTTAAGGATATCCACAAGATAATTTTTAAACAAATATTGCTTATTAGCACACAACCCCAAATCTTAGCACAATTAAGATTTGTCTTTCTTTCCAACTACATCCTATGGAGTTATGAAAATTTGGAAGATCTTCTAATTGACAATCATATTGTCTTAGAAGCATATATATCCTATATATGGGTAATTGATAATATCCAACGAACTAAATCTTATTCAAGTTCGTTCTTCTCCTAATGGAGAAAATCATTATCTTATGATGCTAATTTCCTTGATATCTTTCAAGGAAATTCATCTAAAGTGTTACCTTTCCTTGGATCAAATCTAAGGAGGTAAGTCCTTTAGACGTCTTACTCATCAACTTACATTTCTTGAATTCTTTGAAACCTTTTGCAAAGTATTCGGACTTGTGTTTATTCATAATAAACTATAGTCCAACCGAGAGTGATCTTCGGTGAATGTCAAACAACATGAGTAGTATTATGTTGTGGACAAGTGCCACTAACATCTAAGTGAATTAACCTCAACAACTTTGTGATTCTTTATTCTTTCCAAAAGAATAAAGATTCGAACATTTCGCCTCTATACAATTTTGACAAGAAGGTATTGGATCCGGATCTAACGATCCAAAGCATCCATCTATGACCAACTCGTAATTTATGTTTTAGAGGTATCACAACTCAGTTGGGATTAGTCACTATCTTGCAACCTTTTGGGTTTTAAGCATCATTATATTCTAAACAGTTAACGCTACCATATCATCTCTACTATAGAGACAATCAATTAGATTACTATAATCCAATCAGTGATTAATAAAGAACAATGTTTTGTCAAACAAAACATTCATCCATCTTTACTATAGTGACGGAATTAAGTTCCTTAAAATTGGAATGTAAAGACAATTTTTGGTTTTTCCAATTTCTTTGGTAGTTCATATGAGGAAGTTAGTACCATCTGCTTTTGCAGAGATCTATATTTTATTCACGTTCCGAATGTGAAGTACTTTCTCTTCTCTCATTAATCTTCTACTTCTTATTAGCCACACTTTTACAACGATTGTAAAACATAGTTACTAATACGGAATCAAGCATTCAAGTAGAAGAACCAACTGTTTTGAACTTTTCAAGAACAATTTACAACACCTTCGAAATGTGTGTTCTTGACACTTGCAAGACATTTCTTGCAAATACCCCTTCCAATGTCCATCCTTTCATAAAGAAAGTTTGTTCCCTTGGAGTTAATTTTATCTTCTTCATTTGACTTCTCCTTTGACTACAATAGCCATGGTCCCTAAACTCCCACTATCTCTCTTGAAACCTTTTTCAATTGTGTTATACACATCAAACATTTTGGAGAGTGTGTGGTTATTGTTCACTACATAGTTTACAATAAACTTAGTGAACCATTAGGATAGGGACATAAAGGTGAAGTCCTAGCTTAGTTTCCGTCTCGTTAAGTGGTTTATCACTTCAACACTCAATGATTCAAAATCATCATAAGTCCATGTTGATGGACTATTTTTGTCAACCAACCATTATGTTCTAAACATAATTACAAACTTTCAAGAGTTGTTCAAGGCAACTCTTATTTCTTCATAAGTTCCTTTGTTCATATAACGAAGGAATAAGCATTGGTTGTTTGTGTTGTCCTCTTCATGATAGACATTTCTAACATGTTCTTCCAATGATACATTATCAATAGGAAGATTGTGAGGATGAGACTTCTTAGGTACATGCACAATCCATTTAAGACAATCTTTGGGATTGTGTTACCAAGTCCGGAAACTAAAACATTCGGCTTTTCTTTGTCAAGTTTTGGATAGTGTTTGCAAATATATTGGTAAACAAATACATAACGAATATAAATTGATTGATTTTAAGCCATTTGATTTGGGTCTTTAAATCAAATAGCACCACCCACTATTTTTGGCAAATTCCATATCCCTCATTGGAATTCGAGAGTTTTGGAGGAAACTCTTAGTAAGTTATGGGAGACTCACTATTACCAAGCCCACCTCAGAATTATATCATGTTGGCTAGCGTTAATAATAATGAGAGAGTACGCTTACTCATTTGCAACAACCTCTTGCAAGTACCCATCTTATTTGGCCTCTAGAAAATGATGCCTCAGAATTATATCATGTTGGCGTCATTGTACTTAGTTAAGTCATTCCCACCATGCTTAGTTCCTGTAGGGGTTCAAGCATAGCCTCAAAATTATATCATGTTGGCTAAACTCGTTGCCTACCTCACTTCATCATGCATGTATATATAACTCCTCTTGAGTGTAAGCATGCACTTTGTACTCCCCCATTATAGGGTGAAGCCGGTGTACAAGTCACAAACGATCGGAGCTACCACGGTGGAAGGCCACGAAAGAGTGTTCAAAGCACTCTCACGCTTATCAACTTAATAATGGTTTGGTTGAGGGTTTTAGGTCTCATCACATATTAATATTCATTTTAATCTTTATTAAAACAATTTTGGTCCTATTACAACTATTGGTCCATTTGATTCAATTTAGTTGTATATAATACTCCCACTATACTTATAAAACGGTTTTTAAAGCAAGAGTATATGATACTACTAACATAAGGTTTGCATTCATTTTATGGACTATATAGTTGCCTTAGGGCCTAGGATGACTATGAACCTTTGTTTAGATTCAACACGAGCCTAGTGTTGAATCTCGGACTAGGGATGGAGATTGATTTTAGTTACGCGTTTAATCACATTAAGGCGTGTTGTCTTAGGGGCGTTGGACCCTCTACTCCATTTTCATGCATATCAAATAAAGCAAGAAAGAAGTACTTCAAAGTAAAGGTGAGCTTATGCTCATTACAACATTTGCATAAAATAAATTACTTTAAAGTAAAGAAGAGCTTATACTCTTTTACAACATTTGATCAAATCAAATTACAACCAAAATTAATCTACACATTCCCATGGTTCAAACAAATTTGAAACGGCCTATCACATAGCTCAATTATCGTAGGCTTAGGTTCATAATCACCCTTTAATTAATCAACACTTTAACTAATTAAATTGAATGCAACATTTTCATTTTGTTTTTGTATCCATAAAATTGATTTAAATGGAGCTAAATGAAATGAAAATCCAATTCTCATTTAAAGAGACAAAACAATTTTTGTTCCCTACTTAATTTGGGCCATCATGCAATAACCACAACTTTTTGGGCTATATTGCGAAACACAAACTTTTGGGGTCACTTTGTAAAAACACAAAAGTCCACTACTTCATGTAATTACAACTAGAACCCAAAAATTTCAACAAATACAAAAAAAAACTTCATTAAAGGAGCAAAACAATTTGTCCTTTAACGTTTTTGGGCCTTAACGTAAACTTTTGGGCCAAAGTGCAAATACACAAAAGTATCAAAACTTTATGTAATTGAATAAAAGACCCAAAGTGCAAATACACAAAAGTATCAAAACTTTTTGTAAGTGGGTTTTGTTAGGTGAGGTAAAGATGAAACATATATGATATATTTTGAATTTATGTCAAACTTTTAAAAAAGTTTGTCTTCCATTATAACCATTAATTGAATTTATGTCAAACTTTTAAAAAAGTTTGTCTACCATTAAAAACATTAATAATACTTTACCAATAATCATCACCCACTAAAATCACCCACTAAAATTAAACCAAAACTTTATGTAAAAACATAAAACTTTTTGAATCAAAACTTCAAAACTTTTTGTTCTTGGCAAGAACTTCAAGAACATTGAAGAACACTCATGAAAACTCATAATAGCTCCATGAATGTTTTCACTCACCAAAACTTAAATTTTCACCACTCAAAAGAGGGTTAACATCCTAGGGTACTTAGGGGTTCCAAAAGTCACTTTAAAACCATTTTAACAAGACAAACATGAACCCAAAAAATCACCCTTTGGATTTGGCCGAATTTCCCCAAAAACATGGCACCAAATTTTAGCTCCAAAATTCATGCTCATATGAACTACATCTACAACATTTGAGATGGCAAATTTTCTAACAAAATTTACATTCAAAGAAACAAGAATAAAGCTTGTAACATATTACAACTTTTAAATAAAAAACTATGAACTACAAAACCCAAAATGATTCACCAACTACTAGACCTAGGCTCTGATACTACTTGAAGGAAATTTTGTGAAAAACATGTTCATTTGAATAACATCATATAGCATGCAATTAACAATTAAAGGCGGAATCATGCTTTCATGCATTCAAAAACAAAACATCAACCATGAAATTCAAAGCCTAGTAGATTGGTGAACCTTGACTCAACTTAAAACAACAATTTGTTAGTTGAGAAATATTTACCTTTGTAGATTCCTCTTTGCATATGCAAAGGATAATCACCCAAGAGATAGGGCCTTCATTCCTTGCTTCTTAGCTCCATGGATTTGGTTGAAAGAATTAGATTCTCCAAGTTCCCAAAATAGAGAACCTCTAAAGATTCTACACCAAGGTTAGATTGAAGAAGAAATGAGTGACCTTGAGGAAGTAAAATTGCTAGATAATTTCCTCTAGGGTGGCTGAATTTTAGAGAGCAAAGAGAGCTTTTGTTCTCATCTTTTCTCCACAAAAAACCCTAAGGATGAAATGGCTATAAAGTTGCCTTTATACCACCTCCCAATGGAGTGGCAAACTTGCAATTAAGCCAAGTTCACTACCCTCCTTAATTATGGCCGGCCTTAGGGTATTTATTGGGCTATTTGGGCCTTTGTGAATCATTATTCATTAAGTTGTCATACAACTTAAGTCAATGGGCTTTGACGTTCGAAGCCCATTGGGCCTTAAGGTCCAAAACTATCCCGAGGTCTTTAACGAACTTATTCGTTTGATTAATTAACATATTAATTAATCCTTGCCATAAATAATTAAACCATTTAATTATTCTTACTCATCTCCTTTGTTTCTTCAATCTCCACCTTACACGGTGTACGATACATTAGGTTCCTTTTAGCGAGGCAGTGGGCGATTAAAACCATTTTACATCGATTGTGAATTGAAACTTATTTTCAATTCTCCCTTTAGTGATTATACACGTTTAGGGCTTCCACAAACCATGAGTGACACCTAGCAGCATATCATGGCTACCCAAGCTAATCAGAAGAGGTAGAGAACCTATTCAGTTTAGGATTACAAATGCAATACGGTCTTTCTCTAATCTAATACTCTTGACCACATTGTTTGGTTTGATAGTTTATTTATTCATGTCTACTATCCAATGTGATTCGTTTGCTTATATGATTACCTTGAATGTGAATTGGAACGCATTCCCAAATCTCATTCATACTCTGGCCAGAGATTTAATCATATCATAGAGTATTCTCCCTCAAACCATTTGAAGGTTAGAGATCCCTTGTTGCACATTCACTTGTCTCCATAACTAAGTGGCTTAACCCCAATGATGTCGTGGACACCCCGATGGGGTGACTTTGACATAATCAAAGATCAAGGACTTAACCACAAGACAACTGTGATGCCTCAGGTCAAAAGACTATTTTGCATTATCCCAACCATGAGTTCTCATGTGACATGAGTATGAGAACTCCTCGTTGATCGTGTTCAGTGGACTCATTCTCTATTGAGCACCTACGTACTTGTCTTAATGTCACACACACCAATGACTCGAGACTATTCACTCTCCCTGAGAGAAGGCACAGTACGTACTGATCTTATCGGACTGTCAATGCCCAATTGGCAATCCTATGATCAGGAACGTTTAGGATGTGTCTACGAAAGAATGGTCTCATTAATCTAACTTCATTAGATTGCATTCTCCCAATCACATATTCCTTGGACTTTATCGTTTAAGCATATAACATTTATATGAGACGGCTCAAACAATAATGTTTGCCCTTTATATGTAAACTAGATTAGTTTAACATGTGAAATGTCCGTAAAGTATCATCATATGATTGGCTTTAGGGCACATTTCCAACACATCCTGGATGCATCGCATAAGCCGAACAATGTGCTTCATCCAAAATTTCTTTCTTTAGTTCCTCGTTATTCGGCACATACATTCTATTCTCTTGCATAAGCATACCATCTGATTCCCGAATCCTGAGGTCTTTCTTTTTCCCTTCACTTCTCAATTGAATCAATTCCTGAATCTCCTCATCGACCAACTGAGCTTCGAGTACACGATCAACCAAAACTGGCCTGACTTGGAAACTAGCAAGAAAAGCTTCTCTTCGCTATTCCATTTCCAACTTAACTCCAGTAGCTCTCAAATATGCAAGCAGAGGAACACGGCAAGCATATAAGGCATTAAGTCGACCTTGAGGTTTCCTACTCAGTGCATCAGCTACCACATTTGCACGACCCGGATGATACTCAATAGTGCAGTCATAATCACTTAGCAACTCCATCCATCTTCGCTAACGAAGATTAAGATCATGCTGAGTGAAAAGATACTGAAGACTCTTATGATCTGTGAAGATCTTACATTTCTCACCATAGAGATAATGTCTCCAAATCTTCAAAGCAAAAACAATGGCTGCCAACTCAAGATCGTGAGTAGGATAATTCCTTTCATGAATCTTCAACTGTCGAGAAGCATAGGCGATCACTGTATTATGCTGCATCAAGACACATCCCAGACCATTCAAGGAAGCATCACTATAAATCTCATAGTTACCACTATCGTCAGGAAGTACCAAAACTGGAGCATGAGTGAGGCAATGCTTCAGTTGCTGGAAACTTTGCTCACAATTCTCGTCCCAAACAAACTTAACATCCTTCCTGGTTAACTTCGTTAGTGGCAACGCAATCATAGAGAAATCTTGAACAAACCGTCGATAATAACCTGTTAGACCAAGGAAACTCCGCACCTCGGTGACGGTTCGTGGCTGTTCCTAATTCTCCACTGCTGCAATCTTCTGAGGATCAACTTGAATACCTTGTGCCGATACGACATGCCCCAAAAATGCCACTTGATTCAACCTGAATTGACATTTACTGAACTTGGCATACAACTGATGTTCCCTCAATTTCTTTAGTACCAAGTTAAGATGTCTAATATGATCTGCTTTCGACTTGGAGTATACCAGAATATCATCAATGAAAACAATGACAAACCTATCAAGATATTGCTGGAATACTTCATTCATCAACCTCATGAAAGCTGCAGGTGTATTAGTCAATCCGAATGGCATTACCAAAAACTCATAATGTCCATAACGGGTTCTGAAAGCCGTTTTAGGTACATCCTCATCTTTAATCTTCAACTGATAATATCCAGATCTCAAGTCAATCTTAGAGAACACACATGCACCTTTCAGTTGATCAAACAAATCATCAATACGAGGCAATGGATAACGGTTTTTAATCGTTACCTGATTCAATTGCCTGTAATCAATACATAACCTCAAAGTTCCATCTTTCTTCCTTACAAACAATACCGGGGCTCCCCAAGGTGAAGTAATAGGTTGGATGAAACCTTTATCAGTTAATTCCTGTAACTGAATTTTTAACTCTCTCAATTCAGCTGGAGCCATTCTATATGGAGTCAAGGATATAGGATCCGTACCTGGAAGCAAATCAATAGAAAACTCCACATCTCTGTCTGGCGGCAATCTAGGCAAATCATCTGGGAATACATCAGGATAGTGTCTGACTACCCCAACTTCCTCAATATTGCTAGGAGTAACATCATTTAACACCACATGTGCTAAGTATCCTTGACAACCTTTCGATAACAACTTATTTGCTCTCATGGCAGAAATAACACCATGTCTCACCCCACTTCTTTCACCCACAAAAGTAACCTCTGGTAGTCCAGGACGAAGAAAAGTAACTAATTTCCCGTAACAATCAATATGGGCACGATTATAATGCAACCAATCGGCCCCTAAAATCACATCAAAATCCACAATATCTAACGGGATAAGGTCAGCTGGCATAACTACGCCATATACCATCACTGGACACCCTGGATAAACACTATCAACATAACATTTGTCTCCTCTAGGCATAGCAAACTCTAAATCAAATCCTAGAGGTGTAGGGTGAGGTTGTGTCATTTGAGCAAACGTATGAGAAATCACAGAATGGGTAGCACCACAATCAATCAAAACTCTAGCAAAGTGACCAAGGATGTTTAACGTACCCATGATCAAGTCTGGATGGTTCTGAGCATTCTGCAGTGAGATGTGATTCACATGTCCCTGAGCTTGTTGTCGTCCACCACGACCTCTGCTACCCTGATTACCTCACCCCTGAGAAGTGCGTCCCTGGCCTGACTGGCTAGCCTGTCTAGACGGTCATGCACCGCTAGTAGCAACATCTCCTTGGCGGGGCTGATTTCCTTGATACCGCTGAGACCTACTGGCTGGCATGGAAGAATATGAAGAATAACCTCCAGGATCTTGAGAATACCCACTCTGAAAATAAGGATCCTAGGCATACTGATTCGGTCCGGAAGTATAGGGAGCAACATCACCCTGATAGTGGTAAGCACCACCACGACCAGTCTGACCATAGCTGCCTGATCCATAATTCTGCTGAACAGGTGCTGGAGGTGGCATAGTAGACTGCTGAGGTCTCTGCTGACTCTGGGGACACTGTGCAGCTCTATGTCCCATCTGCCCACAAGTAAAACAACCACCACCACCACCACCACTTCTCCTGCACTCTCCATGATGCCTGAAGTTACATCGACGACACAACGGGGCACCTGAACCACTAGCTCCACTAACATCTTTCGGCCTCTGAAATCTAGGTCCGCCAGCAAACCTTCCACTTCTCCTCAGGCCTGTCACACTAAGCCCTCCACTGGAGGAACTGGAACTCGCTCCACTCATCTTGAAAGTCTGCGTCCTACGGGGTCCCGGAATAGAGATACCTTTTCCTCTGTCATCTCTCCTCTGAGTGTCATTCTTCTCTTCATCATCATCACTGTTACTGGGAAGGTTATCGGAATCCTCCATCTGAACTAGAATCTCAAAAAACTCATGATAATCGTTACAAGGAAGTGCACTAGCAAAAGTTCGCCATTTCCTCTTAGTTCCCAACTTAAAGCGGCGAAGCATCTGTACTGGATTACCAGCTGTATCCGGATCATAACGAGATAAGTCTGTAAATTTTCTGTAGTACTCGTGCGCCGACATATCCTTTTGCTTCAGTCGGGCGAATTCTTGCTTCTTACGGTCAACATACTCTAGAGGGACAAATCTCTTCTTAAAATTCTCCTTAAATACCTCCCAATCAGATGCCATCTCCGGTGACATAAACTAAGCCTGATTCTTCCACCAACCTGCTGGCTTTCGCCCGAAAAACCATGTAGTGGTCTCAACCTATCTGTTAGCAGGAAGGTTTCCCTGACTTTGCATCACCTGAAAAGTTTTCTCAATATGATCTAGCCATTTCTCTGCCCCTTCATGCCCCTCATTTCCCATGAAACGGTCTAACTTCAGATTATACATGGTCTCCAGGGGTGTTCTCTGAGGAGGAGGAGGACGACGAATTACATTCTGAAAAGCATGGGCAATCGCTTCCCCTAATTGAGCTACATCAGGGAAGTTAGACTCAGATGTACGACGTCGTTCTCTACGAGGCGGCATAGTTCTGACAGAAGACACCAAAAGATCATTAGAGCATTAACAATTATACAGGACTGCAACCTAAGCTCTGATACCAAACTGACACACCTCGATCCTAGAATCAAGGCATGCTGGCCGTCACGTAAGCGTGACGTAACCATAAGTGCGGTGCGGAAGCAAGATAAGAGAGTTACGAAAGAATAAAAACCAATTACTAGCAAGAATAACCAAATAGCATGCTAGAGTGAGTTAAAGTGTGACTGCACACATAAACAGAGCTTAAGTACTAGGTGCAATCAAGTAGGACTATAATTAAAGTACAACACCCGTAGGTGAGTCCTACATTAGGGGAATCTGTCAGGATGACGTAGAAATCCTCATGAGCCACCAACTGCTAACTAGAACCTGGAGGGGCGCAAAACAAAATTGAGTGGGTCAGTAAAACAAAGCTTTTCGAAAACCTTTCATTTAAAACATTTCTAACCCCTCGCTGTAAAACCTGTATACTTTCCCAGAAAATAGCATAATAGCATAATACTTTTCAAAATTCTCAAATCATCAATCTTTCTTAAAACCCCGAAAGTATGCCATGTTGAAAACTTTCAAAAACAGAATGAATGATGCATCAATGTAACAGGTGAAATGGTGAATTAACCGGAGACCCTGCAGTTGGTCCTGTATGGTTAATTCTATAGCTCAACATCCAATCCAAACCGGAGTCACCTCGGTGACCTGTACGACACTACACTGCAGATAAGTCGGAACTACCTGAAGTAGTCTGTACGACATGAATGGTGTAATAATAGGCCCTAGTGCTTCTCTTATCAATCATCTGTGTACACAATCTAAGGTCACCTATCAGTCGGAACCCTCTCATGGTCTGTTCGACATGTCGGAACCCTCACATGGTCTGTACGACATGCACCTACTTGGATCCAAGGTGAGCGTGCGGTGCGAGGTGAATAATATAAGCACTAACACCATGATTGCAGGTTATGAGCTATCCACATAATATACATCATCAATGATTCACATGAATAACATAAAACTCACCTGATACTCACCTGTGCGTCCACAGCACCAATTCACATATATATATACATCAATTATCAATTCATATAACTCATATATGCATGCACGGCATTTTAGAAACATACTTTCTTTAAAACTCAATTTCTGGGAAATTTATCAATAGTATATAGGTATAAACAGAAATACTGCCCACTCACTGATAAGTCGAAGGGTCGTAGCCCCCGTGACGTCCCTGGATGCGCTCGGCCTCGGGATAGGTGTCACCTATATGCGAAATAACTATAAAACGTTATTTTAAAGCATATAACCAACAATACGTAATAACTTCTCATACGGTGCTTAAATTGGGTATATGAATATACCACAGTGACCTACTCGACGTCACGGACGTCAACAAATTTTTAAAATAATTTTTTGGGCTTGTCACGCTCCCCCACGCGCCGTGGGTGGCACGGACCTAAGCGCCCCCACGCGCATCTTCTTTCTCGATGCTCGCCGGACTGAGTTTTCCGGTGGCCGGAAAACTGGGCAATTTTCAATTGCCTTGTTCTCCCTCGTTTCTCAACCATTTTCTTCGAATTTTATATCAATTTGAAGCCCTCAACATGTAGAATCACGATCGACTAGTTTCAAGGTCTAAAAATCACGAAATCTCACCGGAACAATTCAAGGAAAACCGGCCAAAGTTGAACCCAGTGATCCCGACGTCCAAAACCTTCAAACGAAGCACTCCGAGCTTCCTTGGGACCTCACTAAGCTCACTACAAGCTTAGAATTCCCTGAAAATCGACATATTACGATTGCATGAATAGTGGCATAAAATGGAGGTTCGGGTTTCACGTGATTTCGAAGGTTTCACGTCCTAAAACCAGCACTAATCAACTCAGGAGGTTGAAAGGATGAAGATTCATACCTTTTTGGCGTCGATCCGTGGAAGTTCGAGGGTTGTGGGCTTCGTCCGTACGTTGGAGGGTGAGAGACTGAGAGACTGAGAGAGTCGTGAGGGAGGAGAGAGAGAGAGAAGGCACGGGGAAGGGGGTTGAGGCTTGTCCCTTGTCTGTGTGTTGTGTGGTACATCCAAAAATTTTCCAACTTAAATCCCTAGCCACAAAACATACCTACCAATTTTAAACCAATCTTAAATTATTTTCTCCAAAAGTTTAGGGATATATAATAAGTCCAAATAATATATCACACACACCCATACCTCAATACCCGTCAAGGGTAATTCCGTCATTTCACGTCCCCGATATAGAATCCTAGAACGGGCTGTGACATTGTAGGTATAATTTAAAATTTTTTGTATTAATTAACTAATTCTAGGGTTGCTTTTACAAGTTCATAAATTTTGTGTTACTTGTAGAATTATAAGGTTCAATTTTTACTTTTTAAATTTTAGGCTTTTGTATTGATAGTATAAATTGGTATTAAACGTAGTTTTAAATATTGGTCGTTCAATTGGATTTTGTAGATGTCGCAGTTGATTAGGCAGCGTAGGTCAGTCAGTAGGTCCCCTCTAGCACCTCCACTACCTACTACTACTGCCGCCACCACTCCACCAACACTAGCTTTGACGTCGGAGGCTGTCGTTCATCCGCCCCAGGCCACGATGTCCGTAATGCCTGAGTCATTGACTTCTTTGGTGACTCATCCGTTACTCAATTCTCGGCGCTTTCATCGATGGCCCCAGCCTATCGACGAGGGTGATGAGTCTGCATCAGCTTCCACCGCAGTAGGAGAATGAGTCGACACAGGTAATACATTGTTTTTTCCAAATTTTTAATTTAATAAATTTAATATACTTTTATTCGGTTCCTTTATATGTGAATTGTTGTGTACTTGTGTTGGTTGTGTTGTTTATTTGTTTGTAGGTTATGGGAAATGTTGTATTTTTAGGGGAAGTTCTGTCGAATTTTTCGTAGGTTATTTAAATTGTTTTTACACTAACTTATTTCATTTTGCAGGTAAAAAACTAGGGGTCCATGCAGACTCATTGGCACATCACAGTTCACCCGCACCACCCAGGAATGTATAAAGATTTCATGGGATGCTCGACATCGGGCGGCAGGAACAAAGGAGGAGCACAAACTTTTAGTCCACGACTTTGGCTCCATTATGCATCACCGCTGCCCCATGCAGTGGGAGTCTTGGAGACTTGTCGCACAGGAGACCAAGGACTCCGTTCTTCATGAGCTATCGGTTAGTAAAGTTTTTTTGTTTCATAATTTTGTAAGTAAAGTTGTGAAATTGAATAACTGTTAACTTTGATTTGTTTCGTATTTGCGGCATCACTATGACCTTGAGGACCTTGATGCCAATCAAGACAAGTACATTCAAGAACTTTTCACCGGTCGGTTCACTCAGTGGAATAGTGAACTCCACAAGTATTTCGAGAGACCCGATGATCCGGCTGACGCTCTAGCACACGAGTGTCCCTTGGAGTTGGTGAAGTGCCTTGAAAATTGGGTCTGGCTCTTCATCCATTTTCAGGACAAAAAATTTTCTAAGTTAATTATATAAATTATTAGAGATTAATAATATTTTATTAATACTTCAATTTCGTTTATTAATTTACTTTAATACTTTATAATTAATATCGGCACTAATACTATCACATCCCCGCCCGGGCCCCACCACATCCCGGGCTCGACTCCGCCGTAACACGATATTGTCCGTTTTGAGCCCCAACCAAGCCTTCATGGTTTTGTTTCGGGGAACTCACACGAGAACTTCCCAGTGGGTCATCCTTCATAGGATTGCTCTCACGCGAACTCGCTTAACTTTGGAGTTCTGATGGAACCCGAAGCCAATGAGCTCCCAAAACGCCTCGTGCTAGGTAGAGATGGGAATATACATATAAGGCTTACATGATCCTCACCCCTGGGCGATGTGGGATGTAACAATCCACCCCCCTTAGGGGCCCGACGTCCTTGTCGGTACACATCCGGCCAAAGATTGGCTCTGATGCCAAATTATCATATCTCGGCCCGGGCCCCCACCACATCCCGGGCTCGACTCCGTCGTAGCACAATATTTTCCGCTTTGGGCCCCGACCACGCCCTCACGGTTTTGTTTCTGGGAACCCATCTTGGGAATGCTCTCGCCCGAACTCGCTTAACTTCGGAGTTCCTATGAAACCCGAAGCCAGTGAGCTCTCAAAAGGCCTTGTGCTATGTAGAGATAGGAATATACATATAAGGCTTACAGGATCCTCACCCCTGGCTGATGTGGGATGTAAGAAATACGATTCGTTTCTTTTTAACAGAAAAGAGCCAAGGCCAATGCAATAAATAGGTTGAAGAAGAAGTTTCTCCACCACTCTGGCTCCCGACACTTTTCATACAGGATGGAGGAGCGACGTTGGGTAACCACATTTTTTTCGAAAAAAAAAGTTATTAATCTTACTCTAAATTACACAACTAATAACTATTTTTTATTATTTTTTAATACAGGCGGGGTCGAAGTATCCGAAGATTGACACGTTCAAGGAAATGTACGTGCGGCTCGGGGATGAGCTCACAGAGGGGCTCCATGTAAGGTTTTGTAATTTTTAAATTTATAATTCTTATTCATTTTAAATAAATGTTATTTAAATATTACTTAGCTTGCTTTTATAATTATAGGCTACTATGATGGAGAGCAGCCAGGCTGTCCTTGAGGAAGTGGCTCCCAATTTCCCCCTGACACCCTAATGGAAGAGGTGCCCCCCTCTAGAATGCGGGTCTCCGTATCGTGATCGACACCCTCGACCATAGACTCTGTCCTAGGCTGGGGAAGGTGTATCGGAGTATGGGAGATGAGCTTCCTGGGTTTCGTCTAAGATGGCCCAGATCATCGTCGCACTTCTGCTGTCTAGCTTTAACATCTGCGCCGCTACACCTCTTCATACTACTTCGACCTCCTATGGCCCCAACCCAACATAGCCGACCCCATAAGTTGGCTCTGATGACTTTTTTACTGCAGTTTTTTTTTTAATTAAACATTTGTACATTTAAAAATTTTCCCCACTTGTACATACATTTTCCGCATTTATTTTAAATTAATATTCTTCTTTATCAATTATTGTTCTTAATTAAATTTAACCAAACAAAATTATTTTGTTTTGCAATTCAGATTACAAACAATTTAAAAAAAAATGGTTTGCGTGACGCAATAATTCGTCGTTGTGACAAAGGATCTCTTCGTTGCTCTGTTCCTGCGGCACGAAACCTTCTGTCCCTCTAATCTATATGTGACCAGTCCTATTTTGTCGCGAATATAGATATGCGACCAATAATCTTCGTCCTTATTCGTTTTACGAGATGACCTCGTTCTTCGTCATGTAAGAAACCTTTATCCCTTAAAACTTTATACGATGAAGAATCTCTTCATCGTTTCCGCCTTGCACCACGACACCCTTTGTCCCTTTAATCTTCATGTGACGAGTTTAGTTTCGTCGTGGCCACAGGTATATGCGACAAATTATCTTCGCCCCTATTAATTTGAAGCCACCACGTAGTTTTTCGTCGCGTATAATTGTTTGAGCGACGAAGTGTTTTCTTTTCGTCCCGTAATACCTTTCTTTATGAGCCTTGCGTGACCAACTTAGGGTGACGAAGTTTTCATCGTTTATAATTTTAGACAGGGAATTTCTTATTTACGCAACGATTTCTTGTTCATCAGGATAACTATTTTATGTAGTAGTGACTATGAGTCTATGACTGAAAAATATGAATTGATCTATTGATTCATTGTCAACTTTACGATTAGCAACTTACTTGGTGCTCATTGCTTGGAGCTGCATAGTTCTGTTTAGGGGTTGGAGTTGTTGAAAATATTGGCGCATGTTGGTTTTGCACAACGAATATACCTGTACATCGTGCAAGAGCATCGTTGGGGTTGGAGTTGTTGAAAATATTGGCGCATGTTGGTTTTGCACGATGAATATACCTATACATCATGCAAGAGCATCATTGCATTGCGTGACGCAACCCTTCGTCGCGCAAAAGAGATTGCACAACGAATACAACTATCTCGTCGCGCAATGTAGTGTCAGAAAATCGCAAGTAAGTTCTTTTTTGGAGCAAAACAAGTGCACAACGAAATGTTTTCTGCGAAACACTTGCATGACAAAGGCTTAGTCACGCAAGTGTCAACCCGACGATCAGTCTTTTGAGTCAGAGGATTCAATGCATGTGCATCTGAGGAATTAATACTGTATTCTTTTCAGAAACACTTTACTTTTTTCTAGATTATAATTCCAATTGTTATTTGAATTAAGGTATGATGGCCGACTCTGAACCTCGTCGTCAAAGACAATCGAGGGCAAAGGTTCCGGAAAAGGTATGCATTCTAAATTTTGCATTTTGTATAAAGTATATATATAGCTTGAGTATTATAAATTTATATTTTGTTGGTAGACAAGAAGAAGAAGAGAGTTGGGCATGGGCCCGACACACTTATGGTGGGAGCCGCTATTGAATCAGTTCTATCGAATTACTAGGGGTTGAGAGGTCGGATATGCACACTAGGTTTAGGTGAAACATTGGGGTATTGGTGCATGACAAATGTGGTGTGGATTAGGAGTCTTAGAGAGTCATCTCCTAAGAGATGAAGATGCACTCGATGGATGAATTAGCAGTACGTGTTAATTAATTAGTTAAATAATAATTATGTTTGTTAAATTTAATATATTAGTGAGATTATAATTTATTAATTTTCGGATGACAACTTAATAGGGACACTAACAAGAGTGATCCAAATCTGATGAAGTGTAGACAACATATTCAAGTCCTGTTTCCGGGAGTGCAAGTTTGATGTTCAACGTGAGGCAGAACTACATCGTAGATGACATACCCCGACCCGGAATGTCTACTAGGACTCCGAATCAAGCTGTGTTGGCCAACACCTGGAAGGTGACGAAGCCATAAAGTGTGGTGATGTGGAAAATGTGAATAAATTTAAACCTAAAAGTGCCTAAATAAGGCTCAAAGGGGTTAAACCTACAAAACATATGCAAGGGATTAAGGCTTTTTGGCTATGGTGGTAACTAAACAACTTCATTTTTTCCTTTGTGATTACATGTGAATTTGTTAATGACAACTACAACCAAGTATTAACCAAAGAGCATATCAAACTTCCATCCATGTTTGTAATTTTCTTTAACAGTCATGCAATTAAAAACCAAATCATCATCATTGTGTTGGAAGGTACCCTAAGATACAAACACACAAAATCGACTCTTTTTGGGTTTTTCAAAACTTTTTCAAATTTTCGTATTTTTCTTTCAAAACACATTAAAACACTTCAAAACACAATAAAAACACTTAAAAACAGTGAGTCACAACTCTAGAAGTGCTAGGTGGTGAAATACAACGAATATTCATGAAAAACACTTTGTTTACCCCCCCCACACTTAAACCAAACATTGTCCTCAATGTTTCAAACATAGACTCACACGCAAGCAATCAAACAACACAACTAACAAACATGACAATTATGGTAACATAAAAGCAATAAAGAGGAGGGTTAAAGAACGCAAATCTGGTTTTGGAGCCGGAGAATCCTAGGTCTTCTTTATTTGAACGCATGGGTTGCCTCCCAATAAGCGCTTGCTTTAACGTCTTCCAGCTAGACGATACCTCCTTTTTAGGCTTCATTGGATCCCACGGCATGGATGTTGGAAGTATGCCCACAAAGCCACTCATTTGATGTAATAGTTTTTGGAATACTTATTGTATTAAACTTTTATATGTTTAAAGAAGGGCAAAGCTTATTGTTAATCACTATTTATTGTATCATGTGTTTAAGCAATAAGGGAATCCAAGGAATGTATTTGATCTAAGAGATAAGTGATTTAAGTAAGTTAGATTATCGAGACCTTTCTCTTATGTTCATTCCTAAAACGTTCCTAGCCATAGGATTGCCAATTGGGCATTGACAATCCGCTAAGGTTAGTATGTGTTATGTCGACTCAAGCGCGAGTATGAATAGTCTCAAGTCATTTAGTGTTGGACACTAAGCCAAACACAAAGGTGCTCGAAAGAGTGATCGAGTACACTGAACAACGATCAAAAGAGAGTTCGAACATACATGTCATGTGAGAACTCGAGAGTTGCAATATGCAAAGTAGTCCTTTGACCTGAGGCATCATAGATGTCTAATGGTTAGGTCCTTGATCTTTGATCATGTCAAAGGCATTCCATTGGAGTGTCCACGGCATTGTTGTGGTCAAGCTACCTAGTCATGTAGGCATATGAATGCACAACAAGGAATCTCTAACCTTCCATGGTGGAAGGAGAACACTCTAAGATATGATTCGAGAGTCTTTGGCCAAAGCATATGAATATGACTAAGGAAGTTTGTTCCAAATCATATTCAATTGAATCATATAGATAAGTATCACATTGGATAGTAGACATGAAACAAACTATCACTTAAACAATGTGATTAAGAGTATTGTATTAGAGAAGGACCGTATTGCATTGTAGTTGTAACTGGATAGGTTCTCCAACCACTTCTACTTAGCTTGGGTAACCATGATATGCTGCTAGGTGTCACTCATGGTTTGTGGAAGCCCTAAAGATTAGCAAACACTAATTTTAAGGGAGAATTGAAATGTGGTTTCAATTCACAATCGATCGTTAAGAGTAACAATCGCCCACTACCTCGCTAAATGGAACCTAATGGATCGTACACCGAGTAAGGTTGTTGGTGAAGAAATTAAATGAAATGGATAAGCAATTAAATGGTTTAATTGAAGAATGGTCAAGGTTAATCAATTATACGAAATGTTCGTATTGGGCTTATATGTTGGTTTTGGGTTTCGGGGCCCAAAAGCGTTTTGGTCCACAAGGCCCATTATGTTTAAGTTGTATGACAACTAAAACAAAATGGGCAATTAGCCCAATCAATTTGATATGGCCGGCCATTAGGGTGAGAAATGTCAAACTTGGATTAATTACAAGTTTGCCACTCACATGTGATGAAGTATAAATTCAACTTTATAGCTTTATTTTCATTTAGGGTTTTTTCTTGGTGAAATGAGGTGAAACATTTTCTCTCATTTTCTCAAAAGAGGCCGGCCACCTAGGGAAGGAATAGCTAGCAATCTCTTCTTCCCTAAGTCATCCATTTCATCTTCACATCACATCCTTGGTGAAGAGACTTAGAGACATCAAGCTTTTGATGTTTTGGAGAACAAATCCTCAAATCCTCAAAGAAGCAAAGGAGCACTAAAAGGAGGAAAATCACAAGGAAGATCCAAGGAGCAAGGAGGTGACTTGAAGGCCCTCCACTTGGGTGAATCCCTTCTGTAATCAAGGATGAGCTTCAAGGGTAAAGAAACTCTAAATCTTTCCTTCTCTTTAATGTTGTTAAAGAGTTTATTGGTTCACCATATACTTGGCTTTGAAAGTCATGGGTTTTATGAATTGTTTTTGAATGCATGCCTACTTTAATGTGTTAATAGTTTGCATATGTATTCAAATGTTCTTACTTGTTCTTAGCTAGGAAAAAATTTTTCCTTCAATGGAGGGGTATTTCCTCCACGACATGCTCGTCGAAATTTTCGTAATAGGGCTTCAAATGGTGTCCGTTCACTTTAAATTCATGTCCTGTCCTTAAACTTTGAATTTGGACTGCACCATAAGGAAAGACATTAGTAATAACAAATGGACCAATCCATTTAGAACACAACTTACCGGGAAATAATCGAAGGAGGGAATTGAAAAGCAACACTTTCTGCCCAATGGAGAACGTCTTGGTACGAATCATCGTATTCCCGATCCATAAGTTCCTATGGTCCTCAACCATTACGTACTGTAATGTATTAAATTTTGGTGACGGTCCAACGGTCAGATCGTCGATTACTATTCTAATCAAGTGGCAGACCTTAATGGAACTTCGCCGGATTCTGCAGATTTTGCAGATTTCCTGGGCAATGTTTGAGCTAAATATCTCACTTGTTTCTCAACCAAATTCGACTCATAATATACCAAATTGAAGCTAGAGATTTATAGAACAAAATTATACCTGCTTGGAGTCCAAATGGTCGCCAGAGATGGCCAGAAAATGGCCTGAAAGACGGTTGTCCTTGGGAAAACAGGGAAATTCGCCAGAATTTCTGGGCAACCTTTCAACGTCCATAACTTTGTCAATCCTCAACGAAATCAAGTGATTCAAAAATGAAAATCATATTTCTCGACGAGATGAAGAGATTGGTACCTTAGACGATGGCTATCTCTTCGTGATTTGACAGGAAATGACTCGAAAGTGGCGGAGGTCGCCGAAAACTGGGCAAACATTAAATCGTTATAACTTTCTCGTTTCTTCACCAAATTAAACGATCCAAACATGAAAATTTATCTAATCGACGAGATGAATCGATTTATACCTGTCTAAAGTTCAAAATATGGCTGGAAATTATCTGAATCACGCCTAGAAATCTTGGCCCAAAACCTTGTTCTTCAAAGTCGTGTTTCGGGTTCGTTTTCAATGAAACAAAACTCAAAACTGGGTTTATGGCAGTGAAGACATGCAGATAATGGTGGTTTTGATGTTCAACAAGCCAAAAGATTTGGTGATGATGGTGGTTTGTTTCACGGGAGAAACGAAGAGCCGAGAGAGAGAGTTAAGAGAGTAGAGAGCAGAGCTACGGAAGAAAGAAGAAAAAGAAAGAGAGAAAGTGTTCCAGAAAAGTGGGGGTGGCCCCACGTGTCACTCATCCAACGGTCCGACAAAATATCCTCGACGTTTAAAGGTTCGTAGAATCTTCGTTATAACTCCAAATTACATTCTGTTTGCGCCCACATGTTCATAGCGAGTTAGAGCGGCTGCATAAAAGAGAATGCCATTCCGTCGTGATCGGATTGCAATTATTCCTCTTTCATGCCTCCAAGCTCATACCTTATTCCTTCCTTGATAATATACTAGTACGATACCTGTATAAAATATAGAGTCAAAAATATGTAATACTACTGTTTAGACCTAAAATTACATCATCGGCCCATGCAATCAAGGCCTTTGAGTAAGTATAGCTCCCAAACATCAGATCGAATAGTGAAGATCGTTTTGTTATTATTGAAGGATAATATTATGATAATTATCTTTTAATGATAATTAAGATGAGATATGTATCTCCAAGCTGGAAACACGGTAGCACAATTCAAGTTGATTTTGGATGTTTGGCGTGTGAATGTGTGGGTGGGATCAGTTTGGTTGACTGACAGATTCAAGTGGTATGTTGCAAATTGATTATTATCCATTTAAAGTATGGTGATAATTAGTAAACAAATGGATTTGGAGTTCACTTAGACAACTGAAGGTTATTATGCATGCATGCATAAAATTATAAAGTGATGGTGGAATAAAGAGCACCCCCGAATATCCTTTGTAGGATGCCAAGAATCTAGTCAGACAAATTGCATCATATTGGAACTCGTGGGCTTTGAAAGGATGGGAAAGATGGGATCAAGTTTGAACTTTTTGATAGTGCATGATTGCACCTGGTCAAATTTGGTGGAAAGATGAGTGGATTGCCGTAATGCTTCGGTTTGAAATGCATGGCTAAGAGATAAACTTGCATGCTAATTATTTGCATGCCTTGGTTCTAGCACGTGGAGATCTCAAATACTTGGATAATGATGGACAAATAAGGAGAAAATGAGATAATGATGGAGATTTTAAATTGGTTGGATAATTCCATGATAACTCCATGCATTTGGTTTAGTCTGATCCACGCCAAAAATCTCGTACAATATTCAAGGATCAAGTCGACGCGTCCCTATAAATACAGAGGCAGTGGCAACGAGAAAGAGCTCTCTCCAACTCTACACGAAGCCTCTCAACAACCTTGAGATTCTTATTTTCTTTTTCGCCAACACATCTTCAGTTTGGATAAACAGCACTGTGAAGGCAACCGGCGAACACATTCAGTTTGGATAAACAACACTGTTGCCGTAGAATCAGCCGACTGCGAAGCACCTTCAGTTTGGATAAACAGCACTGCGACGAGGCTGACTGGTTATCTATCCAAGTCTCAGTCGAGAAGGATTTTCAAATCCTTATTGGCAGAGGTTATCTCATCAGCCTTTTGGGCGAAGTGAGATGTTACCAAGTTACTACATTTGTCACCCTGAGAATTGAATTTGATATTGAACTTCACAGAACTAGCAGCCTTGTCTTCAGGCTCTAGAACCCGAAGACCAAGACGTGTTCCTTCCTTGGCCGTAGTCACGAGATTCAGAAGTCAGCAGTGTGCCCAACGCAACATAAACAAATTTTACTCACCGTCCAAGCTCGACCGACAAGTTGGCACGCCCCGCACACAACCGAAGGACGTAGTTAGCTTATTAATTACTCGGCCTGCGCACCCCGTAGTCTTGGTAGTTTTTAGGGTCAACAACTACGTAACAACGTAAGGTAAAAAATATATGCATATAATAAAATACGACAAGAAATAGACACAAAAATGTACGATTAAAATACTTGTATGAAGTTTAAAACCAAGAGTGGAAATAACTCACCCAAAATTTGTAATGGCAGAAATACCCATATAATTTAAATAACGAAGTAGACAAATGTTTGCACGAAAAATCAAAACTCAAAATGAAAATGGACCTCGCCAAACATTCGTCGTGTCACTAACTAGTAAGTGTTGCCGTAGATAAGTCATCTTGCCCACTTGCCTAGTGAACCCAACAATTAAGCCATTGATATATTACAGTCTGCATTTTGTAATGCCGATAACTCATTGTTATCTCGATAAGTGAGTGAGAAGTTCTTGAGGATGTCAAAATATTGCTTTGTTCTTCATGTGCGAATATGCCTAAATCATCCGATTTATGCCTCGATCGCACATTCCACATTCCACAGCCCACAATATCGCTTACCTCAACAGTCTCTTCAAGTCCAATCCTCTCACAATGAACGACACCGTTCAGTCCCTCATCCCTCGGCACAAAAGGGTCCCAAACGGCAAGCCCATTCACGTCGTTTCCCTCTCTCCCGCAAACGACAATGAGGACGAGGACGCCATGTCTTCTTCTTCTTCGGCCAAGAAGGTCTATCTCAACGGTGGCGGCAAGGCCTTCTTCATGACGTGGACGCTGCATGACGCCCTCCACGTCGCAAAACACCATTGGATGCCCTGCCTCTTCGCAATGGGGGTCCTTTTCTTCATGGGCGTGGAGTACACGCTCCGGATGGTCCCGTCGTCCTCGCCGCCGTTCGACATCGGGTTCGTCACCACCCGCTCCCTTCCACCACATCCTGGCTTCCAAGCCCAAGCTTAATACCTTGCTTGCTGGCCTTAACGCGGTACTAAATTATATTTTTTAAAATTTGATTCTCATAATTTTTAATTAAATTTCTTCAACTCGCATTTGTTTTTTGTATTTTTGTTTCCTGGGTTTGCATTGTAATCTGTAGTTTTCTCCGTCTTTTTTTCTTTCTGTTCTGGCTTTTGGTTATTTTGTCTATTTGTTGGAAATTTAATCGATTTAATCGAATAAATTTGGCAGTTTTTGTTTTTGGTTTTTTTTTTTAGGCCGGGGGGCGTGTGGTGACATATTTCTGACAGAGAATGCATTTCCACTTATCGTGACCGTTCATCATATATGGTGCGATTAGTTTTCGTTACATACTATTTATATTTAATTTAAAATTTAAAATGATCTTTGACCGCACGATATACGATGAACATTCACATTTTGAATTTGGACCCCACATTTCTTCATGGTGTCGGTGGTCCGAGTTTACTGTCTGACAAGAGAATATTTATGTTTACATTATTTATCTGTCATGTGTGATTGAAGTTTTGGGTGCTTACATATCGAAACTTTGATTCTCTTAACATTGCAATTTTGGGTATTGGGGGACATTTGATTTTCTATGATATTACAACTGTATTTTTATGTCTTGTTAGTGTTTGATTAGTTTTTGGTACTCAAGGTGCTTGTAGCAATGCAGACAACATATATACTATGGGCGTGGCTAGTAGAGGGCGGCCCGAGAGACACAATCGCAACCGTGTTCATGTTCACATGTCGGGGCATCCTCGGCTACTCCACCCAACTTCCATTGCCTCAGGTAATAGTAATACCCACACAATCAATCTGCATCACATATAATCCCCACATTTTCCACAAAATCCATCTCACATTTTTTGCATTGTGCTCCAATTTTTGTTTTGACAGGGATTTTTTGGGTCAGGAGCGGACTTCCCAGTGGGGAATGTGTCATTTTTCATCTTCTTCTCGGGGCATGTAGGCGGGTCTGTGATTGCCTCCTTGGATATGAGAAGAAAGCAGAGGTGGGAAATGGCATGGATATTCGATGCACTCAATGTACTGCAATCAGTGAGGCTGCTTGGGACAAGAGGTCACTACACGATAGACTTAGCCGTGGGGTTTGGAGCTGGTTTTTTGTTTGATTCTCTGGCCGGAAAGTATGAGGAAAGCAAGAGATCAACTTCTACCAAAGAGGCTTTGTTTCCTTGAACAGATGGAATGTTGGCAGGCAGTTTTGGGGTAGGAATTTGAGTATGTTTTTGGTCTATGTTTTTTTATAAGAAAATGAAAGTAGGTGTGGATTTGGCTTAAAATATTATGACTAATTGGCAGTGGTTAAAGGAGAAAATGAATTTTATGCCTAACAAGGTGAGGATTTAAGACTAACCACTTCCAATCACAACATTCATATGCCTAATTTCTTGCCATAAAACGATCAAAATCCGCTTCATTTGGCTATTCTTCGACAACTACTCAATCTTCAAAGAATCTATCGTGACAACGGAAGGCATCAAATCCACATGTTGAATTTGATTTTCATGAATCATTTTTAGTTTCCTTATTCAAAGGACACGCAAAACGTGTGTAAGCTATACAGCTAGAAAATGTTTGGAACCTCCAACTGAAGGAAAAATTTTGTCCTAGCTAAGAACATGTATGAACATTTGAATACATATGCTAACAATTAACTCTTTAAAGTAGGCATGCATCCAAAAACAATTCATGAAACCCATGACTTTCAAAGCCTAGTATATGGTGAATCAAAAGACTCTTTAACAACATTAAAGAATATGAAGAATTTAGAGATTCTTTACCCTTGAAGCTCATCCTTGATTACACAAGGGATTCACCCAAGTGGAGGGCCTTCAAGTCACCTCCTTGCTCCTTGGATCTTCCTTGTGATTTCCCTCCTTTTAGTGCTCCTTTGCTTCTTTGAGGATTTGAGGATTAGTTCTCCAAAACACCAAAAGTTTGATGTCTCTATGTCTCTTCACCAAGGATGTAATTTGTGAGAATGAAAAATGGATCACTTAGGGAAGTAAATTTGCTAGATAACTATCCCCAAGTAGCTTAGAAAACCCTAATTGAAAACAAAGCTATAAAGATGAATTTATACTTCATTTCTTAGGTGAGTGGCAAACTTGCAATTAAGCAAACTTGCATACCCTCACCCTAAATGGCCGGCCTATATTGTTATTGGGCTTATTGCCCATTTTTGTTTTAGTTGTCATACAACTTAAACATAATGGGCCTTGTGGACCAAAACACTTTTGGGCCCTGAAGCCCTAAAACCAACTTAAAAGCCCAATACGAACATTTCGTATAATTAATTAACTAATTAATTAATCTTGACCATTCTTCAATTAAACCATTTAATTGCTTATCCATTTCATTTAATTGCTTCACATATATCCTTATTTGGTGTGCGATCCATTAGGTTCCAATTAGCGAGGCAGTGGGCGATGTTACTCTTAACTATCGATTGTGAATTGAAACCACATTTCAATTCTCCCTTTTTGATGATTAGTGTTTGCTAATCAATAGGGCTTCCACAAACCATGAGTGACACCTAGCAGTATGTCATGGTTACCCAAGCTAAGTAGAATTGGTTGGAGAACCTATCCAGTTACAATTACAATGCAATACGGTCCTTCTCTAATACAATACTCTTAACCACATTGTTTAAGTGATAGTTTGTTTCATGTCTACTATCCAATGTGATACTTTCTTATATGATTCCCTTGAATATGATTTGGAACATCTTCCTTAGTCATATTCATTTGCTTTGGCCAAAGACTTTAGAATCATATTTTAGAGTATACTCCTTCCACCATGGAAGGTTAGAGATCCCTTGTTGTGCATTCATATGCCTACATGACTAGATCACATGACCCCAACAATGCCGTGGACAATCCGAGGGAATGCCTTTGTCATGATCAAAGATCAAGGACCTAACCATTAGACATCTATGATGCCTCAGGTCTAAGGACTACTTTGCATATTGTAACCTTAGAGTTCGTACATGACATGTATGTTTGAACTCTCATTAATCGCAGTTCAGTGTACTCGATTACTCTTTCGAGCACCTATGTGTTTGTCTTAGTGTCCAACACCAAATGACCTGAGACTAGTTCATACTCACGTTTGAGTCAACATAACACATACTAACCTTAGCGGATTGTCAATGCCCAATTGGCAATCCTATGGCTAGGAACGTTTTAGGAATGAACATAAGAGAAAGGTCTCCTTAATCTAACTCATTAGATCACTTATCTCTTATGTCAAATACATCCCTTGGATTCTCTTATTGATTAAACACATGATACAATAAATAGTGATTAACAATAAGTATTGCCCTTCCGTTAAACATATAAAAGTTTAACATATTAAGTATTCCAAAAAGCTATTACATCAAATGAGTGGCTTTGTGGGCATACTTCCAACACCAACTAGTATACAGCCGAATTTCTTTAGGAAGTTAGCAGCAAGGGTGGCTTGAATACATTAATGAGATTGCAACTATGGCTTGAATACAAGAGTGGCTTGAATACATTTGTTCTTATGATATAATCGACTTAATACTAATTTTTCATATATACTTTAAAGCTCCATCTCTCCTGTTTGACTAAAATTTACCATGCTAATGTGTTTTAGAAATCCCATAAGAAGCTCCCTAGCGAAGGAGTTTTTTACATACCATGTGCATATAGTGTGCGTATAGTGTACATATAATTCATGTTTTTCTGTTGGAATATGATTATGATAATATGGTTGTGTATATATAACTAACATTGGTGTGTATGTGTGACGACCCGTCCCGAATTTACATTTATCTTATCCCTGATAGCGTGGAATTTTCGATTTTATCCCTTGAGCGGTGGGATTGTGAATGTATAACTGGGTTAAGAAAAATCGGACCAATTATGTTATGTCCTTATTCTTTGGACCCAATAGGAATTGGGGTTGTTTTAGATGATTTTTGGCCTTTAGTGGTGGCCCAATTAGAGTTTAAGGATTGTATATGTCTATACCCAATCCGGATCAGGGCATACACATACTCACACACGTGCAACCTTTATCTGTCACTCTCTTTCTCGAACCCTCTTTCCGTTCGTACAGTCACGCACCCAACTAGCTTCATCTTGCACAAATCGAGATAATGGAGACCATTTCTAAGTTCCTTGCAAGCTCAGGAGCAGAACTATACCCTTAGTTGGGAGGATGGACCTCGAGAACTCGAGAACTAGGGAGCTCCGACGAGGTGTCATGTTACTCTGTCCTGATCACGTGGGTTTAGTGGAGTTTTAAAGTTCTAAGATGTCTTAAATCTACTTCACGAAGCTTATAGGGGAATTTTGGAAGGTTTTGGACGTCGAGACACTCAAGTTCATCGAGTTGTAAGTGTGGTCGAATTATCGACATTTTTTCGGCCAGCTTTCGTTAGTTTGGAGGACATAAAAGTGATAAGAATGTGTTCTCCTAGTTGAGACCTTCATTTTGGTACAAATTTCATGAATTTTGGTTGACAAATGGATGAGATATTGAAGTTCTAAGCTTTTCCAGAAACCGGCGATAGCAGGGTGGCCGGCGCCGGACTCTGGTGAACCAAGGAAAGAGAAGGAGTATATTCCGTCAATTTTGATGGAATATTCTTAACGGCGTCAGGTATATCTAACGGTATATTCCATTATTTAACGGAATATTCCCTAACGTCGTTAGGGAATCCGTCACTGCGCGAAGCACATGCCTGAGCGTTGGTGGCGCGTGGGAACTTAGAAAAAATTTCTAAAAATATGGGGATGTTCGTGGTGTCGAGTAGGCCACGATGGTATATTCAAATACCCCAATTGAGCAACGTATGAGAAGTTATTACCTAGTTTTGATTATGTGCTTAAAATAACTTTAAAATAGTTGTTTCACGTATAGGTGAGTCATTTCCTGAGGACGAGTGCAGTCAGGCGAGGCTCGGGGGTTACGACCCTGCCACATACCAGTGAGTGGTCTTTTGGTTTTCAGTATATATATGCTTGGTATTTTTCCCAGAAAACTTATTTAAATGGTTTGATGCTTTGAAATGCCATGTCAAATGTTTATTATTTATAATATACATTTAGTAGTTGCATATGTTATTGTTGGTGCTGCGGAGGCTCAGGTAAGTTCTAGGTGAGTTATAGATTGTGAATGTGAGTTGCATGGTTATAATTACATTTGATGCATTTAGAGCTCATAAACCTGCACCCCGGTGTTACTGCTCCCGCCCGTGGCCAAGGCACAGTCCTTCATGTTATGTTCACCTCCCGCACCGCACGCTCACCTTGGATCCAAGTTTGGTGCACAGTCCTGTCGTATAGACCACTATAGGTGGTTCCAACTCGTAGGTGACCCGCGATTATTCGCACAGTCTTCACGCGATTGTAGCACTTGAGCATATTTATTTACACCCAATCCCGTCGTACAAACCACTTTAGGTGGTTCCGACTCGTGTGCAGGCATATTTGATGAGTTATATATTCAGCCGTACAGGCCACCTTAGGTGGATCCGGCTGACATATTACTTTTCATTGAATTACTTCACCTGATTTACTTACCTCATTATGTTGAGATAATTGGCATGGTATACATGTGGATTTGGCTATTTCAAGGGTGGTTTCAATATAGATAAATATTCTATTTTCTGGGAAATTATACAGGTTTTACAGTGAGGGTTTATTACTTTGTTAAGTGAAATGGTTTTGAAAAGCTTTGTTTTTTTGCCCACTCACACTTTTTGTTTTGCGCCCCTCCAGGTTCTAGGTAGAAGCGTTCTTGTTTGTGGCTTGTGAGGAGTCTACGGCGGTTCTGACAGACGGTATCTAATGTAGAACCATTTCTCTGGTATTGTATAACTAGTATTTGTCCTGCTGGACTACACTTAGGCTACCTATGCTCTGATTGTATGTAGTTACACTTAAATCTTGCCGCTCGCACCTATTTATTCGTCTAGTGTAAATTAGTTAGCATGGTTTTTATTTACTCACATTTTTATATCCCTATCACTTCTGCACGGTGCACATGGCTATGTCACCTTCACGTGACGGCTAGCACGCCTTGATTTAGGTCGGGGTGTGTCAGTTTGGTATCAGAGCCAGGTTTGGCAGTCCTGCATATCTTGTGAATATTCTAATTATTTTGGTGTTTTCTGTCAGAACCATGTCGCCTCGTAGAGAGCCACGTCCTTCAGTTGAGCCTAGTTTCCCCGATATTGCTCAATTGGGGGAAGCTATTGCCAATGTTATTCAGTCTTCATTTTGTCCACCCCAGAGGACACCTCTCGAGACTATGGATAATCTGAAGCTAAATAATTTTATGGGTAATGAAGGGCATGAGGAAGCTGAGCGGTGGCTCAATCATCTTGAGAAGACTTTCTGTTTGATGCAGAGACAGGGAAATCTTCCTGAAGATAGGTGGGTTGAGAAGACCACCTGATTTTTAGGTGAGAAGCCTGCATACTGGTGGAGGCAGGAATCTTATCAGTTATCACCAGAGGAAGCTGCTAATTGGGACATTTTTAAACGGTTATTTCATAAGAGATTTATTCCTCCAGAGTATATAGATCGTACGAAGCAAGAATTCACGCACCTAAAATAGGGGAAGATGTCAGCTAATGAGTACTACAGGAGTTTTACTGATTTGTCTCGCTATAGTCCGGAGATTGCTGCTAATCTGGTAAAGATGCTTCGTCGTTTCAGGTTGGGTACTAGAAAGAGATGGCGTTCTATGACGACCACGATTCCCTGTGCTACTTATCAGAAGTTTAATGAGATTCTGCTGCGGGTTGAGGATTCTGAAAATATGCCCAGTGACAGTGAAGAAGAGGAAGCAAAAGATGGTAATCAGAAGAAAAGTAATAATAAGAAAGATAAGGGTCAGTCATCTCAGGGACCTCGCAAGACTCAAAGTTTTATGAGAAATGGTGCCAGTTCCAGTTCTTCTAGCGGGAGTTTGAGTTCTACTGTGCATAGGAGAGGTGGCAGATTTTCTGAAGGTCATCGATTCCAGAGACAGAGAGATTCTGGTAGCGCAAGTGCTCATTTATGTCATAGGTGTAATAATCAGCATTTTAGGGAGTGTAGGCGAGGCAGTAGTGGATGCTATACTTGTGGCCAAATGGGGCATCGGGCTATTCAGTGCCGGCAAAACTAGCAGAAACCCCATCCATCTTCTTTACCACCACCTGTACCGATCCAGCAGGTCCCAGGACCTAGTAGTTATACCCAGACGGGTCACGGGGGTGCTTATCACTATCAGGGTGATATAGCTCCATATTATGGAGGACAATATCAGTATCCACAAGATCCATATCAGCAGGGTGGTTATGCTCAGTATTCCGACAGTTATACGCCATATCAGCCGCACTCAGCAAGTGGGTCACAATGGCATCCAGGAGGACAGTCCCAGCACGTGAAAGTTGCTTCTAGTAGTGCAGGATCGTTGAGCAGCCCAATCAACCTGGTCAAGGACGTAGTGTGCAGGGACGTGGTAATCAGGCTAGCAGAGGCCATGGAGGACGACAGCAGACGTAGGAGCGTATTCATCACATTACGTTGCAAGATGCTCATAATAATCCTGATTTAATCATGAGTACGTTGAATATTCTTGGTCATTTTGCTAGAGTATTGATTGATTGTGGTGTTACGCATTATGTTATTGTTGGAAATGTGCCCTAAAGCCAATCATATGATGATACTTTACGGACATTTCATATGTTAAACTAATCTAGTTTAATATCAAGGGCAAAGATTATTGTTTAAGCCGTCTCATATAAATGTTATATGCTTAAACGATAAGTCCAAGGAATATGTGTTTGAGAGAATACGATCTAAAGAAGTTAGATTCATGAGACCATTCTTTTGTAGACACATCCTAAACGTTCCTGATCATAGGATTGCCAATTGGGCATTGACAGTCCGTTAAGATCAGTAAGTGCTGTGTCTTCTCTCAGGGAGAGTGACTGGTCTCGAGTCATTGGTGTGTGTGACGTCAAGACAAGTACGTAGGTGCTCAATAGAGAATGAGTTCACTGAACACGATCAACGAAGAGTTCTCATATTCATGTCACATGAGAACTCATGGTTGGGATAATGCAAAGTAGTCTTTTGACCTGAGGCATCATAGTTGTCTTGTGGTTAGGTCCTTGATCTTTGATTATGTCAAACGTCACCCATACACAGGTGTCCACGGCATCGTTGGGGTTAAGCCACTTAGCTATGGAGGCAATTAAATGCGCAACAAGGGATCTCTAACCTTCAAACCTTTTGAGGGATAATACTCTATGATATGATTAAGAATCTCTGGCCAGAGTATGAATGAGATTTAGGAAGCCGTTCCAAATCACATTCAAAGTAATCATATAAGCAAACGAATCACATTGGATAGTAGACATGAATAAACTATCAAACCAAACAATGTGGTCAAGAGTATTGTATTAGAGAAAGACCGTATTGCATTTGTAATCCTAAACTGAATAGGTTCTCTACCTCTTCTGATTAGCTTGGGTAACCATGATATGCTGCTAGGTGTCACTCATGGTTTGTGGAAGCCCTAAACGTGTATAATCACTAAAGGGAGAATTGAAAGTAAGTTTCAATTCACAATCGATGTGAAATGGTTTTAATCGCCCACTGCCTCGCTAAAAGGAACCTAATGGATCGTACACCGTGTAAGGTAAAGATTGAAGAAACAACGAAGATGAGTAAGAATAATTAAATGGTTTAATTATTTATGGCAAGGATTAATTAATATGATTAATTAATCAAACGAATATAGTTCGTTAAAAGACCACGGGTTAGTTTTGGGCCTCAAGGCCCAATGGGCTTCGAACGTCAAGCCCATTGACTTAAGTTGTATGACAACTTAATGACTAAAATTCACAAAGGCCTAAAAAGCCCAATGAAACCCTATGGCCGGCCATTTAGTTAAAGGAGTGGGTTTTGGACTTATTTACAAGTTTGCCACTCCAATGAATTAAGGTATAAATATGACTTTATAGCCAAAATTCATTTAGGGTTTCTTTTAGGAAATTGGAGAGAACACAAAGCTCTCCTTTCTCTCTAAAGAGGCCGGCCACCCTAGAGGAAATTATCTAGCAATCTTGCTTCCTCTAGGTCACTCATTTCTTCATCAATCCATCCTTGGTGTGGAGACTTAGAGGTTCTCAATTTTGGGAACTTTGAGAACCATTTCATCCATCCAAATCCATGGATCTAAGAAGCAAGGAATGAAGGCCCTCTCTTTGGGTGATTAGCCTTTGGTTTTGCAAAGAGGAATCTACAAAGGTATATATTTCTCAACTCACTTTGATTTGAGTTGAGTCTTGGTTCACCAATCTACTAGGCTTTGAATTTCATGGTTAATGTTTTGTTTTTAAGTGCATGCAAGCATGATTCCGCCTTTAATTGTTAATTGCATGCTTATAGATGTTGCTTAAATGAACATGTGTTTTCACAAATCTTCCTCCAGTTATTTCTCATACGTTTGCTCAGACAACGCAACCTCATCTCACACCTCTTGGGTATGAGTTAGAATTTTCAATGCCTAGAGGGGAGACATGTTATGTTAGCTGGGTGTATCATGGATGTCCCGTATTAATGGAGGATGTTGTTATGCCAGCTCACCTTATTCCGTTAGATATTGTTGATTTTGATGTTTTTTTGGGCACATATTGGTTACATTACAATTGTGCCAAGATAGATTGCTACGGAAAGACAGTCATTTTTCATCGTCCAGGATTGCCTATGGTTACATTTGTGGGCGAGCGTAGTGGAGTGAGGCACGGCGTCATTTCTGCTGTAAGGGCTAAAAGATTGTTAAAGAAAGGTTGTCGGGGATATTTGGCTCATGTGGTGTTGAATGACAATACTCCTAGCAGTGTGGAGAATGTACGAGTAGTCAGGCATTTTCCTGACGTATTCCCTGATGATTTACCTAGATTACCACCAGACCGAGATGTGGAGTTCACTATTGATTTTCTTCCAGGTACAGATCCTATATCTTTAACTCTTTATCGAATGGCTCCTACTGAATTGAGAGAATTGAAAATCCAGTTACAGGAATTAGTTGATAAGGGTTTTATTCAGCCTAGTACTTCACCCTGGGGAGCTCTAGTTTTATTCGTACGAAAGAAAGAAGGGACTTTGAGGCTATGTATTGATTATCGACATTTGAATTGGGTAACGATTAAAAACCGTTATCTGTTGCCGCGTATAGATGATTTATTTGATTAGCTTCGAGGCACCTATGTATTTTCTAAGATTGATTTGAGGTCTGATTATTATCAACTGAAGATTAAAAGTAAGGATGTTCCTAAGACGAGTTTTAGGACTCATTATGGTCACTATGAATTTCTTATGATGCCATTTGGGTTAACTAATGCGCCTGCAACTTTTATGGGCTTGATGAATCGAGTATTCCAGCCATATTTAGACAGGTTTGTCATTGTCTTTATTGACAATATTTTGGTGTACTCTAAGTCTAAAGCCGAGCATGTTCGACATCTCACTTTGGTGCTGAAGAGATTGAGGGAGCATCAATTATATGCTAAGTTTAGCAAATGCCAATTTTGGCTAGATCAAGTGGCATTTTTGGGGCATCTTATATCGGCTCAAGGTATTTAGGTGGACCTTCAGAAGGTAGCGGCTGTTGAGAATTGGGAGCAGCCATAAATCGTCACTGAGGTACAGAGTTTTCTTAGCCTAGCAGGTTATTATAGATGGTTTGTTAAAAAAATTTCATCCATTGCATTACCACTGACGAGGTTGACTAGAAAGGATACTAAATTTGAGTGGGACGATAAAGTATTGTCACACTCATGCACCTGTTTTGGCGCTGCCAAATGATAATGGTAACTTTAAGATTTACAGTGATGCTTCCTTGAATGGCCTAGGATGTGTGTTGATGCAGCATGGTAGGGTGATTGCTTATGCTTCATGACAATTGAAGCCTCATGAGATGAATTATCCTACGCATGATCTTGAATTAACAGCCATTGTTTTTGCCTTGAAGATTTGGAGACATTATCTCTATGGAGAAAAGATTTTACGAATCATAAAAGTCTTCAGTATCTTTTCACCTAGAGAGATCTTAATCTTCGTCAGCGAAGGTGGATTGAGTTACTCAATGATTATGATTGCACGATTGAGTATCACCATGGTCGTGCAAATGTGGTGGCAAACACACTTAGTAGGAAATCTCAAGGCAGAATTAATGCTTTATACGCTTGTCGTATCCCTCTTCTTGCAGATTTGAGATCCACTGGAGTGAAGTTAGGGGTGGAAGAGCAAGAGGAAACTTTACTTGCTAGTTTCCAAGTTAGAACAATTTTAATTGATTGTGTGCTCGAGACTCAGATAAATGATGAAGAAACCCAGGAGTTAATTCAAGCAAGAAATCAGGGGGAAAAGAAAGATCTCAAAATTAGATAATCGGATGGCATGCTTATGCAGGAGAATAGAATGTACGTGCCAAATAATGCAGAACTAAAGAAAGAAATTCTTAATGAAGCACATGTATCATCTTATGCAATGCATCCTGGGGGTACTAAAATGTATCATACCATAAGACCATTTTATTATTGACCTGGTATGAAGAGAGAAATTGCTGAATATGTGAGTAGGTGTGCCATTTGTCAACAGGTTAAAGCTGAGAGGAAAAAGCCATTTGGATTGATACAGCCACTTCCCATTCCACAGTGGAAATGGGAAGATATTACTATGGATTTTGTGTACAAGATTCCCCATAAACGAAAAGGTTATGATGGAATTTGGGTGATTATGGATCGGCTTACTAAATCAGCACACTTTATTCCAGTAAGGGAGAAATATTCTTTAAGCCGATTAGCTGAATTATTTATATAAGAGATTGTTAAATACCACGGGGTTCCGGTTAGTATTATTTCGGATCGGGATCCTAGGTTCACTTCTAAGTTCTGGGTGGCATTTTAGGAGGCTCTTGGTTCGAGGTTACTCTATAATAAGGAGTATCATCCTCAGACAGATGGGCAATCTGAGAGAACTATTCAGACGCTCGAGGATTTGCTAAGATCTTCTGTATTGCAGTTTGGCGACGCTTGGCATAAACGTTTAGACTTGATGGAATTCGCCTACAATAATAGCTACCATTCAAGCATAGGTATGTCACCTTTTGAGGCACTCTATGGTAAGTCTTGTCGGACTTCTTTATGCTGGTCAGAGGTTGGTTAAAGATTTTTGGTGGGGCCTGAGATTGTAGACGAGACTACACAGAATATTCAGGTAATTAAATCTAACCTGAAAGCTGCCCAGGATCGTCAGAAGAGTCTAGCGGACAAACATGCCATTGACAGAGTGTATAAAGTTGGTGATTGGGTATTTTTGAAGCTGTCACCATGGAAAAGAGTAGTAAGGTTCGGGAAAAAGGATAGGTTCCGTACCAGATCACCAAACGAGTTGGTGAAGTTGCTTATAAGCTTGAGTTACCTCCTGAATTATCTAACGTGCATGGTGTTTTTCATGTCTCTATGCTTTGCCATTATATCTCAAATCCATCACATGTGATACCTCCTCAACCACTGGAAATTAATCCAAATTTGACTTATGACAAGGAGCCCGTGACGATTTTGGATTGGAAGGATAAAGTTCTGACGACCAATCCTGAATTTATATTTATCTTATCCCTGATAGCGTGAAAATGTTGATTTTATCCCTTGAGCGGTGGGATTGTGAATGTATAATTGGGTTAAGAAAAATCGGACCAATTTTGCTATGTCCTAATTCTTTGGACCCAATAGGAATTGGGGTTGTTTTAGATTATTTTTAGCCTTTAATGGTGGCCCAATTAGAGTTTAAGGATTGTATATATGTATACACAATCCAGATCAGGGCACACACATACTCACACACGTGCAACCTTCATCTGTCTCTCTTTCTCGAACCCTCTTTTCGTCCGTATAGTCCATACGCTCACACACCCAACTAGCTTCATCTTGAACATTTTGAGATAGTGGAGACCATTTCTAAGTTCCTTGCAAGCTCAGGAGCAGAACTATACCCTTAGTCGGGAGGATGGACCTCGGGAACTCGAGAAACAGGGAGCTCCGACGAGGTGTCCTTTTACTTTGTCGTGATCGAGAGTGTTTCGTGGAGTTTGAAAGTTCTAGGAGGTCTTAAATCTACTTCACGAAGCTTATAGGGAATTTTGGAAGGTTTTGGACGTCGGGATACTCGAGTTCATCGAGTTATAGGTGCGACCAAATTATCGACATTTTTTCGGCCAGTTTTCGTTAGTTTGGAGGATGTAAAAGTGGTAAGAATGTGTTCTCCTAGTTGAGAGCTTCATTTTGGTACAAATTTCATGAATTTTGGTTGAGAAATGGATGAGATATTGAAGTTCTAAACTTTCCAGAAACCTGTGATAGCAGCGGTGGCCGACGCCGGACTCCAGCGAACCAAGGAAGGAAAAGGAGCATATTCCGTCAATTTTGACGAAATTTTCTTAACTGCGTCAGGTATATCTAATGGTATATTCCATTATTTAACGAAATATTCCCTAACGCCGTTAGAGAATCTGTTAGTGTGCCAGGCACGTGCCTGAGCGTGGGTAACGAGTGTGGCCGTGCCTTGGTCGGCTCATGAGTCCGCGTGGGAACTTAGAAAAATTTTCTAAAAATATGGGGATGTTCGTGGTGTCGAGTAGGCCACGATGGTATATTCAAATACCCCAATTGAGCAACGTATGTGAAGTTATTACCTAGTTTTGATTATGTGCTTAAAATAACGTTAAAATAGTTGTTTCACATATGGGTGAGACGTTTCTTGAGGATGAGCGTAGTCAGGCTGATAGGAGCATATTTATGCGACTTAGTTAGCTTGTTTCTTGGCATTTATGTTGTTAGTTCGTAGTTATTTTAGTATTTTAAGCTATTTTCGTGTGTTTGTAGGTCCAAAGGGTTAATGTGGCAAAAAAGTCCATTTTGGAGCATTTTTTTGCATGGAATGGATAGCATATGCTTGGAGCAAAAGGAATGGACGAAATTTGAAGTTTGTGCATCATCCTCTCCCTATAAATAACCATTTTAGCACACTCATTCCACCCAACACATTCACCTACCACTACATCCACTCATTTCACCCAACACATCCATTCACCTACCACTACATCCACTCATTTCACCCAACACATCCACTCATTATAACCACCCAACACATTCACCTACCACTACATCCACTCAATTCAACCACCCAACACATTCACCTACCACTACATCCACTCATTACCACCACCCACTACATCCTCTCCCTAGCCTATAAATACATTTATCCACCCTTCACCATAAGGGACATATATCAATTCAAAAGACACTACATTCACATCTCACAACTCCATATACTTACACTTTCATTCCTTGGCCGTGAGCACCATCCATTCATCCATTCATTTCCCATATATCTCAAAATACAACTCCATACACTCTCTTCCCTTGGCCGAGACATTCACCAATCCTAAATACATTCATAACCTTTCCATATATCCATACACATCCTTAGACACTTGTGCTGCAACAAGGTGGTGAAAACAAAGGTCCTTGGCGTTTCAAGCTTGAAACTTTGGAGCGTTTTAGGTGTACTTCATTCTTGCTTTCAATGTCTACTTTGTTATTTTCTGATTTTGTTGCAATTATGAATAGCTAAACCCCTCTTGGTTAGGGGTGATTTCAAAGCCATGATTATGTGTGTAATATGATTTGATAAATTCCAGTTATGAACTCTTGAATCGTAAATGCAATTGGCTTAACTATTTGATTGATAACTTATTTGTATTTGTTGATTAAGGGTCGACACTTAATTGGCATGCATAAATCCGATGCTAGAATATAAGAAAGTTTCACATAATCGTTACAAACTTATATTCATAAGTAGTGGAGGTCGCTTATAAACAATCGCGTTAAGTTTAATTCCTAGCATGAGTAACATGATGTCATTGTTACAAGTGCTTTGTCAATGCTTATGATTTTCATTAAACTTAATGATCTTTGATTGTATCTCTATTATGATGTCATGTAGAGAACTTTTGAAGAATGTTTTGGGTTGTCGAATAATGTCATCCAATCCAATAATACAAGGAAAATCTAAAGGTTAACTAGTGATGTCACGGTTAATTTGAGGCATTGTCGTTTATAATTCAATGAAGTAGTAACTGGAAATCGAGTTGTTTACATACATGTCATGTGTGGAGAAAAAGCCTCTAGCTATCTCATCCATCATCTTATTTCTCAAATTTGTTTTACATTCTGTCTAGTTTTTCATACTTGTTTGATTGTTTCAACTTCGTCCAAATCAAAACCCCCCATTTTAGTTTCTTGTTTCAAAGTGTTTCAAATCTGTTTTAGTTTGTATTTTTAAGTGTTTTGATTCAAGTAAAAGTCAATTTTCGTCCAAAGTCATTCCTAGTGTCTAGTTTAAGTTTATTTGGTTGTTTTAAGTTGTTTTGAGTATTTTAAGTTTGCTTTGAGTCTTGTGAGTCTTGTTAAGTGTTTTTAAGTTTAGTTTTATGTTTTTGAGTCAGTTTAGAGGATATTAGCAATCTCTCCTAATCCCCGGTCCAGAACGATCCCTACTTATACTTATACTGCAATTGTCAAAAGATGGTTAAATTTGTGTTTTAAGTTAATTTTCGCATCAAGTTTTTGGCGCCGTTGCCGGGAATTAGCAACTTTGCTAATCCCTTGTTATTTCTTTTTGTTTATTTTCGTGTCTTTTGTTTTTAGTTACTGACATTGTTTCTGTTTGTATCTTTTCTTTTTACTTTTGATATTTGATTTAGTTTTGTTTCCTTGATTTCAGGTACTAGATAAGTAAGACATGGATTTTGCTACCATTCAAGCTCAATTGGCGAAACTTACTTCTCAATTGTCACAATATGCCGAAAGGACCACAATGCAAAGTGTCCTTACATGTGATATGTGTTGGAGATATGCCCTGAAAGTCAATCTTTGGAAGAAACCTTTCGGGACAATGAATGTGTGTATAGATGATTCTTATACATCAAAAGGCAAAGATACTAATTAGGACTATCTCAATAAACGATATATGTCCTAAATAGTGAATCCATGGACAATGGATCGATGGAAGAAGTAATCTAATGATGTTAGACTACAGAGACCTTCTTTACATAACCATCATGTCCAAAAGGTTCCTGGTCATAGGATTGTCAGATGGATACTGACAATGCATAGACCAGTACATACTATGTCCCCTTCAATTGGAAGGACGGAAAGTCTCATCCCATTCATGTAGTGACACTAAGCCAGGTTTGTAGGTGCTCATTAAGGGAATGAGTTCACTGAACACAATCGAACGAGAGTACTTGCATGGAGGTCTACTCACATGTCAAGCAAGTAACTCTAATGGTTGGAATAATGTAAGTAATCCTTTGACCTGAGACATCATAGTTGTCTTGGGGATACGTTGCTGATCATTTTGATAATGAGACGTGACCACACCTCATCTTGGGTGTGTTCTATGCATTGTTGGGGTCAGTGATTTATTCTCAGAGGCATGTGAATGATCAACAAAGGATCTCTAATCCTCGTTATGAGAGGATGAATACTCTAAGATATGATTCGGAAATCTTCGGCCGAAGTATCGAGCGTAATGAAGGAAAGCGTTCCTATACGACTCAATTGAATCATATAACATGGAATAATCATATTAGGGGTTTGACATTAAATATCCATACCCTAGTAATATGATTGTGAGTATTGTTTTAGAGAAGGATCGAATTACATTGTAATTCCAACTGAATAGGTTCTCCGAACAAATTCTACATTAGCTTGGGTAGCCATGATATATGGTTAGATGTCACTCATGGCTTGTGAGTTCTTCTAGATGATTAAATAAGTAGTCGTCAAAGAATAAGGAGAATTAAAAGTAAGTTTTAATTCACTAAGTGATTGGATTAAATATAATCAATTGGATTGGTGCCAATCACCTCACTGCCTTGCTAATTAGAACCTAAAATGATTGTACACCGATACACTCTTGTAGTGAGACAACTAAAGGATGATGGAATAAGTTAATTGGATTAATTAAGTGTTATGATTAATTAGAAAGTCTAAAGAAATCATAGAAGCGATGAAATATCGTTTTTGGACTTAAAGAAAAGTTCGGGTTAATATGGGCCCAAAGCCCAAACAACACAAAAGGGGCCGACCATTGAAGAGAGAGAGAGAGAGAGAGTCAAGTTGTTGATTCATTTCTTAGACATTTATAAAGGACTTTTAGTGAAAAGTTTCACTAGGGTTTTGTGTGCTCATTTTTCACAAAAGAAGAAAAAAACATCTCTCTCTAAAACACACACAAGGCCGGCCAGCAAAGGAAAGAGTAGCTAATCATCTTCTTTCCTTTTGGTTATTCCTCCATCCATCTCACTACACTAGTGGGTGTGGATCTTTAGAGGTCTTCAACCTTGGAGACTAAAGGAGAACCTAGGAGCACTCATTCTAGCAAGGTGGAAGAAGCAAGGAGGGAGGCTAGGCTCAAGGAGTTCCAAGAACAAAGAGCTTGGAGGTGGTCAACCCTTGGTCTCAAGTCTAGATCAAGAGGTATAAAACTATACCTTCACTTTGTTCTTCAATAATTTCTTAGATGCATCATTTATGAACCTATGCTTCTTGAAGGGGATTTGCATGACTATAGCTTTGATATTATGTGATAACATGCTTCCGTTGCTAATGTATATAAATTTTAATTATATATGCATGCTAGTCACTAGAAATCCCACATAAATCTCATTATTTCCCTTCAAGTGGTATCAAGAGCCAAAGGTTTATATTTGATGTGTCCTTTTGGATTTTATGCATATGGGTTTTAATTTTATGTTTGACATATTATTTCTTCATTCAAAATATGTTTATCTTTAGTTTTTCAAATGTTGAAAAATGTGTTTCAAGAGTTGAAAAAGATATGTATGCAAAAAGTGTTTTGGATGCATGAATGAAGAGTGAGTTTTGGAACAAATTTTGGGGCTTTTGTACCATAGGGGAGGGCACGGTTTTGGGGGATTTTTTTACTTGTGTTTGTGTTTTATTTTAAGACACACACACACACTTTGAAGCTAGAAAGTAAAGGCCTTGTCACTTTTGTTTTTTGGTTTGAAAAAGTCACCAAGAAAGTGCAAATCTTGAAATTGTTTTCATGGTTTTGTTCTTGGTGTTCATGGTTTTAGTTTTGGTATAAAAGGTTTTGTTATTGTATTCATACTTTGTTTTTGAATTTGGGTGATATACTTGCCATCAATAGCCTTCCATTTGATTGACTCAATCCTAGACTTGACTAGGAGACCTTACACCCATCAACCCCTTTTAAGCCAACTTGCACAAGTGGGTGACAAGAAATAGCTAGGCCTTTGCTTTATTTTGAAATTTTAGGGAACATGTATGACACATTCCCTCTCCCCGCATCACATAAACCGGCCACCCTATTAATTGGGTCCTCTATGGGCTATTTTGCAATTTTAAAAGTTGATTATACCTTCTAGTATTTACGGTTTGACCCATAACTTTTCATATTTGCATATTAGGCCCCATCTCTCTTAAAGGTTAAAATATTTTGATTTTAATTTTGTTAGTTGTTTAAACTAATCAAACAATTATGCCCATATGCACTAAATCTAATTGTTTATGTTGCATTCCAATTAATTATTTAATGTGATTAAGTAGTTAGAAAATGGTTGACTATGGACTTATGCCTTAAACGATAATTGAGCTATGAGAAAGGGCGCTAAACTCAAATTGTTTGAACCTTGGGAATGTGTTTTAATTACTATTTCAACTGGACCTTGTCATGATAGACATTAATCTTTCTCTCCCTCTTAGTATATGTAATTTGTAGGAATTTGTACAAATCGGTTTGTAATTCTTATTACTTCTTAATCTCTTTCAATTAGTTGATTCCCTCTAGTACTAGACTAGAGTTTCTTTAACTATTGGTAAAGAGACATGATTAAAAGAGGGTTTTGACATGAGATTAAAGATTAATTGTGTCCAATGCCCTAATTAGCAATGAATGATTGTCTTTCATTTCTAATGGCTCAATGAAAAATGTTTTAATTGGATTGAAAGCACGTAATTAAAATGACACAACCTTCCCTAGATCTTATTCAACAATGTTGGCTCGTTGTTTGAATTAACCCAATAAGTCCAATTTCAAAGGAATGCAAAAACCATAGTAGTAGTAGTTACTTCCAATATTTGAAAAATTCGTTTTTGATATTGATTTGTTATTCTCAAAACAAATAGTGGGAGTATCATACGCTACTAAACTATAATGAACATAATTAGTAGTTATATATATCTCTAATATTTTGAAAAATGTTTTGATATTGATTTGTTTTATGAAAACGAATAGTGGGGATATCATATGCTACTAATTTCATTAACTTTGGACTAGTAGTTATAATATGACACAATTTATTTTAATATGATTAAATAAATAAAATGATGAGACCTTAAAATCCCTCAACCAACATCCAATATTAAGTTGAAAGCGGAAAGGTGTTTTGAACACTTCTTCGTGGCCTTCCACCACGGTAGGCTCCAATCGTTTATGACTCGTACACCGCCTTCACCCTATCATGGGGGAGTGCAAAGTGCGTGCTTATACTCAGGAGGAGTCTTTTTCAACATTTGATGTGGTGAAGGTAGGCAACGAGTGTGGCCAACATCGTATCATCGTGAGGTCATACTTGAACCCCTATCTAAACCGGCATGGTGGGTCAAAACTTAACTAAGAGAAATGGTCCCAACATCATATCATTGTGAGGCATTGTTCTCTAGAGGCCAACTAGATGGGTAATCACAAGAGGTTGTTGTGAATCGGTAATTGTACCCTCTCATTATTATTTTTGCTAGCCGACATCGTATCATCGTGAGGTGGGCTTGGTAATAGTGAGCCTCCCATAACCCGCTAGGAACTTTCTTTGAAATCTCCCGGATTCCATCTTGAGGGATATGGGATTTGCCAAAAATGGTGGGTGGTGTCATTCGGTTTAAAGACCCGAATCGTTTGACTTAATCAACAATCAAACTAATTTATTTTATTGTTTATGTATTTAGATATGGTTGGAAGCACACTCGCGAAAATACTCGACAAACATTGCCTAGAGGGGCACAATTTCCCATCGTGGTATCGTAATGTCAAGATTCTCCTAACCTTGGAGAAGATTGTTTACATACTAGACAAGGCTCCACCTCACATACCTCTTGGCCCTGAGGCCACTGAGGATGAACGTGCTAAGTATGACAAGCACGTTGAGGATGATACATAAGCCAAGTGCTATCTGTTGGCTTCCATGAATGAGGAGTTGCAGAGACAGCACGAGGGCATGGACAGTGCATCTTCCATCATACTCCATCTTACGGAGTTATATAGTGAAGGGACGCGCAACCGTCGCTTTAACACTGTCAGTGAACTTGTGAAGACCAAGATGGTCAAGGGAGCTCCAGTGCATCAACATGTACTGAAGATGATTGGACTCGTTGAACAATTGGAGAACCTAGGGACTCCACTTGACGGGGAATTGGCCCAGGACTTCATCTTGGCTTCTCTTTCTGACTCGTTCTCGCAGTTCGTTATGAACTACAACATGAACAAGATGGATAGCACTCTCTCTGAGTTACTAAACATGTTAGTAAATGCTGAGAAGACTGTGAAGAAAGAGAACGTTGTAGGGACTGCTGCAGTAGCCTACAACAAGCCATCCTCTTCCAAAGCCAAGCCGAAAGGCAAAGGCAAAGGAAAGGAGAAGTCATCCACTCCTAAGGCCCAATGAGGAGTGAAGAAAAAGAAGGCAAAGGAGCCCAATGGGACTTGCCACCACTGTGGAAAGGACGGGCATTGGAAGAGGAATTGCAGGTTATACCTTGCAACTCTTAAGGACAAGCCACAAGGTATGGTTTATGTTCTTATCTTCAATTCTAATTATTAGATCTTCTAATCTTTATATTTGATATAAAATGCTAATCACTTATGCAATTGTATGTAGGTGATGGAGCCAAGTAGAAGATGAATAAGCAAGGAAAATGATGGAGAAGGGTTCGGCCACAAATTTTTTTCTAACTACTTAGGAAGTTTGTTAGGCACTTAAAGATAGTCTTTAAACTTTCTTATTTTGTTAAGAACTTATTATGTGGCTTCATATGATGGAAGACCACTATTGGTGCCTATATGAAGGTATATAATTAGTCTCTAAAATGGATAGAGCTAATTCCTTTTGTATTAAACATTATGAATGTTTGAATTATCATATCAATGTAATGTGATGAATGCCTTCTACTATATTATTTCCTCAAAGTAGTGTTATGAATTGAATATTGTCTTGTTGTATCCTAGTTGAGATACAAGATTTATATCACTTATGTAATGCGATATCCAAACTTTGGACTTATCAATTATGGATAGATCTCACATGTTGGCCATAGATGGATACAATGAATCTTTAGATTTGGTTCCAATTGCCTACATATGAGTTCTATATGAATTGAAAAGGGTCTAGAGATTCCTTTCTTGAAGAAAAGGAAGATCACATTATAATGATATAAGTAATAAGAAAACGTTTCTTATATGGTTATCACTTACTTAACCACAATAACCAAGATCACTCTTGATTCAATTAGTAGTTTTGAACAACTAATTGGGCATTCTTAAAATTGTTTTTAAAATGTCAAGTGTGTTAGTGATTAAACCAAGAACGAAGTGTCTAAATCTATGAAATGTTTAAAGACTTTAGTCACTTAATAACAAGACATCAACTTAGTGGAGATTGAAACAAATAAGCTTGAAATGTTTTAAAGCTACTCCACATTATCCTCTACCCGTATACTCCACGTTTATACATTTTGAATGTATAATGTAATTTCTCATTAACGTCATGAGAAACAGTGGGAGGTGAGAAAAGGATATAAACTTGAATATGATTGGTTTATTGATGCGAAAATAAATTAACGCACAAATTTAAACCCTATTTGTGACAGTTGTAGTATATGGATAAGTAGGGATCGTTCTAGGCCGGGGATTAACTAGGGATGCTAACCCAAGTAAAATTAAATTAAAAACGTAAAAACAAAATTTAAAACACTAAACTAGACTCAAAACACTTAACTAGAATAACTCAAAATAAAACTAACAAATAATCTAACACAAATCAAAAGACTCAAAATAACTCAAGACTTAAGAAAATACAAACTAAAATGATTTCTAACAAATATAATACTTTAAAATAAACGGGGGATTGATTTTGACGAGAAGTAAATTAACTTAAATAAATTACAAAATTGACAAAAACATGAAATTAAGGTAAAATGATAAATGACGGACTGGCTAGAGGATTATTCTCCACACATGCCACATATGCAACCTAAATTGATTTTCAGTTGTTCTTTCAATAAATTGTAAATTCTCAACGCCCCAAATTAATTAGGTCCGCTTAAATTAATTCTCAGATTTTCCTTAAGTTAATGGATTGGATGATTGCATACGACAACCCAAAACATTTCCCACAAGTTCCCTACATGAATTGCATAATAGAGATAAAAGCAAGAATCATTAAGTTCTATGAAAATCATAAGCATTGACGAGGCACTTGTTACTATGAATTGCATGAAACTTATGCCAAGAATTTACCTAACGCGATCGTTTATAAGCGACCTTCACTACTTGTGAATATAAGTTCATAACGATTAGGTGAAATTCACTTATATTCTAGCATCAAATTCATGCATGTAAATTAAGTATGCATCCTTAATCGACAAACAAAAATAAGTTATCAATCAAGCAGTTAAGCAAATTAAATCACAACTCAGAAATCACAACTGAAAGTAATCAATTCAAATTACAAATATATCCATAGTTTTGAATTAACCTCTAGCCAAAATAAAATTAGTTACACATTATTAAAATTAAAACAGAAAAACTAAAATGTGAGTTTGAGGAACGAATTAACCGATAGAAATGTGCAAGGATCTATGCGAGCTGACTTCTTCTTCTCTGCGCATCACTGTCCCATAGAGCTGCAAGGGCAGCTCCAATCCCTCCTGCCTGACAAGGGCAGCGTCTGTCTCTCTCTAGCTTTTCTCACCTGCTTCGCAGCTGCCTTCCCAAGACAGCACACGATAACCCCCGCGTCACCAGCTGCCTCCTCGCTCCCTTTTCCGCGCAAATCTGCGTCAGTCCTTTCCTCTGCGTGCGCCAGCTGCCAAGGGCAGCTCCTTCTCTTCGTGTTGTGTCAGTCCTCCTCCTCTCCTTGCGTCAGTCAGCTGCAAACTGCCAGCCTGCTCCTTCCCCGAGGAGCCCGTCAGTCCTCTTGCGCCAGCTGCTGCGTCAGGGACTCCCTGATGACGTTTCTTTCTAGCTGCCAAAGGCAGCTCAACTTCCTCCCCCTCTTCCCGTACTGACCTGCTCCCCTTTTATTATTTCTCCCACCATTTCTTTTATTTATTCCCTCCATTTCCCTTGCGTCCCCCACTACTCCTCTATTCCCCCGAAGCCTTCCTTATTCCTCCATCAAATATCCCCAGTGCGCCTCACACTGCCCACTTCTTTATTATTTTTATCTAACTTTCCCCTAACTTTCTTTCTTTATTCTTTTTTTTTTTCTTTCTTTGCTCCGCACCATCCCCCTCTTGTATTCTTTTAACCTTTCTGCTCCACTTTCCCTTATTCTACAAAACAAACCATTATTATTATTATATATATATATATTTTTTATTTAATTTAAAAGCTAAACAGTTTTGACACGAATTTATTACATAAAATCACACTTATGCTATTTTTATTTTCTTAGCTAGATAAATTCGATAAAACACAAAAACAAATTAAATAGCACAAAAATATGAGGAAATAACTAAGAAAAGACAAGAGAATTTGATGTAAAATATGTATAAATATGAGCTTATCAAATACCCCCACACTTAGCTTTTGCTAGTCCTCGAGCAAAACAGAGAAAACAGAAAAAATAATAACATGAAAATTATTAGTTTCCCCCTATATGACCCTCATAGAACTTCATTTGAGAACACAAAACATCAAGAACCATAGCTAACACCAACAAACAATTTAAGTTCATTTTCCTTACTCAAATATTAGCAGTAATCTTTGAAACATCCTTGAAGTGTAGTGTGTGAGATAGCCATGCTAATGCAATTTCAAATTTTTATTTTAAAAATCACCATATGCAAACTAGCGACCTTCTCACGGGATATGCACTCAATCACACATGTGTTTAGTTTTAATGTGTTTCGCTCAAAGAAACAAATGTGAAAGTTCTACCATAAGCTTGCATAAAAATCACTTCTCCACAGTCATAATTGCAAAACTTAAATCAAGAGGACTTTTATTGGATGTAATGAGGCTTAGGGATAGGGTTATTGAAACGAAAGAATAGGAAAACACAAGTTCCAAGCTACATTGTAAGCAATTATTTTCTTTAGATTTATAAGAACTCAACATTTCCCGCTATTCTACAAGTCACCTCCAACCACACCCATAAACTGAAACTTTAAAAACTTTTTATTTTCTTTGTATACAATCTTTCTTTTTCTTTTCATTTTCTTCTTCTTTCTTTTTTTTTTTTTTTTTTTTTTTTTTCAAACAGAAACAAATATGAAAAACCCCCACACTTATTCTTTTGCCAAACACCCTCCAAAGTACTTCACAAACATTTCTCATAAGACAATTTCACATTGCTCAATAGCTCGCTTGGAAAGGGTAAGGAAAAAAAAAATATTTATTTCAGGCATAAGGGTAGACATATCTGGTGATAAGAAATAAAAGGCTCACAAATACGGCTCAAATTGGCAATCTAATGATATCATTTTTCTTTGGGAAACAAGGTTATTTGGGCCATGGTGGTAAACCTAATGCCTCTATCATTTTCAAGTTCATGCAATTAATGACAAAAATTTCGAAAGATCGTTATGCAAGTTCTAGAGAAGTATCTCACATAAGTTCATCACACATAAAAAAATAGGAGTGTATGAAAAATGCACACACTTTCAATAGGCTCAAAAACTCACATAGGATGTATATGGTCACTAAATTCACATATGGAGCTTAAAATCATGATTTAATTTCACATCAACAAGGCTATGTGCATTTGGTTTTTCAAAGATGATCAAATATGTACAAACTAACACGAGAATTAGGAATTTCACACAACACATGTTAACTAAGTTCTTGATGATCATGGTTCAAATTTGATCCAATTATATCATTGGGTCGGGAAACTAACAAAAATCTAATTCAAAACAATAAGGAAAACAAGGAAATATTTTTGGATTTTTAAAATTTTCCGATTTTTTTTTTTTTTTTTTTTTTTTTTAATAAAACAAAACTAATTAAGAAAACAAAGCAATAACATGGAAACAAATGAAACCAGTTCAAAGTCGAAGGTACAAAAATTTTCAATTTGGTCATTTTTATACTCTTTACCCCCACACTTAAACTAGACATTGTCCCCAATGTCAGAAAATGTAATAAAAATGCAAATAAAAATAAAGTAGATAAATATAACGAAATAAAATAAAGCAATAGGACTGAAAACTTCCCTAATTTGCAGAAAAAATCAAGCGATGACCCCCAAGCTAAAATTCTGCAATCAACTTCAAGGGTGGAAATAACCAAAAGTTCCTGCAAAGAAAAGAAATAAATCAGTTAGCACGCAAGAAAATGTAGAAAATGCAAACGAAAAATTAAAAATGAAAATAAAAGACAATGAATAAAACTCAAAGTGATCATTGGTCCTGTTTGGTGACTTTCCACAGCTTTGAACTTGAACTGGCCTCGGGAACTTCTTAGCAAGGAAAATGAGACTTGATTGGTGGTGTTGTTGAAGCTTCTCGAACTCTTGGTTTCAACTCAGACTCCTTCTGCCGGGTTGATTGAGTCTGCAGGCTACATTCTTCTCTTTTTGTTCTTCTGCATGGCAGGTAGGCACGAGGAATAGGTGGTGGTCTGCTTCTTTGTTCAATCTGTCCAAGTGCCGACCGATTGCCTTTCTTTCACCTTGCCCCGTAGCCGAGAGCAAGGGTAAAGGAAAAGCATGCCATGAGAAATCTTTGCCTCTGACTCTGATGATATGGGATACTTTTGCTTTTGAAGAAGTATCGTTCCACAGGTGTATGCTTGAACTGGGCTGGGGAACTTCTTAGCAAGGAAAATGAGACTTGATCTTGAAGATGAAGCAGCACCTTGTCTCCACATGCTTCAAGTAACATTTTCACTTGCCTTGGCTGTTCTCCAGGCAGATGTGGCGACTTCTTCGGAAGTACATCAGTGGTTGAAGAAGAGCACTCGAGAGCAATGCTAGGTAAGCAATCAGGAAGGATTTCCAGGCAGTCGGTTCTTAGATTGGAAGATTGACACCGAGTGCTGGCTGATTGCCCGCTTTCTCCTTGCCACAAAGACAAGGACAAGGACAGGAAGAAAGCGTGATATGAGATACTCTTGCTTTCAACCTTCATGATATGAAATACTCTAGCTCTAGATGATTTATTTGTAAAGGTATCCCAAGGAATGAGAAACACAGAGAAACTCGAGAGGGTTTGTTGGAAAGGCATTTTCGGAGATGAAAAATTTCGAAGATGAAGAAGTGTTGAGAGAGTTTTCCTTTGCTGTTGAAGGCGAAGGTAGACGTTTATAGGACTTTTCTTCACAACCGAAACTGTTCTTTTACCCCTGTCGGCAGCCGGTGGATGGATGAACAGTACAGGTCACGCGCTTTCTGAAAAAGCCACCCGTAATTTGCGCAAAGCTGACAGCGCGCGTGACGAGTGACGACAAAATTGGAAAAGCTGTTCGCCTCGTGATTCCTGACCGCTCCGACTTTTGATAAAGATGCCCGACTTTTGAGAGAGCGGCGTCCGACTTTTGAGAATGGCGACGCCGCTTTTGAGAAAAGAATCCGACTTTTGAGAAAGGAGCTCGGCTCTTCGATTTGCGAGAGGGCGTCTCTTCGACTGCTGAGTGATGCCTCAACGATTTCTTCTTCTTATAAGAACGCTCATTTTTGTTCCACAACACACTTAAGCTCCCCTGTAAACACCCCCTCCTGTAAACACTTCATCCTTGCATTTCTTTTAATCTTGATCAGTCCGACTCTTCATTCTCAACACCTTCAAATATGTCTTGCCCCTCTGACCGTCGCCTTAACTTGAATGTTGGGGAAGATACAGATATATCTTCTCCAACCAACATTTGGCAGCCATCCTTCATATCCCCAAATGGTCCTCTTACAGTTGGGGATTCCATGATGATGAACGAAACAACCGCATCGGTGGTGGCCAGAAATCTGCTCACTCCTAGAGACACTAGGATACTTTCTAGGCGGTCCGACGAACTAGCTGTCCAGGACTCTATGGCCTACAGCGTCCGATGCGCAGGCTCAGTATCAAACATGGGCCAGCGCCTTCTTGCACGAACCCGTCAGGTGGAGTCGTTGATGGCTGAAGTGGCTAGTCTTCGGCAAGAGGTCAGAGTGCTTAGGCATGAGAACAGGGATTTGCACATGCTTGCAACCAATTACTCAACCAGCATGAAGAGGAAGCTGGATCAGATGCAGGAGTCCGAAGTGCGGATTCAGAGTGATCATCAACGGTTTATGGCGTTACTCCCGAGGTTTGTGTTGCCTTCGTCCTCGGGAGCAGCACCAAGTATTGAGGCTCTGAATGATCCAGCTCTGGCGCTTCGTCTTTCTGGGGCTCCGTCGACCTCCGAGGCACCACCAACCAATGACCAATGAACGAAATTAAATTACAAGTTATTGTAAAAAAAAAAAATTTTATGCATTTAAGTTTTTTTTTTTTTTTTTTTTTTTTTTTTTAATTATGTGATGTTTATTATTATTATTATTATTATTATTTTTTTCATTTTTTATTTTATATAAATGTAAAATAATTAAATCAAAGTAAAAAAAAAACTAAGTTTAATCTCCTAAACAAAAATCACAACTAAATAAACAAAACAAAAATCACAACTAAATAAACAAAACAAAATGAAATCAACGAAAAAAAAATCAACGTAAAATAAATTCACACAAGAGCCAACAAACAATGAAAGAACTAAATAAAGTAAAATAAATTCAGTAAAGAGAAGGGATTAGGAATGCAAATCTGATTGTAGGTGATTCCTAGGCCTCCCTTCATTATTCAAATGCATGGGCTTATCATTAAACGGACGGTGGTACTTGAAATGATCCGACAACGGTCTAAGTTCTAATGACGGTGCCTGAATCATCAAAATTAGATTGTTAGTATAACATAAAATTAAAAATGGAGAAGATGGCTTACTATCTTTTTCCGACACAAACTCAATGACAAACACCACATTTTTGAACATTTCCGGGACTTTGAACTTAGCCAGGTTTACTATGATGGTTGTGGCTTGTCCCGTGTCATCAAACTCAACTGCTTTGGGCTTGATTGTCTCAACTACATCCTCTTTGATAAGTTCAACAAATTCTTCGACCACCTCCTTTTCTGGAATATCTTCCACAACGTCTTTTTCATTCACTTCTTCCTTGGGATTTAAAAAACCTGCAAGGAAAAAGGACATTTGGTGGAACGATGTTAGAATGAAATGAACTTAGAACCTCCTCACCTGAGTTGGATGGCATAAGGACTTGAGGGGTTTGCGATAAGAATTCTTCTAAACTGCCCAAGTAGTCATCCTCATCTTCTTCTTGAATTGGCAATTCATCCATGTTCGGGCTCTGTTTGGATGGTTCAGGAACAACTTCATCCTCCATGTCACCTTGATCTCGAATCTGTGCCATGAATTCCATAATCTGCCCAACTTGCTCCTCCAATGCATCCACCTTGTTGGCTTTATTTTGCATCTCCATGTTTCGATTTTCTACGTCCTGGGTCAAAGAGGTTAGTAACTTATTCAAAATGTCATTATCCGAGGACGTACCTGAATTTGGTTGGGGAGATTGTTGTGGTGGTTCATATGGCCATTGATAGAACTCTTCCGATGGAGGCAATTGTTCTTCTTTTTGTGAACCCTGTACCGAAGAAATTAATTCTTCAAGCATTTGATTATAATCCACGGGCATACTTTGATTCGATTGGAATTGTTGTGGGGGATACTGTGGTGGCTGCATAGGTCTTGAATAGAACGCGTCTTCTTGCTGCCAATATCCACCTTGTTGGAATTGTTGAGGTTCTCCCCACATGTAATCTGAATAATCTCTCCAATCCGAATTGTAAGCGTTGGAAAACATGTTGCCCCTTGATTGGTTATGGCCCTGATATCCCCAAACATCTTCATTTGCAGAAAATTGAGGACCTTGATATCGTTGCCCATAGGGCACATCAAGTGTAGGGACACTTGGCATTGTGGTCCGTTCGGCATTATGAGTTAATTGAGCAGTGAGCTGTGCCAATAGATCTTGAATGCTAGTAGAATCCAGGTCTTGCTCCATTTGTACCTCAATTCAAAGAAAGAAAAATAAATCAAATATCAAAAGTAACAAACACAAACACAAATAAACATAAGCAAAAAAAACAAAAATAAAAGGATTAGCAAATTTGCTAATCCCCGGCAACGGCGCCAAAAATTTGATGCGAAAATAAATTAACGCACAAATTTAAACCCTATTTGTGACAGTTGTAGTATATGGATAAGTAGGGATCGTTCTAGGCCGGGGATTAACTAGGGATGCTAACCCAAGTAAAATTAAATTAAAAACGTAAAAACAAAATTTAAAACACTAAACTAGACTCAAAACACTTAACTAGAATAACTCAAAATAAAACTAACAAATAATCTAACACAAATCAAAAGACTCAAAATAACTCAAGACTTAAGAAAATACAAACTAAAATGATTTCTAACAAATATAATACTTTAAAATAAACGGGGGATTGATTTTGACGAGAAGTAAATTAACTTAAATAAATTACAAAATTGACAAAAACATGAAATTAAGGTAAAATGATAAATGACGGACTGGCTAGAGGATTATTCTCCACACATGCCACATATGCAACCTAAATTGATTTTCAGTTGTTCTTTCAATAAATTGTAAATTCTCAACGCCCCAAATTAATTAGGTCCGCTTAAATTAATTCTCAGATTTTCCTTAAGTTAATGGATTGGATGATTGCATACGACAACCCAAAACATTTCCCACAAGTTCCCTACATGAATTGCATAATAGAGATAAAAGCAAGAATCATTAAGTTCTATGAAAATCATAAGCATTGACGAGGCACTTGTTACTATGAATTGCATGAAACTTATGCCAAGAATTTACCTAACGCGATCGTTTATAAGCGACCTTCACTACTTGTGAATATAAGTTCATAACGATTAGGTGAAATTCACTTATATTCTAGCATCAAATTCATGCATGTAAATTAAGTATGCATCCTTAATCGACAAACAAAAATAAGTTATCAATCAAGCAGTTAAGCAAATTAAATCACAACTCAGAAATCACAACTGAAAGTAATCAATTCAAATTACAAATATATCCATAGTTTTGAATTAACCTCTAGCCAAAATAAAATTAGTTACACATTATTAAAATTAAAACAGAAAAACTAAAATGTGAGTTTGAGGAACGAATTAACCGATAGAAATGTGCAAGGATCTATGCGAGCTGACTTCTTCTTCTCTGCGCATCACTGTCCCATAGAGCTGCAAGGGCAGCTCCAATCCCTCCTGCCTGACAAGGGCAGCGTCTGTCTCTCTCTAGCTTTTCTCACCTGCTTCGCAGCTGCCTTCCCAAGACAGCACACGATAACCCCCGCGTCACCAGCTGCCTCCTCGCTCCCTTTTCCGCGCAAATCTGCGTCAGTCCTTTCCTCTGCGTGCGCCAGCTGCCAAGGGCAGCTCCTTCTCTTCGTGTTGTGTCAGTCCTCCTCCTCTCCTTGCGTCAGTCAGCTGCAAACTGCCAGCCTGCTCCTTCCCCGAGGAGCCCGTCAGTCCTCTTGCGCCAGCTGCTGCGTCAGAGACTCCCTGATGACGTTTCTTTCTAGCTGCCAAAGGCAGCTCAACTTCCTCCCCCTCTTCCCGTACTGACCTGCTCCCCTTTTATTATTTCTCCCACCATTTCTTTTATTTATTCCCTCCATTTCCCTTGCGTCCCCCACTACTCCTCTATTCCCCCGAAGCCTTCCTTATTCCTCCATCAAATATCCCCAGTGCGCCTCACACTGCCCACTTCTTTATTATTTTTATCTAACTTTCCCCTAACTTTCTTTCTTTATTCTTTTTTTTTTTCTTTCTTTGCTCCGCACCATCCCCCTCTTGTATTCTTTTAACCTTTCTGCTCCACTTTCCCTTATTCTACAAAACAAACCATTATTATTATTATATATATATATATTTTTTATTTAATTTAAAAGCTAAACAGTTTTGACACGAATTTATTACATAAAATCACACTTATGCTATTTTTATTTTCTTAGCTAGATAAATTCGATAAAACACAAAAACAAATTAAATAGCACAAAAATATGAGGAAATAACTAAGAAAAGACAAGAGAATTTGATGTAAAATATGTATAAATATGAGCTTATCATTTATAGTTGGCTAAAATTAATAGTACTTTACTACTATTAATGAGCTCGTAATTTTAATTGTTAAAAGGTCTCAAGCTCTTTGAAGCGTTAAAATTCTATGTTGTGTAACATTCTAAGAATAACCTATGAATATTGGTTTCACCAACCTAGCACAAAATCGTTATGTGTTGGGAGTTCTCCATCATTCTCTTTTATGAGAACATGCTAAGTACAAAGCAAATGGGCAAGTTGATGAAACAAAAGGGAATAGTTTCAAAATGAGTCACAACATATGGTTTAACAACAAGACAATCCAAATTCGGCACCTCATGTAACTATAACGCTCTATGTTGTTTTGATAAAGAATTATATCAACCACCTTGAAGGTATGGTTGAGTTTCTATATCCTTAGTAGGAGCCATGCTCCCACTAATGACTTGGATAATTCTTATATGACTACATTAAAGGTCTTAGTATGACTAAAACTTGAAGTATGGTGTATGACACCATATAATTTAAATGAATGGACTTGATAAAGCAAGTCACACATTTCAAATGGAATTACTTGAGAATGAATTCTTTTGTGTATGTTCATTTAAATAACTTGTGTTAGCTAGAGTTGTTGATAAGTCCCAAAATTGTTGAGACATCATCAATAAGCTAATCGATCTCAATGATTGTCAATAGATCCAAGACAAGTTAGTGGGAGCAATATGCATTCAAATCAAGAAAATATAAGTGTTAAGTTTTTGAATGAATGCTAAGTTACAACAAGCCCAGTGGGAGTGATGTCATAATTTGAGCAACAAGATATGAATAAAGTCTAATTGATAGACTTGATAAAACATAGATGTTACTCAAAATGACAAAACGTGACACGATCAGTTTAGTATAGACTTGAAATTGGCCTTAATGATATAGCAAGGCTATCTCAAGGATGTTATATGGGGAAATTAAATCTCAAATGTTGAAGGTTTGAGAAAGTATTTTCTTATATGATAGAAAATCACTTTCGTGACCCTTATAATGAATGTGTCACAAAATCACAAAAGGGACACATGTATGGACTTGTGAGACAATATCCAAAGGTGAAAAACCATTGGGGTTGTCACTTTAAGATATTACTATAGCCCAGGATCAGAACCGTAGCAACTGATAGAGTATTATTGCCTTTAAGAAAGGAACATCAGAGTCGGACTCTGGAAGCGTGCGTTCACTTAGGTTATAAACCAAAGTGAAAATAACCCATTTTAACAAATGGAACTTCATAATGGATGAAGTACTAATCATATGAATGTATTGTTAGTATTGTACTACAATGGTCTCAATGTTGGAGCAAAGTATGTATAAACTATACTGACAATGCATAGACCAGTACATACTATGTCCCCTTCAATTGGAAGGATGGAAAGTCTCATCCCATTCGTGTAGTGACACTAAGACAGGTATGTAAGTGCTCACTAAGGGAATGAGTTCACTGAACACAATCGAACGAGAGTACTTGCATGGAGGTCTACTCACATGTCAAGCAAGTAACTCTAATGGTTGGAATAATGTAAGTAATCCTTTGACCTGAGACATCATAGTTGTCTTGGGGATATGTTGCTGATCATTTTGATAATGAGACGTGACCACACCTCATCTTGGGTGTGTTCTATGCATTGTTGGGGTCAGTGATTTATTCTCAGAGGCATGTGAATGATCAACAAGGGATCTCTAATCCTTGTTATGAGATGATGAATACTCTAAGATATGATTCGGGAATCTTCGGCCGAAGTATCGAGCGTAATGAAGGAAAGCGTTCCTATACGACTCAATTGAATCATATAACATGGAATAATCATATTAGGGGTTTGACATTAAATATCCATACCCTAGTAATATGATTGTGAGTATTGTTTTAGAGAATGATCGAATTACATTGTAATTCCAACTGAATAGGTTCTCCGAACAAATTCTACATTAGCTTGGGTAGCCATGATATATGGTTAGATGTCACTCATGGCTTGTGAGTTCTTCTAGATGATTAAATAAGTAGTCGTCAAAGAAGAAGGAGAATTAAAAGTAAGTTTTAATTCACTAAGTGATTGGATTAAATATAATCAATTGGATTGGTGCCAATCACCTCACTGCCTTGCCAATTAGAACCTAAAATGATTGTACACCGATACACTCTTGTAGTGAGACAACTAAAGGATGATGGAATAAATTAATTGGATTAATTAAGTGTTATGATTAATTAGAAAGTCTAAAGAAATCATAGAAGCGATGAAAGATCGTTTTTGGACTTAAAGAAAAGTTCGGGTTAATATGGGCCCAAAGCCCAAACAACACAAAAGGGGCCGGCCATTGAAGAGAGAGAGAGAGAGTCAAGTTGTTGATTCATTTCTTAGACATTTATAAAGGACTTTTAGTGAAAAGTTTCATTAGGGTTTTGTGTGCTCATTTTTCACAAAAGAAGAAAAAAACATCTCTCTCTCTAAAACACACACAAGGCCGGCCACCAAAGGAAAGAGTAGCTAATCATCTTATTTCCTTTTGGTTATTCCTCCATCCATCTCACTACACTAGTGGGTGTGGATCTTTAGAGGTCTTCAACCTTGGAGACTAAAGGAGAACCTAGGAGCACTCATTCTAGCAAAGTGGAGGAAGCAAGGAGGGAGGCTAGGCTCAAGGAGTTCCAAGAACAAAGAGCTTGGAGGTGGTCAATCCTTGGTCTCAAGTCTAGATCAAGAGGTATAAAACTATACCTTCACTTTGTTCTTCAATAATTTCTTAGATGCATCATATATGAACCTATGCTTCTTGAAGGGGATTTGCATGACTATAGCTTTGATATTATGTGATAACATGCTTCCGTTGCTAATGTATATAAATTTTAATTATATATGCATGCTAGTCTATAGAAATCCCACATAAATCTCATTATTTCCCTTCAATATGTTCTATGGGCAAGGATATCCAACTCAGCAATATTCTCAATTCGCTGCGAATGAAGATGCTTGGGGTTATCAAGGCCATAGCCAATCATGGGACAACATGTTTTCCAACGCTTACAATTCGGATTGGAGAGATTATTCAAATTACATAGAACCTCAATAATTCCAACAAGATGGATATTGGCAGCAAGAAGAGGAGTTTTATTCAAGACCTATGCAGCCATCACAACCTCATATACAATATGCTCAATCAAACTCGGGTTCGTCAATAGATTATGATCGAATTTTTTATGAAATAAATTCTTTGGTGCAGGGCTCACAAAATCAAGCCAAAGAGGCTCAACAAAATGGATATTGGCAGCAATCTAAGGAGTTTTATTTAACACCTATGCAGCCACCACAGCTTCCCCTACAACAATTCCAATCAAATTCAAGTATGTCCACGGATAGTGATCAAATTTTTCAATTACTAACCTCTTTGGTGCAGGGGCAGCAAAATCAAAATGAAACAATGCTCAATCAAGCTAAGGAGATGAGCGAATTGAAAAATCAACTTGGAGAGATTATGGAGTTCACGGCACAAATTCAAGAGCAAAGTGAACTCTCCAACTCAACTATTGAAAATTTGAAGGAAGATTTTGAAATCCATGATGAACCCAAGACATGGATTTCAAAATCTTCCTTCAAACCAAGCCATCCAAACCAAGCCAAAACATGGATGAACAGCTACTACTCGAAGAAGAGGAGAATAACAAGGCCATGGCAAGGGAAGAACCACCCTTGCCGCAGCCCCATATGCCCTCTATGTCGTCCACTACAACCAAGGTAAGCCTAAATTCAATTTGTCTTGACCCCGTTTCACCAAATGTCCTTATTCCTTGCAGGATCATGCAATCCAAGGAAGAAGAGGGTAAGAAAGGCATCTTCGAAACCTTTCCAAAGAATCAAGAGTAAGAAGTGGATGGGGAATGTCTAGAATTCATCAAAGAAGATACACTTGAGATGAAAACCCCCAAAGAAGTTGGATTTTATGACATGGGACAAGTCATAACTCTCAAAACACTAAATCTGGCCAAGTCCCATATCCCTGGAACCTTCAAAGATGTGGTGTTCATAATTGAGTTTGTGTCAGAGCAAGCAAGTAAGCCATCTTCTCCAACTTCGATTTTACTTTATACTAACTTGCCGATTTTGATGATTCAGGCACCTACACTAGAATTTAAACCATTGCCGGATCACGTCAAGTATCACCTTCCATTCAAGGATCATATCCATGCTATGGGCCCTATCCAAGCTTAGAAGGAAGTTTCGTCTGGCTGGAAGACGTTAAAGCAAGCGCTTTTTGGGAGGCAACCCATGTATTCAAATAAGGAAGATCTATGAATCGCTTCACAATTATTTTTGCGTTTCTAAAAACCTTCCCTTTACTGCATTTATTTTGCCTTGTTTGTCATATTTATTTGTTGCTTGTTTGATTGTTTTTTGTGTGGGTTTATGTTTGAAACATTGACAGGTAAACAAAGTATTTTTACATTAATTGCCATGGAAAAGCAACATTAGGTAGAAAGGTAGAAAAGTACAAGAAAGTGCAAATAAACAGTAAGGAGTCTTCATTGGTCAGGCGGTGCCTCAGCATTCGACGGAGCTCCAGAAAGACGAAGCACCAGAGATTGATTATCCGGAGCCTCAACACTTGGTGAAGTGCCAGAGGACGAAGGCAGAAGTTGCCGCTGAAGTAACGCCACAAACCTCTGATAATCACTCTGAATCCAAACTTCGGACTCCTGCAGCTGGTGAAGCTTCCTCTTCATGCTTGTTGAGTAATTAGTTATGAGCATGTGCAACTCTTTATTCTCGTGCCTAAGCACTCTGACCTCTTGCCGAAGACTGGCCACCTCAGCCATTAACGACTCAACCTGACGAGATCGAGCAAGAAGGCGTTGGCCCATGTTTGAAACTGAGCCTGCACATCGGACGTTGTAGGCCAGTGAGTCCTGAACAGCCAGCTCGTCGGACATCCTGGAAAGTATCATATTGTCTCTAGGAGTGAGAAGATTTCTGGCCACCACCGAAGCGGTTGTATCGTTCATCATCATAGAATCCCCAACTGTAAGAGGACCATTGGGAGATACAAAGGACAGCTGCCAAATGTTGTTTGGAGAAGATATGTCACTATCTTCCCCGACATTCAAGTTAAGACGACGGTCAGAAGGGCAAGACATTTTCGAAGGTGTGAAGAAAAAGAAGAGGTCGGACAAATCAAGTTCTTAAAAGTGCAAGAAGGGAGCTTCTACAGGCAGAAATTCAAGTGTGCTTTGGAACGTAATGTGTGCCTCTCTATAAAAATCAGCACTCGACGGAGCTTCAGAAATTGAAGAGGCGAGTTCAGAAATCGAAGGGGCAAGCTTAGAGATCGAAGAGACGCCTGCTTTCTCAAAAGCTGGGATGCTCAGAAACCACGAGCCGATCTCAGAAATCGAAGAGGCACTTGCTTTTTCAGACGTGTCATCACCTGTCACATGCACACTCAGCTTTGCGAAAATCACGGATAATTTGTCGAAGCGCCGATCTCAGATATCGAAGAGGCGCCAGTCTTTTTCAGCCTCGTCAGCACCTGTCACACGTAAACTCAACTTTGCAGAAATCACGGTCAATTTACGATGCGCCGATCTCAGATTTCGAAGAGGCGCCAGTCTTTTTCAGCCTCGTCAGCACCTGTCACATGCACACTCAGCTTTGCGAAAATTACAGGCAATTTGTCGAAGATTTCTGATGAAGAAGAAATCACGTGAAGCCATACTATTTAATCATCCAACGGTTGCCGACACGAGTAAAAGAACAGTGCCGCTACCAGTTATGAAGAAATCCCTATAAATGTCAACCTTCACAGCAAGGCAGACATACTCAACCTTTCTTCATCTTCGAAAATGCATTCCCAACGAAGCCTTTCAAGTCGCTCAGTGTTCCTCATCCCTTCGGGTACCTCTGCAAATAAGTCATCAAGAGCAAAAGTATTTCATATCATGAAGGTTGAAAGCAATAGTATCTTATATCATGCTTTCTCCCTGTCATTTTCCTTGTCTTTGTGACAAGGAGAAAGCGAGCAATCAGCCAGCACTTGGTGTCAATCTTCTGATCTAAGAACTGACTCCCTGGTCCAGAACGATTCCTACTTATACTTATACTACAATTGTCAAAAGAGGGTTAAATTTGTGTGTTAAGTTAATTTTCGCATCACAGGCGAGGCTCAAGGGTTACGACCCTGCCACATACCAGTGAATGGGCTTTTAGTTTTCAGTATATATATATATATATATGTTTGGTGTTTTTCCCGGAAAACTTATTTAAATGGTTTGATGCTTTGAAATGCCATGTCAAATGTTTATTATTTAGAATATACATTTAGTAGTTGCATATGTTATTGTTGGTGCTGTGGAGGCTCAGGTAAGTGCCAGGTGAGTTATAGATTGTGAATGTGAGTTGCATGTTTATAATTACGTTTGATGCATTTAGAGCTCATAAACCTGCACCCAGATGTTAGTGCTCCCGGCCGTGGCCAGGGCACAGTCCTTCATGTGATGTTCGCCTCCCGCACCGCAGGCTCACCTTGGATCCAAGTTTGGTGTACAGTCCTGTCGTATAGACTACTATAGGTGGTTCCGACTCGTAGGTGACCCGCGATTATTCGCACAGTCTTCACGTGATTGTAGCATTTGAGCATATTTATTTACACCAAGTCCTATCGTACAAACCACTTTAGGTGGTTTCGACTCGTGTGCAGGCATCTTTGATGAGTTATAGATTCAGCCGTACAAGCCACCTTAGGTGGATCCAGCTGACATATTACTTTTCATTGAATTACTTCACCTAATTTACTTACCTCATTATGTTGAGATAATTGGCATGGTATACATGTGGATTTGGCTATTTCAAGGGTGGTTTCGATATAGATAAGTATTCTATTTTCTGGGAAATTATACAGGTTTTACATCGAGGGGTTATTACTTTGTTAAGTGAAATGGTTTTGAAAAACTTTGTTTTTTTGCCCACTCACACTTTTTGTTTTGCGCCCCTCCAAGTTCTAGGTAGAAGCATTCTTGTTGGTGGCTTGCGAGGAGCCTACGGCGGTTCTGACAGACTGCATCTAATGTAGAACCATCCCTCTAGTATTGTATAACTAGTATTTGTCTTGTTGGACTGCACTTAGGCTACCTATGCTCTGATTGTGTGTAGTTACACTTAAATCTCGTCGCTCGCACCTATTTATTCATCTAGTGTAAATTAGTTAGCTTGGTTTTTATTTACTCATATTTTTATATCCCTTTCATTTCCGCATTGCGCACATGGCTACGTCACCTTCACCTGACGGACATCACGCCTTGATTTAGGTCGGGTGTGTCAGTATGTATAACTAACATGGATTTGTATATATTACTAACAATTGACCATTATTCTAGAATTAGTGACCTTATAATTCATATATTTGTGTTGGAATATGATTATGATAACATGGTTTTCGCAATATGTGTAATCATGTGTGAAGGTACACCGTAACATTGGTGTACTAATATACATATGATTGTAGTGAAATACATTAATTAATTAATAAAGAAATAATAAAACTATTTATTTAATTAATTAATTCTAAAGGATATGACTGTTGGATATAACTGAACAGTTGTATTCAACGGGAAAAGTTGTAACTAAACAGTTGTATGGAAAGGGTATTTCATCTATATATATTCACCATATCCCTTTCAAGTCAGAACCAATTAATTCCAACGTATAATTGTTCACTCTCTGTCATATCTCTTCCCCTTCTTGTCCAAGATACAAACCATCTATTTAAGTTGTCTTCTTAAGGGTTTGTGTTTTATTTCAAAACCATAAGTTCAAAAAATGAAGAAAGCCAAAACCACCTCATCGCCCATACAATCTTTTATGGACAAACTTCTTGTCCAAAAATTGATAACGATTGCTTCCTGGTCTTTTAAAGACCTGTTTTCAGCAAATATGGTGTGCAAAAAGTTCAACCAAATTGGCCAAGACGGCCGCATATTCGAACACATCAGCATAAGGAATTTGAATGCGTCAACCCCCTTAGTTCATGGAGTAATAATGAAGATGTCTCCAAGTTCTTGAAACGTTGCACTAACTGCGGCAATTTTGACGCCCTGTATATGCTAGGGATGACATACTTCTTCCAAGACAATAAGAAAGAAGTTGAAATTGAGGCTTTAAAAATGGCAATCTCAAAGGGTCATGAAGTAGCAATGTACGTCTATGGTGTCATCTTGGTGTACTAAGGGGGGTATTCGAAGCATGAAGACCTTAAGCTTCTGTATTATCGCAACCATCACAAATCAGGACGGTTGAGCGTAATGGAATGTAGAGAGCCGGTTCACCGGTCTGTGTTGGGTCATTAGGTGGATAGGGAGGTAATAGATGAAATTCTAAAATTTCCTGATGACAATGTTGTCATGAAAACATGCAGCAACTGTGGAAGTCCACAGGGTCCTTTTACAGTCCAATCGCATTGGGATTTCTTTTGACCGTGAAAAATTCAGTAACTGTAGTTCCTGCAGATGGCGGCAAGAAGTAAATATATTTTGTGATAAATTGTGTGGTAAAGATAGGTAGACAAAATCAATTTATTTTTGTTTGATTTTCTTATAATAGTTGCGTTTGAATTCCAACACAGCCTTTTCTTTTCCTTTACTTTTCTCATGTACTTTTTTCTTTCTAATTATATGGTCCTTCTATTTTTAATTTTTTTGCAAAAAACCATCAAAGACCCTAAAAAAGTAGCCATAATTTCAAAAAACCATCAATTTATGGTAGTAATGGGCGACACCCAAGGTGTCATCTTTACCATACAAGTGTGGAAATCAAATCCCATCAAATTATTAAGAGTGTATATCTACCTTGTCTTATCACTAAGCCCTATGTCTACCTTCTCTTATCACTAAGTGTTATGGAGTCATTTTGGCGCAAAGTGTTTAAGAGAGTCCCTAGGTGGAAATGCACATGGTCCCACTCATGTCCTTTTTGCCACCATTTTTCCCACTCATACACTCTTTCACTTATCAAAAGCACACCTTAGACAGTACTCACTCCATAGATGCACGATCAAACACTGACTGTATGCTTTCCGTTATGCTTAAAATAACATAATGAAATATCAAAACTTTAGTTAGTCCAATTTAAAAGCCCTGTATTAAGATATTTAATTAGGAAACTATGGAGAAATTATACATATCATGTGCATGTCATGTGCATGACACACATAATGGTTGGTGAAATTGGGTACTAGGCGGAATATCCTACAAATAAAAATTTAACTTTGCACAGTAGACTAGTCAAATGAGCTAGTCAACTAGTTACAAGTTAGTCAGTGATAAAAAATGTAGTTGCAAGAACAAAACCTAAATGACCAATATGCTCAACTAATCAGAGTCTACCCAAATTAGTTCACAACAATGATTCCTAAACTTGAACACATTTACATGTCAGTTCATTATTTAAACAGCAATGATAAAGCAATTATGAATTAAAGTATGCTAGATTGACTAGTCAAGCTCACTAGTCAACTAAGTACAGATTCGTCAGGTAATCCAACTCAACTCTACAAATCAAACTTAGTTCATTACAAGTTATCCTAGTCAACAACAATCTAGTTCATTGCTCATAATATGCATTGTAAACTTAGTCTCTAACACACATCAAATAACAATTCATAGGATGCATGAATCATATGCAAGTAAATAAGAATTGTGGACAAGTTTAAGAGACAGAACGCAAGAAGTTTTTTCCCAAAAAAACCCACCTTTGGGTTAAAAAACCAGGGACTCTCCACTGAGTCCAATCCACTAGTGTAAAAAAGATTCTTACAAAGTACCATGCAAAGCACAATTCCTAGATCCCTATCTATGGAGCAGCTTTACCTTTGTGCAACCTTGCTTTACATGAGATGAACTCCATCACATGCTCCTCGAAATTCCCCTGATTTGGCTCTATGAATGGAAGGGGATAGTGATCTTTCCTGATTGTGGCATTTAGCTTCATAAAGTCAATGTAAATGTTCCCACCATCTTGGATTCAATTGGATACCTGCACCAAAGAAGGTAACAACATATTATTTGAAATATGAATTGGAATCGGAGGAGGTGGCTCACCAATGTGCTGCAATGAAGTGGCAGCACTGTCAACAGATGCACAATAGGTGCTTTCGGCCAGATTGTGCAATTTGAGGGTTGTGGCGTTTTCTTTATGCTCAACTCCAATTCCCTCTCCGTTGGTGGTTCTTGATACATCATTCTCGATTGGTGCTGAACGTTCCTGTCCTATATTTTCAATTACATCAATGGCAAAACAAGAACGAACATCATTAGGATTCTCAATAGATTCAGGAATTTTAAAGTTAATCATATCACCACCAAACGCCATTGTTAAAGCTCCCTTAGCCACATCAATCTTGGTTTGGGCTCTTTTCATGAAAGGTCGTCCAAGTAAGATAGGTGATGGTGAATAGTGGGCTGAATCTTCCATGTCAAGCACATAGAAATCTTCAGGAAAAATCAAGTGGTCTACCTGCACCAAAACATCTTTCAAAACTCATTTCGGGTATGCATTAGATCGATTGGCTAATTGAATAATAACACCATCATTTTTAAGCTCTCCTAGATTCATAGATGCATAAATAGAATATGGCATGACATTAATTGATGCACCTAAATCTAGCATAGCATGTTCAAGCCGAGTATTGCCAATAACACAAGGAATTGTAAAACTACCTAGATCTTTGCATTTAGGGGGCAGCTTTCTTTGCAACATTGCAGAGACATTCTCACTTACATGTACCACCTCTTTCTCCCGAATCCATTTCCTTGTTGTACAAAGCTTTTTCAAAAACTTAGCGTACTTCGAGATTTGTTTGATTGCATCCAAGAGCGGGATATTGACTTGTACGTTCCTAAATGTCTCAAGAATGTCCTTGTCATTTTCTTCCTTCTGTGTGTTGCATAAATCTGCGAGGGAAAGTTACATTGGGTGGAATAGGGTTAGAATTAACCGAATTTGAACCAACCTTACCTAAATTGGCCGAATTAGAGGGTTCAAGGGTCTGCGGCAAGGATTGTGCAATCCTTGTCGTGGCCTTGTCTTGTTCCTCCCCCTCGAATTGCAGTTTCTCGTCCTCTTTTTGGCTTGATTTGGATGGTTTTGGGTCAGTTCCAACTTCTTTTCCACTTCTCAACGTGATTGCCTTGGCGGTTTCAAAGCCTCATTTTAGATTGACGATGGTAGAGCTAGGTCATTTCTTCTCTAAACTGCCCCATGAACTCCGCCATCTGCCTAATTTGTTTCTTCATTTCCCCCATCTCTTTGGCTTGATTTTGGAGTCCCTAAGTCAAAGAAGTTAGTATTGAAAGAACTTTATCATTATCCAAAGACAAACCTGAATTTGTTTGGGCAGATTGTGGTGGAGGTTGTGGTGGTGCGTATGGCCTTTGATATATCCCAGGGGGTGGCTGTTGAAATCCTACTTGTTGTTGAGGTTGTTGAGGTTCCATCCACTTGAAGTTTGGATGATCTCTCCAGCCCAGATTGTAAGTGTTGGCGTATGGATCATATTTGGGCTGATTTTGGCTTTGGAACCCAATAGCGTTTGCACTTTCCCATCCACCATTCTCGATCAATTGAGGGCACCTTTCAGATTGGTGTCCTTGCATGGAACACACGCCATAAATTGTATTTTCTTGCACTTTGGGTTTGTCAACAACCTGTGACACAAGAAGAGTGAGATTAGCCAATTGAGATTTAGTTTCAGAAATTGTACTTACCTCATTCACTTGGGGTTGTTGCCGTGGGGGCTCCCTTTGTCCAACGCCTTCATATTGTTGTGCATTCAAGGCTTGATTGGTAATTAAAGTCTTGGCAGCCACCAGTGTTTTGTCAACCAACGCTCCTCCCGCTGAGGCATCTAGCATTTGTCGTTCAATAGGAAGAAGTCCTTCGTAGAAATATTGAATGAGAAGCTCTTCTTTCATTTGATGTTGAGGACATGATGCAACAAGAACCTTGAAACGCTCATAATAGGCTGGAAACGATTCTCCTTGATTTTGTTGAATGCCACTAATCCGCTTCCTCAAAAGAATGATTCTTGATGTTGGAAAGAACTTCTCTAAGAATGCTCTCTTCATGCTCTCCCAAGATGTGACGGTTCCAGGTGCCAATTCGTACAACCAATCATTAGCCTTGTCCATTAGTGAGAATGGAAAAGCTTTCATCTTCAATATGCTTCCATCGACGTTGACTGGAGTCATGCTTGAGCAAACCACTTCAAATTCCTTTAAATGCTTGTTTGGATCCTCCATGGACAACCCATGGTACTTTGGAATATGATGCAGCAAACTGGACTTCAACTCGAATTCTTCGGGCTTTCCTTAACCTGCCATGGGATATTAAATGCATAGGGGCACGGCATTGTCCAATCCCGAGGCGGAAAGTTCTTTGATTGTACGATTGTCAGATGCCATGTCTTGTCCTCCCTCTACTTCCTCTTCAAGTTGACGTTCTTTAAGCTCAGGTTCAGGGCTAGGTGGATTGAAGTTTTGTTTATTCCTCTTTCTTCTCAAAGTCCGCTCAAAATCGTCGTCAAAGTCAAGGATGTGCTCACGAACAGGTTGGGAACTTCAAGTCATAAACTAGTACCTAAACACAAGAAAACAAAACAAGTCAGAAACTAAAATAAAAACACACGAAAAAAAAACAAAAAGAAACAACAGGGGATTAGCAAAGTTGCTAATCCCCGGCAACGGCGCCAAAAATTTGATGTGATAAATAATAGCACTCAAATTAAACCCTCTTATTGACAATTGTAGTATATATGCAAGTAGGGATCGTTCTAGGCCGGGGATTAGGAAGGATTGCTAATCTACTCTAAACTGACTCAAAAACACAAAACTAGGCTAAAAACACTTAACTAGACTCAAAGAACTCAAAACAAATTGAAAAGACTCAAAACTAACTAGAATGACTCAAAACAGCACAAAGCAAGCAAATAGACTCAAAACAGACTCTAGGGAGTTATTTGGATGAATTCTAACTTTAATTTGACTCAAAACAATAAAAGACACAAAGTTGGACATATTATAACTAGTTTAACACTCTAAAGTAAAGGGGATTGGGTTTTGGACGAAATTAAAGTGAAAACAAGTGAATTAAAGACTTAAACAAAGTTGGACGAATTTGGTGAATTAAATGGATGATGGGCTAGCTAGAGGGTCCTTCTCCACACATGACACACTTGCATACAAATCGATCTCCAGTTGCTTTTTCGATAAACCATGAATGATACTGCCCCAGATTAACCGTGCCATCACTAATTAACCCTCAGATTTCCTTAAATCATTGAATTGGATGGGATACGCATCATCAACCCAAATTATTCTTCAATAGTCCCCTACATGCACATCATAATAGAGATACAATCAAAGATCATTAAGCTCTATGAAAATCATAAGCATTGACAAAGCATTCGTAACTATGACATCATGATACTCATGCTAGGAATTTAACTTAACGTGATCGTGACCAGCGACCTTCACTACTTGTGAATATAAGTTTGTAACGACTATGTGAAACTCCCTTATATTCTAGCATCAGATTCAAGCATGCAAACTAAGTAGGCCTCCTTAATCAACATACAAGAATAAGTTTTGAATAAAACAGTTAAGCAAATTGCATTCACATTTTATGAAATCACAACTGGAATTAATCAATTCATAATGTAAATATGTTCATGGTTTCGAAATTCCCCCTAGCTAAAAGGGGTTTAGCTCCTCATGTTCACAAAATAAAGATAAACAAACTTAAACATTGAAATCAAAAGATAGATTACACCTAAGAATGACCCAGCAATCCAAACTTGAATAGCAAGCACTCCAAGGGTCCTCCTTCTTCTCTTGGTTACGGCACAAGGGTTGGGTGAAGGTTTGAGTGGTGATTTGTATGGAAGAATGGTTGAAAGTGTGAATGGTATTGAATGGATGATGAGAATGGTGCGGCAAGGACTTATATTTATAGGGATGGGAAAGGCATGACTTAATTAAATTTGGAGAAGGATTTATACACCAAATCCTCAAGGAAAAAGGGTCATTAAATTCAGAATCCAAGGGGAAAAGGGAATGTAGGATGCGGCAGGATCCTAGAGGGATAAGGGAAAGAGATATGCGGCAAGGGGAAGGGAAACTAGGCTTGCCTTGCACGGCAAGGGAAAAGGAAAAGGGAAGGAGGTGCGGCATCCCTCTTTGACTGGGATTAGGGTTTCTAGAACATTTATCCAAGTGTCCTAAAATATTTAGGAGGCCTCCTTGCAGCTGGATATTAAGTAGTGAAGGATTAGGAAAGGTTAGGACCAAATAAGGTAACTCGGCTAACATTCCTTCTTTATTGCTGCATCCTTTACTTCCTTTTCTTGAATTAATTTCTTCATAACTTCAGCATAATCCTAGCCTCTTTTGATCTTCAATTTCGTCCATCCACCTTACTCCATGCATGTGATAACCATTCCAAGCCCAAAACTGCTCCAAAAAGCTCCAAAATGCACTTTCTTGCTACTTTAGCCCTTTGGATCTACAAACACACGAAAATAGCTTAAAATACTAAAATAACTATGAACTAACAACATAAATGCAAGAAAACAAGCTAACTAAGTCGCATAAATATGATTCTATCATTGACTAGTCAAATGAGCTAGTCAACTAGTTACAAGATAGTCAGTGATAAAAAATGTAGTTGCAAGAACAAAACCTAACTGACCAATATGCTCAACTAATAAGAGTCTGCCCAAATTAGTTCACAACAATGATTCCTACACTTGAACACATTTACATGTCAGTTCATTATTTAAACAGCAATGATAAAGCAATTATGAATTAAAGTATGCTGGATTGACTAGTCAAGCTCACTAGTCAACTAAGTACAGATTCGTCAGGTAATCAAACGCAAATCTACAAATCAAACTTAGTTCACTACAAGTTATCCTAGTCAACAACAATCTAGTTCATTGCTCATAATATGGTCTAAACTTAGTCTCTAACCCACATCAAATAACAATTCATAGGATGCATGAAGGGGACCAGAAAAGCCACGTGTTTATAATGAGGGTTTGATGTTCAGACAGAAAAGGGACCAGAAAAGCCACGTGTCATGTGCAAAAGCAATCTGGAAATATCTAGGGTTAAAAAACCATTTTTGGGAAAAAACTACCAGATGGCCCATGTGGGTTGTCTTAAAGTGGTGCCCAGCTCGTGTGAAAGCAGCGAGAAGTTTTGACGAGACAGAACCATTAGACAGAATGTACTGAAAATAATGGCATAAAATGCATATGAATGAACAAACCCTTAATGTAAGAAGTTAAGCTTTTGAAGTGATATTTCTAGCACCAAGATCCCAAAGTAGCATTTTAACCCTAAATCTAACTAGAGCATGGTGGTACAATTTACAACATTTGACAAGGGAAGCCAAAAAATAAATCTAGACTCCACAATTGGGTTGTAAAATTTTGGTAAACCCAATGCTAGGGTTTGTGGGCAATCATGACTGATGGTGTGCTTCCATGGTTTGGCTTTTTAATTATTTCTTTTGGTTATTGTGCTACTTTCTGGTAATGATAAATTAGTAGATGGCGCACTTATTATCACAAAACACATTGACAGGCTCTTTAGGTATACCTATATTTAAATTATCAAAAGAGTTTAGCCCATACTACAGTTTGTGCCCTTACACCGTTTCATTCGACATAGAACAAAATTCTATGTGCAATTGAACCATTTCATCAATCAAATTCATCCAACAATTATTAGAATTTAAACAAATTGCATTAAGAAAGTTTTTAGAGTCCCATTAGGCCCTCAGAAAATCCATTTCAATTGGGATTTCTGGCTGCAAATACTGAACCTGCATAGAAACTATAAGACTTACAACAATGTCATATTGAACCCACAACTTCTGAACCTTTTTCTATAATTTGGTCACAAAACCCAAATGTGATGCCCGTCCCTAATTTTACGGTTTTAATAATTCTAAATGTATGATTTTACCAAAATGCCCATTGGAAAAAAACGTTGATTTTTGTTGACCGTCATGTCGTGTCGCGTAAAACTCATTTCCTTAGTGTATCCTTGTAGTATTCGTTGCTATGAACGCGTGGGCATAAGAAAAATTGAATTTGGAGCTAGAACGAAGATTTTACGAAATTCAAAATGTTGAGGGCATTTCGATAATTTTATGTTTCGAGAGGTATTTTCCGTTTCATCTTTTCTTTACTTGTTTGGTGAGCCAGTGGGGCCCAAGACCTCTCTTAGGGTATTTCGCCTTGATTCCAAATCCACACTCCATTTTCTAAAATTCAATTATTTTATGAAGGTTTTACTTATTGTTCCCTTTTATGTGCTGAAGTGCATTTGTTTGTGGCGACCTCATCCTCTCTAGTTTGAACGGCTCTTCGGCAATGGAGTATCTGTGAGTGGACCTCTTCTTAAATTGCATGATTTTATTAAAATGCTAGGATTGCAAACATGAAAAGCATGGTTTCATGATTTATTTACGATTTATTGAATTTACGTTTTAAGAAACGTTTATGAAGTATTGAATTTACACTTTACGATATATGATGGATTTACAGATATAAATTTATAGTTTCACATGATTGGTTTATTATGTTTTATGGTGATGATGATTTGAGCTTGAACACTCCTATGGATTTCTGATATTATGTTTGAGCTATTGAGCTCTGGTGATATGATTTGGAAAGATTATGTTTATGTTTTCCATACTTACTTAATGGGTAATCATACAACACATACACACAACACGAGATGTACCTGTCTATGGCCATATGAACAGTTTACGCATATTGAGGTACTTTATGATTATACTCTCAGCTTCACTGGCAAAACTAGTGTCGGACATCTTCACTAGCCACAACTAGTATCGGTGTGTTATGTTATATTTCTGCTCTAGCGTAACTCAAAGTCGTACAGCTTCACGTTCGGCTGATGGGGCCTACCATATTTCTTCACTGGCGTAACCCAGTGTTGTACAGCTTCACCCTTCGGTGATGGTTATGGCTTCAGGCAACTATGATACCCCTAGTTAAGTACATTATTTTATGAATTATAAAGGTTTTATGAATTTGTCTTCTGGGGACTATGTTACCATTATTGAGCACTGTTTTAGATATACATGTTTTGCAAATGCTTTTATGGCATGTTAGGGTTTGCAGAAAACCTATTACATATTATGCTATATGTGCTTTCAAAACAGTGGGTTAGTATGTCCAGAAAGAAAACAGTTTTCTTATTATAACTATTATTATAAACTTTGGTCCCCTCACACTTTGTTTTGTACCCCCTTCAGGACATAGAATCGAGGCGTACAATCCTGGCGTTGAGGCAAACCCGTATCGGTATCTTCGAGTCCTCTCGGTGTATGACCCATTTTCTTGTAATCGTACATTTTTATAATATTTTATTTGCAGTATTCTTGATTAGTTGTATACTCTAAACACGTTCTTGTATTTGCATATTTCATTATATTTAAATTTACATATTTTATTTACGTTTGTTCTTTCTTTATAACTTGTATGCATGTTAAAATAGCTTCGTCACCCTCAAGTGTCGGACAGCACGAGCCCATCCTGATGTTTAGAGGATATCAAGATCAGAGCAGGTCACAAGAGACTTACCTACACCATCGCGGTTGATTCGTAGCCTGCCTACGCCATGGTCTCAGCCTTCAGCTTTGGCCACCCAGCCTCGCAGCAACAACCCTCAGAGACAACACCATCGCAGACAACCATACCCCTCGGAGATAGCATTTGTAACTTACATTCAGAAATTAAAAAGGCAAGAAACATAAAAAAACCTAAAGCTGAAAATTACAAAAACAAAGGTTATTATCAGCGATAAAAACGCCCTAGTTGTTATGATTTGCCAAAAAAAGGCCTTGTAATTAACCTGAACAACCATTTGTATTAAAACCCTCTTTATTTCAGCACATGAATTCATCTTTCAATAATTTATGTGCTCCATTCCAAATGCATCTGCTATTTTCTTGTCTTGCATCAGTTCTTGTTATTCACGTTAGGTCAAAATTAGACCAAAATAATTAAGCAGCAACCCAGATTTGACCTCCTTTAATGCGCATAACATGATCAAGACATGCACATAGCCTGTACACATCATGGTCACCGGATGCTCACAATATGCACATTTGAAATGTACAGAAAATAACAAACTTTGAAATCTCACTAATCCTGGCAACATTCCTCATTGTTAAGTCCAACATGGGGGCTACAAAAGAGACACAAGAAACCGAAATCGATAGGAACACCCTATAAAAGAACCGAGTAACGAATTTACAGAAGATATAAGAAAAGAAACAAAAACATTCAGTTGGATACAAACTATTCTAAGTTCTTCAGTTTGCCTTTCACAAGAGCTTTCAACAGAGGATAAAACATTAAAATTGTCAACAATGTTTCCATATAGTTTCTCACAGTCGGTCTTGTAGTGAACCTAAATAATAGTGTAGAATAATAAATGTGCTTCCTCAAGCTTATAAACCTTACAAAGTCCACCAATAAGAGCATTCAAGGTTGCAACAGTAGGCATCTGGAACCAAACCTTTCTTTCTCATCTCCCTCAAGAAGTTGAAAGCATCGTTAACTCTTGCAGTTTATGATAAACCATTGAGTCCAAGAACATAACCATCCCTTTGAAATGACCTGAGAGCGCATAAGCATCACCAATAGAAATTTGTCTTATCTAAGCATCAAGTAAAGCATGGTAAGTAATTAAATAAGGAGAGCACCTGCTTCCCAAAAACCAAATTCATGAATATAAATCTCCTCAGTTTGCTTCATAAAATCCATATATACCCATTAAGCAATAACAAAAGGATTACCAAATGCATAAACCACCACTTCAGTATCTTTTTACTTAGATGGATCTAAATCTTCGGCAGAGAAGGTGGATTGAGTTACTTAGCGATTATGATTGCATGATTGAATATCACCCTGGTCGTGCAAATGTAGTGGTGGATACACTTAGTAGGAAGTCTCCAGCTAGACTTAATGCCATCTATGATTGTCATGTTTTTCTCCTTGCATAATTGAGGTCCACTGGAGTGGAATTAGGAGTGGAAGATCGAGAGGAAGCCTTACTTGCAAATTTTCAAGTTAGGCCAATTTTAATTTATCGCATGCTTGAAGCTCAGATGATTGATGAAGAGACCCGAGAAATAATTCAAGCAAGAAATCGAGGCAAGAAGAAAGATTTCAGAATTCGAGAAACTGATGGCATGCTTATGCAGGAGAGCAGAATGTATGTGCCGAATAATGCAGAGTTAAAGAAAGAAATCCTTGATGAAATGCATATTTCGGCATATGCAATCCATCCAGGAGGTACCAAGATGTATCATACCATTTGACCATTTTATTATTGGCCGGGTATGAAAAGAGCAATTGCTGACTATGTGAGTAGATGTGTTATTTGTCAGCAAGTTAACGCGGAAAGAAAGAAACCTTTTGGATTGATGCAGCCACTTCCTGTTCCACAGTGGAAATGGGAAAATATTACTATGGATTTTGTGTACAAGCTTCCTCGAACATAGAATGGTTATGACGACATTTGGGTGATAGTTGATCGGCTCACTAAGTCAGCACACTTTATTCCAGTGAGGAAAAAATACTCATTAAGCTGATTAGCTAAGTTATTCATATCGAAGATCGTGAAGTACCATGGTGTTCCAGTTGATATTATCTCGAATTGGAACCCTAGATTCACTTCTAAGTTCTGGATAGCGTTCCAGGAAGCTCTTGGTACGAGATTACTTTATAGTACGGCATATCATCCTCAGACAGATGGGCAATCTGAGAGGACCATTCAGACGTTAGAGGATATGCTGAGATCTTCAGTGCTGTAGTTTGGAGATGGTTGGGATGATTGTTTGGATTTGATGGAGTTCGCCTACAACAACAGTTACCATTCGAGTATTGGTATGGCACATTTTAAGGCACTCTATGACAAGTCTTGTCGAACGCCATTATGTTGGTCCGAAGTGGGTGAAAAAGTTTTAATGGGCCCGAAGATTGTGGATGAAACTACTCAGAATATTCAGGTAATCAAGTTTAACCTGAAAGCGGCCCATGATCGACAAAAGAGCTTAGCAGACAAGCATGCCACTGACCGGATGTATAATGTAGGTGATTGGGTATTTCTGAAACTATCACCATGGAAAGGTGTTGTGCGGTTTAGAAAGAAATGCAAGCTGATTGCTAGGTACATTGGACCGTACATGATCACCGAGCAAGTCGGTGAGGTTGCTTATAGACTTGAGTTACCTCCAGAGTTATCAAGAGTGCATGATGTGTTTCATGTTTCGATGCTTCGACATTATGTTACAAATCATTCACATGTGATTCCTCCTCAACCATTGAAAATTAATCCGGATTTGACTTACGACGATGAGCCAGTGACTATTTTAGATTGGAAAGATAAGGAGCTGAGGAATAAGACAATGCATTTGGTGAAAGTTTTGTGGAGAAATCACTCAGTGGAAGAGGCTACATGGGAGACAGAGGATCAGATGAGAGAGATGTATCCATGCTTGTTTTATGACTATTAGTGGATGTATTGTTGTGTATGAATTTCGAGGATGAAATTTTTTAAAGTGGGTAGATTGTGATAGCCCGTCCAGAAATATTTATTTTCGACGACGTGAAATTACTTATATACCCTTGGACGTTTTGTGTGGTGGTGTGGTAGGTTAGATTTTGGACCAATTAGTGCTAAGTCCTATTAATTTGGAACCAATTGGGACTTAGATGGTATTTTCTTTGGTTTTGGTTAGTGACCCCGTGGACCACACACACACACACACTCACTCTCTCTCTTCCGTTGACTCTCTCTCTCTTCCCTCTCGGATTTCCTTCCATTTCCGTACAAACCGTACGGTCAACCTCAAACTCCTTCAACCAGTCGCGGATCGACGTTAAAAAGGTGATGTTCTTGTTCCCTACAAGCTCCTGAGTCCATTCATACCATTTTTAGGACTTAAAAGCTTGTAAAACCCAAGAAACCATCACCCTCTTATTTGAGCATTGTTCATGCAGTCGTAAATGCATGATTTTTAGAGGATTTCAAGCTTGTAGGAAGCTTTAGAACGTCCTTACGAAGCTCGAAGAAGAAAAACCAAGTAATTTGTGTTGGAAGTATGCCCACAAAGCCACTCATTTGATGTAATAGCTTTTGGAATACTTATTGTATTGAACTTTTATATGTTTAATGGAAGGGCAAAGCTTATTGTTAATCACTATTTATTGTATCATGTGTTTAAGCAATAAGAGAATCCAAGGAATGTATTTGATCTAAGAGATAAGTAATCTAAGTAAGTTAGATTAACGAGACCTTTCTCTTATGTCTATTCCTAAAACGTTCCTAGCCATAGGATTGCCAATTGGGCATTGACAATCCGCTAAGGTTAGTATGTGTTATGTTGACTCAAACGTGAGTATGAACTAGTCTCAAGTCATTTGGTGTTGGACACTAAGACAAACACATAGGTGCTCGAAAGAGTAATCGAGTACACTGAACTACGATCAAAAGAGAGTTCGAACATACATGTCATGTATGAACTCTAAAGTTACAATATGCAAAGTAGTCCTTTGACCTGAGGCATCATAGATGTCTAATGGCTAGGTCCTTGATCTTTAATCATGTCAACGGCATTCCCTCGGAGTGTCCACGACATTGTTGGGGTCAAGCTATCTAGTCATGTAGGCATATGAATGCACAACAAGGGATCTATAACCTTCCATGGTGGAAGGAGAATACTCTAAGATATGATTCTAAAGTCTTTGGCCAAAGCAAATGAATATGACTTAGGAAGTTTGTTCCAAATCATATTCAAGGGAATCATATAGGAAAGTATCACATTGATAGTAGACATGAAACAAACTATCACTTAAACAATGTGATTAAGAGTATTGTATTAGAGAAGGACCGTATTGCATTGAAGTTGTAACTGGATAGGTTCTCCAACCAATTCTACTTAGCTTGGGTAACCATGACATACTGCTAGGTGTCACTCATGGTTTGTGGAAGCCCTAATGATTAGCAAACACTAATCATCAAAGGGAGAATTGAAATGTGGTTTCAATTCACAATCGATCGTTAAGAGTAACATCGCCCACTGCCTCGCTAATTGGAACCTAATGGATCGTACACCGAGTAAGGATGTATGTGAAGAAATTAAATGAAATGGATAAGCAATTAAATGGTTTAATTGAAGAATGGTCAATATTAATTAATTAGTTAATTAATTTTACGAAAGGTTCGTATTGGGCTTATATGTTGGTTTTGGGTTTCGGGGCCCAAAAGCGTTTTGGTCCAAAAGGCCCATTATGTTTAAGTTGTATGAAAACTAAAACAAAATGGGCAACAAGCCCAATAACAATATGATGGTCGGCCATTAGGGTGAATGGTGAAAGCTTGCTTAATTGCAAGTTTGCCACTCACCAAAGAAAAGGTTATAAAATCAACTTTATAGCTATTTTCTTTTTGGGGGTTTTTCTTGAAGAAATTGGGTGAAACATTTTCTCTCCCTTTTCTTCCAAGACCCCGGCCACTAAGGGGAGGGACATCTAGCAATCTCTTCTTCCCTAAGTCATCCATATCATCTTCACAAGATACATCCTTGGTGAAGAGACTTAGAGACATCAAACTTTTGGTCTTTTGGAGAACAAATCCTCATTTCCTCAAATCTTCAAAGGAGCACTAAAGGGAGGATAATGAAGGAAATTTTGTGAAAAACATGTTTATTTGAGCAACATCAATAGCATGCAATTAACAAATTAAAGGCGGAATCATGCTTACATGCACTCAAAAACAAAACATCAACCATGAAATTCAAAGCCTAGTAGATTGGTGAACCTTGACTCAACTTAAAACAACAATTTGTTAGTTGAGAAATATTTACCTTTGTAGATTCCTCTTTGCATATGCAAAGGATAATCACCCAAGAGATAGGGCCTTCATTCCTTGCTTCTTAGCTCCATGGATTTGGTTGAAAGAATTAGATTCTCCAAGTTCCCAAAATAGAGAACCTCTAAAGATTCTACACCAAGGTTAGATTGAAGAAGAAAATGAGTGACCTTGAAGTAGTGGAATTGCTAGATATACCCTCCAAGGTGGTTGGCCTCTTAGAGAGAAATGGAAGCTTTGTGTTCTCACCAATGTTCTCTAAAATCAACAACTTGTGAATTTTAGGCTATAAAGTTCTTTTTATAGTCACTTCTTTAAATGACCTAAAGAACCAAAAACCCTAATTCTACACTAAATGGCCGGCCACATTAATGGATATGGGCTTTTGGACCTTTGTGAATCTTTATTCATTAAGTTGTCATACAACTTAAGTCAATGGGCTTTGACGTTCGAAGCCCACTGGGCCTTAAGGTCCAAAACTATCCCGAGGTCTTTAACGAACTTATTCGTTTGATTAATTAACATATTAATTAATCCTTGCCATAAATAATTAAACCATTTAATTATTCTTACTCATCTCCTTTGTTTCTTCAATCTCCACCTTACACGGTGTACGATCCATTAGGTTCCTTTTAGCGAGGCAGTGGGCGATTAAAACCAGTTTACATCGATTGTGAATTGAAACTTACTTTCAATTTTCCCCTTAGTGATTACACACGTTTAGGGCTTCCACAAACCATGAGTGACACCTAGCAGCATATCATGGTTACCCAAGCTAATCAGAAGAGGTAGAGAACCTATTCAGTTAAGGATTACAAATGCAATACGGTCTTTCTCTAATCTAATACTCTTGACCACATTGTTTGGTTTGATAGTTTATTTATTCATGTCTACTATCCAATGTGATTCGTTTGCTTATATGATTACCTTGAATGTGATTTGGAACGCATTCCCAAATCTCATTCATACTCTGGCCAGAGATTTAATCATATCATAGAGTATTCTCCCTCAAACCATTTGAAGGTTAGAGATCCCTTGTTGCACATTCACTTGTCTCCATAACTAAGTGGCTTAACCCCAATGATGTCGTGGACACCCCGATGGGGTGACTTTGACATAATCAAAGATCAAGGACTTAACCACAAGACAACTGTGATGCCTCAGGTCAAAGGACTAATTTGCATTATCCCAACCATGAGTTCTCATGTGACATGAGTATGAGAACTCCTCGTTGATCGTGTTCAGTGAACTCATTCTCTATTGAGCACCTACGTACTTGTCTTGATGTCACACACACCAATGACTCGAGACTAGTCACTCTCCCTGAGAGAAGACATAGCACGTACTGATCTTAACGGACTGTCAATGCCCAATTGGCAATCCTATGATCAGGAACGTTTAGGATGTGTCTACGAAAGAATGGTCTCATTAATCTAACTTCATTAGATTGCATTCTTCCAATCACATATTCCTTGGACTTTATCGTTTAAGCATATAACATTTATATGAGACGGCTCAAACAATAATCTTTGCCCTTTATATGTAAACTAGATTAGTTTAACATGTGAAATATCCGTAAAGTATCATCATATGATTGGCTTTAGGGCACATTTCCAACAGATAACACAAGGAGGATCCAAGGAGCTTGGAGGTGACTTGAAGGCCCTCCACTTGGGTGAATCCCTTGTGTAAACAAGGATGAGCTTCAAGGGTAAAGAATCACTAAATCTTTACTTTTCTTTAATGTTGTTAAAGAGTTTATTGGTTCACCATATACTAGGCTTTGAAAGTCATGGGTTTTATAAATTGTTTTTGGATGCATGCCTACTTTAAAGTGTTAATAGCTTGCATGTGTATTCAAATGTTCATACTTGTTCTTAGCTAGGACAAAATTTTTCCTTCAATTTGGACGTCGGAAAGTCAAGTTTGACGAGTTGTAAGTTTTGGTTGGATTATCGAGTCTTCTCCGTCAAGATTCCGTGGATTTCAAGCCTTGAAATTGTTAAGATTTTGTTCGTCTAGTTACAAGCTTCATTTTGGGACAAATTTGAGGTAATTTGGTTAAGAAATAACTGAAGTATCAAGGTTTTTCGAATTCGTAGTTTTCCGGCGATGGCAACGGTCACCGGAGTCGAAGGAAGAAGACGAGCGAATATTCTGTTAAAGTTTGACGGAATATTCTAACGCCGTCAGGTAGAATTAACGATTTCTATTACTTTTTAACGGAATATTCCTAACGGGGTTAGGGGATTTCGTTAGGGTTCCATGCGCGTGGCCGTGCCCTTGTCGGTGCGTGACGGCGCGTGAGGGCTCCAAAAATTATTTTAAAATTTTGGGCGTGTTCATGGAGTTATGTAGGTCACGATGGTATATTTATATACCTCAATTGAGCAATATATGAGAAGTTATTAGCTAGTATTGGTTATGTGCTTTAAATTAACATTTTTATAGTTGTTTCGCATATAGGGGAGACTTATCTCGAGGACGAGCGCAGTCAAGGATAACTCGGGGGCTACAACCCTTCGACATACCACTGAGTGGGTTTTTGGTTTTCAGTATATACTTATATACTTGATATTTTCCCAGAAAATGCATTTAAATGAAAGTATGCTTTGAAATGCCATGCATATAAATTTATATTCAGCATATGAATTAGTATATGATGTATAATATGAATTGGTGTTGTGGACGCTCAGGTAAGTACCAGGTGAGTTATGTTTTATTATATGAGATGTGATTGAAAGATCATAAACCTGCACCCCGGGTGATTGTGATTTAGCCAGAGATATGGTACAGGCGTGTTTATAATGTCACCTCCCGCACCCTATGCTCACATTGGATCCAATTTAGATGCACAGTCTTGTCATACAGACCATCATATGTGGTTCCAACTCGTAGGTGACTAGTGATTTATTGCATAGCTATCATGAGCGCGTAGCATTGAGCATAACTATATTACACCCAGTCTTGTCTTGCAGACCCTTACAGTGGTTCCGACTCGTGTGCAGTGTAGTGCCGTATAGGTCACTTGTAGTGACTCTGGCTAGATTGATTAATGAGCTATGAATTCAACCGTACAGACTTCTGCAGGGGTTCCGGCTAATATGTTATTTTCCATGAATTTATTTTCACCTAAGTTACTTATTCTGTTTTATATTTTTGGCATGGCATACTTATGATTATGGATTTGTGAAGCATGATTTGATATATATATATATATACTTCTAAAAATCGGCCCTAGGCAGCCTAGGCGCTGGGCGGCGGAGCCCCGCCCCGATTTTGGACAAGGCGTCATGAAAAATCGGTTGGAAGCTAGGCGGCTGGGCTTTTTTTTTTTCTAACTTAAGTTCCCTGTTTCCCCCATGTCCAATCCCCTGTTAACCTAATTTTGTAAACATAAGTTTCTTCAATTCTGCCTCTGCATTTATCTCGGTATCTCCTCGTCTTCGACTTTTCGGTTGTCTCGCTCTCGAATGATTGAATCCTTTGATGGGCATCATCTCTCGACTTCTTTACTGGGCAAATAATCTCGCCTCTCCAGATTTCCACTGTCCACCTCTCTCATTTGAGTCATTTCCACGATCTCCACCTCTTGCAGCAGTTGCAGACTTGCAGGTTAGCATTTCCCATATTTTATTCGAAAATCTAATTGATATTTGATGTTAATTGCGATGATTTGTTGCTCTGCAATCTGCATTGATGATTTGATATATCATATATAATATTGAGTCTCTGCAAGGAATCGAGATGCCCAGCAGCCCAAGTGAATCTCACTAGTTTTTCAGATTTTTTTTTTATGCAAGATTCTGTAATCTGAGACTGGGAGTAAATTCTAATAATATAGACATTATATTGTGGTGAACCATGAACTGATTCATGAATCAGATTCATACTCATACCAGATTAATACAATTAGACTACATTTAGTATTTGCTCATGAATGATTGATTGGATTTTTGTTTTTTTTTTTCATTTTCTTTATTTAGTTTTGGGTCTTATTTTTTCTTTCGATTGTGTTAGTTTTCTCAATGGGGTGTGTGGATTGAGTGGTTGCATTAAACACTGTTTAATTATTTAGTCATATGTTTCGAATATCAGCAGTAAACATTGTTCAATTGTGTAGTCATAGTTTAGTTAAGAGAAGGATTAAAGCAACCAATTTGATTTGAATGAGTTGCATACCGTGCATCCATGTGGTTGAGCAATGTATTTATAAATTTATAATACATGAGGATTACATCAGTAACAGTCAATCCCTATTTACATGTTTGAAATTGATGTCTGGTTACAAGTTACAACTGTGTATTCATAGGCTTGTAGTTTAGTTAAGAGAAGGATTAGTTATTCTTATTCATCGGCTGTAATTCTTTTGAACTTCTTAGAGGCTTACTTGGTTAGTTAGTTACACATAAATAACTATGTTTTTGTACATCTGAATCTGATAATGAATCAATGATAGCAACATTTTCTTCATGCACGTTGCACGTCCTATTTTGTTTGAAACAATCATGTAAATAGCTTGTTTCCTTTTCGTAAGATCTCGAGCAGGCCAACTCGGGACACACTTGATGAATGAATATATGTTTAAACAAGTTTCTCCTGTAAGCCTCCTTCATTGTAAGTTTGATGTTTCTTCTACTTTTATTTTTATCACTGTGTATTTAGTTTCGAAGTAGCATAAGACAAAGTTGGCTGCTTTGACAACTAATTTGAACATGCTAACTACTCTTTTTCTAGTTGCCTTTGCTTGTGTTGTGCTTTAATTCTGCTTCTCGTAGGATTTGGATTAATATATTTAATTTCTACAAACTCGATGATTCTATTCTTCTCGATGGGGGGCCTTCTTTTCATGTACTTATAGTTAAATGATTTTCTGCTTTTTTAGATGGCGGGCACTGTATCATCCGGAGCATCTAATCCAATGTCATCCACCCAATCAGATAATCCATTAAAGCGTGCTTCAGACGATGTGGGATGGGAATATAGGGTGTTGGCAGATCCTTCAAACTCGGATAAGGTGAAGTGTAAGTTGTGTAAAAAAGTACTCAGTGGTGGCATTTATAGAATTAAACAACACATAGCCCATATCAAGGGAAATGTAGCTGGATGCACAAAGTCTTCGGATGAAGATAAAGCAAAATGTAAAGCCGCGTTAGATGAAGCAAAAAAGAAGAAGAAAGAAAGAAACATGCACTATGAGGAAGTGAGGGAAGAGGTTCAACTTCCACATATTGAAGAAGATGAAGATATTGAAGTTGTTGGGTCAAGGAAAAGGTCGCGAACTCTTGTGCTTATTGATAGGTTTGCATCCTCCATCAATCCTGGTTCTTCAAAATCAAATGATGGAAGCAAGAGTAAGCGACAACAAAATCTTCATGATGCAATTTGGAAGGATAGAACACATCAGGTGGATCAATATCTGGCTCGATGGGTCTACAAAGCCGGTATTCTTTTTCATGCCATTGATAATGACAGCTTCAAACGCTTTGTGGAAACGGTTGGTCAATTTGGCCCGGGATACCAACCTCCAAGTCAATATGATTTGAGAGAGCCTTTATTGAAAAAAGAGGTCGAGAGGGTAAAACAATCTCCTAAGAAGCATGAAGAAGAATGGGCTTTGAATGGTTGCTCAATTATGACCGATGCTTGGAGCGACCGAAAAAGAAGAAGTATAATGAATTTGTGTGTGAATTGCAAAGAAGGCACAATATTTCTTTCTTCCAAGGAATGCTCTAGTGAAGCACACACCAGGGAATACATATTTGAACATGTCGACAAGTGCATCGAAGAAGTTGGTCCACAAAATGTTGTTAAAGTGGTAACCGACAATGCTTCTAACAATATGGCGGCGGCAACCAAGATGTTGGAAAAGAGGCCACACATGTTTTGGACATCATGTGCCACTCACACGTTGAACCTCATGCTTCAAGGAATTGGTAACCTACCTAGGTTCAAAGGAGTGATTGAAAAGGCAAAGGCTTTTACTATCTTCATTTATGCTCATCATAAAACATTAGCATTGATGAGAAAGTATACAAAGAAAAGAGACATAGTGAGGCCCGGAGTCACAAGATTTGCAACTTCTTTCCTAACTTTGCAAAGCTTGGTTGATAAGAAAAATGACTTGAGGATTATGGTTGTTAGTGATGAATGGGAACAATGCAAACATTCTAAGAGTACAAAGGGGAAAGCGGCATATACTACCATGGTGAGTGCACAATTTTGGAATGGGGTCTCACTTTGCTTGAGAGTGTTTGAACCGTATGGGGATAAAAAGCCATCAATGGGTTTTTGTACGGGGAGCTACAAAAAGCGAGGAATGAGATCAAAGAGGCATTGAAAAATAATGAGGCCCATTATAGACCAATCATACAAATTATTGATGAAAAAGCTCATGATCGGCTTGATGGTCCATTACATTTGGAGGCCTACTTCTTGAATCCTTTTTACTTCTTCAAAGATCCAAGCATTCAACATGTCATGGACGCCATGTTTACTTGTGTTGAGAAGTTCTTCCCCGACAACTTTGAAGTCCAAAACCGAGTTATTAATATAGAGATGCCGAAGTACAAGAAAAAAGATGGTGGATTTGGAAGTCATTTGGCGGAGATTGGATGCGTTGAGAATGATGACAACTATGATCCGAGTATGATTCTAATTGAGTAATTCTAGTTGTTTTTATTTACTAGTCTAATTGTAATTGTTTTTCTTTACTAGTCTAGTTCTAATTGTTTTTCTTTACTAGTCTAATTCAAATTGTGTATTTTGTACTTTTTTAGCTTCATGGTGATCTACTTATGGCAATGGTGTGCCTAATTTGCAAAGAATTGCTATCAAAATTCTCTCATTGACTACAAGTTCATCCGGGTGTGAGAGAAATTGGAGCACTTTTGAGGGAATACATACAAAGAAAAGGAATAAACTAGATACTACAAGGTTAAATAATTTGGTCTATGTCCAATTCAATGCGAGGATCATGAACAAGAAGAAAAGAGAGAAAGAGAAGAAAGTGGATATACTACTCGCTAGTATAGCTAGTATGGCGCAAGGATGGATTGTGGAGGGTGTTGATGAAGAAACTGAGCTTGGTTCGGGAATGGATGGAGAGCAATTAGAGGTGGATAGTTCCCTAGAGCCTAGGAGGAGTTCTAGAAAGTTTGAAGTAAGAGAGCTTCATGAAGAAGATTTTGTATGGGATGAGGACACGGAAGAAGAAGGAGAGGATGAAGAAGAAATTGAGTTTGAGTCTGACACGAAGAGAATCTTGGAAGGATGTGGAGAAGAAGAGATTGAGGCGTAGCTCTAAAACTTTGCAAGTATCTTATATCCTTATCCCTTTCATTTTGCATTTTATGTGTAATGTGTTTAAACTTTAAATTGTGAACTTGTTGGATACATGTATTATCCAAGAACACTCATTTTGATTATATGCTTAATGTGCTTTTAATTTGTAAGTTTGTTGGATACTCAGGAAAACAACTTTCATGTGCTTTTAATTTGTAAGTTTGTTGGATACTCAAGAAAAGAACTCTCATTTTGATTATATGCTCAATGACAATGTGCTTTTAAATTGGAAGTTTGTTGGATGCTTATTGCATACAGGTATTATCCAAGAACATTCATTTTGATTGTAAGGTTGATGGATACTTGTTGCCTTGTTAGATACATATATCATCCAAAAACACTCAGATTGATTACATGGTTAATGTGTTTTCAAATTGTAAGCTTGTTGGATACATGTACTTTATGTAATCTCTACTTATTTACACGATATACAATAAATTTACCTAAATCTGCCTAGGCCCCGCCTAGCCGCCTAGGCGCTAGGCCCCTGCCCACCGCCCGACTAGCACCTAGCGCTTTTTAGAGCCTAATATATATATATATATATATATATATATATTTATATTTCATTTCTGGGAAAATTATACATGTTTTACGGCGAGGGGTTAGAGCATTTGGTAAATGAAATGATTTTGAAAAGCTTTATTTTTGCCCACTCACATTTTCTGTTTTGCGCCCCTCCAGGTTTTAGGTAGACTTGCTGTTGGTGGCATTTGTGGATCTTGCCGGTTCTAACAAAGTATAATATTCGTAGGACTTCTTCTGGTACTGTATAACTAGTACTTGTCCTACTGGACTGCACCTAGACTTCTATGCTCTGATTAGGTGTATTTACACTTGTATCTCATTCCTAGCACTTTCTGCTTATTAGTGCACATTAATTAGCTTTCGGTTCTTATTTATTCGTATATTTCATATCCTTATTGCATCCGCTCTGTGCACATGGCTACGTCACCCTCACGTGACGGCCAGCACGCCTTGATTTTAGGTCGGGGTGTGTCAACTATTTTGTCCAAAAGATATAGAAAAGTTGTACGGAATTCTAATTTCCTCTTAATATAATAAAGTTTGATTAATTTTTGTACCAAAAAAGAATAAAAAAGAATATGCTTAATTTCATCCGTGATTCAACTACCTACACATTTGTTTTGGTAATTTATTCAAATTTTCACTTTCGTTCCTTGACTTTGTCGCACTTCCATTATTGTTAGTCCAATCGGTCAAATGAGTCAAAAAGATTATTTCAAATAAGATGTTCAAAAAGCAAAAAGAAACATTAAGGGTGTGTTTATTTTTTAATTTTGTCAAATTTGCAACTGTGCGAAGTTTTCGAAGACAAATAGATTGACAAAACATTGAACGTAACTAAATAAGACAGATAGATTCCAGAACTTCTTTATTGATAAAGGGAATGGGATTGTTTGACAAGAGGGTGTGATTGAATCCATAAAGGATTGCCTGCATATCTTTGGGAAAGGGAATCAAATCACTGAGGTAGCTCTAAGGAAAAGATGATATAATGTAAGAATTTACACCAGGGATCACTTTTGGCAATAAGCCCATGGTGGGGCGTTAGCAGAGCCGTCTATGAGATTTCGGGGACCCTGTGCGACATTTATAAAATGGCCCTTTTTTAAGATAGTTTTTTTATTTAAATTTTTTTTTTTTAAGTAGGACAATATATTAGTACTAGAAAATAATAACTTAAATCAAAACAACATTTAGGTTTACAAGTATCATTAAATAAGTAAAAAAAGTTACAAACAAAACTTTCTCTAAATAGTAAAAAACAGTTCAATCTTAAGCAACCAAATAAAAAAAAAAAAAAAACTTCAAAAACTCTAACTTTAAAGTTTCACTTGAATATATAGCATTATTATATAATAAAATTGAAAAGAAAATCGTTTTTAAGATGTTGTTATTGGCATTTCTAATATCTCAAAAGAAAAAAAAATAACACTTATAAAAGTGCACTATAAGATTTTAAAGTGCTAATAAAAATATTTTTTTAATATATATAAGATACCAAAATTTTTTTGTGGCCCTTTAAATTTAGGGGCCCTATGCCATTACATCTTTCGCTCCCCCTCAACGCTCCCTCTGGGCGTTAGGAGATGAGTTCTCCATGAATTTCCTTCGTGCAAACAACAGAGTGGCAATTGTGTCCGTAAAGGACTCCTTACATATCATGGGAAGGGATCTGCCTTTCAGCGAGGGCTCCGTTTTCTGTTGGCAATTCCCTGATTCTTTTGTTCTTGTGGGTGTTGTGCTTTTGATAGATTTTGTTTGGAGTTAAGCGATATGGTAGCGCGAAATTAGCTACAGGGGAGGCATCCATATAATGTGACCAGTCTTGTCCGAGAATGGTGTTGTAGGGTGCTAGTTGATCCATAACATGGAATGTCACCGTTTGGCCGTGCAGTTTTGCCGGAACCATTAGTTTTATCATTCCTAGAGTCTGCACTATGTTCCGTTAAAGGCTTAGAGAGTAGCTATCCTCGTCTTGACGTTGCCAAGAACATTCATTCTCTGGGCCGCTGCCTCAAAAAGGACAATTTTCGATTGGTTATATACTAGGACTCGTCCAACCATGGTGTTGGCGATCTGTTGTTTAGCGATGAAATGTTGTTGCGGAGACGGCGGACAATTTCAACTTCAGGATTTAAGAACTTCGGGGTGTCCAGGCTGATCGATAGTTAGTCTGCCGAAGCTTGCGGCACCTTCCTTCTTTTTCAGTATGAATCTTCCTCTGGCATTCACGTCTTCTATTCAGGTGGTTAATTCCGAGGAGAGACCCATTTTTGGGGTATAGGGTTGGAAAGGGATTATGTGTCTTTCTGGGCTTCCCACGCCGTGCTTCAGGTGTTGCCTAGATTACCCATTGTTCTAGGTGAAATATGGTATTTTCAACATCCTTCATACGTTTTTTGAGTTTCCCCAGCCTTGCTCATTCTTTGGCCTCCAAGCTTATTTGTAGATTTTTTTATCGACGCACTTATTTTCAACATGCTCTCTCATAATACATTCATGAAGGAAGCCGCTTTGTTGAGCGTGCTGATAGTGTCGTCGTGACTTGATCACTTGGGAACTGTTTTCATGATGGTAGATTAATATGGGTCGAGAGGAATAGGAGTTTAGCTCTCAAAGAAAGCACCAATGGTTGGAACCAAATCTGCGCACAGCTGCGGATGATATAGGCACAGATTAAGGTAACTTGCAAAACAAGAAACATCCGTGAGTAAGCTCAAGACCGAAGTGGGTGTGCCGGTCAAAGGCTATCCGACGGTCAAGTTAGTAAACAATTTTAGACTCGAGTAGTGGGCAAGAGAATAAGGGTGTTAAGAATGAGTTACAAAAGATGAATTTAGACGAGAGTATTTATATTGACCTAGAGAGAGACATTTTTAGGATAGAATCCAATTCCTAGATTGTAGGAACTTTAAGACTTATGAGGAATCTGATTGTGTCCTTATCCAGATCAAGTCCCGTGTCTTACGAAACGAGCATGGTCATCCAGTAGAATCGCTTTGGAATTCGTTTTCCCAGAACAAGGTGATGGTGGCACCGCTATTCCGTCTGATACAGCTCGCTCAGAGCCGTTAAGTACATGACCTGACTTCTGAGGTAACTCTATTCCGATCAGCTTTACTTTAACATTGGAAAATCATGACCCCACATCTAATATCTCTTAAACATATATACTATTTCAAAAATTTCTAATATATCTAAAATTTCCTAATAATTCTAGACAACCTAAAAACTATAATATTTCATAAAAAATTAGAAAAACAATTTATCAAGCCCACCCAAGCCCAGCCCACCCACCGTGCCCAACCATCAAACCCACCCAATCCCAACCCACCCCCTTCCCTGTACAAATTCACAAATATTCACAACATTTCACATATAAATCGAATCAATTCATAGTAAAAAAATTCCTAATATAACAGTCAAAGAGAGCATAGATGGTGAGTGAGAGAGAGGGCGAGAGAAATAAAGAGCAGAGGTGGCGAGTGAGAGAGAGCTAAGAGGGGGAAGGGAGTTTACAGACAGGGAAATGACTTTGCAGAGAGAGATATGAGAGAAACAAAGGGAGGAAGAGAGGTGGCATAATATGCGCCAATTTTTTTTCCTTGGCGCGACATCTTTGCCCGACAAAGTTCACTCTGCTTGTTGAATTTTTTTTTGTCAACTAAAGTCTCTAAAAAAAAACCAAAACGTTGACCAATTTTGTCCAACAAAATGTTTTACTCCGTCAAGTAAAGTTACTTGACGAAATTTGTTTCGTCGGAAAATAGTAATTTCTGGTAGTGTTGGTCATCGCGAGATATGGATTTACCAAGTCATGATGCCATGTACCAATGCAGTCCAGTTTTTTGAAATTTCCAATCAATATCGTTATTTTAGGTAAGAAAAGAAAAGAGAGACAAGGAATTGTAAACTGCTAGAATATTATTAGAAAACCGTCAGCAATATTGGCTGGTATCTAACTTGACAATGGAATCATAACGTAAAAATAATCGAATTGTCTATACATCGAGATCATGTTGCAACAATATGTGTTAATCGAAGAACCCTAAACACTTCAACTGTACAGCCTCAAAGACATTATGATGCTAACAATAGTAGCAGAAGAGCTGCACAACTTGTGAAAACCTGAAAATATAAACCAAAGTTAAGATAAATGAGAAACAAAATAAAATAAAAAATAACACTTGAATTAATGAGTAGTTTTGAAACTCATACCTTGTAGTTACGAAGAGATGAGGATGCTGCAGAAGGTCCAACAAGTCCAGTGAAGCCAATGTCATATGAAATGCTCCCATCAGCTTTGAACAATCCGAAATTCCTCTCGGAAGTCGGCCCCGGTTTCAAATTCTCGTTGAACAAGGCAAAAATGTAAGCTCTCACAACCGTCTTTGGCCTATGAGGCGTCCCCTTCTTCTTCGTCAGCCGTTTCCGCAGGTTGTAGTTGTAAGTCCTTGCATTTTTGGCGTTGGCTCCTGCTTCGCTTTCATCCCCGCGAGACGCCCAACCAGTTTCGGAAACTATGACCTCTGTCTTGTCAAATCCAGCCTTCTCCAGAGCAAAATACGACGCATCAACCATTGCATCAAACATGTTGTCATAATGCAGGTTGGTTTTTGTATCACGAATCCCGGCATTTTTCTTGAAGAGAGCATAGTTAAGGTCAATGTGCTCAGGGTCACTCTTATATGCCAGAAATGGATATGCATTTATATAAAATGGGGATTTGATCTGTGAGAAAAATTCCAAAAGCGGCTTCATGAATTGAGCAACATCTTCCTTGAAAATGCAGGCCGATGGTGGGTAGGAATTTGCAAACACAGCCTCCGAATGTGGACTCGAGACCTGAATGGAGTTAGCCAAATCAAGCCGGCTAAGCGCATTGTAAACGTTCTTTACGGCAGGCAATAAGACCTCTGAGAGCTCTATATCAGTTCCCCCCAAGATCTCATTCCCCACTGCTATTCCTGAAATGTGAGTCCCCGGAATGTATGGCTGCACATTTTCTTTTATCCAATTTGTGGCGCGATCCTCGTTCACACTGATGTCTTTGAGGAACTCATTTCCCAGTCCTACAATTATTTCTATACCTGATCCCTTGAAGGCGGTGAGAACTTCATGATCAGCGTCATATATCCTGATGTTTTTTATCTTTGCCGCTTTAAGAAGCGTCACCACGCTGTGAGGCGAAGGTATATTGTCGGCGATCCTGCCATAGTTTACTCCATATGTTCCGGTAAAAGATGCATCAACTAAATACAAAGACAGAAAAATTAATTAGCCAGCTGAATGAATAGAGAGGTTGGAAGGCAATATAATATGAAGAACATAAATTTCAAAATTAACATGTAAAAGACTAATTGTTGAAGCACTTATGATAAAAAGAGCTTGATATAGCATGAGGAAAATGTTTCTGAAACTCAAAGAACTTAAGCGTCGAAGAAATTACCATTGACAAATGCAGCGGTTGAGAAGAATAGGAGGAGGCAGAGGAAAGAGAGGTCCATTGAATTCTCGGTGATCAATTAACAATGAAAGAGCATTCCATTTGTAGAAAAGGAATGTTGGGGAACCTTGGCCGAGAAACCGCCGTAAGCAATCCTTTGGATGATGCAATACTTTTGCTTCAGGCATCCCTAACATCCAAGATTCTTAGCCTTCCCCGAGTCATAAGATTGTTGTGATTCTTGTGAACGAGAATACCTAGATTCCTAACTTTATTTTTTAATACAAAGGTGACAAGTGTTTTTTGGGGAAGGGCATACAAGAGATTCTCTCTCTCTCTCTCTCTCTCTCTCTCTCTCTCTCTCTCTCTGGAGTTTTAAACTGTCCATCTCAAATTCAAAGTATACCTTTTCCACTTTCTCGTCTTGTTTCCATAGGAGTGCTTTTGTGTCCTCCTCTAAAGGCTCTTTCTTTGGGATGGATGATAGTACCTTTCTTGGGAAAGGAGAATAACCTTATATTGGGAAAATGAAATTTAAGGCCATAAACAAATATGAGCGTGAATGAAGAAAAAAATAGTAAGAAACACTTCCCCAAATTGGAGATGTCGAGTAAAACAAAGATAGGAAAAGCAATTGCAAATTGAGGCTTCGTTTTGGTACAACAATTTTCAAACCTAAGGGGGAGAGAATAATCTTACCATAAGGAAAGGAGATTAGGTTAGATCACACAAGAAGCCAGCTACTAGTTGAGTATTAAACTCAACACAATTATAATGTCACCGTCACCATGTTTTCTAACATTATTCTGTCTAATGGAGATGGGCTTACACATTTTATGTATGTCCATCTCCATTGTACCAAGAATGTGAGACCCAAACTAAAGGATAACAAGTTTTGACACTCCCTTTTTTCTACCCTGCCCTCCTTATGCGATTGCATAAACTTGTACTATATCCAGTTTAGGGTGAATGTGGCTCTCACCTAACCCCTACAAACTGCAGAGCAGAGCAAAACTGCAAAATCTAGTACCCAATCTTCCCTCCCCTTTATATCAAAAATTGCGAAAATAAAATTCCGTTCCAAAATATGGAAACAGCTGAAAACAGCACTCCTCAAACAAAAGCTCCAGCGGCCGAACATTTTCAATTTTCAGAACACAAACAGCACAAGATGAATAAAACTTTAGTCACATTACTAAAGTAACAAATTAAAAAAAAAAAATGTACCAAGTCACCATCTACGACGAATAAAAAGCAACCGGTCCAATATGGACCTCTTACGTTCTACAATCTAAGCTACTCCATAACCATAGTTGCCGAATCGACAAGTACAACCTATTCTACCAGACCGGTAGGTTCCCTAGATACAGTTAAGTCTAACATTACAACATTAACATCACAATCATCCATAACTCCTGGAGTCATTGGAACAAAGGGGGCAAAACAAAGTTCAATGGATCTAACAGAATCCCAACTGCGATAAATGGTAGTACATAACATTCAACAGCTCACAAGAAAGGTGGTAGAGTATGTTCAGCTGCTCAATTGTTGTGGGGCATCAGCTTGTGCCACTTGCTCAACCTTACCATTTTCAACAACCTCCCCGTCCTTGGGCTTGATTTTTTCTTCAGCTTGAGCATTGCATTTCCCATCATTCTCTGCTGCATCGTGTTTCATTTTGATCTCTCCGTCCATAGGAGGTGCGGCAACATACAGATTCTCTTTCTCTGCTGCCCCATTTGCTTCAACAGTCACAGTAGCTGTGTCATCCTGTTTGTTGTCATTAGTTCCATTTGCTTGTTCTCCCTCAGCTTGTGGTACATCTTCTTTGTTGTTTTTAGCTGCTTCCTCTGTGGGGTTTTCCTCTACTGCATCTTCCTTTGTCTCCTCACCTAGAGTTTCCTTAGCATCAGTCGGGGTCTTATCGTTACCATCCTCTGGTTTAGTCTGGTCAGTTTCTTCCTCAGTTTTTCCTCCATCTTTCTTCTCATCTACTTCTGCATCTTTCATTTGAATTTCATTTGTAGCATCAGCTTCTCCTCCAGCAGCTTCCACTTTGTCCTTTGAACCTGATGATTTTTGGCCTCTCTTTTTCGGAGGCTCACTCTCTGGTGATGGAGCCATCTTGACCTTTTCACTGATCCTAGCTGATCTCCTAGGGGTTTCACCAGTGCTCCAATCAAACTCTGATATTGCAGGGTTACCAGGATGTTCTTTTAGGTATTGCTCCAATTGTTTTTTATTATTAATCTCCTCTCCTGTTGGAGAAATGAATATGATTTCATTTTTCCGTGGTGTGCCTCCCTTCTTGGGACAAAACTGCAGAACAGAGAAAATTGTTGAAAACCAGATCCGAGAATTATGTACAATAACCACATGGACTTAATTCAACTAAACGTCCTTGTTATTACCAACAATATTTGCACGGACCATATTAGGGGATTTAGAGAAGCACACACCCTTTATTTCGAAACACATTCATTGAGATAAAGTTAGGCAAATAGTTCTGCAGAATGCACAGAACATCGTCTTTGTCATCAGAATATCATTCAATTTTCACAAGCTGTTTTGAGTAGGTTGTCTGCAAACTTTAACAGGATAAACTTCCAACAATTTCAAAGGTTATGTGCATCTTTCTTCTCTATGTTTTAAGACTTCATAGCCATTTTAGGTTTGGATTAGTTTGAGTATACAGAAAAGACAGTTCTTTTCTATTATAATAGCATTTTCATTAGTATTAGATTTGTATTAGTTAGTGATCTCGGCTCACTGAGTCCTTTCTTCCTTGCACATGTATTTTTTATACTTTCAAGAGTGATAAGGATAAACATATGGGGGAACTTCTGAGATCATAAGAACTAGAACAATGATGATAAAGCATGCAGTGTATAGGACAACAATGTTAATAAACTGAAAACCATTCATTTTTGTATTCCCCAAACAATTTTATACACACACACAGATATATATATATATATATATATAAATGTACGTGTATAATGTATATACTCATTGTCAGTGTAAACATTTGTTTCCTATACAGTCAACACTTTATCTAGTGTAAAGTAAATATTGAAAATGTATAAAGGAAAGAAAAGAATAGGAAATATCAGAACATCAAAACATTATTCATTTCAAATTCAACTTAAAACACTGGGTTGTTCTTTCTTTAAGGATCCTCCTCCTGAAGTTTCTGTCTCTGTTTTGGATGATTTAGTTGGAGTGTCTTGGCCAAGAGCTGTTTGTTCTAGCTCTGGAATTAAGTTTTTCTTTTTGTGTTGTGGTTGTTTGGGCTTTGTGCCCGTTTTCTAACCCAAAAGAAAAAAAATTCAACCGAACACATTTCCTAATATCTTAAATAATATAAGTGGTATTCCAGATGATATTCCTATTTTAAAAGGTCAGTGTTGGGTGTAAGCACTATTGCATATAGCCAACACAAATTCCAACCAGAAAATACTCTTTGCCAGATGGTTAGAATGTAACAGAGGTTTGCCTAATATAGATCTCAAATCTTAATGAAAATATATGGTTGGCCACCCAAGAGAAAAAAAACAGAATTTCCTGATCTGGAAACCTTCTGCCCCATATTAATATTACCCAGTTCCTTGTCCTTAGTGTTGTGTCACGGGCTCCATAAGTATCCACTACTGAGGCTACTATGCACCGATATTGTCTCCACTTAACCACCTAGGCCCAATCCCCTGGGTGGTGTCAAGCCCAATGGACCTTAGGTGTGGAGTTTTATCTCGAAAGACCTCAGTGCAATTAGAAGTGGAACACCTATATTTAAACCTTTAGATTATTGTTGTACTTCTCCGATATGGGATTCTCTTCACATCCATCTTGGCTTGTATCGAGCCAATCTTTTACACCAACAATCTCCACCTTGGCGAGAGAAAGCCAAGGTAACGCCATCCTTTACAACAGCCCACACGTTTCCAAGAATGGTATGCTCACCGCACCAGTCCCGGCAACTCTACCTCCTTTGACAAGGACTTTTCTTTGAGGCCCGCTAGGAGCCCTTGCTCCACCTAGCTCCTGCAAACTAGGATTTCCCGAGCCCTGCTTTACTAGCCATGCTCCACCCTTTTCCGTCGGTCCTCCAAGAGTAATGAGCTGCCACCGTGTAACAAAATCTGACCACGTGCCTTCCACCTTGAACTTGCCCCAAAGCCAAACTAGGCTCTGATACCAATTGATGTGTCACGGGCTCCATAAGCGTCCACTACTAAGGCTGCCATGCACCGATATTGTCCCCACTTAACCACCTTGACTTACTGAATATTGCCTTTAAAACATACTATATGAATATTGATTTTAAATCAAGTTTTGATATACACAAAGGGTACACAATCTATTTCTATAGGACCCAAATCATCTAGTATTGGTGGTTCACTGAACATTGATAGACAAACTTCATGTCCACAACCTAAAGGGCATACATCAAATGTCAGATAATACAAATTTAATGGAAGCAATTGTAACCCAAGGCAGATATTAGGTTAAGCTAAAGCTGCTAGCTAGGGCTCCTAGCTGGGAGTCCTCATCAAAACCGTTTCTGAAGTTAGTGTAGTATACAACTAAGAAAGCAAATTAGTGCACTAATAAAATGGGATTCCTCATCAAAATTCTATCTGACCACGTTCTATCTGACCTGGCTGTTAAGTAACCCAGAGTACAGAAAAGTATACAAAAAATTGGAATTCCCCCAAGCCTAAAAGTTGTATAACCTGTGTGACAGTACAACATTAGGTTTGTAGGTTTTGAAGTGGTTTCTACAAAGGGAGGCTACAAATTATTTCCATATATGATCATTGTACATCATAGACAAGAATGGCAAAGAAAAAAACAGACATGTGGAAATGCATTCATTACTTAAGTGAGCCAAGTGTAACTGAACAAGATTTGATGTGATTAGATTACCTCATGAGTATATTCATTAACGGCGGACAATTAACAGTTGACAGATCAGTTATGACCTAGTGGAATCAAATCTACCAAAAAAATTAACAAAAGGAACCAGTCGAAGCAGAAAACGGTTAAAAAATTCCTTTTGCAAACTTTCACAGCACCTATCGATATAAATGGAATCACCGGGGGTGCAAATTTTGAAGAAGATTCTTGAGTTCAGCAATATCAGTTGGGTCTCAAATTTGAAGAAAAATTTATAGTTTCAAGGATACGTGGTTTTTGGATAATTTCCCTAAAACGGGTTCCTTCGTCATGCGAAGAACTAACAAATCTTAAGTTCTGGATCACCTTTAGCAAGTTGCAACAGTGAAGGAAACTGCCAGGATCTATTTGCAGCTAATAATATTCAGCTTCTCCAAGTTTTTTAGATTAGTGAACTAAACTTTCAGAGTTACATTGCCTTAATACGGAAACGCTCGATTTTTACTTCTACAAGAGTAAGCTTTCCAACTTATTAACAGAGAATCCCACAAACTGCCAACAAAAACATTCCTTCATCTTACAGGATAAAGTTAAATATTCCTAATTCCTATATTTGAACATACAATTTGTGGGTACTCACCAAAATTAATTACTAATTTACCCTAACAAGAGCAAAAGTATACAACAACAATCAGCACAGACCAAATTGAAAGCAGAGCACTTAAAAGGAAATCTTAACAATTAAAGTTACTCCCCTTATTTGGGCACACAAATTTTACTTCCATGAATTAAAATTTCAAATGCAAAAGTGAAAACCTAACTTTGAAAACCTAGCAATTCAAAACAAATTCTGACTAAAGCGAAAAATTAAAGCAAATTAAGCAGAACCAGAGCAAGAACCCTAAAATTCGAAGCAAAACAGAGCTACAACAAAAGAATACAGCAATCAAATACAGCTAAAAATAAAATTTGAGTGAGTAAAAAGGGAGAAAGGGGGGGGGGGGGAGACAGAGAGGAGAGAGACCTTCTTCTTCCAAGCAGGAGGAGCTGAGAGCTCAACAGAAACTTCATCCACTTTGCTCTCCATGTCTGCTGCTGCTGCTGCACCCTAAACCAGAATTCGCCAATTACTCAAACCCTCTCCCTCACTTTCTCTCTCTAAAATGCTTGAAGTTGTGAAGTTTGTGCGTGTGGGCAACGGACGTGTGTGTGTTTAGAAGCTCTGAGAAAAACCGTTGGGACTTGGGAGCTCCCTGTTTATTTTTATTTTTTTCTAATTTTATTTTTATTTTTATTTTTATTTTTTTCTCTTTTCAGCAATAAAACCGTCACAAAAATTCTAACGAGAAAAAGGAAACTGTCACAAAATCCAACCAGAGGGAAAGGAATTAAGGCTAAAGACTAACTCCAATGGTTGGTTGATTAAAACTTAAAATTTAAGTTTTAAACTTGCTCAAAGCTTCTTCAATGAGTTAAGGCTAGTGGCTAGCGCTAGGACCCAGTGCTCGGATCAAGTTGCTCACATTGTTCGTCACTTAAAAAAAGACAAACGACTATTTTTTTTTATCAAACGGCCCACATGGTTGGACTGTTGATTCGACCAATGGTTCCAATTCAATTTTTTTAAGTCAAATTTATAAATGCATTAAATCCAACAGGTGAAATCGAATATGAGCAAATTTAACGTAAAAATAAGATCTAACAACCCAAAAATAAATTCAACTGTTAAAACAATAAAAAGAAAATTATATACATCAAAATTCACCCCAAAACTCCATAAATGTATTTGTTCAAACATCCACACATAATCCACTTTCATTAAAAAATGCTTCCTCTTTTTGTTTTCTACCCACCTATGTATTTGTGTTAAAGAATGGGGTAGGTTGTGTGGTTTTCCATGTTCTTCCATGTGGTGCATAGTAGGCTTAGTGAACGTGGGATGAGAGTCAAAAGAGAAAAGAGGGGTCGCCTAGGGTTAGGGTTCTTCTTGGGGGTATCCAATTTCTTGATTTTGGCCCCCTTTCAGCTATTAGGATGGCTAATTAGTTGGATAATAGGGGTTGGAGTAATGATTCAGCACGCTTTGCGAGCAAATGGTGTAATGAAATACATACTTGAATGGTCTATGGTGATGGAAGTGGAATCGATGTTTGGTGATTATGTCTCATTCAGTGACCTTTGGGATAATGTGAGATTTTTTTCTTTTCTTCTGGAGGTGTTGGGTTGTTGAGTTGAATCTCTCCCTCTCTGATTGCCCCATTTCTCCATGCGCATGCCTAGTTTGGGCTATGTGTGTTGGGGGAATGTGATTTCATAGGGAGGAAGCTTGTTAATGGTGGCAAAGGTCTGATATTTTTTGGGTGGATAAGCAATATCAAGTGCTTAGCTATGCATGGGGAATTTGAATATGTGGCTTATGCCTTGTTAGGGTGCTAATTTTCAGGGTAATTATTACCTCGGTAATGTCTTAAAGAATTTTAAAATTAATTTAACATGCAAAGTGTGGCTTGTTGATGTGCTTGGGGTGTGTTTTTTAATCAATCATTGCCTCTAATTACTTATGTGTGTTCAAGACTAGTGAAGTTGTTGTTGCATGTTGCTTTTTTCTTGATTTGTCATTTGAAATTCCAGTTGGTTTTTGTGCATGACTAAACATTTTCTTGTTGATTATAAATTGGATGCACTTGAAAGTTTTTCTCACCTTTGCCTTACATCTGAAAGTTTAGCCTTCAACCTTACTACCCAAATTGACTATTATCTCCCAACTTGAAGCTTCATCATCTAAGCATCCTAGGATCCATTCTAGCCCCAAGTTATCATCATGGGTTAAGATTCGCTTCTCCCCAGCCTGGCTAACCTATTGTGGTTGTTGAGAGTCCTACGGGTACTTTTACTCTTGAGAGTGGAGTTACAAGAGTTTCGACTTGTCTCTTCTATAGCCTTATTGTGGAACATATGGAGAGTAGGGTTCTCATGGGAAAGCTTGTGGGGAAACAGATTGAAGCTAGAACCATTAAGTGGAAGTTAGAACTTACCTGGCGATCGGGGTCAAGAATCCCTTTTATCTTGACCACTTTGGCCACCATTGTATGTAGTGGAGTTTACTGACCAAAAGGAGGTTGAGTATGTGTTAGACAACATACCTTTTTATGTTCGAGGTCAAATCTTCCACCTGGAGAGGAGGACCACTTTTTCAGTTATGTGGAGATGATATCTAATCTTAGAGTCTGGGTTCGGTTGGAAATGTGCTCTAAAACCAATCATATGATGATACTTTACGGACATTTCACATGTTATATAAAGGGCAAAGATTATTGTTCGAAGCCGTCTCATATAAATGTTATATGCTTAAACGATAAGTCCAAGGAATATGTAATTGGGAGAATGTGATCTAAAGAAGTTAGATTCATGAGACCATTCTCTTTCGTATACATATCCTAAACGTTCATGATCATAGGATTGCCAATTGGGCATTGACATTCCATTAAGATCAGTACGTCATGTAGGTGCTCAATAGAGAATGAGTCAACTGAACACGATCAACGAGGAGTTCTCATACTCATGTCACATGAGAACTCATGGTTGGGATAATGCAAAGTAGTCATTTGACCTGAGGCATCACAGTTGTCTTGTGGTTAGGTCCTTGATCTTTGACTATGTCAAAGTCACTCCATTCGAGGGTGTCCACGACATAGTTGGGGTTAAGCCACTTAGCCATGGAGGCAAGTGAATGCGCAACAAGGGATCTCTAACCTTCAAACCGTTTGAGGGAGAATACTCTATGATATGATTAAGAATCTCTGGCCAGAGTATGAATGAGATTTAGGAAGTCGTTCCAAATCACATTCAAGGTAATCATATAAGTAAGAGAATCACATTGGATATAAGACATGAATAAACTATCAAACCAAACAATGTGGTCAAGAGTATTGTATTAGAGAAAGACCGTATTGCATTGTAATCCTAAACTGAATAGGTTCTCCACCTCTTCTGATTAGCTTGGGTAACCATGACATACTGCTAGGTGTCACTCATGGTTTGTGGAAGCCCTAAACGTGTATAATCACTAAAGGGAGAATTGAAAGTAAGTTTCAATTCATAATCGATCGTTAAGAGTAACAATCGCCCACTGCCTCGCTAAAATGAACCTAATGGATCGTACACCGTGCAAGGTAGAGATTGAAGAAACAACGGAGATGAGTAATGATAATTAAATGGTTTAATTATTTATGGCTAGGATTAATTAATATGTTAATTAATCAAACGAATAAGTTCGTTATAGACCTAGGGTTAGTTTTGGGCCGCAAGGCCCAATGGGATTTGAAAGTCAAGCCCATTAACTCAAGTTGTATGACAACTTGAATAAACAAAGGGCTTGAAAGCCCAATAAACCCTTAAGGCCGGCCAAATAGAGGAGGGTAGTGAACTTGCTTTAATTGCAAGTTTGCCACTCCATTGTGAGGTGGTATAAAGGCAACTTTATAGCCATTTCATCTTTAGGGTTTTCTTTTGGGGAAAAGATGAGAACACAATGCTCTCATTTTCTCTCTAAGAGGCCGGCCCCCTTGGAGGAGATTAGCTAGCAATCTCTCATCCTCCAAGGTCACTTATCTTCTTCCTCAACCATCCTTGGTGTCGGAACTTAGAGGTCTCCAACTTTGGGGACTTTTGGAGAAACCAATTCTTCCATCCATATCCAAGAAGGCATGGAGCCAAGAAGCAAAGTTCCTCCATCCACATCCATGGAGCCAAGGAGTAAGGTGACAAAGGAAAGAAGGCCCTCACATGGGTGATTAACCTTTGCTAAGCAAAGAGGTGCTTCAAAGGTATAAAGTTTCTCAACTCACTTTGTTTTGAGTTGAGTCTTGGTTCACCCTTCTACTAGGCTTTGAATTTCATGGGTAATGTTTTGTTTTGAGTGCATACAAGCATGATTCCGCCTTTAATTGTTAATTGCATGCCATAGATGTTGCTCAAATGAACATGTTTTTCATATAATTTCCTTCAAGTGGTATCAATAGCCTAGGTCTAGTAGTTGGTGAATCCTTTTGGGTTTTGTATTTTCATAGTTTATGATTTGAATGTTGTAATTGTTACAAGCTTTATTCTTGCTTCTTTGAATGTAAATTTTGTTAGAAAATTTGCCATCTCAAATGTTGTAGATGTAGTTCATATGAGCATGAATTTTGGAGCTAAAATTTGGTGCCATGTTTTTGGGGAAATTCGGCCAAATCCAAATGGTGGATTTTTGGGTTCTTGTTTGTCTTGTTAAAAGTGTTTTAAGGTGACTTTTGGAACTCCTAAGTACCCTAGGATGTTAACCCCCTTTTGAGTAGTGAAATTTTGAATTTTATTAAGTGAAAACATTCATGGAGCTCTTATGAGTTTTCATGTGTGTTCTTCAATGTTCTTGATGTTCTTACCAAGAACAAAAAGTTTGGTGTTTTTGATTCAAAGTTTTTGGTTGATTACATAAAGTCTTTGTTTTGTGTTGGTTGGTGCGACTTTTCTATCAACAAGACATTTATTTGAAAATGTGATTGAAATGTTGATAGAGTGTTTGAATTTTTTGTACATGATTGATACTTTTTCTTACACACTTATACCTACTTTTTCACACCAACCCATCACCCATCCTTTTCAACTTGCATGACTTTATGACTTTGTTTTTTATCAAAAACCACTCCCTTACACTACCATGACCGGCCACCCTACATGTAGGGTACTTTTGGGGCTTTTATGCAATTACATAAAGTTTTGATACTTTTGTGTATTTGTACTTTGACCCGAAAGTTTACGTTTTTATGTAAAGGCCCAAAATCACTAAAGGACAAATTGTTTTGTTCCTTTAATGAAGTTTTTGAATTTGTTGAAATTTTTGGGTTCTAGTTGTAATTACATGAAGTAGTGGACTTTTGTGTTTTTACAAAGTGACCTCAAAAGTTTGTGTTTTGCAATATAGTCCAATGGTTGAGGTTATTGTTTTTTGCCCAAATTAGTTGAGAACAAAATAGTTTTGTATCTTTAAATGAGAATTGGATTTTCATTTCATTTAACTCCATTTAAATCAATTCTATGGAAACAAAAACCAAATGAAAATGTTGCATTCAAGTTTAATTAGTTAAAACGTTAATTAATTAAAGAAAGGGTGATTATGAACCTAAGCCTACGATAATTGAGCTATGTGAAAGGCCGTCTCAAATTTGTTTGAACCATGGGAATGTGTAGATTAGATTTTGGTTGTAATTTGATATGATCAAATGTTGTAAAAGAGCATAAGCTCTTCTTTACTTTAAAGTAATTTGTTTTGATCAAATGTTGTAAAAGAGCATAAGCTCTTCTTTACTTTGGAGTACTCCTTTCTTATTTTATTTTATATGCATGAAATTTGAGTAGTTGGGTCCAACGCCCAATAGGAAAAACACACCTTAATATGATTAAACGCGTAACTAAAATCAATCACCATCCCTAGACCGAGATTCAACACTAGGCTCGTGTTGGATCTAATCAAAGGTTCATAGTCATCCTAAGGCCCTAAGGCAACTATATAGTCCATCAATGAATGCAAACCTTATGTTAGTAGTACCATATACTCTTGCTTTAAAAACCGTTTTACAAGCATAGTGGGAGTATTATATACAACTAAATCAATCAAATGGACCAATAGTTGTAATAGGACCAAATTGTTTTAATAAGATTAAAATGCATGCTTATATGTGATGAGACCTAAAACCCTCAACCAAACCATTATTAAGTTGATAAGCGTGAGAGTGCTTTGAACACTCTTTCGTGGCCTTCCACTGTGGTAGGCTCCGATCGTTTGTGACTCGTACACCGACTTCACCCTATCATGGGGGAGTACAAAGTGCGTGCTTACACTCAGGAGGAGTTCTATATGCATACATGATGTTGTGAAGGTAGGCAACGAGAATGATCAACATCATATCATTGTGAGGTTGTTCTTGAACCCCTACTCGAACTTGCATGGTGGGAATGACTTAACTAAGTGCAATGGAGCCAACATCATATCATTGTGAGGCTTCATTCTCTAGATGCAAATGAGTAACCGTACTCTCTCATTATTATTGATGTTAGCCAACATCATATCATTGTGAGGTGGGCTTGGTAATGGTGAGTCTCCCATACCCTACTAAGAGTTTCCTCTAAAACTCTCGAATTTCGATGAGGGATATGGAATTTGCCAAAAATAGTGGGTGGTGCTATTTGATTTAAAGACCCGGATCAAATGGCTTAAAATCAATCAATTTATATTCGTTATGTATTTGTTTACCAATATATTTGCAAACGCTATCCAAAACTTGACAAAGAAAAAGCCAAAAGCTTTAGTTTCCGAACTTGGTACTACAATCCCATAGCTTGTCTTTAATGGCTTGTATATGTACCTAAGTAGTCTCATCCTCACAATCTTCCTATTGATAATGTATCATTGGAAGAACATGTTAGATAAGTCTATCATAAAGAGGACAACACTTTAATGTCATAATTCTTCAATTACAAATTGTTGTATGAAGAAGTAAGAGTTGCTTTGAACAACCCTTAGTTAACGCAAACATTAGTGCTTGTTTCTTTGTTACATAAACAAGGAACTTGAGAAGTAAGCACAAGGGCATGGACACTTTTTGTGCCATGATTCTTCACTTACAAATTGTTGTATGAAGAAATGAGAGTTGCCTTGAACAACTCTTGAAAGTTTGTAATTGTGTTTGGAACATAATGGTTGGTTGACAAAAATAGTCCATCAACATGGACTTATGATGATTTTGAATCATTGGGTGTTGAAGTGTTAAACCACTTCACGAGATGGAAAATAGGCAAGGACTTCACTTTTGTGTCCCTATCCAAATGGTTCACTAAGTTTATTGTAAACTATATAGTGAACAATAACCACACGCTCTCCAAATTGTTTGATGTGTATAACACAATTGAAACAAGTTTCAAGAGAGATAGTGGGAGTTTAGGGACCATGACTATTGTAGTCAAAGGAGAAGTCAAATGAAGAAGGGGAAATAACTCCAAGGGAACAAACTTTCTTTATGAAATGATGGACATTGGAAGGGGTATTTGCAAGAAATGTCTTGCAAGTGTCAAGAACACACCTTTCGAAGGTGTTGTAAATTGTTCTTGAATAGTTCAAAACAGTTGATTCTTCTACTTGAATGCTTTATTCCGTATTAGTAATTATGTTTTACAATCGTTGTAAAGGTGTGGCTAATAAGAAGTAGAAGATTAATGAGAGAAGAGAAAGTACTTCACATTCGGAATGTGAATCAAATGTAGATCTCTGCGAAAGCAGATCGTACTTACTTCCTCATATGAACTACCAAAGAAATTGGAAAAACCAAAGATTGTCTTTACATTCCAATTTTAAGGAACTTAATTCCGTCACTATGAGAGATGGATGAATGTTTTGTTTGACAAAACATTGTTCTTTATTAATGAATGATTGGATTATTGTAATCTAATTGATTGTCTCTATAGTAGAGATGATATGGTAGTGTTAACTGTTTAGAATATAACGATGCTTAAAACCCCAAAGGTTGCAAGGTAGTGACTAATCCCAACTGAGTTGTGATACCTCTAAAACATAAATTACGAGTTTGGTCATAGATGGATGCTTTGGATAGTTAGATCCGGATCCAATACCTTCTTGTTAAAATTGTATAGAGGCAAAATTGTTGAGGTTAATTCACTTAGATTTTAGTGGCACTTGTCCACAACATAATACTACTCATGTTATATGACATTCACCGAAGATCGCTCTCGGTTGGACTATCATTTATTTTGAATAAACACAAGTCCGAATACTTTGCAAAAGGTTTCAAAGAATTCAAGAAATGTAAGTTGATGAGTAAGATGTCTAAAGTATTTACCTCCTTAGATTTGATCCAAGGAAATGTAACACTTTAGAACAGTTTCCTTGAAAGATATCAAGGAAAGAAGCATCATAAGAGAATGGATTTCTCCATTAAGAGAATAACGAACTCGAATAAGATTTAGTTCGTTGGATGTTATCAATTACCCATATATAGGATATATACTTCTAAGACAATATGATTGTTAATTAGAAGATCTTCCAAAATTTTCATGACTCCATAGGATGTAGTTGGAAAGAAAGACAAATCTTAATCATGTTAAGATTTGGGGTTGTGTGCTAATAAGCAATATTTGTTTAAAGAATTATCTTGTGGGTATCCTTAAATTAACCTTTGGATATCACTTCTATAAACCAACTAACAAATGTTGTTTTGTTGGGTAGTTCATTGATGCGAAAATAACTAACGCACAAATTTAAACCCTATTTGTGACAATTGTAGTAATGATGTAAGTAGGGATCGTTCTAGGCCGGGGATTAACTAGGGATGCTAATCAAAGTAAAATTAAATTAAAAACGTAAAAACAAAATTTAAAATATTAAACTAGACTCAAAACACTTAAATATAATAACTCAAAATAAAACTAACAAATAAACTAAAATAAATCAAAAGACTCAAAACAACTCAAGATTTAAGAAAACACAAACTAAAATGATTTCTAATAAATCTAACACTTTAAAATAAAATGGGGGATTGATTTTGATGAAAAGTAAATTAAACTTAAATAAATTACAAAATTGACAAAAACATAAAATTAAGGTAAAATGATAAATGACGAACTGGCTAGAGGATTATTCTCCACACATGCCACATATGCAATCTAAATTGATTTTCAGTTGTTCTTTCAATAAATTGTAAATTCTCAACGCCCCAAGTTAATTAGGTCCGCTTAAATTAACCTTCAGATTTTCCTACTTTTATTAGGTTGGATGATTGCATACGACAACCCAAAACATTCCCTACAAGTTCCCTACATGAATTGCATAATAGAGATACAAGCAAGAATCATTAAGTTTTATGAAAATCATAAGCATTTACGAGGCACTTGTTACTATGAATTGCATGAAACTTATGCCAAGAATTTACCTAACGCGATCGTTTATAAGCGACCTTCACTACTTGTGAATATAAGTTCATAACGATTAGGTGAAATTCACTTATATTCTAGCATCAAATTCATGCATGTAAATTAAGTATGCATCCTTAATCGACATACAAAAATAAGTTATCAATCAAGCAGTTAAGCAAATTAAATCACAACTCAGAAATCACAACTGAAGGTAATCAATTCAAATTACAAATATATCCATGGTTTTGAATTAAACTCTAGCCAAAATAAAATTAGTTACACATTATTAAAATTAAACAGAAAATAAAACGTGAGTTTGGAGGATTAAACCGAATGAGGAACGCGGGTTGTAGCTTCTGTTTCTGCGCTGTTGCCGTGCTGACCATGCTGCAAGGCAGCCCTGTCTCTCGCAAGCTGCCCGTTCTTCCTCCTCCACGCGTCAGCGTCTTCACTTTCCTGTTGTCCCGCGTTGTTCTTCGCGTCAGGCTGCCAAAGGCAGCGTCCTCCTCCAGACAGCTTCTGCTTGACTTTCCCGCGTGATTCCCTTGCGACAGCTGCGCCTGCAGCTTCTTGACTTCCTTTCCACCTTAGCAGCTCCCCTATTTTCCACGTTCTCGCTGCGCAGCACTCCTTCCCCCCCGTACTGACTTCCTTTCCACCTTGTCTTCGTGCTGACCCGTACTCACCCTGCTGCAAGGCACTCTCTGTCTATCTTTCCAAGCTGCCAAAAGGTAGCGACCCTTCTCCTCTTTTCTGCTCGCCCGTTCTGACTTCCTTTCCACCTTGTCTTCGTGCTGAATCTTTATCCTTCCGCTGCACAAAGGCAGCCACACTGGTTCTCGCAAGCTGCACAAGCAGCTTGCTGCTCTCTCTTCTCTGATCTCAACTGCCAAGGCAGCTTGCTGCCTTAGCCTTTCTTTCCTATTTCCCTCCCCCCCTTTCACTGCTCCTTATTCTTAATTATTTCTCCTTCATCCCTGGTTGTCTGCTGCCCTTCTCTGACTTCTCATTCTTTTCTAAAATATGGCAGCCTAGCTGCCTTCCTTCTTTTTGTCTCCCACGCGTTGCTTTCTGCCAAAAACCCCACTCAATTAACATCATATATATATATATATATATATATGTATATATATATATGTATATATATATATATATATATATTTATAATACTATCTTATTTTTATTAACCAAAAATAGTGGGCAAAACAGTTTTGACGATTTTATCACTTAAAATCTCACTTGTGCAAAATTTATTTTATTTACTAGATAAATACTAAAAAACACAAAAACAAAGTAACTAGCTCAAAAATATAAGAAACTAACTACGAAAAGACGAGAGAATTTGATGTAAAATATGTATAAATATAATCCGATCAAATACCCCCACACTTAGCTTTTGCTAGTCCTCGAGCAAAACAGAGAAAACTGAAAAAGTAATAACATGAAAATTATTAGTTTCTCCTATGTGACCCTCATAGAATTTCATTCGAGAACACAAATCAACAAGAACCATAGCTAACATCAAGGAACTAATCCAAGTTCATCTTCCTTATTCAAATATTAGCAGTAATCTTTGAATCATCCTTGAAGTGTAGTGTGTGAGATAGCCATGTTAATGCAATTTAAAAAATTTTATTTTTAAAATCACCATATGCAAACTAGCGACCTTCTCACTGGATATACGCTCAATCACACATGTGTTTAGTTTTAATGTGTTTCTCTCAAAGAATCAAATGTGAAAGTTCTACCATAAGCTTGCATAAAGATCACTTCTCCACAGTCATAATTGCAAAACTCAAATCAAGAGGACTTTTATTGGATGTAATGAGGCTTAGGGCGAGAGTTATTGAAACGAAAGAATAGGAAAACACAAGTTCCAAGCTACATTGCAAGCAATTCTTTTGTTTAGATTTATAAGAACTCAACATTTCCCGCTATTCTACAAGTCACCTCCAACCACACCCATAAACTGAAACTTTAAAAACTTTTTATTTTCTTTGTATACAATCTTTCTTTTTCTTTTCCTTTTCTTTTCTTTTCTTTTTTTTTTTTTTTTTTTTTCAAACATAAACAAATATGAAAAACCCCCACACTTATTCTTTTGCCAAACACCCTCAAAGTACTTCACAAACATTCACATAAGATAATCTTGCATTGCTCGCTTGGAAAGGGTAAGGAAAAATATTTATTTCAGGCATAAGGGTAGACATATCTGGTGATAAGAAATAAAAGGCTCACAAATACGGCTCAAATTGGCAATCTAATGATATCATTTTTCTTTGGGAAACAAGATTATTTGGGCCATGGTGGTAAACCTAATGCCTCTATCATTTTCAAGTTCATGCAATCAATGACAAAAATTTCGACAGATCGTTATGCAAGTTCTAGAGAAGTATCTCACATAAGTTCATCACACATGAAAAAATAGGAGTGTATGAAAAATACACACACTTTCAATAGGCTCAAAAACTCACATAGGATGTATATGGTCACTAATTCACATAAGGAGCTTTAAATCATGCTTTAGTTTCACATCAACAAGGCTATGTGCATTTAGTTTCTCAAGGATAATCAAATATGTACAAAACTAACACAAGAATAAGGAATTTCAGAAAACACATGTTAACTAAGTTCTTGATCATCATGGTTCAAATTTTATCCAATTATATCATTGGGTCGGGAAACTAACAAAAAAAATAATTCAAAACAATAAGGAAAACAAGGAAATATTTTTGGATTTTTAAAATTTTCCGAAATTTTTTTATTTTTTTTTTTATTTTTTTATTTTTTTTTTTAAAACAACAACTTAATTACGAAAACACAAAGCAATAACATGGAAACAAATGAAACCAGTTCAAAGTCGAAGGTACAAAAATTTTCAATTTGGTCATTTTTATAATCTTTACCCCCACACTTAAACTAGACATTGTCCCCAATGTCAGAAAATATAATAAAATGCAAATAAAAATGAAATAAATAAATATAAAGTAATAGGACTGAAAACTTCCCTAATTTGCAGAAAATCAAGCGATGACCCCCAAGCTAAAATTCTGCAATCAACTTCAAGGGTGGAAATAACCAAAAGTTCCTGCAAAGAAAAGAAATAAATCAGTTAAGCACGCAAGAAAATGTAGAAAATGCAAACGAAAAATTAAAAATGAAAATAAAAGACAATGAATAAAACTAAAAAGTGATCATTGGTCCTGTTTGGTGACTTTCCACAGCTTTGAACTTGAACTGGCCTCGGAACTTCTTAGCAAGGAAAATGAGACTTGATTGGTGGTGTTGTTGAAGCTTCTCGAGCTCTTGGTTTCAACTCAGACTCCTTCTGCCGGGTTGATTGAGTCTGCAGGCTACATTCTTCTCTTTTTGTTCTTCTGCATGGCAGGTAGGCACGAGGAATAGGTGGTGGTCTGCTTCTTTGTTCAATCTGTCCAAGTGCCGACCGATTTCCTTTCTTTCACCCTGACTCGTAGCCAAGAGCAAGGGTAAAGGAAAAGCATGCCATGAGATATCTTTGCCTCTGACTCTGATGATATGGGATACTTTTGCTTTTGAAGAAGTATCGTTCCACAGGTGTATGCTTGAACTGGGCTGGGGAACTTCTTAGCAAGGAAAATGAGACTTGATCTTGAAGATGAAGCAGCACCTTGTCTCCACATGCTTCAAGTATCATTTTCACTTGCCATGTCTGTTCTCCAGGCAGATGTGGCGACTTCTTCGGAAGTACATCAGTGGTTGAAGAAGAGCACTCGAGAGCAATGCTAGGTAAGCAATCAGGAAGGATTTCCAGGCAGTCGGTTCTTAGATTGGAAGATTGACACCGAGTGCTGGCTGATTGCCCGCTTTCTCCTTGCCACAAAGACAAGGACAAGGACAGGAAGAAAGCGTGATATGAGATACTCTTGCTTTCAACCTTCATGATATGAAATACTCTAGCTCTAGATGATTTATTTGCAAAGGTATCCCAGGGAATGAGAAACACAGAGAAACTCGAGAGGGTTTGTTGGAAAGGCATTTTCGGAGAAAAATTTCGGAGATGAAGAAGTGCAAATGGGGTGTGCCTCTGCTCTGGAAGGCGAAGGTAGACGTTTATAGGACTTTTCTTCATAACCGAAACTATTCCTTTACCCCTGTCGGCAGCCGGTGGATGGATGAACAGTACAGGTCACGCGCTTTCTGAAAAAGCCACCCGTAATTTGCGCAAAGCTGACAGCGCGTGACGAGTGACGACAAAATTGGAAAAATCAGGGAGCGGCTCGTGGTTTCTGAGCAATCCCGACTTTTGAGAAAGGAATTGCATGTGACACGTCTGGACAAATCAGGGAGCGGCTCGCCTCGTGATTCCTGACCGCTCCGACTTTTGAGAAAGACGCCCGACTTTTGAGAAAGACGCCCGACTTTTGAGAGAGCGACGTCCGACTTTTGAGAAAGGAACCGACTTTTGAGACGGAGTCCGACTTTTGAGAACGGCGACGCCGCTTTTGAGAAACGAATCCGGCTTTTGAGAAAGGAGCCCGGCTCTTCGATTTGCGAGAGGGCGTCTCTTCGACTGCTGAGTGATGCCTCAACGATTTCTTCTTCTTATAAGAACGCTCATTTTTGTTCCACAACACACTTAAGCTCCCCTGTAAACACTCCCTCCTGTAAACACTCACACTTGCACTTCTTTTAATCTTTGATCATTCCGACTCTTCATTCTCAACACCTTCAGAAAATGTCTTGCCCTTCTGACCGTCGCCTTAACTTGAATGTTGGGGAAGATAGTGATATATCTTCTCCAACCAACATTTGGCAGCCATCCTTCATATCCCCAAATGGTCCTCTTACAGTTGGGGATTCCATGATGATGAACGAAACAACCGCATCGGTGGTGGCCAGAAATCTGCTCACTCCTAGAGACACTAGGATACTTTCCAGGCGGTCCGACGAACTGGCTGTTCAGGACTCTATGGCCTACAGCGTCCGATGCGCAGGTTCAGTATCAAACATGGGCCAGCGCCTTCTTGCACGAACCCGTCAGGTGGAGTCGTTGATGGCTGAAGTGGCTAGTCTTCGGCAGGAGGTCAGAGTGCTTAGGCATGAGAACAGGGATTTGCACATGCTTGCAACCAATTACTCAACCAGCATGAAGAGGAAGCTGGATCAGATGCAGGAGTCCGAAGTGCGGATTCAGAGTGATCATCAACGGTTTATGGCGTTACTCCCGAGGTTTGTGTTGCCTTCGTCCTCGGGAGCAGCACCAAGTATTGAGGCTCTGAATGATCCAGCTCTGGCGCTTCGTCTTTCAGGGGCTCCGTCGACCTCCGAGGCACCACCAACCAATGACCAATGAACGAAATTAAATTACAAGTTATTGTAAAAAAAAAAATTTATGCATTTAAGTTTTTTTTTTTTTTTTATTTTTTTTTTATTTTTTTTTATTTATATGAATGTTTATGTTTTTAAGTTTTTTATTTTTTTATTTTTTTTTTTTATTTTTTTTTTATTTTTTTTTATTTTTTTATTTATTTTTAACAACTTAATTAAGAAAACACAACAATAAGTAAAACAAAGTAAAAAGACTAAGTTTAACTTTCTAAACAAAAATCACAACTAACTAAACAAAACAAAATGAAATCAACGTAAAAAGAAATCAACGTAAAATAAATTCACACAGAGCAAACAAACAATGAAAGAACTAAACAAAGTAAAATAAATTCAGTAAAGAGAAGGGATTAGGAATGCAAATCTGATTGTGGGTGATTCCTAGGCCTCCCTTCATTATTCAAATGCATGGGCTTATCATTGAACGGACGGTGGTACTTGAAATGATCCGACAACGGTCTAAGTTCTAATGACGGTGCCTGAATCATCAAAATTAAAAACAAGTTAGTATAAATTAAAATAAAAAATGGAGAAGATGGCTTACAGTCACATTCAAACTCAATTATAAACACCACGTCTTTGAACGTTTCCGGGACTTTGAACTTAGCCAGGTTTACTATGATGGTTGTGGCTTGTCCCGTGTCATCAAACTCAACTGCTTTGGGCTTGATTGTCTCATGCACAGCCTCTTTGATATGTTCAACAAATTCTCCGGCCACCTCATTTTCTGGAATAATTCTTCTTGGTGTACAAGTCTCTTTGAACGTTTCAATACCATCGGGAACTTGATTTGGTACACCAAGAATTTGGATATCACATTGCACCTTGGGAAGATCTTCCACAACATATTTTTCATTCACTTCTTCCTTGGGATTTAAAAAACTGCAAGGAAAAAGGACATTTGGTGGAACGATGTTAGAATGAATTGAACTTTGAACCTCCTCACCTGAGTTGGATGGCATAAGGACTTGAGGGGTTTGCGATAAGAATTCTTCTAAACTGCCCAAGTAGTCATCCTCATCTTCTTCTTGAAGCGGCAATTCATCCATGTTCACGCTATGTTTGGATGGTTCTGGAACAACTTCATCCTCCATATCACTTCCCAAAGTGATGGCTTCATCGATTTCACTTTCTGCCTTTGAATTTTCAAGAGTTGAGTTGGAGACCTCACTTTGCTCTTGAAGCTGTGCCATGAATTCCATAATCTGCCCAACATGCATATCCAATTCGTCCACTCTTCTGACTCGGTCTTGCATCTCCTGGTTTTGATTTTCTACTCCCTGATTCAAAGAGGTGAGTAAATTATTAAGTGTATCATTATGCAAGGATGTACCTGAATTGAATTGGGTTGATTGTTGTGGTGGATGTGACGGTTCATATGGCCACTGATAGAACTCTTCCGATGGCGGCAATTGTTCTTCTTTTTGTGAACCCTGTACCCAAGAAATTAATTCATCAAGCCTTTGATTATAATCCACGGGCATACTTTGATTTGATTGGAATTGCTGTGGGGGATGCTGTGGTAGCTGCATAGGTCTTGAATAGAATTCGTCTTGCTGCCAATATCCACTTTGTTGAAAGTGTTGAGGTTCATCCCACATATACTCTGAATTACTTCTCCAATCCGAATTATAAGCGTTGGAAAACATGTTGCCCCTTGATTGGTTATAGCCTTGATATCCCCAAACATCTTCATTTGCAGAAAATTGGGGATATTGATGAGTTTGAAATCCTTGCTCATAGGGCATATCAAATGTAGGGCCACTTGGCATTGTGGTCCGTTCGGCATTATGAGTTAATTGAGCAGTGAGCTGTGCCAATAGATCTTGAATGCTAGTAGAATCCAAGTCTTGCTCCATTTGTACCTCAATTCAAAGAAAGAAAAATAAATCAAATATCAAAAGTAACATACATAACAAACCAAAAATAAAATAAAATAAAAATAAAACACAAATAAAATAAAATAAAACACAAACAAAAACATAAACAAAGGATTAGCAAATTTGCTAATCCCCGGCAACGGCGCCAAAAATTTGATGCGAAAATAACTAACGCACAAATTTAAACCCTATTTGTGACAATTGTAGTAATGATGTAAGTAGGGATCGTTCTAGGCCGGGGATTAACTAGGGATGCTAATCAAAGTAAAATTAAATTAAAAACGTAAAAACAAAATTTAAAATATTAAACTAGACTCAAAACACTTAAATATAATAACTCAAAATAAAACTAACAAATAAACTAAAATAAATCAAAAGACTCAAAACAACTCAAGATTTAAGAAAACACAAACTAAAATGATTTCTAATAAATCTAACACTTTAAAATAAAATGGGGGATTGATTTTGATGAAAAGTAAATTAAACTTAAATAAATTACAAAATTGACAAAAACATAAAATTAAGGTAAAATGATAAATGACGAACTGGCTAGAGGATTATTCTCCACACATGCCACATATGCAACCTAAATTGATTTTCAGTTGTTCTTTCAATAAATTGTAAATTCTCAACGCCCCAAGTTAATTAGGTCCGCTTAAATTAACCTTCAGATTTTCCTACTTTTATTAGGTTGGATGATTGCATACGACAACCCAAAACATTCCCTACAAGTTCCCTACATGAATTGCATAATAGAGATACAAGCAAGAATCATTAAGTTTTATGAAAATCATAAGCATTGACGAGGCACTTGTTACTATGAATTGCATGAAACTTATGCCAAGAATTTACCTAACGCGATCGTTTATAAGCGACCTTCACTACTTGTGAATATAAGTTCATAACGATTAGGTGAAATTCACTTATATTCTAGCATCAAATTCATGCATGTAAATTAAGTATGCATCCTTAATCGACATACAAAAATAAGTTATCAATCAAGCAGTTAAGCAAATTAAATCACAACTCAGAAATCACAACTGAAGGTAATCAATTCAAATTACAAATATATCCATGGTTTTGAATTAAACTCTAGCCAAAATAAAATTAGTTACACATTATTAAAATTAAACAGAAAATAAAACGTGAGTTTGGAGGATTAAACCGAATGAGGAACGCGGGTTGTAGCTTCTGTTTCTGCGTTGTTGCCGTGCTGACCATGCTGCAAGGCAGCCCTGTCTCTCGCAAGCTGCCCGTTCTTCCTCCTCCACGCGTCAGCGTCTTCACTTTCCTGTTGTCCCGCGTTGTTCTTCGCGTCAGGCTGCCAAAGGCAGCGTCCTCCTCCAGACAGCTTCTGCTTGACTTTCCCGCGTGATTCCCTTGCGACAGCTGCGCCTGCAGCTTCTTGACTTCCTTTCCACCTTAGCAGCTCCCCTATTTTCCACGTTCTCGCTGCGCAGCACTCCTTCCCCCCCCGTACTAACTTCCTTTCCACCTTGTCTTCGTGCTGACCCGTACTCACCCTGCTGCAAGGCACTCTCTGTCTATCTTTCCAAGCTGCCAAAAGGCAGCGACCCTTCTCCTCTTTTCTGCTCGCCCGTTCTGACTTCCTTTCCACCTTGTCTTCGTGCTGAATCTTTATCCTTCCGCTGCACAAAGGCAGCCACACTGGTTCTCGCAAGCTGCACAAGCAGCTTGCTGCTCTCTCTTCTCTGATCTCAACTGCCAAGGCAGCTTGCTGCCTTAGCCTTTCTTTCCTATTTCCCTCCCCCCCTTTCACTGCTCCTTATTCTTAATTATTTCTCCTTCATCCCTGGTTGTCTGCTGCCCTTCTCTGACTTCTCATTCTTTTCTAAAATATGGCAGCCTAGCTGCCTTCCTTCTTTTTGTCTCCCACGCGTTGCTTTCTGCCAAAAACCCCACTCAATTAACATCATATATATATATATATATATATATGTATAGATATATATATATATATGTATATATATATATATATATGTATATATATATATATATATGTATACATATATATATATATCTATACATATATATATATATATATACATATATATATATATCTATACATATATATATATACATATATATATATATACATATATATATATATGTATATATATATATATATATGTATATATGTATATATATATATGTATATATATATATATATTTATAATACTATCTTATTTTTATTAACCAAAAATAGTGGGCAAAACAGTTTTGACGATTTTATCACTTAAAATCTCACTTGTGCAAAATTTATTTTATTTACTAGATAAATACTAAAAAACACAAAAACAAAGTAACTAGCTCAAAAATATAAGAAACTAACTACGAAAAGACGAGAGAATTTGATGTAAAATATGTATAAATATAATCCGATCATTCATTGTAAGCCTACAATATGATTTGCCTAAGCGCAAATGAACGAGCGATAGAACTCAAAGAATGGGTTCTTTGAGAGACAAGATAGTGATCAACAAATATAACAACCTAGTTCCTATACCACAAGCTCCAAGGTAGTCGAGAAGGATTTATAAACTGTCTCAGTTGAATGGTTTGAACTTTATGAATATGTCATAGAGTTACACTTCTTAATTCGAAAGAAATAATATAGCTAATTGGTAGCTTAAGGTGACTACAATCAAAGAGATTGGTTGACTTTGAAGAAACCATCTTTGACGTAGTCTTGGTTTCAATTAATTCGAAGATTGCTAGCTACAACTAAATGGTGATTCAATGTTTGGACATAATATGGGTTTCCGAAACCATTATTAAGATAGTCTTGATGATATATGTCTAAAACTATGAATCACAAGACATGTAAGTTGTAGAGATCCATCCATCATGGATCTTAGCAAGCTAGTGGGAGCTATAAGCGTCAAATGAGAGAAAGATCAAATCAATTGATTTCTCATAAAGATGTAAATGAATCTTTTGTTTACTAAGTTTACAAAAGACTAGTGGGAGTTAATCATGTTCCTAAAAAAAAAAAAAAAAAAAAAAATTTAACATATATATGATATATTAATTTTGGAAATGAAAAGAATACTTCTTCATTAAAGTTATGACTTTAAACATTCTATAAAGATAGAATGGATATGGGAGACATAGTCTATATACATGGGATGGAAATCTACAATGATAGATTTCAAGATATAATTGGATTATATCAATCCCTAATAATAGACAAAAGATGCTAGGAAGTTTCTCATATGATGATAAACTTCAATCAGAAGAACAACTCTAGTGAGACTAGGAGGTAGCTCTTCTCAAAGGGAACGTACCATTTGACTCCCAAAGAAATAATGCGTAAATAGAATCCTTTATGCATACGCAGAAAGGTGATTTACGTATTTCATATTGTATGAAAAACATTGATATGAGTTGTACCTAGAACGGTACAAGACGATATCAGTGCAAGCCCAGGATCAGAACCATGGCAACTGTCAAGTGAATCCTCAAGTATTTAAGAAATACTAAAGGATAGATTCCTCAAAGAATGAGGAAGAATTAGAGTAACGTAATGGAAGCGTAAATGTATTAGATTATGAATCTATTCCATTATTGGATGTTTCTTCATTATGAATGAAGAGATAATCAGATATCTCTTTATTATGACTAAAGAGATATTTGGATGGAAACATTAAAAGTAATGACTTTAGTGTGTTCCATTGTGAATGCAAAATATATTGCCATATAGAAGTTTACAACAACGTTGTTTGGATGGGAAAGTTCATTTATGAACTCTCTATTCGATTCCAACTAGAAAGTGTCTCTAGTGTACCGACACTACGACACTAATGGGGCGATAGCTCAAGCCAGGGAATCAAGGTCTCATCAACATCCGAACTCAAATGAGAGACTAAACCACATGATGAAGAATCATGTATAATGGTGACGTTGTTTTTCTCAAGATTGCTTATATGGATAACATATAGATATCCATTGTCTAGGCCTACTACTCAGCCACTTTTGAAATGACTACAGAAAAGGTATCATCACTGATGACCAAGCTGATTGGCTCTAGTGCAAGTGGGAGATTGTTGGAAATGTGCCTTAAAACCAATCATATGATGATACTTTACGGACATTTCACATGTTAAACTAATATAGTTTAATATAAAGGGCAAAGATTATTGTTCGAAGCCGTCTCATATAAATGTTATACGCTTAAACGATAAGTCCAAGGAATATGTAATTGGGAGAATGCGATCTAAAGAAGTTAGATTCATGAGACCATTCTCTTTCGTATACATATCCTAAACGTTCCTGATCATAGGATTGCCAATTGGGCATTGACAGTCCATTAAGATCAGTACGTGCTGTGTCTTCTCTCAGGGAGAGTGACTGGTCTCGAGTCATTGGTGTGATTGACACCAATACAAGCATGTAGGTGCTCAATAGAGAATGAGTCCACTGAACACGATCAACGAGGAGTTCTCATACTCATGTCACATGAGAACTCATGGTTGGGATAATGCAAAGTAGTCATTTAACCTGAGGCATCATAGTTGTCTTGTGGTTAGGTCCTTGATCTTTGACTATGTCAAAGTCACTCCATCCAAGGGTGTCCACGACATAGTTGGGGTTAAGCCACTTAGCCATGGAGGCAAGTGAATGCGCAACAAGGGATCTCTAACCTTCAAACCGTTTGAGGGAGAATACTCTATGATATGATTAAGAATCTCTGGCTAGAGTATGAATGAGATTTAGGAAGTCATTCCAAATCACATTCAAGGTAATCATATAAGTAAGAGAATCACATTGGATAGAATACATGAATAAACTATAAAACCAAACAATGTGGTCAAGAGTATTGTATTAGAGAAAGACCGTATTGCATTGTTATCCTAAACTGAATAGGTTCTCCACCTCTTCTGATTAGCTTGGGTAACCATGACATACTGCTAGGTGTCACTCATGTTTTGTGGAAGCCCTAAACGTGTATAATCACTAAAGGGAGAATTGAAAGTAAGTTTCAATTCACAATCGATCGTTAAGAGTAACAATCGCCCTCTGCCTCGCTAAAAGGAACCTAATGGATCGTACACCGTGTAAGGTAGAGATTGAAGAAACAATGGAGATGAGTAAGGATAATTAAATGGTTTAATTATTTATGGCTAGGATTAATTAATATGTTAATTAATCAAACGAATAAGTTCGTTATAGACCTAGGGTTAGTTTTGGGCCGCAAGGCCCAATGGGATTTGAAAGTCAAGCCCATTAACTCAAGTTGTATGACAACTTGAATAAACAAAGGGCTTGAAAGCCCAATAAACCCTTAAGGCCGGCCAAATAGAGGAGGGTAGTGAACTTGCTTTAATTGCAAGTTTGCCACTCCATTGTGAGGTGGTATAAATGCGACTTTATAGCCATTTCATCTTTAGGGTTTTCTTTTGGGGAAAGGATGAGAACACAATGCTCTCCTTTTCTCTCTAAGAGGCCGCCCCCCTTGGAGGAGATTAGCTAGCAATCTCTCATCCTCCAAGGTCACTCATCTTCTTCCTCAACCATCCTTGGTGTCGGAACTTAGAGGTCTCCAACTTTGGGGACTTTTGGAGAAACCAATTCTTCCATCCATATCCAAGAAGGCATGGAACCAAGAAGCAAAGTTCCTCCATCCACATCCATGGAGCCAAGGAGTAAGGTGACAAAGGAAAGAAGGCCCTCACATGGGTGATTAACAAGAGGTGCTTCAAAGGTATAAAGTTTCTCAACTCACTTTGTTTTGAGTTGAGTCTTGGTTCACCCTTCTACTAGGCTTTGAATTTCATGGGTAATGTTTTGTTTTGAGTGCATACAAGCATGATTCCGTCTTTAATTGTTAATTGCATGCCATAGATGTTGCTCAAATGAACATGTTTTTTACAAAATTTCCTTCAGGTTCGTATTCCGAGACTTCGGGTACACTATTGGGATGCTGAAATATTGGAGGTGATCATGCAGCCTGTGGGAACCTTTATTAGGGCTGATGAGAATTCTTTATCGAGGCTTAATGGTTTATTTGTTAGGGTGTTGCTTGAGGTGGATCTTAGGCTTCCATTAAAGATGGTGATGATTATTAATGATGAGGTCGAAAACCCAGTGTTGTTGACCTACGAGAAGTTGTTCGAAGTCTGCTTCTATTGTGGCCAAATGAGGACAGAAGGCCACTTATGCGCTTCTATTGAAGATAAAGATCAGTGGCCACTGGTGGATAGGCTCTTTGATGATGAGTCGCTGGTTCACCCTGCTAGTGCTGAGATTAGTGAAGAAACTAGGCAGCTGCATGGGGAGGGTTATGCTTGTCTTTCCCCAACCGGTGATTGGGGAGGATGTGAATTCTAAAGATGAGGAGGATCGGGAAGTGAGAGACCAAAATAGAAGCTAGGAGGTGAATGTGAGTGAGGGATGGAACACTGTGGGATCTAAGAAGAACAAGTATGCTGGCGGGGGTCGTAGCGGTGCTCGGTGGGATGGTACGACCAATGACAATGTTGTGAGAGACAACAAGACCTGGGTTTCGAAGGCGGATTTAGTTTCCAAGTGGAGGCCTAACTGTAACATAAGTTTTGGTGCGACTGTGGAGGGAGGAGCTGAGAATAAAGCTGATGATGACAAAGGTAAAAATACAATGGAGGAAGATGAGGAGTTCATAGAGGTTGAAAAGTAGAACAATGAGCAGATTCAATATCTAGGGAGTAGGAAAAGGGGTAGAAACAATGCTAATGGTGATGTCGGTGCTAGCTACAACGTTAAGGACATTGACTGATAAGGTGCCTAGTTTGGAATTGCAAGGGTGGGGCAGACCTGACTTTGTCCCTCAGTTTAAGTTTCTTTGTAGTTTAATTAAGCTTGACGCATTTTGTGTTTTAGAACCTAGGTCTGGTCTTAGTAAAATCTTTAGGAATGTTTTTTGTAAGTGGTTTAATAGGATGTTTTTTGCTGAAGGGAATGGGTAAGCCAGTGGTCTGTGCTTGTTTTGGAATGACTAGAATTTATCTATTAATATTATTGCCTCATGCCCTAGATTTATCCATTGTAGTATTAAGATCTTAAAGTCTGGTGTTAGTTTTTTATGCACTTTTAATTATGCCTTTCTGCAAAAATGCATGCAACCCCAACTATGGAATGATCTTTTGAGTCTTTAGAGGATTAATTCTAACACTCAACCCTGGATGCTAATTGGAGATTTCAATAATATCGTAAATCCTAGTGAAAAGGTGGGTGGAGATAGGAATACGAATGTGTACATGTTAAATTTTGCTGAGTTCTTGAAAGATGGAGGCCTTGTTTCTCTTTCTGCCTCGGGGGTCCCGTTTACTTGGAGTAATGGTCATAATAAAGACAACACTCTATTTTTTGAAAGATTAGATAGAGTTCTTGTTTCCTAATGCTACTCTCCATAATTATCAAATTTTTTGTTCAGACCATAGTTCTATCCTTTTGGATTGCTATCCTAATAACCAGTGTAATGTCGTTGGGCATTGTGACTTCAAGTTTATGGCTATGTGGTTGAATCACCCAGAGTTTATTAATATTGTGAAAAAAGCTTGGAGTTTTGAGTTTAAGAGCAATCCAAATGATAACATGAGGGGTTATTTAGGAGCCATGAAAACTTTGTCTAAAGTTTGGAATAAAGAGGTCTTTGGTAACGTCCATGAGAGAGTCAGTGAGCTTTATGATAAAATTAATTTACTCTGATGTGGTAGAAACTAACACACAAATTAAACCCTATAATTTAGACAATTTTAGTATGAGCAAGTAGGGATCGTTCTAGGCCGGAGATTAGAAGGGATGCTAATCAACACTAATTAGACTTAAAAGCTGAAAACTAAACTAAACTGACACTAAACATAAGGGGGAGGTTCTTAGATGAATTCTAACTTAAAACAAGTAAATTGAAAAAACAAATTAAGTTTGGTACGAAAATTGGGTGAAAGGCTAGCTAGAGGATTCTTCTCCACACATGAACCATATGCATATAAATCGATTTCCAGTTATTCTCTCTATAAACCATGAATGACAATGCCCCAAATTAATTGTGAACAACACTAATTAACTCTCAAATTTTCCTAAGTTCATTGAATTGGACTTAGCGACGCAACCAAATTATCCTTCTCAAGTCCCCTAACTATGAAAAGCATGATAAAGACACATATCGAAGGTCATTAAGTTTTGTAAAAATCATAAGCATTGACAAGTCATTCGTAACTATGAAAAGTATGATATTCCTGCCAAGAATTTACTTAAATCAATCATGACTAGTGACTTTTACTACTTACAAATATAAGTTCATAACGATTAGGTGAAATTCCCTTATATTCTAGCATCAAATCCCTGCATGCAAACTAAGTGTGCACCCTTAATAAACATACAAGAATAAGTTCTCTATAAAGCAGATAAGTAAATCGCATTCATGTTTTATGAAACAATAACTGGATGTAATCAATTTATATAAAACATATAATCATGGCTTTGACTTCACCTCTAGCTAAAAAGAAATTTAGTTACGCATGTTCGTCATGCATGATAGGGGTGGTTCAAACTTGCATTTTTCCTTAATTTTTGGACAAAAATTGGACTAAGTTTATGTGGTTTTGGTTGGTGAACCACGTGGACCACTCACACACACACACCCTTCCTCTCTCTTCTCTCCCGTGCTCTCTCCTCTCTCGGACTCACTCTTTCTCTCATTCCCTCATGTACGGACAACATCAAATTCAGAAGAAAACTTGCAGATCGAAGGTTTAAAGGACACCATTGTGTTCCTGAGGTTCATACGAGTTGAATGGTACCATTTTTAGGTAAGGACTCATTCGAAAACCCTAGTTTCCTTGATCTCTGATTATGGCACTATTCATGCAAACGTAAAATCTCACGTTTTTGGGGATTTCAAGCTTATAGGTAGCTTAAGGAGGTCCTCACAAGTCTAGGAGTGGTTCGTTGGATGATTTTGGACGTCGGAATAGCGAGAACGACAAGTTACAGGTTTGGCTGGAATATCGAGGAGTTTTCCGATGAATCTCGTGGGATTTAGGTCCTAAAACTGGTATGGGTTTCTTCTAATTGTTCTAAGCTTCATTTTGACATAAAATTCGTGAAATTTGGTTGAATATCGAGTGAGTTATCAAGGTTTCAATTTTGCCCAGTTTCCGGCGCCAGCGACGGTTACCAGAGGTTCGAGGTTGGGGATGACGGAATATTCGGTCAACTTTGACGGAATATTCCAACGGCGTTAGTTAACTTTAACCGATTCCATTACTATTTAACAGAATATTCCTAACGGCGTCACTGTTGCCGTTGGTGTGCCAGGCACTTGTCCGCGCGTGGGCGGCGCGTGGTTGCGAGTGGGTGGTAGGAAAATTTTTCTAAAAATATGAAGATGTTCGTGGAGTTGTGTAGATCACGTTGGTATATTCAAACATCCCATTTGAGCATTGTATGAGAAGTTATTAGCTAGTTTTGTCTATGTGCTTTAAATAACATTTTTATAGTTAATTCGCATATAGGTGAGACTTATCCCGAGGACGAGCGCGTTCAAGAGCGACTCGGGGGCTACGACCCTTCGACATACCAGTGAGTGGGCTTTTGGTTTTCAATATATATTTATATACTTGATATTTTCCCCGAAAAATATGTTTAAATGAAGTATGCCTTGAATGTCATGCATATGAATTTATATTTCTATATGAATTGTTATATGATGCATTATATATAATTGTGGTGCTGTGGACGCTCAGGTAAGCTCAGGTGAGTTATGTTTGGTATCTGAATTATCGATGATGTGATATGTGATTGAATAACGTTGAGCTTATAAACCTGCACCTAGGGTGATTGTGTTTTAGCCAGAGATATGGCACATGCCTGTTATAATGTCACCTCCCGCACCATATGCTCATATTGGATCCAATTTAGGTGCACAGTCTTGTCGTACAGACCTTTATTACGGTTCCGACTCGTAGGTGACTAGCGATTTATCGGCCAGCTATTATGTGAGAGTAGTATTGAGCATAATTATATTACACCCAGTATTGTCGTACAGACCTTTCCATTTGGTTCCGACTCTTGTGCAGTATAGTGTCGTATAGGTCATTGTAGTGACTCCGGCTAAACTGACTTTTGAGCTATGAATTCAGCCGTACAGACTACCACAGTGGTTCCGGCTAATATGTTATATTTCTATGAAGTTATTCTCACCTGAATTACTTACTCTGTTATATCTTGGCATGGCATACATATGAAAATGATTATGCAAAGCATGATTTGAATTGATATATTTACATATATATTTATGTATATGCTTATATTCGGATTCTGGGAAAAATTATACATGTTTTACAGCGAGGGGTTAGAAATGTTGATAAATGAATTGGTTTTGTAAAACATTTGTTTTTCCCCACTCACGTTTTCTGTTTTGCGCCCCTCCATGACACACCCCGACCGAGATCAAGGCATGCTGGCCGTCACGTGAGAGTGACGTAGCCATGTGCATAGTGCGGAAGCGATAATGATAAGAATTATACGAATAATTGAAAACCAAATTACTAGAGTGCACTACTAAATAGAAAGTGATAGGAGTTAGTTACAACAGTAAACACTCCTAATCAGAGCATAAAGTCTAGGTGCAGTCCAGTAGGACACGTACTAGTTATACAGTACCAGGAATGTCCTACTATTATTTAGATAAATCAGAACTGCCAACATCCTCAAGCCACCAACAACAAGCTTACTTAAAACCTGGAGGGGCGCAAAACAGAAAACGTGAGTGGGCAAAAACAATTGTTTTACAAAATCATTTCATTTATCAACATATCTAACCCCTCGCTGTAAAACATGTATAATTTTCCCAGAATTAAGATATAAGCATATACATATATATATATATATATATATTATATCTGAAATCATAACAATTCAATTAATGCTTCACATAATCATATTCATATGTATGCCATGCCAAAATATAACAAAGTAAACAATCCAGGTAAGAATGATTTCATAGAAATATGATATATTAGCCGGAACCCCTGTGGTAGTCTGTACGGCTAAATTCATAGCTCAAAAGTCAATCTAGCCGGACTCACTACAATGACCTATACGGCAATATACTGCACATAAGTCGGAACCACTAAAAAGGGGTATGTATGACAAGATTGGGTGTAACATAATTATACTCAATTCTATTCTCTCATAATAGCCGGGCGATAAATCGCTAGTCACCTACAAGTCGGAACCATAAATAAGGTCTGTACGACAAGACTGTGCACTTAAGTTGGATCCAATATGAGCATATAATGCGGGAGGTGACGTAAATAAGCAGGCATGTACTTCACATCTCTGGCTAAATCACAATCACCCTAGGTGCAGATTTATGAGCTCAACATTATTCAGTCACATATCATATCATCGATGATTCATATAACCAAACATAACTTACCTGAACTTACATGTGCCTCCATAGCACCACATTTATATATATATGCAACCATGAAATGCATATTCAGAATATAAAAGCATTTGGCATATTATTTCAAAGCATAATTTCCTTAAAAAAAATGCATTTTTGGGAAATATATCAAGTATATAAATATATACTGAAAACAAAAGCTCACTTACTGGTATGTCGAAGGGTCGTAGCCCCCGAGTCGCCTGTGGATACGCTCGTCCTCGGGATAAGTCTCACCTATATGCGAATTAACTATAAAACGTTATTTTAAAGCACATAGGCAAAAACTAGCTAATAACTTATCATACATTGCTCAATTTTGGTATTTGAATATACCAACGTGACCTACACAACCTCACGAACATCGTGATATTTTTAAAATAATTTTTATGTGGCTCACGTGCCCTCACGCGCCGGGGAGGGCACGGCCTAACGCGCAGGTGCACTGACGAATTCCCTAACTACTAGACATAAAAAGTTAGACGCTGCCACAATAGGAATGATGGAGATTGATATGTCTGAAAATGCTAGAGTGGTTTATTGTCAACCTGGCTTTATGATTCCTTTCAAATATTTTTATAAAGATATTCAAATAACGGTAAAATCTAATAGGATATGATATGATAGAAAATAAAGACAACTTATTACTCTGCGTAGGATTTATTGGTAAATTACAGGAAGTAGAGGAATTTCTGTTTTAAAAGAAAAAAAAGAGTAGATATGTTAAAATTAGAAGAAATAGAATGGGATGTGTCAAATATATTAGTAGATACTAATACAAGAGATCCCACAGAATTCAATATGTACATTCACTATAATGGAGATCAAGCAGTAAGATTTAGTGTTTACAAACCTAGTAGGAAAGAAGAAGAAGAATATGAAGACGAATTATAGAGGTAATAGTTCTTTAGAAAATAAAAGCAAGAATGAAAGTACGTCCCTCTCAAATTGGTACCAAAGCCTAGTTCTTAGAAAATATGTATAGATGGGCAAAGGAAATGTCATTAAATTTATCAGATTTGACCATTGTTAAAAAAAAATTAGATATTATAGATCTTAAACAAAGACAATATTGTAATCTCCATTGTCCAATATCAAGATCAAAACATCAATATTATTTTCATATATCTCATGTACCCCATAATGTCACATCCCGGCCCGGACCCCCACCACATCCTAGACTCAACTCCGCCGTAGCACAATATTGTCCACTTTGGGCCCCGACCACGCCCTCACGGTTTTGTTTATGGGAACTCACACGAGAACTTCCCAGTGGGTCACCCATCATGGGATTGCTCTAGCACGAACTCGCTTAACTTCGGAGTTCTGATGGAACCCGAAGCCAGTGAGTTTCCAAAAGGCCTCGTGCTAGGTAGAGATAAGAATATACATATAAGGCTTACAAGATCCACTCCCATGGGCGATGTGGGATGTTACACATAATGTAACAATAGATGATCACATTTTATCCGCACAATTAAATTTTATAAACTGTATAAACCTTAGAATCCTAAACAAATTGGAAGATAAGAAGTATGAAGAAATAAGAGAATATTTAAAAAATAATAATTCAAGATAATAATAGAAACTTAATTAAGCAATTTACTCAAATATTAGACAACTTAAAAACCATTAAAAGACAAAAGCATAAAATCTTCCCTTATTGAAAACTTGGATTATTTAAAGAAAGGACAAGATAAATTAAATAGGAATGGAAAAAGGTTGAAAATCAAATAATTCAGCTACAAAACAGAATAGATAGCATTGAAGAAACACAAAACAAAATACAAAAGACTATAATAGATTATAGTTAAAATGAATAGCTACTATTTACCTATCTTGTATAGATTGGTCTGATAGAAATACTTTATTGGTAATAAAAGAAAGACTCTTAGATCAGCTTTTGCAAACAGAACAACATGTTAAAGCAATAATGACAAGTCCAGAACTTATAAATAGATTAGAGATTCACTTTAAGACAAGAATGATTACAGCAATTCTAGACCAAATTGAAGAATTTTTGGAAAATCTCAATGCATAAATACAAAGATAGTAGCTATTTTAATGAGGCAGTAAAAGAAACAAATAACTTAATAGAACAACCACAAATAATTTTTAGTCAGCTATTGGTTTCAGGATCAGCTAATAAAGAGACCTTAAAATTACTTAATAGTACAAATTATTTTCTTCTAAAAATATTGCATAAATTAGAATCTATTGAAAATAAAATTATTTTCTTAGAAAAACATTTAGTACAAGATAAAGATAAGCAGCTTATACCATATGAAGATCCTCATTGGAAGATAGACCAACTACTAGAAAATATAAGAAATATAAATGGAGCTAAAAAGATAAATATTTTTAAAGGAAATTTATACTAATGAATCCGATAAAACTTGATCAATACATAGAATTAGTAGCTAATCATTGTCAGAATTATGATAAGTTAGAAAGTGAATTATAAAAATATTTCAATTGGACAGATGAAAATTGAGAGGATATTTGTAGAAAAAAGAAACCATTTTATGAATTTTTTAAAGATAAACAAGAAAAAACTATATAAGAAATGAAAAAAATTATAGATCAAGATTATTCACAAGAAGGTTTTTTTTTTTTGACGAAGAAATGAGGGAACCTAAACCAAAAAGCTCAGAAAGAATGGAATATAGAAGACCTGATTTTGATAGACCAGTACCATTTTCAAAAAGAAATATAGAAGACTCCCATCAGAGGAGTAGCAGATCAAAATATAGCATTAGCACATTTAGAACAAACAAATCTTAAGAAAATAAAAAATATTGTCCCCTTTACAAAAATTTTTACTATCTAACTAGTAGAGTAGGACTCGCTTTAGAAAAATCAACTTGTGAAGGATATATGAATAGGTTACCTTGATTGATAGGACAAAAATTACGCAATGAGTTTTATGAAGAATTCAAAGAAGACTACTAAAAAAACTTTCGAAAAATTCAGCAGGTGCGTCAGAAGAAACTAGAAAATTAATAGCCACTAACATGTTCCAGTTAAATCATTTAGCTTTTAGGATAGGATTGGTTTTTGATAAGTTAACAAATTATTGTATAGAAGAACTGACAAAGAAGGAAATGAAGAAAAGTAAAGAAGAAAATAGTTACTCTGGAGAAATTTATACGCCCGGTTTTAGCCATTACTTAGAGAAAAAAAAGAGACATAGAAAGAAATACTTTAAACATAAGAAAACCAAGTTTCAAAAAGTAGTCCAAAATATACTTCATTTCGAAAGAAATAGTTTAGAAAAACTACAAATTATCCTAACAAATATCGTCTCAAAAGACATGTTAAGAGGTATAATAAGAATAAATTAAGAAAGGATTGTAGATGTTATATATGTGACTCGAAAGATCATTTAGCCAATAAATGCCACAAAACAAATCAGAATTGACAAACAAGAGAATATAATAAGATAATAGAAGATACATAACAAGTGTTTATAAACATTTCTGATAATACAGATGCTGAATCAGTTTATAGTATATATTGTAGTGAATATAAAAAAAATATTGCTTAATTCTTCAGAAAAAATAATCTTTTTCTAATGATGAAACTGATGAAATTGAGGTTCCACCATAAAACCAATTGGCAATATGGGGAGTAGCCCAAGACCATATAAGCACATAGCAAACCTTGTCCCTCACCGATGTGGGACAACTCTCAAAACGCCCCCGCACGTGTGGTGGATTTTCAAGCCTACATGTGGACAACAACTGGGTGACGTGGAGCGCGTGTGGCCGTTTGGCTTCACACGAGGACAATCCGCTCTGATACCATGATGAAATTGAGGTTCCACCATAAAACCAATTGGCAATATGGGGAGTAGCCCAAGACCATATAAGCACATAGCAAACCTTGTCCCTCACCAATGTGGGACAACTCTCAACAGAAACCATACATCTTCTAAAAGATATAATCCATATTACTATATAATGAATTGTATTCATAAATTTATAAAATACTCAGGTTTTATGACAGAAAGATGTAATAAGTGTAGCTATTTTCCAGATAAAAGTAATAAAGTAACATGTTTAAATTGTAATGATATAAGACATATAAAAAGTTCTGATTACAATTATAGGCAAGAACTGTTGGAAATGTGCCCCAAAACCAATCATATGATGATACTTTACGAACATTTCACATGTTAAACTAATTTAGTTTAATATAAAGGGCAAAGATTATTGTTTTAAGTCGTCTCATATAAATGTTATATGCTTAAACATATCCTAAACATTGGGAGAATCTGATCTAAAGAAGTTAGATTCATGAGACCATTCTCTTTCGTATACATATCCTAAACATTCCTGATCATATGATTGCCAATTAGGCATTGATAGTCCGTTCAGATCAGTACGTACTATGTCTTTTCTTAGGGAGAATGACTGGTCTCGAGTCATTGGTGTGACTGACACCAAGACAAGCATGTAGGTGCTCAATAGAGAATGAGTCCACTGAACACGATCAACGAGGAGTTTTCATACTCATGTCACATGAGAACTCATGGTTGGGATAATGAAAAGTAGTCATTTGACTTGAGGCATAATAGTTGTCTTGTGGTTAGGTCCTTGATCTTTGACTATGTCAAAATCATTCCATCAGAGGGTGTCCACGACATAGTTGGGGTTAAGCCACTTAGCCACGGAGGCAAGTGAATGCGCAACAAGGGATCTCTAGCCTTCAAACTGTTTGAGGGAGAATACTCTATGATATGATTAAGAATCTCTGGCCAGAGTATGAATGAGATTTAGGAAGTCGTTCCAAATCACATCCAAGGTAATCATATAAGTAAAAGAATCATATTGGATAGTAGACACGAATAAACTATCAAACCAAACAATGTGGTCAAGAGTATTGTGTTAGAGAAAGACCGTATTGCATTGTAATCCTAAAGGTGAGTATTCGATAAAGGGAGAATTAAAAGTAAGTTTCAATTCACAATCGATATGAAGAGTTCTAATCGCCCACTGCCTCGATAAAAAAAACCTAATGGATCGTACACCGAGTAAAGTAGAGATTGAAGAAACAATGGAGATGATTAAGGATAATTAAATGGTTTAATTATTTATGGCTATGATTGATTAATATGTTAATTAATCAAACGAATAAGTTCGTTATAGACCTCTAATTTTGGGCCGCAAGGCCCGATGGGATTTGAATGTCAAGCCCAATAACTCAAGTTGTATGACAACTTGAAAACACAAAGGGCTTGAAAGCCTAATAAACCCTTAAGGCCGGCCATATAGAGAAGGGTAGTGAACTTGCCATGATTGAAAGTTTTCCACTGCACTGTGAGGTGGTATAAATGCAACTTTATAGCCATTTCATCCTTAGGGTTTCTTTTGGAGAAAAGATGAGAACACAATGCTCTCTTTTCTCTCTAAGAGGCCGGCCACACTAAACGAAAATAGCTAGCAATCTTACTTCCTCTAGGTCACTCATTTCTTCATCAATGCTATCCTTGGTGTGGACACTTAGAGGTTCTCTATTTTGGGAACTTGGAGAATCCATTCTACCATCCTCATCCAAGAAATCCATGGAGCTAAGAAGTAAGGAATGAAGGCGCTATCTCTTGGGTGATTAGCCTTTGCTTATGCAAAGAGGAATCAACAAAGGTAAAAGATTTCTCAACTCACTTTGATTTTGAGTTGAGTCTTGGTTCGCCACACTCACTAGGCCTTGAATTTCATGGGTAAAGTTTTGTTTTTGAGTGCATACAAGCATGATTCTGCCTTTAGTTGTTAATTTCATGTTGTGGATGTTTCTCAAATGAACTTTTTTATCACAAATATTTCCTTCAAGTGATATTAGAGCCTAGGTCTAGTAGTTGGTGAATCCTTTTGGGTTTTGTAGTTCATAGTCTTTGATTTGAATGTTGTAATTGTTACAAGCTTTATTCTTGCTTCTTTGAATGTAAATTTTGCTAGAAAATGTGTCATCTCAAATGTTGTAGATATAGTTCATATGAGCATGCATTTTGGAGCTAAAATTTGGTGTCATGTTTTTGGGGAACTTCGGCCAAATCCAAAGGGTGGATTTTTGGGTTCATGTTTGTCTTGTTAAAAGTGTTTTAAAGTGACTTTTGGAACCCCTAAATACCCTAGGATGTTAACCCCCTTTTTTAGTATTGAAATTTTGAGTTTTATTGAGTGAAAACATTCATGGAGCTCTTATGGGTTTTCATGGATGTTCTTCAATGTTCTTGCTTTGTTCTTGCCAAGAACAAAACGTTTGGTGTTTTGATTCAAAGTTTTTGGTTGTTTACATCAACAAGTCACTTTTCCATCCTTTTGAAAAAGTGTGTTTGAAATTATGTTAGTCATGGTTGGTGTACATGATTGATACTTTGCTTTCACACCCATACCTATTTTATTTCAACACCATACCTATCTTTTTCAACATACTTGACTTTGAATTTTTAACAAAAACCAACCCATCACTCATTATCACTACCATAACCGGCCACCCCTATAATGGGGGTACTTTTAGGGCTTTTATGCAATTACATAAAGTTTTAATACTTTTGTGTATTTTCACTTTGACCTGAAAATTTACGTTTTTACGTAAAGACCCAAAATCACTAAAGGACAAATTGTTTTGCTCCTTTAATGAAGTTTTTGTTTTTGTTGAAATTTTTGATGTTGTTTACATAAAGTCTTGATTTATGATGGTTGGTGTGACTTTTCTATCAACAAGTCACTTTTGAAAAAGTGTGTTTGAAATTATGTTAGTCATGGTTGGTGTACATGATTGATACTTTACTTTCACACTCATACCTATTTTATTTCAACACCATACCTATCTTTTTCAACATACTTGACTTTGAATTTTCAACAAAAACCAACACATCACTCATTATCACTACCATAACCTGCCACCCCTATAATGAGGGTACTTTTGGGGCTTTTATGCAATTACATAAAGTTTTGATACTTTTGTGTATTTGCACTTTGACCCGAAAGTTTACGTTTTTACGTAAAAGGCCCAAAATCACTAAAGGACAAATTGTTTTGCTCCTTTAATGAAGTTTTTGTTTTTGTTGAAATTTTTGGGTTCTAGTTGCAATTACATGAAGTAGTGGACTTTTGTGTTTTTACAAAGTGACCTCAAAAGTTTGTGTTTTGCAATATAGCCCAATAGTTGAGGTTATTGCTTTTTGGCCCAAATTAGTTGAGAACAAAATAGTTTGTATCTTTAAATAAGAATTGGATTTTCATTTCATTTAGCTCCATCTAAATCAATTATATGGATACAAAAACCAAATGACAATGTTGCATTCAAGTTTAATTAGTTAAAGCGTTAATTAATTAAAGGGTGATGATGAACCTAAGCCTACGATAATTGAGCTATGTGAAAGGCCGTCTCTCAAATTTGTTTGAACCATGGGAATGTGTAGATTAGATTTTGGTTGTAATTTGATATGATCAAATGTTGTAAAAGAGCATAAGCTCTTCTTTACTTTAAAGTAATTTGTTTTGATCAAATGTTGTAAAAGAGCATAAACTCTTCTTTACTTTGAAGTACTCATTTTCTTGTTTTATTTGGTATGCATGAAATTGGAGTAGTAGGGTCCAACGCCCAATAAGAAAACATGCCTTAATATGATTAAATGCATAACTAAAATCAATCACCATCCCTAGACCGAGATCCAACACTAGGCTCGTGTTGGATCGAATCAAAGGTTCATAGTCATCCTAAGGCCCTAATGCAACTATATAGTCCATCAATGAATGCAAAGCTTACGTTAGTAGCACCATATATTCTTGCTTTAAAAACCGTTTTACAAGTATAGTGGGATTATTATGTACTACTAAATCAATCATATGGACCAATAGTTGTAATAAGACCAAATTGTTTTAATGTGATTAAAATGCATGCTACTATGTGATGAGACCTAAAACCCTCAACCAAACAATTATTAAGTTGACAAGCGTGAGAGTGCTTTGAACACTTTTTCGTGGTCTTCCACCGTGGTAGGCTCCGATCGTTTGTGACTAGTACACCGACTTCACCCTATCATGGGGGAGTACAAGTGCGTGCTTACACTCAGGAGGAGTCTTATATGCATACATGATGTTGTGAAGGTAGGCAACGAGAATGATCAGCATCATATCATTGTGAGGTTGTTCTTGAACCCCTACCCAAACTTGCATGGTGGGAATGACTTAATTAAGTGCAATGGAGACAACATTATATCATTGTGAGGCATCATTCTCTAGAGGCCAAATAAGATGAGTACTTGCAAGAGATGCAAATGAGTAAACTTACTCTCTCATTATTATTGATGCTAGCCAACATCATATCATTGTGAGGTGGGCTTGGTAATAGTGAGCCTCCCATACCCTACTAAGAGTTTCCTCCAAAACTCTCGAATTCCGATGAGGGATATGGAATTTGCCAAAAATAGTGGGTGGTGCTATTTGATTTAAAGACTGAGATCAAATAACATAAAATAAATCAATTTATATTTGTTATATATTTATTTACTGATATATTTGGCAACGCTATCCAAAACTTGACAAAGAAAAGCCGAAGGCTTTAGTTTCCGGACTTGGTACCATAATCCCATAGATTGTCTTGAATGGATTGTATATGTACCTAAGTAGTCTCATTCTCACAATCTTCCTATTGATAATGTATCATTGGAAGAACATCTTAGATAAGTCTATCATAAAGAGGACAACATTTTTAGTGTCATAATTCTTCACTTACAAATCGTTGTATGAAGAAATAAGAGTTGCTTTGAACAACCCTTAGTTAACACAAACACAAGTGCTTGTTTCTTTGTTAAATGAACAAGGAACTTGAGAAGTAAGCACAAGAGCATAGACTCTTTGTGTGCCATGATTCTTCACATACAAATTGTTGTATGAAGAAATGAGAGTTGCCTTGAACAATTCTTGAAAGTTTGTAATTATGTTTAGAACATAATGGTTGATTGACAAAAATAGTCCATCAACATGGACTTATGATGATTTTGAATCATTGAGTGTTGAAGTGTTAAACCACTTCAGGAGATGGAAACTAAGCAAGGACTTCACCTTTGAGTCTCTATCCAAATGGTTCACTAAGTTTATTGTAAACTATATAGTGAACAATAACCGCACTCTCTCCAAATCGTTTGATGTGTATAACACAATTGAAATCAATTTCAAGATAGATAGTGGGAGTTTAGGGACCATGACTATTGTAGTCAAGGGAGAAGTCAAATGAAGAAAGAAAAATAACTCTAAGGGAACAAACTTTCGTTATGAAAGGATGGACATTGTGATAGGAGCATATTTATGCGACTTAGTTAGCTTGTTCTTGTGCATTTATGTTGTTATGTCTTAGTTAATTATGTATTTTAAGCTATTTTCGTGTGTTTGTAGGTCCTAATAACAAAGTTGGCAAGAAAGTGCATTTTGGAGCATTTTGAAGCATTTTTGGGTCAAGATTGGATTGCATGCACATGGAGACATGAGGATGGACGTTTTTGAAGATTAGAAGGCTGGAAATCATCATGTGTGTGTGCAAATGTGTTAATTTTGGGCTGAAATGGTGAAGAGCATGTGTGTGCAAATGCAAAGAGGAACACACACATGCAAAAACACTCATTACCATAACACTCACCCACTACACCCATTACATCCACTCATTACCACAATTCCATACACTCCTATCCCTAGCCTATAAATACATCCACCCTTCACCATAACTATGGAGATCCATCAGAAGACACATTCTGCCGCAAGGCATAGTCTTTTCTCCTTAACCATTCATTCACCCATTCACGCCTAAAACAGAATCCCACTTTTTGCCGCACCCTTCCTTCACCATTCTCCATAGTTTCTGACCTTAATCAACCCTTGTCGCACCATACATCCATCCTAACCATAATCTCATCCTTCTACACCATCCATAATCCCCAAAACCCACCACCAAACCTTGTGCCGCAATCAAGGAAGGGAAGGAAAGTTCTTGGACGTGTTTACTGTTCAGTTTGGATCGCTGGAGCGTTTAGGTGTTTTCTTTCTTTTGTTTTCAATGTATAAACTTGTTATTCTTTACTTTGCGATTATGAGGAACTAAACCCCTTTTGGTTAGGGGGAGATTCAAAGCCATGAACATACTTGCAATATGAATTGATTACCTTCAGTTGTGAATTCAATTTGTTTAACTGCTTGATTGATAACTTATTCGTGTATGTTTATTAGAGTGCACACTTAGTTTGCATGCATGAATATGATGCTAGAGTATAAGAGTTTCACCTAATAGTTACAAACTTATATTCACAAGTAGTGGAGGTCACTTATAAACAATCGCGTTAAATGAATTCTTGGCAAGAGTTTCATGCTCATCATAGTAACGAATGCCTCGTCAATACTTATAGTTTTCATGATGCTTAATGATCTTTGATTGTATCTTTATTGTGTTGTTCACGTAAAGGACTTTTGAAGAATGCTTTGAATTGTTGTATGCGTTTTTCCATCCAATTCAATAACTTAAGGAGAACTTGAAGGTTAATTTAAGCGGACCTAATTAACCTCGGGTGTTGAGTTTCATGATTTATCGAAAGAACAACTGAAAATTGGTTTATGTGCAAGTGTGTCATGTGTGGAGAAGAACCCTCTAGCTAGCCCATCGTCCATAGTTTACCCAAATTCGTCCAAAATCTGTTTTAGTTTACAATCTGTTTGTTTTGTTTTTTTTAAATTCGTCAAAATCAAATCCCCCTTTACTTTAAAGTGTTTTATTAGTCAAAATCTGTTTTGATTTGTGTTTTTAATTGTCTCGAGTCAAGTTAGAACCTAATTTCGTCCAAAACCATCCCTAGACTCAGTTTAGAGTCTAATTCATTGTTTTAAGCTGTTTTAAGTCTTTTAAACTAGTTTTGAATCTTTTTAGTTTGTATTTCATCTTTTGAGTCTAGTTTGAAGTTTTAAACTTAATTTTACGTTTTTAAGTCAGTTTCAAGTGTTTTAGCAATCCCTCATAATCCCCGGCCTAGAACGATCCCTACTTACATTCTTTACTACAATTGACAACAAGAGGGTTTAATTTGTGTGTTAAGTTAATTTTCGCATCACATTGGAAGGGGTATATGCAAATAAATGTCTTGCAAGTTTCAAGAACACACATTTCGAAGGTGTTGTAAATTGTTCTTGAATAGTTCAAAACAGTTGGTTCTTCTACTTGAATGCTTGATTCCGTATTAGTAACTATGTTTTACAGTTGTTATAAAAGTGTGGCTAATAAGAAGTAGAAGATTAATGAAAGAAGAGAAAGTACTTCACATTCGGAATGTGAATCAAATATAGATCTCTGCGAAAGTAGATAGTACTTACTTCCTCATATGAACTACCAAAGAAAATGGAAAACAAAGATTGTCTTTACATTTCAATTTGAATAAAGGAACGTAATTCTGTATAAGAAATGGATGAATGTTTTGTTTGACAAAACATTGTTCTTTATTATTGAATGATCAGATTATTGTAATCTAATTTATTGTCACTATAGTAGAGATGATGTGGTAGTGTTAACTGTTTAGAATATAACGATGCTTAAAACCCAAAAGGTTGCAAGGTAGTGACTAATCCCACTAAGTTGAGACACCTATAAAACATAAATTACAAGTTGGTCATAAATGGATGCTTTGGATCGTTAGATCTGGATCCAATGCCTTCTTGTTAAAATTGTATAGAGGCGAAATGTTCGAATCTTTATTCTTTTGGAAAGAATAAAGAATCACAAAGTTGTTGAGGTTAATTCACTTAGATGTTAGTGGCACTTGTCCACAACATAATACTACTCATGTTGTATGACATTCACCGAAGATCGCTCTCGGTTGGACTATCGTTTATTTTGAATAAGCACAAGTCCGAATACTTTGCAAAATGTTTCAAAGAATTCAAGAATGTAAGTTGATGAGTAAGACGTCTAAAGTATTTACCTCCTTAGATTCGATCCAAGGAAAAATAACACTTTAGAAGAGTTTCCTTGAAAGATATCAAGGAAAGTAGCATCATAAGATAATGGATTTCTCCATTGGGAGAAGAACGAACTCGAATAAGATTTAGTTCATTGGAAGTTATCAATTACCCATATATAGGATATATACTTCTAAGACAATATGATTGTCAATTAGAAGATCTTCCAAATTTTTCATGACTCCATAAGATGTAGTTGGAAAGAAAGACAAGTCTTAAGCGTGTTAAGATTTGGGGTTGTGTGCTAATAAGCAATATTTGTTTGAGAACAATCTTGTGTGATATCCTTAAATTAACCTTTGGATATCACTTCTATAAACCGACTAACAAATGTTATTTGTTGGGTAGTTCATTGAAATCCTACAATAGGATTTGCCTAAGATAGAGCAAATGAAAGAGAGATAGACCTCAAAGAACGGGTTCTTTGAGAGACAAGATGATGATCAAAAAATATAACAACCTAGTTCCTATACCACTAGCTCCAAGGTAGTCGAGAAGGATTTATAAACCGTCTCAGTTGAATGGTTTGAACTTCATGACTATGTCATAGAGTTACACCTCTTAATTCGAAAGAAATAAGAATGAAAATCCTTATTACTACATTGAGTGTATATACGACGTATACTCAAGGAAATGGTATAGTACATGGACGATGTAAAAAGGACAAAGAGCTCAGCCACAAAGAGGTGTCACTCCACCATTCACCTTTCCATCATTGCCGTGCACCACCATTGCACTCCCTTTGGATTCCTATGCCGTGCATCATCATCCATGTTCCCTCCATTAACTCATTTGTTGCATCATTCCACTTCCTTTCCTTTGTCTACCATGTGCACAATATCCTTTCACCTCCTTGCACTCATTGATTCACCACTTACTCACCTTTCCACCCATGCCATGCATAATCACCCTTGTCCCCTTCATTATTTCAGATTTCATGCATCATTACATTGAATCATTGCACTCAATTGCTACACCATTCCTTGTTCCCTCCATCATTTCAGATTCATGCATCATTACATTGAATCATTGCACTCAATTGTTACACCATTCCTTGTTCCCTCCATCATTTCAGATTTCATGCATCATTGCACTCAATTGCTACACCACTCCATGTTCCCCTCCATTGCCATGCACTTCCTCTATAAAAGGAAGTGTGTGTAACATAAATTGAGTGGAGTTTTGGCTTGATCATTCATCCCCATTTCAATACAACCTTCATCCAAACACATTCATTCATATTCACATCCATTCCTCCATACAAACAAACCTTCAAACACTCACCAACACCTTGTGCCGTAGCAAAGGAAGGGAAGGAAAGTGCTTGGACGTGCTTGCTGTCCAACTTGGATCGTTTGAGCGTTTAGGTGTTTTCTTTCTTTTGTTTCCAATGTTTAAATTCATCTTCTTTTGTTTTGTTGTGAACATGAGTGGCTAAACCCCTCTTAGCTAGGGGTGATTTCAAAGCCATGATTATGTGTGTAATATGATTTGATAAATTCCAGTTATGAACTCTTGAATTGTGAATGCAATTGGCTTAACTATTTGATTGATAACTTATTTGTATTTGTTGATTAAGGGTCGACACTTAATTAGCATGCATAAATCCGATGCTAGAATATAAGAAAGTTTCACATAATCGTTACAAACTTATATTCATAAGTAGTGGAGGTCGCTTATAAACGATCGCGTTAAGTTTAATTCTAGCATGAGTGACATGATGTCATAGTTGCAAGTGCTTTGTCAATGCTTATGATTTTCATTAAACGTAATGATCTTTGATTGTATCTCTATTATGATGTCATGTAGGGAACTTTTGAAGAATGTTTTGGGTTGTCGAATGATGTCATCCAATCCAATAAAACAAGGAAAATCTAAGGGTTAACTAGTGATGTCACAGTTAATTTAGGGCATTGTCGTTCATAATTCAATGAAGTAGTAACTGGAAATCGAGTTGTTTGCATACATGTCATGTGTGGAGAAAAAGCCTCTAGCTATCCCATCCATCATCTTATTTCTCAAATTTGTTTTACAATCTGTCTAGTTTTTCATATTTGTTTGTTTGTTTCAACTTCATCCAAATCAAAACCCCCATTTTAGTTTCTTGTTTCAAAGTGTTTCAAATCTGTTTTAGTTTGTGTTTTTAAGTGTTTTGATTCAAGTAAAAGTCAATTTTCGTCCAAAGTCATTCCTAGCGTCTAGTTAAGTTTATTTGGTTGTTTTAAGCTGTTTTGAGTATTTTAAGTTTGCCTTGAGTCTTGTGAGTCTTGTTAAGTGTTTTTAAATTTAGTTTTATGTTTTTGAGTCAGTTTAGAGGTTATTAGCAAGCCCTCCTAATCCCCCGTCCAGAACGATCCCTACTTATACTTGTACTACAATTGTCAAAAGAGGGTTAAATTTGTGTGTTAAGTTAAATTTTCGCATCAGGAGTTAATCATATTCCTAAATTTGAACATATATATGATATATTAATTTTAAGAATTCTTCTTCATTAAAGTTATGACTTTAAACATTCTATAACGATAGAATGTATATGGGAGACATAGTCTATATACATGGGATGAAAATCTATAATGATAGATTTCAAGATATAATTGGATTATATCAATCCCTAATGATAGACAAAAGTTGCTAGGAAGTTTCTCATATAATGATAAACTTCAAATGAAAGGACAATTCCAGTCAATATGGGAGTTGTTCTTCTAAAAGGGAATGTACCCTTTTGACTCCCAAAGAAGCATAAAGCGTAAATAGAATCCTTTATGCATACGCAGAAAGGTGATTTACGTATTTCATATTGTATGAAAAACATTGATATGAGTTGTGCCAAGATCGATACAAGACGATATCAGTGCAAGCCCAGGATCAGAACTATGACAACTGTCAAGTGAGTCCTTAAGTATTTAAGAAATACTAAAGGATAGATTCCTCAAGGATGAGGAATAATTAGAGTAACGCAAAGGAAGCGTAAATGTATTAGATTATGAATCTAATATCGTATCCAACATTGGATGTCTCTTCATTTTGAATGAAGAAATAATATGATATCTCTTTATTATGACTAAAGAGATATTTGGGTGGAAACGTTAAAAGTAATGACTTTAGTGTGTTCCATCATGCAAAATATATCGCCATATAGAAGCTTACAATAATGTTGTTTGGATGGGAAAGTTCATTTATGAACTCTCTATTCGGTTCCAACCAGAAAGTGTCTCTAGTGTACCAACACTACGACACTAATGGGGCAATAGATCAAGCAAGGGAATTAAGGTCTCATCAAGATCCGAACTTAAATGAAAGACTGAACCACATGATTGAGAATCATGTATAATGGTGACGTCGTTATTCTCAAGGTTGCTTCTATGGATAACATATAGATATCCATTATCTAGGCCTACTACTCAGCCATTTTTGAAATGAATTCAGAAGAGGTATCATCACTGATGACCAAGATGATTGGCTCTAGTGCAAGTGGGAGATTGTTGGAAATGTGCCCTAAAACCAATCATATGATGATACTTTACGAACATTTCAATTGTTAAACTAATCTAGTTTAATATAAAGGGAAAATATTATTATTCTAAGTCGTCTCATATAAATGTTATATGCTTAAACAATAAGTCCAAGGAATATGCAATTGGTAGAATGTGATCTAAAGAAGTTAGATTCATGAGACCATTCTCTTTCGTATACATATCCTAAACGTTCTTGATCATAGGATTGCCAATTGGGCATTGACATTCCGTTAAGATCAATACGTGCTATGTCTTCTCTTAGGGAAAGTGACTGGTCTCGAGTCATTGGTGTGACTGACACCAAGACAAGCATGTAGGTGCTCAATAAAGAATGAGTCCACTGAACACGATCAACGAGGAGTTCTCATACTCATGTCACATGAGAACTCATGGTTGGGATAATGCAAAGTAGTCATTTGACCTGAGGCATAATAGTTGTCTTATGGTTAGGTTCTTGATCTTTGACTATGTCAAAGTCACTCCATCAGAGGGTGTCAACAACATAGTTGGGGTTAAGCCACTTAGCCACAGAGGCAAGTGACTGTGCAACAAGGGATCTCTAACCTTCAAACCGTTTGAAGGAGAATACTCTATGGTATGATTAAGAATCTCTGGCCAGAGTATGAATGAGATTTAGGAAGTCGTTCCAAATCACATTCAAGGTAATCATATAAGTAAAAGAATCACGTTGGATAGTAGACATGAATAAACTATCAAACCAAACAATGTGGTCAAGAGTATTGTATTAGAGAAATATCGTATTGCATTGTAATCCTAAACTGAATAGGTTCTCCACCTCTTCTGATTAGCTTGGGTAGCCATGACATACTGCTAGGTGTCACTCATGGTTTGCCCTAAAGGTGAGTAATCACTAAAGGGAGAATTGAAAGTAAGTTTCAATTCACAATCGATTTGAAGAGTTCTAATCACCCACTGCCTCACTAAAAAGAACTAATGGATCGTACACCGAGTAAGGTAGAGATTGAAGAAACAACGGAGATGAGTAAGGATAATTAAATGGTTTAATTATTTATGGCTAGGATTAATTAATATGTTAATTAATCAAACGAATAAGTTCGTTATAGACCTCGGGTTAGTTTTGGGCCGCAAGGCCCAATGGGATTTGAATGTCAAGCCCAATAACTCAAGTTCTATGACACCTTGAAAACACAAAGGGCTTGAAAGCCCAATAAACCCTTAAGGCTGGCCATATAGAGAAGGATAGTGAACTTGCCTTAATTGCAAGTTTGCCACTCCATTGTGAGGTGGTATAAATGCAACTTTATAGTCATTTCATCCTTAGGGTTTCTTTTAGAGAAAAGATGAGAACACAATGATCTTTTTTCTCTCTAAGAGGCTAGCCACCCTAGAGGAAAATAGCTAGCAATCTTACTTCATCTAGGTCACTCATCTCTTCAATGCTCTCCTTGGTGTGGAGACTTAGAAGTTCTCTATTTTGGGAATTTGGAGAATCCATTCTACCATCCTCATCCAAGAAATCCATGGAGCTAAGAAGTAAGGAATGAAGACCCTATCTCTTGGGTGATTAGCCTTTGCTTATGCAAAGAGGAATCAACAAAGGTATAAGATTTGTCAACTCACTTTGGTTTTGAGTTGAGTCTTGGTTCACCACACTCACTAGGCCTTCAATTTCATGGGTAAAGTTTTATTTTTGAGTGCATACAAGCATGATTCCGCCTTTAATTGTTAATTGCATGTTATAGATGTTGCTCAAATGAACTTGTTTTTCACAAATATTTCCTTGAAGAATGATCTCAAGAAAAATTCCTAGAAAAGGAAAAATATTCTTCTAGTTTATCACAAAAACATTTAGAACTTGATTTACGAGAAGAAAAGCTTAAAAATCGAAACTTAGAATTTCAAATTCAAGAATTAGAATATCAGATAAAAAATGAAAGGAAGATATATGATGTGCAACTAAAATAATATAAAAGAGAAATCAGAGAACTAACCAATCAGATAAAGCATGATGAATCAAAGATATCTCCAAAATTATTATTACCTCGAGTTTTTGGGAAAAGAATGTTAGAAGGCACAATAGAATCAGATAGTAAAAAAGTGAATGACCTACCTTTGCTAGAATATCATGAAATTAGTATTATAGAATCCTAAGAACCAGCTTTATCTACAACTAATATTTCACTTAAAAGATCAACATGTATTATCATACCTTGTACACTTTATTTCCCAGATAACTCATATATACACTTACAAGCTTTTGTAGACACAGGAGCAAGTAGAAGTCATATAGATGCACAGCTTATTCCAAATAGATATCATACAAAAGTTCCAAAAGTCTATCGTATTCAAATGGAAGGAACTCTTTCATTTGATACAGCTTCACTTAACACACAAATTGGCTTTTCTAATATAACTACAGAAAATTATCCTTTACCGCACACTTGGTTTAGTCATATCAAATATCATCACAAGTTTATTTTAGACTTTAATTTTTTGCGATCCCTCGCAGGAGGATTTTTCTATGTCAATCAACTTATTACTTTTTTTAAAAGAAGCATTATAGTGAGTGTGGTGAGACCCTAGAAAATAGCATAGAAGGCATAGAAAATACAAAACTAATATTGCTTCATACAAAGTGGCTCGAGCCATCTTTAGAAGAAACCTTTATATATATATATATTTTTTTTTTCCAAACAAAACCAATGATCAGTTCATAATCATCTTCGGCCCAACTTGTGACAACACATCCCTAACTTTACGATTTTATTAATTTTAAATGAGTGGATTGACGAAAATGCCTAGAGGTGAGATTGTTGACTTTTATTGACCGTTTCTTCTTGACGTGTACAAGCTACTATGTTACCGTATTCTCGAAGTACTTGACGATACGAACATGTAGATGCAAGCGGAACGTAATTTGGAGCTTTAACGAATGAGTTATTAACGAACGAAGTTATGGGTGAATTGATCATTAAACCATAATCTAGAATACTCCAGAAAATCTGGAAGCACCACATGGATGGCTGTGATGGAGAAAAGAAAGAGATGGATGGCTGGGATTGAAAGAAAAAAAAAAGGGATTGGGGGCTGCCCAATCAGAAATAAAGGAGGAAGTGGGAGGCTCATCGGAAGGAAGATGATAGGAGCATATTTATACGACTTAGTTAGCTTGTTTTCTTGCATTTTCATAGCGAGTTTGTGTTTATTATAGTGTTTTAAGCTATTTTTGTGTGTTTGTAGGTCCTAATGGCAAAGTTGGCCAGAAAGTGCATTTTGGTGCAGTTTTGGGCTGAATTGGATTGCATGCATGTGGAGCAAGTTGGATGGACGTTTTTGGTGCTTAAATGAGGCTAGGAATGTGCTACAAATATGGAGAAATTATTTCAAGACTTGGAAGATAAGGAATCAGCAAGAAAGAAGGAACATTATCCAAACCTTATCCAAACTGCCTTATCTTATCAAAACTGTAACTAACCATATCTCATCTTATCCTATCCTAATCTTTTCCTAACTTAATTCCTGCTGCAAGGGGGAGTTAATTTCTTATTTAAATCACCTAGAAACCTTTCTAGAAGGCCTTATCTGTTCCTACATTGGTGCTGCATGTTTTTAGGCCTTGTTCTTCTAGAAATCAGCCACATAACATTGTTTCTAGAATTCCCTACAAAAGTGGCGCCCCAAACCCTTATAGAAACACTAAAATCTGCACAAACCCTAGTTCTTTTCCCCCTTGGATTGAGGTCCAAGCCTTTGCTGAAAATCCTAAGCCTTTTCCCATCAGAATTTGTCAAAACCCTAGGCTATAAATATGTGTTTTCAGCCATAATTTTGCACCACCACCCCCCATATAATTCTACACCCCTTTTAGCCGCAAAAACACCACCCACCACACCATAATTCATTCTACACCACCACCCATTCAGAAATCCATATTTTGCCGCAGAGGAGAGATGACAAGACCTTACCGTGGCTTCCATTGGAGAAGGAGGAGTGTGCCGCAAGCCTACCTGCATCCTTTGGAGTTTCTAGAGTTCTTTCTTCCCTTGTTTTGTTTCCATGTTTATTTCAGACTGCTTTTCAATTGTTATGAACATGTGTAACTAATTATCTTATTAGTTAGAGGTGAATTTGAAGCCATGGACATATGTTTGATATGAATTGATTACCTTCAGTTTTTGTTTCGTAAAACATGAATGTGGTTTACTTATCTGATTGATTGAGAACTTATTTGTGTATGTTGATTGAGGGTGCACACTTAATTTGCATGCATGAATCTGATGCTAAAATATTAGGGAGTTTCACCTAGTCGTTATGAACTTATATTTACAAGTAGTGGAGGTTGCTAGTCACAATCGTGTTAGGTAAATCCATGGCAGGAGTAGCACGCAGTTCATAGTTTCGAATGTCATGTCAATGCTTATGATTTTCATAGAACTTAATGATCTTTGATTGTATCTCTATCATGTTGTTCATATAGGGAACTTGGGAAGAATAATTTGGTTGCCGATACGTATTCCATCCAATTCAATGAACTTAGGAAAATCTGAAAGTTAATTTGTGCTTTTCACGATTAATTTAGGGCATTGTCGTTCATGGTTTAAAGAACAATACTGGAAATCAATTTATGTTGCATATGTTTCATGTGTGGAGAATAATCCTCTAGCTAGCTTTTCACCATTCAATTCACCTAATTTCGTGCCTAGTTTGATTTAGTTTTGCAATCTGTTCAATTTAATTAATTTCGTTCAATTCAATCCCCCCTTTACTTAGGTGTGTTAGATTAGTTTAAAAAGTGTTTCAATCTGTCCAATTGAGTGTTTTGAGTCTTATTAGTCTTAAATTCGTTCAAATAACTCCTTAAAGTTTGTTTTGAGTCTAATTGTTAGTATTGTGCTGTTTTGAGTCTTTTTAGTGTGTTTTGAGTTAGTTGAGTCATAATCTATTTTAATTGAGTCTTTTGAGTCAAGTTAAGTTTTATTTTCGTCCAAATCACTTGTTAGGTCTAGAATTGAGTATCTTTGATTGTTTGTTGCTGTTTTAAGTCATTTAAGTCAGTTTTGAGTTTATAGAGTCTGGTTTAGTGTTTTTTAGTCTTATTTGCATTGATTAGCAGCCCTAGTTAATCCCCGGTTTAGAACGATTCCTACTTGCTTAATACTACAATTACATGTTTAATAGGGTTTAATTTGTGTGTCAAGTTAATTTTCACATCAGAAGAGAAATGAGAGAGGTGAGGAGCACCCAAACCGGACCTGACCCATTTCCAACCGTGACCCGGTTTGAATTCTGGCCAATTTCCGCCATTTTTTAGGCGAAATTCACCCAACCATCACTTGCAATCACCACCATTATTCTTCTCCTTCATTTTTCACCCAAGATTCGACGGAAAGTGGGCCAATTTCGTGGCATTTGGTGATTGTGACACCGACGGTTTCTTGGTAGCGATCCTGTGAGTTCACCGCCCATCACCACCCTTAATCAACTCCCATTGGACCCAGGAACAAGACCCAACCAATTGTAGGGGCGTCGCTGAAGGGAAATGATGAGATTAATAGTGGGATTTCTCGTGACTAGCATGCATATACAATTCTAAATTAATATACATAAGCAACGGAAGCATATTATCACATATTATCAAAGCTATAGTCATGCAAATCCCCTTCAAGAAGCATAGGTTCATATATGATGCATCAAACAAAATATTAAAGAACAAAGTGAAAGTTGAGTTTTATACCTCTTGATCTAGACTTTAGGCCAATGATGGACCACCTCTAAGCTCTTTGTTCTTGGAACGCCTTGAGTCTAGCCTCCCTCCTTGTTTCCTCCACCTTGATAGATTTGGAACTCCTTTGATTCTCCTCTAGTCTCCAAAGTATAAGACCTCTAAAGATCCACACCCACTAGTGTAGTGAGACAGATGTTGGAATAACCAAAAGGAGAAGAGATGATTAGCTATTTCCCATCTTGGTGGCCAGCTATGTATGTGTGTAGAGAGAGAAAGACTTGTTTTTCTCTTGTTGAAAAGTTCACACAAAAAGCCCTAATGAAACTTTTCATTCAACTCTCTTTATAAAGGTAAAAGAAGTAAGTCAACTAATTGACTCTTTCTCTCTCTTCTTTCCTCATCTTTGGCCAGCCCCTTAGTATAGGTTTGGACTTTGGGTTTTTATCATTTCAAGTCATCCTAGCTTGAATAAAAAGCCTAATGGGTTTGGGTCGGTTGGGCCCGAATGAACCCGAACTTTTCTTTAAGCCCGAAACGATCTTTCATCACTTCTATGATTTCTTTAGACTTTCTAATTAATAATAGCACTTAATTAATCCAATTAATTAATTCCATCATCCTTTAGTTGTCTCACCACAAGAGTGTATCGGTGTACAATCATTTTAGGTTCTAATTAGCTAGGCAGTGAGGTAATTGATACCAATCCAATTAATTAGTATTTATCCAATCACTTAGTGAATTAAAACTTACTTTTAATTCTCCTTCTTCTT